>CM055108.1:29237524-30526317 GCA_029204225.1 Diphasiastrum complanatum | reverse complement strand
AAAATCTCTGCGAGAGTTCCTGATGGAGGAATCATCATTTTTTAGTGCATGCAAGAATTCCCAGAAGCTGAATTTTCAGAACCCTCGCAAAGCATCAAGATCATCTTACCACCCTTGCAAGGTGCCTAAATAAAATCAGAGCAGTGAAATTAGCCTACCTACATGGTCTGATCTTGAAAATCCAATCACAGGAACAAGTTGTGCGAGAGATCACTTCTGCAAGAGTTGAACTCTCGCAGACAGTCTGAACCCTCGCAGAACCTTCGCATAGCAGTCAAATCACCTTTTGAACTCTCACAGACTTCCCTGAGGTCTTAGAATTTGTGAAAAGTGTCTGCCAAAATTTGGGTGGAACTGAACAAGGGAAAGTGGATCTCACCTAATACGCACTCTAAATTCTGTTATATAAGGACAGAATCTAGTCTACGCTGCTGAGTCAGATAGTGAATCCTTTCTGGAATTCCCTGGTCCCTTCGTTGTGCCATACGACTGGCATAGCTTACTTATTCGCGAACTAACCACTCCATCCAACCCCACACCTTGAGCGATCACAACAGGCCCCCAATTGTGTAACTTTACCCCGCAGACTTCTCGAGAGACAAAGTGCAATGAATTTCCAAGCTCATCCCTTTTGTCTACCCTCGGGCCACATACTAACCTTTATCTGCCATCTCAAGCATCCACTCCACCCAACCTGCAATTATTAAACAACAGCCAGCAAACAAAATGTGTGGCACTGCCTCTACATCCTCGTTTTTTCTGTTGATACCACTCCTACTTCTCTCCCAATATCCACAACTCGCATACATCACATCACATCTCCAAATCACTCAGCCGCACCGTTGCTTCATTCCATTTCACCCTTCTGATTCACAAGTGTCCTCCCGACACTCCTGGCATGGCTGCAGGTTATCAATTTTTCACAGCCCATGCCAGACACTTTCTGCTCCATCCTCGTCCTTCTTCCATACTCCACTTCACCCTCCAGTTTCTCTCTGTTCCTCCATCCTCTCATTCGGACAAACCATCATCACCCCTGTTTCCACAATTATTTCTCAAACCCCACCTGCTTCACCAACAAAGGTTGCCAAGGGCAACCAACGTTGTCTGATGATGCATTTGTCCAAACAGTGTTTATACCATCGCCAGATCGGACTGATCCTACCACCCCAGATGGCATCAGGTCCAATAAAACCTGATAGAAGATAATGACGACGGGATTTCACAAGTCGTCGGGGGGAATAAGCCCCTACCAGTGCCAGTGTACCGGCTGCTCTCACAGATCTAACGACGGCGTACCAAACTCTGGGAAAATACATCCTGGATGCGGTAGCGGCCAAAGCTATTCTGGAAAGTAGGGTACTACAACTAGCGACAAGTAATACACAACTACGAGCAGACCTCACCAAGCTGCAGCAAGAGCTCATTTTGGCTCAACAACACGAACAAGCAGGGCACCAGGAGATTGCCAAGTTGCAGTAGAAGGAGGAGGGCCTCAACAAATATATCCAAAGCCTCTCCAACACGCTGACTGAGGCCTCCACGAAGGTGCGGGAGCTTCAAGCTTAAGCGTCCCAATGGCTTGCACCCATCTAGGCACAACTTACCCTTTTGGAAGCAGAGAATATGCGCCTGGGGATGGAGGTCAAAGCCCTACAAGATCAAAAGCTCGTCTGGTTAGCTCAACCTGCACCGGATTCAAGGTCGCTTTCTCAATCAGAGATGAATCTTCTACGACGTCAGGTGCAAGTTTATAACCAAACCTTAAACAGCTACTAGGCAGAATTCAACAAGTATCGAGCAAGCGCAACTCATGAGCTCGCCCAGGCCAATCAAGCCCTCAAGGCATGCCAAAAATTCATGGATGCGAAGGTCCAGCCCACCCTCGTGGTAATTCCACCGCCACCTAATTTTGACGCTGCATAAGCTAGTACTAGCCAAGATCAGAGCCAGTAGGTAGTGGGGAGATCTCAACCAGGTCAAGGGTCCGAAGGCCAGACCAAGGGCAACGGATGCGACTACTGAGACGACCAGACCAGGGCCAAGACACAACCACCAGCCAAACCAAGCAACATCATCTGAGAGGTCCGTACGATATCTTCTAGTCGTGCCTTCGAAGACTGAAGTCCGTTGGAGAGAAAATCAATGAATTTTAACAAGTATCCCCACGAGTCATCAAGAGGCAACTGACAGATATCGATTTTCAGCTCATACCAAAAAGGGAAATGAACTACAACATTGCCCCCCTCCAACTACAATCAGTGTGGGCGTCAACGGTTATTCGAAAGAGAACTACAGCCATCAGGACCTACATGACGAGTCACACAACAATTACGGGTGATGCACACTTCCTGGCATGTCCACGAGATCCAAATGGGCGGAATGCGCACCCCCTCTGGACAAGATCACACTTCAGGAATTTCATTGCCCTGTCGTACAGATCAGAATATGGGTGGACTACGGATGTAAGACCGCCAGAATGGATCTCACCGCATTCGCCAACCAATACATCAATTGCCCTGATCTCATAGTCCGCGTGGCAGCCACTTAACGCCCGGGATTTAGAACATCTGATGGGGATCGAAACTAAATGGGACAATTTCTCCCATCCATATTCTTTGATGTTAATAAGGCCGCTACCTTCAGACAAAGTCTAAGATCAGTTGTCAATAGCTCGTGTATAATTACCGAGCTGCGCTTCTGGGTGATCCATGGATGACATGCCAATTCCAAACATGGGTCGTACCAAGATTGGCGGCGGGGGGGTCCACAAGTCTCTTCACACGCCAAAGGACTTGAAAAAATTGGACCGCCTCAACTTTATGGAGCACGTCACCACCTACCTCATCCAGCAAAGGCGGGCAAAAAAAATGCTCTACTAAACCGGCAGAGTGCCAAGGACCGACACTACTTCAGGCTGTGGGTGCTGTTGGGGGTATTCCCAACAAAGTGTAAATAAATAAAATCATCCAATAAAATGTGTTGCGAGGGCATGACATCCTGCGTGTATAAGCCCATGGCCCAATGAGCACACAAATAAAGTTGTTAATAAAATAAACATGACTTGGGCCTTGGAATAAAATAAAACTAGAGGCCCAATGTCATTTTTAGACTTAGAGATTACTTTTTAGAGTTGGGTCCAAATTGGGACTCACATGAATCTTGTGATTTCTAATGTACTTTTGTGGACCCTTGGATCAAGTTTGGGGTCCAAGATGAATGGATAGGATCATTGTGAATATTAGCCAATAGGATTGAGGGGCAAGGGCCTTCCACATTTTAAAAAAAGATACCATTTGTACACTATTTGGGATGCTTAAGTGAGAAGGAGGAAACTCTACCAATTTTGGAAGAGAAACATCCTCATTTGCAATTCAATGCTTGCTATTGCTCTTGTTGTTTTCAATTGCTTTCAATTCATGCTTTTTGGTTTTAATAGTTTATGTTTCTCCTTTAGCAAGTATAATGTGCATTTGAGCTAACCTCCACCCTCACTCTCTATCTCTCTCTCTTTCCCTCTTCGCTTCTCAATCTCTTCTTTTCTATCCCTTCCCTTCACCCAAATCATGATGAATGTTAGTGTAGAGGATAGAGTAAAGGAAAATAGTGTTAGTGGTGAGTAAAGTTGAGGGAGAAAGTAGGAAACTAACTAAAAGTAGCATCTATGCATAGTTAGGTACCTATCCAGTGATCTAACCCTTGTTGACAGGCGGGAGGGCTATACTACGTAAGATCTTTGATCCTACACGCTCTTGCTTGCCAATGAGATTTTTCCATTTCTTGCAATGACCATATGCTAAGTCTTCCGCTTTTTCTTGCAAAGTATGTCGCATGATGCCGTAATATGTGCTGCATGTCATAAAAGCATAATCTAAATCAGTACCAAAAGTATGTAAATTAACTGCACATATTTGTCTATAATAGTGTAACATCGAAATCTTACCATATAATGTGTTATATGATCTACACCCCATGCACTTCGAACTGCATCCACAAATTCACTAGTTGTTTTCTGTATCATTTGTACATCAGTATTTGAAAATTTATCTTTTCTCAAGTAGACTCACCACGTTGTTTAATTTTTTCCAAACTTCTACTTTCTGTATACGGGTAGAACCTTCTTCTTCGAAATCTTGAGTTGCAGCTATAATCTCTTTCCAAACCGAGTAGTGAATCTTGGATTGTTTGCCAGAATAATTTGATAGAAATCTTCAAGCTTTGGATCCTCCAATGCTCGGCTTGCATGGAATATTCTTGTTTTACCTGATAGCTTGTTGTCCTTTTTATTTTTAATGTGGCATTTATGTAAGCCTGCTTTAGACAACACATCCTCTAATCTGGAAACAGCTTCCTTCGCAGACGCCTTTGGCTCGGAATTCCATGCAAACAAGATGTGAAGATATATTATTTTTTCTATTATATGCACCTTTGGATGCAATGTACAAATATGAACATTCTGAAGAGGAATCGGTAGTAAGGGTTTCCAATTAGGATCTTCTCAATCTCTTGATATTCATGTACTCCTTGTCATTTATTTGTTGTCTTCATGCAGTACAAACAAGGGTGCTCAGAGTTAACGCCATGAGATACATTAAACATACATTTTAATGTCTTCAGATCTCCTACTAAATGCCATTCTATGTTGAAAGTGCCAATTCCAGGAATATTGAGTGGAAGTCCCTCCATGTGATTTTTTATGATGGCAGAATATGACATTCTATTAAATATCCATGAGAGAATGTCATGGTCTTCTTTCATCACCTATAAGAGAAAAAAAGAAACGTAATTTATCCTCATAATATTAACACAGAGAAGATTTGCCAAATGAAATCCATATTAAAATGATTATCCCTATTAATTATGTGAAGGAACTGCTATACTTGAAATGCTGCCAACCACCAAATATCATTTTTTGATTGAACACTGAAGTTGAGGCCTTCTGAGTCTTCTGAATTTAAAAGTGCTCCATTCATGATCGTAAGACTGGCTCTCTCCATTTTTTGTCCTTTTATAATTTCAGACTCATCTAATTTGAGAACAACTAATAACTTGTTATTGACATTTTTGTTTGTAATACCATAAAAGTTTATGATGAATTTTAGTAGTTGATTAATATCAATAAATAAATTGTTGGAATTATTATATGCTAGACATTCTCCTTTCGAGCAATACACTTCATTGATATTAGATGGATTACCAACTATTGTCTGCATAACTTGGTTTAACATGTCTCTTTGTTTTTTAAGATGAAATGGTCGTAGGACTTCTTAATACTTACCTGTGCAAATGCCTCATGTATCATCTTAAACATTGTTGCATATGCTTCTCTACTGATGCTAGTAAATCAGATGTCTCCCTGAACCAATGTAGTGTCTAATATTTTTCCAACTTCATTCATAATGCTATCAGTAACTGAAGCTTTAATCTTTTTCATTTTATTGTTATTTAACATTAATTTCATAGATCTAGAAGTCAAGATAGAGCCTAGTGAGTTTCCAATGGAAATCTCATCGGCCAAGATAGTCTTTAGCAACCAATGTTGATCTGCATTGCAAACATAATGTTCTAGAAAATGTCAATAGAATTAGGACACTCATAGTATTCACAGCAGCATAATAAACAAAATCAACAGAAAGTTGAAATGAATAATAACAAAACTAGTGATTATGATGAATCAAAAAGTTCAAGCAATATTCAATACCAAATAAGCTATAACTTACTTGAATGCCATGGATTCGACGTTTTTATGACCTCCTCTGGATGAGAAATCACATATATCCTTGTTTACCAGCTTTTTCCTCTTGTTGCTTCAGACCTTTCTATTGAGCACATCCATATCTTTGATATTTTCCTTGATTCCTCCTTCCAAATAATATTTTCTTTGCATTGAATGTGCATTCCCATAGAGCATCAAATTCTCACAGTAACCCATAAGGCCATTTTTATCATGACACATATAGATTATTAACTGACTCACCGAATGAAAATCTGGATGTTGCAATGAACATGGATCAATAGGATACAATGTTTCTGACAAAAAGTGAAGCACTGGTGCATAGATTCTAGCACACAGAAGGCCTACTAAGCTTGAGACTATTTGAAGATTCAGTGACAGGACTTGTCAGTCGAATCTAAAGAGCGGAGAGACGGAATTCTAAAATTCCGTAAAAAGGACTAGCTTGGTGTTTGCAGTCGGTGTGCATTCAAACGGGCACCGTTTTGAGAATGGTTTGAAACATCAGACTCTAGCAGTAGGGGCGATCTCAGAAGAAGAGGATTGGCCTGTTAGGGAGCTGTGTGAACAGGAAGCCAAGATTAGAGTTGTGAGAAAAATCTCCAAGGCTAGGGTTTGGAAGCACAAAAGTTTGGATCCTGAGCTGTAGAAGACCATTTTTTTTAGCTATAAAACATGGAGGAGGGTGCCCTGGTGCATCCAAGCAACTGAGGACGGGCCGGTGAGACAGTCGAGGAGCAGGAGTGGATCAATCAGGTTCTGTCATAACTTTTTTTTGGTGAAGAGAAGGTGGAGAGAGGTCGCGAGACCTCGCGCGCGTCCAATCTGTCTGGGCATATAGTCTTCCTAAGTGTTCCAGTGTATACAAGTGTCTGAATTGATGCACAGTCGCAGTAATGGCCCATTGGATCAATCTTCATATGAATTGTTGGTAGAGATGAAAGTGATCTGAACCAATGGATTTGTGTTAGCCATTGGATTGGTTCAAATAAATCTAAAACTTCAATGAAAGGGAGTTGAAGGGTAAACTGGCCTTCAACTTTATTAAGAAATTTCACTCTGAAGTGGTAGTTGGTTTCCTTCACTAGTGAAGTTTGAAGTTTCTTCACTCTGTAGATATAGTTCAAAAACTTGAAAAGCCTTTATTTCTACACTCCTTTATCCGTTTTGACCCAAACGAAGGGCTACGGACTCCAAACAAAGGGTACCCGAACTATATCTGCAAATACGGTACTGCAAAAAAGAGTGATTGCAGTGGGGAAAGTGTTCGGAGTGTGCCAAAAGTGAGTCCACCATTCCATTGGGCGCGGAGTTGGGAGTTGGCGACAGAGTGCATTTCGGAAGGCGACGCCGATTTGGCTTTCAATTTGGCAAAAAAGTGGCTGGTGTTCTGGTAAAAGAAAAATTGCAGGTCATTATTTTCAACTTATGACATCATAGTTGGCCTCGACATGCAGTTTTTAGCCTAAGATTGCAATTTCAGGCAGTTTTGGGATGGCAAACATGGAAGAGTCCATTTTGAGTGAAAGTAGCAAATTGGACGGGATTTCCAACTATGCAGTGTGGAAATTAAAAAAAAACATACTGATAAAAAAGATAGAGCTAACAAGTGAGATAGATATGATTCATGAAGACAAAAATGATACTGACACGTACTCAAAAACTAATGTTAAGTATTGATATGTACGAGGTGAACTATAAGGCAAATGCAAGTCCGTCTGCACTTCTCTTCGATACTGTACAACAAAAGAACAACCAAGGAATATATTTAAAACTTTGAAAATGAGAAACTCAAAGAACGTCTATTTTCTCATTATGTGATTAGAAAAACAATTAAATTGGCTGGAGCAATCACAAAAAAATCTCAACAATGGTTTCATTTTACAAAATATACACATTAGCCTGAATACTTGACAATTGTTCTATCATACAAACTCAACTCTTGATTGATGGTCTAAATATTAAGATAGTTATCCATGGTTCAAAGAATACCAAGTGGAGAAATTAGAAGATACAAAAATCACCTGAATCTGACACCTTTGAAATGGATTCTCCTTACTATTTGACTTGAACAAACAAGCAACAAAGGCAAAGTGACATAATGGGATACGAACATATAATGCTTACCGATTTTTGTTAGTACTATAAAAAGATTGAAAGAAAAAAAGACAAAAACCCAATCATCTCTAGAATATTTCAGTGTGAAACTTTTGTAGGTACTTTTATTTGTTAGCAAAAGTTGGGCACAAAATTTACCCAAGATTAAGTGACACCTACAGGACTATTGAAAAAAAGTGACGTAACCATAATAACCCACCAAGGGCTTGTTAAAGCAAACTAGATCTTCACTTTAAAACCACTTGTAAAAACAATATGTAGCACTTTAAAATGCACGTAGATGAAAGCTCACCATTATTATCCCTTGTAGCTTGTCATCTCTAATTTGTCAAACTATGTCAATTTCAATAGGAAATTGGCGTGTTCCAGCTTTTTTTTATTGCTCTTTCTTTGTTTAAGTTGCAATATATCTCACATTCTTTATCTTCATGCATTTTCCTTTCAGTTGATAGTGAGGAACTTTTTCTCAAGTCACCTTCAATTTTATGAAAGGAAATGACAAGTTTTTAAAAATTGGCTAGCTATAAATACCTTTCTCTTTGAGAATTCAAAACGTTTGGATAAGTTGTCCTTTGCATTGAGGACTTCGTTGATTTTTTGTTGAAACATGAAAGCTTTATCAATGATGAACCAAAATTTTAGATATACAAGCCAGCAATTTTAATCAGATCACGTTTTACAAACAAATTATATTTAAACATGAAATGAGTGATGATGTATGTATGCTTGACTATGTGACATCAAGCAAACGTTATGAAACTATCTAGAAATATTGCAACTGATTAGAAAAGAGCATGCAAGAAAGATGCACAAATTAGGTTCTTACATAGTCTTCATTCGATTGAATTAAATCGATTATTCGAGCATGCAATCCTTCTAAACCATCCATCGAAGAATTTTTCAGACGATGACTGCCATTTGCATAAAGCTATTGTCCTTCTTCAATACATCGACAATTTGGACATTGCAATGGGAACCCTTTTGCATTAAATGCCGATCCTATACAATCTGTCAACAATCCATGGTTTTAGTACAGTATTCAAGATGTTAGAAACAATTCAACAATTGATTTTATTGAAGCTAAAATGCATTATTGATAATACAGCATTTGTAAATTAGAGAAAGGAAAAAACATAGGCATTTCATGCATATTATGATTTATTACTAGAAAATCTTGTCAATTGGTCATATAAATTGCAATTCCAGAACAATTGTTGTTCTAGTTGGTATTGTTTGGAGCAAAAACAAATAAAACTACAAACGATAGGATTACAAGGACAATTAAAAAAGTTATATTTGGTCTTTATCTAAATTCATACCAATTTGGTGAGTCAATGAAAGATATATGCTCAATCATAGACACAAATATATGCTCAATCATATTTTTTTCTAAGCATCAAAAAAGCTATATTTCAACGTCTCATATTACATGAACATAACAAAATGGAGGTGCAATCCTTAACTTTTATAAGTCCACCCACAAATTGAAGGACCAGAGTACCATGGACGGAACAAGTCGTAAGTAAGACATCCCTCTCACATCATTTCCACTCAAGAGTAGATGAAGGTCATAAGCATAAAGATATACTAGAAATGTAACTGGACTTGGTTTCATAGATAGGTTAAGTTTTTCCATCAAACTTTAGAGCATTTGGTTCAACTTTAGAGTTACCAATAAATGCAACATTGAAGAATGACTTTGACTCCAGAAAATCAACAATACAAGGACACAAAAAGCGTCAAAAGAACTTGAATAACACTTGCACAGACAAATAGCTGCTACCTCTGTTTACAAGTAACCACAAAGAGCAAGTTACCACATCTTGAATGTAGATGAACAACGTTAGGCTTCAGTCGTGGACCTAATATACCCTGGAAAGACCAATGACAAGGCAAAACCCATAGCAGGTGAGTAGGTGAACCTCTGTAGCGGACACAACTCATGCCCAGTTTAGGCACCTGACATGTTAGGCACCTTCTGAAAGCATTTTCAAGAAAGGTCAATTCGTAGAGAAGGCAGGTGACAGGGGAAGCAGCAAAGAAACGACTGATTTCCTTTGGAATCAGGCAAGTTTTCAGCACAAGTTTTGGGGCTCCAAAAGTTGATTTGTTAGTGAGCTAGGGAGGCATCTTTTCAGCCATCAACGATTGATCTAATAGTAATTTCACCAGTAGCCATAAATTGCTGGAAAAAGAGTTATAAAGGTCAGGAATTTTGACCTGAAAACCAGCAGACCAGTCAGCGACTGAGGGAGCTGAGAAATCGCAACAAACTTTCACAAAATCTGCTTGAAATTTCAGCGATTGGAGGGTAGATGACCAGTGATTTCCACTACTGAAATTTTTCAGCCAGAAATCAATCCAAATTTCCAAAAATTTTGACTCCTAGAAGCGATCTAAGGCAGCAGATTTGCTCCCTACAAAATTGGATTCATTAGCGATTGAGGAGGGGCCTAAATTTGCTACTGTTTCAGCCATCAATTCCAGGGTTCCAGTGACCTAGGAGCAGCCATCAAGATCTGAAATTCAACTTTCTAACGGTGAGTTTTGGCAGCAAGCAAATCTTCACTGAATCGGAGTGTTTTGTGGTTTCCTATCAGCGAATTGAGCCAGCCAAATGGAGTAGCTAAATTTGAAATTTGCCTACTTCTTTCTACCACAAAAAATTCAATCATTCCTAAGTCACGTCTTCTAGAGATAGATATTCGTTCCATGCTACCAAGTATTCAAGAATCAGATAATTTTTTATCTTCCTCCTGCAACTCAACAATACCGTGCATAACGTTGTCCATATCATGGAAGCAGTCTACTTACATGAAAAATCAGCTGAACGTTCACAAAATCAGGGAGGTCGAGCGCATATGCAACTTCTCCATAGAAAACCTTAACAAATATCAATATGTGGTCCATAGAAATGAAGCTACAACTTTGGACATTTGCTAGCATGTAGAATCTAGTCCTTAAGAACTCGGAAAAAAAAACTAGGTCCATGTACTAAAAGTGTAAGGGTTTTCTATGTTCAATCTTGGTCTCACTTCATTTGTTCCTTGGCAAGAAATCAAGTTTTCTACATATATGATGTCTTTGCACTCTCTACTTTACCATTGATGAGATAGTGTGGTTCATATCCATACGTCACCATCAAACGATGGTTGAATGCTTTTTCTTTTGTAAGCAAACTCCAAGACTACGAGGTATGTCCCTCATTTAGTTTGTATCTAATAAGTACCGTGAAGAATATCCTTGACCACTTGGTTCGCTCATCTAGTCTACTTGTCCATTTGATTGTAGTGAGTCTCAACTACTCATGGCCAATTATGGTCCCTAGCTATCCCAAATCTTATCCACAATTTATAATAAGTACATTTCATGATATAGTACCCCAAAAGTAAAACAATACATTCACTTGCCCACACTATTAGTACCTACAACGGTATCTGACCATCCTACTAGGTAGACAATACCTTTGTCCACCCAAGGCAATCAATCTATTCAACCTCCTAGCATGTTTTGAAAATAACCTTGAACAAAAAAAATAGTTAAAAAATTTGAAAATTTGAAAAAGTATTTGGGGGTTTAGGGTATTCAAAGGGATAATTTAGGGATAGATAAAAACCATGAAATTCATAAAAGAATTAATCCACAAAAAAGACCCTTGAATGAATTCCCCTTAAGAATTGCAAAGATTTCATATGCTCAACAAAAATTAGAATTAGTCACTCCATGTAAAAGGAATTACCAAAGCTTATGTTCTCAATAAGCTTTCCATCTAGGGAAACACACATCATTCAAAACCTAGTCAACAATTGATCTAGTTGCATAACCAAGAAAAGTTAGGATGACAAAGGACATCCTACATTGACATCAAGCATATATCATTTTAAGGTATTCTCACACTTTGAGTACTTTTCTTGCAAGCCAATTTCCACAACACATGAGCAACATCTATTGGCATCTAGCACGTATTTTGAAGAGTTTCTATAGTGATCTGGCTTCATAAATACTTGCTGATTTTCGTTTACAGTTTTGAGGTTTATAGCAGTTCTTTTTCAGCCTATTAGTGTTTTTGTGTGGACCAATGATCTACTTGGGGTGATGACAAGAGTCCGCTCCCTCAATAGCTTCTTATTACATATTATGTACCATACAATGTTCTGGAACACCTTTTTTTTACTTAAAAAAAACATCAAAACTTTGAAAAAAGACCTAAAAAAAAGCAAGAAAAAAACATTTCAAACAACCTAAAAAAAGTTGACAATGTGATAGAACAAAAAAAAAAACCAATATTCCTATTCCTTTCTTTAGAACCCAGAAAACAATAATTTTAATGCACGTTCTCAGAAACCCTAACGGGATTACCCGGAATGTATTCCGAAACAAAATGTGCAATTATGTTACATACTTTTATACTAGTTGTGCTTCGGAGCCACTTAATTAGATTTCCAGCTTCCAAAATTTTTACTAGTGTTTCTTTTCATTACCTTACCATTTCATTTTTGTCATCTTCTATGTTCTTTTGATTTCACTTCTTTTTGTGCTTGTGTTTGTTTCATCCAAAAGCTATTCTTATGCATATTGTAGAAAAGAAAAACATATTTTCGATTCCCACTTGTATATTTTTATGGCATACTCATGCCAAGTTCATCATTTCTTTGCTCTATTCCTATCTATTATAGGTCCTCAAGCAACATTGAATTGGACAGCTGGTTGGAATCACAAGAGTGATGTCTTAGAATCACTTTTTTTGTTCTTTCTTTCAGGAGAACTCAATCTCGGGTAGAGACATATTGACGAGATGCTTTCCCTTACAGTTGATTACACTTTTCTTGAGGATCTTATGTCCACATGTACCCAATAACATAAACATTTTCATATATGATGACAGCACATTAAAAGACCAAATTAAAAAAAAAAAAACATCTTCGCTCTTTGTTAAGCTTCGTCGTGTGCAAGCAATAAAGAATTAACATCTACAATCTAACAAACCGAATAGATTATCATGTGATTATGGGAACAAAATTTATGCACATGCTAAACTTCTTATCAATTTCACCTATGAGTTAGAACACCCATCATTCCATTTTCAAAAATCTAGGCCAGTGGGGACATAACTCATGCAACAATTATTCGTACCACCATCTTCAAATGTTCATAACAAACATACATTTTCAATAAACATTTGATGTTATGTCTAGGATAATATTTGACATAACGTGGGAGAAGAGCAATCTTCAACTCTATTGAGTCCACATCCAAAGTCTTAGACCATCATCTTTATTATAATGTTATGTCTAGGAGAGTACCCTATAGAACATAGGAGACAATTGTTCCTACCATCTTCAAATATCTATTTGTGAAATTAGAATATATCCAATTTCACAAATTTATATAGAGAAATCAGTACCATCTTCAAATGTTCATAACATACATCTAGGATAATATTCGACATCACATGGGAGACATGCAATCTTCAACTATATTGAGTCCACCTGCAAAGTCTTTGACCATCAGCTTTATTATATGTTGATGTTGTCTACATAACATAGGTATTAGGAGACATGCAATATTCAACCCTATGGAGTCTATGCAAAAAGCCTTAGACCATCATCGTTAATGCTTATCAAAAGGCCTCCAAAAGTTGAATCGTCTATTGTATTTTCCATGGGCCTTTTACTTGCTTCAGATTTGACAACAAATGAGAATATTGTGATAGTTATCCAATTTCCTTGAAAGGGATACAATTGTTACGTCGATGTTTGATGAATAGGGCCTAGAACACTTAATCAAATCTATAAAACACTATGTTTACATCTTTTGAGAAGCAAATGGAGAACTACTATCCTAAAACTTCTATTTATCCATGTGGAGCTTCGACCTCTTAATCATACAAAAACCTATAATTGATTTTCCTTGTAGAAAAATCAATGTTTGGAATACCCAACAATAGAAAGCACCCAAAGATGCACAAAAAGTGAAGATTGCCCCAACAAAATTGTACTAGAGCTAACCAGAACTTAGAAGAATGCTAGGCATATAAATCACTAGCTATTTTACCTAACCAATCATAAAACAAAAACTCATGTTTTGTCTTCGAACTGGGGAGATCACACTGGCATCGTTTACATCCCAATATGAAAATGCTTGTTTTTGTCCTAATCTTCTCTAAAAAAATATGAAAACTTTGTACAAATGTTAAAATTCTTCAATAAAAATGATCCAAGGAGCCAACCTACAAATATGTGAAACTTAAATTTATTTGCAAAATTGGTATAAAAAATGGACAAGCAAAGTTTGGAAAAATCACATTGATACCATCTTATTGGAAGTGGGCTAGTCACATATTATGGCAATCATACTAAATTTTAATTTTATTAAGAGCCAAAAATCTTGAAAATTAGTATTCCCACTTTTTGGCTTTGTAATATAAGCCCTCTTTTTCCAAGTTGGAGCATATGTTAATGGCCACTATTTCTCCCTAAAGATACCTTGTTCAATTTAAGCTTCCACTCTTACTTATTGGCCCAACTACACCTTTTATGACAAACATCCTCTAGTAACCCACTCAAAGTAGATGGCCCTTTTAAGATATCTTTAACAAGTGTCAATTCCCAGTGAGAAATCAAATTAACACCTAGAATAAATTAAAGATTTCTGGTGGGGAAAGGGCCAACATTTCAAGGTTGGAAATGATTCTCGTTGTTCTGCAACAAAAATAGAAGCGCCCTCTACTAATCAACATGATACATTGACATTTTTAATTAAATTAGGTGTTCTATTTCGCAAAAGAATATTTCAGATACGAATTGTTCATTGGACAAACAACATACTTCCTTAGGTAAGTTCTCACCAGTCAAGAATCTGCAATTGTATAACAATGAGTTAAGTTGATTTGAAGTAGCATTTCAAACTATGTGCCAGAACTAGATAATTTCTTGTACAAAGGTATAGAGAACATTGAACTAGTTAAACTGATAATTTCAATGATAAAGTGCCAAAGAGGTAACATTCCATTGGAATGTCCTAAATTCTTTGTTAGTAAATTTGATCTACTTTGTTTTGTATGTTGGCTTGCATACATCATTATGATCAAGACAAATTTCTTAGAAAAAAAATACAATTTTGTGAATGCATCATTCATGATAGATTTTAGATAATAGGAGTATCAACGATACTGTGTAAAATCATTGAAAATGACTACATCGAAGAACTTTGAGAGTAGAAGTAACTGCTCTTAGGATTACTTGCAAACAAATGTTAATGTATAGGTTATTTACTAAAAAATCTCGAGTCATATTTTTCAAATGCCTTGATAGACAACAAATGAGCTGCATTCTTTTGGTACCAATATGCCTTCAAATTTGTGGTCCAGAAAATCATTGAGAGAAAACAGGCCTTAAAGCGATAAAGCAATAATACTAACTTACCGAGATGAAGAGATGACCACATTTGAGTTTTGCAATAGATCGCTCGCCCCCGCCCACATCTTTTACAGCATCCAAACACACAGAACAAGATACTGTGCTCTGACCAAGAAATGAACTCTGGACTTGAGCAACGTCTGCAGAACTAGGACCTTCCATTTCAGCGGGATGTAGGCGATGCACTTAGCTATAATTGTTGCAGAATGTAGAATGGTACTCCAGATGAGTGCCTTGAGAAGGTAGCTTGTTAGGAGCAAAGATTATGGTAACTAAATGAACTGGGAAAAAGCAGTTAGCTCCTTATAATTGACATCAATTATCGCATCAAGCGGATGCTTTTTAGACAAACCTTATAATGTGCTGATGCAAATCAAATACTTGACATTTCGGAATGAAAATTTCGTAAGGCTTCCAGATGGAAGGGGTCGCTAAATTTAATAAATGACTCCTTGAGCATATTCTGGAATTTAAGCTATCATATTCTGTATGGTTAAACTCATTCATTGTCCTTAAATTCAAGCAATGTCACATTTGACTCCACAAAAAAGCGGCAGAAGAGATCCAGAACTAACCTTTTAACTGACCAGTCGGTAAATTTAACCTTCTAGGCCTTAAAACCACTGGCCGCAGATACAACAAAGGGGCGTACCCCGGAGGCAAGTATTGCGTATTTGTTTCTGAAACACACAATTGCTTCGAACAAATGCTTCTAGAGGACCGAAACGATTGCTTATCGAAAAAGGAACCAAATACAGGAAAGAGAGAGAGAGAGAGCGATTGGGCAATGAAGCAAACACGTGCATCTACAAATGCCGCTTCAATCAAAAGGGCATCATCAATTCCTTACCCAGCCATTGTGATCGGCTCGGCTGCATCGATCAAAGGAATTCCAGGATCAAGCATTAATCATTGAATGAATGAATTAATGACCGAAAGACGAAGAGAGCACGCAAGGCCTTTCTGGGAAGAAACAGACACAGAAGCCAGCAGAAATCCCAGGGTCGGAAGGAGGCCCGGGAAACGTTGTCATACTATAATAGTATAATAGCCCTCAAAAACGTTGGTGTTGGAAGCAATTTTGAGTGATTCTCTCCATTTGTTTACATTTGTTTTGATTGTTTTTAGGTGCTATCAATTTGTACTTGATTTTCAGGTTAGATTCCGTACTCAGACAGGGTTTCACACGTGAGAAACTAGAAAGTACACCTACCTTCAATTAATGATTGTTCTTGTTAGGATTTTGTGACTAGAATTGATCTAGATTGATCTTAATCTCAAGTAGACTGATGGATCAAGTAATCTGACAACCAATCCCTCTTGAGGATCAGATTAAGATCCACTCTTGGTCCTTTTTGTACTTTTTTCACATGGTATCAGAGCCTAGTACAAGAGGTTTTGTTCAAATTGATAGGGTTAATCCAAATCAAAGCCAAAATTAGCAGTTTTTTGAAAACTAGTCAAATTTTGTGTAGCGAGTTGGATTTGATAGCTATTCTCAAAATTTTTGGTCCAGATCTTGTTGTGAGCAGTAGGAACCCTTTTCACACGTGTGAGGCTGTACAGCTCCGGTTTTGACTGAGAAATTTCAAAAATTTGTAGAATTTGACTCACATACCCAATTTGAGTGATTTTTGGTACAAAATCAAGCATTTTCTATAGAGAGTCTAATCCCTTGATTAGTTCTTGGATTAGATCAGCCAAAAAATTAAAATTGAACCTTGAATGAGGTGCATTAATTGATCTACTCTGATTTTTTGATTGTATGTTGAAGTTGAAGAGAGAAATTGCTAAAAATCATAGGTTGAGTGATGTTGCAAGGTTGAGACTAGAATCTAACTTTCCATCATTCTAGATTGGTTCATGAGTGATAGGATTGAGTCTATAAGCTTTCTAAATTGCTAGAAGACTTTAGGTTCAGATCTCTTAGAGAAACCATAAGAGTTTCTAGTGCTTTTTCACATTAAAAAATGGCATCAATGGGTGGTTTTTTGCTTGAAGCTAGTGAAACACTTACATCCACTAATTATGCTACTTGGATAGTTCGAATGGAGTCTTTGCTTGTACTTCATGATCTTTATGACATAGTACTTGAGGTGGAAGTAGAACCTCAAAGAGGAGTTGAATTGGCTAAGTACAAAAAGAGATGTAGAGTTGCATTACACTGCATAAAAATGAATGTAAGTAATGAACTTTTGAAAGAAATCTCATCTTGTACCACATCCAAAGAGGCATGGGATTCATTAAAAGCCATTTATGGATCCAAGAACACTTCAAGGATACTCATGCTTAGGAATCAAATCCTTCAAAGCATGAAAGGAAGTAGTGAAAGTGCCCAAAATTATGTCTTTAGGATCAAATCTTTGAATAAAGAGTTGTCTTCTATAGATGATAAAATCAAAGATGATGAATTAGTTCAAATCATTTTGAATGGATTAGGAGATGATTATTCCAATCTTGTTCAAACCTTTGCTATTCAAGATTCACTTCCTAGTATTGAAAAACTTCAAAGTGTGCTTGTTAGTGAGGAAAGTAGAATGCTTCATATCAAAAGTAGGATGAGTTCCTTATCTTTGAATGATGGTGATGAAAAAGCTAACTTTTCTTTGAAAGGCAAGAAGAAAAAGTTTCCATCCAAGAAGACTCAAGACATGGAGATGGAGAACAAAGATGGAGCATCAAGTTCCAAAGGCAAGAGCAAGAATCACAAGAAGAAGCTAAAGTATTTCTTTTGTGGAAAAAAGGGACATTTTGCATCCGAGTGCTACAAGAAGAAGAATGCCCAAGAGAAGGACAATCAAGGCAATCTTGTGTTTGAGGAGGAGGAAGAAGGCAATCTATCTTTGATGGTATCCTCACCACAAACATCTAATCAAGACACTTGGTGGATTGATAGTGGGGCAAGCTTTCACATGACTCACCAAAAAGACTACTTTTTTAATCTATTTTCTTACAATAGTTCTAAGAGATTTATCTTCACTGCAAGTGATCAAGAATGTGAGATTGTAGGTGTTGGATCCATTCCTTTATGTCTAGGATCATCTAAAAAAGTAGATCTAGACAATGTTCTTTATGTACCTTCAATTACAAAGAACTTGTTGAGTGTAGGACAACTTATGGATAGTGGATTAGATGTACATTTCAAGCATGGAGCATGTTCTATCTTGAAATATGAAAAATGTATTGCTAGTGGATTCAAGCAAGGGAGGTTATTCAAATTGGATGCTCATGTGATGATTGGAAGTGTGAACATGGCAAGGGAGGAGCTCACTCAAGTGGAATTATGGCACAAAAGGTTAGGCCATCCTAACTACAAAGCTATGGAGACCATGGTGACAAAGGAGCTAGCAAGAGGACTTCTCAAAACCATATCCAAGTGTGGCAAGCTTTGTGAAGCTTGTGGACTCTCCAAATCTCATAAGCTTCCTTTCAAGAGATCTTTGATAAGATCTAACTCTCCTCTTAGCCTTATACACTCGGATGTTCATTCATTTTCACATGAATCAAATGGTGGAGCTCTAATGTATGTCACTTTTATTGATGATAAATCAAGATACTCTTGGGTTTGTCTCTTGTCTAAGAAAAGTGAAGTTTTTGAGTCCTTTGTAAAGTTCAAAACTCTTGTGGAAAAGCAACTTAATACTAGCTTGAAAGTATTAAGAAGTGAGTACATCTCCAATAGGATGAAAGAGTTTTGTGAAACTAATGGCATAAAGAGAGAGTTGACTTGTACATATACTCCACAACAAATTGGAGTAGCTGAGAGGAAGAATAGGACACTATGTGAGTGTGCTAAAGCTATGAGATTAGATGCATCTCTTTCTATTTCATTTTGGGGAGAAGCTATTTTATGTGCAAATTTTCTTTGTAATAGAATGACTAATAGTGCCATTAAAGGACTTACACCTTATGAAGTATTGTTTGGCAAAAAGCCAAATCTTAGTGAAAGTTTTTGGATGTACTTGTTATGTACATATTCCTTTAGAAACAAGGAAAAAGGAAGATGCCACTTCTTTCAAAGGCATCTTTGTTGGTTATAGTGAAAGTAGGAAAGCCTATAGGATATATGACCTATTACAAAAAAAGTTGTTGCTAGTAGAGATGTACTTTTTGATGAATCTCTCCAAGCCAAAGGAAAGGTGACTTCCAACAACACTCAACTTGTCAATGATCATGCTATGGCCGAGGAGGAGCTTCATGAAGATGAAGACCAAGTGGAACCTACTCCAAGTCCAAGGGTGCCAAGAAGATCAACAAGGACAAGGATTGTGCCATCAAGGCTCACTTATAGTGACAAAGGGGAGCAAAGGGAAGATTCTCAACTACTCAACTCTTATACTTTCTTGACTACTATGCTTGAGGAACCAACTAGTTTTGAGGAAGCAAATAAGTCTCAATATTGGAGGAAAGCTATGCAAGTAGAGTTTGATGCATTAATGGAAAATCAAACTTGGAAACTTGTTGATTTACCTTATGGAAAGAAGCCTATTACTTGTAAATGGATATATAGATTGAAATATAATCAAGATGGTTCCATTCATAAGTACAAAGCTAGACTTGTAGCGAAAGGTTTTTTTCAAGTCAAAGGCATAGATTATGATGAAACTTGTGCACCTGTTGCAAAGCCTGTGACTATTAGATTAATCATATGTCTTGCAACTTCTTTCAAATGGGAGCTCTTCCAACTTGATGTGACAAATGCTTTCTTAAATGGATTCTTGGAAGAGGAAAATCTACATGTGCCAACCCAAGGGATTCATCAAAGAGGGAGAAGAAGACAAGGTGTGTCTCTTGAAGAAGAGTCTTTATGGACTCAAGCAAGCACCAAGAGCATGGTACTCTAGGTTGCATTCCTATCTTATTTCCATTGGATTTGTTGTAAGTTCTTATGAACCATCATTGTACTACAAATGTAATGATGGAAAGATCATTATCTTAATTTTATATGTTGATGACATTATACTCATAGGAAATGATCTAGATGGCATTAAGAATGTAAAAGTTTCCTTGTCTAGTGAATTTAAGATGGTAGATCTAGGACTTCTTAAAGTTATACTTGGAATATAAGTCATTAGAAGTAATGATTTTACCTTCATATGTCAATCTAAGTATGCTAGATCAATCTTAGCAAGATTTGGCATGATTGATTGTAAAGGAGTTGAAACTCCTATGGAACTAAGTGTAAAAGGTTCTAAGGAAAGTGATGAAGTATCCTTTGAGGACATCACTACCTATAGAATGCTTATTGGTTCCTTGATATACTTAACTATCACTAGACCAGATCTTAGTTTTTGTGTTGGCAAGTTGAGTCAATACATGTAAATTCCATTAATGTGTCATTGGAAAGGAGCAAAAAGGGTGTTAAGGTTCATCTCGGCTACAAAAGACTTTGGCATAGTTTATGAAAGGACTAATATTTGTTTGAGAGCATATTCGGACTCAAGTTTTGCAGGTGACAAGATGGATAGAAGATCCATAAGTGCATTTGCTACATTCTTATGTGGAGGAGTTATATCTTGTCTTTCCAAAAAGAAAGATACCATCTCTCTTTCATCAACAGAATCCGAATATAAAGCTATGACAACAACAACAAAGGAGGTTCTTTGGCTTAAAAGGCTTTTGGAGGAGCCACATGTGATCAAGGATGAAGAGATTCCATGCATAAGCGTGATAAGACTGCTCTTTCTCCTCACTCGAGCAGGTCCCCTTTCTTAGCATATTGAACTTTGTTTCTCCTATCATTAGTGCTCCTAATAACATTCTGATTAACCCTAGGGGTCTTCTCCCTCTTCCGTCAACTTTCAACCCTACCATTAGTTATGTACAAGCTTTTAAAAATAAGCCTTTTTCTCATGCTCCTCTTTCCTCCACTGAGGATAATGGGCCAGCTTGAAACAGGTTAATATTTCTATGGAATCCAGAACTAGCTATGCAATTTTGTCCCGATTCGAATTGAATAGGAATTTGAAATGCAAGACACATGGCCGATTTGTGTGTCTAAGATGTTGAGGATAATCAGCACAAAAGCTTTGCCATCCTTCAACTTCCATAGGGAGATTGCAGTGTCATCTACTTCGGGTCTTGCCTCTGCACCTGTGACAATATCATACAACTTCATAGCCATTAGCACATTTTTCATCTTAAATTTTCACAAATGGTAGCTGGATCCATAAAGCTGAGACTGGCATTGCTTTGGGCATCCATCTGGAAGTTAGTCTAGGTGATATTAATAACTATTAATGACTTAAGAATTAAAATCTAATGCTATTTACAGAACAAGAAAACTATTATTCTATGGGCTGATAGAACTAGGTTCTATTGGAAGCTCATCAAGCTATAAAAATCGCTCCAATACTATGCTGGGAGATGTTGGTGGAAATTTCATCGATGCGTACACTGCGCGGATCACAATGGATCACCCAGGCGAACACAAAATTTGTTTGTGCTTTGCGGAATCAAGAAGAGAAGACATTCATGCAAAATAGTAAGAGAGTTAGAAAAAAAATGAAATAGCAAAAGCATGGAACACTGACAAAAATCTGAACGCAATAACAAGATAGTACTTAATTCAAATTAATGTATATGAAAATACAAGTCATATTGATGATGTGCACACAAGACAATTGTGGGCAACACCGTCGTGCTCAAGAAGCTAACTCCGCTCTGTAAAAGCTTGAGCTTATTACTGACAATCAGTTTGAAAGAAAGAATCGATGCGTGAAAGCATGTAGAATGTCTATCTTTGATAATTCTCTTGTGTTCTTTGTTACAATGATCATCATCTACATACAATTTGCATTATTGTTGGCGTATGTACAAGAAGAAAATAGAGTAGTAGTACCGTCTTGGGTAGATTGTGGTGGCGGTGGCTGTTTTTGTCCAAGTGGTTGCACAATACAATAAGTGGGTGTGAGGAGACTGCGACTATCCGGAGTCAAGCGTGTTGCTGTTGATAGTCGATGAAGTCGCTGAAATTGACTAATCTTGATGGTCCCCCCGACAATAGTCGATTAAGTCGGACAAGTCAAACTTCCTCGACAAGTCGGTTGCCACTCTGATGCTTGTCTTTGATAATAGTGCATTTTTGCAAATTGTGCGACAATGCATGTAATACTGCAACAATTAAATGGAACTAGATTAACATGAAATTTAGGAGAGTTGAGGAATAAATCCAACACAAGCTTCTACACAACCTCTATAATTCAATTGTCAATATCACATGTAGACCTCCAGAAAAGTTTGGGACATCTTGAGCACATTGTAAGATGTGCGGGACGTAGCCTTCAAGCTATACCTCAGAAGAAGATTCTTCTCGCTTACGATGAGAAATGGTGATTCACTACAGAATCACATCAATCAAGAACCTGCTACAACAGATGGCCGTTGTCGGATCATTCATTGACAATCAAGACACAATAATTGTAAAAAAAAAGCCTATTTTGACAAATCTAGCCATGTAGAACTTTGTAAATATTGTGTATAGTTGGGTTCCACACATGGAAGGCCAAGATGCCACGTGAAAACTCACTCCTAATGTATGTTAGGTCAAGCCAAGAGAGTTGGTCATGTCTATTTGGTGGTCATCCCTACTTTACAGGACCTACACCTAAGTTTAAGGTAAAAATTTGACCAACTAGCTACCTACCAAGCATAACTCTAGGATCTAGGCTAGGGTTTCATTTTAGGGCAAGAAGAGTGAGTTAAATTCCTTATTACATGCTGGAAATCCACTAACTTGAAGAAGGAAGTCGAATTTGCTATGTATTCCAAGCTCTCATAGTGACGAGATAGAATATTTTTGGAGCTCATTGGCAATCTCAAGCTACTCCACTATGTACATTGAGTATTATTGATCTACCCAAATCAATTTCTACTTGTTTCTCAGCTTGAAGTTCATACTACAGCCTTTAGTACACACTTGTGGGATCAGATTTCAATGTTTATCAATGCTTTTGATTGTTAATGCTTGTTATTTGTCAAATTGCCAATCTAGATCAACTTTTTTGTGTCTAGTTTTTTGATAGATTGTTAAGAAAGCATCCAATCACTCTTGTGGATCTATTGTAGATCCATTTGTGGTCCTAAAGTACAGTACTTTCACATGGTATCAGAGCCGAGTACATTGATCTAATGCAAATCCATTTTTAGCAAGTTTTGGTGCTAAAAACTAGTATTGAGAGGGCAAGCTAGAATCTTGACTTTGGTGAGGAGATTTGATCCCAAACTTGGTAGGGGTCCAAATTTGTACTATCCACATGTGTGGGCACCTCTGAACCTGCATTTAATGCATGGTATTCATTTGATGCAAAGAAATTCAATTTGTGAGCTTTTGATGTAATTTTTGGTGGAAATCTAAGGATAAGCCACCAAGATTGACTATCATTGTTTAGATTTGACTTAGGGTCATGAGATCTAATTAATCTAGTCTGAAATTAGGTCCTCTAAACTTGTTTTATAGGTCTTGAAAGTACATCAAAAAGTGTGAGGGAGATTTAGTCATGTTATTGTCCAAAAATAGCCAAAATTGGCAAGATTTGATTGTAAGTAGATTTCACATCTTCTTATCTTCATTACAACTTTGTGAGGGAGTGCTAGAACTAAGATTATAAGTCCATTTGTTGGATTAGAAATCTAATTTGAGTGAAACACTACAAGAGAGAAACCTTAGTGAGTTTCTAGAGACAATCAAATCCATTGCACAAGAATCGTACAATTGTGCAAAGTGCCAGATCTATGCTAGTTGAGATGAAACTACCAAATATTTTTGGTCAGAAACATGCAGTAGGACAATCTATTATCAAAATAGAAGTCCTACCTTATCCATACCAAAAACGACACCTGAGGAGGCATTCACGAAGAAGAAGCCAAAGGTGAACCACTTGTGAATCCTTGGATGTAAGGCCTTTGTACACATTCCTAAGGAAGAGAGACGTAAGCTTGATGTGAAAGATATCAAGTGTATATTCCTAGGATAGATGTTTTAATCCATTGGAGAACAAGATACATATCAGTCGTGATGTTATCTTTGATGGATCTAAGATGTATGAAGACGAGAATGCTGAGAAGACGGACACATCGAGTGGGAAAGATGATACAGCGAGGATACCTCCTGATGATGATCCATTTATTGACTTTCATAGTGATGAACACTAGGATACACCTCAAGATACTACTACTCAACCTCAAGAGATAGGTTGGAGATGTAGAGATAAACCTTTTGGTGCAAGAAGAATTGAAGTTGTAGGTGACAAATGCAAGGCGAAAGATGTACCGTGGGATACATTTTCACCAAGAAGCCGATCACCTGACAGGAAGCTCCCTAAATGGTGTGAAATATTGATGGAGAGCCACGATATGGATGACTTTTCAGGATCATCTAGCTAGGGAGAGCTACGAAGATCAACAAGAGAGAAGGCACAACCTGAAAGGTATGAAGCAAATTATGCTCTCTTATCTAGCATTATTCAAAGCAAAGAACCTTCGACTTATGTGGAAGCGAAGGATGATGAAATTTAGGTCAATGCCATGAGAGAGGAGATGGAATCAATTTCTAAGCACAACACATGGGACTTAGTAGAACCACCAGTTGACAAGAAATCCATTGGTTGCAAATGGATGTACAAGAATAGGAACCATGCAGATGGAAGTATAGCAAAGCACAAAGCTAGATTGGTGATCAAAGGATATGGACAATGTAAAGGGATCGACTATGAGGAGACCTTTGCACCAATATGTAAGTCGAATACTCTACATCTACTTGTTGCTTTGGCTTCACATTTTGGTTGGCCTTTGCATCAAATAGATGTGAAATCTGCTTTTCTAAATGGTGAGTTAGAAGAAGAGGTGTCCATGGATCAAACTGAAGACTTTGTAGCAAAAGGACAAGAGAATAAAGTATGTCGTTTGAAAAAAACACTTTATGGTCTTAAACAGGCACCAGTGCATGGTACAGCAGAATTGATGCCTACTTTCGTTCTAAGGGGATGGTGAGAACGCATTCTGATCCGAATCTTTATGTCTTGTGCTTTGATGGTATGGTTTCTTTGATTGCTCTTTATTTTGATGAATTGATTATCATAGGATGATTTTTATCAATCTTTGTCAATGCTTTTGATTGTTAATGCTTGTTGTTTGTCAAATTGCCAATCTAGATCAACTTCTTTGTGTCTAGTTTTTTGATAGATTGTTAAGAAAGCATCCAATCACTCTTTTGAATCTTTTGTAGATCCATTTGTGGTCCTAAAGTACATTACTTTCACATGGTATTAGAGCCAAGTACAAGAGCATAAGCCATTGATCTAATGCAAATCCAGTTTTAGCAAGTTTTGGTGCTAAAAACTAGTATTGAGAGGCCAAGCTAGAATCTTGATTTTGGTGAGGAGATTTGATCCCAAACTTGGTAGGGGTCCAAATTCTACTATCCACATGTGTGGACACGTCTGAACCTGCATTTAATGCATGGTATTCATTTGATCCAAAGAAATTCAATTTGTGAGCTTTTGATGTAATTTCTGGTGAAAATCTTAGGATAAGCCACCAAGATTGACTGCCATTGTTACATTTGACTTAGAGTCATGAGATCTAATTAATCTAGTCTGAAATCAGGTCCTCTAAACTTGTTTTAAGATCTTGAAAGTACATCAAAAAGTGTGAAGGAGATTTAGTCATGTTATTGTCCAAAAATAGCCAAAAGTGGCAAGATTTGATTGTAAGTAGATTTCACATCATCTTATCTTCATTCCAACTTTGTGAGGGAGTGCTAGAACTGAGATTATAAGTCCATTTGTTGGATTAGAAATCTAATTTGAGTGAAACACTACAAGAGAGAAACCTTAGTGAGTATCTAGAGACAATCAAATCCATTGCACAAGAATCGTACAATTTTGCAAAGTGCCAGATCTATGCTAGTTGAAATGAAACGACCTAAAGATTTTTGGTCAGAAGCATGCAGTAGGACAATATATTATCAAAATAGAAGTCCTACCTTAGCCATACCAAAAATGACACCTGAAGAGGCATTCATGAAGAAGAAGCCAAAGTTGAACCACTTGTGAATCCTTGGATGTAAGGCCTTCGTACACATTCCTAAGGAAGAGAGACGTAAGCTTGATGTGAATGCTATCAAGTGTATATTCCTAGGATATGATGATCGTGTGAAGGGCTATAGATGTTTTAATCCATTGGAGAACCAAATACATATCAGCCGTGATGTTATCTTTGATGAATCTAAGATGTATGAAGACGAGAATGCTGAGAAGACGGACACATCGAGTGGGAAAGATGATACAGTGACGATACCTCCTGATGATGATCCATTTATTGACTTTCCTAGTGATGAACACCAGGATACACCTCAAGATACTACTACTCAACCTCAAGAGACAGGTTGGATATTTAGAGATAAACCTTTTGGTGCAAGAAAAATTGAAGTTGCAGGTGACAAATGCAAGGAGAAAGATGTACCGTGGGATACATTTTCACCAAGA
Organism: Diphasiastrum complanatum; assembly: GCA_029204225.1. Classification (NCBI taxonomy): domain Eukaryota; kingdom Viridiplantae; phylum Streptophyta; class Lycopodiopsida; order Lycopodiales; family Lycopodiaceae; genus Diphasiastrum; species Diphasiastrum complanatum. Next base: position 30,499,561 of record CM055108.1, on the reverse strand, counting down.
AGCCGATCACCTGATAGGAAGCTCCCTAAATGGTTTGAAAGATTGATGGAGAGCCGCGATATGGATGACTTTTCAGGATCATCTAGCTAGGGAGAGCTACGAAGATCAACAAGAGAGAAGGCACAACCTAAAAGTATGAAACAAATTATGCTCTCTTATCTAGCATTATTCAAAGCAAAGAGCCTTCGACTTATGTTGAAGCGAAGGATGATGACATTTGGGTCAAGGCCATGAGAGAGGAGATGGAGTCAATTACTAAGCATAGCACATGGAACTTAGTAGAACCACCAGTTGGCAAGAAACCCATTGGTTGCAAATGGATGTACAAGACTAAGTACCATGCAGATCGAAGTATAGCAAATTACAAAGCTAGATTGGTGATCAATGTAAAGGGATCGACTATGAGGAGACCTTTGTGCCAGTATGTAAGTGGAATACTCTACATCTACTTGTTGCTTTAGCTTCACATTTTGGTTGGCCTTTGCATCAGATAGATGTGAAATCTGCTTTTCTAAATAGTGAGTTAGAAGAAGAGGTGTTCATGGATCAACCTGAAGACTTTGTAGCAAAAGGACAGGAGAATGAAGTATGTCATTTGAAAAAAACACTTTATGGTCTTAAACAAACACCACGTGCATGGTACAACAAAATTGATGTCTACTTTCATTCTAAGGGGATGGTGAGAGAACACATTCTGATCCGAACCTTTATGTCTTGTGCTTTGATGGTGTGGTTTCTTTGATTGCTCTTTATGTTGATGAATTGATTATCATAGGAAATAATCAAGAGATGATAGACATGATCAAGAAAGACCTCATGGAACAATTCGAGATGACAGATCTCAACCTAATGCATTATTGCCTTGGAATGGAGGTGTGGCAAAACGGACATGACGTGGGTTTAACATAGGTGAAATATGTCAAAGAGTTGTTGCACAGGTTCAGGTTGCAGGATTGCAAGCTAGTGAACACTCCTATTGAACTAGGTAAAACGCTTTCTAAGCTTGAGAAGTCACAACCATTTGATGCTACGCTGTATAGTTAGCTAGTAGGGAGCTTGATTTACCTTACCACGACTAAACCAGATATATGCTATGCTGTTGGTATTGTAAGTCAGTTTATGGCAGCACCTACAGAAACACATTGGAAGGCAGCTAAGCACATTTTGCATTATGTCAAAGACACTTCAGATTATGGCTTGATTTATAGGAAGCATGAGGGTTTGCCTGAGTTATGTGGCTATGTGGATGTGTATTGGAGAAGTGACTATGACGATCATAGATCCACCACAGGCTATGTATTCCAGCTTTGTGGCAGTTGCTTTTCCTGGTCTAGTAAGAAGCAAAGTACAATTGCTCTATCCACCACAAAAGCAGAGTATAAGACATTGTGTAGTGCAGGACAAGAAGCTATATGGTTGAGATAGATCTTGGAAGATGGAATGAAACAGGAAAATCCCACAACTATACATAGCGACAGTCAGAGTGGCATTCAGCTAGCAAAGAGTCCAGCGCTCCATGCAAGAACCAAACACATGGAGATTCAGTCTCACTTTATACATGAGAGGCTGTTGAGTCATGAAATTCATGTTGTTCTTTGTAGTACGGACGAAACAACTAGCTGACATTTTCACTAAGCCACCTGTTAGAGAAAAGTTTGATAAGTTTAGATCAAAGCTTTCTGTACTTAGAGTTTGTTGACTTTAAAACTATGTATATGACTATACAAACAGTAGACTCTACTTTAAGGGAGAGAATTAGAATTAAAGTAGAATCACTGTGTTTTTGTACTGTGGGTCCTATCAATAGATAAGGATCAGTTGGCCTCACTACGAGGCGAGTCGACGGGACATGCGTCCCGTCACTGACAACTTGAACCATGCATGGGTTGCCTGAGTGAAGAACTATATGTATAGTGTAGTTTTGTTTTGAAAAATATAGTTGCTACGTGAGCTTGGTGTGGAGAGTTTTTTATGTCTGTGTTATTGTGTAGCATGATTTGTGTTCCTGTTTGAAGCAAAGTCTAAGTGCAACATGTTGATGGCTTAATCTAAAAGGTTTCCTAGCCTGCTTACCGACTATACAATCTTGAAAGACATGTAATTCAACTTCTATTTGGATAGTCGAGATCAAGTACAATAGATTGCTTAATGACCAAGTCTATAATGCCAAAGTAAACTTTTATTGATGTGAACAGAAGTACTGAGAGTTTGACTAGAGGTAGAAAAGCAATGACTTGATTTGTACAAGTATCCATGCCTCTTTTTGAGTGCTAGGATCTTGTCTGTCCTATCGACTACTTTACATTGATTTTATTCGAATTCTACTTTGTGTCCTAAACTATAATTTTGCTTACAGATAGCAGATTTCTAGAAATATGCAGGACACTTGAAAGTAGTTTGGATGTATTATTTGAAAAGCTTAATCTTACGGTACCTTCACCTCTGATAGCTTGTGTTTTATGTGCCACCCAGGTGAACATACTTCTTGGTATTGTAAGGCGTATAGGATTCGAAATAGTTGATATGACTGGTCATATGCTGAGTGGCTCTAGAATAAAAAAAAACCAGGAGCTGTTGTTAGATGCTTCTTGATGGTTTGACATGAATGCATCATGATCTGCTTCTTGGCTAGGCTAAGGTGCTTCTGCAACTGCATTTTCCATCTGACTCGATTTCCCTTTGTTGTTCTTGGTTTGTAAAATGGGACAATCTTGGATCTCGTGGTTAGTTCATTTGTAGTATCTGCAAAACAACTTCTTCTTTGTTGGCGGCTTCTGATTCAGCTTTTTTTGCTTCAGGCCTTTCTTCTTATACTTACTTGAGCTCTTATTGGTGTATAAGACACGAGAGTGAGAAACTGTAGGGTTCATTCCTTCTAGTGTCTTCCTGCAGCAACATTGTGATGACTCTTGATAGAGTCAACTCTAGGTGTGTCGTGATAATCACCACCCAGTTGTCATATGAGCTTGGCAAACTTGAAAGAAAAGTCATTATTGTGAAAGTACTATACTTTAGGACCATAAATGGATCTACAAAAGATCCACAAGAGTGATTGGATGCTTGCTTAACAATCTATCAAAAAACTAGACACAAAAAAGTTGATCTAGATTGGCAATTTGACAAACAACAAGCATTAACAATCAAAATCATTGATAAACATTGAAATCCGAGCCCACATGTGTGTACTAAAGGTTGTAATACGGACTTCAAGCTGAGAAACAAGTAGAAATTGATTTGGGTTCATTTGGATCAATAAAACTCAATGTACATAGTGGAGTAGCTTGAGATTGCCAATGAGCTCCAAAAATATTCTATCTTCTCACTATGAGAGCTTGGAATACATAGCAAATTCCCCTTCTCCAAGTTAGATGGATTTTCAGCATGTAATAAGGACGTTAACTCACTTTTCTTGCCCTAAAATGAAACCCTAGCCTAGATCCTAGAGTTATGCTTGGTAGGTAGCTAGTTGGTCAAATTTTCACCTTAAACTTAGGTGTAGGTCCTATAAAGTAGGGATGACCACCAAATAGACATGACCAACTCTCTTGACTTGACCTAACATACATTAGGAGTGGGTTTCCACATGGCATCTTGGCCTTCCATGTGTGGAACCTAATTATACTCAATATTTACAAAGTTCTACATGGATAGATTTGCCAAAATAGGATGTATCTATATACAATTCTAAGACTTGATCTTAACATCAGAAATGAATCATATTCAGGTTTAGAAGATGACTAATGGGCCCCTAAAGATGACAACATGATCTATCACCATATCCAAGATAGAGCTTCTTTGATCTTGATCTCCTCCAAGATGAATTGAAGAGTCTTGATTATTCCTTGCACCTTTGCACTTGATTTCTTCCATGTTGAATGAAGATGCATGAACTTTAAACTTGATCCTCCTTGATATTGATGCTTCTCTTTGAAGGAAATCTGATGTCTCCATGGCTTGTGAAAATCACATTGATCAAGATCACAAAACATGTACTTGCTACTATTACCAAGATTTATCATGCTAAAATGACTAGTCCACAAACCATCAAAAGTAACCATGATTTTTCTAATCTTGTAATTACAAGTGATCTTGAACTTCATGAGGCTACATACTTGCTTATGGATATAAGTGTCCTTCAAGGTTGTTTCACTTATTCTCATAGCTTACAATTTGCCTCTCCAAAAGAAAAAACACATTTTTCAAAACAATGAGTGATTAACTCATTCTTGCTCTTCCAAAATCCGAGAGCACTCATTTGATCAACCAACCTTTTACTCTTAATTGGTTCATATCAATCTTTAGATCACTAAGACATAAAAACTTGCTCTCAAATGAGTCATTACACATCTTATCTTCAACTTCCTTCTTGATGAATCCCTCAAGTTGCCTCATGTAGTTCTCATAGCATACCTCAGGTTGCCTCATGTAGATTACATAGCAAAATGGTTCATCAAGTATTGAAGGAAGAAAAGTGTTGAAAGTGAATGGTTGAGAATCTTTCCCTTGATTACCTTTTCCAAGATAAGTGAGTCTTGAAGGCTCGGCCCTTGCCTTTGTGGATCTTCTTGGAGCACTTGATCTTTGAGGTGGATCCTCCAGATCTCCATCGCTTTGTTGCTCCTCCTCAATCCTTGCAAGATCATTGACACCAAGGTTGTTGATTTCACTTTCATTCACACAAGATACTACATGGATCCAAGCATCTCTTGTATAAACATCTAAGAATGTTTCATGCATCTTATCATCACTACTTGGTACATGAGAAAAAAGAGTGTACAATTGAGTGAATGATTTTCTCTTTTGCCATAGCAATTTTAGCATCCAACTTAAACAAGCTACCTTGTTTAATACCATTTTCTATGCAAATATCATTCTTCATGATGGAACAAACTCCATGCTTGAAGTGAACATCTAAACCATCATCCATTAGTTGTCCAACACTAAGAAAGCTCTTGGTAATTGATAGTACAAAAAGGACATTGTCTAGATCCATCCTTTTGCTAGATCCTAGACTTAATGAGATGGTACCAATACCATCTATCTTACATTCTTGATCATTTGCTAAAGAAACAAATTTATTAGCACCATTGAAAGAGTATAAGGTTGAGAATGTGTTCTTTTGGAAAGTCATGTGGGAGCTAGCCCCACTATCAATCCACCAAGTGTCCTTTGAGTTGCTTTTGCTTGTTGGAGTGGATGTAGATGCCATCAACGATGAGATCTCGTCATCTCCATCCTCTTCATATGCAAGGTTCCCTTGTTTGTACTCCTCTTCTTTTGCTCTTAGCCTCTTGTAGCATTCCGATGCATAATGCCCCTTCCTTTTACAAAAGAAGCATTTTTTCTTTGACTTGTCCTTTGAGCTTGATGCATCATCCTCTTCTTTGGCCTCCTTGGGATGCTTCTTCTTTTCGTTAGTGTGGAGCATCCTACACTCTTCAGCCACTAATACACTGTGAAGTTTTTCTATAGATGGCAAAGTGTCTTGGATGGCAAAACTTTGGACCAAATTTGCAAAGTCATCTCCTAGGCCATTAAGGACAATTTCTACAAGCTCTCTATCATGAATCTTCTCTCCAATGGAAGCCAACTCCCTATTTAGAGACTTGATTTTGAGTACATAATCCTGTGCACTCTCCTCACTTCTCCTCATCCTTTGCAAAATCTAATTTCTAAGCATGAGTACTCTTGAAGTGTTAGTAGATTCATAGATTGACTTTAAAGACTCCCAAGCCTCTTTAGCACTTTTACATGATGATACTCCCTCAAAAGATCATTTCTCACATGCATTTTCACACAATGAAGTGCTAGCCTAGATCTCTTTTTGTATCTCACTAATTCCTGTGCAGCTAGAGGTTCATCTTCATCTTCAATCAAGAACTCATAGAGGTCTTGGAGCACCAAGAGTGACTCCATCCTAACCTTCCAAATAAGATAATTTGTAGAATTCAATCTCTCACTAGCTTCTAGAAGGTATGCTCCAGCAGATCCCATCTTACTAGTGACTTCTACAAACAAGAAATAGATTTGATTGACTTGAAACTCACAAAGGTCTCACACTTGCAGTGTTTCACTCAAATTTGATTTCTAATCCAACAAATGGACTTATAATCACAGTTCTATCACTCCCTCACAAAGCTAGATTGAAGATAAGATGAAGTGAAACAAATTTTGCCAAGAAATGGACTTGATAGTCTCTAGAAACTCACTAAGGTCTCTCTCTTGTAGTGTTTCACTCAAATTAGATTTCTGATCCAACAAATGGCCTTATAATCTTAGTTCTAGCACTCCCTCACAAAGTTGGAATGAAGATAAGATGATGTGAAATCTACTTACAATCAAATCTTGCTAATTTTGGCTATTTTTGGACAATAACATGACTAAATCTCCCTCACACTTTTTGATGTACCTTCAAGACCTATAAAACAAGTTTAGAGGGCCTGATTTCAGACTAGACTAATTAGATCTCATTACTTTAAGTCAAATCTAAACAATGGCACTCAATTTTGGTAGCTTATCCTAAGATTTCCACCAAAAATTACATCAAAAGCTCACAAATTGAATTTCTTTGGATCAAATGAATACCATGCATTAAATGCAGGTTCACTAGAGGTGCCCACACATGTGGACAGTACAAATTTGGACCCCTACCAAGTTTGGGATCAAATCTCCTCACCAAAATCAAGATTCTAGCTTGCCCTCTCAATACTAGATTTTAGCACCAAAACTTGCTAAAAATGGATTTGCATTAGATCAATGGCTTATGCTCTTGTACTTGGATCTGATACCATGTGAAAGTACTGTACTTTAGGACCACAAATGGATCTACAAAAGATCCACAAGAGTGGTTGGATGCTTTCTTAATAATCTATCAAAAAACTAGACACAACAAGTTGATCTAGATTGGCAATTTGAAACAACAAGCATTAACAATCCAACGCATTGATAAACATTGAAATCTGAGCCCACACTTGTGTACTAAAGGCTGTAGTATGGATTTCAAGGTGAGAAACAAGTAGAAATTGATGTGGGTTCATTTAGATCAATAAAACTCAATGTACATATTGGAGTAGCTTGAGATTGCCAATGAGCTCCAAAAATATTCTATCTTCTCACTATGAGAGCTTGGAATACATAAAAAATTCGACTTCCTTCTTCAAGTTTGGTGGATTTCCAGCATGTAATAAGGAATTTAACTTACTCTTCTTGCCCTAAAATAAAACCCTAGCCTAGATTCTAGAATTATGCTTGGTAGGTAGCTAGTTGGTCAAATTTTCACCTTAAACTTAGGTGTAGGTCCTGTAAAGTAGGGATGACCACCAAATAGACATGACCAACTCTCTTGACTTGACCTAACATACATTAGGAGTGAGGTTCCATGTGGCATCTTGGCCTTCCATGTGTGGAACCCAACTATACACAATATTTACAAAGTTTTACATGGCTAGATTTGCCAAAATAGGCTATTATTTCACAATTATTGTGTCTTGATTGTCAATGAATGATCCGACAATGGCCATTTGTTTTAGCAGGTTTTTGATTGATGTGATTCTATAGTGAATCACCATTTCTCATCATAAGCGAGAAGAATCTTCTTCTGAGGTGTAGCTTGAAGGCTACGTCTTGCACATCGTACAATGTGCTCAAGATGTCCCAAACTTTTTTTGAGGTCTAAGCTTCAGACACATGGCCGATGTGTGTGTCTAAGATATTGAGGATAATCTGTACAAAAGCTTTGCCATCCTTCAGCTTCCATCAGAAGATTGCAGTGTCGTCTACTTTGGGTGTTGCCTCTGCACCTGTGACAATATCATACAACTCCTTAGCCATTAGCACATTTTTCATCTTAAATTTTCACAAATGGTAGTTGGATCCATCAAGCTAAGACTGGCTTTGCTTTGGGAATCCATCTGGAAGTTAGTCTAGGTGATATTAATAACTATTAATGACTTAAGAATGAAAATCTAATGCTATTTACTAAACAAGAAAACTATTATTCTATGGGCTGATAGAACTAGGTTCTATTGGAAGCTCATCAAGCTATAAAAATCGCTCCAATACTATGCTGGGAGATGTTGGTGGAAATCTCATCGATGCGTACACTGCGCGGATCACAATGGATCACCCAGGCGGACACAAAATTTGTTTGCGCTTTGCGGAATCAAGAAGAGCAGACATTCATGCAAAATAGTAAGAGAGTCAGAAAAAAAATGAAATAGCAAAAGCATGCAACACTGACAAAAATCTGAACGCAATAACAAGTTAGTACTTAATTCAAATTAATGTATATGAAAATACAAGTCATATTGATGATGTGCGCACAAGACAATTGTGGGCAACACCGTCGTGCTCAAGAATCTAACTCCGCTCTGTAAAAGCTTGAGCTTATTACTGACAATCAGTTTGAAAGAAAGAATCGATGCGTGAAAGCATGTAGAATGTCTATCTTTGATAATTCTCTTGTGTTGTTTGTTACAATGATCATCATCTACATACAATTTGCATTAGTGTTGACGTATGTACAAAAAGAAAACAAAGTAGAGTACTGTCTTGGGTAGATTGTGGCGAAGGTTCATAATGAGAGTAAGGTGCTCGACGAAGGTTCCCAAAATGGCATATTGCTAATCATTTGCGTGAGTCAAAAAATAGATTTTTATTGGAAAAGAACCTTCGCCCAACTCAATTTAGATATATCTGAAGTGGATGTACAGTCTATAGGCAACATTTGACCAAAACAGTGATTTTATAAGTCATTTTTTATCAAAAATATTGTCCTTCCTTTTTCCCATGCTGATGACTTTTCTGACTTTTACTCATTAGTCTTTTCTCTTCTTCTTTTTTTAATTGTCTCTTTCAAAACAAGAACAATTAAATATTGAAAACAAAAAATCAAAAAACAAATAAAATTAAAAATCATTGAGATCAGGCTTGTTGAATTGGCGGAGCAGGCTACCAAAACTTGCGTAATCGGCTGCCATTCACCGGAGTATCAAATCATTTTTCGTCCAAGTGCTCAAGAATTATTGTGCCATAGTTCAAGATTTCCTTCACTTTATACGGGCCATCACCGGTAAACTTCAATTTTCCCTTGATCAGCTTGGTTTTGTACGTCAGTGCAAGATCTCCTACTTTCAGATCCTTTTTGTGCAATCGACGATCATGCCATGCCTTGCGGCGGGCTTTCTCTCTGCTAATGCATGAACTGCCATCAATCAGGTTTCAAATAATTTGTGCAATGCTTCATGACGTATTTGTAAAGACTTATCATCATTTAATCATTTTGTTGTCGCTATGCATAAAGATGGGATTAAAAATTCAATCGGCATGACAACATCTTGACCATAAACCAGTTGGAAGAGTATTTGATTTGTACTATTTATGTAAGCGGTTCCGAATGCCCATAACGTTGCATACAGTTTATGTTCCCAATCAGACCGATTCGCTTCAATTGTCTTTGTCATAATAGAGAATCTTATTGGAAGATTCAGCTTGGCCATTCCCTCTAGGATAGTAGGGAGTACTAAATCTGTGTATAACAAAAAAATCTTCGAGTAAACACTTTATTGTTTGATTAACAAAGTGTGCAGCCCGGTCACTGACAATCTTGATCGGACATCCAAATCTGATTATAATATTTTCATAGAGAAACTTGGCCGTAGATTTCACATCAGCAACTTTGATAGCTTTGGCTTCAACCCACTTGGTCATATAATCAGTTGCTACAATAATGTATCGGGCCTGAGGTCCTTGCGCGGCAAGATGAATAGGACCAACATAATCTAGTCCGCATTTTTCAAACGGTGCTTGTGATAAAACTGGATGCAAGGGATCATAGTTCTGTCTAGTAGGTCGTCGTGCTCGTTGGCAAACATCACATGTCTGAATATAAGTTTCTGTGTCCTTATGAAGCGTAGGCCATCAACAACCTAATTGCAAAAGTTTGCGAACAGTAATATCTGTAGAGAAGTGTCCTCCGCCCATGCCATCATGTGAAAACATGATTAAATCTGGGATTTCATGTGGTAAAACACATCTACATAGAATATTGTCTGATCCACGACGATACAATTGTCCTGCAATCAATTGATAAGATTGAGCCTTATGAATCAATTGTCTCTTCTATACTTTTGTCAAAGAGTCATTCGGTTGTCCTAGCATAAGGTACTCAACAATATCCGCTGCCCACTCAGGTATTGCTTCTATATAGAACAATGCAGCATCTGGTAATTCATCATTCACTTCAGTATTAACTAGTGCAGATTCAATTCGTGAAACGCGATCGACTAGATAATGTTGCTTCCTCTTTCGAATTACAATTCGAAAGTCAAATTCAGTCAATAACAGTAACCATCTTGCAATACGTCCAATATTCCATGTCTTGTTTACCAAGTAAAGCAACAGCTAGTGATCCGTATAAAATGCAAAGTGCGTTTCCATGAGGTAATGACGAAATTTTTGAATAGAAAAAATCATGGATAATGCTTCACGTTCTGTTGTTGAATAGTTCTTCTCCGGATCTGTGAGCTATTTGCTTGCAAATCGTATAGGATATCCTTCTTATAATTACCTAGCTGCGTCAAAATTGATCCATGGCGTATTTCGAGGCATCCATGTGAACATGAAATTCAATCGTCCAATATAGAGAACATAGTATTGTGCTGAAGTTAATGCTTTTTTTAATTTTTCAAAGGCTTCTAACACCTCTACTGACCAAATAGGAACAATAATCAATTGGTATATAGGTTGTGCTAAATCCGCAAAGAAGATAATAAAAATTTGATAGTACTTCGCATGACCCATAAACACATAAACTCCACAAATTGTTGTTGGCAGTGGCAATTCCACAATAATCTTGATTTTAGAATAATCTATGGCAATACCATGTCTCGATATCACATGCACAAGCACAACTCTGTGGGAAACCCATATCTGACATTTTTCTGGATTTAGAGAAATTTGATATTTGCGAAATTTTTCAAATACTTTCTCCAATCGATCCAGGTGGTCTGTATCTCTACTATGGACTCCCAGGTCATCCAAGTAAATTTCAAAGAATTTCTGTAGATAATCTTTAAAAGCAAATTTTATTACTCTTTGGAACAAACTTGGTGCATCACAGAGTCCAAACGACATTACTTTGTAAGCATAGGTGTCCCATTCTGTTGCAAAAGCTGTTTTGTGGCGATCTATAGGAGCAATCTTAACCTGGTTGTAACCACTAAATCCATCCAGGAAACTATAAGCTTCCGCTCCAGCAAGGCGATCCAAAATGCTTTCAGTAAAAGGTAACAGAAAGTGATCCTTCCATGTCACTTTGTTCAAAGCCTTGAGATTCACACAAATTCTCAATTTTCCATTCTTCTTAGAAACTCAAAAAGTATTTTACTATAAATAGATTGTTTTGGAAACTCGGCGAAGGTTTTAACAAAGAATCAAGAGTAATACTAGTATTTTTGCAAAAAAAAGACTTTTTTGGCAAAAATATGGCAATATGACAACTGATCCTCTGAAAAAACCTTTTATTTTTGGTATTATTCTTTGCCGACCTGGCAGTAGATAGATTTGAATCACACCTATGCACAGTGAATCGGACAAAGATTCTTTTTTTTGTATTTGGTTTTGGTGATTTTTTGATGATTTTTTTGATGTTTCTGGAAATCTACTGGGAAGGATTGTTCGCCCTTCAAACTAAAGGTTTTGTGATCAAAACCGAAGGTCTCTGCAACTCGGCAAAGGTTTCCTAAAAGAAGGCAAAAATTTATCAGCTCTGATGATGATTTTTGCCTCCTTTTGACCCCATCGAATGGATTGTAGCTGATTGTGAAGGTGCATGACTGAAGCTGCAGTCCTCACTTCATACTTCTGCTTTAATCTTTCCCACGCTGCATGGCTGCTTTCGCAGTCTTTAATTTGCATGAGTAGATCTTTATTTATGGACAAAACAATGATTGCCATTGTGCTCTCATCTTTTCTGATCCATTCAGCTCTCCTAAGGTCTCCCTATGGAGGCTGCACCTCTGAGAGTTTGGTCACCGACCAGATGTCTTCGCCTTTCAGAAGTGTTTTGATTTTGAATTTTCAAATTCTATAATTTGCACCATCAAGACTGATTGCTACTCTTGTCTGGATTGTTGTAGCCATATTGTATTGTCCAGTAAATTACTGCTTAGATATTAGTAGTGATAACCTGTGGGCTCTGATACCATGTCGGCAGATTTGACCAAGTTTTGTTGTTTTTTTTTATATCTCAGATCCAAATGGATCTTAAGATTGGTGATCTGAATAGCTTTTCCTGTTCTACAATTAGATTAGATTTCAAACAAGCAAATCCACTCAAATCAAGCAAAATCACTCCCAAACTAACCCCTGACACTATTCATGCAACGACAAGATGCCTAATGCAAGCTAACCATCCAACAAACATGCTGCAAATTGAAAAATTGGTGTAGCTCCCTGTCATCGGTGCCAAAATTGTAGTGGCTTTCCTTGCCTAACCTCAATCCAAGATCTAATCAATCTAGCATCAAAGAAATGAAGTTAGTTGTCACGCATAGATTCGTTCCCATGACAGCGATAATATAGTTCAGATTTCAGCATGAATGGAAGATTCACATCTAACTCTAACATCCATTAACCCTAAGCATTAACACTACATCCACTAGCACTAGATCCACAACAAAGATATCTTACTCTTTCTCTCTCTCCCTTTCTCCCTCACAGAGTAGTGTAATAACATGCAATCCCAATAACAATCAGATCCAACAATTAGCAAAACACAAATAAAACATGAGAGATGGAGGAAAAGTGATAGAGAGCAAGGACAGTCATCAATGCATTTCACAAGAAAACCAATCTACTTTATTGAAATGAGAAAATGAACATGTATAGGAACTCTAGTTGGTCCCATTTTATAATACAGAGGAGGACCCTAGCCTCTGAATCCTATTTGTCCATTTCTGCCTCCCTAATTATTCAAATTTAAAAAAGAGTGAGAACCATCCAAATTGGAGGGAAACCCAACTTTATTCACTAACTTGACATTTAGGCCCTGCGATATTAAAAGTCTCGCAAAAAGGCCTAAAGTCCATCTATTGACTTTCAACTAATCAAATCTCTATGTGATCATCGGATTGGACTTACACACGCAGGGTGCCAAATCCCTCTCACTTATTAACTAGGGTTACGTTTGCCTTGGGATCTGCAAACCCTCCAACAGGGATGTCGTCACAGGTGATGAGGGAAGACCGCCAAATGAAGCAGATATCAAAGTGTTCGATAAGAAGGTGAGGAAAGCTTTGACCTTCATTAACTTGTCGGTGAAGGATCACATCATTACCCACATTTGTGATGCGGTTACACCTAGACAAGCATGGGATGTGCTAAAGGAGCAATTTGAGATGTCAAATCCGTCAAAAATCATGTTTTTGAAGTCAAAACTGAATAGTGTCCTCATGGAACAAGGAGACCACATTCAGACGTACATGACCAAAATTAAGACAATGAGGGATGAACTACATTCTATTGGTGAGTGCATACATGACGTTGAGCTGGTGCACAATGCATTGTGCAACATTGCAAAACCTTATCAAATGTTTGTGAGCAGAATAGCATCAAGAGAAAGATTGCCAACCTTTGACGAGCTCATAGGAATCTTGATGCAAGAGGAGCAATGGCGAGAAATGGTGAAAGCTAGATGTCAAAACACTGATGATCAGGCACTTACGACATGCCAAAAGCAAGGCAAAGGCAAGGTCAAGAAGAAGTCTAAGCAGCAATTTGTCAAGGCTCAAGATGATGAGGGATCTTCCAGCAAGACCAAGAAGAAAGGCAAGTGCTTCCATTGTGGCAAGAAGAGCCATTGGAAGAGTGAATGTCAAAAAGTCTTGGCGGAATCAGGCAAGGGGAAACCAAAGCAAGCAGACAACCTTGTCGATGAGGGTGAGATTGAAAACTCTAGCATCTTTCATATCAGCATTGTCATCTAATTAAGATGATCAAGCATGGTATATTGATTCAGGAGCCACAAGACACATGAAAGGTAACAAAGATTGGTTCAGTAGCTTAAAAGTGTTGGAAAATGGAACGTTTGTTTCACAAGCTAATGGTGATGTGTGCAAGATCAAGGGGATAGACACCGTTTTCATCCAATTACCTGATGGCAAAAGCAGGACGATCAAGGAGGTACTTTATGTACCAGATTTGAAGAAAAATATATTTTTTGTTGGAGCCATTACTGATCAAAAGTTGAAAATAGAATTTGTCCATGATCATTGCTTTGTGAAGGATGTGAACTAAAAGTTCAAAGTCATTGCAGATGGTATAAGGGAGCCTGATACTAAATTGTATAGGTTGAATGCTACAATCAAGGGGCACCACAAACTTATCTCGAACATTCCATCACAATCTAAACTGTGGCATAAAAGGCTTGGTCATTTGAACCTAGAAATGGGAACAAGATTGCCTACAATACCACTTGAAGTCGATGTGCAAATCATGTGTATATGGGAAGTGACATCGAGAGAAGTTCAATAAAGGTGGTGTTGCAAGGGCAAAGAACATCCTGGATTTGATCCACACAGATCTATGTGGGCCTATGAGGACTCTGTCCATAGGTAAAGCCTTCTATTTCATGGCCTTCATTGATGATATGTCACATAAGATGTGGATTTACTTCTTGAAGAAGAAATCAGATGCATTTGACACTTTCAAGAGCTTCAAAGCATTGGTCAAAAATCAAACAGGCAGGAAGATCAAAGTTCTAAGATCAAATAGTGGAGGTGAGTACAAATCTATTGACTTTAATGATCTTTGTAAACAATGTGGGATCAAAAGACAATCTACGCAAGCTCATACTCCTAAACTCAATGGTGTAGCTGAGCGCAAGAATAGTACAATCGTGCAAAGTGACAAATCTATGCTAGTTGAGATGAAACTACCAAAAGACTTTTGGTCAGAAGCATGCAGTAGGACAATCTATTATCAAAATAGAAGTCCTACCTTAGCCATACCAAAAATGACACCCGAGGAGGCATTCACGAAGAAGAAGCCAAAGGTGAACCAGTTGTGAATCTTTGGATGTAAGGCCTTTGTACACATTCCTAAGGAAGAGAGACGTAAGCTTGATGTGAATGCTATCAAGTGTATATTCCTAGGATATGGTAATCGTGTGAAGGGCTTTAGATGTTTTAATCCATTGGAGAACAAAATACATATCAGCCGTGATGTTATCTTTGATGAATCTAAGATGTATGAAGACGAGAATGCTGAGAAGACGGACACATCGAGTGGGAAAGATGATACAGTGATGATACCTCCTGATGATGATCCATTTATTGACTTTCCTAGTGATGAACACCAGGATACACCTCAAGATACTACTACTCAACCTCAAGAGACAGGTTGGAGATGTAGAGATAAACCTTTTGGTGCAAGAAAAATTGAAGTTGCAGGTGACAAATGCAAGGCGAAAGATGTACCGTGGGATTCATTTTCACCAAGAAGCCGATCACCTGATAGGAAGCTCCCTAAATGGTTTGAAAGATTGATGGAGAGCCGCGATATGGATGATTTTTCAGGATCATCTAGCTAGGGAGAGCTACGAAGATCAACAAGAGAGAAGGCACAACCTAAAAGGTATGAAACAAATTATGCTCTCTTATCTAGCATTATTCAAAGCAAAGAACCTTTGACTTATGTTGAAGCGAAGGATGCTGACATTTGGGTCAAGGCCATGAGAGAGGAGATGGAGTCAATTGCTAAGCATAGCACATGGGACTTAGTAGAACCGCCAGTTGGCAAGAAACCCATTGGTTGCAAATGGATATACAAGACTAAGTATCGTGTAGATGGAAGTATAGCAAAGCACAAAGCTAGATTGGTGATCAAAGGATATGCACAATGTAAAGGGATCGTCTATGAGGAGACCTTTGCGCCAGTATGTAAGTGGAATACTCTACATCTACTTGTTGCTTTAGCTTCACATTTTGATTGGCCTTTGCATCAAATAGATGTGAAATCTGCTTTTCTAAATGGTGAGTTAGAAGAAGAGGTGTTCATGGATCAACCTGAAGACTTTGTTGCAAAAGGACAGGAGAATAAAGTATGTCGTTTGAAGAAAACACTTTATGGTCTTAAATAGGCACCACGTGCATGGTACAACAAAATTGATGTCTACTTTCAATCTAAGGGGATGGTGAGAACACATTCTGATCCGAATCTTTATGTCTTGTGCTTTTATGGTGTGGTTTCTTTGATCGCTCTTTATGTTGATGAATTGATTATCATGGAAAATAATCAAGAGATGATAGACATGATCAAGAAAGACCTCATGGAACAATTCCAGATGACAGATCTCAACCTAATGCATTATTGCCTTGGAGTGGAGGTGTGGCAAAAAGGACATGAAATGGGTTTAATGCACAGGTTCAGGTTGCAGGATTGCAAGCCAATGAACACTCCTATTGAACTAGGTGGAAAGCCTTCTAAGCTTGACAAATCACAACCACTTGATGCTACGCTGTGTTGGCTTTCTCATCTCCATCCTGCAAAGACAATGAACTCATTCTTGCCTTGGTGTGGAGCATCCTACACTCTTTAGCCACTAATACACTGTGAAGTTTTTCTATAGTTGGCAAAGTGTCTTGGATGGCAAAACTTTGGACCAAATTTGCAAAGTCATCTCCTAGGCCATTAAGGACAATTTTTACAAGCTCTCCATCATAAATCTTCTCTCCAATGGAAGCCAACTCCCTATTTAGAGACTTCATTTTGAGTACATAGTCCTGTGCACTCTCCTCACTTCTCCTCATCCTTTGCAAAATCTAATTTCTTAGCATGAGTACTCTTGAAGTGTTAGTAGATTCATAGATTGATTTTAAAGACTCCAAAGCCTCTTTAGCACTTTTACATGATGATACTTCCCTCAAAAGATCATTTCTCACATTCATTTTCACACAATGAAGTGCTAGCCTAGATCTCTTTTTGTATCTCACTAATTCATGTGCACCTAGAGATTCATCTTCATCTTCAATCAAGAACTCATAGAGGTCTTGGAGCACCAAGAGTGACTCTATCCTAACCTTCCAAATAGCATAATTTGTAAAATTCAATCTCTCACTAGCTTCTAGAAGGTATGCTCCAGCAGATCCCTAGGTATATTTGCAGTGTTTCACTCAAATTTGATTTCTAGGTCGAGATTCACCGAAATGAGCTCAGATGGAGCCGATCTGTCACTTCATTCCGCGATCAAAGATCCTCTGAGCTACAATAGCTACTACTAATCTAATCCTAAATTATAAATAGTAGATAATGTCAGATGACAGTGAAAGTATATCTACCATTGAATTGAATGAGCAACACAAAGCATTCAAAAATTGCATAAATTGAGTTAAAAAATTGTAACTCGTCTATATTATATCAATATCCTCATGTGTATGCCCCACCATGAGAAACTCTAATTGAACCATTTCAAAGACTCCTCTAGTGACAAGCAAGAAAAGATATGCAAACACATATCTATTATTATTTTCAGATCCACAATTGTCTAATTGTTGTAGCAACACAGAAGGCAAGCATTTGAACCTTGCAGATCTCGTTGAATTATCTTGTGCACATTGAACATATTCACTTTGCAACCAAGTAGGCATTGTTGAGCCCATGACTTGGTTGCATCCAACATTCTCAACCTGGCAGACGACCAAATGTTGTTGAAGCCACATTTTTGCTATGCTCGGTTTCACATTGCACTTGTGTATACTTATTATTTTTGTTTTTGACCTCCATATGGTAATCCAATGACACTCTTGAAGTTAAAACTGTAAACAGATTTCTTGATTATGATGTTTTCTCTGCAAGCAACAAGTCTCCATAAACATGCTTGTCTTTTCTCTCCAAATTTTGTAAACACATTGCTAGAGAGCCCACTGAAAAATTGGGATCCCCTGGCCAAAGACGCATTGAAAAGTGTCCATATCCATTTTGACCATGTCCATGTGTTATCATTCCTGACAATGATATCGGTAATTGCATCGCATGGCCGAATGATTTTGGTATAGGCTGCAATCGTGGTATGGATGTCTTTTGTTGATCCAACTTATCATGAATAATGCACAAATACTTATTTGGATGTAGTTCTGAGTACAATCTCCAACCATTATAAACATTCCTACAACTCATTTGTTGAAGCATGTGCATTCTTCTTTTCATGAGATATTTTGCACGCTCCACTCGATTTCTAGTACATTCTAGCTGCACATGGTACTAGCACACCTCGCGGTCATAATGTGCACAATCAAGGACGAAGGGGCAATCAAGCACAGGCTTCAAATACATAGCCTTCATATCAGGGATCTAGGGATAACAGTAGAAGATCAAGATAGCCGGAATGGCCATCTGATTTATATTCAGAGCCTGGAGGCTCATTCATGGAGTTCTATGGTGGAGACATATCAAGAAAGGAAAAAGTTGGAGGAGACAAGCAAGCTAATAGTCATCACTCACATTTATTGCTTGGTTGTTGTAATTTTCCAGAGAGTTCAAAATTTGAAAAATGGAGGAATTATTTCATTCACATTCTATTTGGTTCTTCATGTTCTAGTTATATCTTGATGCGTAAAATTGATGTAAGAGATAGTGAAGCATCCAATTTGGACACTATTCTCTATATCAATTATGAAAGATACTTTAGAACCTTATAAAGGAGGTCTATACTTAGGATGGAGATTATTCTAAAGTTGGATCAAAGTAGTAATGTTAAAACTATGCCAAAACTAGTTGAAGATGGAGTGTGAGAGATTTCAACAAGTTTAGTCATATTTTGGTAAATTGTCAACTGAGGCCAAAACTCATTTTAGACTTAGAGATAAACTTTTTGAAGTTATATTAGTTTAAAATACATTCAATTAACACTTTTTGAAAGTGTGGGAAAGTTGGTACTCAAGTTTGAGAGACATTCAAATTTGAACTTTGGGTACTTTGAATCTAGACCCAAAAATAGTAGGGTTTACATTTTGGAGGGAAAGCCAAGTAGCCAAATAGGGTTTGGACACTCTACAAAAGGATGTAGCTCATGGAGAGACACATCTTCTCTCTTCTCTCTCTCATTTCATCATTATACGTGGTCCTCTTTGGGTTCTACTACTCATTGGTGCACTCTCATGATGATATCTTGCAATGATATGTGTAGAATGACCATTTATTGTTATTTTTTGTTTCACACGTGTGAAATACAGTAGGGTACTATAATTGTATGTACAACAACTATATTTAATGTTTTGGTTCATGTTTGATCAGTATCTCTTAGAGTTTGCATCTCATTTTGTATGTAGATCCTGATTTTTCTACATTGGCAGGATTGTTGGTTTGCTCCTTTTTGTAACCAAAGATCAGGGACATGGATTGGATCTTGAATGATCTGAAATCCTTCACAGTGAGCACAAAACAATTGTGGACAAAACCACCGTGCTCAGGAAGCTAACACCACTCTATAAAAGCTATCAGCTTATTACTGACAATCAGTTTGAAAGAAAGAATCAATGCGTGAAAGCATCTACAGTGGTTGTCTCTGATAATTCTCTTGTGTTCTTTGTTACAATGATCATCATCTATAAACAATTTCCATTAGTGTAGATGTATGTACAAGAAAAGAATAGAGTAGTTTCATCGTCTTGGGTAGATCATAGCAGCTACAGTCATTGTCCAAGAGGTTACACAGTACAGGAAGTGGGCGTGAGGAGCCTTTGACTATCTGAAGTGAGCGTGTTGTTGTTGATAGTCGATGAGGTCAATGAAGTTGACTAATGTTGACGGTCCAACGATAGTTAGTTAAGTCGACAAGTTCAACAAGTCGGACTTCCTCGACAAGTCGGTTGTATTAGAGAAACTTAGAGCCCAATGAGGACCTTTGAATAAGATGTTTTTTTAAATCCAACTTTATTCACTAACTTGACATTTAGGCCCTGCGACATTAAAAGCCCCGCAAAAAGGCCTAAAGTGTTGGGAGAGAGAGGGGAAGAATAAATGATAAACACGAACGAGACATGAACTCGAACAAGAAACGAATGGGAAACGAACTTGAACAGAAGATGTTCGTGCGTAACGGAATGAGTTAAATGTCTCTATCGCGAATGATTCGCGAAGAGCTAGACTGTTCTCGACTGATAATTAGTCGCGAATTATTTGCGAAAGACAAGACTAAAAGTTAATCGTCTATTACTAGAAAGAGCAACTAGAAAGATCAAACAAAATGAAGAACAAGCATAACAATATTAACACAGATTTGAATGCAGAACAAAGAGCTGTATCAGATTAAGTATATCATGTATACAAGTTAATAATGCGGTAGAGCACAATACAATAGCAGATGAAACCACGTGTCCTACGAAGCTTATTTTGTCTGTAATGAGGAATGAAAACCTCTTCTCTTCGTCTCTTATTCTACTTCATCAAGCTTTCTTTCTTATCATACTAAATGCACGAATGGTATCCAATATATATACATAATATTCCAGGTGTGCAGATGTGAAAGTACAGAGTGGATGTGCTGTTTGTAGGAGATCGTGGGTGGCTACAATTGTTGTCCAATCTGTTAGCGCAACTACATGGGGTGAGCATGAAAAGGGTGCGACGTCAGACAGTACTGAGGTGAATGTTGGTGATGATGCGAAAAGTGCGTCAGGCTTATGAATAGCCTTAGGATTAGATTTACAAGGTGCCTTAGCTTTTAGGGCACTTTTGGCATTCAGTAAAATAGTGTCCCCTTTTCGCCTGTCACCATAATCTGTGTAAGAACACAATGTCGTGATATATTCGCCTTTTCTTCGTTTGTGCGAATTTGCATGTAAAAATACAGACTGTGTGACAACGTTAGTAAATATGCAGTATGAATGGAGGCAGATTAAAATATGAGATTTAGGAGAGTAGAAGGAGTAAATCCAACACCCCCCCCTTAATCTGGATCCGTGAATGCCTTGATCTTTAGACTGAGCAATGCACAAAATTTGTTGTGTGCATTAACAATGAGTGCTTTTGTGAAAATGTCTACAACCATGTCCTGCGTTCTGAAGTACGTTAAGCTTACCTCTCTGTCGAGAACCTTGCCCTTGATGTAGTGATATCTGATCTCAAAGTGCTTACTCCTAGAATGAAATCTAGGGTTGGCCGATAAGGCAATAGCACTTTGGTTATCACAAAATAAAATTGTAGGGCTGTACTGATACAGATTGATGTCTGATAGCAAATTTGTCAACCAAAACACTTTCTTAATCGATTGAGAAGCAACAACATATTTTGCTTCAGTAAAAGAAAGTGCGATAGAGGTTTGCTTACGACTGTTCCATGAAATAGGACCGCCATTGAAAAAGAATGTAAATACAGATGTGGACATACGATTGTCTGCATCCCCTCCCCAGCTTGCATCAGAATAACCACTGAGCTGATGAAGATTGTCCTTGTTGACATCTCCATAGTAGATGCACTAGTCCATGGTAGTTCGAATATATCTCATGACTCAAGTAAGAGTGTTCCAATGGGTAATTCGAGGATTAGCCATGTATTGGTTGAGTGAGCTGACAGCAAAAGAGATATCTGGTCTTGTATAGACCATTGCGTACATTGAGAGATCCAAGTATCGATCGATACAGATATTCTCTCATCTGCTCTTCTTCTTGCTTGGTCTGGGGACATTGGTCCTTTGACAAATGTAGGCCTGGATCCATTGGTGAGTGAGCTAATTTATAATTCATTAAACTGAATCTGTTAAGTACATTGTGAAGATACCTTTGTTGAGTGATGTAAATTAGTCGATTTGCTCTGTCTTTGTGTATTTGAATTCCTAGACAGAAGTGAGCTTTGACCAAATCAGTCATGTCAAACTTTGAGAACAACATCTATTTTGAATCCTTGACCATATCGGTATTGTTGCTTAAGAGCAACGTATCATCAACATACAAGGTGATGATAATAAAGGATTGTTGTACTGACTTCGAATGAACGTTGCAATCAACAGGGCTTGGTTTGAATCCTTGTTCAATGAGCAATGTGTTGATCCTCTGAAACCAAGCTTTGGCAGATTATTTCAGGCTGTACAGTGCTTTGTGGAGTTTACATACATGATTCTTCATGCCTTCTAGAATGTATCCTTCGGGCTAGATCATGTAGATATCTTCTTGTATAACTCCATTTAGATAGGTTGTTTGTAAATCAAGTTGATGTACTTCCAGGTCGGCAACTACAGCATAAGATAGGAGCATTTGGATCGACGAATGTTTGACGACTGGACTAAAAGTCTCACTGTAGTCGACATTCAGGATCTGGGCGAATCCTCGTGCTACCGGTCTAGCCTTCCTTCAATCGACCGTTTCATTGGCATTATATTTGATCTTAAAGGTCCATTTGCAATCAATAATATTGCAGCCAATAGGAGCTTCGACTAATGACCATGTCTGATTCTTGATCAGAGAGGAATACTCTTTGTCCATAGCTTCTCTCCAGAGATCAGAGTCTGGTTGGCTAAGTGCCTCTTCAATTGTCGTCGGTTCCTACATTAAAAGACAGGCAAACTCAGAAGTATACCTTGTGGACTGTGCGCGCACTCGGCTTGATCTTCTTGGATGATTCGACTGATGAACCGCTCTTGGGACTTGTTGCTGGGTAGCAGCGAGATCTTCGTCTGATTCGTTGTCTCGAAGTGGGTCGACAATAGACATGTCTGAGCCAGAAGCTCGGATTGTTGTGTCAATGGCAGATGATGTAGGTTCTTATTGAGCAATATCCTTGCCTTTGAGGTCGCCAAACTGATCCTTGATAAAGACTGTATTTCGGCTATACAAGATTTGCTGGGTATCAGGATTATACAGCTTGTAAGTGTTATCAGACGAAGTATATCCGATCAGGATGGTCTTGAGACCTTGGAAGTCCAATTTTGTCCTTGTGTCCTTTGGAATCTGCGCATAGGCAATGCACCCAAACACTCTTAGGTTCTTCAAAGAAGGCTTGGAGCCTGTCCACACCTCGTGGGATGTTTTGTCGGAAAGGGCTTTGGTCGAACATCTGTTATGGATGTAAGCTGTAGTGGAGACAGCTTCAGCCCAGAATCTCTTGGGCAATGATACATCCACTAGCATACACTTAGCAGATTCGACCAGAGTACAGTTTTTTCTCTCAGCTAAGCCATTAGACTTAGGACTATAAGGAGTGATGAATTGCTGCTCAATGCCTTGGCTTTGGAAGTACTCCTTAAACTCGACAAAGATATATTCTCCACCGTTGTCTGACCTTAGGGCCTTGATCGTCCTTCCAGTCTCCTTTTATGCACGCTCCTTGAAGATTCTGAAGTAGTTGAAGGCTTCTAATTTCCTCTTTATGAAATACACCATCGTTCTTCTAGAGAATTCGTCAATAAAGGTTATAGAATACTTGGCATCCTTCAGTGAAGGATTATCGGGCCACAAATATCTGAATGTACAACATCTAGCAATCCTCTAGCAACATGCTGATGGCTTGAATTAAATGGTTTCCTAGTCTGTTTACCAGCTAGACAGTCTTCATAGACAAGTAGCTTGACTTTTTCGCGAGGATAGTCGAGATCAAGAACAATGGATTGTCTAGATAGTCGTTGTACAGCAGCATAATTTAAATCAAGCCTATAATGCCGAAGTAAACCTTTATTTGAATGAATTGAAGTACTGAGAGACTAACTAGAGGCAAAAAAATAATGACTTAATCTATACAAGTATTTATGTCTCTTTCCAAGTTCTAGGATCTTGTATATCCTATCAATTACTTTACATTGATCACATTCAAATTCTACTTTATGTCCTAGATCTGTAATTCTGCTTACAGAGAGCAGATTCGTAGATAACTTAAGTACATATAGAACTTTAGAGAGTAGCTTAGATTGATCATTTGCAAAGCATAATCTTACAGTGCCTTCTCCTTTAGTATCTTGTGTGCAATTGTCGCCAAGGTGAACAAATTTCTAGGTATTGTAAGGTGTATAGGACTCGAAACAGCCAATTTGGCTAGTCATGTGCTGAGTGGCTCCAGAATCCAAGAACCAAGAACTGTCGTCAGATGCTCCTTGATGGTTGGTCATGAAGGCATCCTGATCTGTTTTTTGAATGGGTTGTGGAGCTTCTACAGTTGCATTTGCCACTTGATTCAACTACCCTTTGCTGTTGTTCTTCGCTTGAAGTATTCGACAGTCTTGTATTTCGTCGTTGTTTCGTTTGCAGTATCTGCAAAACAGCTTCTTCTTTGTCTACGGATTTGACTGTTCCTTGTGTTGAGCTGGTTATTGGTCTGGCTTAGATTGCTTTTGGCATTTCTTCTTCTTCTACTTTGTCGTGCTCTTGTTGGGGTACAAGGCGTGAGAATTAGCTGAGGAACTCAAGGCTTCGTTTCTTCGTGTGTCTTCCTTCAACAACATAGTAATGACTCTCGAAAGAGTCAATTCTGGATGAGTCATGATGATCATCACCCAGATCTCATAAGAACTTGGCAAGCTTGTAAGTAGTTGCATCAGTGTGTCCTTGATTGTCTATAACAGATCCGACAATGGCCATTTGTCTTAGCTATTAAAAATTCACAATTCTAGTTTGACTAGTTTTGGTCATATGACTTGTAAATAGTTAAATGGTCATGATGTGGCTTGTCACACGTGCCAAATAGCATAGGATTCCATTCATAAGGATGTTCTCAAGTAGAACTAAGTGTTAGAACCTTTGGAATGAGTCCAAATTATGCTTAGATACAAGGGAGAAAAAATAGGAGCTATTTTTGGTAATTTTTGCATTGTTGAGGGATCTCCAAGATTCCAACCCTAACTTGGTAGGGATGAAAGATCCACCAAAATTAGCATTAGGGATAGGTTTAGGGCTACTCATACCTGCCCAAAATCGTGATGGATCATGTATATATAGGTGATGATATCTCACCAAAATCAATCAAGCAATTTCATGTTTTTTCTCTCATAATGGTGCAATTGCTCTCTATGTTCATAATTGTTTGAGTACTTGTGATTACTAATGATTATAGGATTGAATGTAGGTCTGGTGTACAGTACTCAGACTGTGGGAGGCCGTACTTTCACACGTGTGAAGCCTTCTTCAAGGATTTGGGCCATTTAGTGAGGTTCAAGCATAGGTTTTTGATGGATTTTGATGGTTCAACTTGTGCTAATCTTATGAAATCATAATCTATTGTTTTCCTCATCATTTCAAGTGTTTTAGGATCCTTATTTGCTGTAATTTTTACATGGTATCAGAGCCTAAATGCTGAAATGAGCTAAATCCTTAGTTTGCATTCAATTTTATCACAATTTTTGATCTAAATCTTGTGTAGATTGGATCTTAGCATCTAGTATTGATTCTAGAACTCAAAGTGAGTCAAATACATTGGAGATTGGTGTTGTGTGACTTCATTTGCAGGTGTTTAGGTGTCTAAAACCAGAGGCAAAGTTGAATTCAATTCACATTACCAAGATAGCAAGTTTTGCTTGCTCCAAGCATTGATTTCTAATCGAGTTTTGGAGGTGATTTCATAGAGAAGGCTTTCTAGCATTCAAGGAGAGGGAAGATCAGAGTTTTGGGGACTCTTCAAGGCTGTTCTAAGGTGTAGTAGGCACCTCCTAAAGTGATTTAGGTTCAGTCCAACCATTGCTTGACTTATGCACCAAATTAGATCAATTTTTCATCAATTTTGATCATTTTTTGCTCGTGATTGGATAGTAGATTGTGTTGCATCCTCATTAAGTTCCATTTAGATATTTTACAAGTGATTTTGGAAGTATATTAGGTTGCTGAAACTCACTCTTGATCAGATCATTTGGAAGCTTTAATGTTCTTTATAGAAAGAGGGACAATTCTACTAGTATTGTCTACTTCAATCAAGCAAGTGCATTGTTTCTAGTATTCTATGATTTGATTTTGTTAGAGATCATTCTTAGATCTTTATAGGAAGTCTATTACTGATCTTTTCAGGTCTCTAAGAAGTGGGATAAGGTAGACCTTCAATCAAATCAATAGAAGTAACCTTCATTTGTGTCAAGTCCTTGATTAGGAGACTAGATGGCATCTATAAATGCATACCTTTTGGATACTAATGAAAGGCTCAACAAAACTAACTATTCCATATGGAAAGTTAGAATGGAATCTATCATGATCATGCAAGATCTTATGGAAATTGTAAATGGTAAGGAGGGTGAACCTATTCATCCTCAAGAAAAAGCCAAATACATCAAGAGGTGCAATGTTGCACTACATTGCATAAAAATAAATGTTGCAAATGAACTCTTAAGAGAGGTAGGAGATTGCACTTCAGATCAAGATGCTTGGGAGACTTTGCAAAAGGTCTATGAATCCAA
Organism: Diphasiastrum complanatum; assembly: GCA_029204225.1. Classification (NCBI taxonomy): domain Eukaryota; kingdom Viridiplantae; phylum Streptophyta; class Lycopodiopsida; order Lycopodiales; family Lycopodiaceae; genus Diphasiastrum; species Diphasiastrum complanatum. The sequence continues at coordinate 30,473,202 of CM055108.1, read as the reverse complement.
GAACCAAACTAGAATGTTAGCTTTGAAGAATCAAATCTATAGAAGCTATCAAAAGAAAGGAGAGAGTGCACATACTTTTGTCCTAAGAGTAAAGGAATTGAACAAAGAGCTAGCCTTTATAGGTGACCCTATCAAGGATGAAGAGCTTGTTCAACTCATATTGAATGGACTAAGATTTGAATTTGACAATTTGGTTCAGGGATATGCAATTATGGGTAAGATACCCATACTTGAAGAACTCCAAGGCACGCTCATGGCCGAGGAATCAAGAAGGAGCCAAATGCAAGAGAGGATGGATAGGCTTTCCATCCAAGGTGGAGATGACCAAGCTCTCTTCACCAAAGGCAAAGGCAAGTCCAAAGGCAAAGGATCAACATTCAAGAAGTATACAAAGCTTGAGGATCAAGAAGGACCCCCAAAGGCATCTCCATCAACCACCAAAGTCAAGAAGGACAAATCAAAGGTGAAGTGCTACTATTGTAGCAAGATGGGGCATTATGCCTCGGAATGCTTCAAGAGGAAGCAAGATCAAAGCCAAGCCAACATGAGCAAAGAGGAGGAGGAGGAGAGTTCACATGAGGACTCTCTCATGATGTCCATATTTTCTTCAACAAGCTTCAAAGGAGAAGATCCTTGGTGGATTGACTCGGGTGCTAGTTCACACATGACTAGTAAAAAGGAGTTTTTCTCTTCTCTCTTATCTTATGATGGACCTATAAAGTCTATCTATACAGCAAATGATGAAGCTTGTAAGATTGAAGGAGTTGGTAGCATTCCCCTTTGCTTAGGATCTTCCAAAAAGATCAACATAGAAGGTGTTTTGTACATTCCTACAATAACAAAGAATCTACTAAGTGTTGGCCAAATGGTAGACAATGGTTTCAATGTTGACTTTGCTTCGAATGAATGTTTCATCAAGAAGAAGGGTAAGATAGTGGCTAAGGGCACTAGACTTGGCAAACTTTATCAGCTGGATGCATTTGTGGATACTAATGTTGTCATGTTGGCCGAGAAGAGCAAGATATCTACCTTTACTTTATGGCACAAAAGACTTGGACATGTCAACTCGGGTTCCATGGAGGCTATGATCAAGGAGGAGTATGCTTTAGGCCTACTAAGGTCTATTGGGAAGGAAGACAAGGTTTGTGAAGCTTGTGCCTTATCCAAGGCACATAAGAAGGTGTTTCCTAACTCCATCACAAAGTCATCTCATCCTCTTGAACTCATACACTCGGATGTGCACATTGCTAGCACCAAATCTAATGGAGGTTCATCCATGGTTTTAACCTTCATTGATGACTACTCAAGATATTGTTGGGTGTTCCTACTTTCCTTCAAGTATGAAGTATTTGATACTTTTGTAAAGTTCAAGTTGTTTGTGGAAAAGCATCATAATCATAGCATCAAGATTCTTAGAAGTGACAATGGTGGAGAATTCATCCCAATGAGTTCAAGGCCTTTTGTGAGGAGGAAGGGATCAAGAAAGAGACTTCTTGTCCTTACACTCCTCAACAAAATGGAGTTGCTGAAAGAAGGAATAGAACATTATGTGAATGTTCTAAGGCTTTAAGATTAGATGCTTGTTTGCCCAAATCCTTTTGGGGTGAGTCTCTTGTATGTGCAAACTACTTGATGAATAGGGTGCCTTGCAAAGCAATTGAAGGCAAAACTCCTTATGAGATGTTGTATGGAAAGAAACCCAATCTTAATCACTTGAAAGTTTTTGGCTGTATATGTTATGTGCATGTGCCATTGGAAACAAGGACCAAGGAGGATCCATCTTTCACAAGAGGGATCATGCTTGGATATGCAAGCTCAAGCAAGGGCTACAAAGTCTATCTCCCATCCTTGAACAAATTTGTTGTTTCAAGGGATGTCATCTTTGATGAACATCATATGCATATGCTTGAAGAAGGCTCAAGTGCTCCAACAATCAAGAAGAAGATGGCCGAGGAGCAAGATCTTGGTTTTGAGGAGGAGCTCATGGAGGAGCAAGCACCAAACCCACCTATCACACCAAGGAGATCTTCAAGGGCAAAAGTGGAGCCATCAAGGCTCACATATCAAGGCAAAGGACAGCAAGTTGAGGGTATCTCATCCACTTCTTATGCTTTATCTAGTTTTGAAGAACCGTCTAATGTTGAAGATGCATTGAACTCCAAAGAATGGTATAAAGCTATGTTGGATGAGTATGATGCCTTGATTGAGAATGAAACTTGGTTGCTTGTTGAGAGACCTCAAAGGAATGTAATAGGATGCAAGTGGGTCTTCAAGCTTAAGTTGAATGCAAATGGGAGTGTTAACAAACATAAAGCAAGATTAGTTGCAAAAGGTTATGCTCAAGAGAGAGGGATAGACTATGAGGAAACTTTTGCACCCGTGGCCAAGATGGTCACAATAAGACTAATCATTGCACTTGCATCACATTTTGGATGGATTCTATGTCAAATGGATGTCTCTAATGCTTTCTTGAATGGTTTTTTGGAAGAGGATATCTATATGGAGCAGCCACAAGGGTTCATCAAGCATGGAATGGAGAACAAAGTATGCCATCTCCAAAGAAGCATCTATGGCTTTAAGCAAGCCTCAAGATCTTGGAATTCAAGACTACATTGCTATCTTATTTCACTTTCTTTTGTTCAAAGTGAATATGATCCCACTCTTTACATTAAGTTTGATGATGTTGGTATTGTACTTTTACTCATTTATGTAGATGACATCATCATTAGTGGAAATAGTGTTGATGGTATTGAAAAAATCAAGATCGATCTATCCTTAGAGTTCAAGATGGTAGATCTAGGGTGTCTTCACTTCGTCTTAGGCATAGAAGTACTTAGAGGGTCTGATTTTATCTTTATAAGTCAAGTAAACTATGCTCAAAGTCTTTTGAAGAAGTTTAAGATGGAAGTATGCAAAAGTGTTGACACACCAATGGAGGAAGATGTAAAAGTGCCAAATGAAGATGATGAAAGATCCTTCATGGACATCACTTTGTTTAGGCAACTTATAGGTTCCTTAATGTGGATCACTATAACTAGACCAGATCTTAGCTTTAGTGTATGTAGGTTGAGCCAATCCATGCAAAAGCCATTGAATATCCATTGGAAAAAGGCTAAGAGGATTCTAAGATACATCTTGGGTACATTGGATTTTGGGATTCTATATAGAGGAGATGTGATTAACCTTCATGCATTTAGTGATTCAGATTTTGCAGGGGACAAGAGGGATAGGAAATTAACAAGTTCCTATTCAACTTTCATAGGAGAAGGTGTGGTTTCATGGCTTTCAAAAAAGCAAGAAACTATATCTCTATCTTCAACTGAGGCCGAGTACAAAGCTTTGACAACCACTACAAAGGAGGTACTTTGGATCAAGAGATTATTGGTGGAACTAAAGATCATGGATTCAGAGGAGGCACCTATCATCTACAATGACAATATATCAGCCCAACACCTTGCATCTAACCCAATCTTCCATGCAAGATCTAAGCACATTGAGATATGCCATCACTTTGTGAGAGAAATGGTGCAAGCCAAGGAGATTGCTTTGGAGCATGTTCCAAGCAATGAATGTGTAGCTGATCTACTTACTAAACCACTTCAAAGGACACCTTTTATGAAGTTCAGATCATCACTTGGAGTGATTAGTAAAGCAATGATTGAACCAAGCTAGATAGTGAGGAGGAGTGTTAAAAATTCACAATTCTAGCTTGACTAGTTTTGGTCATATGACTTGTAAATAGTTAAATGGTCATGATGTGGCTTGTCACACGTGCCAAATAGCATAGGATTCCATTCATAAGGATGTTCTCAAGTAGAACTAAGTGTTAGAACCTTTGGAATGAGTCCAAATTATGCTTAGATACAAGGGAGAAAAAATAGGAGCTATTTTTGGTAATTTTTGCATTGTTGAGGGATCTCCAAGATTCCAACCCTAACTTGGTAGGGATGAAAGATCCACCAAAATTAGCATTAGGGATAGGTTTAGGGCTACTCATACCTGCCCAAAACCGTGATGGATCATGTATATATAGGTGATGATATCTCACCAAAATCAATCAAGCAATTTCATGTTTTTTCTCTCATAATGGTGCAATTGCTCTCTATGTTCATAATTGTTTGAGTACTTGTGATTACTAATGATTATAGGATTGAATGTAGGTCTGGTGTACAGTAATCAGACTGTGGGAGGCCGTACTTTCACACGTGTGAAGCCTTCTTCAAGGATTTGGGCCATTTAGTGAGGTTCAAGCATAGGTTTTTGATGGATTTTGATGGTTCAACTTGTGCTAATCTTATGAAATCATAATCTATTGTTTTCCTCATCATTTCAAGTGTTTTAGGATCCTTATTTGCTGTAATTTTTACATTAGCAGGTTCTATCCGATACTGCCTGTTCTGATATCGCTTTCAAGCGAGTCTTATGTTTGCTTTCTTGTCTGTTCTTTGTACTCACCCTCAAATTCGATACTCGGTTTTTTGATATCTCTTTCGAGCGCATAGGGCCTTGAGGTTCTGATCGAACCTGCATTCTGTGCCTGAAAGCGATATTCAAAATCTTTCTTATGTATGTTTTTTTGTCGAAATGTCTAATTTCGATTCTAGTGTACTATCTTTTTTTCATGAATTTGGTATTAGTGATAATATAGAGTATTTCAAATCTCTTTTTTGTCCTTTTAATTTTATTCTTCCTTCTATTACACAAGGTCCTGGTGTGGAAGCATTTTCTGAGATTTATCAGATCTCAGAATAAGGACATGATTCATTATCAGGACTTGGTGGCACTCGCCAGCTTATCTATAAAGCTAAGCTTGATAAACCAAGTTACATAATGATTTCAAGTCTGTAGATGATTGTCCAATTCACAATAAAAAAATATAGATTTGTAGAGTTTCAGTTTGCATTTCTGACGATTTGGAAGCTGGCCCTTCTACTTCTGACGTTTCTTCTTCCAGTGGTACAAAATTTGAAAAGTTGAAGACTGTAAATATATAGACTTCTTTTATTGATACGAACGTTAGTTTAGATGATTGTACAGATTTTGAATCTGCACAGAATAGGGCATTGTTTATTGGCCCTAGAACTACCAACACCCTTTCTCCTTCTTGATAAATCTCTTATCACATTGTCTACTTATAACAGAGATAATACACTATCAGATATATCAAATGTTTTTTATTTCACTGAGGCCGAGACTGTTTGTATTTTGAGCAAAGAGCTTCATGAATTTCCGAACATAATCGATTATGATGCTGATGATCTTCTCTCTGGTGTTGACGATGTAAATAATGATGAGTTTTATTCACAGAAAGATTGCTTGAAAATGGCTGTGGAGGAAATGTGCAATAAAGAAGATGATCTACCTTCTGAAGAGGAGTTTCTTAGAATGCAAATTCAGCCTGGTTTTCCAAAATCAACTGTCTATTCACCATGTGATGCCACCTTATTGTTAAAAATTGAATATCAACATAAATATGGCATGATATACTCGAAAATGAAGATATGAGCTGGTTAAGTATAAATCATGAAGAGGCCTAAAGTCATTTTTTGGGAATATATCTCCTAAGTACTTGCCTTGTAATTAAGGGCAAGACCTTTACAAAGAAAGACATTACCTTGGATAACCTTTACTAGGTCATCCACACGAAACGACTAGATACGAAAAGACATGTTAAACTAGAGTAACTTTAACTTGTAGTTAAGTATATCTTTCATGGTATAATTGAACGTATTTTCAGTCTAATTGTTAACTAGACCCTTTTGCTGGAGTGACGCACCTATCGTTTTAGAGGTGTGTTTGTTCGCCCCGTAGAACATATATTGATCTCACACTTCAGTCTCGAGCATCAAGAGAGAAGAGTTTATGCATATGTAAGGATTTAGAGGTGGAACCTTGTGAGGTCCAATAGAAAATTGAGGTGTGCTTGAATATAGTCCAATAGAATTAAGAGGTGCATGGATCAATGATCCAATAGGATCAAGAGGTGAAAAAATATGGTCCAATCATAGTTAAGCATAGTGGTAGCTCGTGGACCTACTAGTATCATTGTACTCCTCATTTTGAAGCTAATTGATTTGGTGATTTCATGGATTTTGTGAGTTATTGGATTTCTAGCTTTCTCTCTCTACCCGAGAGCTCATGACGCATTTTCTCTCTCTACCCAAGGAGAGCAGCTTGTTTTTACTTAGATTATTTTTTGAATACTTCCCACACGTGTGAGTGAGAGTTGGAAGTGATTGAATGCATGTAGTAGTGTGTTTTTGCCATAGGATTCAAGATTGATCTTGAATCTCAATCTAGTCTTGATCTTGGTGCACCTACACAACTTAGGAGATCACAAGTACATGTAGTGGACAGTCCACACGTGTGAAATTCAACATGGTATCAGAGCCTACCTAAGGTTACCATGCATTTTGATCCATCTAAGTGAAAAATTTTCATCAATCTTGAGCTAGAAGTTGTCAAGGCCCATTTTCCTAGCTATCTTGTTCAATCTTGGATCAAAAGAGATCAAAAGGACATTGATTGGGTCTGACCTGGTACTGTACTAAATCAGGTGCTCAGACACGTGTGAGGAACATCCAATTTCAGTTTGGAAGTTCTCTGTCATGTTTGATCCATTTATCTTGCTTGATAGCTTGTTTTGAAGCTATTTTTGTCTAGTTTCTGTTGCAATCAGTTTCATTCCATTTGGTTGAGCCAATCAAAAGTTATAAGCTTTTGAAGAGGGTTAGGTAGGGCACCTAGACCTGGGTGGACACATTTGGTTTGGTCAAGAGATTGCTTGGTTGATCCAAAATCACAGTTGTATGCTTGCCAATCTCATCTATATGTGATCTAGGCACTGTTTTGAGATCTTAGCCATTTTGTTTCATGCAATATCATTGTATTTGAGTCAAATTTGGTTTCTTAGTGTATTTCACACGTGCTAAGAGTGTTAGATCCTAACTTTGCCTATACTCCATCATTTGATGTGAAATAGATCTTGTTTTAGAGAGATTTGAGTAGCTAGTGAGAATCAATTCACAAATTGTTGCAAGATCTTTCATAGGAGGAGATAGTACTCAATTATTGGATCCTATTGAAAGTGTGTAACAACATTTATTGTTCATCATTTGAGTTTTCTTCACTTCAAATGTCCTCAATGGATCATCCTTGTTGGAACGAAGTGAAAGATTGACCACTTCAAATTATTCAATTTGAAAATGAGGATGGTTTCCATCTTGATCCTTCAAGACGTGATGGACATAGTTCTTGGCCTTGAAGAAGAACCACAAGTTCTTCAAGAGGTCCAAAAATACAAAAAGAGAGCTAGGATGGCTCTCCACTACATTAAGATGAATGTCTCTAATGAGATATTGAGGGAGATAGGTACTTGTACAACAGCCAAAGAAGCTTGGGATTGTCTCAAGACTATCTATGGGGCTAAGAATACCTCTAGGCTTCTCACTCTTAGGAATCAAATCTTTCAAAGTAGCCAAAAGAGTGATGAGAGTGCATCTAGTTATGTTTTGAGAGTAAAAGATATTCATAGAGAGCTTGCTTGCATTGGTGATTCCATCAATCAAAATGAGCTAGTTCAAGTCATTCTCAATGGCTTGAGAAGTGAATTTGATAACCTTGTCCAATCCTATGCCATTAAGGAGGAGCTACCAAGTTTGGAGGCTCTCCAAAGTGTGCTAATTTCAGAAGAATCAAGACAAGAGTACAAGCTCTTGAGGATGGACAAGCTTTCTCTCACTCATAATGATGGCAAAGCTCTCTTTGCCAAGGATAAGCACAAAGGGAGGAGCAAGAACCAACATCAACAATCCTCAAGCAAGGACAAAGTCAAATCCAAAGACAAATATGAGGAGGAAGATGATTCCTCTAATGCTTCATCATCCAAGCTCAAGAAGAAGAAGACCAAGTGCTTTTATTGTGGCAAGAAAGGTCATTATGCCACCAATTGCTTCAAAAAGAAGAATCAACTCAAGCAAGCCAATATTACCAATGAGAAGGAAGACACTATTGCAAGTGATGGAGAGGGATCTCTTATGGTCTCTAGTTTCTCATCTACTCCTTTCAACAAGGACGGCCTATGGTATATTGATAGTGGAGCCTCTTCACATATGTGTAGCTCCAAGGACTCTTTCTCTTCTATTGCACCTTATGATGGAGTCAAGAAATCAATATACACTGCAAATGATTTTGAATGTCCTATTGAAGGCATAGGGAACATTCCCTTGAAGCTTGCATCCTCTAAAGTTCTTTCTCTCTCTAGAGTTCTTTATGTACCTAAGCTTACCAAGAATCTTATTAGTGTTGGCCAATTGCTTGATACTGGCCTTGATGTAAAATTCAATGTTGATACTTGCACTATCAAGAAGAATGATGAGATACTTGCATTAGGATCTAGATTTGGTGGCATCTATAAACTAGATCCAAATGAGTATGTGAATGCTTGTAATGTTGCTCTTGTGAACAAGCTCTCTATGGAGGAATTATGGCATAGGAGGTTGGGACATCCCAACTACAAATCCATGCTCTCTATGATCAAAGAATCCAAAGCTATTGGCTTGCCAAAGTCACTCTCCAAGAAGATCAAGCCTTGTGAGGCTTGTGCAATTGCTAAATCTCACAAAAAGCCATTTACAAGATCTTCTATCAAAAGCAATCATCCTTTGGAGTTAATCCACTCGGATGAGCATTTCTCATCTACTACAAGCAAGGGAGGAGCCACTTGTTTTGTTACTTTCATTGATGATTACACAAGATTCACTTGGATATATCTTCTTGCTTCAAAATCTATGGTGTTTGATCATTTCCTTATTTCAAAGCTTATGTAGAGAAGCAATTCTCAATCAAGATTAAAGCTCTTAGAAGTGATGGAGGTGGTGAATATATCTCCAATAAATTTCAAGATTTTTGTGAGCTTGAAGGCATTAAAAGAGAGTTTTCTTGTGCCTGCTCTCCATCTCAAAATGGAGTGGCCGAGAGAAAAAATAGATCTCTATGTGAATGGGCAAAATCTATGAGAATTGAGGCATCTTTGCCCAAAGGTTTTTGGGGAGAAGCCATTAATTGTGCAAATTATCTTTGCAATAGGCTCCCACATATAGCTCTTGGAGGAAAGTCACCATATGAAATCTTATTTTTGAAGAAGCCTAAGGTTGATCACCTTAGAGTTTTTGGATGCTTATGCTTTGTCCATATTCCCTTGGAAACAAGGAAGAAGGCAGATCCTAGTGCATGCAAAGAGATCATGGTTGGATACTCATCCACCAAGAAGGCCTATAGAGTCTTTATACTCTCTACTTCTCAAATTATTGAAAGTAGAGATGTTGTCTTTCATGAAGATCAACACTCATCATTTGAAGAGGCCGAGATCAAGAAATCTATGGATGCATCATCAATTATTGATTTTGAAGACAATCATGATGTGATGGGGTCGAGATTTGAAGAAGACTCTCCTCGGAGTTTTTCACCAAGAAGATCCATGAGAGATAGATCCGAGGCTAAGAGGCTCTGATATGTTGACAAAGGCAAACAAGTGGATCTTGATTCCACTAATTATGTTTTTGATGTCTCTCATGAAGAGCCAAAGAATGTACAAGAGGCACTCAATACCAAGGAGTGGTATGATGCCATGAAGCAAGAGTATGATGCATTGATCACCAACAATACTTGGGAGCCTGTGGATCCTCCATCCAACAAGCATGTGATTGGTTGCAAGTGGGTATTTTGGATCAAGTTCAATCATGATGGCACCATCAACAAGCATAAAGCAAGATGATGTGCCAAAGGATTTGCTCAAATCCATGGTCTTGATTATGAGGAGACCTTTGCACCCGTTGCAAAGATGGTGACAATAAGAATTCTTATTTCTCTTGCTTGTTTTTTCAAGTGGAAGATGTTCCAATTAGATGTATCCAATGCTTTTCTAAATGGTTATCTTGAGGAGGAGATCTATATGGAACAACCTCAAGGATTCATCAAGGATGAGTCCAAAGTGTGCTTGCTCTTCAAAAGTCTTTATGGACTCAAGTAAGCACCAAGATCATGGTATTCAAGACTTAACTCTTTTCTTATCTCAGTAGGATTTACTCCTAGTGACTATGATCCTTCCATGTATCTAAAGTTTGTTGATAGCAATATTGTCATTCTTCTAATTTATGTTGATGACATTATTCTTTGTGGAAGTTGTATCAAGCTAGTTGATGAAACCAAGCTAGCACTTGGATGTGAGTTTAAAATGCAAGATCTAGGAGAGATACATTACATCCTAGGCCTAGAAATTGATTTTTATGAAAATCATGTCTTTATATGCCAATCTAGATATGCTCACTCTATGTTGAAAAAATTCCATATGGAAAATTCTAAGAGCATAGATACTCCAATGGAGCAAATTGTAAAAGATCCTAATAAAGGTGATGAAAGATCCTTTGAGGACATCACACTTTTTAGGAGTCTTGTAGGCTCCTTGATTTGGCTTACCATTACTAGGCCCGATCTTAGTTTTTGTGTGCACAAATTGAGTCAATTTATGCAAGATCCTAAGATCCATCATTGGAAGATGGCCAAGAGAATTCGAAGATATGTATCTTCATCTTGTGATTATGGTCTACTCTATAAAAGTGAAGATCTATCCATTATTGGCTACTCGGATTCGGACTTTGCAAGTGACAAGATGGATCGAAAGTCTATTAGTGCATACACTATCTTTCTTGGAGGAAATCTAATATCTTGGCTTTCCAAAAAGCAAGATACTATATCTCTCTCTTCATGTGAGGCCAAGTACAAAGCACTCACTACAACTACCAAAGAAGTGCTTTGGATCAAGAGGTTATTAATGGAGCTAAAGTGCATCAAAGAGGATGATCTACCAATGATCAAGTGTGATAACATCTCGGCCCAAGCTCTTGCCAATAGTCCCATATTTCATGCAAGAAGCAAGCACATAGAAGTGGCACACCATTTTGTGAGAGAAAAGCTTATTTGAGGAGAAATCTATTTGGAGCATGTCAACTCGTCGTCTTGTATTGCTGATCTACTCACCAAGCCTTTGAGCAAAAGTGCTTTTATCAAGCATAGATCTAATCTTGGAGTTATATCAAGATCAATGCTCAAATCTTCATAGATAATTTTTTAGGAGGAGTGTGAAGAATTGAAAAAGATTATCTATGTTAGATATAGGGGTCTTATGTTTTTTACATCAAACATCTAGGTGTAGGATGTTGATAGGAATAAATTTGGCATAGATGGCAAATTATGCATTTCCACTTATAATGCCACTATTGAGCCAAAATAGATTAAGAGGCTAAACATGTGCCAATTAGAGTGTAGACAAGTGTAAAGTCTTTGTTTGATAAATTCCAAGAGGTCCAATAGGATTTAGAGGTGGAACCTTGTGAGGTCCAATAGGACTCCTGACCATCAATCTGATCTAAGATGGAATCAATGAAGGACAGAGGATGATGATCCTTCCTTGTGGCAGCATTGAGTTTGTGGAAATCCTGGCATATTTGTATCTTGCCAGTCTTCTTCTTTGGGACGACAACAATGGGTGAAACCCATTCACTGCCTAAGATGGTATAGATTATACCTGCCTTAAGGTGTTTGTTGAGTTCGTCCTTAACCATGAGAGAGTACTTAGGATTGAGACAATATTGTCTTTGTCGAACAGGTACAACATCTTGCTTAAGATCAATATGGTGCTCTCCGAATTCTGTAGGTATACCCTTCAAATCGTTGAGTGACCAGGCAAAGACATCTTGATACTCCTTCAATAGTTCAGTGAATTCCGCTAACTCCGATTCTCCAAGTGACTTTGAAACATGCACAAATCTGCCAGGTGCAAGTTCAATTAGTTCAGTAGAATCTGGTAATATGATACCTTCTATCATACTGGCCTTGGTATGGCCATAAATTTCGCGCATGGTTGACTCCATAGATGTTTTCTTGTCATCAACCTGGTTCTTGTTACCAAATTCGTGTTCAGATTTGTCACTCGAATCGTCAGACTCTTTCGAGTTCGTGTCTGCAACCATGATTTCTTCATACGAAACATCCGCTTCAGTGTTGCAGGCATCGAAGACTTCTTCTTCGTCAGCATTCTCATAACATTCGAAATATTGAACTTCAATATCAGATGCATTAGAAAAAATATTTAAGACATAAGAAGATTCCTCTGATGTAAAACTGGTGTCAGACAAAGGTGTTTCACCTTCATATTTGTCCCGACTCCAGGTGATTATTTGTTCTGTTGGCTTACCACGATTATTGGTCTCACCAGTCTGAAATCTTAGCTCTCTGGATTTCCAATGAACACTTGCGTTTAATTGATAAAGCCAAGGTCGTCCAATCAGCACAGAATAGGATGACAAACCGAGTGGTTTGATAACTATGAAATTCATTGTGAATGGCTTGGCTTGAATGTAAACAGTGACATCCTTCACTTCTCCAACAGGTTTTCGTCGTGTCGAATCAACTAACTTGACGTTTTGTTGTGTCGGTTGAATGTCAGTCAGCCCCAAAGCATGAGCTATATCTTTTGTAATTATATTCACGCTGGAACCAGAGTCAATTGGCACCTTTTCAATCAGGCATCCCGCAATGGTAATATCAATTTCAGGTGCACCGAGATCACCTAAATCAATAGACAGAACACCAGCATCTGGCAAAAAAGCTTTCTTCTTTTTCGGTGCAGAAAGGCTTTTCAGTTGCTTTCTGTAATAAGTGTCACCTGCCAGCAGCTGCTCAAAAGTAATATTCGGACGAAGTGATAAAATTTCAGTCACAATGTCATAGTCTTTTGTCTTCGATTTTGAGATTGGCTTATCGATAACAACACTAGACAATTTTGTCTTTGTGATTTCGTCGTCCCCTTCCTCGAAAGTGACCACCTCTTTGCAGCAGTTGACTGAAGTTCAGTGTTGATAATTTCTTTCGCCTCTGATGAGATATCTTTTGCAAACAACTTCGCAGCATCGCGATCATAGTCGAGGTCATCTTTGATATCTTCTTTAGTCGTAGATTTATTTGTCATCTTGCTAGAAGATTTCTTCTTTGAGGATTTTTTGCACTTCGTCGAAGATTTCTGGTCAAGTTTCAAGGAGTTTTTGCTTCTCGTTGTGACTTTGAATAAGTTCTCCATGTCACTTGGCCAGGACTGATTTCTGTCTTTGCCAATTTTTCTTCAATAACGTCAATTCTCTACACAACAGCATCAGTCGAAGCTTTCGCTTTCGAGTCTGCAGCAACTGGTGTTGCTACATACTGATATTTGGGTCGCGGCTTCTGCGACTGAGGGCAGTCAAGATACTTGTGACCAGGCTCTCTGCAGTTCGAGCATAACGGTACATAACCAATCGGCTTTCGCGGTTGAGGACAGTCAGGTGAAAAATGTCCCGGCTCTCCACAATTATAGGACTTGCCCGACACTGGTTTAGTCGCGGTTTGAGACTTCGCTGGTCCAACAAATTCAGGAGGATTATGTCTTCTTGGTGCGAGCTTGGGTCTGTCCTGCTGGGCTGATGCTGTAGTACCCTGAACATAGTTAGTAGTCGCATCATTTTGAAAAATAAAAAGTACCTCCTGGGCAGGATCTTCAATGTATTTGACATTCACAGTGGTGCAGTCTTCCTTAGTGTGTCCTGAAGTTCCACATTTCGTACACCACATTCCTGAGTTCGAAGAAGACGCTTTTTCTCTTTTATCTGCAACTTCAAAGATCTGCACTTTCAAGTCATTAAACTTTTTATTAAGGTCAGCCATATTACTCTTCCAAAGCTTTTCAGCTTTAGAAGTTGACAACTTATCCTCGACAACTTTTGTGTCGTCCTTTCATTTAGTTCGTCGTTTATTCTTTCTCTCTCCTTTGTCAGCCTCTGATTCTGATGAATCGCTGCTTTCAGATCCTGAACTTGAAGAACTGGTACTTGAATCAGAATCAGAATTATCATCGCTATCACTAGAATCAGTCTTCGACTTTCGAGATTTTTTAGTTGATCGTCGTTTTTGTGCTAGTTTCAAGGTCTCGAAATTTTTGGCACTAGCTATTACTGCTGCTAAGGAGGTCATGTCCCCTTGTCTGCAATACGGATCAATCTTTGGTGGTATACCAGCCAAAAACCATTTGATCTGCATATCAACGAGATATACACCGGTTAGTTTTCCTATGAGATTTTTAACCTTTTGTGTATATTTGCGAAGGGATTCTTCACTCTTCTTCTGAACATTGTTCAGACGTCCAAGAAATCTCGATTTGTAACCAATTTCGTTGAACTGGTTCAGAAACGCATCTTTCAGTAGGTACCAGGTTCCTACACGGCCTGGTTCAACTTGACTGTACCAGATGCGTGCTTGTTTTCTTAGCAGATCAGGGAAGATTTGTAGTTTGTCAATGTCTGTACCTTCATTATTTGCATTAGCGATTGACTCGAATTGTGAGACATAGCTATCTGCATCGTCGAAAAAAGTCCCTTTAAAATAATTGTATTTAATTTTTGATATAGAAGTGAAACGTGCAGCAAGGCCCTCCATATCGAAGCTAATTAGGAGTTCAAGTAACTGAGCAATGATTCTGTCTAGATTTCTTTGACTAGTATTCTCACTTTGTCTTTGTAAAAATTCCTCTCTAAGCTTACGGTATCGTTCTAATCTGGATTCTCTATCTGACATACACTAGAGATGGAAATGGATTTGTCAGATTTCTTATAACTTTCCTAAACTATCCTTGGCAACGGCGCCAAAAATTGGTATATGTCGGTTAATATAGATTTTACAATAAATAGTGTCGTTCCCACAGAGGACAGTGTTAGAAAGTTATGTTTTTGGTACAATTTATGACAAGTGGTGTCGAGTGTTATTATGATTGTTGACAGACATTAAAAAATAACCAATATTACTTATATTTGGGTGTGTGATGTTGATAATTTACAAAACAACAATTTGGCCTCTATCAAATCGAATGAAACACGTTCTACAGATGAGATGTTATCAGAGTAGTACAATAGTACTACACTCTGGCTGATTAAGGTGTCAACAAAGAGTCAAGAAATGTGCGATGTATTCACAACTGTGCAGGCAATTAATTAATTGCGTTCACGAACTATTTGTTTCTAGACAGGAGTCTTCAACAACTAAAGTCCAAATTAATGGTTAAAAAACACGAATGGTTTTAGAGCACGTTAGAAACTTATGTCAATGCCAATCAAAAAAACAGATCAAAGACTCAATTCTTTAGACATGGATTGTCATCTCATATATATACATACAGATTTATTCAATGATCATGCTAGACTGTACCAAAGAGAGTCGTTATTTGAGTGCTGAAAAGAAAGTATTCGTGACAGACGAATAAGATAGTTTTAAGACAGTTCTATAGAGCATGCTTTACGGATACACAGCAAACGACTGTAATGTGCTAGAGAGTCTGTCTGATCACAGAGTAATTCATGTAATGTGTTAGAGATTGTAACAAAAACTTTACACTTGTGTACACTCTAATTGGCACGTGTTTAGCCTCTTACTCTATTTTGACTCAATAGTGGCATTACAAGTGGAAATGCATAATTTGCCATCTATGCCAAATTTATTCCTATCAACATCCTACACCTAGATGCTTGATGTAAAAAACATAAGACCCCTATATCTAACATAGATAATCTTTTTCAATTCTTCACACCTTTCAACCTTGAATTGATGCTGAGAATCAAATTGACCTATCAAGGGGGGGAATAATGTTAGCATCAATTAACCCTGCAAAGCATCAAATAGGTGAAATATTTTAAACAAGCTTGTGAAAGGACCATAAAATAAAATCTCATGTTAAAAGTTCTCACCATTGTCAAGCTTCTCATCGCTATGTTCTAACTTCTACTATTTGTGCACAAAAAGTGTTGGCCGAGTTTTCAAATTTTTCTTATTCATTTGGATTTTGTTTTTCTCAATGTGCATATATATGTATAATTTTTATAGATATTTACTTTATAATAGAGATTAAGAACCGTAATATTAGAACTGACGATTCTTGACAAGTGAATAATCATTATATAGAGAAGTGCCAAGAATTATCTTGTAGGATTTTATTAAGAATAGATAAGAATGAGAATCCTAAATGTAATTTGATATCAAATGTTCTTGATTCTATGAATAAAGATAATACTTGGAAGCGGAGACGCAAAAGACAAAAAGGGAGAAACTCACAAAGATCCAAAGGAGAAAAAATCGAAGATCCAAAGGAAAACAGGTGTAAGATTGAGCTAAGCTTGCAGGACAGTCAGTGATAGATCCAACAAAGCCCGCTGGGGACAGTCGAAAGATTTAGCCAAGCTTGCAGGATAGATGAAACAGAAAGGCAAAAAAGGATGAAAACCACATAGTAGATTGACAAAAAAGACGAAACTCCCAAAACTAGGGGAACATGGGAAAGCATTAATTTGGAGAAAGGGGAAACTCCCAAAAATGAAAGATCGGCATACATCTCTGAAGTGAAACTGGACTTTCGAAAAACATGGATGAAAGCGAGAAAATCAAAAACCTAAAAAAGTGCTAGGATAGCAAATTTGGGATAGCGAAGTTTCTAACAAATGGAATAGGTTAGGAAAGTGAGAGATTAAAAGGCACATTTGGGATTGAGATTCAAGGATAGCAGAAGTGGAAGAGCAAAAGATTTGTTTTGTGAGGATCTAGTTCTTGTTTGCTTCTCAGAGTTCCTAACAGTTATTTTACTGGGACAACGAAAAATGGATCAAAACGAAAAAGACGAGTAAAGTAACTCTTTTTTTGTTATAGATTGATAGTTTGTTTTACTCTTTCCCTTCTCCTTATCTAATGGTCGTGGTCACTTCCAAAAACACGACATTCTCAAGCGTGATAAGACTGCTCTTTCTCCTCACTCGAGCAGATCCCTTCGCTCTGTCCCCTTTCTTAGCATATTGAACTTTGTTTCTCCTATCATTAGTGCTCATAATAACATTCTGATTGACCCTAGGGGTCTTCTCCCTCTTCCGTCAACTTTCAACCCTACCATTAGTTATGTACAATCTTTTAAAAATAAGCCCTTACTGAGGATAAATGGGCCAGCTTGAAACATGTTAATATTTCTATGGAATCCAGAACTAGCTATGCAATTTTGCCCCGATTCGAATTGAATAGGAATTTGAAATGCAAGACACATGGCCGATTTGTGTGTCTGAGATGTTGAGGATAATCAGCACAAAAGCTTTGCCATCCTTCAGCTTCCATAGGGAGATTGTAGTATCGTCTATTCGGGTCTTGCCTCTGCACCCGTGACAATATCATACAACTTCTTAGCTATTAGCACATTTTTCAACTTAAATTTTCACAAATGGTAGCTAAATCCATAAAGCTAAGATAGGCTTTGCTTTGGGAATCCATCTGGAAGTTAGTCTAGTGATACTAATAACTATTAATGAGTTAAGAATGAAAATCTAATGCTATTTATAGAACAAGAAAACTATTATTCTATGGGATGATAGAACTAGGTTCAATTGGAAGCTCATCAAGCTAGAGAAATTGCTCCAATACTATGTTGGAAGATGTAGGTGGAAATCTCATCGATGCGTACACTGCGCGGATCACAATGGATCACCCAGGTGAACACAAAATTTGTTTGCGCTTTGCGGAATCAAGAAGAGCAGACATTCATGCAAAATAGTAAGAGAGTCAGAAAAAAAATGAAATATCAAAAGTATACAACACTGACAAAAATCTGAATGCAATAACAAGGTACTACTTGAATCAAATTAATGTATATGAAAATACAAATCATATTGATGATGTGCGCACAAGACAATTGTGGGCGACACCGTCGTGCTCAAGAAGCTACCTCCGCTCTGTAAAAGCTTGAGCTTATTACTGACAATCAGTTTGAAAGAAAGAATCGATGCGTGAAAGCATGTACAATGTCTATCTTTGATAATTCTCTTGTGTTGTTTGTTACAATGATCGTCATCTACATACAATTTGCATTAGTGTTGACGTATGTACAAAAAGAAAATAGAGTAGTAGTACCGTCTTCGATAGATTGTGGCAGCGGTGGCTGTTTTTGTCCAAGTGGTTGCACAATACAATAGGTGGGTGTGAGGAGACTGCGACTATCCGGAGTCGAGCGTGTTGCTGTTGATAGTCGATGAAGTTGATGAGATTGACTAATCTTGATGGTCCCCCCCGACGATAGTCGATTAAGTCAGACAAGTCGAACTTCCTCAACAAGTCGGTTGCCACTCTGATGCTTGTCTTTAATAATAGTGCATTTTCGCAGATTGTGCGACAATGCATGTAAA
This sequence comes from Diphasiastrum complanatum, assembly GCA_029204225.1. Lineage (NCBI taxonomy): Eukaryota > Viridiplantae > Streptophyta > Lycopodiopsida > Lycopodiales > Lycopodiaceae > Diphasiastrum > Diphasiastrum complanatum. The sequence goes on along the minus strand of CM055108.1, from coordinate 30,454,912 downwards.
ACTGCAACAATCGAATGGAACTAGATTAACATGAAATTTAGGAGAGTTGAGGAATAAATCCAACACAAGCTTCTACACAACCTCTATAATTCGATTGTCAATATCACATGTAGACCTCCAAAAAAGTTTGGGACATCTTGAGCACATTGTACGATGTGCGGGACCTAGTCTTCAAGCTACACCTCAGAAGAAGATTCTTCTCCCTTACGATGAGAAATGATGATTCACTACAGAATCACATCAATCAAGAACCTGCTACAACAGATGGCCGTTGTCGGATCATTCATTGACGATCAAGACACAATAGTTGTGAAAAAAAAGCCTATTTTGACCAATCTAGCCATGTAGAACTTTGTAAATATTGTGTATAGTTGGGTTCCAAACATGGAAGGCCAAGATGCCACGTGGAAACTCACTCCTAATGTATGTTAGGTCGAGTCAAGAGAGTTGGTCATGTCTATTTGGTGGTCATCCCTACTTTACAGGACCTACACCTAAGTTTAAGGTGAAAATTTGACCAACTAGCTACCTACCAAGCATAACTCTAGGATCTAGGCTAGGGTTTCATTTTAGGGCAAGAAGAGTGAGTTAAATTCCTTATTACATGCTAGAAATCCACCTAACTTGAAGAAGGAAGTCGAATTTGCTATGTATTCCAAGCTCTCATTGGCAATCTCAAGCTACTCCACTATGTACATTGAGTATTATTGATCTAAATGAACCCAAATCAATTTCTACTTCTTTCTCAGCTTGAATTCTGTACTACAGCCTTTAGTACACACGTGTGGGCTCAGATTTCAATGTTTATCAATGCTTTTGATTGTCAATGCTTGTTGTTTGTCAAATTGCCAATCTAGATCAACTTTTTTGTGTCTAGTTTTTTGATAGAATGTTAAGAAAGCATCCAAGCACTCTTGTGGAGCTTTTGTAGATCCATTTGTAGTCCTAAAGTATAGTACTTTCACATGGTATCAGATCCGAGTACATTGATCTAATGCAAATCCATTTTTAGCAAGTTTTGGTGCTAAAAACTAGTATTGAGAGGGCAAGCTAGAATCTTGATTTTGGTGAGGAGATTTGATCCCAAACTTGGTAGGGGTCCAAATTTGTACTATCCACATGTGTGGGCACCTCTGAACCTGCATTTAATGCATGGTATTCATTTGATCCAAAGAAATTCAATTTGTGAGCTTTTGATGTAATTTTTGGTGGAAATCTTAGGATAAGCTACCAACATTGAGTGCCATTGTTTAGATTTGACTTAGGGTCATGAGATCTAATTAATCTAGTCTAAAATCAGGTCCTCTAAACTTTTTTTATAGGTCTTGAAAGTACATCAAAAAGTGTGAGGGAGATTTAATCATGCTATTGTCCAAAAATAGCCAAAATTGGCAAGATTTGATTGTAAGTAGATTTCACATCATCTTATCTTCATTCCAACTTTGTGAGGGAGTGCTAGACCTGAGATTATAAGTCCATTTGTTGGATTAGAAATCTAATTTGAGTGAAACACTACAAGAGAGAGACCTTAGTGAGTTTCTAGAGACAATCAAATCCATTGCACAAGAATCGTACAATTGTGCAAAGTGCCAGACCTATGCTAGTTGAGATGAAACTACCAAAAGATTTTTGGTCAGAAGCATGCAGTAGGACAATCTATTATCAAAATAGAGGTCCTACCTTAGCCATACCAAAAATGACACCTGAGGAGGCATTCACGAAGAAGAAGCCAAAGGTGAATCACTTGTGAATCCTTGGATGTAAGGCCTTTGTACACATTCCTAAGGAAGAGAGACGTAAGCTTGATGTGAAAGCTATCAAGTGTATATTCCTAGGATATGATGATCATGTGAAGGGCTATAGATGTTTTAATCCATTGGAGAACAAAATACATATCAGTCGTGATGTTATCTTTGATGAATCTAAGATGTATGAAGACGAGAATGCTTAGAAGATGGACACATAGAGTGGGAAAGATGATATAGTGAGGATACCTCCTGATGATGATCCATTTATTGACTTTCCTAGTGATGAACACCAGGATACACCTCAAGATACTACTACTCAACCTCAAGAGACAAGTTGGAGATGTAGAGATAAACCTTTTGGTGCAAGAAGAATTGAAGTTGTAGGTGACAAATGCAAGGTGAAAGATGTACCACGGGATACATTTTCACCAAGAAGCCGATCACCTGACAGGAAGATCCCTAAATGGTTTGAAAGATTGATGGAGAGCCGCGATATGGATGGCTTTTCAGGATCATCTAGCTAGGGAGAGCTACGAAGATCAACAAGAGAGAAGGCACAACCTGAAAGGTATGAAGCAAATTATGCTCTCTTATCTAGCAATATTCAAATCAAAGAACCTTTGACTTATGTGGAAGCGAAGGATGATGACATTTGGGTCAAGGCCATGAGAGAGGAGATGGAGTCAATTCCTAAGCATAGCACATGGGACTTAGTAGAACCACCAGTTGGCAATAAACCCATTGGTTGCAAATGGATGTACAAGACTAAGTACTATGCAGATGGAAGTATGGCAAAGCACAAAGCTAGATTGGTGATCAAAGGATATGGACAATGTAAAGGGATCGACTATGAGGAGACCTTTGCACCAATATGTAAGTGGAATACTCTACATCTACTTGTTGCTTTAGCTTCACATTTTGGTTGGTCTTTGCATCAAATAGATGTGAAATCTGCTTTTCTAAATGGTGAGTTAGAAGGATAGGTGTCCATGGATCAACTTCAAGGCTTTGTAGCAAAAGAAAAAGAGAACAAAGTATGTCGTTTGAATAAAGCACTTTATGGTCTTAAATAGGCACCACGTGCATGGTACAACAGAATTGATGCCTATTTTCATTCTAAGGGGATGGTGAGAACACATTCTGATCTGAATCTTTATGTCTTGTGCTTTGATGGTATGGTTTCTTTGATTGCTCTTTATGTTGATAAATTGATTATCATAGGAAATAATCAAGAGATGATAGACATGATCAAGGAAGATCTCATGGAACAATTCGAGATGACAGATCTCAACCTAATGCATTATTGCCTTGGAGTGGAGGTGTGGCAAAAAGGACATGAAGTGGGTTTAACATAGGTGAAATATGTCAAAGAGTTGCTGCACAGGTTTAGGTTGCAGGACTGCAAGCTAGTGAACACTCCTACTGAACTAGGTAAAACGCTTTCTAAGCTTGACAAGTCACAACCATTTGATGCTACGCTGTATAGGCAGTTAGTAGGGAGCTTGATTTACCTTACCACGACTAGACCAGATATATGCTATGTTGTTGGTATTGTAAGTCAGTTTATGGCAGCACCTACGGAAACACATTGGATGGAAGCTAAGCACATTTTGCACTATGTCAAAGACACTTCAGATTATGGCTTGATTTATAGGAAGCATGAGGGTTTGCCTGAGTTATGTGGCTATGTGGATGTGGATTGGAGAAGTGACTATGACGATCATACATCCACCACAGGCTATGTATTCCAGCTTTGTGGCAGTTGCTTTTCCAGGTCTAGTAAGAAGCAAAGTACAATTGCTCTATCCACCACAGAAGCAGAGTATAAGACAATGTGTAGTGCAGCACATGAAGCTATATGATTGAGATGGATCTTGGAAGAAGTTGGAATGAAATAGGAAAATCCCACAACTATACATAGCGACAATCAGAGTGGCATTCAGCTAGCAAAGAATCCAGTGCTCCATGCAAGAACCAAACACATGGAGATTCAGTCTCACTTTATACATGAGAGGCTGTTGAGTCATGAAATTCATGTTGTTCTTTGTAGTACGGACAAACAACTAGCTGACATTTTCACTAAGCCACTTGTTAGAGAAAAGTTTGATAAGTTTAGATCAAAGCTTTCTATACTTAAAGCTTGTTGACTTTAAAACTATGTATATGACTATACAAAAAGTAGACTCTACTTTAAGGGAGAGAATTAGAATTAAAGTAGAATCACTGTGTTACTGTACTATGAGTCCTATCAATAGATAAGGATCAGTTGGCCTCACTACGAGGCGAGTCGACGGGACATGTGTCCCATCACTGACAACTTGAACCATGCATGGGTTGCCTGAGTGAAGAACTATATGTATAGTGTAATTTCGTTTTGAAAAATATGGTTGTTACGTGAGCTTGGTGTGGAGAGTTTTTTATGTCTGTGTTACTGTGTAGCATGATTTGTGTTCCTGTTTGAAGAAAAATCTAAGTGCAACATGTTGATGGCTTAATCTAAAAGGTTTCCTAGCCTGCTTACCGAAAATACAATCTTGACAGACATGTAATTCGACTTCTATTTGGATAGTCGAGATCAAGTACAATAGATTGCTTAGACATGTGTGATACAGAAGTATGATTCAAATGGCCAAGTCTATAATGCCAAAGTAAACTTTTATTGATGTGAACAGAAGTACTGAGAGTTTGACTAGAGGTAGAAAAGCAATGACTTGATTTGTACAAGTATCCATGCCTCTTTTCGAGTGCTAGGATCTTGTCTGTCCTATCGACTACTTTACATTGATTTGATTGGAATTCTACTTTGTGTCCTAAATTATAATTTTGCTTACAGATAGCAGATTTCTAGAAATATGCAGGACACTTTAAAGTAGTTTGGATGTATTATTTGAAAAGCTTAATCTTACGGTACCTTCACCTCTGATAGCTTGTGTGTTATGTGCCACCCAGGTGAACATACTTCTTCATATTGTAAGGCGTATAGGATTCGAAATAGTTGATATGACTGGTCATATGGTGATGTGTGCAAGATCAAGGGGATAGACACCTGATGGCAAAAGCAGGACGATCAAGGAGGTACTTTATGTACCAGATTTGAAGAAAAATATATTTTTTGTTGGAGTCATTACTGATCAAAAGTTGAAAGTAGAATTTGTCCATGATCATTGCTTTGTGAAGGATGTGAACCAAAAGCTCAAAGTCATTGCAGATGGTATAAGGGAGCCCAATACTAAATTGTATAGGTTGAATGCTACAATCAAGGGGCACCATGGACTTATCTCAAACATTCCATCACAATCTAAACTGTGGCATAAAAGGCTTGGTCATTTGAACCTAGAAATGGGAACAAGATTACCTACAATACCACTTGAAGTCGATGTGCAAATCATGTGTATATGGGAAGCGACATCGAGAGAAGTTCAATAAAGGTGGTGCTGCAAGGGCAAAGAACATCCTGGATTTGATCCACACAGATCTATGTGGGCCTATGAGGACTGTGTCCTTAGGTAAAGCCTTCTATTTCATGGCCTTCATTGATGATATGTCACATAAGATGTGGATTTACTTCTTGAAGAAGAAATCAGATGCATTTGACACTTTCAAGAGCTTCAACACATTGGTCAAAAATCAAACAGGCAGGAAGATCAAAGTTCTAAGATCAGATAGTGGAGGTGAGTACAAATCTACTGACTTTAATGATCTTTGTAAACAATGTGGGATCAAAAGACAATCTACGCAAGCTCATACTCCTAAACTCAATGTTGTAGCTGAGCGCAAGAATCGTACAATCGTGCAAAGTGACAAATATATGCTAGCTAAGATGAAACTACCAAAAGACTTTTGGTCAAAAGCATGCAGTAGGACAATCTATTATCAAAATAGAAGTCCTACCTTTGCCATACCAAAAATGACACCTGAGGAGGCATTCACGAAGAAGAAGCCAAAGGTGAATCACTTGTGAATCCTTGGATGTAAGGCCTTTGTACACATTCCTAAGGAAGAGAGATGTAAGCTTGATGTGAAAGCTATCAAGTGTATATTCCTAGTATATGATGATCCTGTGAAGGGCTATAGATGTTTTAATCCATTGGAGAACAAAATACATATCAGCCGTGATGTTATCTTTGATGAATCTAAGATGTATGAAGACGAGAATGCTGAGAAGACAGACACATCGAGTTGGAAAGATGGTATAGTGAGGATACCTCCTGATGATGATCCATTTATTGACTTTCCTAGTGATGAACACCAGGATACAACTCAAGATACTACTACTCAACCTCAAGAGACAGGTTGGAGATGTAGAGATAAACCTTTTGGTGCAATAAAAATTGAAGTTGTAGGTGACAAATGCAAGGAGAAAGATGTACCGTGGGATACATTTTCACCAAGAAGCTGATCACCTGATAGGAAGCTCCCTAAATGGTTTGAAAGATTGATGGAGAGCCGCGATATGGATGACTTTTCAGGATCATCTAGCTAGGGAGAGCTACGAAGATCAACAAGAGAGAAGGCACAACCTAAAAGGTATGAAACAAATTATGCTCTCTTATCTAGCATTATTCAAAGCAAAGAACCTTCAACATATGTTGAAGCGAAGGATGCTGACATTTGGGTCAAGGCCATGAGAGAGGAGATGGAGTCAATTGCTAAGCATAGCACATGGGACTTAGTAGAACCACCAGTTGGCAAGAAACCCATTGGCTGCAAATGGTGTGAAAATTGTCAACATTTCCTAGCTAGTTTGAGGCCTAAATTGGCTAAAATTGTAAATAGTTTTGGTTCTGGAGTTTCACACGTGTGAACCAGGCCACAATGTTTTTATTTACTGTATTTTTTCAGTATGATGAAGTGTCAAACTTCATACCCTTCAAAATGAGACCATTTTGATGTATTTTGGTCATATAAGCCATTTTTAGCTATTTTTCCTATATAGGGAATATCTAGGGTCAAGTACCTTCTAGAGAGAGGAGAGAGAGTCATCTTCCTCATCCATAAATAGTAGGGAAGTCGTGGAGAACAGGTTGGAGAAACCTTTTGTATGCTTCATTGAGATCAATAGATCATTGTCATTGTTTCTTCCTCCATTGAGAGCATTGTTGTGTGTATTGTCTTCAAGCTATTGTGTATGATCTTAGGTGCTTTCCAAAAGTGGTAGGCTGATGTATTATGGACTGTATAATGCTATTTTGGGCCACACTTGATGTTTATGGAAGTTTCCATTTGTGATAAATGCTTTTTGATCAAGTTCTTTGCATTCTAGGTAGCATAGAATGTGTTGCCAATTCCTAGCTTATGTAGTTTGGAGTGCAAGCATTCAAGCCAATGATCTTGGAGTTTAGATCCACTTAGGATCTGTATTTTTCACATGGTATCAGAGCTGGTTGGCTTCTATTTACAGTAAGTATTCCATTTTTGGTGATATTTGGATGTTTGATCAAGTTCTAGCATGATTTTGCATTGCTTTGTTGATCAAATCTTACTAACCTTTGTTTTGTGAGTTGAACTTGTGGATCAAAAGCATATTTCAGGTCTATTGAAGATCAGAGGCTGAAAAGAAACTATTTTGGATCAGATCATAACACCTAATCATTTGTGATTGTGAGGCTTGTGCATATTCAATACTAACAATGTTCTTTTCAATCCTATTGTTGACAATCTCCATTCTTGGATGAACACTCTCCTTAAGTGGATGAAACTTCTCCTTAAGTGGATGACAAATGCTCTTTTGAGTGAGTTGTAATTCTCCTAAAGGCTGAGCAAAGCTCCCATTTGGATGAAAGATCCCCTTTTTTGGGTGAACATATTGTAAGCTCCATTGTGAAGAGCATATTGTAAAGATTGTCATCAATTTTGGCATAATTTTTGGTGTACTTTGTTGAGCATGTAAGTAACTCTCCTTATGTAATTTGATTGGAGCATTTGCTGGAAGGTGTTAACCATTATGCAAGTGTGTTTTCAGGTTCTTAACAGGTTGAGGAACATTCTCATGTGAAGTGATCTTAGATCTACATCTAAACACCAAGATTTGACAAGATAGTGAAGCTAGTCTTGTGATTCACTAAGTGTGCTCATTCATTCACCTCTAAATCTTGTATTTATCACTTGCTGGAGTTTATAAACTTTTAGAAGTGTGGTTTACATGTGGTTTTACAAGTTGAATCAATATCTTAGTGTGTTGATCATATGTTGATCAAGTTTGTTCATTACTAGGTAATCTTGGCATCCTAGTTTTGGGTATTTTCTAAGAATGCAAGTAACTCTTCACACCATAACTTGATTTGGTCACTTGCTGGAAAGTTTGAGAGCTTAAGCAAGAGTGTGTTCAGGTTGGTTTGATTTTGTAATCCATTCTTAGTGTGTGCAAAGTGTTGCATGTGTTTCAATCTTCCTTTCTATGCTTGGAAACCATCTAGGTTCAAGATAGAAGTGTTTTAGGGTCCTAAATCTTCATAGATCTCTTTATCTATCATTTGTTGAGAGAAAAGTGAGTGCTAAGTGCTTTAGGACAGAACCTAAAAGTTGAAGAAACATTAGAATCATGGCTTCCAATGGTGGGATCATGCTAGAGTCTAGTGAAAGGTTGAGTTCATCAAACTACTCTACTTGGAAAGTGAGGATGGAGTCCTTACTTGAGTTGAATGAACTCATGGACATAGTTGCAGAAATTGAAGAGAGACCTCTCACACTTCAAGAGCAACAAAGGTTTGATAAGAAGGCCAAAAGGGCTCTTCATATCATTAAAATGAATGTTACAAATGAACTTCTCAAGGAAGTTGGAAAGTGTCAAAGTGCAAGTGAGGCATGGAATGCCTTAAAGAAGCTCTTTGAATCAAAGTCCACATCTAGGGTATTGACCCTAAGGAGACAAATATTTTCTAGTAGGCAAAGAGAGGGTGAAAGTGCTCATGCATTTATCTTGAGAGTTAAGTCCCTAAGTGATGATTTAGCATGCATTGATGAGAACATAAAAGATGGTGAAATAGTCCAAGTTATGTTGAATGGTTTGCTAAATGAACATGCTAACCTTGTGCAAAGTTTTGCCATTCAAAGAGTCTTGCCAAGTGTGGTTGACTTGCAAGAAATCTTATTGGCTGAAGAACATAGGTTGCAATCAAAGCTTGATGGTGCATCCTTGCAAGGTGGAGGTGAAGAGGCTTTCTTCACAAAAGGCAAATTCAAGGGCAAAGGTAAAGGCAAAGGGAAATGGTCCAAAGGTGGTAACTTTGATCATGATGATCACTCTTCCTCTTCCTCTTCTACTAAGAACAATAAGTCAAAGTTCAAGTGCTTTTATTGTGGGATAAAAGGTCATTTTGCAAATGAATGTTATAAGAAGAAAAGAGAGCAAGGAGAGAGGCAAGGAAATCTTACAATAGATGAGGAAGAACATAACACATGTGAATCACTTGTTATGACTTCAAGTTTGTTAGCCAACATAGATGATAATGATCCTTGGTGGATTGATAGTGGAGCCTCATCTCACATGACAAGACATAAGGAATACTTTACATCCTTATTGTCTTATGAGGGAGAAGGTAACATCATCTACACTGCAAATGATGGTCAATGTGACATCAAAGGCATAGGCACTATTCCTATTTCCCTTTCAACAAATAGGAAAGCAAATCTTGAAAATGTTTTGTACATTCCTTCAATCACTAAGAATTTGCTTAGTGTAAGTCAAATGATTGACAAAGGACTTGATGTGGAGTTCATTGGAGATGCATGTTTGATAAGTAAATGTGGATCCTTGATTGCTCAAGGTAGGAGGCATGGTAAACTTTTCAAGCTTGATGCATGTGTGATCTCTAATCATGAAGGATGTATGGCTAGGGAGCAATTGACAAACCAAGAAGTTTGGCACAAGAGGTTGGGCAATCCCAACTTCAAATCTTTGGAGGTAATGGCAAAGAAAGAGCTTGTTCTTGGTCTTCCTAAAAGTCTTGTTGCAAACAATAGTGTTTGTGAACATTGTGCCTTGTCCAAATCTCATAGACTTGCTTATTCTAGATCTACTTCTAGATCTAAAGAAGCTTTTCAACTTGTGCATTCTGATATTCATTCTTCTAGTACAACTAGCAATGGTGGGGCAAAGATGTATGCAACTTTCATTGATGACTTTAGTAGGTATACTTGGATCTATCTTCTTAAAAGTAAGGATGAAGTGTTTGCTGCATTTGTCAAGTTCAAGAATGAAATGGAAAACCAATTCAATACAAAGATCAAATGCTTAAGATCTGATAATGGAGGGGAATACACCTCAAATAGGTTCAAAGACTTTTGTATAGCACATGGGATTAAGAGGGAGATGTCTAGTCCTAGGACTCCACAACAGAATGGAGTGGCCGAGAGGAAGAATAGAACCCTTTGTGAATGTGCCAAGGCAATGAGACTACATGCTAATCTTGCTAAGTCTTTTTGGGGGGAAGCTTTAGCATGTGCTAAATATCTATGTAATAGATGGACAAGTGCTTCCTTGGATGGTAAAACTCCTCATGAGGTTCTTTATGGTAGAAGGCCGAGTGTCAAGCATTGTAGGATCTTTGGATGTACATGTTTTGTCAATATCACACTTGATGATAGAACTAAAGAAGATCCTTCATCAAAGAAGGGTGTGTTTGTTGGCTATAGTGAAGTAAGCAAGGCTTACAAAGTGTACATTCCTTCTACAAAGAAAGTTGTCATAAGTAGGGATGTCATCTTTCATGAAGAGAATGTTTCCAATGTTGTTGATGTTGATGTTGATGTGCCTACTAATCATCATGATGTGCAAGATGTCTTGGATGAAGATGGAGATGCCACTCCAAAGCAAACTTCAAGGAAGACTCAAAGGCAAAGGGCTAAGCCATCAAGGCTAACCTATGATGAAAAAGGAAAGCAAGTGGTGGACAACTCTAACTTTGCTTTTCTTACCTCTTTTGATGAACCAACTTGTGTAGGTGAAGCAATTCAAAAGAAGGAATGGATCCAAGCCATGGATCATGAGCATCAAGCACTCATCAAAAGCAACACATGGAGGTTGGTAAAGCTTCCAAAGGACAAGAAGGCAATTGGTTGTAAGTGGATCTTCAAGATCAAGACAAATCAAGATGGATCAATCAACAAGTACAAGGCAAGGTTGGTGGCAAAGGGGTATGCTCAAGAATATGGTATTGACTATGATGAGACCTTTGCACCCGTGGCAAAGATGGTAACTATTCGAATCCTAATCTCTCTTGCAACTCTTTATGATTGGGATATGTGGCAAATGGATGTTACTAATGCCTTCTTGAATGGTGATCTTGAAGAAGATATTTACATGGAGCAACCCGAGGGCTATGTTTCACATGATGAGCCTAATCATGTGTGCTATCTCCAAAAGAGTTTGTATGGGCTAAAGCAAGCACCAAGGAGTTGGTATGCTAAGCTCAATTCCTTCTTACTTTCTCAAAACTTTGTTATGAGTGAGTATGATCATTCTCTCTACTTTAGATTGAATGAAAATGATATCACTTTACTTTTGATCTATGTTGATGACATTATCTTAAGTGGTGGTAACAATCTAGATATAGATGAAATCAAGATGGCACTCAAAAGAGAGTTTGAAATTCAGGATCTTGGTAAACTTCATTATATCTTAGGAATAGAGATTATTAGAACTTCTAAATCTACATTCATATGTCAAGAAAAGTATGTTAACTCTATTCTAAAAAGGTTTCATATGGAAGATTGTAAAGTTGTTTCTACTCCTATGGAATCAAATGTAAAGCTAACTACAAGAAGTAATGAAAGATCCTTCAAGGACATTACTCTCTATAGAAAGCTAATAGGATCTCTTATATGGTTAACCATCACAAGACCTGATCTAAGCTTTGTGGTTGGTAAACTAAGTCAATTTATGCAAGATCCTAGTGAGGCTCATTGGAAGCTAGGAAAGAGAGTACTTAGATACATCTCGGGATCTAGAGATTTTGGCATCTTGTATGGAGGTACTACACCTAACCTTTGTGGATTTTCAGATTCAGATTTTGCAGGTGATCAAATGGATAGGAAGTCAACAAGTGCCTTTGCAATCTATCTTGGAGATGGAGTGGTCTCATGGCTATCAAAGAAGCAACCAACTATCTCTCTATCTTCCACCGAAGCCGAGTACAAGGCATTAACAACATGCACCAAGGAGATTCTTTGGATCAAGAGGATGTTATTGGATCTTCACTTGCTGGAACCAGAGAAGACTCCAATCATACTTTGTGATAACCTTTCAGCCTAAAGCTTGGCAAGCAATCCTGTTTTTCATGCAAGGAGCAAGCACATTGAGATTGCTCACCATTTTGTGAGAGATCAAGTCATTGCCAAAGAGGTGGAGCTTCAACATGTCTCTTCAAAGGAGTGTGTGGCTGATATCTTCACCAAACCATTGGGAAAGGACCTATATTTAATGCATAGATCTAATCTTGGAATGTGCTCAAAGACTATGTTGAAACTAGCATCCAATGTTGAAGAGGGAGTGTGAAAATTGTCAACATTTCCTAGCTAGTTTGAGGCCTAAATTGGCTAAAATTGTAAATAGTTTTGGTTCTGGAGTTTCACACGTGTGAACCAGGCCACAATGTTTTTATTTACTGTATTTTTTCAGTATGATGAAGTGTCAAACTTCATACCCTTCAAAATGAGACCATTTTGATGTATTTTGGTCATATAAGCCATTTTTAGCTATTTTTCCTATATAGGGAATATCTAGGGTCAAGTACCTTCTAGAGAGAGGAGAGAGAGTCATCTTCCTCATCCATAAATAGTAGGGAAGTCGTGGAGAACAGGTTGGAGAAACCTTTTGTATGCTTCATTGAGATCAATAGATCATTGTCATTGTTTCTTCCTCCATTGAGAGCATTGTTGTGTGTATTGTCTTCAAGCTATTGTGTATGATCTTAGGTGCTTTCCAAAAGTGGTAGGCTGATGTATTATGGACTGTATAATGCTATTTTGGGCCGCACTTGATGTTTATGGAAGTTTCCATTTGTGATAAATGCTTTTTGATCAAGTTCTTTGCATTCTAGGTAGCATAGAATGTGTTGCCAATTCCTAGCTTATGTAGTTTGGAGTGCAAGCATTCAAGCCAATGATCTTGGAGTTTAGATCCACTTAGGATCTGTATTTTTCACAAATGGATGTACAAGACTAAGTACCGTGCAGATGGAAGTATAGCAAAGCACAAAGCTAGATTGGTGATCAAAGGATATGCACAATATAAAGGGATCGTCTATGAGGAGACCTTTGCGCCAGTATGTAAGTGGAATACTTTACATCTACTTGTTGCTTTAGCTTCACATTTTGATTGGCCTTTGCATCAAATAGATGTGAAATCTGCTTTTCTAAATGGTGAGTTAGAAGAAGTCATACCAATTTGGTGAGTCAGTGAAAGATATATGCTCAATCATAGACACAAATATATGCTCAATCAGATTTTATTCTAAGCATCAAAAAAGCTATATTCAACATCTCATATTACATGAACATAACAATATGGAGGTGCAATCCTTAACTTTTATGAGTCCACCCACAAATTCAAGGACCACATGGACGGAACAAGTCGTAAGTAAGATATCCCTCTCACATCATTTCCACTTAAGAGTAGATGAAGGTTATAAGCATAAAGATATACTAGAAACATAACTGGACTTGGTTTCATAGATACGTTAAGTTTTTCCATCAAACTTTAGAGCATTTGGTTCAACCTTCGAGTTACCAATAAATGCAACATTGAAGAATGACTTTGACTCCAGAAAATCAACAACACAAGGACACAAAAAGCGTCAAAAGAACTTGAAACTTGAATAACACTTGCACAGATGAATAGCTGCTACCCCTGTTTACAGGTAACCACAAAGAGCAAGTTACCATTGTTAGACTGTTTGATTACCTTGTTCTTGGTAATATTGTAAAAACCACATCTTGAATGTAGATGAACAATGTTAGGCTTCAGTCGTGGCCCTAATATACCCTGGAAAGACCAATGACAAGGCAAAACCCACAGCATGTGAGTAGGTGAACACCAGTAGCGGGCACAACTCATGCCCAGTCTAGGCACCTGACATGTTAGGCACCTTCTGAAAGCATTTTCAAGAAAGGTCAATTCGTAGAGAAGGTACGTGATAGGGGAAGCAGCAAAGAAATGACTAATTTCCTTTGGAATCAGGAAAGTTTTCAGCACAAGTTTAGGGCCTCCAAAAGTTAATTTGTTAGTGAGCTAGGAAGGCATCTTTTCAGCCATCAATGGCTGATTTGATAGTAATTTCAACAACAGCCATAAATTGCTGGAAAAAGAGCTATGAAGGTTAGGAATTCTGACCTAAAAGCCACCAGACTAGGAAAATCAGCGACCGAGGGAGCTGAGAAATCGCAACAAACTTTCACAAAATCTACTTGAAATTTCAGTGATTGGAGGGTAGCTGACCAGTGATTGGAAAGGCCTAAATTTGCTCCAGTTTCAGCCATCAATTCCAGGGTTCCAGTGAACTAGGAGCAGTCATCAACATCTGAAATTCAACTTTCTGACAGTGAGTTTTGGCAGCAAGCAAATCTTCACTGAATCGGAGTTTTTGTGGTGTCCTATCAGTGAATTGAGCCAGCCAAATGGAGTAGCTAAATCTGAAATTTGCCTACTACTTTCTACCACAGATTTGAGGCAACCCGAAGGGACAAAAAATTCAATGATTCCTAAGTCATGTCTTCTAGAGATATCCCTTCCATGCTACCAAGTATTCAAGAATCAGATAATTTTTGTACATGATCCTCGTAATTTTCCTCTTGCAACTCAGCAATAACGTTGTCCATATCATGGAAGCAGTCTACTTACATGAAAAATCAGCTGAACCTTCACAAAATCAGGGAGGTCGAGCTCATATGCAACTTCTCCAACCTTAACAATAGCAATATGTGGTCCATAGAAATGAAGCTACAACTTTGGACATTTGATCTTGGTCTCACGTCATCTTTTCCTTGGCAAGAAATCAAGTTTTCTACATATATGATGTCTTTGCACTCTCTACTTTACCATTCATGAGATAGTGTGGTTCATATCTATGATGTCTTTGCACTCTCTACTTTACCATTGATGAGATAGTGTGGTTCATATCCATACGTCACCATCAAAGGACACGTAACAATGGTCGAATGCTTTTTCTTTTGTAAGCAAACTCCAAGAGTGCGAGGTATGTCCCTCATTCAGCCTCCCTAGCTATCCCAAACCTTAACCACAGTTTACAGATAACTTTAACGAAGTAATTCTTAAACCGGTAAGTGAAAAGGGAGAACAGTCCAATTTTATTGGAAAAATCGTTATGATAAAAAACTGATTTCATTTTCAGTTAAATCCTTTGGTGAATTATATTCAAAAGATCAGACTAGTAGTGGTTTCATACTACTAGATGATTTTTGGTAAATCAATTATTCAGTCCAGGGATAGGATAGAAATAAAATTGTTTCAGACTTTTTTTCTGTAGTAATTGATTTTAAACATTTACTAATGTTGTTACGTCTTCTTAGTACCTTAGCTGAAATAGATTTTCAAGGAACTGAAAATTCTTAGGAGGGAAGAAGAGTAGACATCAGTGGTAGTAAGTGTGATTTCGTAGTTAGGATTTCGGTAATCCCTATAAATAATTGCTTAATACTGGATATTAAATTCCTGGATTAAATTCATTTAGTTGAATTAATAAATGTTATTTTTGTAACCATTGAGTTATTTGCAGTTTTGGATGTCAATTGTGATGTTAGAAGTGGAATCTGATATGTGGATTACATTGGATCTGTTAGTGTCGAAAGCTTGTCTCTAAATTTGATGAATCAGTAGAGAATTCAAAGCTTGTCAATAACCAGAAAAATTCAGAGTGTAATAGTGAACCATGTTAATTCTTCTGCTTAGATCACAAGGTTAGATGTGGATTTGTGGTATCCATCTGATAGGCAAGCTCACAAAAATCTTGAAATTTATTGGAGATATATTCACCACCTCCATCACTTCTAAGAGCTTTAATCTTGAATGAGAATTGCTTCTCTACATAAGCTTTGAAAATAAGGAAATGATCAAACACCATAGATTTTGAAGCAAGAAGATATATCCAAGTGAATCTTGTGTAATCATCAATGAAAGTAACAAAACAAGTGGCTCCTCCCTTGCTTGTAGTTGATGAGAAATGCACATCCGAGTGGATTAACTCCAAAGGATGCTTTCTTTTGATAGAAGATCTTGTAAATGGCTTTTTGTGAGATTTAGCAATTGCACAAGCCTCACAAGGCTTGATCTTCTTGGAGAGTGACTTTGGCAAGCCAATAGCTTTGGATTCTTTGATCATAGAGAGCATGGAATTGTAGTTGGGATGTCCCAACCTCCTATGCCATAATTTCTCCATAGAGAGCTTGTTCACAAGAGCAACATTACAAGCATTCACATACTCATTTGGATCTAGTTTATAGATGCCACCAAATCTAGATCCTAATGCAAGTATCTCATCATTCTTCTTGATAGTGCAAGTATCAACATTGAATTTTACATCAAGGCCATTCTCAAGCAATTGGCCAACAATAATAAGATTCTTGGTAAGCTTAGGTACATAAAGAACTCTAGAGAGAGAAAGAACTTTAGAGGATGCAAGCTTCAAGGGAATTTTCCCTATGCCTTCAATAGGACATTCAAAATCATTTGCAGTGTATATTTATTTCTTGACTCCATCATAAGGTGCAATAGAAGAGAAAGAGTCCTTGGAGCTACACATATGTGAAGAGGCTCCACTATCAATATACCATAGGCTGTCCTTCTTGAAAGGAGTAGATGAGAAACTAGAGACCATAAGAGATCCCTCTCCATCACTTGCAATAGTGTCTTCCTTCTCATTGGTAATATTGGCTTGCTTGAGTTGATTCTTCTTTTTGAAGCAATTGGTGGCATAATGACCTTTCTTGCCACAATAAAAGCACTTGATCTTCTTCTTCTTGAGCTTGGATGATGAAGCATTAGAGGAATCATCTTCCTCCTCATATTTGTCTTTGGATTTGACTTTGTCCTTGCTTGAGGATTGTTGATGTTGGTTCTTGCTCCTCCCTTTGTGCTTATCCTTGGCAAAGAGAGCTTTGCCATCATTATGAGTGAGAGAAAGCTTGTCCATCCTCAAGAGCTTGTACTCTTGTCTTGATTCTTCTGAAATTAGCACACTTTGGAGAGCCTCCAAACTTGGTAGCTCCTCCTTAATGGCATAGGATTGGACAAGGTTATCAAATTCACTTCTCAAGCCATTGAGAATGACTTGAACTAGCTCATTTTGATTGATGGAATCACCAATGCAAGCAAGCTCTCTATGAATATCTTTTACTCTCAAAACATAACTAGATGCACTCTCATCACTCTTTTGGCTACTTTGAAAGATTTGATTCCTAAGAGTGAGAAGCCTAGAGGTATTCTTAGCCTCATAGATAGTCTTGAGACAATCCCAAGCTTCTTTGGCTGTTGTACAAGTACCTATCTCCCTCAATATCTCATTAGAGACATTCATCTTAATGTAGTGGAGAGCCATCCTAGCTCTCTTTTTGTATTTTTGGACCTCTTGAAGAACTTGTGGTTCTTCTTCAAGGCCAAGAACTATGTCCATCACGTCTTGAAGGATCAAGATGGACTCCATCCTCATTTTCAAATTGAATAATTTGAAGTGGTCAATCTTTCACTTCGTTCCAACAAGGATGATCCATTGAAGACATTTGAAGTGAAGAAAACTCAAATGATGAACAATAAATGTTGTTACACACTTCTAATAGGATCCAATAACTGAGTACTATCTCCTCCTATGAAAGATCTTGCAACAATTTGTGAATTGATTCTCACTAGCTACTCAAATCTCTCTAAGACAAGATCTATTTCACATCAAATGATGGAGTATAGGCAAAGTTAGGATCTAACACTCTTAGCACGTGTGAAATACACTAAGAAACCAAATTTGACTCAAATACAATGATATTGCATGAAACAAAATGGCTAAGATCTCAAAACAGTGCCTAGATCACATATAGATGAGATTGGCAAGCATACAACTGTGATTTTGGATCAACCAAGCAATCTCTTGACCAAACCAAATGTGTCCACCCAGGTCTAGGTGCCCTACCTAACCCTCTTCAAAAGCTTATAACTTTTGATTGGCTCAACCAAATGGAATGAAACTGATTGCAACAGTAACTAGACAAAAATAGCTTCAAAACAAGCTATCAAGCAAGATAAATGGATCAAACATGAGAGAGAACTTCCAAACTGAAATTGGATGTTCCTCACACATGTCTGAGCACCTGATTCCGTACAATACCAGGTCAGACCCAATCAATGTCCTTTTGATCTCTTTTGATCCAAGATTGAACAAGATAGCTAGGAAAATGGGCCTTGACAACTTCTAGCTCAAGATTGATGAAAATTTTTCACTTAGATGGATCAAAATGCATGGTAACCTTAGGTAGGCTCTGAAACCATGTTGAATTTCACACGTGTGGACTGTCCACTACATGTACTTGTGATCTCCTAAGTTGTGTAGGTGCACCAAGATCAAGACTAGATTGAGATTCAAGATCAATCTTGAATCCTATGGCAAAAACACACTACTACATGCATTCAATCACTTCCAACTCTCACTCACACGTGTGGGAAGTATTCAAAAAATAATCTAAGTAAAAACAAGCTGCTCTCCTTGGGTAGAGAGAGAAAATGCATCATGAGCTCTCGGGTAGAGAGAGAAAGCTAGAAATCCAATAACTCACAAAATCCATGAAATCACCAAATCAATTAGCTTCAAAATGAGGAGTACAATGATACTAGTAGGTCCACGAGCTACCACTATGCTTAACTATGATTGGACCATATTTTGTCACCTCTTGATCCTATTGGATCATTGATCCATGCACCTCTTAATTCTATTGGACTATATTCAAGCACACCTCAATTTTCTATTGGACCTCACAAGGTTCCACCTCTAAATCCTATTGGACCTCTTGGAATTCATCAAACAAAAACTTTACACTTGTCTACACTCTAATTGGCACGTGTTTAGCCTCTTACTCTATTTTGACTCAATAGTGGCATTACAAGTGGAAATGCATAATTTGCCATCTATGCCAAATTTATTCCTATCAACATCCTACACCTAGATGCTTGATGTAAAAAACATAAGACCCCTATATCTAACATAGATAATCTTTTTCAATTCTTCACACCTTTCAACCTTGAATTGATGCTGAGAATCAAATTGACCTATCAAGGGGGGGAATAACGTTAGCATCAATTAACCCTGCAAAGCATCAAATAGGTGAAATATTTTAAACAAGCTTGTGAAAGGACCATAAAATAAAATCTCATGTTAAAAGTTCTCACCATTGTCAAGCTTCCCATCGCTATGTTCTAACTTCTACTATTTGTGCACAAAAAGTGTTGGCCGAGTTTTCAACTTTTTCTTATTCATTTGGATTTTGTTTTTCTCAATGTGCATATATATGTATAAATTTTATAGATATTTACTTTATAATAGAGATTAAGAACCGTAATATTAGAACTGACGATTCTTGACAAGTGAATAATCGTTATATAGAGAAGTGCCAAGAATTATCTTGTAGGATTTTATTAAGAATAGATAAGAATGAGAATCCTAAATGTAATTTGATATCAAGTGTTCTTGATTCTATGAATAAAGACAATACTTGGAAGCGGAGACGCAAAAGACAAAAAGGGAGAAACTCACAAAGATCCAAAGGAGAAAAAATCGAAGATCCAAAGGAAAAAAGGTGTAAGATTGAGCTAAGCTTGCAGGACAGTCAGTGATAGATCCAACGAAGCTCGCTGGGGACAGTTGAAAGATTTAGCCAAGCTTGCAGGATAGATGAAACAGAAAGGCAAAAAAGGATGAAAACCACATAGTAGATAGACAAAAAAGACGAAACTCCCGAAACCAGGGGAACATGGGAAAGCATTAATCTCGAGAAAGGGGAAACTCCCAAAAATGAAAGATCGGCATACATCTCTGAAGTGAAACTGGACTTTCGAAAAACATGGACGAAAGCGAGAAAATCAAAAACCTAAAAAAGTGCCAAGATAGCAAATTTGGGATAGCGAAGTTTCTAACAAATGGGAAAGTGAGAGATTAAAAGGCACATTTGGGATTGAGATTCGAGGATAGCGGAAGTGGAAGAGCAAAAGATTTGTTTTGTGAGGATCTAGTTCTTGTTTGCTTCTCAGAGTTCCTAACAGTTATTTTACTGGGACAACGAAAAATTGATCAAAACGAAAAAGGCGAGTTAAGTAACTCTTTTTCTGTTATAGATTGATAATTTGTTTTACTATTTCCCTTCTCCTTTTCTAATGGCCGTGGTCACTTCCAAAAACACGACATTCTCAAGCGTGATAAGACTGCTCTTTCTCCTCACTCGAGTAGATCCCTTCGCTCTGTCCCCTTTCTTAGCATATTGAACTTTGTTTCTCCTATCATTAGTGCTCCTAATAACATTCTGATTGACCCTAGGGGTCTTCTCCCTCGTCCGTCAACTTTCAACCCTACCATTAGTTATGTACAAGCTTTTAAAAATAAGCCCTTACTGAGGATAAATGGGCCAGCTTGAAACATGTTAATATTTCTATGGAATCCAGAACTAGCTATGCAATTTTGTCTCGATTCGAATTAAATAGGAATTTGAAATGCAAGACACATGGCCGATTTGTGTGTCTGAGATGTTGAGGATAATCAGCACAAAAGCTTTGCCATCCTTCAGCTTCCATAGGGAGATTGTAGTATCGTCTACTTCGGGTCTTGCCTCTGCACCCGTGACAATATCATACAACTTCTTAGCCATTAGCACATTTTTCATCTTAAATTTTCACAAATGGTAGCTAAATCCAGAAAGATGAGACTGGATTTGCTTTGGGAATCCATCTGGAAGTTAGTCTAGTGATACTAATAACTATTAATGACTTAAGAATGAAAATCTAATGCTATTTATAGAACAAGAAAACTTTTATTCTATGGGATGATAGAACTAGTTTCAATTGGAAGCTCATCAAGCTAGAGAAATTGCTCCAATACTATGTTGGGAGATGTTGGTGGAAATCTCATCGATGCGCGGATCACAATGGATCACCCAGGTGAACACAAAATTTGTTTCCGCTTTGCGGAATCAAGAAGAGCAGACATTCATGCAAAATAGTGTTAAAAATTCACAATTCTAGCTTGACTAGTTTTGGTCATATGACTTGTAAATAGTTAGATGGTCATGATGTGGCTTGTCACACGTGCCAAATAGCATAGGATTCCATTCATAAGGATGTTCTCAAGTAGACCTAAGTGTTAGAACCTTTGGAATGAGTCCAAATTATGCTTAGATACAAGGGAGAAAAAATAGGAGCTATTTTTGGTAATTTTTGCATTGTTGAGGGATCTCCAAGATTCCAACCCTAACTTGGTAGGGATGAAAGATCCACCAAAATTAGCATTAGGGATAGGTTTAGGGCTACTCATACCTGCCCAAAACCGTGATGGATCATGTATATATAGGTGATGATATCTCACCAAAATCAATCAAGCAATTTCATGATTTTTCTCTCATAATGGTGCAATTGCTCTCTATGTTCATAATTGCTTGAGTACTTGTGATTACTAATGATTATAGGATTGAATGTAGGTCTGGTGTACAGTACTCAGACTGTGGGAGGCCGTACTTTCACACGTGTGAAGCCTTCTTCAAGGATTTGGGCCATTTAGTGAGGTTCAAGCATAGATTTTTGATGGATTTTGATGGTTCAACTTGTGCTAATCTTATGAAATCATAATCTATTATTTCCCTCATCATTTCAAGTGTTTTAGGATCCTTATTTGCTGTAATTTTTACATGGTATCAGAGCCTAAAGGCTGAAATGAGCTAAATCCTTGGTTTTCATTCAATTTGATCACAATTTTTGATCTAAATCTTGTGTAGATTGGATCTTAGCATCTAGTATTGATTCTAGAAGTCAAAGTGAGTCAAATACATTGGAGATTGGTGTTGTGTGACTTCATTTTCAGGTGTTTAGGTGTCTAAAACCAGAGGCAAAGTTGAATTCAATTCACATTACCAAGATAGCAAGTTTTGCTTGCTCCAAGCATTGATTTCTAAGCGAGTTTTGGAGGTGATTTCATAGAGAAGGCTTTCTAGCATTCAAGGAGAGGGAAGATCAGAGTTTTGGGGACTCTTCAAGGCTGTTCTAAGGTGTAGTAGGCACCTCCTAAAGTGATTTAGGTTCAGTCCAACCATTGCTTGACTTATGCACCAAATTAGATCAATTTTTCATCAATTTTGATCATTTTTTGCTTGTGATTGGATAGTAGATTGTATTGCATCCTCATTAAGTTCCATTTAGATCTTTTACAAGTGATTTTGGAAGTATATTAGGTTGCTGAAATTCACTCTTGATCAGATCATTTGGAAGCTTTAATGTTCTTTATAGAAAGAGGGGCAATTCTACTAGTATTGTCTACTTCAATCAAGCAAGTGCATTGTTTCTAGTATTCTATGATTTGATTTTGTTAGAGATCATTCTTAGATCTTTATAGGAAGTCTATTACTGATCTTTTCAGGTCCCTAAGAAGTGGGATAAGGTAGACCTTCAATCAAATCAATAGAAGTAACCTTCATTTGTGTCAAGTCCTTGATTAGGAGACTAGATGGCATCTATAAATGCATATCTTTTGGATACTAATGAAAGGCTCAACAAAACTAACTATTCCATATGGAAAGTTAGAATGGAATCTATCATGATCATGCAAGATCTGATGGAAATTGTAAATGGTAAGGAGGGTGAACCTATTCATCCTCAAGAAAAAGCCAAATACATCAAGAGGTGCAATGTTGCACTACATTGCATAAAAATGAATGTTGCAAATGAACTCTTAAGAGAGGTAGGAGATTGCACTTCAGCTCAAGATGCTTGGGAGACTTTGCAAAAGGTCTATGAATCCAAGAACCAAACTAGAATGTTAGCTTTGAAGAATCAAATCTATAGAAGCTATCAAAAGAAAGGAGAGAGTGCACATACTTTTGTCCTAAGAGTAAAGGAATTGAACAAAGAGCTAGCCTTTATAGGTGACCCTATCAAGGATGAAGAGCTTGTTCAACTCATATTGAATGGACTAAGCTTTGAATTTGACGATTTGGTTCAGGGATATGCAATTATGGGTAAGCTACCCATACTTGAAGAACTCCAAGGCACACTCATGGCCGAGGAATCAAGAAGGAGCCAAATGCAAGAGAGGATGGATAGGCTTTCCATCCAAGGTGGAGATTGTGAAAAATTGTCAACTAGTAGTATTTTCCTAACTTGAGATTTTGTAGGCCTATGGCCAAATAAAAGTTAGAGATAGGTTCATACATGTATGTAGAGGCCCAAAGTATGTGTACACTACTTTTGAGGTCACATTAATTAGAGGAGGTCGAGTGTGGAGCTCTTCTATTGGCTCATAATTTGGTGCATTCCTATTTGACCAAATTTCTAGGTATATGGGTGAATCCTATTGGACCCCAATTTTAGCCTATCATAAGACAAGTGGCCAAGAGGCACTATGGCTGCTATAAATAGCCATCTCCACGAGTATGTACACATCTCATTTTCATTCTATTGAATGAATGTTATGCTCTTTGAAGGTCCATCTTCTTCTCTCTCACTTTTTTGTTCATATCTTGCATTCTAGCCACTAGAATTGTGATTTCTTTGTTGCTATGGCTTCACACGTGTGAAATGCAGGTTGTAGGCTCTGAAGTACGGACAGGGACAGCAAGTTTCTGTTTGTGGAAGCTTATGATCAGATTTTGATGTTTAGTTGATGTTTAGTATGCTTAACATCACAATTTCTATCATTTTTTCAATCTAGATGTGCATAACTTCCATGGCCAAGATCTTTATGAAACTTTAGCATCTTTTGGATCTGAGTTTTTCACATGGTATCAGAGCATTAGGCGGACAAATGTGCAGGTTTTGCCAGATTTAGAAGAGATTTGTGGGCGAGTTTGCTTTTGTAGCATTCCAATCAAGTTTCTAGCTAAAAATCTTGTTGATTTATGTGTAGAAATTGGATCTTTGTGATCAAAACATCATTTGTATGCATTTCAATTGAAGTAGGGCGAATTCCCTCTGTACTTATCAGAATAAGGAGACAAAAATTGTTTTGGAAAGAGGGAGATGCAAGATCCAACAAGATCCTATTAGTTTTCCATTCTAGCATATAGTTTTTTGATTCAATTTCTTGCTTCTTCATGTCAAAAACTTCAAAATTGATGTAACCCTCTGATTTTCAGTTTGCTGAATGATTCAAGAGTGTATTTCAATCTTAGGAGTGAGGGAAAAGCAAGTATATTGAGGTTTGGTCTTGGTTTGATCAAGAAATCATAAAACTAGTGGCTAAAATTAAGGAAAAAGTGAGGAAAAGAGAGAAAAAGTAAGGTTTTAGGTTCCAAATCTTTGTGATTTCTTCTTGTGTTTCATTTGTTGATTCAAGAGAGTGCTTAGTGCATTGGAACAGGTCAAAGATCAGAGATCAATCATTGCAACATGGCTACAAATGGAGGCTACATGTTGGAAAGCAATGATAGGCTTACCTCCCTCAACTATTCTACTTGGAAAGTAAGGATGGAGTCTTTGCTTGAGATGAATGAGTTGATGGATATTGTTGTAGGTGTGGAGGAGAGACCTTTGGCACCTCAAGAACAATTGAGGTATGACAAGAGGGCAAAGAAAGCCCTTCACATGATCAAGATGAATGTGACAAATGAGCTTATCAAAGAGGTTGGTAAGTGCACATCATCTAGTGAAGCTTGGGAAGCCTTGAAGAAGGTTTATGAATCCAAGTCTACTTCTAGAGTGTTGACTTTAAGAAGGCAAATCTTTTCTTGTATGCAAAAGAAGAGTGAGAATGGACATGCTTTTGTTTTGAGAGTTAAAGCATTGAATGATGAGTTAGCATGCATTAATGATGGCATAAATAATGAGGAGCTTGTTCAAGTGATTCTCAATGGCTTGTTGGATGATCATGCTAATCTTGTTCAAAGTTATGCTATCCAAAAATGTTTACCAAGTGTTGGAGACTTGCAAGAGGTCTTGTTGGCTGAAGAATTCAGGTTGCAAGCAAGAGTGGGAGCATCTTCTACATCTCAAGGAGGAGAAGAGGAGGCAATGTTCTCTAAAGGCAAGTTCAAGGGCAAAGGTAAAAGCAATTGGTCTAAAGGGCAAGACCAAGGTGAGCACTCTACTTTTGGCAAAAAGAAGGATAGATCTAAGCTAAAATGTTTCTATTGTGGAGTCAAAGGGCATTTTGCTAGTGATTGTTTTAAGAAAAAGAGGGATCAAGGGGAAAAGCAAACCAATCTAACTATTGATGAGGGTGGGGATGAGCTTCTTTCAAATGATGCTTTTGTTATGTCATCTTGCTTGTTGGCTAATCATGGAGACATTGATCCTTGGTGGATTGATAGTGGAGCCACTTCTCATATGACATATCATAAAGAGTATTTTTCATCTTTAATGGCATTTGATGGTGATAGGAAGGTAATCTATACCGCAAATGATGGTGAGTGTGCAATCAAGGGGATTGGCACAATTCCTATTTCACTTTCTACAAATAGGAATATAGAATTGAAAGATGTTTTGCTCATTCCATCCATTACCAAGAACTTACTTAGTGTAAGCCAAATGCTTGACAAAGGATTCAAAGTTGAGTTTGATGGTGATGCTTGCTTGATCAAAAAGGGGTGTAGTATCATTGCAAAAGGGAAAAGGCAAGGGAAATTGTTCAAGCTTGATGCATGTGTTGTTGCTAACCAAGTTGGATGCATGGCAAATGAACAAATGTCAATTCAAGAGGTATGGCATAAAAGGATGGGACATCTCAACTACAAGGCCTTGGAGGTAATAGCCAAAAAGGAGGTAGTAAGGGGACTTCCCAAGTCTCTTACTTGCTTGAATCATGTTTGTGAAGAATGTGCTTTGTCTAAATCACATAGATTGCCATATACTAGATCTATATCTAGATCTAAGATGCCTTTTTCTCTCTTGCATTCGGATATTCATGGTGTTACTACAATTAGCAATGGAGGTGCTAAGATGTATGTAACTTTCATTGATGATTTTAGTAGATTTTGTTGGGTTTATCTACTAAAGAGCAAGGATGAGGTGTTTGATGTGTTTGTCAAGTTCAAAGTTGCTATTGAGACTCAATTTACAACCAAAATCAAATGCTTGAGGAGCGACAATGGTGGTGAATACATTTCTAACAAATTCAAAGCCTTTTGCGATGAGCATGGGATCAAGAGGGAGTACACATGTCCAAGAACACCACAACAAAATGGAGTGGCCGAGAGGAAGAATAGAACCTTGTGTGAGAGTGCAAAGGCAATGAGATTGAATGCTAATCTTCCT
Organism: Diphasiastrum complanatum; assembly: GCA_029204225.1. Taxonomy (NCBI): domain Eukaryota; kingdom Viridiplantae; phylum Streptophyta; class Lycopodiopsida; order Lycopodiales; family Lycopodiaceae; genus Diphasiastrum; species Diphasiastrum complanatum. The sequence continues at coordinate 30,428,725 of CM055108.1, read as the reverse complement.
AAACCTTTTTGGAGTGATGCTTTGTTGTGTGCAAATTTCCTATGCAATAGATGGCCAAGTGTTGTATTGGAAGGAAAAACCCCTTTTGAAGCTTTGTTTGGTACGAAGCCTAATGTCAAGTTTCTAAGAACTTTTGGATGCATTTGCTACTTCAACATTACTCTTGATGATAGAACTAAGGAGGATCCATCTTCAAGAAAGGGCATTTTTGTTGGTTATAGTGAAGTAAGCAAAGCATATAGGATTTATGTTCCTTCAATCAAGAAAGTGTTCACAAGTAGGGATGTCATTTTTGATGAAGGTAACATTCCAAAAGTTGTTTCAAGTGATGATGGTGTTGTTGCAACTAATGTGCTTGATGACAATGGAGTTGATGATACATTGGATGTGGATGTTGAAGAAGCCTCTTCAAGTCAAATTCCAAGGAGAACTTCAAGGCATAAAGTGAAACCCTCAAGGCTCACTTATGATGGCAAAGGTAAGCAAGTGGTGGATGGATCCAACTATGCTTTCCTAACTTCTTTTGATGTACCTTCATGTGTAGATGAAGCAAGGCAAAAAGAGGAATGGATCCAAGCAATGGATCTTGAGTTTGAAGCACTTATGAAGAACAACACATGGAGATTGGTGGAGCTTCCAAAGGGCAAAAGTGCAATTGGATGCAAATGGATCTTCAAGGTAAAGACAAATCAAGATGGATCTATCAACAAGTTGAAGGCAAGGTTGGTGGCTAAAGGTTATGCTCAAGAGCATGGCATTGACTATGAGGAAACCTTTGCACCCGTGGCAAAGATGGTGAGCATAAGAGTAATCATTTCCCTTGCAACTCTTTATGGATGGGATCTTTGGCAATTAGACATTTCTAATGCTTTCTTGAATGGTGATCTTGAAGAGGAAGTCTACATGGAGCAACCCGAGAGCTATGTTTCTCATAGCAAGCCTAATCATGTGTGTTTTCTACAAAAAAGTTTGTATGGTCTTAAGCAAGCACCAAGGAGTTGGTATGCTAGGCTTAACTCTTTTCTACTTTCTCAAAACTTCACTATGAGTGAGTATGATCATTCACTTTACTTTAGAATTAGTGCTAATGATGTTACAATCCTTCTAATTTATGTGGATGACATTATTTTAAGTGGAGGGAACAAGGAAGATATAGAAGATATCAAGAAAGCACTAAAAAAGGAATTTGAAGTGCATGATCTTGGTCTTTTGAGCTATATCTTAGGAATAGAAGTAATTAGAACTTCTCAAATCACTTTTATTTCACAAGAGAAGTATGCTATTTCTATTCTCAATAGATTTCATATGGTAGATGCAAATCCTATTGATACACCTATGGAATCACATGTAAAGCTAACTATAAGAGGTAATGAAAGATCCTTCGAGGACATTACTCTCTATAGGAAGCTAATAGGTTCTCTTATATATCTAACCATCACAAGACCTGATTTATCTTATTGTGTTGGTAGATTAAGCCAATTCATGCAAGATCCTAGCATAGAACATTGGAAACTAGGAAAGAGGATCTTGAGATACATCTCGGGAACAAAAGATTTTGGCATTGTTTATAGAGGCTCATCACCTAACTTATTTGGTTTTTCAGATTCAGATTTTGCAGGAGACCTTATGGATAGAAAATCCATAAATGCACATGCTATTTTCATAGGTGATGGAGCTATCTCATGGATGTCGAAGAAACAAGCAACTATATCACTTTCTTCTAGTGAGGCCGAGTACAAAGCTTTGACATCATGCACAAAGGAGATGGTGTGGATCAAGAGGATGATTATGGAGCTTCATTTGCTGGATTTTTCAGAGAGTCCAATCATCTTTTGTGACAACCTTTCAGCCCAAAGTCTAGCAAGCAATCCGGTTTTCCATGCAAGGAGCAAACATATCGAGGTGGCTTACCATTTTGTGAGAGAACAAGTGTTGGCAAAAGAGATCAAGCTTGAACATGTCCCATCAAAGGAATGTGTGGCTGATATCTTTACCAAAGCATTGGGAAAGGACTTATTTTTCAAGCATAGAACAAGTCTTGGTGTACTTTCTAAATCTATGCTAAAACTAGTTGAAGAGGGAGTGTGAAAAATTGTCAACTAGTAGTATTTTCCTAACTTGAGATTTTGTAGGCCTATGGCCAAATAAAAGTTAGAGATAGGTTCATACATGTATGTAGAGGCCCAAAGTATGTGTACACTACTTTTGAGGTCACATTAATTAGAGGAGGTCGAGTGTGGAGCTCTTCTATTGGCTCATAATTTGGTGCATTCCTATTTGACCAAATTTCTAGGTATATGGGTGAATCCTATTGGACCCCAATTTTAGCCTATCATAAGACAAGTGGCCAAGAGGCACTATGGCTGCTATAAATAGCCATCTCCACGAGTATGTACACATCTCATTTTCATTCTATTGAATGAATGTTATGCTCTTTGAAGGTCCATCTTCTTCTCTCTCACTTTTTTGTTCATATCTTGCATTCTAGCCACTAGAATTGTGATTTCTTTGTTGCTATGGCTTCACACGTGTGAAATGCAGGTTGTAGGCTCTGAAGTACGGACAGGGACAGCAAGTTTCTGTTTGTGGAAGCTTATGATCAGATTTTGATGTTTAGTTGATGTTTAGTATGCTTAACATCACAATTTCTATCATTTTTTCAATCTAGATGTGCATAACTTCCATGGCCAAGATCTTTATGAAACTTTAGCATCTTTTGGATCTGAGTTTTTCACAGAGATGACCAAGCTCTCTTCACCAAAGGCAAAGGCAATTCCAAGGGCAAGAAGCCTACAAAGCTTGAGGATCAAGAAGGACCCTCAAAGGCATCTCCATCAACCACCAAAGTCAAGAAGGACAAATCAAAGGTGAAGTGCTACTATTGTAGCAAGATGGGGCATTATGCCTCGGAATGCTTCAAGAGGAAGCAAGATCAAAGCCAAGCCAACATGAGCAAAGAGGAGGAGGAGGAGAGTTCACATGAGGACTCTCTCATGATGTCCATATTTTCTTCAACAAGCTTCAAGGAGAAGATCCTTGGTGGATTGACTCGGGTGCTAGTTCACACATGACTAGTAAAAGGGAGTTTTTCTCTTCTCTCTTATCTTATGATGGACCTATAAAGTCTATCTATACAGCAAATGATGAAGCTTGTAAGATTGAAGGAGTTGGTAGAATTCCCCTTTGCTTAGGATCTTCCAAAAAGATCAACATAGAAGGTGTTTTGTACATTCCTACAATAACAAAGAATCTACTAAGTGTTGGCCAAATGGTAGACAATGGTTTCAATGTTGACTTTGCTTCAAATGAATGTTTCATCAAGAAGAAGGGTAAGATAGTGGCTAAGGGCACTAGACTTGGCAAACTTTATAAGTTGGATGCATTTGTGGATACTAATGTTGTCATGTTGGCCGAGAAGAGAAAGATATCTACTTTTACTTTATGGCACAAAAGACTTGGACATGTCAACTCGGGTTCCATGGAGGCTATGATCAAGGAGGAGTATGCTTTAGGCCTACTAAGGTCTATTGGGAAGGAAGACAAGGTTTGTGAAGCTTGTGCCTTATCCAAGGCACATAAGAAGGTGTTTCCTAACTCCATCACAAAGTCATCTCATCCTCTTGAACTTATACACTCGGATGTGCACATTGCTAGCACCAAATCTAATGGAGGTTCATCCATGTTTTTAACCTTCATTGATGACTACTCAAGATATTGTTGGGTGTTCTTACTTTCCTTCAAGTCTGAAGTATTTGATACTTTTGTAAAGTTCAAGTTGTTTGTGGAAAAGCATCATAATCATAGCATCAAGATTCTTAGAAGTGACAATGGTGGACAATTCATCTCCAATGAGTTCAAGGCCTTTTGTGAGGAGGAAGGGATCAAGAAAGAGACTTCTTGTCCTTACACTCCTCAACAAAATGGAGTTGCTGAAAGAAGGAATAGAACATTATGTGAATGTTCTAAGGCTTTAAGATTAGATGCTTGTTTGCCCAAATCCTTTTGGGGTGAGTCTCTTGTATGTGCAAACTACTTGATGAATTGGGTGTCTTGCAAAGCAATTGAAGACAAAACTCCTTATGAGATGTTGTATGGAAAGAAACCCAATATTAATCACTTGAAAGTTTTTGGGTGTATATGTTATGTGCATGTGACATTGGAAACAAGAACCAAGGAGGATCCATCTTCCACAAGAGGGATCATGCTTGGATATGCAAGCTCAAGCAAGGGCTACAAAGTCTATCTCCCATCCTTGAACAAATTTGTTGTTTCAAGGGATGTCATCTTTGATGAACATCATATGCATATGCTTGAAGAAGGCTCAAGTGCTCCAACAATCAAGAAGAAGATGGCCGAGGAGCAAGATCTTGGTTTTGAGGAGGAGCTCATGGAGGAGCAAGCACCAAACCCACCTATCACACCAAGGAGATCTTCAAGGGCAAAAGTGGAGCCATCAAGGCTCACATATCAAGGCAAAGGACAGCAAGTTGAGGGTATCTCATCCACTTCTTATGCTTTATCTAGTTTTGAAGAACCGTCTAATGTTGAAGATGCATTGAACTCCAAAGAATGGTATAAAGCTATGTTGGATGAGTATGATGCCTTGATTGAGAATGAAACTTGGTTGCTTGTTGAGAGACCTCAAAGGAATGTAATAGGATGCAAGTGGGTCTTCAAGATTAAGTTGAATGCAAATGGGAGTGTTAACAAACATAAAGCAAGATTAGTTGCAAAAGGTTATGCTCAAGAGAGAGGGATAGACTATGAGGAAACTTTTGCACCCGTGGCCAAGATGGTCACAATAAGACTAATCATTGCACTTGCATCACATTCTGGATGGATTCTATGTCAAATGGATGTCTCTAATTCTTTCTTGAATGGTTTTTTGGAAGAGGATATCTATATGGAGCAGCCACAAGGGTTCATCAAGCATGGAATGGAGAACAAAGTATGCCATCTCCAAAGAAGCATCTATGGCTTGAAGCAAGCCTCGAGATCTTGGAATTCAAGACTACATTGCTATCTTATTTCACTTTCTTTTGTTCAAAGTGAATATGATCCCACTCTTTACATTAAGTTTGATGATGTTGGTATTGTACTTTTACTCATTTATGTAGATGACATCATCATTAGTGGAAATAGTGTTGATGGTATTGAAAAAATCAAGATAGATCTATCCTTAGAGTTCAAGATGGTAGATCTAGGGTGTCTTCACTTCATATTAGGCATAGAAGTACTTAGAGGGTCTGATTTTATCTTTATAAGTCAAGTAAACTATGCTCAAAGTCTTTTGAAGAAGTTTAAGATGGAAGTATGCAAAAGTGTTGACACACCAATGGAGCAAGATGTAAAAGTGCCAAATGAAGATGATGAAAGATCCTTCATGGACATCACTTTGTTTAGGCAACTTATAGGTTCCTTAATGTGGATCACTATAACTAGACCAGATCTTAGCTTTAGTGTATGTAGGTTGAGCCAATCCATGCAAAAGCCATTGAATATCCATTGGAAAAAGGCTAAGAGGATTCTAAGATACATCTCGGGTACATTGGATTTTGGGATTCTATATAGAGGAGATGTGATTAACCTTCATGCATTTAGTGATTCAGATTTTGCAGGGGACAAGAGGGATAGGAAATCAACAAGTGCCTATTCAACTTTCATAGGAGAAGGTGTGGTTTCATGGCTTTCAAAAAAACAAGAAACTATATCTCTATCTTCAACCGAGGCCGAGTACAAAGCTTTGACAACCACTACAAAGGAGGTACTTTGGATCAAGAGATTATTGGTGGAACTAAAGTTCATGGATTCAGAGGAGGCACCAATCATCTACAATGACAGTATATCAGCCCAACACCTTGCATCTAACCCAATCTTCCATGCAAGATCTAAGCACATTGAGATATGCCATCACTTTGTGAGAGAAATGGTGCAAGCCAAGGAGATTGCTTTGGAGCATGTTCCGAGCAATGAATGTGTAGCTGATCTACTTACTAAACCACTTCAAAAGACACCTTTTATGAAGTTTAGATCATCACTTGGAGTGATTAGTAAAGCAATGATTGAACCAAGCTAGATAGTGAGGAGGAGTGTTAAAAATTCACAATTCTAGCTTGACTAGTTTTGGTCATATGACTTGTAAATAGTTAGATGGTCATGATGTGGCTTGTCACACGTGCCAAATAGCATAGGATTCCATTCATAAGGATGTTCTCAAGTAGACCTAAGTGTTAGAACCTTTGGAATGAGTCCAAATTATGCTTAGATACAAGGGAGAAAAAATAGGAGCTATTTTTGGTAATTTTTGCATTGTTGAGGGATCTCCAAGATTCCAACCCTAACTTGGTAGGGATGAAAGATCCACCAAAATTAGCATTAGGGATAGGTTTAGGGCTACTCATACCTGCCCAAAACCGTGATGGATCATGTATATATAGGTGATGATATCTCACCAAAATCAATCAAGCAATTTCATGATTTTTCTCTCATAATGGTGCAATTGCTCTCTATGTTCATAATTGCTTGAGTACTTGTGATTACTAATGATTATAGGATTGAATGTAGGTCTGGTGTACAGTACTCAGACTGTGGGAGGCCGTACTTTCACACGTGTGAAGCCTTCTTCAAGGATTTGGGCCATTTAGTGAGGTTCAAGCATAGATTTTTGATGGATTTTGATGGTTCAACTTGTGCTAATCTTATGAAATCATAATCTATTGTTTCCCTCATCATTTCAAGTGTTTTAGGATCCTTATTTGCTGTAATTTTTACAAATAGTAAGAGAGTCAGAAAAAAAATGAAATATCAAAAGTATACAACACTAACAAAAATCTGAATGCAATAACAAGGTACTACTTGAATCAAATTAATGTATATGAAAATACAAGTCATATTGATGATGTGCGCACAAGACAATTGTGGGCGACACCGTCGTGCTCAAGAAGCTAACTCCGCTCTGTAAAAGCTTGAGCTTATTACTGACAATCAGTTTGAAAGAAAGAATCGATGTGTGAAAGCATGTACAATGTCTATCTTTGATAATTCTCTTGTGTTGTTTGTTACAATGATCGTCATCTACATACAATTTGCATTAGTGTTGACGTATGTACAAAAAGAAAATAGAGTAGTCGTACCATCTTCGGTAGATTGTGGCGGCGGTGGCTGTTTTTGTCCAAGTGGTTGCACAATACAATAAGTGGGTGTGAGGAGACTGCGACTATCCGGAGTCGAGCGTGTTGCTGTTAATAGTCAATGAAGTCGATGAGATTGACTAATCTTGATGGTCCCCCCCGACGATAGTCGATTAAGTCAGATAAGTCGAACTTCCTCGACAAGTCGGTTGCCACTCTGATGCTTGTCTTTAATAATAGTGCATTTTTGCAGATTGTGCGACAATGCATGTAAAACTGCAACAATCGAATGGAACTAGATTAACATGAAATTTAGGAGAGTTGAGGAATAAATCCAACACAAGCTTCTACACAAACTTCTATAATTCAATTGTCAATATCACATGTAGACCTCCAAAAACGTTTGGGACATCTTGAGCACATTGTACGATGTGCGGGACGTAGTCTTCAAGCTACACCTTAGAAAAAGATTCTTCTCCCTTACGATGAGAAATGACGATTCACTACAGAATCACATCAATCAAGAACCTGCTACAACAGATGGCCGTTGTCGGATCATTCATTGACGATCAAGACACAATAGTTGTGAAAAAAAAGCCTATTTTGACAAATCTAGCCATGTAGAACTTTGTAAATATTGTGTATAGTTGGGTTCCAAACATGGAAGGCCAAGATGCCACGTGGAAACTCACTCCTAATGTATGTTAGGTCGAGTCAAGAGAGTTGGTCATGTCTATTTGGTGGTCATCCCTACTTTACAGGACCTACACCTAAGTTTAAGGTGAAAATTTGACCAACTAGCTACCTACCAAGCATAACTCTAGGATCTAGGCTAGGCTAGGATTTCATTTTAGGGCAATAAGAGTGAGTTAAATTCCTTATTACATGCTAGAAATCCACCTAACTTGAAGAAGGAAGTCGAATTTGCTATGTATTCCAAGCTCTTATTGGCAATCTCAAGCTACTCCATTATGTACATTGAGTATTATTGATCTAAATGAACCCAAATCAATTTCTACTTCTTTCTCAGCTTGAATTCCGTACTACAGCCTTTAGTACACACGTGTGGGCTCAGATTTCAATGTTTATCAATGCTTTTGATTGTTAATGCTTGTTGTTTGTCAAATTGCCAATCTAGATCAACTTTTTTGTGTCTAGTTTTTTGATAGATTGTTAAGAAAGCATCCAAGCACTCTTGTGGAGCTTTTGTAGATCCATTTGTAGTCCTAAAGTATAGTACTTTCACATGGTATCAGAGCCGAGTACATTGATCTAATGCAAATCCATTTTTAGCAAGTTTTGGTGCTAAAAACTAGTATTGAGAGGGCAAGCTAGAATCCTGATTTTGGTGAGGAGATCTGATCCCAAACTTGGTAGGGGTCCAAATTTGTACTATCCACATGTGTGGGCACCTCTGAACCTGCATTTAATGCATGGTATTCATTTGATCCAAAGAAATTCAATTTGTGAGCTTTTGATGTAATTTTTGGTGGAAATCTTAGGATAAGCTACCAACATTGAGTGCCATTGTTTAGATTTGACTTAGGGTCATGAGATCTAATTAATCTAGTCTGAAATCAGGTCCTCTAAACTTTTTTTATAGGTCTTGAAAGTACATCAAAAAGTGTGAGGGAGATTTAATCATGTTATTGTCCAAAAATAGCCAAAATTGGCAAGATTTGATTGTAAGTAGATTTCAGATCATCTTATCTTCATTCCAACTTTGTGAGGGAGTGCTAGACCTGAGATTATAAGTCCATTTGTTGGATTAGAAATCTAATTTGAGTGAAACACTACAAGAGAGAGACCTTAGTGAGTTTCTAGAGAATCAAATCCATTGCACAAGAATCGTACAATTGTGCAAAGTGCCAGATCTATGCTAGTTGAGATGAAACTACCAAAAGATTTTTGGTCAGAAGCATGCAGTAGGACAACCTATTATCAAAATAGAGGTCCTACCTTTGCCATACCAAAAATGACACCTGAGGAGGCATTCACGAAGAAGAAGCCAAAGGTGAATCACTTGTGAATCCTTGGATGTAAGGCCTTTGTACACATTCCTAAGGAAGAGAGATGTAAGCTTGATGTGAAAGCTATCAAGTGTATATTCCTAGGATATGATGATCCTGTGAAGGGCTATAGATGTTTTAATCCATTGGAGAACAAAATACATATCAGCCGTGATGTTATCTTATGAATCTAAGATGTATGAAGACAGACACATCGAGTGGGAAAGATCATACAGTGAGGATACCTCCTGATGATGATCCATTTATTGACTTTCCTAGTGATGAACACCAGGATACACCTCAAGATACTACTACTCAACCTCAAGAGACAAGTTGGAGATGTAGAGATAATTCTTTTGGTGCAAGAAGAATTGAAGTTGTAGGTGACAAATGCAAGGTGAAAGATGTACCACGGGATACATTTTCACCAAGAAGCCGATCACCTGACAGGAAGCTCCCTAAATGGTTTGAAAGATTGATGGAGAGCCGCGATATGGATGACTTTTCAGGATCATCTAGCTAGGGAGAGCTACGAAGATCAACAAGAGAGAAGGCACAACCTGAAAGGTATGAAGCAAATTATGCTCTCTTATCTAGCATTATTCAAAGCAAAGAACCTTCGACTTATGTGAAAGCGAAGGATGATGACATTTGGGTCAAGGCCATGAGAGAGGAGATGGAGTCAATTCCTAAGCATAGCACATGGGACTTAGTAGAACCACCAGTTGGCAAGAAACCCATTGGTTGCAAATGGATGTACAAGACTAAGTACCATGTAGATGGAAGTATGGCAAAGCACAAAGCTAGATTGGTGATCAAAGGATATGGACAATGTAAAGGGATCGACTACGAGGAGACCTTTGCACCAATATGTAAGTGGAATACTCTATATCTACTTTTGCTTTAGCTTCACATTTTGGTTGGCCTTTGCATCAAATAGATGTGAAATCTGCTTTTCTAAATGGTGAGTTAGAAGGATAGGTGTCCATGGATCAACTTGAAGGCTTTGTAGCAAAAGGAAAAGAGAATAAAGTATGTCGTTTGAATAAAGCACTTTATGGTCTTAAACAGGCACCACGTGCATGGTACAACGGAATTGATGCCTATTTTCGTTCTAAGGGGATGGTGAGAACACATTCTGATCCGAATCTTTATGTCTTGTGCTTTGATGGTATGGTTTCTTTGATTGCTCTTTATGTTGATGAATTGATTATCATAGGAAATAATCAAGAGATGATAGACATGATCAAGAAAGACCTCATGGAACAATTCGAGATGACAGATCTCAACCTAATGCATTATTGCCTTGGAGTGGAGGTGTGGCAAAAAGGACATGAAGTGGGTTTAACATAGGTGAAATATGTCAAAGAGTTGCTGCACAGGTTTAGGTTGCAGGATTGCAAGCTAGTGAACACTCCTATTGAACTAGGTAAAACGCTTTCTAAGCTTGACAAGTCACAGCCATTTGATGCTACGCTATATAGGCAGTTAGTAGGGAGCTTGATTTACCTTACCACGACTAGGCCAGATATATGCTATGTTGTTGGTATTGTAAGTCAGTTTATGGCAGCACCTATAGAAACACATTGGAAAGAAGCTAAGCACATTTTGCATTATGTCAAAGACACTTCAGATTATGGCTTGATTTATAGGAAGCATGAGGGTTTGCCTGAGTTATGTGGCTATGTGGATGTGGATTGGAGAAGTGACTATGATGATCATACATCCACCACAGGCTATGTATTCCAGCTTTGTGGCAGTTGCTTTTTCTGGTCTAGTAAGAAGCAAAGTACAATTGCTCTATCCACCACAGAAGCAGAGTATAAGACAATGTGTAGTGCAGCACATGAAGCTATATGATTGAGATAGATCTTGGAAGAAGTTGGAATGAAACAGGAAAATCCCACAACTATACATAGCGACAGTCAGAGTGGCATTCAGCTAGCAAAGAATCCAGTGCTCCATGCAAGAACCAAACACATGGAGATTCAGTCTCACTTTATACATGAGAGGCTGTTGAGTCATGAAATTCATGTTGTTCTTTGTAGTACGGACAAACAACTAGCTGACATTTTCACTAAGCCACCTGTTAGAGAAAAGTTTGATAAGTTTAGATCAAAGCTTTCTGTACTTAGAGTTTGTTGACTTTAAAACTATGTATATGACTATACAAAAAGTAGACTCTACTTTAAGGGAGAGAATTAGAATTAAAGTAGAATCACTGTGTTACTGTACTGTGGGTCCTATCAGTAGATAAGGATCAGTTGGCCTCACTACGAGGCGAGTCGATGGGACATGCGTCCCGTCACTAACAACTTGAACCATGCATGGGTTGCTTGAGTGAAGAACTATATGTATAGTGTAATTTCGTTTTGAAAATATGGTTGCTACGTGAGCTTGGTGTGGAGAGTTTTTTATGTCTGTGTTACTGTGTAGCATGGTTTGTGTTCCTGTTTGAAGAAAAATCTAAGTGCAACATGTTGATGGCTTAATCTAAAAGGTTTCCTAGCCTGCTTACCGACTATACAATCTTGACAGACATGTAATTCGACTTCTATTTGGATAGTCAAGATCAAGTACAATAGATTGCTTAGACATGTGTGATACAGAAGTATGATTCAAATGACCAAGTCTATAATGCCAAAGTAAACTTTTATTGATTTGAACAGAAGTACTGAGAGTTTGACTAGAGGTAGAAAAGCAATGACTTGATTTGTACAAATATCCATGCCTCTTTTCGAGTGCTAGGATCTTGTCTGTCCTATCGACTACTTTACATTGATTTGATTGGAATTCTACTTTGTGTCCTAAATTATAATTTTGCTTACAGATAGCAGATTTCTAGAAATATACATGACACTTGAAAGTAGTTTGGATGTATTATTTGCAAAGCTTATTCTTACGGTACCTTCACCTCTGATAGCTTGTGTGTTATGTGCCACCCAGGTGAACATACTTCTTGGTATTGTAAGGCGTATAGGATTCGAAATAGTTGATATGACTGGTCATATGTTGAGTGGCTCTAGAATAAAAAAAACCAGGAGCTGCTGTTAGATGCTTCTTGATGGTTTGACATGAATGCATCATGATCCGCTTCTTGGCTAGTCTAAGGTGCTTCTGCAACTACATTTTCCATCTGATTCGATTTCCCTTTGTTGTTCTTGGTTTGTAAAATGCGACAATCTTGGATCTCGTGGCTAGTTCGTTTCTGGACGGCTTCAGCGGCTACAACCAAGTGCAAATGCCCCCTAGGACCAGCACAAGACAACATTTGCCACAGAATGGGGAACCTATGCCTATAAAGTGATGCCATTCAGACTTTGCAATGCCACAAGCACTTTCCAGCGAGTAATGCAGGCGACATTCAAAGATTATTTGTAAAAAATTCCGTAAATTTTCTTGGACGATCTATGCGTGTATGGACCAGATTCATAACACTTATCCAATTTGGAGAAGGTGTTACAAAAATGTTGCGAATACCAGATCTCTCTGAATCCAGAAAAATGTCAATTCTGGGTGACACATGGCTTGATTCTCGGCCATATAGTGTCAAGACACGGGATCACCACAGATCTATCAAAGATCATGATCATTATTGATCTACCACCACCGGGGACGATCCGCGAGGTCTACATTTTCATGGTTCATGCTAGATATTATAGGATCTTGATTCTTGATTTTGCGGAGTTAGCCAGACCAATCTACAAACTCACAACGGATCCACATTGGAATGAGGAGGCCCTAAAGGCTTTCCAAAAGCTTAAGGATGCATTGGTTTCAGCACCAATCTTACGCCCACCCAATTGGTCCATTGAGTTTCACGTGCATACGGACGCATCGAAGTATGTAGTTGGAGCAGTCTTAACCCAACCAGGTGAACACAAAAAGGATTTTCCAATCCGGTTTGCAAGCCGACAGCTCAGTGATACCGAAATGAACTATTCAACCACAGAGCGGGAAGCACTGACAATGATCTACGTGGTTAAAAGAATTCGACCTAACTTGATGGCCACACATTTTGCTTCTTATACGGACCATCAACTCTTGCTCTATCTAGTTAATAAAACTTGCAACACCGGAAGAATCACCAGATGGCTACTTCTGTTATTGGAGTTTGATTTTCGGATAGTAGTTCGCAAGGGAAAACAACACTACATGGCAGCTCATGTGTCACGAATCAAGGGAAAGGAGATTGCAACCCAACCCGACAATGAGTTGGCAGATGCTACCTTATTTTACGTGGACATAGTACCAGAATGGGCTGCCAACATTGTTGAATATCTAATGCGAGGCCAACCAGACAAATCACTACCAAAGGCGGAACAACGAAAATTGATCTTGAAGGCTAGACCTTATCAGCTGATTGTCGGTCAGTTGTACCAAAGAGGTCTTGATGGAATTCTTCGGCGGTGTATTCTTCCTCATGAGACCACCCAGATCATTTTGCTTTCACATGAAGGCATGGGTGGGGGTCATTTTGTATCTGACATTACAGTTTTCAAGATCCTGCAATCAGGATGTTGGTGGCCAATGATTCATAAAGATACGGAGGAATACTTGAGAAAGGTGTGTGCCAAAGGGCAAGGAGACCAACGATATTGAACTATGATCTACTGCACCCAGTCTTAGCCCAAGCACCATTGAAAAAATGGGAATTGGATTATATTGGTCCAATCCACCCTGCAGCAAGGAGTTCCTAGGCTCGATACATAATTGTAGCCACAGACTACCTCACCAAATGGGTCGAAGCCAAGGCAGTAGGAGTAGTTGATGCTAGGACCACTGCCAAGTTCCTTTATGAAAATATCATTGTGCGCTTCGGATGCCCGGTGGAACTAGTCAGTGATCGCGGAAGCCATTTCATCAACGAGACTATCAAGGTCTTGTTAGGAGGAATTCTTCGTGATCCATAGAATCAGTACGCCTTATTATCCTCGTGGTAATGGGCAAGCAGAATCATCCAATAAGATCCTATGTAGCATGCTCACGAAAACAGTTGAAGCTAGCAGATCAGATTGGGATCACAAGTTGCATGCTACACTGTGGGCATTCAGGACAACATATAAAGAGATCACTGATCAAACACCCTTCCAATTGGTATATGGTCAGGATGTTGTGATGCCAGTAGAGTTTTTAGGTCCTTCATTAAGGTTTGCCACTGCGCAACATCTTAATGAGTCCAAATCTCTACAACTACGCTACGAAGCTCTGCATAAACTCTGTGAAACATGCTTACTAATTGTGCATGCACTGGTAGCTGAAAAGAAAAGACGCAAAGCTTGGCATGATCGCAGATTAAAAAGAAGGATCTTTGTTTAGGAGATCTAGTCCTAATGTATAAAACCAAGGCGATCAAGGGAAAGTTAAAATTCATTGGCGAAGGTCCTTATAAGATCAAGAAAATTCTTAATCATGGAGCCGTGAACTTAGAAAAGCTAGATGGGATGCCATTCGACACACCCATCAACGGTAGCCGGTTGCACAAGTATTGGCCACCACAGTGAGATAGATCCAGATTGGGGGTGGCACATTACAAAAAGCTAATCTACTAAGCCATCACCGCTAGATCTAAGGAGATCAAGCCAAATCAAGCTAGATCCATCAAGATTCAGCCAGATCTGGCAAGATCGGGAAAATCCATCGGAATCCAAGGAGGATCCAGATCCAGATAGGATAAAAAATGATGTAGATCATCAGATTGACTAATGGATCTACTACCAAGAATCCATCAGAACTTCCAGAGAACCACCAACAGTCAGATCAAGCCTGGATGAAGCTGATTACCAGTTTACAAAAGTTAAAAATTAGAAAATCTCGAGATCTCATCAAAAAACATTCTTGGACGTGGCGTCAGTTGATGATCAAATCCTTGGTTGTGTTGCCCCTAAATTGTAGCAACATCTTCTTCTGATTCATTGTCGAATAGTTGATTGACTGTCAGCACGCTTGAACAAGAGGCTCGAATTGTCGTGTCGTAAGTAACAAGGATGGTTCTGAGACTTTGGAAGTCAAATTTCTTCCTTGTCTCCTTCGAGATGTGTGCGTAAGCGATGCATTAACACTCGTAGGCTCTTCATTGAAGGCTTAGATATTGTCCAAATCTCACGGGTCTTTTTTGAGAGTATCTTGTTGAACATTTGTTTTGGATGTAAGCTGCAATGGAGATAGTTTCAGCCCAGAAACTCTTTGGTACTGATGCGTGAGCTAGCATGCATTTGGCTGACTCAATCAGGGTATGATTCTTCCTCTCAGCTAGCCCATTCGATTGAGCCAATAGGGAGTAATGAGCTATTGTTCAATGTCTTGGCTTTGGCAATACTCCTTGAGATATACTCTTCACTGTTATCGGACCTCAAGGCTTTAATCCTTTTACCAATTTCTTTCTCTACATGCTCCTTGAAGATTTTAAAGAAGTTGAAGGCCTCTGATTTCTTCTTGATAAAATACACAACTATTCTTTTGAAAAATTCATCAATAAAAGTAATAAAATACTTTGCATACTTCAATGAAAGATTCTGCATTGGGCCACATATGTCTATATTTATAATATCTAATAGTCCTCTAGCAACAGTTAGAATTAAAGTAGAATCATTGTTTACTGTACTATGGGTCCTATCAATAGATAAGGATCAGTTGGCCTCGCCACGAGGCGAGTCGACAGAACACGCATCCTCTCAATGGCAACCTGAACCATGTGTGGGTTGCCTGAGTGAAAAACTACATGTACAGTGTAATTTCGTTATGAGAAATACAGTTGCTACGTGAGCTTGGTGTGGAGAGTGTTTTCTGTTTGTGTTACTATGTAGCATGATCTGTGTTCCTGTTTGAAGCAAAATCTAAGTTGGTATCAGAGCCATATAGGAGTGTACACAATATAGTGTCGTCGTTGAAGAGAGCTTTGAGAGAACAGTCTTCTAAGAGTTCGGGGTTTACGATGGGTTGTAGATGAAAAGTGAAGCACTGGTGCATATATTCTAGCACACAGAAGCCTACTAAGCTTGAGACTGTTTGAAGATTCAGTGACATGACTTGTTAGTTGAATCTAAAGAGCGGAGAGGCAGAATTCTAAAAATTCCGTAAAAAGACTACTTGGTGTTTTCAGTCAGTGTGCATTCAAACTGGCACCATTTTGAGAATGGTTTGAAACATCAGACTCTAGCAGTAGGGCGATCTCAGAGGAAGAGGATTGGCTTGTTAGAGAGCTGTGAACAGGAAGCCAAGACTAGAGTTGTGAGAAAAATCTCAAGGCTAGGGGTTGGAAGCACAAAAGTTTGGATCCTGAGCTATAGAAGACCATTTTATGAGCTATAAAAACGTGGAGGAGGGTGCCCTGGTGCATCCAATCAACTGAGGAAAGGTCGTGGGATAGTCGAGGAGCAGGAGTGGATCAATCAGGTTCTGCCATAACTTTTTTTTGGTGAAGAGAAGGTGGAGAGAGGTCGCGGGACCTCGCACGCGTCCAATCTGTCTGGCCATATAGTCTTCCTAAATGTTCCAGTGTATACAAGTGTCTGAATTGATGCACAGTCGCAGTAATGACCATTGGATCAATCTTCATATGATTTGTTGGTAGAGATGAAAGTGATATGAACCAATGGATTTGTGTTAGCCATTGGATTGGTTCAAATAAATCTAAAACCTCAATGAAAGGGAGTTGAAGGGTAAACTGGCCTTCAACTTCATTAAAAAATTTCACTCTAAGTGGTAGCTGGTTCCCTTCACTAGTGAAGTTTGAAGTTTCTTCACTCTGAAGATATAGTTCAAAAACTTGAAAAGCCCTTATTTCTACCTCCTTTATCTGTTTTGACCCAAACAAAGGGCTACGGACTCCAAACAAAGGGCACCCGAACTATATCTGCAAGTACGGTATTGCAAAAAAGAGTGATTGCAGTGGGGAAAGTGTTCGGAGTGTGCCAAAAGTGAGACCACCATTCCATTGGGGACGGAGTTGGGAGTTGGCGACAGAGTGCATTTCGGAAGGCGACGCCGATTTGGTGGAAAAGTGGCTGGTGGTCTAATAAAGGAAAAATTCCAGGTCATTATTTTCAACTTATGACATCATAGTTGGCCTCGGCATGCAGTTTTTAGCCTAAGGTTGCAATTTCAGGCAGTTTTGGGATGGCAAACATGGAAGAGTTTATTTTGAGTGAAAGTAGCAAATAGGACGGGATTTCCAACTATGTAGTGTGGAAATTCAAAATGAAGAACATACTGATGGAGAAGAATGTGTGGGATTGTAGTGGGTTTCTTTCCTTGCCTAACCTCAATCCAAGATCTAATCAATCTAGCATCAAAGAGATGAAGTTAGTTGTCACGCATAGATTCGTTCCCATGAGAGCGATAGTATAGTTCAGATGTCAACATGAATGGAATATTCACATCTAACTCTAACATCCATTAACCCTAAGCATTAGCACTACATCCATAACACTAGATCCACAACAAAGATAGCTTACTCTTTCTTTCTCTCCCTTTCTCCCTCATAAAAAGTATAATAACATGCAATCCCAATAACAATCAGATCCAACAATTAGCAAAACACAAATAAAGCATGAGAGATGGAGGAAAAGTAATAGAGAGCAAGGACATTCATCAATCCATTTCACAAGAGAACCAATGTGCTTTATTGAAATGAGAAAATGAACATGTGTAGGAACTCGAGTTAGTCCCTTTTTATAATAGAGAGGAGGAACATGGCCTTTGAATCCTATTGGTCCATTTTTGCCTCTCTAATTATTCAAATATAAAAAAGAGTGAGAACCATCCAAATTGGAGGGAAACCCAACTTTATTCACTAACTTGACATTTAGGCCCTACGACATTAAAAATCTGGCAAAAAGGCCTAAAGTCCTTTCATTGACTTTCAACTAATCAAATCACTATGTGATCATCAGGTTGGACTTACACACGCAAGGTGACAAATCCGTCTCACTTATTAACTAGGGTTAGGGTTTTCTTGGGATCTGCAAACCCTCCCACAGTATCCCCCACCAAAACTGGTGGCGGTCCCATGACACCTGCGAGATGCAGTTACTGGGGACTTTTATGGGCTTCGCGACGAATCTTTATTAAATGATACTGCACCTTCTCCATAAAACGAGTCGGGTAGTGTTAAAATCCAAATTATGTGGCAAAAAACAACGATGAGCTCGGCAATTCACTTGAAAGTTGTCCATGACGTGAAGCGAGATTCCCATGAGCCTCCCATCATTGCTGCACGAAAATATAGGCGAGCAATCGGCAGCTGATCCTTGATATTCTCTGAGGCCATTGGCTTATTTGGATCGAATGCCAAAGGAGGAAGACAATTATCCCATCTGGTTGCCATTGATGCCAACAGAGTTAAATCTTTTGCAAACAGTGCTTATTGTCTCACTGTCGGATCGAGAGAGTGGATATACTCCCACTGGTATGCTTGTAAGGCCCGGTGAAAATCCACTGATATTGTCCAACTGAATGGTTGATGGATGATTGGCCAATTGGACATATGAATTGTAATTTTGTCCATAGCCAATTCCAAATCCTTCCATTTATTTCATCGTGGCATTGGTACATAATATGGATCTATCCGCAATTGGTGAGGGCTAGCCATATAACTCCTAATAAATTCCAGAGTTTTCTAAAAAATGGTTAACTCTCCAAGTCAGTTGTTCTGTCAATGCGGGTATTTTGTCCAATTCTTTGCCGGTCTCTATCTCCGAGGTCTTAAACTTAAGGACCCAACCACCGCGCGAGGACTCATGCGGATGTTGCACTAAGAAACTCTAGATCTGGTCCTCGACGCTGATTGGCCTTCTGAATAATGGTGTGGTCCTTGATGAAGATGGACCTGCTGGCACTGCCTATGGAATTGGCTGTTGTTCTTCAACTTTTGGAGCTCCCCCATCGTCCATGCCTGGATCCAGCCCTGTATCCATTAGTGCATCCTCTTGGCGCATAGGAGAGAATTGCAGCATGACCGGTACTGGGATTTGTGGTCTGGCTTCCAACACTCGAACAGCTGCTTTTTCATAGGCACTGATAGTTGCTTTAGCCTTTGTCAATTCAGTTGAAGCTACTTCTTTGAACTTGTCAAAGCGGCCTTGGAATCCCTAAAGGGCCACTTTGTAAGTTTCCACTTTTTTGAACAAATACGCGATCTTTGTCGGAGTTACCAGATGATCTGGTATTTGCGTTTGAAGATACGCATCACGCTCAAGGGTGGTCGCATCCAATTCACCTTGGAGACGTGTGTGATCATGCTCTGCCATCTGCAGTTGTAGCAGCTGCACTTGTTGCTTTGCATCCTACATGGCCTTGTCCACCTGATCTTGCAAGGTTTTCAGGGCAACCTGCAGGGAGCTGACGTATCCTTCAAGGCGATCAGCCTGTTGCTGTGTCGTCTTCTTTTTAGCTTCTGATTTTTTTTCATGCTACTTGGCAATCTTTAATTTTCTGTCCAACTGAATAATCTTCTGGCTGATAAGAGTATTTTCGGATCCCATGTCTAAAATTCTCTGTTCCATTTCTTTTTTCTTATCCAGCATAGACTGGATCACTTGCGCAAGGCTTGAGACCAAACTGAGAGCATCAACAGAATCTATTGTCGTGGAGGTGGTAGCAATTGAAGGACCTGATGGTATTGTCCTTGGTTGGCATGAAACAGGTGCCAGTACTTCTTCTTCTTCAGAAAGATCTTCGTCTTCATAGCCCTCAGGCAATGTGGCGTCGAACTGTTTCGGTGATTTCACAGCTTGCTCGACCCGAAGTGTGGCTTGGCATCTTCAGCTTGAAGTTGCTGAGGTAACTGACATAGATCTTCAACACCAACAGTAGTATCATGGAATCATTCGAATCCTCTTTCAAGGCATTGGATTTCAAAGGGCGTAGGGCTCTGGGCATTTCAAAAACTTTGGAGGCCCCAAGGGGGTCGAAATCATCGAACATATCCATAAAGTACTGTGTGTTTGGTGAAACCGCTTCGGTGTGTGGGGGTGAGGCAGCCTGGGCAGTTGTGATGGGAATGGTAGCCAGACTCTCCTTGAGTGGAAGCAGAGGTGAGGGAAGCATCAAAGGTGGGTGGAGTAGGAAGTTCAGTAGAAGCGCAGCTGACAATGTATGCCTAGTACGATGTCGTGATGCGGAAGGCGAGTCAGGAATGACGATCTCGCTACGTGGACAACGTCGACTATGTGAACTGGAGGCCTGGTGGGATGACTCGGCCGGTGCTTCTTCATAAACCAAAAGCACGGAATCCAGGTGAAAGCCATGGATTTTGTTTTCAAGGTGGGAGGCCGCTAGAAGAGATAACAAGGAGCCAACAGCGAACTGTTGTTTGGTATTGTCTTGATGGCTCATTTGAGCTCACTTGAAACAGTCTTGAACCAGTTATACGGTTTGAGAGAGGCCTTGGCTATCTTGACATAGGACTCGACTATCCTATGTAAGATTTGTGAAGTGATGCGGTCTTTCCTAAGATTGCCAACCATCAGAAAGTTATTGAGGAGCTGGGCAGCAGCGTGTATGGCAGGCTCAGTGATGACATCTAGGAGGTAGTCGTCATTGGTCTAATGCAAATCATTTGTTAGGTCTATGTAAGGCTTAATAGCTTGTTTGGCCTGCTTATGGTTGAGTGAGGCTTGGGTACCAAACGCTATGCCTATGGCAGCAAGGGCGGCCTCAGTCACACGCACCTTGTGTGTGGCTCCCTAGAAGGTAATGCAAAACTTGGATTTCTCTTCCTTCCACGTACTGAAGGCAAGAGTGATGAAATCCATATTGATTCTCCCAGAAAAGGCTCTCTCATGAATAACCATTGTAGTAAGCAGAGGCTCTGCAAGGGTCATCCACTAAGTGACCATGCTTGTGCTAGGAAGAATCATGATATCCGTTGCAGATGGGACATGACGATGGATAGTATAATGAGGCGACTGGGATGTATCTGTGGAAGACATGATCATCAGAAACGAAAAGTAAGACGCACGAGTGTATGACAGAAAATAGTTCAGAAAGTTTGGAAGGCTTTGGTTACGGGAAAAAAAATTTAAGAGCTTCGCTAGCACAAGTGAGGAATGAATCGAATTCAGCCAATTTATAGGTGAATTTGGAGGGTCCATTACACTGAATACTAGTTTGGCTGATCAGTTCTGAACAAAAATTTGCAGGCATGTACAATACTGTGAAAATAGGCTATAAAAATCTCAGCGAAGGTTTCTGAAGATCTGAACTTATCCTGCGAACGTTCTCTAGGATTGGCGAAGGATGAACCTTAGGGTCCTTTGCCCAAGTACTGTCATAAATGCATTTTTTCAAGATCTGAGGCTATGGCCAACCTAATTTTGACATTTTAAGACCATCTAGCATGTCAGCGAAGGTTCATAATGAGAGTAAGGTGCTCGGCGAAGGCTCCCAAAATGGCATATTGCTGATCATTCGCCTGACTCAAAAAATAGACTTTTACTGGAAAAGAACCTTCGCCCAACTCAATTTAGATATATTTGAAGTGGATGTATAGTCTGGAGGCTCAGCAAAGGTTTCTAATACTGTATAGGCAACATTTGACCAAAACAATGATTTTATAAGTCAATTTTTTTTATCAAAAATATTGTCTTTTTTTTTTCATGCTGATGACTTTTCTGACTTTTGCTCATCAATCTTTTCTCATTTTTTTTTTAATTGTCTTTTTCGAAACAAAAACTGAACAATTAAATATTGAAAACAAAAAATTGAAAAACAAATAAAATTAAAAATCATTGAGATCAGGCTTGCTGAACTAGCGGAGCAGGCTGCCAAAACTTGCGTAATCGGCTGCCATTCACCGGAGTATCAAATCGTTTTTCGTCCAAGTGCTCAAGAATTACTGCACCATAGTTCAGGATTTTCTCCACTTTATACGGGCCTTCACCGATAAACTTCAATGTTCCCTTGATCAGCTTGGTTTTGTACATCAGTGCAAGATCTCTTGCTTTCAGATCCTTTTTGTGCAATCGACGATCGTGCCATGCCTTGTAGTGGGCTTTCTTTGCTGCTAACGCATGAACTGCCATCAATCGGGTTTCACATAATTTGTGCAACGCTTCATGACGTATTTGTTGTTTCATTCATTCATTCATTCATTCTGCTCAATTGGTTATCTTGACATCCAAAGTTTCTTTCGTCTCAAGTTCCAGCCTCTCCTTGGAAACCAAGAAGCATTCATTGCCTGTTACATGCGCATCAATGGTTGCAAAATTATTCTTTGTAAGCAAGAGTTTTATGTCCACTGATGTTCGTGTACTAGTGTCCATGGAAATGTCCATGTTGGTTGACTATTTCATGGACATACTCGTTGTTAGCACATAATTGTCAACATGGGCACCCGATTTGATGGTCACAAAAAATAAAGACTTATCATCATTTAATCGTTTTGTTGTCGCTATGCGTAAAAATGGGATTAAAAATTCAATCGGCATGACAGCATCTTGACCATAAACAAGTTGGAAGGATGTTTGATTTGTACTATTTTTGTAAGCGGTTCTGAATGCCCATAACGCTACATACAATTTATGTTCCCACTTAGACCGACTCGTTTCAATTGTCTTTGTCATAATAGTGCAAAGAATCTTATTGGAAGATTCAGCTTGGCCATTCCCTCTAGGATAGTAGGGAGTACTAAATCTGTGTATAACAAAAAGATCTTCCAATAAACACTTTATTGTTTGATTAACAAAGTGTTCACCCCGGTCACTAACAATCTCGATCGGACATCCAAATCTGATTATATTATTTTCATAGAGAAACTTGGCCATAGATTTTGCATCAACAACTTTGATAGCTTTGGCTTCAACCCACTTGGTCATATAATCAGTTGCTACGATAATGTATTGGGCCTAAGATCCTTGCACGGTAGGATGAATAGGACCAACATAATCCAGTCCCCATTTTTTAAACGGTGCTTGCGATAAAACCGGATGCAAGGGTTCATAGTTCTATCTAGTAGGTCGTCGTGCTCACTGGCAAACATCACATGTCTGAATATAAGTTTCTATGGCATCTCGACCACTCCATCGCAAATTGAACTGTGGCATAAAAGGCTTGGTCATTTGAACCTAGGAAGCCTCAGTTTGATGAGAAAACTGGAAATGGGAACATGATTGCCTACAATACCACTTGAAGTCAATGTGCGAATCATGTGTATAAGGGAAGCAACATCGAGGGAAGTTCAATAAAGGTGGTGTTGCAAGGGCAAAGAACATCCTGGATTTGTTCCACACAGATCTATGTGGGCCTATGAGGACTATGTCCTTCGATAAAGCCTTCTATTTCATGACCTTCATTGATGATATGTCATGTAAGACGTGGATTTACTTCTTGAAGAAGAAATCGGATGCGTTTGACACTTTCAAGAGCTTCAAAGCATTGGTTGAAAATCAAACAGGCAGGAAGATCAAAGTTCTAAGATCAGATTATGGAGGTGAGTACAAGTCTACTGACTTCAATGATCTTTGTGATCAATGTGGGATCAAAAGACAATATACGCAACCTCATACTCCTAAACTCAATGGTATAGCGTCAGTGCAAGAATCGTACAATTGTGCAAAGTGCCAGATCTATGCTAGTTGAGATGAAACTACCAAAAGATTTTTGGTCAGAAGCATGCAGTACGACAGTCTATTATCAAAATAGAAGTCCTACCTTAGCCATACCAAAAATGACACCTGAGGAGGCATTCACGAAGAAGAAGCCAAAGGTGAACCACTTGTGAATCCTTGGATGTAAGGCCTTTGTACACATTCCTAAGGAAGAGAGATGTAAGCATGATGTGAAAGCTATCAAGTGTATATTTCTAGGATATGATAATCGTGTAAAGGGCTATAGCTGTTTTAATCCATTGGAGAACAAAATACATATCAGTCGTGATGTTATCTTTGATGAATCTAAGATGTATGAAGACGAGAATGCTAAGAAGATGGACACATCCAGTGGGAAAGATGGTACAGTAAGGATACCTCCTGATGATGATCCATTTATTGACTTTCCTAGTGATGAACACCAAGGTACACCTCAAGATACTACTACTCAACCTCAAGAGACATGTTGGAGATGTAGAGATAAACCTTTTGGTGCAAGAAGAATTGAAGTTGCAGGTGACAAATGCAAGGAGAAAGATGTATCATGGGATACATTTTCACCAAGAAACTGATCACCTGACAGGAAGCTCCCTAAATGGTTTGAAAGATTGATGGAGAGCCATGATATGGATGACTTGTCAAGATCATCTAGCTAGGGAGAGCTACAAATATCAACAAGACAGAAGGCACAACCTGAAAGGTATGAAGCAAATTATGCTCTCTTATCTAGCATTATTCAAAGCAAAGAACCTTCGACTTATGTTGAAGTGAAGGATGATGACATTTGGGTCAAGGCCATGAGAGAGGAGATGGAGTCAATTACTAAGCATAGCACATGGGACTTAGTAGAACCACCACCCATTGGTTGCAAATGGATGTACAAGACTAAGTACCATGCAGATCGAAGTATAGCAAATTACAAAGCTAGATTGGTGATCAATGTAAGGAGACCTTTGCACCAGTATGTAAGTGGAATACTCTACATCTACTTGTTGATTTAGCTTCACATTCTGGTTAGTCTTTGCATCAGATAGATGTGAAATCTGCTTTTCTAAATGGTGAGTTAGAAGAAGAGGTGTTCATGGATCAACCTGAAGGCTTTGTAGCAAAAGGACAACAGAATAAAATATGTCATTTGAAGAAAGCACTTTATGGTCTTAAACAGGCACCACGTGCATGGTACAACAGAATTGATGCCTACTTTCGTTCTAAGGGGATGGTGAGAACACATTCTGATCAGAATCTTTATGTCTTGTGCTTTGATGGTATGGTTTCTTTGATTGCTCTTTATGTTGATGAACTGATTATCGTAGGAAATGATCAAGAGATGTTACACATGATCAAGAAAGACCTCATGGAACAATTTGAGATGACAGATCTCAACCTAATACACTATTGCCTTGGAGTGGAGGTGTGGCAAAAAGGACATGAAGTGGGTTTAACACAAGTGAAATATGTCAGAGAGTTGCTGCACAGGTTCAGGTTGCAGAATTGCAAGCTAGTGAACACTCCTATTGAACTAGGTAAAAAGCTTTCTAAGCTTGACAAGTCACAACCATTTGATGCTACGATGTATAGGCAATTAGTAGGGAGCTTGATTTACCTTACCACGACTAGACCAGATATATGCTATGTTGTTGGTATTGTAAGTCAATTTATGGCAGCACCTACAGAAACACATTGGAAGGCAGCTTAGCGCATTTTGCATTATGTCAAAGACACTTCAGATTATGGCCTGATTTATAGGAAGCATGAGGGTTTGCCTGAGTTATGTGGCTATGTGGATGTGGATTGGAGAAGTGACTATGACGATCATACATCCACCACAGGCTATGTATTTCAGTTTTGTGGCAGTTGTTTTTTCTGGTCTAGTAAGAAGCAAAGTACAATTGCTCTATCCACCACAGAAGCAGAGTATAAGACAATGTGTAGTGCAGCACAGGAAGCTATATGGTTAAGATAGATCTTGGAAGAAGTTGGAATGAAATAGGAAAATCCCACAACTATACATAGCGACAGTCAAAGTGGCATTCAGCTAGCAAAGAGTCCAGTGCTCCATGCAAGAACCAAACACATGGAGATTCAGTTTCACTTTATACAGGAGAGGCTACTGAGTTGTGAAATTCATGTTGTTCATTCTAGTACGGACGAACAACTATCTGACATTTTCACTAAGCCACTTGTTAGAGAAAAGTTTGATAAGTTTAGATCAAAGCTTTCTATACTTAAAATTTGTTGACTTTAAAACTATGTATATGACTATACAAAAAGTAGACTCTACTTTAAGGGAGATAATTAGAATTAAAGTATAATTGTTGTGTTACTGTACTGTGGGTCCTATCAGTAGATAAGGATCAATTGGCCTTACTACGAGGCGAGTCGACGGGACATGCGTCCCTCTACTGACAACTTGAACCATGCATGGGTTGCCTGAGTGAAGAACTATATGTATAGTGTAATTTTGTTTTGAAAAATATAGTTGCTACGTGAGCTTGGTGTGGAGAGTGTTTTATGTCTGTGTTACTATGTAGCATGATTTGTGTTCTTGTTTGAAGCAAAATCTAAGTGCAACATGCTGATGGCTTAATCTAAAAGGTTTCCTAGCCTGCTTATCGATATACAGTCTTGACAGACATGTAATTTGACTTCTATTTGGATAGTCGAGATCAAGTACAATAGATTGCTTAGACATGTGTGATACAGAAGTATGATTCAAATGACCAAGTCTATAATGCCAAAGTAAACTTTTATTGATGTGAACAGAAGTACTGAGAGTTTGACTAGAGGTAGAAAATCAATGACTTGATTTGTACAAGTATCCATGTCTCTTTTCGGGTGCTAGGATCTTGTCTATCCTATCTACTACTTTACATTGATTTGATTTGAATTCTACTTTGTGTCTTAAATTATAATTTTGCTTACAGATAGCAGATTTGTAGGAATATCGAAGACACTTGAAAGTAGTTTGGATGGATCATTTGCAAATCTTGATCTTACGGTACCTTCACCTCTGATAGCTTGTGTGTTATGTGCCACCCAGGTGAACATACTTCTTGGTATTGTAAGGCGTATAGGATTTGAAATAGTTGATATGACTGGTCATATGCTGAGTGGCTCCAGAATAAAAAAAACCAGGAGCTGCCATTAGATGCTTCTTGATGGTTTGACATGAATGCATCATGATCTGCTTCTTGGCTAGGCTTAGGTGCTTCTTCAACTGCATTTTCCATCTGACTCAATTTTCCTTTGTTGTTCTTGGTTTGTAAAATGCGACAATCTTGGATCTCGTGGATAGTTTGTTTGTAGTATCTGCAAAACAACTTCTTTGTTGGCGGCTTCTGATTCAGCTTTGGTTGCTCCGATCCTTTCTTCTTCTGCTTACTCGAGCTCTTATTGGTGTATGACACGAGAGTGAGGGACTGGAGGGTTCATTCCTTCTAGTGTCTTCCTGCAGCAACATTGTGATGACTCTTGATAGAGTCAACTCTAGGTGTGTCGTGATAATCACCACCCAGTTGTCATATGAGCTTGGTAAACTTGAAATCAAAGTCATTATTGTGAAACTACTATACTTTAGGACCATAAACAGATCTACAAAAGATCCACAAGAGTGATTGGATGCTTGCTTAACAATCTATCAAAAAACTAGACACAAAAAAGTTGATCTAGATTGGCAATTTGACAAACAACAAGCATTAACAATCAAAAGCATTGATAAACATTGAAATTTGAGCCCACACGTGTACTAAATGCTGTAGTATGGACTTCAAGCTGAGAAACAACTAGAAATTGATTTGGGTTCATTTAGATCAATAAAACTCGATGTACATAGTGGAGTAGCTTGAGATTGTCAATGAGCTCCAAAAATATTCTATCTTCTCACTATGAGAGCTTGGAATGCATAGCAAATTCGAACTCCTTCTTCAAGTTAGGTGGATTCCCAGCATGTAATAAGGAAGTTAACTCACTCTTCTTGCCCTGAAATGAAACCCTAGCCTAGATCCTAGAGTTATGCTTGGTAGGTAGCTAGTTGGTCAAATTTTCACCTTAAACTTAGGTGTAAGGTCCTGTAAAGTAGGGATGACCACCAAATAGACATGATCAACTCTCTTGACTTGACCTAACATACATTAGGATTGGGTTTCCACGTGGCATCTTGGCCTTCCATGTGTGGAACCCAACTATACACAATATTTACAAAGTTCTACATGGCTAGATTTGCCAAAATAGGCTATTTTTTCATACTCCTCCTCAAATCTAGCCTTGGAAACAATAATGTATCTATATACAATTCTAAGACCTGATCTTAACATCAGAAATGAATCATATTCAGGTTTAGAAGATGACTAATGAGCCCCGAAAATGATGACATGATCTATCACCATATCCAAAATAGAGCTTTTTTGATCTTGATCTCCTCCAAGATGAATTGAAGAGTCTTGATTCTTCCTTGCACCTTTGCACTTGATTTCTTCCATGTTGAGTGAATATGCATGAACTTGAAACTTGCTCCTCCTTGGTCTTGATGCTTCTCTTTGAAGGAAATCTAATGTCTCCATGTCTTGTGAAAATCACATTGATCAAGATCACAAAACAAGTACTTGCTACTATTACCAGGATTTATCATGCTAAAATGACTAGTCCACAAACCATCAAAAGTAAGCATGATTTTTCTAATCTTGTAATTACAAGTGATCTTGAACTTCATGAGGCTACATACTTGCTTATGGATATAAGTGTCCTTCAAGGATGTTTCACTTATTCTCATAAGAAGCTTACAATTTGCCTCTCCAAAAGAAAAAACACAGTTTTCAAAACAATGAGTGATTAACTCATTCTTGCTCTTCCAAAATCCGAGAGCACTCATTTGATCAAACAACCAATTACTCTTAATTGGTTCATATCAATCTTTAGATCACTAAGACATAAAAACTTGTTCTCAAATGAGTCATTACACATCTTATTTTCAACTTCCTTCTTGATGAAGCCCTCAAGTTGCCTCATGTAGTTCATGTAGTTCTCATAGCATACCTCAGGTTGCCTCATGTAGATTACATAGCAAAATGGTTCATCAAGCATTGAAGTAAGAAAAGTGTTGAAAGTGAATGGTTGAGAATCTTTCTTCAAGGCTCGGCCCTTGCATTTGTGGATCTTCTTGGAGCACTTGATCTTTGATGTGGATCCTCAAGATCTCCATCGCTTTGTTGCTCCTCCTCAATCCTTGCAAGATCATTGACACCAAGGTTGTTGATTTCACATTCATTCACACAAGATACTAGATGGATCCAAGCATCTCTTCTATAAACATCTAAGAATGTTTCATGCATCTTATCATCACTACTTGGTACATGAGAAAAAAGAGTGTACATTTGAGTGAACGATTTTCTCTTTTGCCATAGCAATTTTAGCATCCAACTTAAACAAGCTACCTTGTTTAACACCATTTTCTATGCAAATATCATTCTTCATTATGGAACAAACTCCATGCTTGAAGTGAATATCTAAACCATCATCCATTAGTTGTCCAACACTAAGCAAGCTCTTGGTAATTGATGGTACAAAAAGGACATTGTCTAGATCCATCCTTTTGTTAGATCCTAGACTTAATGAGATGGTACCAATACCATCTACCTTAAATTCTGATCATTTGCTAAAGAAACAAATTTATTAGACCATTGAAAGAGTAAGGTTGAGAATGTGTTCTTTTGGAAAGTCATGTGGGAGCTAGCCCCACTATCAATCCACCAAGTGTCCTTTGAGTTGCTTTTGCTTGTTGGAGTGGATGTAGATGCCGTCAAAGATGAGATCTCCTCATCTCCATTCTCTTCATATGCAAGGTTCCCTTGTTTGTCCTCCTCCTCTTTTGCTCTTAGCCTCTTGTAGCATTCGGATGCATAATGCCCCTTCTTTTCCCAAAAAAAGCATTTTTTCTTTGACTTGTCCTTTGAGCTTGATGCATCATCCTCTTCTTTGGCCTCCTTGGGATGCTTCTTCTTTCCATTGGTCTTCTTTTTTTCCCTTGAATGAGAAATTGGCTTTCTCATCTTCATCCTACAAAGACAATGAACTCATTCTTGCCTTGGTTTGGAGCATCCTACACTCTTCAGCCACTAATACACTGTGAAGTTTTTCTATAGTTGGCAAATTGTCTTGGATGGCAAAACTTTGGACCAAATTTGCAAAGTCATCTCCTAGGCGATTAAGGACAATTTTTACACGCTCTCTATCATGAATCTTCTCTCCAATGGAAGCCAACTCCCTATTTAGAGACTTGATTTTGAGTACATAATCATGTGCACTCTCCTAACTTCTTCTCATCCTTTGCAAAATCTAATTTCTAAGCATGAGTGTTAGTAGATTCATAGATTGATTTTAAAGACTCCCAAGCCTCTTTAGCACTTTTACATGATGATACTTCCCTCAAAAGATCATTTCTCACATTCTTTTTCACACAATGAAGTGCTAGCCTAG
Source organism: Diphasiastrum complanatum (assembly GCA_029204225.1). NCBI lineage: Eukaryota > Viridiplantae > Streptophyta > Lycopodiopsida > Lycopodiales > Lycopodiaceae > Diphasiastrum > Diphasiastrum complanatum. The sequence continues at coordinate 30,398,527 of CM055108.1, read as the reverse complement.
ATCTCTTTTTGTATCTCACTAATTCCTGTGCACCTAGAGGTTCATCTTCATCTTCAATCAAGAACTCATAGAGGTCTTGGAGCACCAAGAGTGACTCCATCCTAACCTTCCAAATAGCATAATTTGTAGATTTCAATCTCTCACTAGCTTCTAGAAGGTATGCTCCAGCAGATCCCATCTTACTAGTGACTTCTACAAACAAGAAATAGATTTGATTGACTTGAAACTCACAAAGGCCTCACACTTGCAGTGTTTCACTCAAATTTGGTTTCTAATCCAACAAATAGACTTATAATCACAGTTCTATCACTCCCTCACAAAGCTAGAATGAAGATAAGATGAAGTGAAAACTACTTTCAAACAAATCTTGCCAAGAAATGGATTTGATTGTCTCTACAAACTCACTAAGGTCTCTCTCTTGTAGTGTTTCACTCAAATTACATTTCTAATCCAACAAATGGACTTATAATCTCAGTTCTAGCACTCCCTCACAAAGTTGGAATGAAGATAAGATGATGAGAAATCTACTTACAATAAAATCTTGCCAATTTTGGCTACTTTTGGACAATAACATGACTAACTCTCCCTCACACTTTTTGATGTACTTTCAAGACCTATAAAACAAGTTTCGAGTACCTGATTTCAGACTAGATTAACTAGATCTCATGACCCTAAGTCAAATCTAAACAATGGCACTCAATCTTGGTAGCTTATCCTAAGAATTCCACCAAAAATTACATCAAAATCTCACAAATTGAATTTCTTTGGATCAAATGAATACCATGCATTAAATGCAGGTTCAGAGGTGCCCACACATGTGGACAGTACAAATTTGGATCCTTACCAAGTTTGGGATCAAATCTCCTCACCAAAATCAAAGTTGTAGCTTGCCCTCTCAATACTAGGTTTTTAGCACCAAAACTTGCTAAAAATGGATTTGCATTAGATCAATGCCTTATGCTCTTGTACTTGGCTCTGATACCATATGAAAGTACTGTACTTTAGGACCACAAATGTATCTACAAAAGATCCACAAGAGTGATTGGATGCTTTCTTAACAATCTATCAAGAAACTAGACACAAAAAAGTTGATCTAGATTGGCAATTTGACAAACAACAAGCATTAACAATCAAAAGCATTGATAAACATTGAAATTTGAGCCCACACGTGTACTAAATGCTGTAGTATGGACTTCAAGCTGAGAAACAACTAGAAATTGATTTGGGTTCATTTAGATCAATAAAACTCGATGTACATAGTGGAGTAGCTTGAGATTGTCAATGAGCTCCAAAAATATTCTATCTTCTCACTATGAGAGCTTGGAATGCATAGCAAATTCGAACTCCTTCTTCAAGTTAGGTGGATTCCCAGCATGTAATAAGGAAGTTAACTCACTCTTCTTGCCCTGAAATGAAACCCTAGCCTAGATCCTAGAGTTATGCTTGGTAGGTAGCTAGTTGGTCAAATTTTCACCTTAAACTTAGGTGTAAGTCCTGTAAAGTAGGGATGACCACCAAATAGACATGATCAACTCTCTTGACTTGACCTAACATACATTAGGATTGGGTTTCCACGTGGCATCTTGGCCTTCCATGTGTGGAACCCAACTATACACAATATTTACAAAGTTCTACATGGCTAGATTTGTCAAAATAGGCTTTTTTTTCACAATTATTGTGTCTTGATCATCAATGAATGATCTAACAATGGCCATCTGTTGTAGCAGGTTCTTGATTGATGTGATTCTATAGTGAATCACCATTTCTCATTGTAAGCGAGAAGAATCTTCTTCTGAGGTGTAGCTTGAAGGCTATGTCCCACACATCGTACAATGTGCTCAAGATGTCCCAAACTTTTTTGGAGGTCTACATGTGATATTGACAATTGAATTATAGAGGTTGTGTAGAAGCTTGTGTTGGATTTATTCCTCAACTCTCCTAAATTTCATGTTAATCTAGTTCCATTTGATTGTTGCAGTTTTACATGCATTGTCGCACAATTTGCAAAAATGCACTATTATCAAAGACAAGCATTAGAGTGGCAATCGACTTGTCAGAGGTGAAGGTACCATAAGATTAAGCTATCAGAGGTGAAGGTACCGTAAGATTAAGCTTTGAAAATGATACATCCAAACTACTTTCAAGTGTCCTGCATATTTCTAGAAATCTGCTATCTGTAAGCAAAATTATAATTTAGGACACAAAGTAGAATTCGAATCAAATCAATGTAAAGTAGTCGATAGGACAGACAAGTTCCTAGCACTTGAAAAGAGACATGGATACTTGTACAAATCAAGTCATTGCTTTTCTACCTCTAGTCAAACTCTCAGTACTTCTGTTCACATCAATTAAAGTTTACTTTGGCATTATAGACTTGGCCATTTGAATCATACTTCTGTATCACACATATCTAAGCAATCTATTGTACTTGATCTCGACTATCCAAATAGAAGTCGAATTACATGTCTGTCAAGATTGTATTTTCGGTAAGCAGGCTAGGAAACCATTTAGATTAAGCCATCAACATGTTGCACTTAGATTTTTTTTCAAACAGGAACACAAATCATGCTACACAGTAACACAGACATAAAAAACTCTCCACACCAAGCTCACGTAGCAACCATATTTTTCAAAACGAAATTACACTATACATATAGTTCTTCACTCAGGCAACCCATGCATGGTTCAAGTTGTTAGTGACGGGACGCATGTCCCATCGACTCGCCTCGTAGTGAGGCCAACTGATCCTTATCTACTGATAGGACCCACAGTACAGTAACACAGTGATTCTACTTTAATTCTAATTCTCTCCCTTAAAGTAGAGTCTACTTTTTGTATATTCATATACATAGTTTTAAAGTCAACAAACTTTAAGTACAGAAAGCTTTGATCTAAACTTATCAAACTTTTTTCTAACAAGTGACTTAGTGAAAATGTCAGCTAGTTGTTCGTCCGTACTACAATGAACAACATGAATTTCACGACTCAACAGCCTCTCACGTATAAAGTGAGATTGAATCTCCATGTGTTTGGTTCTTGCATGGAGCGCTGGATTTTTTGCTAGCTGAATGCCACTCTGACTGTCGCTATGTATAGTTGTGGAATTTTTCTGTTTCATTCCAACTTCTTCCAAGATCTATCTCAACCATATAGCTTCATGTGTTGCACTACACATTGTCTTATACTCTGCTTCTGTGGTGGATAGAGCAATTGTACTTTGCTTCTTACTAGACCAGGAAAAGCAACTGCCACAAAGCTGGAATACATAGCCTGTGGTGGATCTATGATCATCATAGTCACTTCTGCAATCCACATCCACATAGCCACGTAACTCAAGCAAACCCTCATGCTTCCTATAAATCAAGCCATAATCTGAAGTGTCTTTGACATAATGCAAAATGTGCTCAGCTGCCTTCCAATGTGTTTATGTAGGTGTTGCCATAAACTGACTTACAATACCAACAACATAGCATATATCTGGTCTAGTCATGGTAAGGTAAATCAAGCTCCCTACTACTGCCTATACAGTGTAGCATCAAATGGTTGTGACTTGTCAAGCTTAGAAAGCATTTTACCTAGTTCAATAGGAGTGTTCACTAGCTTGCAATCCTGCAACCTGAACCTGTGCAGCAACTCTTTGACATATTTCACCTATGTTAAACCCACTTCATGTCCTTTTTGCCACACCTCCACTCCAAGGCAATAATGCATTAGGTTGAGATCTGTCATCTCGAATTTTTCCATGAGGTCTTTCTTGATCATGTTTATCATCTCTTGATTATTTCCTATGATAATCAATTCATCAACATAAAGAGCAATCAAAGAAACCATACCATCAAAGCACAAGACATAAAGATTCGGATCAGAATGTGTTCTCACCATCCCCTTAGAACGAAAGTAGGCATCAATTCAGTTGTACCATGCACGTGGTGCCTGTTAAAGACCATAAAGTGCTTTCTTTAAATGATATACTTTATTCTCTTGTCCTTTTGCTACAAAGCCTTCAAGTTGATCCATGGACACCTCTTCTTCTAACTCACCATTTAGAAAAGCAGATTTCACATCTATTTGATGCAAAGGCCAACCAAAATGTGAAGCTAAAGCAACAAGTAGATAGAGTATTCCACTTACATACTGGTGCAAAGGTCTCCTCATAGTCGATCCCTTTACATTGTCCATATCCTTTGATCACCAATCTAGCTTTGTGCTTTGCTATACTTCCATCTGCATGGTACTTAGTCTTGTACATCCATTTGCAACCAATGGGTTTCTTGCCAACTGGTGGTTCTACTAAGTCCCATGTGCTATGCTTAGAAATTGACTCCATCTCCTCTCTCATGGCCTTGACCCAAATGTCATCATCCTTCGCTTCAACAAAAGTCGAAGGTTCTTTGCTTTGAATAATGCTAGAGCATAATTTGCTTCATACCTTTCAGGTTGTGCCTGATGAAAATTCCAGAATTCACACGTGTGGGGAATGTCCACAAGAGTGACTGATCTTGATTAAGCTTTGTGATTGGCACAGTACCCTGATTCTAGATTGTTCAACAAGATCTAGTTCAGAAGATATGGCTAATTCACAATCTAGCATGCTAATCAATAGACTATGATAGCAATGAATCAAAGAATGATTAAAAGTACAAGATTACAATGCATAAGCATTAGCCTCAACACGAGTTAGAGAGAGAGAGATCTAGAGAGATAACAAGAAAAAATAGTTTAGATCCAACCAAGCATGAGATAGCTACAAAACTTTGGTTCTTCATTACTTTGTGAATGAGAATGATATGTACATATATAGGAGAGACAAAATTCGTGGTACTCCTTGCATTCAATGCACATCCTACACCTATTCAAGTGCAAACAACTATTAACTTGACACCTAACTGCTAGCATGCATAGGTTGCACCTAACTTCTACCTACTTTCTCCAAATGGCAATTTCTCAACTAGCCATGTACAAATCTACATGCATGTGTCCATTAGAGTGATTTCATGCTTTGAATGTCACTATGGAAACTTAGAACATTATGTATTTATTGTGGCTCGAGTTTCTACAAGGTCATAATTGACCAATTCCATGTGAATCTCTATATGCATGTCAAACTAGACATTGTCAACATTATTGCATATCATATTAGACCAACTAGACTTTATGCATGTCACTGGAGTTTGATCTACCTAATCCAAACTCGCCCTATTCTACAAGGATATGTGCTCAATTCACATGCCTTGGATATGTACAAAATATTTACATGGGTAGGATCCCCCAAACATTAACAACATATGATAGATATGTTTTACAATTTTTAACAGTCCTCCTTAAAATATATCTATCTGATGTTGGTGAAAATCCTTTGAGTTTGGATTCTTTGCTTTGCATTTGAAGTGAAGATGAACAAAGAATCCATCATAGCAGTATGCTTACCAAATCCATGATAAGTTCTCTTTGATAGAAATATTTTCCAAATGCCTTTGAAAAATATTCCACCAACCTGCTACTATGCCAATGTACCTCCTGCATGTCTGATGTCGATCCTGGGTATGCAAAGTCCACATGCATGAAGTTGGTTGCAAGAAAGACTGAAAAAACCGAGGCTTCCATGCCTCATCAGGACCACAGAGATCATACAGATCAAGATTGTACCATGAGCAATATTCAAGATTAAGCATACTAGCTTCACTAGTCCAAAAAATATGAACTCTATCCAAAATGGATCTAATCTTGAAACCATACTCAAACTTTCTTACAAAAGCCCATATTAGTTGGCTCTACATGCAAGGTGATTCTTAGAATTTTTTATACTCATCAATTTGGGTCTTTAGAATCGGTTGATAGTAAATAACCAAATTAAGAACTTTGTTTGAAAGCCCATATCCGATTGGAAGGGTCTCGGCCCAACAATAATATGGACCTGAAATTTCAAAGGCCCCTCCCAAGTTGCAAGCTTTATGAGGGCTATTATACTATTATAGTATGACAACCTTTCCCGGGCCTCCTTCCGACCCTGGGATTTCTGCTGGCTTCTGTGTCTGTTTCTTCCCAGAAAGGCCTTGCGTGCTCTCTCCGTCTTTCGGTCATTAATTCATTCATTCAATGATTAATGCTTGATCCTGGAATTCCTTTGATCGATGCAGCCGAGCCGATCACAATGGCTGGGTAAGGAATTGATGATGCCCTTTTGATTGAAGCGGCATTTGTAGATGCACGTGTTTGCTTCATTGCCCAATCGCTCTCTCTATCTCTCTTTCCTGTATTTGGTTCCTTTTTCGATAAGCAATCGTTTCGGTCCTCTAGAAGCATTTGTTCGAAACAATTGTGTGTTTGTCCAAGCTCCAGAAGCAATTGTTTCTGTTCGCAGATGCTAGCTAGCAATAGGAGTTTTTACTAGCACTTCCGCCTTTGATGTGCTCTGCATTCAGCGGATTGTTTTGCGCTCTGCATTTGGCAGGATAGAGGGCCACATTTGCGATTGGGTTTCAGAAACAAATACGCAATACTTGCCTCCGGGGTACGCCCCTTTGTTGTATCTGCGGCCAGTGGTTTTAAGGCCTAGAAGGTTAAAATTTACCGACTGGTCAGTTAAAAGGTTAGTTCTGGATCTCTTCTGCCGCTTTTTTGTGGAGTCAAATGTGACATTGCTTGAATTTAAGGACAACGAATGAGTTTAACCATACAGAATATGATAGCTTAACTTCCAGAATAGGCTCAAGGAGTCATTTATTAAATTTAGCGACCCGTTCGAAATTTTCATTCCGGAATGTCAAGTATTTGATTTGGCATCAGCACATTATAAGGTTTGTCTAAAAAGCATCCGCTTGATGCGATAATTGATGTCGATTATAAGGAGCTAACTGCTTTTTCCCAGTTCATTTAGTTACCATATTCTTTGCTCCTAACTATCTCTTCGGTAACACAGAGCGAAACAAGCTACCTTCTCAAGGCACTCATCTGGAGTACCATTCTACATTCTGCAACAATTATAGCTAAGTGCATCGCATACATCCCGCTGAAATGGAAGGTCCAAGTTCTGCAGACGTTGCTCAAATCCAGAGTTCATTTCTTGGTCAGAGCACAGTATCTTGTTCTGTGTGTTTGGATGCTGTAAAAGATGTGGGCGAGCGATCTATTGCAAAACTTAAATGTGGTCATCTCTAAAATTTAAGAACCTAATTTGTGCATCTTTCTTGCATGCTCTTTTCTAATTAGTTGCAATACTTCTAGATAGTTTCCTAACATTTGCTTGATGTCACATAGTAAGGCATGCATACATCATCACTCATTTCATGTTTAAATATAATTTGTTTGTAAAACGTGATCTGATCAAAATTGCTCACTTGTATATTTAAAATTTTGGTTTTCTTGGACACAAGATAATGACGAAGCATAGGTAGAAAGTATCGTCATTGATAAAGCTTTCATGCTTCAACAAAAAATCAACGAAGTCTCAATGCAAAGGACAACTTATCCAAACGTTTTGAATTCTCAAAGAGAAAGGTATTTATAGTTAGCCAATTATCAAATACATGCTTATAATCATGATCACATAGCAATACAGACTACTGCTAGAGCACCCTAAAATACAGACTACTACTAGAGTACCCTGGACGATAGCAACGTCCTGGAACACATCATCCAAAAGTACCTTGGGGCATAGTTACACGGCGTTTGGGAATATTGTGTTTCGAATCACGTACGAAATGAGAATTTCGAAACACTCCAGATTTCATTAGAGCATTAAGTCAAAAGCTGTAAGAAATGCATGCATTTTTGTTTTTTTCATAAGACCCTTAATGGCAATGTGTTCACGATGTATACAACAATTCAAATATGGTGCACAAAAATTGTGGAATGTAGCCATGAAAACAACATTAGTCGACATCAGATTTTAAGTTCGTCAAACTTAAAATTGAAACTTGTGACTTTTGCACACTATCATCATTTGAAAATCCATGCACAATGCATATAAAAATTGAAAATGTTTCAAAAGTGACACCACGTAACAAACCAAAAGCAGCTACTAGTCAATTCGTATTGTTAACCACTAGCATAGTCTAGACTCTAGATTAAAGTGTTGATTTCTAAGTAACTATATTCATATGACATCTACATACATGTTACATTTGTAAGATTCTTAGGAGATCATTCATTGTTAGACATAGTTTATTCCTTTTATTTTTTCTGCGGAAGAGGTTCTATTCTGGCTTCGTTGGGAGGCTTGCGTAGTTCCTTACGTTATCTTGCTTTTCTTTTTATGAATTAGATTGACATTAAAATACATTCATGTACTTTGTAGCAGCTTCGACCAACATAGCGTTCATAATAATTGCATAAAGCTGGAGTAAAAGGATTCGAACCTTTGCATGTCGGTATTAAAAAATGATGCCTTACCACTTGGCTATACTCCATGGGTGATAACAATGAGCGAAAATGAGAGAAGGGGCCATCTCCCTCTGCTGCTCCTCTCGGAGAAACTTCAGGAACGTTACCGCTCATAGGCTCCCAACCCCCTTTTCTAGTCGAATAGCTCTGTTGTTCGGCTTTACCGTGTTACTCGCTTGACAAGGTCCAAAGTAATCTCTGTGGGAGGAGATGCCACTCTCATCTGCCAAATGTTCACTCCAAGACCCTCCATCCAGATAATGGGTAGGAGTCGTCCTCTTCCAAGCTTAGCCCCCCCCCCCCCCCCCCCCCCCCCCCCCCCCAGAAGGGCGGGCATCCCTGGTGATGGTTCCTGATAGTCCAATAAATAATCTAAGGGGTACCAAATTTATTTGACCGGTGTAGATGTGCCCTTGTAGGGTTCTATTTATTTGGGGACGGTGGGCCACGATGAACCTAGCCCGCTCGTGATGGATCGGATGCAGCACCACTCTATGGATAGCATTGTGGTATCCATACCCCTACGGAATGAAGCTATTGGAGATTCGAAGTCCCAGGTGGAAAAATAATAACGCATTCTCCGGCTTGCCCATGGAAGGGCCGAAGGCCGCAACTACCCCGTTTCGTACAGAATTAATAATTAGCCCCAAGCCCGGGCGGGGCATTGGCTTTCACCCGTATATTTTTCAGGATCACAACTCACCGCCGCACCCCCCTATATATGGGAGAAGCAGCAAGGTTCACAAAACGAGCTTGAAGGATGGGAGGATATAGCAAGTAGAGAATAGGCTTAGTAGGGTTCAAACTTACCGTTATGAGCGGTACGTTTAAGCCAAATAAACTATAAGCCTAGCTGCCAGCTCTATCGTCAAGTAATAGAGTCAAGAGATGTGGCGAAAGCAAAGCCCCCGACTGCCAAAGGGCAAGTGCAGATTTATGGTGTTTGTAATGTTAAGCCCCTAGGGGGTATTCCACCAACCATGACTGACCTGGATCGGTCTCGTAAGGTTCACGTTGTCGCATGCCGAGCAACGAGAGCCAAACGTTTGTCCCGTAGGTGGACTATTACTGAACTGGAATAATTTCTCAATTTTACATCTCGATATTACGATTTTCCGTAATAATAGAGTTAGTTGAAGTGATGTTCTTTCACCTTTAATGAAAACTTGTACGGAGAAGGACTTTCCTGCCGATGCTTCCAACAGTTCCTCCATACCAAGTTTTAGCTATCCGGTGCTGCTATGGGCATAACAACTAGTACAACATAGGTTGACCTCATCCAGTCCTTTTTACTAGAGTAGAATTCTGGTAGTTCTTTCAAACCAAGGGTGGATAGAAACCAAACCAAACCGTCTTACGACGTTCTAATGGGGCGTGTTGGCTCGCTTGTACGTGTAGAAACCGAAAGAATATCTTCTTCACTCTTCATTACTTTAAAGCTTCTAGGCCAATGGGTCACACGAATTCCGCACCTTTGATATAAACTATGATCTCATTATCGATGCAGTAGGAGTTGAACCTACTGTACTACTAGGCATCCATCCGCAACCTTTTTTTTTTTATAGCAAGAATTAATATACCTACTGAATTGCCGAAATTATTGTGGTGCAAAGCTACTATGCAATTATGTAGTAATGGCATTCCCTAAGCGAAGCACGTTGTTGTTTCAATATTGACATAATGCCTGGGGGGAAGTGACAAACAAACACCAACGCCATAAGCTTTTGAAGAAGGAAAAAAAAGAGCACGTTCTGCTGGACATAATAGAGGACAAATCAAGGGAATCACAAAGCATGCAAGTAATAAACTCAAGTTTACTCAAAATGCAAAAAAACACTTGGAATTGCTTTGTTACTCTCTTAACCTGATAACTTATTAACCCCTTATAAATATAACTACAAAGAAATAAATCAAGTATGTCTGGTTTATGGAGTTTCAAGGAACCCAATAAAGCGTAAAGAAGCCCTCTTAGCTTCGGTCGAAGTGACCTCTCGGGGCTTGAAGTGGCCCAGCAATTCCCCATAACCCTTTTGTTAACCTTCATTCCTCCTTACCCCTTCAATTACCTTATTCAGAAAAACACAAAGTTTTCTCCGTTAATGAAAGGTCAAGTGGTAGTTTTTATTACCGGAATTGGTAAAATCAACTAAGCTGCACCTTTTTTTCGTGCCCCGGGTTGGTGGCAAAGCCCACCAAGCACGCTTTGCTCCCTTTCTTACCTTTGTTGCCCCTCATTTTGCTAATCTATCAATGATGTCCTATCCTTGCGCATACCTATGTAAGTCCTCTAAGGTCTTGAATTGTAAATAGCAAAAATTCGAGCCATCTGAGACTGGAACCAAGGTCAAAGCCCCGGGTCTGTGGCAAAGCCCACCAAGCGCGCTTTGCTCCCTTTCTTACCTTCGTCGCCCCTCATTTTGCTAATCTATCAATGTTGTCCTATTCTTGGCTATACCTATGTAAGTCCTCTAAGGTCTTGAATTGTAAATAGCAAAAATTCGAGCCATCTGAGACTGGAACCAAGGTCAAGCCCTTTCATAATCCTAAGAAGCTATTCAGTATGCTACCAATTATGCAGATGAGAGTGCACAAAAGGCCACACCTCGAGACTTCCGGGGGTCAAAAGAATTTTCATTTTCGGGGATGAAGCAGAGAGGTTCGAAGAAAGCCAAAATAACAATTTGATAAGCAATAAAGAAATCCAACTTATCAACAGGCATTACCACTTGGCTTAAGTTCTAAATCTCATAATTGATCAAATCAACTGCTATTTCTAAGGTGCCTTTTCCGAAAGGGCTCCTAGAAGATAAATTCAAGAACTATTATCATGTACGCTTACAACCTTGACAAGCCTAGCAATGAAATTTGATGCAAAAAATCTCAATTGAGAAAGTAAGAACTACGGTGAAGAAATGATTAAATTTTTAATTGTAAGAAAGGTTTGAAGATCTTGGTTTCACGGGTTGTCTAAAAGATTCACATTCGATTGAACTTTGACAAGATTTTTCGTGGAACTTGGGGAAAAAAATCACGGTAATCAAATGTCTCTGTTAATTCGAAACAGATTTGTTGAAAAATACCACTAATTGCCATTATTAGTGACAACGTCCAAAAAAATAATTTTCAAAGATTTTCTCGGTGAATTTGAAAAAGAGGGTCCTAATTATTCACAAAATTTATTCTAGGCATCACTTCCCTCTGACTACTTTGCCTTTTTCTAATTTGAATTTAGCCAACTTTTTCAACTCCTTTTTGCATTTGCCTTAAAGTTCACCTCGTACGTATAAATACTTAACATTAGGTTTTGAGTACGTGTCAGTATCATTTTTGTCTTCATGAATCATATCTATCTCACTTGTTAGCTCTATCTTTTTGATGACCTAAGACCCATGTTATGAAAAATTGTCGTGTAGTAACTTTGTTCCTAGTTAGAAAATAAAGGTAACCTTTTTCGTTACACAAGTGAGAAATTTGGATAAATATGAACTAATTAATACTGGCATTATGTGTGCAGAAGAACCAACGCTCTACCAAGTGCATGTGAGCATCAGATCTAAGCGCGGTAGAATAACGACAAGAACAAGAATGTTAAACGATATTACAGTATTGTGGTTTTTTCCTTCGTAAAAAAATATGTATTCTTTCTAAAATAAATTTGGTCTTGTTCCGAAACGGAAAGCGTTCCATTTCGGAACTGCCAACTAAGAGAAATTCTCTCCATGGGTTTTCTAATGTCCATCACAAGAGTTTTGCTCAATTTCACTCCCCTATACCTTTATTCAATATGCTGATCTTACCCCCTACTAATTTGCTTAGTTCTATGGATTGTCTCCATAGCTTATTGTATCTTTTCTCCAATTCCAAGAGTTAGCCACCTTTTTATCTATCTCAAAAGCATCTATCATGGCAATGTTTGTCTGTAAGCATGAACCATCTTCTCACTCTCTGTCTTCACCTTGTCCTATTTTAATCTCCGTAAATTAAATCTAATGTATATGTATAGATCTGTCTAGATGTTAGAAGATGTGTCTATTATCTACATTTACATTATGATAGGGTTTTATATCCTAAATATCCATCCAATATGTTTATAATCCATTTATGTAAGTCAAGGTTTATACCCTGATATGTACTTTAGTATCCTATTGATCTATGTAAACTACTAGTGTAGAGCTATGTCTGACAATGAATGATCTCCTAAAAATCTTACAAATGTAACTTGTATGTAGATGTCATACGGATATAGTTACTTAGAAATCAAGTGCATGGATTTTTCATATGATGATAGAGTGCGAAAGTCACAGGTTTCAATTTTAAGTTTGACAAACTTAAAATTTGATGTAGACTAATGTTGTTTTCATGGCTACATTCCACAATTTTGGTGCACCATATTTGAATTGTTGTATGCACTGTGAACACATTGCCATTGAGGGTCTTATGAAAAAAACAAAAATGCGTGCATTTCCTACAGCTTTTGACTTAATGCTCTAATAAAATTTGGAGTGTTCCAAAATTCTCATTTTGTACATGATCCAAAACACAATATTCCCAAACATCGTGTAACTATGCCCCAAGGTACTTTTGGATGATGTGTTCCAGGACGTTGCTATCGTCCAGGAGTACTCTAGTAGTAGTCTGTATTGCTATTATCCAGGGTACTCTAGCAGTAGTTTGTATTGCTATGAGATCATGATTATAAGCATGTATGTGAAGCTGGCTATTTCCACAAAGTGTAAGTTCAAATTCTCTTATTTATGTGGTATATCGTTAATAGTTAAGTTAAAGATTGAACAAATATAAAACTAAGTTATATTAAAGATCGAACAGATATAAAACTAAGTTCAGGTGGATGGTTCAGATATCAATGTTTTTTTGAATTGTGTGTGATGCCAGTTGTTAAAAGTGTAATGTTTGGTCTTATTTTCTTTTTTGTCCAAGCATGCCACTTTCTAATGCTTTTATTTTTATGTAGCTTTTTCTGAGATAGTCAGTTATTTGACCTCTTGTTTCATTTATATACTACCATAATGAAACTACCGTTGGTTGGTGGTGAAGCCCACCCTTATTGATAGGGAAAATGGGGAGGACCTTGCCCCCTCCCTTTATTCCTTTTATTTTTTCTGTGGGAGAGGTTCTATTCCAGCATCGTTGGGAGGCTTGCGTAGTTCCTTATGTTAGCTTGCTTTTCTTTTTACGAATTAGATTGAAATTAAAAATACATTCATGTACTTTGTAGCAGCTTCGACCAACGTAGAGTTCATAATAATTGCATAAAGCTGGAGTAAAAGGATTTGAACTTTTGCATGTCGGTATTAAAAAAAGATGCCTTACCAATTGGCTATACTCCATGGGTGATAACAATGAGTGGAAATGAGAGAAGCAGCCATCTCCCGCCACTGCTCCTCTCAGAGAAACTTCAGGAATGTTACCGCTCATAGGCTCCCAATCCCCTTCTAGTCGAGTAGCTCTGTTGTTCGGCTTTATCGTGCTACTCGCTTGACAAGGTCCAAAGTAATCTTTTTGGGAGGAGATGCCACTCTCATCTGCCAAATGTTCACTCCAAGACCCTCCATCCAGATAACGGGTAGGAGTCGTCCTCTTCCAAGCTTAGCGCGCCCCCCCCGGAAGGGCGGGCATCCCTGGTGATGGTTCCTGATAGTCCAATAAATAATCTAAGGGGTACCAAATTTATTTGACCGGCGTAGATGTGCCCTTGTAGGGTTCTATTTATTTGGGGGCAGTGGGCCACGATGAACCTAGCCCGCTCGTGACAGATCGGATGCAGCACCACTCTATGGATAGCATTGTGGTATCCATACCCCTATAGAATGAGGCTATTGGAGATTCGAAGTCCCAGAAGGAAAAATAATAACGCATTCTCCGGCTTGCCCATGGAAGGGCCGAAGGTCGCAACTACCCCATTTCGTACGAAATTAATAATTAGCCCCAATCCCGGGCAGGGCATTGGCTTTCATCCGTGAATTTTTCAGGATTACAACTCATCGCCGCACCCCCCTATATATGGGAGAAGCAGCAAGGTTCGCAGAATGAGCTTGAAGGATGGGAGGATGTAGCAAGTAGAGAATAGGCTTAGTAGGGCTCGAACTTACTGTTATGAGCGGTACGTTTAAGCCAAATAAACTATAAGTCCAGCTATCAACTCCATCCTCAAGTAATAGATTCAAGAGATGTGGCGAAGGCAAAGCCCCTGACTACCGAAGGGCAATGCAGATTTATGGTGTTTGTAATGTTAAGCCCCTTGGGGGTTATTCCACCAACCTTGACTGAACTGGATCGGTCTCGTAAGGTTCACGATGTCGCATGCCAAGCGACGAGAGCCAAACGTTTGTCCCGTAGGTGGACTATTACTGAACTGGAATAATTTCTCAGTTTTACATCTCGATACCACGATTTTCCGTAATAATAGAGTTAGTCGAAGTGATGTTCTTTCACCTTTAGTGAAAACTTGTACAAAGAAGGATTTTCCTACCGATGCTTCCAGCAGTTCCTCCATACCAGGTTTTAGCTATCCGACACTGCTATGGGCATAACAACTAGTACAACATAGGTCGACCTCATCCAGTCCTCTTTACTAGAGTAGAATTTTGGCAGTTCTTTCAAACCAAGGGTGGATAGAAACCAAACCAAACCGCCTTACGACGTTCTAATGGGGCGTGTTGGCTCGCTTGTAGGTGTGGAAACCGAAAGAATATCTTCTTCACTCTTCATTACTTTAAAGCTTCTCGACCAATGGGTCACACTAATTCCGCACCTTTGATATAAACTATGATCTCTAAACTAGTAGGCATACATCCGCAACCTTTTTTTTTTTTACATCAAGAATTAATGTACCTACTGAATTGTCGAAATTATTATGCAAACCTACTATGCAATTATGTAGTAATGGCATTCCCTAAGCGAAGCACGTTGGTGGTTCAATATTGACAGAATGCCGGGGGGGAGTGAAAAACAAACACCAATGCCAGAAGCTTTTGAAGAAGGAAAAAAAAGAGCACTTTCTGCTGGACATAATAGAGGACAAATCAAGGGAATCACAAAGCATGCAAGTAATAAACTCAAGTTTACTCAAAATGCAAAAAAACACTTGGAATTGCATTGTTACTCTCTTAACCTAATAACTTATTAACCCCTTATAAAAATAACTACAAAGAAATAAATCAAGTATGTCTGGTTTATAGAGTTTCAAGGAACCCAATAAAGCGTAAAGAAGCCCTTTTCCCTTCGGTCGAAGTGACCCCTCGGGGCTTGAAGTGTCTCAGCAATTTTCCATAACCCTTTCGTTAACCTTCATTCCTCCTTACTCCTTCAATTACCTTATTCAAGAAAACACAAAGTTTTCTCCGTTAACAAAAGGTCAAGTGGTAGTTTTCATTACCGGAATTGGTAAAATCAACTAAGCTGCACCTTTTTTTCGTGCCCCGGGTCGGTGGCAAAGCCCACCAAGCACACTTTGCTCCATTTCCTTTGTCGCCCCTCATTTTGCTAATCTATCAATGATGTCCTATTCTTAAGCATACCTATGTAAGTCCTCTAAGGTCTTGAATTTCAAATAGCAAAAATTTGAGCCATCTGAGACTGGAACCAAGGTCAAAGCCCCGGGTCGGTGGCAAAGCCCACCAAGCGCGCTTTGCTCCCTTTCTTACCTTTGCCGCCCCTCATTTTGCTAATCTATCAATGTTGTCCTATTCTTGGGCACCTATGTAAGTCCTCTAAGGTCTTGAATTGTAAATAGCAAAAATTCGAGCCCTCTGAGACTGGAACCAAGGTCAAGCCATTTCATAATCCTAAGAAGCTATTCAGTATGCTACCAATTATGCAGATGAGAGTGCACAAAAGGCCACACCTTGAGACTTCCGGGGGTCAGAAGAATTTTCATTTTTGGGGATGAAGCAGAGAGGTTCGAAGAAAGCCAAAATAACAATTTGATAAGCAATAAAGAATCCAATTTATCAACAGGCATTACCACGAGGCTTAAGTTCTAAATCACATAATTGATCAAATCAACTGCTATTTCTAAGGTGCCTTTTCCGAAAGGGGTCCTAGAAGAAAAATTCAAGAACTATTATCAACTATGCTTAAAACCTTGACAAGCCTAGTAATGAAATTTGATGCAAGAAATCTCAACAGAGAAAGGTGAAGAAATGATTAAATTTTTAATTGTAAGAAAGGTTTGAAGATCTTGGTTTCACGGGTTGTCTAAAAGATTCACATTCGATTGAATTTTGACAAGATTTTCCGTGGAACTTGGGGAAAAAAAATCACGGAAATCAAATGTCTCTGTTAATTCGAAACAAATTTGTTGAAAAATACCACTAATTGCCATTATTAGTGACAACGTCCAAAAAAATAATTTTCAAAGATTTTCTCGGTGAATTTGAAAAAGAGGGTCCTAATTATTCACAAAATTTATTCTAGGCATCACTTCCCTCTGACTACTTTGCCTTTTTCTAATTTGAATTTAGCCAACTTTTTCAACTCCTTTTTACTACGTCACAGATTTGTTTTTCTCTTGTCTGCGGCTTATTCAGCCTAAGCCTATGCTCGGGAAAAGAAAAAAGGCTGAAACTAAAGTCATTTATTATTTTGGCGTGCCATAAGTTTAAGAAATGGCTAAGTTACATAAGGTTTACTTAGAAAGATGGTTCGAATCCGTCCTTAGCCTACTTTACGATTAGAACGTTCCTGGTGTTGCTGACCCATCTATTATCTAAGGCCAAAGACCTTGACCAAAGATGCTTGAATTACAAGCTTCACTCTCTGTTTAAAGAAAGTGGATTTGACCCACTTCTGTGTTTAAAGAAAGTGGAATTGTAATATTTGGCATTAGAGAAGGAAATATTGTCAAGCACACTGGATCCATGATGATGAATGTTCCACTAGGAAAGACCATGTTAGGTCGTGTAGTTAATGCGCTAGGATAGAAGATTCGATGGAGAAGGTTAAGCGCTGTGGAAAACGAGAACATGTAGAACTCCGTTCCAGGGATTATTGCACGTAAATCTGTGCACGAACCCCTGCAAGCAAGATCGAAAGTAGTAGATAGCCCTCCCAATAATATAGGTCGTGGTCAACGAAAACTTGCCATAATGGAAAGACGATAGCTATTGATACCTTATCGAACCAGAAACAAATGAATGCACAAGGCGGGCACCTCTGAGAGTGAAAGATTGTAACTGTATGTACCGATTGGAGATAAACGTTCAACCGTGGCACAATTGGTTAAGATTCCTCCAGCAGAACAGAAGCGGGTGCTTTGGAATATTTCATTATTATTGAGGGACTCTTTATAATGCATGCATCCTTGAGGGACGCTACAGATCAGAAATCGATTTGAAATCATTGTTTTGAACTCGATAATGTGAAATTTTAAACAAAGAAATCAATTTTAACAAACACGTCGATCCTAGAATCGCTATCTTCTTTGACTACTGCTCACGTTCATCCTAGAATCGCTATCTGCCACGTTACATATATCCGAGCCAGAATCGTTGTCTGAGCCACGCTATGTATCTTCGGAATCGAATCAGAAATATGCTTGAAATGCGCATTTGCTTTGTTTTGGACAATCCTGAGTCAATCAGTCATTTGAATTTCCAGGCCCGGCCTAGGAGTTTCTGTATGATCCAAATGCAATCGAACCAATGCATCAGCCAAATCTGCTAGATATTTGAAACAGGTTTGTTCCTTTATCCGATTATCTGATTACTACGTTTTTCTGCAGAATCCCAGAAAAATCCGTATATTGACACCTGCCTCGATGCTCAATCTGTTTTAAACTGTGATGACACATACTGATTGCTCGTATTTAGTTGCCCGTTGTCTTTCAACTCTTAGGATATAGTTTTTTTTTCCCTCTGTAAACAAACGTAGGTTTTTTCTTTTTTTGGGAGTCCCGTTCCGTGTTCCAGAACGGAACGGGCAACTAAGATGTATATATATATATATGTGTATGTGTATGTATGTGTGTGTGTGTGTGTGGGCACACTTTGTAGTAACATATATTGTTATTTCTAACGAGAGGTTTTTTTTCTCCCGAAGAGTGCCATGAATTCAAAATAACAATAGAAAAAGAGGACAAAATGCATCAATGCTACAATTTTCTTTGGAAATCATGATATCTTTCAAATGAAGTATAACAACTTACATTGGATAAATGAAAATAGCATGGATTCCTATTTTTGTCCTTCCTAAGTCAACCGGTTTACTAGAGCTTACACACTGCTTTTTGGATTTTCAACTACATAGGATGCATATCCTGCAGTTTCTCTGGTTTCCCCTTCAGCTCCACGTGAAGGATTAATATTGGTCATTGGATTATGGAATAGTTCTTAAATTGCGTGTCTCATTTGTAGTTATAACCTTAGAAGCCCGTTCCGTACGTTTCGGAACGTACTGGGTCGGAACGAGATAGTTTAAGTTTAAGTTAATTTAGCATGTTTTAATAATTACTTTCTTTGTTTAAAAAATATGTTTTTTTTTAGGTCACAATCCGAAACGGAACGCGTTTCATTCCGGAACGGACAACTATGGTTATAACATACATACACATTTGATTTTTTCTATGTCCAGAGTTAGTTGGAGGTCTATTCCTCCATTATCACGTGGTACTAGCACACCTCACGGTCATAATGTGCACAATCAAGGACGAAGGGGCAATCAAGCACAGGCTTCAAATACATAGCCTTCATATCAGGGATCTAGCGATAACAGTAGAAGATCAAGACAACCGGAATGGCCATCTGATTTATATTCAAAGCCTGGAGGCTCATTCATGGAGTTTTATGGTGGAGACATATCAAGAAAGGACAAAGTTGGAGGAGACAAGCAAGCAAATGGTCATCACTCACATTTATTGTTTGGTTGTTGTAATTTTCCAGAGAGTTCAAAATTTGAAACATGGAAGAATTATTTCATTCACATTCTATCTGGTTCTTCATGTTCTGGTTATATCTTGATGTGTAAAATTGATGTAAGAGATAGTTGAGCATCCAATTTGGACACTATTCGCTATGTCAATTATGAAAGATACTTTAGAACCTTAGAAAGGAGGTCTATACTTAGGATGGAGATCATTCTAAAGTTGGATCAAAGTAGTATGGTTAAAACTATGCCAAAACTATTTGAAGAGGGAGTGTGAGAGATTTCAACAAGTTTAGTCATATTTTGATAAATTGTCAATTGAGTCCAAAACTCATTTTAGACTTAGAGATAAACTTTTTGAAGTTATAGTAGTTTAAAATACATTCAATAAACACTTTTTGAAAGTGTGGGAAAGTTGGTAGTCAAGTTTTGAGAGAGATTCAAATTTGAACTTTGGGTACTTTGAATCTAGACCCAGAAATAGTAGGGTTTACATTTTTGAGGGAAAGCCAAGTAGCCAAATAGGGTTTGGACACTCTATAAAAGGATGTAACTCATGGAGAGAGACATCTTTGTTGGTTTGCTCGTTTTTGTAACCAAAGATCAGGGACATGGATTGGATCTTGAATGATCTGAAATCCTTCAGAGTGAGCACAAAACAATTGTGGACAAAACCACTGTGCTCAGGAAGCTAACACTGCTCTGTAAAAGCTATAAGCTTATTACTGACAATCAGTAAAAAAAAATCGATGCGTGAAAGCATCTACAATGGTTGTCTCTGATAATTCTCTTGTGTTCTTTGTTACAATGTTCATCATCTATATACAATTTCCATTAGTGTAGATGTATGTACGAAAAAGGATAGAGCAGTTTCATCGTTTTGGGTAGATCATAGCAGCTACAGTCATTGTCCAAGAGGTTACACAGTACAGGAAGTGGGCGTGAGGAGCCTTTGACTATCCGAAGTGAGCGTGTTGTTGTTGATAGTCGATGAAGTCGACTAATCTTGATGGTCCGACGATAGTTAGTTAAGTCGACAAGTTGAACAGGTCGGACTTCCTCGACAAGTCGGTTGTATTAGAGAAACTTAGAGCCCGACAAGGGCCTTTAAAAAAGATGTATTTTTAAACCCAACTTTATTCACTAACTTGACATTTAGGCCCGGCAACATTAAAAGTCCCGCAAAAAAGCCACGTGCAAAAAAAATTTATAAATAGGTCAATTCTGGCACAAATTTTCACATAAATTTTTTGATTTGTACGCCAGATATCGATTTCAAACGCACACTTTCCTCTGTTTATGGTTTGTTTACATACTTGCATCTAGATCCGATACTGTCTGTCCGATATCGCTTTCAAGCGCGTCTTACGTTTGCTTTCTTGTCTGTTCTTTGTACTCACCCTCGGATTCGATACTCGATTTTGTGATATCTCTTTCGAGCGCATATGGCCTTGAGAGTCTGATCTAACAAAAAGTCAAAGACTGTAAATATATAGACTTCTTTTATTGATACGAGCATTAGTTTAGATGATTGTACAGATTTTGAATCTACACAGAATAGGACATCGTTTATTGGCCCTAGAACTACCAACACCCTTTCTCCTTCTGATAAATCTCTCATCACATTGCCTACTTATAATATAGATAATAATTCATTTTTGACACTATCAGATGTATCGGATGTTTTTTTTTTTTTATTTCACAGAGGGCGAGACTCTTTGTATTTTGAGCAAAGAGATTCATGAATTTTTGGACATAATCGATTATGATGCTGATGATCTTCTCTCTGGTGTTGACGATGTAAATAATGATGAGTTTTACTCACGAAAATATTGCTTGAAAATGGCTATGGAGGAAATGCGCAATAAAGAAGATGATCTACCTTCTGAAGAGGAGTTTCTCATAATTCAAATCCAGCTTGGTTTTCCAAATCCAACTGCCTATTCACCAACTGTATTGACATCAAAATGTGGACATGATATTAATGGAGATACAATAATCAAGAAAGAAAAAGCCAAATGTGTAAGTTTTGTAACTGACTATGTACTAGTAGATTTGTTATGTCAGATTATATACTAGAGCTTACTTTAAATTTTTTTCATTTCAGAAAATAATATTTCTTTGGTTTCGCAATTCATCAAGGAGGGTAGAGATTTTCTGCTAGAGAATTTTCAAGAGATCATGCACTGGGGCATTATTTGAAATTCTTCAAGAATAATGAGAGAAGTGTTGCCCATTCAAAGTTTCATCAACATGGTGAGACAATGATTATGGCAATCAAGGCACTATCTTATTTTCTTGGAGGACATATTTTTTGTTGGAAGTAAATCTGGTTTGTCAATGTTTGGCTAGATCTACTCATGATGTGGTGTAGTATAGAGAGGATCGTCCGCTTTCTAAGTTTTTTACCAAGCTTTAGACGAAGTGCGAAAATAAAACAATGATGAAGCACTAAGGCTTACCCAACTAGTGCTCGAAATAGAAATGAAATTAACTAAGATGACAAAATACAAAACCTTACTAAGGCTTACCCAACTAGCAAGTGAGAACTTTTTCACACGTGTGAACCAGCTGCAAGTACAAGGATCAAGGAAATGAATGTTTGCACACTAAACTAGCTTCTATTCCAAAAACAAAGAGATGGAAAACATTGGCAAGCTAGTTAGCAAGAAGGCAAGAGCATTCATCACAATCTAACTATCATTACACCTCCAATGGATCAAATGGAAGCTTTACTTGAAGAAGTGTAATCTTGAGGTACAAAGCCACCTTATTTATAATACAAGAGGCCTTCTAGAACTCGTGGAGAGAGAAAGCAACCTAGATGCCACATTGCCTCTACCTCTATACTAGATGACAAAAAGAGAAATGGATAAGACTTGAGAATATCTCTTTTTGAGAATCCTTGACCTACAAGAGTAGCCTCACATGCTTCTTGATAGGTTCTAGACCTACACATCACTATGGAGACCAAAAATCTACCTTGACTCAACTTGGAAAGTTACTAGACTAGTCTACCTCAAGTTTGGACAAACGCCAAAACTTGAATCTCTAAGTTTAATATTATTTTAACTCTACAATATTTTCACACTCCTCTTTAAAATGAAAATAATATTTACAATACTAAGGACTTGAAGATCAAGCCAAGGTTTGATCTATGTTTTTCAAAGTCCTTCTTAGCTAGAGGCTTGGTGAGCAAATCTGCATAACAAATTGAAGTTGATACATGCTCAAGGAGAATCTCACCTTCCATAACTTTTTCTCTTACATAGTGGTGTGCTACCTCTATGTGTTTACTTCTTGCATGGAAGATTGGATTACTTGCAAGATATTGGGCCGAGATGCTATCACATTTTATGCAAGGTATTTCCTCCTCTTGAATGATCCCGAGCTCCACTAGTAGTCTTTTTATCCAAATGACTTCCTTTGTTGTGATAATCAGAGCCTTGTACTCGGCTTCACATGAAGATAAAGAGATAGTGTCTTGCTTCTTAGATTGCCAAGAGACAAGATTACCTCCCAAAAATATTGTGTAAGCACTTGTGGACTTTCTATCCACCTTATCACCTGCAAAATCCGAATCTGAAAAGGCAATAAGACTTAGATCATGTCTCTTAAAACAAAGTCCATAGTCTTGAGTGGATGCAGCATATCTTAAGGTCCTCTTTCCCTTTTTCCAATCATGGATCTTTGGATTTTGCATGCTTTGACTAAGCTTGTGCACACTAAAACTAAGATTGGCCCTAGTGATAGTGAGCCATATTAAAGAGCTTATTAGACTTCTAAAAAGTGTGATGTCCTCAAAGGATGCTTCATCACAAGTTTTAGTGTCTTTAACATTAGACTCCATAGGAGTATCTATGCTTTTACAATCTTGCATTTTAAACTTCTTAAGCATAGATCTTACATAACTTTCTTGAGAAATGAAAGCTAATTCTTTAGAGATCTTAATCTCTAATCCAAGTACATGATGTAAAAATCCAAGATCTTGCATTTTGGATTCCTTTCCTAAGGAGATCTTGGTATCAACAAGTAAATCCATGTTGCTTCCACATAATAGAATGTCATCAACATAAATAAGCAACATGATTATATCATTACCAACATGTTTAAGATATAATGATGGATCATATGAACTAATCTTGAAACCAATAGAAAGAAGATAAGTGTTCAATCTCTCATACCAAGCCCTTGGAGCTTGTTTCAAGCCATAAAGACTTTTCAAAAGTAAGCATACTTTTGATCCTTTGCCATTCACAACAAAACCTAGAGGTTGATGCATATATATTTCTTCTTCTAAGTAACCATTTAAGAAAGCATTGGCAACATCAAGTTGAAGCATATTCCAATCATAAAAGCAACAAATAGTGATGAGAATTCTAATGGTTACCATCTTTGCCACAGGAGCAAAGGTTTCTTCATAATCTATGCCTTTGATTTGGGCATAGCCTTTAGCACAAAGCCTTGCTTTGAACTCATTGATTGATCCATCATTGTTGAGCTTGATTCTATAGACCCACTTGCATCCAATGACATGCTTGTCATTAGGTGGATCTACAAGTTGCCAAGTCTCATTTTGCATCAAAGCTTCATACTCGGCCTCCATAGCTTTGATCCAATCCTTTGAATGAAGAGCTTCTTCCACACTTGATGGTTCTTCAATGGAAGTGTGAAAACATGTAGAGAACTTGAATCCTCCACTTGTTTGTCTTTTTCCAAGTAGGTGAGTCTTCTAGGCTCGGATCTCTCTCGGGTTGATCTTCTTGGAGTTAGTGGTAGACTGGCTTCTCTTGTGATCTTGGCCCCAACAAGTCTTCATCTTGATCAATACTTGATGAAGAGACTCGTGCTTGATTTATAAGCTCTTGAGATTCCTGCACATTGTCCTTCATGTACATTCGATCTTCATGGAAGATCACATCTCTACTTATCATAGTTTGATTAGTAGATGGAACAAAAATCCTATAGGCTTTACTTGAATAGCCTATCATAATGCCTTTAAGAGCATTAGCATCTTCTTTTTTTCTTGTTTCAAGAGGTACATGTAAAAAGCATACACATCCAAATGTTCTAAGATGATTGACCTCGGGTTTCCTTCCATACAACTTTTCATAAGGTGAAATATCTTCTATAGCATGATTTGGCAAAAAATTGCAAAGGTAGTTAGCACATCCTATTGCTTCTCCCCAAAAATCTTTAGAAAGAGAGGCTTCTAGTCTAAGTGCCTTTGCACATTCACATCGAGTTCTATTTTTTCTTTCAGCTACTCCATTAGATTGAGGAGAGTAGGAGCAAGCGAAATCTCTTCTAATGCCAAAATCATTACAAAAGTTTATGAACTTTGTGGAGATGTATTCACCTCCATTATCACTTCTCAAAGCTTTAATTTTACAAAATAGTTGATGCTCAACAAAAGCTTTGAACTTCATTTCATATGCTAATACTTTAGAAGATAAGAGGTAAACCCAACAAAAACGTGAGTAATCATCAATAAATGTTATAAAACATGTAGCTCCACCCTTTGTTGGAGGGTTTGCGGATCCCAAGGCAACCCTAACCCTAGTTAATAAGTGAGAGGGATTTATCACCCTGCGTGTGTAAGTCCAACCCAATGATCACATAGTTATTTGATTAATTAGAATGTTAATAAAAGGACTTTAGGCCTTTTTGCGGGACTTTTAATGTCTCAGGGCCTAAATGTCAAGTTAGTGAATAAAGTTGGGTTTCCCTCCAATCTTGATGGTTCCCACACTTTTTTAATTTGAATAAAAAGAGAGGCAAGACTGGACCAATAGGATTCAGAGGCCAGGGTCCTCCTCTCTACTATAAAAAGAGACCAACTCGAGTTGTTCCTCATGTTCATTTTCTCATTTCAATAAAGCAGATTGGTTCTCTTTAGAAATGGATTGATGAATGTCCTTGCTCTTCCTCTCTTTTCCTCCATTTCTCATGCTTTCTTTGGATTTTGCTAATGTTGGATCTGATCATTATTGGGATTGCTATTTCTTATGCTTTTTGTGAGAGAGAAAAGGTGAGAGAGAAGAGTAAGTTTCTATCATTGTTGTGGATTTAGGGTTAATGGATATAGTGTTAATGCTTAGTGTTAATGGATGTTAGTGTTAGATCCTCCATTCATGTTTAAATCTGAACTATATTATCGCTCTCATGGGAACGAACCTCCGCGTGACAGCTAACTCCGTCTCTTTGATGCTAGATTGACTAGATCTTGGATTCAGGTTAGGCAAGGAAAGAAACCCACTACAATTTTGGCGCCGTCGAGGGGGAGCTACGCCAATTTTTCAGTTTGCAACATGTTTGGCTGATGGTTAGCTTGCATTAGGCATCTTGTCGTGGCATGAATAATGTTGAAACTGCATTGTAGGGATAGTTTGGGATTGATTTTGCTAGATTTTGAGTGGATTTGCTTGTTTGAAATCTAATTTGATTATTAAATAGGGAAAGCTATTCAGATCACTAATCTTAAGATCCATTTGGATCTGAGATATCAGAGAAAATAGCAAAAATCGATCAACTCTGTCAAAATTGGTCAAAAAGAGACAAAAAGCGTCATCAGAGCCCAGAACTTTTTACCCTCTTTCAAGAAACCTTCATCGAGTTGCAAACACCTTCGGTTTTGTTTACAGAACCTTCAGTTTGAAGGGCGAAGATTAATTCCCAGCAGATTTTCAGAAACATCAGAAAAACCACCAAAAAACACCAAAATTATCAAAATCCTAAAAAATACAAAAAAAGAACCTTCGCCCAATTCACTGTGCTTAGATGTGATTCAGATCTATCTACTGCCAGGTTGGCAAAGAATAATACCAAAAATAGAAAGGTTTCCAGAGGATCAGTTGTCATATTGTCATATTTTTGCCAAAAAAAGTCACTTTTTTGCAAAATTACCAGTACTACTCTTGATCCTTCGCCAGAACCTTCGCCGAGTTTCCAGAACATTCTATTTATATAAAAATACTATTTTTGAGTTCGGCAAAGATTTATCTTGATCAGATCACAAAAAATCTTCATTTTTACCCTCGCTAGATCACAAAAACTATATTTTCTTGTGTCAGAAACCTTCGTCCGATTGTCTATAGTTTTATCTGTGTCAGATCTTCCATCTGAGAAGTCGACGAAGGTTATTTCCCAAGGAATTGTCAGAAAAATGTTCAGAGAGTTTTTATCCAAAAATAGCACTATTGAACCTTCGCCGAGCCAACATTCGCCTAGATAACCTTCGCTAGTCCTATTTTAAGTTTTTGAATTTTCAGATCAAGTCTCTGTCAAAATTTGGATCAGATCTAATATATTCTGAATTGGACTCTGAGAGAATTATCATTTTTGAGAAGTACTGATTGATCGAATTTTGGCTAGTTTCTCATCATATAGAATCAGATTCTTGAAAAGTGAAATAGAGCTAGCAAATCTAATCTGAGATAGCTTTTGGAAAAATCTATATCCAATCACATTATCAATTTGATCTAAATGGCTGCCCTTGGAGCTGCTCCTGGAGGTGCTCCACAGGAGGTCAATCCAATTATTGTTAGAAGAGCACCCCGATTGGATCTACCCAAATATAATGGATTAACAGATCCAGTTCGATTTCTTCATATCTATGCTGAATCCTGTGAGGTCTATGGTGAGATTTATCCTCAAGATAAACTTAAGTTGTTTCCTATGGCCTTAATAGGCGCAGCACAAGATTCGTACTATAACCAAGATGAAACTGAGCGTACAGATTGGGAGGTTGTTAAATGAGCCCTTATCACACGGTTCAAACCGCGGAAGTTTATGGAAGACCCTTTCCTACTTTTAAGTAAAATTAAAATGGGAAAGCGGGAAATGGTTCGAGATTACATCGAAAGGGTGAAACGTCTTAGATTTGAATGTGAGCCTGAGCTGATTAATGAAAATGCCATGATTATGTGGTTTTTGTCAGGTCTACCTAAACGGATCCGACGTGAACTGAAACTCCATAATGAATGCCAATGCTACTGCAGAAATGATGCTCGTTCGAGAAACTTGGGAAGACCCAGCAAAAACAGATGAAAAAGTTGTAGTTGCAATTTGATGAGAAGATCAAAGCATTGGAAAATTTCCACGGAGAAGCGAACAAGGAACCTGAGAAGTTTGCAAAGACTTTTCCTACCATGGAAAATGTCTGGTGTTCTATTTGTACAGAAAATCACACAGTGAACGAGTGTCCTCAATTGAAAAAACGAATGAAAATCAGTGTTTGCCATCTGAGAAATTCACTTGACCATGAGACTGTCTTTTGCAACTTCAACCCTCGGATGATTCAGCAACGGTATGCCCAGATGGGATATCGAGATCCACAGTATGGAGGCAATCCAGCAGCAAGACTACGACAATCTACTCTTGGATACCAGGAGCGTCTAGCCTTGCCTGCCCCACCAAAGCACTCCGCTCCTCCTGCCAATTTGATGGGACTAGAACCTTACGGAAGTGCTGAGCAATGGAGCTATGGTAATGATCAGGAAGGTGGATCTTCAGAACAGTATGCCATTTATGTTGCGCTCAACTCTTGCTAAATGTCATTCTATGTTGAAAGTGCCAATTCCAGGAATATTGAGTGGAACTCCCTCCATGTGATTTTTTATGATGGCAGAATATGACATTCTATTAAATATCCATGAGAGAATGTCATGGTCTTCTTTCATCACCTATAAGAGACAAAAAGAAACGTGATTTATCCTCATAATATTAACACAGAGAAGATTTGCCAAATGAAATCCATATTAAAATGATTATCCCTATTAATTATGCAAATGAACTGTTATACTTGAAATGCTGCCAACCACCAGATATCATTTTCTAATTGAACACTGAAGTTGAGGCCTTCTGAGTCTTCTGAATTTAAAAGTGCTCCATTCATGATCGTAAGACTGGCTCTCTCCATTTTTTGTCCTTTTATAATTTCAGACTCATCTAACTTGAGAACAACTATCAACTTGTTATTGACATTCTCGTGTGTAATACCATAAAAATTTATGATAAATTTCAGTAGCTGATTAATATCAATAAATATATTGTTGGAATTATTATATGCTAGACATTCTCCTTTTGAGCAATACACTTCACTAATATCAGATGGATTACCAACTATTGTTTGCATAACTTGATTTAACATGTCTCTTTGTTTTTTAAGAAAAAATGGTCGTGGGATTAAAAACTTCTTAATACTTACCTGTGCAAATGCCTCCTGTATCATCTTAAACATTTTTGCATATGCTTCTCTACTGATGCTAGAAAATCACATGTCACCCTGAACCAATGTAGTGTCTAATATTTTTCCAGCTTCATTCATAATGCTATCAGTAACTGAAGCCTTAATCTTTTTCATTTTGTTATTATTTAACATTAATTATATAGATTCAGAAGTCAAGATAGAGCCTAGTGAGTTTCCAATGGAAATCTCATCGGCCAAATGGTCTTCAGCAACCAATATTGATCTGCATTGCAAACATAATGTTCATGAAAATGTCAATAGAAATTAGGACACTCATAGTATTCACAACAGCATAATAAGTAAATCAACAGAAAGTTGAAATGAATAAATAACAAAACTAGTGATTATGAATGAATCAAAAAGTTCAAGCAATATTCAATACCAAATAAGCTATAACTTACTTGGATGCACGGATTCGTCTTTTTCTATGACCTCCTCTAGATGATAAATCACATATATCCTTGTTTAGCAGCCTTTTCTCTTGTTGCTTCGGACCTTTCTATTGAGCACATCCATATCTTTAACAAGAGACAAATATGAGATACGCATGGATTGAAATGCAGTTTTTATCTCATCATTACTAGTTGTATAATGATGCAAAGAAGATTTCAACCTTTGGATCTCCTTCTTGAGCATCTCATTTTCATCCAAACAACTTTTCAACTTTGTAGATTTTTCTTCGCACTCCTTTGATATTTTCTTTGATTCCTCTTCCAAATAATATATTCTTTGCATTGAATGTGCATTCTCATAGAGCATCAAACTCTCACAGTAACCCAAAAGGCCATTTTTATCATGACACATATAGGTTATTAACTGACTCACCGAATGAAAATCTGGATGTTGCAATGAACATGGATCAATAGAATACAATGTTCCTGATGACCATAAATCTACATGCTTTAGCTTTTTCTCCCTGTATCGAACCATATCAGAAGTTGACAATTTGGGTTGCTTTGAATTTCTTGTCTTGAGTGGAGCATATTCTGGTGACAGATCCACATGAAGATGATAAAGCTTTGTCATCAGTATAGTAGTATAGTAACAAACAACACAATGACAATAACAAAGATGGAGATGGCGCTAAACACTTGTTCGACTCTGTTGGAGATAGAAGTGGCGCTAAACACTTGTTTGACCTTGGAGATAGAGATGACGTAGGCTTTGTTTCAGAAATGTCACTCCTTATTCAAATTTTTGAGTGTTTCCAACTATTAGGAGGGAATATTTCAGCATTTTGAAAATTATATTTTAACTATGGTTAAGCACCAGTGAAGTTTGATGTGACTGAACTAAGGTGCATTCATTTACATGGAAAGAAGTGCGGACAGATGCGTAAAGAAGTTAGAAAATGATATTATATTTACTTTATTGTTATCTTTCTCTCTCCAATATGGCATTTCTTATAGGGCCCTCTTTGGGCCCATATTTTCTCTAATGTCACTATGATGTTTGTCTTTGATAATAGCACATTTCTGTAGACTGTGCGACAATGCATGTAAAACTGCAGCAACATGAATGGAACTAGATTAACATGAGATTTAGGAGAGTAGAATAATAAATCCGACACTCCCTCTTAATATGGATCCATGAGTGCCTTGATCTTTAGCCTAAGCGATGCACAAAATCTGTTGTGTGCATCAATGCTCAATGCCTTGATAAACACAATCATGTCTTGCGTTCGATAGTATGTTAAGCTTATCTCTTATCGAGAACCTTACTCCTAACATAGTGATATCGAATCTCAATGTGCTTACTCCTAGAGTAAAATCTAGAGTTGGCCGATAAGCCAATAGCACTCTGATTATCACAAACATAATTGTAGGAGCGTACTGATTTAGACTAATGTTTGACAGTAAATTTCTCAACCAAATTGCTTCTTTAATGGCTTCAGAAACAACAATGTATTTTTCTTCTATGGAGGAAAGAGCAATAGAGGTTTTCTTACAACTGTTTCAGGAAATAGGACTACCGTTGAAGAAGAATGTAAATCCAGATGTGGATAAAGTATCTACATCTCCTCTCCAGCTCACATCTGAATATCCACTGAATCGATAGAGATTGTCGTTGTCGAATTTCCCAAGGCAGATGCATAGGTCCATTGTATCTCTAATGTATCTCATGAATCTTGCGAGAGCCTTCCCATGGATGATGCCAGGATTGGCCATGAATTGGCTTAGAGAGCTAACTGCAAAATCGATGTTAGATCTTGTACAGACCATTCATACATGAGAGATCCGAGTATTGATTGGTATGGATACTTTGAGACTCTCATCTGCTCCTTTTTTGCTTAGTCTGAGAACATTGATCCTTCGACAATCGTAGGCCTAGATCCATTGGT
The DNA here is from genome assembly GCA_029204225.1 of Diphasiastrum complanatum. Taxonomy (NCBI): domain Eukaryota; kingdom Viridiplantae; phylum Streptophyta; class Lycopodiopsida; order Lycopodiales; family Lycopodiaceae; genus Diphasiastrum; species Diphasiastrum complanatum. The sequence goes on along the minus strand of CM055108.1, from coordinate 30,367,673 downwards.
GAGTGAGTTTCTTTACAGTTGAATTCCTAGACAGTAGTGAGCTTCACCCAGATCGTCATGTTGAATTTGGAAGCCAGCATCTATTTAGCATCCTTCACCTGATCAATATTGTTGCTAAAAAACAACGTGTTGTCGACGTATAAGGTGATGATGATGAAGGAATGACATTTGAATCGGCAGTGCTTGATTGAAAACCATGTTGGATGAGGAATGTGTTGATCCTATAAAACCAAACTCTTGTTGATTGTTTCAAGCCATAAATTGCCTTATGGAGTTTGCAAACATGGTCTTCCACACCTTCAAGAACGTATCTCTCAAGCATACTGTCATGCCCATGACTGGCCTCGGGTAGCGTGTCCACGCTAGGTACCGGTAGACCAACAACCTGTACGCTAATTGTGACTATAAGGGATTTGGGGCCCTTATGTGTACATGGTCATAATTAATGGTTGTAGGCCTAAACACTTGATGGTAGATTTGTATGGGTCTATCAGTGAGTCATTGGGGAACTGGATGACGCGGCCCACAAGCCTAGGATGGAAAAACATAAATGGAACGAGAAAGTTGTTTCTATTATGCTTGAAGCTATGGGCGTACCAACACTGTTTGTTAAGAACAAGAAAATGTCGGTTCATTCTTCCCCGTTTCTAAATCTGTCATCATGAACTTTACGACGACCGTAAAGATTGTGAAAAGGGACGAAAGAATGTTTGATTGAGTTGAAGTTGGAATTTTTTATAAATCCTTGAGAACTTCATATACTTGTATTATTTTTTTCTGACACTTTGATCAGGAAGTGGAGGGCCTTTGTGGAGGAAGAACCTGTGGTATGGGACGCAGGCAATTCCAAAATGAAGATCTAAAACTAACTGGATCAGTTGACCATAGTATTGCTGTAAGTCTCTCTGATGCCAAACACTATCGGTCATAAAACGGGTGTTTTGTCGGAAATTTGAGATATTGGTCATGACCCCTTTTTAGGATATCTCAAATTTACAAAACCGGAAACTCAGTAAGCTATTTCTATGTGAAAGATATATTGGTGGATTTCTTAGCACATTAATTAACCCGATTTTCTTGTGATTTCTTGGAAGGTAATTTTTTATTATTACTCGTTAATACCTTGGGTGATGTCATGGAAATGGTTAATGAAACTATTTACTAAAATTGTTTTCTCAACTTGAATCTTCAATTAATCCTTTTATGATTTACGGGTTAATTCTCAAGCTTGGAAACAAAGAAGATCTTTGGTTTAGTCACTATGTTGGAACATCATTGGTATTTGATAACAATGATGCAACATTTCTTTGGCTTTCAAGATTTTTCCATATCTTTTCTTTGAAACTTCTCCTAGGCAAATCACCAATGATTTCTTGTTGAAAAGGGGGAGAGGTAGGAAGAAAAGAGAGTTATCAAGGAGAAGCATCAATCAGAGATTCCAAGAGGAATTTGTTATAGATGACAGACCTGTTTTATAAATTAGAAACGGTAGGATGTTTATATATTTCATAAGTCCTTTATGGATTATACTAGATATTAGGTTTGAAAGATTTAACGGGGGGGGGGGGGGGGGGATTAGAAAGCACCCTTGCAAGAAAAGTGGCTAATAACAAGTCCGACTGATTTGTGTCAGAACTACTAAATTCTATTGCAAAATGGGGGTTTGTTGAAACCTGTTCCTTGCTAGAAGTAGTCAACTTGATCTTAGTGTGGATTGAGATCCGTGGGTTGATGCAAGGAAGGAAATTCATGCTTGCAATATATTTTTGAGTAAATCTCTGGTTGAGATTTTTTATTGTACTGAAATAGCACTCTTTGAGAAATATTCTCTCTTAAAGGATAACCAAGTTACAGGATTCTTGGTTATGAAAGTGTTGTGTACAGATTAGGAGTTATTTGTAGACATATGTTATGTAGTGAATCTTTGTGGGATCATTAAACCTTGTGTACAAAGCCTCCCGTATCAGTTTACCGAGAGTCCAAGCGCCGAACAACTTGGGCAAATCCATGCCATTCAAGTGTACCATGGTCGAGCTCTATATAATTACTTGACTTTATTTATATTAACTGGACACTGGATGTAGAGAGAAAAATATTTTAAAAAAACTCATGTCCATGTTATCTACTGCGCATGTAAGATCAGCTTATACTTTTTTATTATTTTAAAAAAATATTACGCACAAGGACTGAGGTCATCATAAATACGTAAGTAAAATCATGGTATCAAGTTAGGTCACCCACCGTATTGGTGGTATTCTGTGAAGCGTCATACCTAAATGAGAGTTGAAGTCATCTCTTGTGAACTATCCATCTTTAGCTGTTTAAAACGAATCACCTACGTGCTAAAGCATTCACACCGCAAGTATTGATTTAAGTATAGAGTACTCTCGAAGCCAGACGGAATCATTATCAATAGTTAGCTACGTAGATTAATCGTATCTCTTTTCATTCTTTCGATAGCATTTCCCACCGTATACAGAAAATTAGTAATGGCAATCACTATTACTCACGAGCATATTAGCACATCCCACCACCTTTTTTACTACATCATTATCCATAATCATAGCCATCATAATTCTAGTTTATCAGAGACAAAACCATCATATTCTTTATCAAACCTATAGAGCAATAGTATGTAGCAATACTACGTACAGTTTATAGCCAATCAAACATAGTAAGGGCATTCTTATCAACCATATTCATGCAATAGTCTCTAGTAATTCCAGAAATCAACTGGTAAGCCAGCGGTCCATCGCATTTTTTGAATGCATTACACATTGAAAAATGCAAGCAACATTGCTCATACAGCGAGCAGCAGGTAGATCGCTGTAGTTTAAGCATTAATACACAAAAAACCAGCGATGGCCAGCGGCCAAATCCGCTACATAGAGGTCGCTGACCATCGATCAATCGCTTTTCAAAAATGTTGATAAATATACTCAACAACTGGTTTGTTGTCCACCGCTTTTGATAAGCCACAAAGGTTGAAAAAATACCTTAAAAGTTTCCCACGTTTGTTTGTTGGACAACGATTGCTTGTAGTATTATCCAATCCAATATGCCAGTCGCACCCTGCTATTACACAACGGTAATCACAACATCTTGTGAGCATTCATCTTTAGCTACAACAATACATGACAGCAATAATTTGAGCGATAATAACATTATATGAATTCATAATCGGCCTATTGGCAGTTAAATGTATATACTGAGAAAACAAAAACGGAAGTTCCCTTCGCTTGTCAAATTTTTTCATATGAAATTTACCTGAAAAAGAATCAAAGATAGTGGTAATATTCAAAAAATTGACCGTATTCTCCGAAGCTTCTTCATTTTCTATGGTGAGGTACTCCAAGGGATAGATCCATAAGGCATTATCATCGACATGAGGTTGCTTCTTGTCTAGAAATACAAGAGCATCTGTATTATTTATGAAACAAATATCATCAATATAACGGAAAGTATGTTTGAAGGCACGTAGGTATTCCACTTTTCCAAGTCTGAAGCCTTTTCATAAAATGTAATTCAAAGAATGACAGATACCAGTTACACCATGTAGGAGAACAGGCAAAACCCATAGGAATACCACAGACCTGTTTCCAAGTCCTATTTCCTAATCTTACTATGCAATTGTCAATCAGTATATCATTATATTGGCAAAGAGGTTCCATGTCAATATAATGATATACTGATTGCTTAAGGCTCGATTTCCATTGATAGGCAAGTTTTTTATTTTTACAAGACTTGAATGCATATCCTATCATTCTCTGTAATAATATTTTTAGCCCATCAGGACCATTAAGAGGAATATTTTCATAGCATTTCACGATGTCAGTAGACCACATCGAAGTGATTTTGTCAATCCTCTCAAAGCATCTGTTGTAATAACGTAAATGCAAAAAAAAAACTTTCCTCTGTCTCTTTTAACCACTAGTCGTCATCTACCAGTACTGATGATCTCCAATATCCTTGTTTCTTCTAAGTCCTCCTGCACATGGATCAATCACGGTAAAAGTTCAGCTTTCTGATAGGAAGATCCTCCTTTCCACCACTGCTTTGCCCTTCTTTGCCTTTGTTTGGAAAATACTTTCTTTTTCTGTTATTGCCACTGCTTGATATGACTGAGCTTGGATTGTTCAGATTGAAGGAACCCATTTTTTTGCTAGTATTCTAGAAGTATTTGTCTTGCAAGGTAGAGAAGCTAGGTTTTTTCAAAAGACGTTCAATTTCTCAAACGTTTTCAGCATCGCCAAGGTGTGCAAGGAGTTTAGCAGTAGGGTTTATGGAAAGTTCAATGGCAGCATCAATCATGTATTGTCGGATATATAGAAAGACAATGTGGGACTTGACAACCTCTCTAGCAGATTTATGCAACAACCAAAGAAAGAAGGCATTAAGCTGATTTTGCAAAGACGCACTAGGAAAGAAAATGGAAAGATAATTCATTATATACCAGATAGAGTGATCAAACCATATGATAGAAGAATTGTTTTTGCACTTATCACCGCGTCTGCACTTAAAGAATGGTCTTTTCCAGTTCTAGATTCTAGCTTGATGAAGGTTCATTCTGTTAAAGTCGGTGTCAAAATGGCCTCTAGTTCTAGCCCAAGTCTGCTCAGAAGGACATCTTGAAGGTTCGAATCTGCTCATCTTGATAACAGTATCAAAGGCAATAGGAGTATCAAAAGAAGGATTCTTATGCAAAGCAGCAAGCTTGCATGCTTGGACTTCTTCATCAATGAGATGAGCAAGAGCGATCCAAAGCTCAATAGAGATAGGTGCTAGGAAGTTGACAGAAGGAAGGCTCCAAAGTTTGTAAGCAGTTTTTGCATATTTAAATTCAATGACACGACTAGATACCAATGGTACTTGGCAGCTATTGGCTTGACAAAATTCAAAGGCAGATTGATTTCCCACATCACAGATTTCTTGCGAGAAAGACTCTAACTGAGAAGCACTGTCTTCATCAAGGTCTTCGGTAAAAATCAACGGGTGAGTGAAGTAGGAGCAGTAGAAGGGACACGAGTATCAATAGAGGAGTCACATTTTCTTTTTCCAGGCAAGCAAATACTTTTCGAACATGCGTATTACAGAATTTTTCCTCAACAGCAATTTGTTTAGCATAGTTTGAAAGTTCCATATAATTTTTTTCAACCATGCTAAGGGATTTCTTCTTTTTAATAAAATTCGTATAAATTTTGATCCAATTCATGATGCACATCAAATCAACAAGGCAAAGAATTTTATCACCCGGGCCACCAGCATTACAAGTAGTCATATCATAAGAAGTAATCAAATTGTGAACTTCAATAACCTTCTTCATGCAACATATAATACTCTGAACAAAAGGACTAGGAGGAGGAAGGGGCTCCCCATAGCCAAGAGTAACTGTATCATGAAACCATCCTGTGGACTACATCATACAACATACCTTATTAGCCATAAAATACAAGTAAAGGTAAAGGTTTGGTGCTACCCCGACCAAAGGGTAGTCGGGGTGGCATCAGAGATGCTAGAGAGAGAGTAACAAGATTTCACATAGTCCCTCTTGACAAGTCAAGACCAAACCCTTTGAACCCTTCAATTTATAGCATAACCGGTAAAAATATAGTTGCATAAAGTTTAACAGTACAGAGTACCATAAAGTGAAGCCAATTTTAAGACACCCAACTGTTACCGGCAACCATCCCACACAACAAAACCACACAAGTTAGTCGCATGAGGAAGACAAGTGTCATAGCTGAGCATCAGTTATTATTCATGTCCAAACGAGATTCACTACTTTATCAGCTAGGTTGAATAAAAAACAAGTACGTCCAATCTTCCCAATCATTCATTTCATAGCTTAGCAATACGTTTTGCCCTTTTAACGAAGTCGTATCAGGGCAGACGTCATACTGATCAGTAAAGGAGCAAAAAGAACGTATTAATTTCACATATACATTCTTCATGTAAGCAACTATCTTTCATTACACAGATGGACAGAGACTGGCTGATGGTCACAGCGCTAGGTACTAGAGCACCACCGTGCTATACTAGACCCCACAAGCCTCCCGTATCAGTTTACCGAGAGTCCAAGAGCCGAACAACTTGGGCAAATCCATGCCATTCAAGTGTATCATGGTCGAGCTCTATATAATTACTTGACTTTATTTATATTAACTGGACACTGGATGTAGAGAGAAAATTATTTTAAAAAAACTCATGTCCATGTTATCTACTGCGCATGTAGAATCAGCTTATACTTTTTTATTACTTTAAAAAAACATTACGCACAAGGTTTGTAAGTCATCATAAATACGTAAGTAAAATCATGGTATCAAGTTAGGTCACCCACCGTATTGGTGGTATTCTGTAAAGCGTCATACCTAAATGAGAGTTGAAGTCATCTCTTGTGAATTATCCATCTTCGGCTACTTTAAACAAATCACCTACGTTAGTCTGACTTCCATATCAAACAACTACTCAGAGATAAACCTATTTCCAATCGTTAATCTGTGTTCTAGAGTACAACTCAAGCTTGAAAAGTTCGCTAAGCAATAAATTTCTCAACTAGGCTACACTCAACACAAATTAGTAACATCACCTTCATGTAAAACACTTACATGAACCATTGAGTGAAATAACTCCTAACTTAAGAGATTAAAGTTAAAGAAAAGAAATAATAATAATAGTCTGAAATTATCCACAACCTTTGGCAGACAATTTATAAAAAGCTTTCAAGTACGACTATCCTTAGAATCCAATTCTAAGATATGATAACTCATTCAACTAGAATCTCTAAGAGAATCATTAAGATATAGAATGATTAAAACTCAACTCTGAGTATCCCAAATACTCTTTTGAGTTAAATGCTCCTCTTTCTAGCACCAAATGCAAGAAAATAACATTCATTCATCTTTATAGACTTGTTTGTCTCATAGGATAACTGGAGATCCAATCAAATGAAAAACTGTACTCAAGCATCTGCAGACCATAAACTGTAGCAGAATAACATCCACTAGATAAATAAGATAATGTCCGTGAGATCCATAGGTTCTCAATTAAAATACTGGAGTAGAGAGATTCAAAAACACTGATCTGAATTCTTACTCAAATAATAGATCAAGAATTTATCATCACACTCAAGAATCATCACAATTCTGAATAATCCTCTGACAATAATTAAGTATCTATTTACGATCCGTCAATCATAAATATTTAGATTCGTATGATTTGTCAATCACAATTTTCTAGAATCCAAAACCCATAATCATTTACATGATACTGGAGTATATGTCCAACATAACTCAAGAAAAGTTAAAATCATTCCAAAATCTTTCCATTAAGAAAATACAAGATTTAGAAATATTCTTCAAACATGATTCTTTAACTGAAGTGCAAGATTCAAGGTCTATAAACCACTGGTAATTAAAGACTGAATGCATCCAAAATGACAATCATCTTCAACCACAAAAATTTTAGATTACAATCTAGAATCAAATCTAGATACCCAAAGTCCTACTGAATATCAATTCAGTTATTACTCTTGCATTCATTATGATTTGTTATCCAATTGAGCGCTCTAGGATACAATCACTAATGAGCTAAGTCTATTCCTTGACTAAGTAATACTCTATCCCAAAAGTATTGTATATCCAATGCACTTAATTTTTAATTGATGAACCAAAATGATTCATAAATAATCCACTGATCTTCAAAATATCATTTGGATTTGGGTACTTACCTACACTATATTCACTCCAAATAATTTTGTCGAATAAAGAATTACCTCCAAATACCATGAATTTTCCTCCATTAATTATTTAACAAGTATCTCAAAAGCTTTGGTTTGTTCAATTTTAATGACCAAAATCATCAAAACCACAATAACCAACTGATCGATGTTCCACCGATTTGAAAAGGAGAAAACCAAAAAAAAAAAAAAACACAATTTAATTCCATGTACCGAGAGTACCAATACTCCAGAGTTAAATGGTTTAAAATGCATAATACCAAGGAATCGAATTCCTATACCAGGTATATGCCTGAGAACCATACCATTTCCTTCGTTTCGTCAAGATCGGCTTCGAAAAAAAATTTCCACCGAAAACCGATTAATACTGCTTGACCACAAATAATGGTACTCAAGTTCCACAAAATTTGGGCTTACGTGTAACTGCCGATGTAAGAAACAAAGTCCATGTAAGTATCAAAAGTTACATCATTACAAGGTTTTCTTAAATTGACAACTGAGCACCGAGAAATCAAATTTCTATAATCGAGTGCTAGTAACTTAAATTTACCAAGTTGATTTTAAGGAATTAAAAGAATTCTTCTCTAAACCAACTTAAAGTTACTCCATGTCTAAAACCTTGAAATGCCTTGAACATCCAGCACGTAACAAGCATAGCCGTGCAGTTCCCCAAATTGCCAATTCGAAGCCCCTGCATGAGAGTCAAAACCGTCGGTCACTTCCCTTCAAAAAGGCCAAACCAACATGCCTAAAAGTATCTACGTCCCAGGCCATGCAAAAACTTGACCACTAAACCCTAATAGGTTGAAGGGAAACATGAACCCAAACGACCGCCACCATTTGTTTGAAGAAGATGGCTTCCTCATCGTTCAGAGAGGATCTACCTCAGCAAGGCATCGCGCAAGATAATAAGCTTGCAACCACTCGCACTCTCCTCAACTGTCCCAGGGAAAATCGAGATCCTATCAGATCATTGTACCACAATCTTGACAGATCTTCCCAGCTCCACAACTAGTTGGAAGTTGCGCTTCATTATGTTTAAAGCTCTCAGAAATTACTCTGACAATGGCTTCCCATAGGTAGCACAATTCACTGTCCACAATCATAGCAATGTCCTCAGTCACTGATAGAAAAGATTTTCAACTAACTTCAGACATCGAACAGATCTACAACTCACGCTGCTTCATCTGGTCTCAAGCGGTTTGTCAATTTGCAAGTAATCTAGCTTCAACAAAACTAGAAGTAAGCACAACTCTATGGTCCACCAACCAAACAGATGGATTCCAGAAGTTTAGTAATATTATTCACTCCATTAAAGAGCTGAAAGATACAAAATCGAGGTGGGAACAGAATACAGAAGCTTCTCACAGATGGATTTCTGCCAGGGGAACAAATAAGCTCTATCCATTCCAGATTGTTATGGCTAATTCCCACAACTTCATTAAGCTCAAACAGTCTCTTGGAAACAGGTAAGTTCCATAACCCATCTAATAACATGGAATAAACGCCCATGAGGGTGGTTAAATCTCTCAGCTTTACTTTCTGCTATTAGGAAAACCATAACAGCAATCACCAATCTATGCTCTACAGGTTGCATGTTTCAGCAGAGGAAAAAAACTCTCAATCCTCACACACAAATGTTAGATTCACGCTAGCTAGCTGGTTATTTCAGCAGGACTGATCAATCCAAATCAATCAATCAATAACTTAGTCCTACATGAATCCAATTCCATAGAACATTACGGTCCTATGCATGTTACTCCATCTAGCAGATTTAAGCAATAAACAAGCAATAAGATCTTCTAAAGTAGATCCTTCTACATGAATCGGAAGCTTCTACAAGAAAAACAGGAAATAACAAATGAATCCTCACTAATTCCAAGCATATTTACCAAAATTGAACTTGTAGAAGAGCACCTACCACCAATTTTAAAAAGCATGCCCATCAACCGGAATTAGCGAAACTCAAATTTGAACTTCTCTTGAGAAAATCAACACTCCAACCGGGATGTAAATCCAAGCGCTTTCAACTTCCAAATCAATGTAGGCTTGTCTCTTGTGTGTGTTCGTGTGACTCTTCATCTCCTTCTAGTCTATCTTACCAAACTATCTCCAAAGGAGACCTCTCTAAATGGCTCAAGGCTTAGGGTTCTTGGACATAGATATGGAATGTAACTCACTCTTATATCAAGAAAAGCCAGGCGCTGGAAATGCTTGAAATCATTGAGCTAGGCCTTTTACATGGTCTCTAAATGAATGGCCTGTGCTCTTAAGTTCGGAGAACGACCGTGGGAAAAGCTCCTTGACTTAGTTCCTCCCAAAGCCCTATTGACTCCTCCCAAGGCAATGCCAACTCCGGGCCAAGGCAAGGTGAAGTCTCTTACCATGTCGTGTCAGGCCTTTACATATCGTGTCAGGCCTCCAAAATGCTAGGCCTCTAGACCCAAGGCACTTTGGTTTGCTCCCCGATCCCATACAACATGTCTAGGTGGGCCGTTGGCTAAAAAGCCTTAAAACGAAAAGAAAGGGCAATTTTAGGCTGACTTCCGGAAGTTGTATCATGCGAAGGACCCTGAGGATCAAGGATTCCTCTGTTCACATATAGGAGAATGCTTAAACTGCTTGGCACACCACGTGCTATGAAAATTTTGATACAACATACAAAAGAAACTCGCTAAACTCGCAATCGATTTACTCACAGATTGTCAAAACCCAAATCCGAGTTTATCAAGATAGATTTGGTAATGTGCAAACTCTCATGCATGTAGGTCATGGTAGATCTATTCAAGGTCCTCAAATGTCAATTTTTAACATATTGTAAGTATTTAATTACACAAATCATGAACATTTTTGTGAATTTAGCCGTGAAATTGAGAATTGTAGAATTTATCACTACTTTCATGAGTTCACATATATATTGTGAATTTACTATTATAAAATCTATGCATAATTTTGTGACTATTGATTTTGAGATTTTGACATGATAAATACTTAAATATAAAATTAATAAAAATTATTTGTAAAGCTAGAAATGACTAAACAATTTTCATCCATTCTTACGGAATGGTCATTTACGTCTCAAACACATGGTTCTTTCCTCAACTCCCTCTATGTTATTGTTGTGCATTTCTCACTTCTTGGCACTATTCAAGGCTTTATCTAGCGCTCGATCTCAAAATGCAAGTCAAAATATTGTATGTTCTCTCATTGTTTCCTAGTCCTTGACCCAGCATTTGAGTCACAAAGAACTTTTAAGGGGAATTCATAGTTCCTAACTCCTTATCTGGGTCCTCAGGGCTATCTCTAACATGTTTAAGGGAGAAGTCTAAGATCCAGACCCCAAGGTGTCGATTCGTAAAGTTTGTCCCAAGGGTCTAGGAAAAGCCTCAAAAGTTCGAAGGGATCAACTTTTTGGGTAAGTCCTATTGACATTAGAGTCCTATGACGAGAGCAATTCATGATCAAACAAGTGTAACATGAGAGGGGAAATGGAGCAAAATCTTCCTAGAAGTGATATACTCTAGGTCGAGAATCACTTCAGGTGAACAGCCCTCCCAACAGCCGTTACTTTCTAGCATATTGTGTAATGCCTTGCCCAAGCAAGATCTTGCTTGAGACTCAAAAAGATCCACCCAAGCCAAACATCCATTCATTGTATGAACTCCAAATGTGCCCAAACTCATACTGCCCACATTCCAGATCAAAGTTGCCCTTCGAATTTGGACACCCTGGGAACTGCCCACAAGTAGGCGGCTGTTGGTGCTGCTCTCCCTTACTATAGGTGGTGTTGGTGTTATATAGTACACCTCAATCTTAATGCTGAAATGGTCCTAACTTACTCTCAATCAATGCATTTCTTTAGATTTTGTACCTTTTTCAAAATTTTGTTTCAAAAACTTCAAAGATCTGAGCATGCTAGTCTCCTAGACAACCGAGCAGCTATGGATATACATTTTTCTCACAATCCAAGGCAAACCCATGAACTGGGAAAGAAGGAAGAATCGTTATTTACTCTCAATCAATGCATTTCTTTAGATTTTGTACCTTGTCCAAAAATCTGCGCAAACTAAAAAAATCTGAACCTGCTAGTCTGCTAGCGAGCAGCTATGGATGTAGCTTTTTCTCAGAAACCAAGGCAAACCCACGAACTCGGAAAGAAAGAAGAATGGTTGTAAACTAATTGATGCATGAGACATGATTTGGGCTTTCAGAAAGAAAGGGCAAAAATATTGGATCGAGGAGGCTGTTTGAGTTAATTTCTTCGTTCAGCTCTTGAAGCACATTATCGGGAATTCATGAATATACATTGTAGCACACACTCCTCTTCCTAAATCAAGCTAGGACATCATCAGCTATGCACAAATACATATTGTAGATGTTGAAGATGTTTTATGTTTTGTCTTCTAAACACTGAGACCATTGTCGGTAGTGTTTAAAGTAGTGAGAAGAGCGTTATCTGGGGAGCAAGTAGCAGATTCAAATTTTACGTATTTTGAGTCTTTTTCTTAAATGCACTTGGAAAAACAGAAATTGTTGTAGATGTCTCGGTGTTGTAGAATAGGATAGCGTAAGGAGCCTCTCAGAAAATTGCTACGTATCCTGTCTTCCCTTTTGAAATCAAAGACGACGCTAGTCGCTTTACTTGGCTTCACGGCTTCTACGTGTATGACAATCTTGAGATCACTCTGAAAAGTTGAATCCATCCATCTAGTACCTCCTCTGCTTAATCCCTCAGGTCGAACTTGAAATACTTTTAGTCTGTTCTGTAGTATGGAGTCCAGCACAGAAGAGTTAACTGAGGACAGCTGCATTGTTTGGCCCCCAGTGGTGATAATTGAGAATACCAGACTAGGCAAGGATCCAAACACTCGTAAATTCACTGGACTTGACAACGAAGAGGTTCGGACATTTGTAAGAGGTGTAAGTAGTGTTGAGTACAACAGAGTTATGGCTGTCTATGATTTTAGAGGCCACAAAGGCAAGACTCTAGTAACCTTTCCTGGCAACGACCTTGGATATATCAATGCTCAAACTCTGAATGATTGCTTACAGCGTATAGGAAGGGGCAGAGAGCAATGGATGAAAGTGATGCCAATGGACTCATCTAACTTTGAAGGCTGGGACACTGAGGAATTGCGGACACAAGATGGAAAACGGATTCTTTATGGATATATTGCAAGACCGAACGACATGGAACAGCTCGATCCTCACAAAAAGCATCTTAAAAAATGGTCTGTGGAAAATCTTGAAGAGAAAGTGCACAGACCTGCAAGGAAGCGAAATCAAGTAATCCCATATCCTACTTCATTGATTTTCATGTAGTTCCTCCATGGTTATTATTGACTGAACATATTATCACTGAAAACTTATAGCTCGTACAGATATTATTCTGGGTAAAGTATAATGTTCAGGAGGCAACATCTTTAATGCCTTTCTACATAGTTTCGGCACCAAAATTATGAATGAAATTTCATATGTACTACTCTGCAATCTCAATTCACCTGCTACTACTGTAACATTCCGAGTCATTCCATGAGGCTAATTCTAAGGTGAAGTCTCGAGGCCAAGGACTATGTATTCTGGTGCTGTATTTCTTTGGCTTGTGGAGGGATTGGATCATGCATTAAAATTCTCAATTATTTCTGGGCTTCCGAGCAGTGCTTTGCTCTGACAGAGCGCCTACCTATCAGGCAATAATAAATTAGGTCTGATAAGTTTTAACCAATAATTCCAATTACCATTGGAGCCTGCAGGATTTGGGATCATATGTTTAAACATTCGTATGATTGAATCTGAGGGTGTAATTCGTTTGAAAGTTCAAAGCATGGAAATCCAGGACGTAAAAGGTCTCCTTAAAAAGGCCTCCTAGAATATCATGGCCGTTTTCAATCAACAAGATTATTGATAGTGCAGTGGCAATTTTTGTCATAACGATCAATGCTCACGACTCACTGAGCTGTTGTTTTTTGACTCGGCATTATCTACTGGACTTAATTGTATAGAAGCTAAGGGCTATCTTTTCAACTTTCCCAGTCATCTGGTTGAACTTGCTGTTAAACAAACTACTTCGGTACCTCCAAGTTCTTCAACAATGAGATTTCTATTGTAGTTTTTTCCTGATTTGTAAGTCCAGAGGACCGAAGTTGATGAAATAAATGAAAGGTGGCCAAGAGTTGGCATGCATGCTGAACTTGGGTGTGTTGGTGTGTGTGTGTGTCTATACGACATGGAGCCAAAGATGGTTACATAATTAGTATATGATGGGCAATTATCAAGCAAATACAGATTTCATCCTATTTAAGTCAGTAATATCACAGCTGGTGAGTTTCCCTGCTGTTGATTGAACTGCTGAGGTGTTGGAAAATTCTTTCAGCACAGGTGTCTAGCTTACACATTTATGATATGCTAACTTTCCAGGATTGAGATTACGAAATGCATGAAGGTGAAAATAATTAGTTGGAGAACTGGCGCCTCTGTGTCCCGTTCCTCTCCCTTTCCCGTGCGACAAAGTTTCCATCTATACTAGATATACAATTTGTGAGATGCAATAGGTATTTATGCTAAAATTTAAGTTTGCAATTCATCTGCAGGATGCAGAAGAGACTGAGGCTAGGCGAAAGGTACTTGAACAGGTTGTAGAAGAGGCCGCAAATCACCTTCAGAATGAGAAGACTGGAGTTGACATGCTAAAAGAGGCTCTAAATAAGATAAATAAGGAAATCGAAGAGGGAAGCCAGCGGGAGGAAGCAGCAGAAGCTCGACATAGACAAGAAGTATTTCTTCTTTCAAAGCCAAAATTCTCCATGTTCACGAACTCACTATATGACTCACATTTTTTGTTGGTGGTTTAAATTGATACTCGTGGACGTTAATTTTGTTGGTGGTTTAAATTGATACTCGTGGACGTTAATTATAAGCCGTTTTACTAAAAACAATGTCTTGCTAATGAGCTTGGTTACAGTGGCCATAACAGGATTTCTCTTGCATGCTTTTGTTCAGCAATGAGAACACTATCTGTTGTTTGCGTAAGCTGCACCTTTGGCATGTGTATAACATGGATGAAATCATCCTACTGGTAAAGATTGCATGAAACTATCGTACCAATGAAGTCAAAATTGCTTGCAGTCTAGAAATCACTTTCTTTGGCAGCTTACCGCTAGAATTCACTTTAAGGTCTCCATGTCCACAGACTTTATATGTAGGAACTTGACAGGCAACAAGGAAAGAAGTTGTCTTGGCACAAGTTTTTAATTTGAGAAACATCTGTTAGAAGATAACCAATTTGATGACGAATGGGCAAACGCAGTTATCACTGAGTAGAAAAGCTTTTGAAGAAGATCTGCAGAAAAGGAAAATTCAGTATCAGCAAATGGAGCTGGAAATTAGAGCACAGCTTTCTTTTAAGAAAGCTTCGTTGTTACGAAATACTATGAAGTGGAATCAAGAAGCTCAAGAGCTGCAACATGCTATTGAAGAAAAGAAAAGAAAGCATGAGTAAGCATCCCTTTTATATCATGGCTCATAAGGACTTCGACAGAGATGTAAGCTGCATTTGAATAATTTGAACTTATTCTACCATTATCCTACACCATATTATTAGACTCTTTGTAGGTGTTTTTTAACCATTTTAGGGAATCTGTGCACAATAACTTTCTATGCGGGTGGTGATGTTAATTGTGACTTGAGGAATTTTGAAGGTTAAACCCAAGTTTCTCAGGTTCATATGATACGCCCACATTGTTGCTCTCTCACATGCATTCAGAACCAAGTTTCTTTTGTACGATTCTTCGTTCATGATTTGAAATACATGTTTTGTGGGTGTGCAGGATGAGACAGAAAGAAGCACTAGAAGAGATGGCAAGTGATTGTGACCTGCAGGCGCTGATGGAGGCGAGGCTTGCAGACCTCAAAGGCAGAATGCATGAGATGACATTAGAGTTACAGAGAAAGCATCAAGAGGAAAAAATGAAGGTTGATAATAGACACTTCTACTTATCAGTGTCAGAGATCTGGATTGAATACTTTTTTGAGATTGTACCAAAGTCTATGGCAGATTTAAACCTGTGCTACGTGCACAAAACAAAGAAAGTTCAACAGTGTTCTTGTAGGTGTTTTAGAATGTTCCATTGCCATTGAACCTTACAGTTTTTCCAGGTCTTTCAGACGTTTGTATCCAAGGTCAGAAAAGCAGTAATCTGTTCTTCTTTGTAAGATCATAGTATTTCCTTTTCCAGATCAACAAATTTGATTGGGCAGACGTGCAAAAATGACATTCTTTGTTCTGAATTGTTCTCAGCTCAAGGAACGCATACAAAAAGAAAGGGAGGAGTTTTTGCAGGAGCATCTGACAGTTCGAACCGAGTTGGAAAACAAGGCCAAAGCAGCTAAAGAAGAAACAAATCGGTTAAAGACTGAGACTGATAGCAATATAGTAATTACCTTGAGCACTTTATCTTCTCTTGTATGTCCTCATTTTTTGGTGCGGCTGATCAAATCGAACTCCTAACCCAAGTGAATCCTTCAGCTCTTTTATATATGATCTTCTTTTGTATTTGAAACTTTTGTCCTAGATGAGTATGTTACTCTATAAGGCAAAACAATCATCAGTCATTTCACTAATGAAAAGAAAAGCCATATGAATTCCTGGCTTCTATGGACAAATGCCATTCTGAGATTTCGAAACATTGTTTATGCTGTGTATGCAGAATAAAGAGTGTGTTGTTTGCTACTTTAAATTCGGGGCAGACAAATTACGTGCCTACTTTGAAGCATGCGGTCATGCCAATGTTTGTATCCAATGTGCGGATGAAATGTGGCAATTCAAAAATAAGGCATGCCCAACTTGCAAAGCTGCCCAGAAAAGGAGGCCAACCAAGTTTCCTGTCAATATCTACCTCTGATTTGGTTTGCCTTCAACTTGGAGTGATATGATCTGAACTATATGCTAACAACAGGGTTTTGAAAGTTTTGCTAAATCTACAAAATTTTCACCAGTTTACCTGTTTGATGGGGATAGAGCTCCAATTCCTAGTTGTTCAAGCTAACAAGATACGTATATATCTATGCGTTTTACTAAATTGGATCTTCAGCCAGTTTCTTTTGTATTTTGATACTGTTCTAAATGCCCAAAATTTTTGGGTTCTTTAAAATGCAAAGCCTAATACTTTGGTAAGCATAAAGCAAACTCAAGTCTTAACTGTACTTGCTACTCAAAAAATTAACTCGTTTGTGTAGATGTTTTCATTTGTGATCCAAGGTATCTTTCAAACTTATAAATAAATGTATACTTTTCAGCAAATGATACTTCCCACCATTTTCATCATCATTCTAGTCATGCCTTTATGGTTAACTTCAAGCATGCTAGCACAAACCTAACTTTTCATTCATCTGTCTTTAGCAGTCTTTTGGTTCTCCATGGGATAGCCACGATTTAAGATTAACTTCCACAGGCAGCCTCTAGTTGTAGTTTCTGAAAACGTTTACTTTAGTCAAGACACTATTTTGGCCAATTTTATCAGCACGTAACTACAAGTGGCAAAGGGTTACGAAGATTAAAAATCACCCACAGCCCTCAAGACTACCTCAGAAACTTACACGCAATGCTATTTCCTGAACTCCTGATATTCCAAGATGCCACATCCAACCTCCTCCAGCTTAGGCACACCAACAAAGCAGAACCAAAGGTTCTTGTTACCCCACCAGTTTGTGAGAGGAGGCACACTACATCACAGAACTCAAGGTATGCATCTGAGTTTGTATGCACCAAGGACTTAGGCTGCAAACTTCAAAGGGTACAAAATTAGCCAGGTATTCTGACTCAAATGGGGTATCTTTAGCATCTGATCAATATGTGTCTCTAGATATAGTGACTGAGGCTCTTGAGGAGGGAAATAACTCTCAGGCATAGGAAAGAATCTTCATCGGCCTGCCTCTTGTGACAACAATGGAAGTTTAACAATAGATTAACTCCAGTCACAAACAATCTACAAGCTGCACATACAAAGAACTAGATCCACCCATAATTCAGAACAAGGATGAAAGTAGTAAGACATTGGAATATAACCTGTATCTTTGAAATTTATTATAACTAAATCCAGCGAAACTTTTAATGGTAAAAAAACTGAAACTGATAAATCCCAATTTGAACATGTCGTATACATATCCTAAGAATCATAGCAAATGTAAGCAATAATGCTAAGACATGGAAACATACAAGAACATCCACGGTGATATGCTGATGCCGTGATAGAAACAAAACAAAATAAAACATCCATTGATTGCATCACGTTCATATGGAGATGACACAATAGAAAACAAAAAGAATAACAATAACTACTGACTGCAATTGCATCACAAGAAAATCCATAGAGCTCATTCGAAAAGGAAATGGAGGAGGTTCAAAGACTTTGACTAAGCAAAACAAGACAAGATGACATCTTGAATCAGCAATAGACTCTAGACTTTAATAAAATTTAACAGTCTTTTAAATCCATCAGCTATTAACTCTCGCAAGTTAGTACCTTATAGGGTTTAAAAAAGGATCTTCTTTCATTTTTTGAGGTTAATGGATCATTTCGAGTCCTATAGAGCTTTACAAGCATTGCTGAATTCATGCAACACATATTTTCTTAGAACATTATTGTCCTATACATTTGAGATAGTATGTGAAGTCTTTTACAATGTTGAGTAGGTATATGTAGGAAACATCGTAAATTGTGGATCCAGCCTATTATCGTCTTTGGCGTTAATTGTTTATCTTACTGCAATCCTATTCCCATTCACTAGTGGTACTGGTTTGCAATTTCCCCAACATCTGTTGAAGACCTGTTTCTTATTCTATCATCATAATTACACTGAACTTCATTTATATTCCTTAGTATCACCAATTCTGACAGAATAACCTTTCATTGTGATCTTCTTTTTTTTATTACTTTTGTTTGACATGCTATGACAATGAGCACAGCTCATGTGGTCGCCATGTGTGTGTGTGTGTGTGTGTGTGTGTGTGTGTGAGAGAGAGAGAGAGAGAGTGAGTGAGTGAGAGAGAGAGAGAGATTATGCAAGTGCTTCAAGACGGTAGTGCATAGAACCGAACAAAACATAGCAAAGAGAAAAGTTCGCAAGGAGGCAAATCCGTTGAATAAGATTTCCTAATGAGGTACATATAAATCACTTGACATGGACTGATTCTATAGTGCTAGTAGTACAATCTCATCAAATGAGTATCAAGTAGCCACTTTTAATATTTTTCATAAGCGATTGTTGGTAGAAGTTAAAAAACATGAGTGATCAAAACAGTTCTGCTTCTACATGAGGCTGGTACAACCAATTCTCAAGCTCATCGCCCTTGCAGATAAATCTTCCTGCAGAAAGCTGAGGCTGAAAAGGAGATGCCAGAAACTTCAAAGTATCCTTCACTGCTTTTGAGACCTGACAATTCCTTGACTTTCCCCAATTTGTAATAATTATGACTCGAAGCGGAATAGGATCTACTTTGAGCATTTTATCTCTGCACAAGATCAAAGCAGCATTTAGAGCAACCAAAGCTGTCCCCACTTGCATATCAAGTAGCCACAAATACCAGCAATTTCTGAATTTCTCCCATACACCTCGTGGATATAATTTACTTGCCAAAGCAGCTTCCCAAATGCAATGAGCTTCGACCATGGAATTTTGATTATGAAGGCAGTCAATCAAACAATCTGCAAATTCACGAGTCCAATTATGATGTTCCAGCCGCAATTCTTGGAATGCAGACTTTGCATTGACCTCCAAGTTGTTCTTCTTTCCTGATTGACTCAGAAGATCACCGAAGTGCTTATGGGCACGGTGGCCAGTCTTGTGCATCAGATCTTGGATCTTTTTTAAATGTTGTTTCCTGCAATCCTTGTAATAGTTCAACAGATAAGTGTAAGTTTGTAAGGTCGGTGTAAGACCCCAGGATTGCATAGATGCGAGCAAAGTTTCCACTGAATCAAGCATGTGTGACTCCAAGTATGTGTGGATTAATGCATTGCAAATGGCCACATTTGGTTTTACTCCAGCCCCGAGCATTTTATCAAACCAATCTTGAGCTCTAACAGGAGAGCCTTCTTTATTTCGTGTACTCACTAGAATGCAATAGGTAAAAACGTCAGGAACCAAACCCGCAGTCTGGATGTCCAGAAGAACAGCTTCTGCTTCATTAGCTCTACCAGATCTCCCCAAGGCATGCATTATACTGTTGTAAACTACCAGATCAGGCTTCAAGTGTGAGGCTTGATACTGTCTATAGAGATCCAATGCAGCCTTAACCTTACCCTTATTTCCTAGCATGTCAATCAAACTGCTATAAGTTACACCAGTTGGAGGAATGCTGCAAATTTTCATCTCCTCAAAACATTCCATGGCCGAACGTAAGTCACCACATCTTTTAAAACTGTTGATCAAAGAATTGAAGTTATATGGGCTCGGCTTCCAAGCTGTTTCCTTCATAAGACAAAACATTTCTGTTGCATCCTGATGACGGCCAATAGTTGTAAGAAAATCAATCATTGTTACAAAAGTGTAACAATCAGGTTTCCATCCAAGTTTTCCCATTTCTTTAAACAGAGCAAACGCTTCATCATAAAGATTTGCATTTCCATAGTTCTTTATCAAACTATTGACAGCACTGACATCAGCACCACAATTCGCTCTCCTCATCTCCTGAAACAAATGTTTGGCAGCAACCAAATTTCCTGATTTTCCAAGCAATTCAATCATTAGGGTGTAGTTCTGCCCATCATGAACAAACCCTGGCTTCCACTTTGCCCAATTAAAAAATTGCATTGCAACCCTAACATCTGTCAAGCTTTTCAGAACCTCCTTCACATCATAAGGACTAATCTCTGCATCCTCAAAATCCTGAAGCATTGCCTTCATATTTGAGGCAGAACAATCAGTTTCTAGCAGCTTATTACACATCTGCTTCACAACATTTGCAGTCCAGCCTTTTGTGATGCCCTGTTGAGTGCACAAGAAACGCTTGCAGGAGCCCCTAGATTCCCAATCAATGTGCAATCCTGACTGTTTAAGGAACCTTGAAGCAAGACTGATCTGCCAATTTCCGCAATCTTTCCATCTCGCACTGCTTCCGCAAAGCTTTCTAATTGATGGCGAAGCCAAAGCAGTCATAGCCAGATATTGACATCGAATGGAATGTCATTCTTAAAACTCTAGAAACGTTAAAACCCTAATTTTTAAAGACAAGGCGTCTTCATCAATATGCCAAAAAAGAATAAGCCCTTGTGCTAATATGTTCATTTAAGGCATGATGCAATATCATGTTCCACTAGGGTTTATGGTATAGTTGTTGATTGCAACAGAATGTGATAATATGTTCATTTAAGGCATGATGCAATATAATGTTCCACTAGGGTTTATGGTATATTTGTTGATTGCAACAGAATACGTGTCGCCACATCAATTGTGTAGTGACATGTAAGAAACTCTTAGTGTCTGCTACATCTCATGTCCCTTCATTAGCCGACTCACCACCTCTTCACCTTTCTGATCTGTTGCAGTCAGTTGGCAGACTCCCACGGACATCATCATAGTTTATGCACTTTTATTTTTAATGCCAGGATTTGGATTAATCTTAACTTTACTGCAAGCTTCGCTCTTGTTTAAGTCTGCTTTTGTTTAAACTTCCCCTTTGGGGTGTATATATCTTTTTCATCAATGTACCTACTACTTTTTCCTATGAATAAATGCACCATGGTGCTTCTTCTTCTCTTAGTGGTGATTTAGGTTAATACTATTGATAGTTTAGCTCAGCTCATTAGTATTAATTGACATTTGAGGCTCCACCTGAAATTTAGACAAGATTTAAAGGTTTATAAGTAAGCCTAATAGGGCCCCACCTATGCCCATTAGTACACCTCCACCTGGAATTTAGACGAGATTTAAAGGTTTATAGGCAAGCCTAATAGGGCCACACCTATGCCCATTAGTCAATCTCTTAACTCACCCGTTAATTAAAGGCCTTCATTTGGTCGCTAATTTCTAAGGATTAGCTAATTGACACCCATTAAAGATAATTGGTTTAAATAACTATCCCTGGTTTTATGAATAAAAGATGGGAAAACGGTAAAACCCATGACCATACAAGAAGATTAATTAATGGGTTTGGTGAGACCACTACAACCATTAATTGACTAATGGTTGCCACATTTTAGGTATTTGTTAGTGGGCTCCATAAATGGCTTGGCCAAGATGTATATAACAACCTCTAATTGATTAATAATGTTTAAAATATATATAGAAAGCTGCAAGAAAAAAAAAACTTGC
The DNA here is from genome assembly GCA_029204225.1 of Diphasiastrum complanatum. Classification (NCBI taxonomy): domain Eukaryota; kingdom Viridiplantae; phylum Streptophyta; class Lycopodiopsida; order Lycopodiales; family Lycopodiaceae; genus Diphasiastrum; species Diphasiastrum complanatum. The sequence continues at coordinate 30,345,628 of CM055108.1, read as the reverse complement.
ATGTTAATGGGGCTTATATAAAGCTAGAGTTGAACCCTAAAATACAAACACACCTTAAATGACTTGAACCACCTATGAAGGTCGCTCAAAATATAATTCAGTCATGTAAACCCTTCTTTAGGGTCGTAAACCACCTATAAGGATCAAAGAAATACCATTCCGCAGTGTAAAAACTAGCTATAAAGGTCACTAGAAATACCATCCCCATTGTGTCAAACCTTTGTAAGGTTTGTGAACACATAACAAATGATGCAAAAACATTTCAAAAATTATTCTTTCGAAGAATCAAATCTAATGATTTGGTTAAAATTTATATTTACCATTTAAAAAAAAAATTATAGGCATTCAAAATGCTATTATTGACTTTTAATGGTTTTTTGGGTAGCTGAATCTGGTAGAAAATACTTTGCCTTGGCATAATGGACTTTTATTTCCATTCCAAAAATGAACATTTAACATTCCATGTATGCCTTTCTTTAAGGGTGTTTTTGCACTAGGCAACTTCATTTGCCTAGGAGGTGCGTGCACATTTTGGATGGGTGTGTGTGTGTGTGTTTAAACCTAACAAAACTAAACTGCACAAAATAGTTTGCTAATGACTATTACAATACTAAATGAATTAGTAAGTCGTAAAATTGGTGTCTTCTAAATCTGCCAAAATACGGCCATGTTGAGAAGAGAATGCTCACCTGCATCCATCCACAACAATAACCAAGTACAAATAGGAGAATTATTGTGGGAACTACATGTGTCAATTTTGGGTTACACATGGCTTTATTCTTGGCCATATAGTGTCTAGACACGGGATTGCCATGGACCTATCGAAGATCAAAATCATTATTGATCTACCACCACCAGGAACGATCTGCGAGGTTTCCATCTTTATGGGTCATGCTAACTATTATAGGATCTTCATTCTAGCTTTTGCAGAGTTAGCACGACCAATTTACAAACTCACAACAGATCCACATTGGAATGAGGAAGCCCTAAAGGCTTTCTAGAAGCTCAAAGACGCATTGGTTTCAGCACCAACCTTACGCCCACCCAATTGGTCCATTGAGTTTCATGTGCATACGGACGCATGAAGTATGCAGTGGGAGCAGTCTTAACCCAGTCAGGAGAACACAAAAAAGATTTTTCGATTTGATTTGCAAGCCGATAGCTCAGTGATACATAAATGAATCACTCAACCACAGAGCGGGAAGCACTGGCAATGATATATGCAATTAAGAAGTTTTGGCATTACCTGATGGCCACACACTTTGCCTTTTATACGGACCATCAGCCCTTGTTCTATCTTGTTAACAAAACCTGCAATACATGGAGAATCACTAGATGGCTATTTTTGTTGTTGGAGTTTGATTTTCGAATAGTGGTTCGCAAGGGAAAGCAACACTACATGGTAGATCATGTGTCGCGGATCAAGGGGAAGGAAACTGCAACCCAACCTGATGATGAGCTACCCAATGTTGCCTCCGCCAACACAGTTGAATAACTGATGTGGGGCCAACCAGACAAATCACTACCAAAGGCAGAACAACGGCAGTTGATCTTGAAAGCTAGACCTGATTGTCGGCCAATTGTACCGAAGAGGACCAGATGGGATCCTTCGGCGATGTATCCTTCCTCATGAGGCCACCCAAATCATTTCGCTCTCACATGAAGGCATGGGTGGAGGTCATTTTGCATCCAACATTACAGTTCGCAAGATCCGGCAATCAGGATCCTAGTGGCCAACGATTCATAAGGATATGGAGGAATACCTAAGGAAATGCGATGCAAAAAATGTGACACTCTAACAAATGTCTTAAAAACTAATTTATAGGGTACCTTAAACCGTGAAGGGCACCTTTGGCATTTGTAGGGCAGTGTCATCTTTCTTGAAAATTCACTTTGTAGTGGGTTTCTTTCCTTGCCTAACCTAAAACCAAGATCTAGTCAATCTAGCATCAAAGAGATAAAGTTAGTTGTCACGCGTAGGTTCGTTCCCATGAGAGCGATAGTATAGTTTAGATTTCAACATGAATGGAGGATCCAAATCTAACTCTAACATCCATTAACCCTAAACATTAACACTACACATCCATTAACACTACGATCCATTAACACCACAATCCACAATAGAAATAGCTTACCCTTTCTCTCTCTCCCTTTCTCTCATAAAAAGTATAATAACATACAATCCCAATATCATTCAGATCCAACAATTAACAAAATCCAAAGAAAGCATGAAAGATGGAGGAAAACTGATACAGAGCAAGGACATTCATCAATCCATTCCTGAAGATAACCAATCTGCTTTATTGAAATGAGGAAATGAACATGTGTAGGAACTCGAGTTGGTCCCTTTTTATAGTAGAGAGGAGGACCCTGGCCTCTGAATCCTATTGAGCCATTTATGCCTCCCTAATTATTTATATTCAAAAAAGTGTGGGAACTATCCAAATTGGAGGGAAACCCAACTTTATTCACTAACTTGACATCTAGACCCTGCGACATTAAAAGTCCCGCAAAAAGGCCTAAAGTCCTTTTATTGACTTTCTAATCAATCAAATAACTATGTGATCATCGGGTTGGACTTACACACGCAGGGTGCCAAATCTCTCTCACTTATTAACTAGGGTTAGGGGGATCTGCAAACCTTCCAACAGTATCCCCCACCAAAACTGGTGGCAGTCTTACGACACCTACTAGATGTAGTTATTGGGGACTTTTATTGGCTTCGCACCGAATCTTGATTAAATGGTATTGCACCTTCTCCATAAAGTCGAGGCGTGCGGTAATAAAATACAAATTGTGGGGCAGAAAACAACGATGGGCTTCTGCAATCCACTTTGAGGTTGTCCATGATGTGAAGCGTCATTCCCAGGAGCCTCCCATCATTGCTGCACGAAAGTATAAACGAGCAACCGGCAGCTGATCTTTGATATTTTCTGAGGCCATCAGCTTATTTGGATCGAATGCCAGAGGAGGGAGACAATCGTCCCATCTGGTTGCCACTTACGCCAACAGAGTTAGATCTCTTGCAAATAGTGCCGATTGTCACACTGTTGGATCTGGAGAGTGGAGATACTCTCTCTGGTACGTTTGTAAAGCCTGGTGGAAGTCCATTGATATTGTCCAGCTGTAGGGCTGATGGATGATTGGCCAATTGGGCGTAAGGATTATAATCTTGTCCATAGCCAATCCCAAATCTTTCCATTTATTCCTTCTCGGCATTGGCACATAATAGGGATCTACCTGCAATTGGCGAGGGTTGGTGATGTAGCTCTTGATTGATTCCAAAGTTTTCTCAAAAACGGTAATTCTTTATGTCGGTTGCTCTCCCAATGCAGGTATTTTGTCCAACTCTTTGTCGGCCTCTATCTCGGAGGTCTTAAACTTCAGAACCCAACCACCACGCGAGGACTCATGGGGATTTTGCTTTAAGAAATTCTGGATCTGGTCCTCGATGTTGATGGGCCTTCTGAATAGAGGTGTGGTCCTTGATGAGGATGGACCCGCTTGCACTGTTGGTAAAATTGGCGGTTGTTCTGGTATGTCTGGAGCTCCCCCTGGTCCATGCTCAAATCCAGCCCTGTATTCATTGGTACATCTTCTTGGCACGTAGGGGAGAATTGCAGTATGACCAGTATGGGGATTTGGAGTCCGGCTTCCAATACCTGAGCGGCTGTTTTTTCATAGGCGTTGATGGTTTTTTTAGCCTTTGCCAACTCAGTTGAAGCTGCTCCTTTGAACCTGTCAAAGCGGCCTTGGAATCTCTGAAAGGCCACTTTGTATGTTTCCACTTTCTTGAACAAATACGCGATCTCCATCGGTGTGATCGGATGATCTTGTATTTGTGTCTGAAGATATGCATCACGCTCAAGGCTGGTCGCACCCAATTCACCTTGAAGATGTGTGTGATCTTGCTCCGTCACCTGCAATTGACCCTTTAGCAGTTGCACCTGTTGTTTTGCATCCTACACGGCCTTATCCACCTGATCATGTGCGGTTGTCAGGGCGTTTTGCAGGGAGCTGACGTATTCTTTTAGGTGATCAGCCTGTTACTGGGCCAACTTCTTTTCAACTTCAAACTTATCTTCATGCTGCTTGGCTGGACAATCTTTTGGTTGATCAGAGTGTTTTCTGATCCTAGATCTGAAATTCTTTGCTCCATTTCTTTCTTCTTATCAAGCATAGACTGGATCACTTGCGCAAGGCTTGAGACCAAACCAAGAGCATCATAGAATCTACTGTCGTGGAGGCGGTAGCAGTAGGAGGACCTGATGACACTGTCCTTGGTTGGCGTGGAATAGGTGCCAGTACTTCTTCTTCTTCATAAATGTCTTCTTTCTCAAAACCCTCAGGCACGGTGGCGTCGAACTGCTTCGGTGATTTCACAACTTGGTTGACCCAAAGTGCGACTGGGCTATCTTCAGTGTGAGGTTGTTGGCTTACATCTTCAACACCGACAGTAGAGTCATGGATTTGTTCGAATTCTCTTCTAGGGGATTGGAGTTCAAAGGGCACAGGGCTCTGGGACATTTTAAAAATTTAAGTGGCCCTAAGGGGGTCCAAATCATCGAACATATCCATGATAAACTGCGTGTTTGGTGAAGCAGCTTTGGTGTGCAGGGGTGAGGTGGTTTGGGCAGCTATGATGGGAATGGTAGCCCCAATGGTCACAGACTGTCCTTGTGTGGAAGCAGAAGCGAGGGAAGCATCAGAGGCGGGGAGAATAGGAAGTTCAGTGCGAACAGCAGCAAGGGTTGGAAGCGTAGCTGATGATGTATGCCTAGTGCGACGTCGTGACGCGAAAGGTGAGTCAGAAATGATGATCTCGCTGCGTGGACAACGTCGACTATGAGAACTTGAGGCCTGTTGAGGTGAAAGCCATGGATTTTGTTTTTCAGGTGAGAAGTGGCTAGAAGAGACAATAAAGAGCCAGCAGCGAACTGTTACTTAGTAATGCCCTTAATAGCTTGTTTGAGCTCACCATAAACAATCTTGAACCAATTATATGGTTCAAGAGGGGCTTTGACCAACTTAGTATAGGAGTCAACAATCCTATGGAGGATTTGTGAAGTGATGCAGTCTTTCTTGAGGTTGCCAACCATCATGAAGTTATTTAGTAGCTGGGCAGCAGCGTGTATGACAGGCTCAGTGATGGCTTCAAGGAGGTATCCGTCGTTGGTCCATTGCAAATCATTGGTGAGGTTGATGTATGGCTTGATGGCCTGTTTGGCCTACTTGTGATTGGGTGAGGCCTGTGTACCGGACGCTATACCTATGGCTACAAGGGTGGCCTCAGTGATGCGCACCTTGTGTGTTGCTCCCTGAAAGGTGATATAAAATTTAGATTTCTCTTCCTTCCACATACTGAAGGCAAGAGTGATGAGATCCATGTTGATTCTGCCAGAAAAAGCTCTCTCATTAATACCCATTGCAGTGAGTAGAGGCTCCGCAAGGATCATCCACTGAGTGACCATGCTTGTGCTAGGAAGGATCATGATGTCCGTTGCAGATGGGACACCACGATGAATAGTATAACGCGGAAACTGGGAAGTATCTGTAGAAGACATGATGAGCAAAAACGAAATGTAAGACGAGCGAAAGTATATTAGAAAGCAATTCAGGAAGTTTGGAAGGCTTTGGTCGCAGGAAAAATTCGCAAGAGCTTCGCTAGCACAAGTGAGGAATGAATCGAATTCAACCAACTAAGAGGTGAATTTGGTGGGTCCATTACACTGAATACTAGTTTGGCTTATCAGTTCTGAACAAAAATTTGTAGGCATGTACAGTACTGTGAAAATAGACTATAAAAATCTCGGCGAAGATTTCTAGGAATCTGAACCTATTCGGCAAACGTTTTTCAGGGCTAGCAAAGGATGAACCTTCGACCAAGAGAGTCCTTCGCCCAGGTACTTTCATAAATGCATTTCTTCACAATCTGAACCTATGGACAATCTAATTTTGACATTTTAAGATTATCTAGCAGGTCGGCGAAGGTTCATAATGAGGTTAAGGTGCTCGGCGAAGGTTCCCAAAATGGCATATTACTGATCTTCGCCTGACTCAAAAACTGGATTTTTCCTGGACAGGAACCTTCGCCCAGATCAAATTAGATACATCTGAAGTGGATGTACAGTCTGGAGGCTCAGCGAAGATTTCTAATATTATATAGGCCAAATCCGACCAAAACAATGATTTTCTAAGTCATTTTCCATCAAAAATATTGTCCTTATTTTTCCCATGCTAATGACTTTTATGTCTTTTGCTCATCAGTCTTTTCTCAATGTTTTTTTTTTTCTTTTTTTGTCTTTTTCCCAAAAAAACTCATCAATTTAAATACTGAAAACAAAAAATTGAAAAACAAATAAAATAAAAAAAAACCATTGAGATCAAGCTTGCTGAACTGGCGGAGTAGGTTGTCAAAACTTGCGTAATCGGCTGCCATTCACTGAAGTATCAAATCGTTTTCCATCCAAGTGCTCAAGAATTACTGCGCCATAGTTCAGGATTTCTTTCACTTTATACGGGCCTTCACCGGTAAACTTCAACTTTCCCTTGATCAGCTTGGTTTTGTACATCAATGCAAGATCTCCTGGTTTCAGATCCTTTTCGTGCAATCGACGATCGTGCCATGCCTTACGGCGGGCTTTCTCTACTTCTAAGGCATGAACTGCTATCAATCGGGTTTCACATAATTTGGGCAACGCTTCATAACGTAGTTGTAAAGACTTATCATCATTTAATTGTTTTGTTGTCGCTATGCATAAAGATGGGATTAAAAATTCAATCGGCATGACAACATCTTGACCATAGATCTGTTAAGAAGGTGTTTGATTTGTACTATTTTTGCAAGCAGTTCTGAATGCCCATAACGCTGCATACAATTTATATTCCCAATCAGACTGACTTGCTTCAACTGTCTTTGTCATAATGGTGCAGAGAATCTTATTGGAAGATTCAGCTTGGCCATTCCCTCTCGGATAGTAGGGATTGCTAAATCTGTGTATCACAAAAAAATCTTCCAGTAAATACTTTATTGTTTGATTAACAAAGTGCGTACCCCAATCACTGACAATCTCGATCGGACATCCAAATCTGATTATAATATTTTCATATAGAAACTTGGTCGTAGATTTCGCATCAGCAACTTTGACAGCTTTGGCTTCAACCCACTTGGTCATATAATCAGTTGCTACGATAATGTATTGGGCCTGAGATCCTTGCGCGGCAGGGTGAATAGGACCAACATAATCCAGTCCCCATTTTTCAAACGGTGCTTGCAATAAATCCGGATGCAAGGGTTCAAAGTTTTGTCGAGTAGGTCATCGTGCTCGCTGGCAAAGATCACATGTCTGAATAAAATTTTCTGTGTCTTTATGAAGCGTAGGCCACCAACAACTTGATTGCAAAAGTTTCTGAACAGTAATATCTATAGTGAAGTGTCCTCCATTCATGCCATCATGTGAAACTTCATTAAATCTGGAACTTCATACGGTAAAACACATCTTCGTAAAATATTGTCTGATCCACGATGATACAATTGTCCTGCAATCAATTGATAAGGTTGAGCCTTATGAATCAATTGTCTCTTCTGTACTTTTGTCAAGGAGTCATTCGATTGTCCTAGCATCAGGTACTCAACAATATCCATTGCCCACTTAGATATTGCTTCGACATAGAACAATGCAGCATCTGGTAGTTCATCATCCACTTCAGTATTAACTAGTGCGGATTCGATTCGTGAAACGTGATCGGCTAGATAATGCTGCTTGCCCTTCCGAACCACAATGCGAAAGTCAAATTTAGTCAATAACAATAACCATCTTGCAATACGTCCAGTATTGCATGTCTTGTTTACAAAGTAAAGTAACGGTTGGTGATTCGTATAAAATGCAAAGTGCGTTTCCATGAGGTAGTGATGAAATTTTTGAATAGAAAAAATCATGGCTAACGCCTCACATTCTGTTGTTGAATAATTCTTCTCCGGATCTGTAAGTTGTCTGCTTGCAAATTGTATACCTTCTTATAGTCACCTGGCTGCATCAGAACTTATCCAATGGCGTATAACATGAAATTGTCCAATCTGGAGAACGCAGTATTGATGCTGAAGTTAATGCTTTTTTTAACTTTTCAAAGGCTTCTAACGCCTCTACTGTCCAAATAGGAACAATAGCAGTTTGTATATAGGTCGTGCTAAATCCACAAAGAAGATAATAAAAATTCGACAGTAGTTCACATGACCCATAAACACATAAACTCCATGAATTGTTGTTGGCGGTGGCAATTCCACAATAACCTTGATCTTAGAATAATCGGTGGCAATACCATGTCTTGATATCACATGTCCAAGCACAACTCCATGGGAAACCCATATCTGACATTTTTCTAGATTTAGAAAAATTTGATATTTGCAGCGTCTTTCAAATACTTTCTCCAATCGATCCAGGTGGTCTGCATCTGAACTATGGATTCCCAGGTCATCCAAGTAGATTTTAAGAAATTTTTGCAGATAATCTTTAAAAGCAAATTGCATTACTCTTTGGAACGAACTTGGTGCATTATAGAGTCCAAACGAAATTACTTTGTAAGCATAGGTGCCCCATTCTGTTGCAAAAGCAGTTTTGTGACGATCAACAGGTGCTATCTTAACCTGGTTGTAACCACTAAATCCATCCAAGAAACTATAAGCTTCTGCTCCAGCAAGGCGATCCAAAATGCTTTCAATAAAAGGTAACGGAAAGTGGTCCTTCCACGTCACTTTGTTCAACGATTTGAGATTCACACAGATTCTCAATTTCTCATTCTTCTTAGGAACAATGACAATCGGTGAGATCTATTCAGTATGCTCGATCTCATAAATGAAATCGGCGTCAAGCAATCTCTGAAGTTCTTTCTTTATCAGGTCCACAACATTAGGATTACAGCGATAAAACTTTGTACCTTTGGAACTGCATCGAGTACTAAAGGTATAATATGTTCAATAACTGACGTCGGAATACCTTTTAGATCTTGATAAGTCCATGCAAAGCAATCCTGATATTTAATAAGTAACATGCAGAGTGCTTGATATTGTTCAGGATTAAGTTGTGATCCAACTTGTACAATCTTTTTCGCTTCTCCTGGATCCGCAAGATTCATTGGCTACGTCCTAGTTGGGCCATCGTAAACCTCTTTTGATTCTAGCACGTGTTCTTAGGTTCATGATGTGCTTTAGGTAACATGATAACCACATCATCCAATGTATAACGTTTAAAATACTCAGGCATATCATGTTGGACTACATCTGCTTGTTCCTTTTCAGAAGGACTTGTCTTGGATATTCGCTTAGCCTTCTTAGTAGGAATTGATCGTGGAGGTGATGACTTCCGAGACGATGATGTCTTGCTAGAATTCTGACTTGTAGAATCATCCTCGACTTTTCCTTTGCCTTTATCCAGTAAGGGTGGCACTTTCTTTGAATCAATCTTTTGAGGAGGATTTTTCCATTTCAGGACACCTTGTTCAATGAGGAATGTGTTGATCCTCTGAAACCAAGCTCTAGCAGACTGTTTCAAGCTGTAGAGTGCTTTATGGAGTTTACAGACATGATTCTTCATACCTTCTAGAACATATCATTCAGGTTGGATCATGTAGATGTCTTCTTGTATAACTCCATTCAGATAAGCTATTTGCACATCAACTTGATGCACTTCAAGGTCGGCAGCTACAACACATGGTAGGAGGGCTGGGATCGACGAATGCTTGACTACTGGACTGAAAAGTCTCACTATAGTCGACGTTGGAGATCTGAGTGAATCCTCGTGCTACCAGTCTTGCCTTCCTTCGATCAATTGCTCCATTAACATTGTATTTGATCTTGAAAATCCATTTGCAATCGATGATATTGCAGCCAATAGGAGCTTCGACTAATGACCATGTCTGGTTCTTGATCAAAGAGGAATACTCTCTGTCCATAGCTTTTCTCTAGAGATCAGAGTCTAGTTGGTTGAGTGCCTCTTCGACTGTTGTCGGTTCCTATATCAAGAGACATGCAGACTCAGGAGTATACCTTGTGGGCTGTGTGCGCATTCGGCTTGTTCTTCTAGGAGGAATTGACTGATGAACCACTCCTGGGACTTGTTGCTGGGTAGTAGCAACGTCTTCATCTGATTCGCTGTCGAATAGTGGGTCGACAATGGACACACCTGACCCAGAAGCTCGGATAGTCATGTCAATGATAGGTGATGAAGGTTCTCCTAGAACAATGTCTTTGTCCTTGATGTCGACGAACTAATCCTCGATGAAGACTGTATCTCGACTGTACAAAATTTGCTGGATATCGAGATCATACAGCTTGTATGTATTATCAGATGAAGTATATCCAATCAGGATGGTCTTGAGACCTTGGAAGTCAAATTTCTTCCTCATGTCTTTCGGGATCTGCACGTAGGCAACACATCCGAATACTCTTAGGTTTTTCACAGAAGGCTTAGAGTCTATCCACACCTCATGGGGTGTCTGGCCTGAAAGGGCCTTGGTTGAACATCTATTTTGGATGTAAGTTGCTATGGAGACAACTTCGGCCCAGAAGTTTTTGGGCAGCGATGCATGCGCTAGCATACATTTGGCGAATTCAACCAGAGTATGGTTCTTCCTCTCAACTAAGCCATTAGACAGAGGACTGTAAGGAGTGATGAATTGTTGCTCGATGCCTTGGCTCTGTCACTCACTTGTTGATGGCACAACTGCGCCCGTGTCTTGCCTGGGCAAGGATCTTCTTGTTTCTGGTGGATCTGCCAGGAAGTCGTCATTTACCCCAATGTCGATGTTAACTTCTGGGAGGTCAGGATGGAGTGATCTGGAGAGAGAGGTGCAGGGATGACAATTTTAGGAGGAGGTGGGTTTAACAAATTATACGTCGCACCAGGGGAGCAGAGTTGTTCAAGGAACTCGTCCCGTCGGGCTTTGTATGTGTTAGCTGGACCTTTTGATGGGCCCATTATTCTGCTAGGAGGTGGTGGAGAAAGGGAAGATGAAAAAATAGAGTAAGCTAGAATGAATGTTTTGGAAAAATTAAAAGCGGAATAGGATGAGGGGTTAAAAGTGGGAGGGGAAAGGGAAAAAGTTCTGGAAGCAGCTTCGGCTCTCTGACCACCTGACCCCGAGCTACCATCTGATGGTCGGGTTTGCCCACCCTTATTTCATGCTACGTCATCTCTATCATCGTCCCGTGGATTTTACGAATGAGCACCTGCTTGGGCCTTGCACGTCGTGTCCCACAACTGGTTCACCTTGTCCAGGACTTGCTACAGGGCCTTCGTTGTATCTTCTAGCTGCTTCTAGGACTCCATGATGATTTTTTCCTGCTTGGCCACAATATTTTCGAAATTTTTTTTCTCGGCTTCCCATTCCTGGATCAGCTGCATGTACTTCTCCATCCAGATAGGTCTTTGGGGCCTGGAATTGTATGTCCTCGGGCTTAACTAGAGGGGCATCAACTGTCATTGCACCTGACGATCCATCTCGTACTTGGTCGATCTTGACCATCTGGTGTTTCAGTTGCTGCTGGACCTCTTCCAAAGTGGTCTTTTGCTCGGCCATCATGGATCTGATTTCTTCTGTCTCTTTTTCCTTCTCTTTGGCCAGCCTGTGTTGTTGCGCAATTTCTTGGTCTTGGTACTAAACCTTGTCCTCAAGCATTTGATGTTGGCTTACCAACCAATGCATGTGGTAGCTTGCTTCGGATAGGCCGATCATTGAGCGCTTAGCTGCTTCAGAGAGCTTCCCAGGGTTAGTGAGGATTGGGTACTGATCAAAGGTGTGAGCTGGTGAAGCTAATTCAAAAAATAGACATTGTGTAGGAGATGAAGATGAAGGTGGAGGGAGTGGAGGGATAATGTTAATAGCAATGGTGATTGTTGTTGTGGTGGTGGTGGTGGTTATGGGAGGGGTCAGACTTCTTCCTGACTGATCTGCCTTCTCTGGTTCATCATCACTTATTTCCATCAGGTCTGTAGCATCAAAATATTGTGAAGTGTCCAAGGTGTGGACTTGCTGGGCATGTGGTTGTTGACCTTGTGGCTGCTTGGCCGCTTCTGTGTCCTGGGGACTGGAACTCCCCGACCCCCACCCCCCCCCAAAAAAAAAAAAAAATGGTGCATTTTGTGATGTTGGTGGCGTTGGCGTGATAATCAATGTGGGTGGGGTGGTGACCTTGTCTGGTTGACCCACGACTTGTAATGTAGTTGTATCTAGTGCTGCTGTAGATGTAGCTGCTCCATCAACTCCGTCGATGGTGTGTAAGGGTGATGAGTGTTGTTGTGAGGCTGAAGTTGAGCTTCCATCATCGGAAGTTGAACCGTCTGATGTTGTTCCAGCTAGTGATTTTCTCCTAGCCTGAAGCTTTTTCATATTCTTTGTTGCCTTGTGTCTGGCAATTGGGCCTTGGAGGTATCGGCCTGTTGAGCTTGGGAGGATGTTGCTGCTTGTGGGTCTGGTTGTGGGCTTTGTCTATTGTGGACCAGTAGGAGAATACTGGTCTTCACCCTTTTGTGTGGGAGTCCCGATGGTGAAGTAGCCCGTGAGTGTGAACGCTTGGACTGTTTTGACCCTATGGGAATGTCCCATGCTTTGTTCACAAGCTACAGGTGTTGTTGGAGTTTGCAGTGTGATATCCGTCATGAGATACCCGAGTATGGTAACAGGTTGTTTTTTTTTTAGACACTCATGAAGGCAGTTCGAAGCAAACTGTGGCCAATCATAGAGGTTTTGGACATGCAGTCGTGAATCTGCCATCATGTGGAACATGAACATGGGTACCCTCAGCATGTTTGTCCTTGGTCATTGTGTGCATCTGGTCAGATATGCACATGCCGCTTGCAGCTGCTGATCATTGATGGCCTCAACTCTGTACCCATTCTTATTCTTCCATTTGTCCACAGAGGGATCTATGTATTTGAAGTATGCTGTCTGCTCGATCTTTTGGAGCATCCTTGTGACAGCATTTGGTCCTCAAGAGAACCCAAAGGGCTGCAAGTCGGCCGTCGCAAAAGATACATTATAAATGTAGTTCCTAACAGGGAGAACTATAAGTTGACACGACCTTGTCGTAGCATTATAATTGGCATATGCCATATGTACTAGGTACGGACTTTGATATCCCGTCAGGACAAGGATCTGAAACTCAATGGCCTTGAAGAATGACTCTGCCTGCTGGTACCATTTTTGCATCTCTGTAAAATCTAACTTGCATAGTTGGATGTCAAGCTTATTTGCCTCGGGGTTGTCAAAACTAGAACTGGGGTTGGATGACATGGTGAAAAAATGGAAAAAACAGGGGTCTAGAAATACTGTGTCGGTTGAGATTTCAGACAGGGTTAAGGGGTGTCGGTTGAGATTTGATGGAGTGGCTTCAGTTGAGATTTGAGAGGTGGCATCGGTTGAGATGGGATGGGATGGCTTTGGTCGAGCTTTGAGACAGGGGCATCGGTCGATTTGAGTCAGGGCTCGGTTGAGATCTGAGACAGGGGCTTCGGTTGAGATTTGAGACAGGGCTTTGGTCGAGATCTGATAGAGGGCTTCGATTGAGATTTGAGATAGGGGCATCAGTTAAGAAGAGATTGGAAGATGTGTGTGGAGCGATGTATGGTGTGGAAGGAAAGCATTTGTGAAAGATGGAGGTTGGGAAATAAGGATGGAAGGTAAGGTGTGGGAAAGCGGAAGTGTGTTTGCAAGGAGAAATTCGAAGTATGTCGTGGAGTGAAGGCTGGTGACGGAATGTGGTTGGGTAAGGCATGCGGAAAATTACAAAATGATGTGTTTTCTGTCGGCGATGTTAGGTTTGGAGATGTTTGGTGATGGCACTCTCAATGGTATGCAAATGATGGTGGTGGATACTCGGTGGAGGTGTTGTGGAAACGATGACAAATGTAAGAAACAACATAGCATCAGGATCGTGCACAAGAGCAAGGAAATCGTCGGTAGATCGTCATAAGAAAACTCCAAAATTTGCACTTCGCTGAGGTGCGAATGACGTCGGGGTGATGGCATTTATGAATGTCGTTGTCTGGTTTCGGACGAGATGGGACGTGCCGGTTCGTTGAATTTTAAATGTGGAACCTCCGGTCGAGATTTAATAGGTTTTTCGATCGACATCTGATAGGTGCTCCGGTCGAGTTCTGATAGGTGCTCCGGTCGAGATCTGATGGGTGTTCCGGTCGAGATCTGATGGGTGCTCCGGTCGAGATTTCATAGGAGTCTTTCGGTTGAGATTTGACATGAGTCTTTCAGTTGAGATTTAACAGGAGTCCTTCGGTTGAGATTTGACAGGACCCTTCGGTTGAGATCGGACAGAAGTCCTTCGATCGAGATTGGTGGTAAATGCTCCGATTGAGATTTGATAGAACCCGTCGATTGAGATCTGACAGGATCTCATTGATTGAGATCTGACAGAATCTCATCAATTGAGATCTGACATAAACCCATCAGTTGAGATCTGACAAAAATCCAGTATGGAGAAATGGAGTTGTGTGATGCAAGTGAAGAACTTCAGGGGGGAACATATGACTGTGGCTCAGAGTAGACGTTCTTATGGGAAAGGTGTATCTCAATGAATGATTGTATGCTTACTAGATAGACAGAAATGAGATGGGCCAAAAGTGTCAGAATCTTTTTCATATGGTGTAGCCTATCATTTGTTGACCTAGAACATTCATGACAAATGAATATTTATAGAAAAAAGAAAATGCATAGAAAGTAAATAAGTACATGTATGAACTATAAACAAGAAACGAGGTTAAAAATAGGCATGCAAAAGGAGAATAACAGACAAGGAAATAAGAAAATAAAATAAAAAGAATAAAAAGTGTAAAATATATACTAGGGAAAAGGTGTTAAATTGGATCAACAAAAAACAACTCTTTGTAATACCGTCGTAGATGGCCACCATTGATGACAGTGTCTAGGAGTGTTCCGTCAAGTGTTTGCAGTTGGACTGCACCATTAGGAAAGATTTCATTAATAACATACAGTCCCTCACTTCGGAATTTTAATTTGCCGGGGTGTTTCTTTGATGTATAAAGAAGCACCTGGTCACCTAAGTGTCGTCATCGATTGTATTCCAGACTTCGTCTGAATACACATCCCATGTATATACTTTTGGTTTAGGACTATGCACTTGTGTGTTGGGTACTTTGGATGTTAGTTGGACATGAGCCAACGGCCCTGGTGACTTGATCTCTTGAGGAATTGCTTTTGGCGGATAATGTTGGGCATCTAGATAAAGGAGTACATGTTCATCCGTCATTTCAACATCATCTATGGAAAGAATACCTTCTTCGAAAACATGGGCGGTAGAAACGCTAGGTTCTCCTGGGAACCATGCTATAGGAATTGGGTCAATAATCATAAGTGGGATGATGGGTGTATCAATGTCTGTGGAAGATGGGAGAATATCCACAGCTTCTGCAGCGGTTTCGAGACAACATCAATTCAGCACAGTCCATAGTGGCTAGTGTCTGTCCCCAATTGATTATGTCCGTTGATCTCATAGTGGCCTTTGGGTTGGATCAGGACACTATCTGATTCGTCATATGTCATTAATGACCAATCATCATAAACTTTAGCTGACTTGACATGGCCAATTGAGTCAACAGTGACTCGTTTGTCGTTATTGCCAAATGTAATTTTGCTATGCTTCCAATCTTGGACAACACCTGCCATCTGGAGCCAGGGTGTACCAAGAAGGAGTTTATAAGTATTGGTATCTTCTGGTAAGTCTAAGATGACACAATTGATTACAAATTTGACACCTGCTATTTGAACTTTAATATTTGATAAATGACCAGCAGGGTTTGTAACATGTTGATCAGCCATGCGAAGCTTGTATCTGGTTGATCGAGGGTATGGAAGCCCCGTGACTTTGCCAAGGACAAAACCATTATATTTACGCCTGATTCGCTATCAAGGATAGCAGATACCGCGAGATAGTCTCTATAGGACAAAGGCAAGGTGATGCTAGTCCCCTTAGCAACACCGATATTCAGCAGATTCATAGGAATCTGGGGAATTTCAAAAATCTCTTCTGTTTTTCGTTGTTCATCAAGAATATTAGACAGCTAAAAACTACAATGGATATATCATTGAAACTCGGTGAAAGATTTTAGCGCACTATGGAATGGCATAGTGAGTTGAGCTTGCAGGAGGTCAAAAAATACTTCAAGTTCCTGTGGAGATTGCTCTTTGTCAGGGATCTGAGCAGATAACAGACTTTTCGTATGTCCTACATCTTGCAAAAACTCCTCTCAAAATTCATTGTATTGCCTTTGTTCCACGTTTGGGTCTTGGTAGTCTTTGGGTAATGTGGAAGTTGTCAAGTAGCTTCCATTCGGGGCAGCTGATTTTTCATTGTTTTGTCGTTGTTCTTGTTGTTGGTGTTGTGCTCTAGTTAGAACTCTAACAGGTTCGGATGATATATGACATACTAGAAGGATCCTGTTAGGTTGTTTAAGACAGTCTTTGAAACTATATTTGCGAACATAGTTTGGGCACTCCGCATGGTATTGGTTCTTAACTTTACAGTCAAATAAAACAGCGGTTGCTCATTGGGCCTGTGGCAATAGCATAACCATCTTGGATGGCTAGCTGTGTGGATTTTTTGGTGGTGTAGAATACTCATCCCATTTGCACGAGCATGAGTTGTCGGTTGGATATTGTTGAGAACTAACAGATGGAAGTGTTGTATCATGATGATATGGGTGATCGCAGGAGTTTTCTACAAGATGTGTTTGTGCAGATTCTCGAGGATGTCTATGTTTTTGTGCTCCTAGATCAGGTTGTCCCCTTGGAGGTGGTCCTTAGAGCGCTAGCTGTGGTTGAGGGTCATGTCTAGATTGTCTGGGAAACTCTTGTATATGGACTTGGTTGTTTCGTGATGGATAGTGCTGATTTTGATTTTGTGAAACAAACTGGTGTCTGGGAGGTTGATAATGTCCCCCTGACTGGTTGTGAGGCTGATTCCTCGGGTTATAATAGCAAGAAAGTGAGGTATGTCCCATAAAGTCACAGATGTCACATTTGATCAATGAGGTATCTGGGACCGGTTGGTATAAATGGCACTCATTGCTAGTGTGTGCACCTCCACAATGAGGGCACCATGTGTTCTCTCGTCTATGGTGGATTTGGCCAGTGGGTAACTGACCTGGCATCAAGATCTGGATAGACTTAAGAGTGTTTTGAAACTCTTTCGTGAGTTTCTCCATCTGTTGTTGGTGTTGTTGCTTAAGCAACTCCAGATGTGTTTTCCACAACTGTTCTCGTGTTTCCTCGTTTGGTTGAGCTTCTTGGACAGCGACAAGATTAACCTACTCAGCAAGAAACAATAAACAAGAAAACTAGCATTCTAACAGCATTCTAGCAGCCCAAGGATCAAGAAACACCCATTTCTTGATGGTTGGAATTTCCAAGAACAATCAAGGATAGGATTGTTAGAAGATATGCAAATCATATCCACAATCTCAGCCTCTATAGTTTACCTGCATGTGAAACTACAAATTCAAGAAACAAGAAAGTTAATCCACATCTACATTCCACAAGCAAGAGAGTAAGCAAGAAATCCAATTAATCCACATACACAACAGGAAATCAGAACATGCTCATAGAAATTTCACTCAAGAACATTGCCATGAACAAGGAGCTTTACAATCATCAAGAACTCATGGAAGATCTTCTTTATTCACTCAAGAGCAATTGACAATACAATCAAAGCTCCCTCACAAGAGAGGGGGGCCCTTAAATAAGCAAGAAGGCTGCCCATGTGGAGCCCAAGTGGCAATTCCACTAATTTGGAAAATACAAGTGGAATTTGCCCTTCCACTAGAGGTCACCATCAAAAGGTGGCTCACTTTAAATTATTTAAGGGGTCTACACTTATTTACAATAATACTAGCTCCTACATGGTCGTTCGTTCTCTGGGATTCACCATGTAGGCTCACATGAATAATCATTGTCACCCTAGCTAGTAATCCTCGGCTCTCATGCTCGGCTCTCAGCTTCCTCTACTCTCCTCCTTCTGAGACCTCCTCGGTCATGGGTGAGAGATAATCTATGTCTTCAGCTTGGCTCAGCATCTGGAGATTCCCTGGAATCTGCTAACACCACCATTGTCTGACCTTAAGGCCTTGATCGTCCTTCCAGTCTCTTTTTCTGCATGCTCCTTGAAGATTCTGAAGCAAATGAAGGTTTCTGATTTCTTCTTGACAAAGTACACCATAGTTCTTTTGGAAAATTCATCAATAAAAGTTAGAAAATACTTTGCATCCTTCAACGAAGGATTTTTCATTGGGAAACAAATGTCTGAATGTATAATGTCTAACAATCCTCTAGCAGTATGTTGATGGCTTGATCTAAATAGTTTCGTAGTCTGTTTACCAACTAAACAGTCTTGACAGACAAGTAACTCGACTTTATCATGAGGATAGTCTAGATCAAGGACAATAGAATGTCAAGACATTTGTTGTACAGTAGCATGATTCAAGTGACCAAGTCTATAATGCCAAAGTAAACTTTTATTTGCATGAATAGAAGTACTGAGCACCTGACTAGAGGCAGAACAGCAATGACTTAATCTATACAAGTATCCAGGCCTCTTTCCGAGTGCTTGCTTGTCCTATCAACTACTTTGCAATGATCACATTCGAATTCTACTCTATGTCCTAGATCCGTGATTCTGCTTACAGAGAGTAGATTTGTAGATATATTGGGTACACATAGGACTTTAGAAAGTAGCTTAGACTGATCATTTGCAAAGTTTAATCTTATAGTACCTTCACCTTTAATAGCTTGTGTGCTATTATCACCAAGGTGAACATATTTGTTGGTACTGTAGGGTGTATAGGCCTCGAAACAGCCAATGAGACTGGTCATATACTGAGTGGCCCCGGAATCCAGAAACCAAGAACTATCGTTGGATGCTCTTTGATGGTTGGTCATGAAGGCATCATGATCCGCTTCTTGAATAGGCTCTGAGCTTCTGTAGTTGCATTTGCCACTTGATTCGACTGTCCCTTGCTGTTGTTCTTAGCTTGTAATATCCGGCAATCTTGAATTTCGTGGTTGTTTTGTTTGCAGTATCTGCAGAACAGCTTTTTCTTTGTCTGCAGATTTGACTGTTCTTTGTGTTGTGCTGGTTTATGGTCTTGCTTTGATTGCTTCAGGCCTTTCTTCTTCTTCTGCTTAGTCGTGCTCTTGTTGGTGTACAAGGCGTGAGAATCAGCTGAGGAACTTGAGGCTTCATTCCTCCGCGTGTCTTCCTACAACAACATTGTAATGACTCTCAAAAGAGTCAATTCTGGATGTGTCATTGTTGGGGGTATTCCCGACAAAGTGTAAATAGATAAAATCATCCAATAAAATGTGTTGCGAGGGCATGGCATCCTGCGCGTATAAGCCCATGGCCCAATGAGCACACAAGCTATGTTGTAAATAAAATAATAGGCTTGGGACCTTTGTAAGTAAAATAAAACTTGAGGCCCAAAGTCAATTTTAAACTTAGAGATTACTATTTTAGAGTTAGGTCCAATTTGGGACTCACATGAATCTTGTGAATTTCAATGTACTTTTTGTGGACCCTTGGATCAAGTTGGGTCCAAGATGAATGGATAGGATCAATGTAAATATTAGCCAATAGGATTTTGGGGCAAGGGCCTTTCCCATTTTATAAAAAGGCACCATTTGTACTCTATTTCCATGCTTAATGAGAATGAGTAAACTCTACCAAGTTAATGCTTTTTGTTGTGTGTTTCTAATTGTTTCCATTTCTATGTTGTTGTTTTAATAGCTATGGTTTTTCCAATAGCATGAATCTTGAGCTTTTGAGCTAACCTCCCCCTCAACTCTATCTCTCTCTTTCTCTCTTCTCCTTCTTTCTCTTCTATTCTAACATTCCCTTTCAAGAGCCTAAAATCTCATCAGATTTTAATATCTCCAAAACTAGTGAGAATTAACCCTTGCATGATTGGCAGCAGCTCCAGGGTACTGTCCCAGACCTGCATAGAAGCCTGCGAGAGTTAGTTCCAAGTAGATTGCAAAAATCAGAGAAAAATCATAAAAAATTCAAAAAAATGCAAATCTTCACCAGAACTCTCGCAGAGCCTCTGAAGTTCCATCTCAGTGAGACCAGGACACAGAGAAGTTTGCGAGAGTTAGTTTGATGTCTAAGTGCTTGTGCGAGAGTTCTCAGTGAGAAAAAGATGGGAAAGTACCAGAGAACCCTCGCAGACACCAAAATTTTCAGTTCCAATGGGCAGGAACTCTCGCAGAGAATTCTGAAGTTCCATCTCAGTGAGACCAGGACACAGAAGAGTCTACGTGAGTTAGTTTGATTCCAGTGAGCAAAAAATTGGATTTAAGTGCCAAAAAATAAATATCTAGCAAATCCTTCCAGTAAGAACTCTCGCAGACCCTCTCAATCGATTCAGAATGTCAATTTCCATCAGTGATGAAGCCTACGAGAGTTAGTATAGAGATTTGGTGAAGATCAAGCCAAAATAGTGGTTCTGGACCCTCGCATGCAGTGAAATTTTCACTTAGTACGAGAGTTAACTCTCGTAGAGAATTCCATAGTGAGATCTAACCCAGATTCAGCTACTATGATCCTTGCGAGAGTCACTTCCCAAAGATCTAAGAGATATAATGTAGGTGAGCACAAGACAATAGCGGACAAAACCGCATGCTTTACAAAGCTAATCCAATCTGTAAAAGTGATAAGCCTATTATTGACAGTACAAAGAATCGATGCGCAAAAGCATCTACTATGTGTATCTCTGATAAGCTTCTGATGCTATGTATTGCTTCATACACTTGATGCTTGTTTCTCACTTATGGTTCGTGTGAATACACAGATGGTATTCAATATATATATATATAATTTTTACAGGTGTGCAGATGAAGAAAGTACAAAGTGGATGTGCTGTCTGTGGGAGATCAAGGGTGGTTGCTGTCATTGTCAAATCCGATTGCACAGTTGCATGGAATGAGCGTGAGAAGGCCGTGACGTCAGCCTCCGCTAAATTGAACGTTGATGAAGATGTGAAAAACGTGACACTTTGACAAATGTCTTAAAAACTGATTTATAAGGTACCTTAAAATGTGAAGGGCACCTTTGGCATTTGTAGAGCAGTGTCGCCTTTCTCACCTGTGGAAATTCACTTGTATTTATGTAGACAACTGTATTTTATTTGTCTGTCTTATTTTACATGTAAACATGCAGACTGTGTGACAACACGAGTAAAAATACAACAGCATGAATGGAGGCAAATTAATATAGGATTTAGGAGAGTAAAGGAGATAAATCCAACACGATGACCCCACTGAGGAATAATGTTTGTACATCCATCTAAGATACCTTGCCACGAGTCAAGCCTTTCTTCTATCGATAATGTCATATGCTCTGTACTTGATCTTAAAGATCCATTTGCAGTCAATGACTTTTGTCTGCAGAAAGCTTGGTGACAGTCCAAGTGTTGTTTTTTAACAACGAGTTGTACTCCTTGTCCATAGTTTCCTTCCATAAGTCTGAGTTGGCCTGTAACATTGCTTCTTCAATTGTGGTTGGCTCCTATATAGAATAGTGAGCAAACTCACTAGTGAATCAAATATACTGAGTTCAAATTCTTGTCGCCATCTTCTAGAAGGAGCTTTTGACAACGAAATTTCACTTTTTGTTGGCTGTGTCAGCTACTCCTGAGTTGCAACTTCTTCATCTTTCTCTGAATCTAACGATATTGGCTGACTACTTGAAGGAATCGAAATGGTATTCCGATATACATCAGTTGTCAGGGCAGAGTCAATAGACTGGATCTAGTTCCTGCCCTTCATATCAATGAGCTAATCTTCAATGAAAGTCACATCCTTGCTAGTAAAAACTTTACAAGTTACAATATTGTACAATTGAACGTGCCATTTGAAGAAGAAGAACGAACAAAAATAGTTTTGATTGAATGCTCGTCTAATTTCTTCCTTGTGTGTTGGGACATGAGCATAGGCAGTGCATTCGGAAACTCTTAAAATGCTTTAATGAAGGGGTAAGAAGTCTTGTTGTTCAATAGACCTCTAGCAATACATTGATTCTGCACATAAGCTATTGTTGAAATAGGACGTTTCCAAAATGATTTGGAAAATGAAGCATGAGTATTCATGCATTTGGCAGACTCGACGAAGGTTCTATTCTTCATTTTGGCTAAGCCATTCGATTGAGGAGAATAGGTAGTAGCAAATTGATGTTCGATACCATGTGTCAAATAATACTCCTTGAATGTATTGATATGTATTCATCGCCATTGTCGATTATAATAGCTTTGATCATATATATGAGTGAACTATCTCTAGCAGATCTTAGATATATGTTCTTGATTCGACTTAAACAGCCAGACTATTTTCCTATGATAGCAAATGAATCGGTCTAGATTGGTTGAGATTAGAGATGGAGATGATAGGAATCCAATTCCATTTTGATTTGATCAAGAGTGCAATTTTGTCTCACATTCCTGTTTTGTTCTTGCATTAATGTAGTGGTTAATTTTTCTTCAATCTTCCTAGATATCTAACACACTACTGATCCACCATCAAGCTCACGCTATGACATTCCACTGCCAGTAACTCAAAATATTCATCTCCAAGTGAATTGATTCGGAGCTTCTCCTCTGGACATCCGATCATCCACCACCGATTTCCGACATGGTGTTAGAGCTTGTGGTTCAGTAATTGACACTTCGTGCAAGTTATTAGGTGTTTTGTTTCTATAGAGATGTCATTTGAAAGTGTGTGTATAGTCATATTCGACATTGCTATATGTACAAGCATTCTTCAGCTCTTGATCTCTATCAGATTGTTGACCCTCCTGTCTGCCAAAGTTGTATCATAGAAAAGCAAACAAGAAAGCCATTTAAGTCGAATCAAAAGCACATGTCTAAAGATTTGTTGGATGTTGTGCATACTAATATATGTGGCCCGATGCAGACACCATCATTACTTGGTGCAAAATTCTTTATTGTTGGATTATTCTCCTTCTTACTAATCGACTAATTGGTTTTAATCTTCATCCATTGTTTATCCAGTTCGGCAAATTTCTGTGTTTTTATACAGTCTGCAGATTTACAAGTGTTTTTACACAGTCTGCAGAAATACACAGATTTTGACAATAGTGTCATCTTTTTCGCCTTTTTTGCCTGTCAAGAATTGAGAGTAAATGAGCAGAGTCGTATTTTTTGCTTTTTCCAAAGTGACTCAAATGTTAAGGAAATGACTCTAGCAAAGTGCGGGGCAACCCTAAATGAGATTTTAAGGCACTATCGGGTTTTTCGCAAATTGCCAACACTATCGCCTTTTTACGACACCTTCATCTGTGACAGTTTTAGTTCATTTTTGTAGAGTGATAGTTTTGGTTCATTTATGCAGACAGATTGTTTACGGCCAATTTCCATTGCTTATCAGCAATCACTAAGAAGGAACTGGATGGATGCCAACGGACACCAGCCAACTGGCAATCACATTTGACGACCTAATTGCTTAGTTATATAGCTGTTAATATTCATACAATTTCATTATTAGAAGAAGCATTTGAATAATTAGCTCTCTCTCTCTCTCTCTCTCTCTCTCTCTCTCTCTCTCTCTCTCTCTCTCTCTCTCTCTCTCTCTCTCTCTCTCTCTCTCTCTCTCTCTCTCTCTCTCTCTCTCTCTCTCTCTCTCTCTCTCTCTCTCTCTCTCTCTCTCTCTCTCTCTCTCTCTCTCTCTCTCTCTCTCTCTCTCAAGCCTGCGAGCTTAAACACTCCTAAGTATTCTAGCTCAATTCTTAGAGTTGTTTTAGATATTGCTATTGCGTTACTACTTATCAACATTGCGCTTAATTCAAACTTTCATTTTAGCCGCTCAGAGATGGCATAGAGTACGCGGCTTCGATCCACTTATTGTACTCATTTACTTCTGTTTCATTTTCATACTAAATCAATATTATCCTTTATTACGTTCAGCTTCATCTCAAAATGTATGCATTTCTGTAGCTCTTCACGACCAATTATTTGTCTTGGGATTCGCGACTAATTATTT
Organism: Diphasiastrum complanatum; assembly: GCA_029204225.1. Lineage (NCBI taxonomy): Eukaryota > Viridiplantae > Streptophyta > Lycopodiopsida > Lycopodiales > Lycopodiaceae > Diphasiastrum > Diphasiastrum complanatum. The sequence continues at coordinate 30,321,556 of CM055108.1, read as the reverse complement.
GTCTTGTATTTTGTGACAAATTATTTGTCTGATAAGTCAATGCATTATTGTTTGGCTACATAATCACTGTAAAACTGATTATTTCAAAGTTAGTTACTATAAGATTGGACGTGATTTCTATCACTATTGTTTTGTTTGAAATTGATAGGCGTGGTCATGCATAGAGAAAGAGAAAGATGGTTTATTAAGTATGCAAATATACTTCTGAAATACACTTTGTTACCATTCCAGAACTAGAGGCCAAAATTGCTTTCACTTGCCCCTTCCTGGCCAAATTGAACATACACCTCCCAACTTGTACTGGTATTCAGTGGGAAAGTGCGGTGTGTGTGGCATATTCCACGTTTGATGTGGCAAGTGAAACATTCAAGATTCCCTCAGGGCCTCATGAGGCCATTATACTAGTGGATATTTCCATCATCCAGTCATTGGGCTTTCCTAACGACGGTGAAATCATTCATGGGAAAGGCACAACATACGATCACAATTATCTGAAGTGCCTCCTCGTTGAAGATGGGTCCACCACACTCTACACCAATGATGGATACGCTATCAAGCGTATCCCAGACAAGGAGCTCAAAGAAGCAACAGAACTTGTGCACCTGCTTATTGAAGTGTTGAACCCCCAAATGGACCGAATTCCTCCGAGCGACCTATTTGCCTTATCTTCGCAATGGGGCAACAGCCGGTTCAGCATTGCAATTGGGCAACCTATTTGCCTTATCCACGCTACCCACGCCAACCTATTCCCAACCGAGCTCTTTCCAATATAGTGACCTATATCCCTCCTTTCACTGCTACATCCCAACATTATCCCGATGCCTCTGAGCCACTTCCTAACATTGGTCCTTGGGACAATCTCCCCCCTTGTGCAAAAGGCTATATGGGCCAATCATGACGCCAAGAAGTACCTTGCCCAGTCCATATTAGACTATCAGACGCACTGGGGCAATTCCATCCAGGAAAGCCTGCAGCAACAACTCCAAGATGCGCAAGCAGCCATACAACAAGTTGAGGACCATTATGCCCAGCACTTGAAGATGAGTGTAGCTCATACAATACTTGCGGAATGAACTTGGGTCTAGGAGCACACACAACTCTGAAATTATCATACAACAATATTTCTCCTTGCTTCCTATTATGGGAATGAATAGCTGAATTGGAGTCTTGTGATTCCTCCCAAATCTCTTTTAAATCTGGATTCTCCATATATTCTGCTTGAATGTCTCTTATCCAATCTGCACTTAACGCAGTTATTGCAGAAATTGTGCCGAATCTCATATTTGACCACAACATTTTGTGCTCCTTCGTTAAAGGATGATCCAAAACTTCATTTTGGTGTTCCACCAAGTAAGCTGCATATTCTTCTATAGATTTTGAAAATGCATTCATCTGTAAAGACCATATTCTTGATAGCGCATCTACAACTACATTGTCCTTTCCTTTAAGATATTCAATGTTAAAATCATAGGATTGAACCTATGACAACCATCTCTTTTGCTTATCATTCAATTGCTTTTAGCTCAAGAAATATTTCAAACTATGATGGTCACTTTTAATCAAGAATTTAGAACCATATAAATAGTGTCGCCATTTCTTAAGGGCATGCACAATTGCCAACATCTCCCTATCATGAGTAGGATATGATGCTTCCTTGTCAATGAGTTTCCTACTTTTGTAGGCAATAACTCCATCTGACTAACTCAAAATAGCTCCCAACCATGTGCCACTGGCGTCCACTGTAACCATGAAGGGTAAATTAAAATTGGGTTGCACCAGTAAAGGAGCCATTATCAATTATTCCTTGAGATCTTTGAAAGCCATCTAAGTTCCTTCATTCCATTCAAACTTATTCATTTCACTTGTATTAGGGTCATGACCTCAAGCTCCATCGAAGGTCAACACACGTCCTATTTTGTATGGATGCAAAACTAAGAGTGATGCACCACAATTTACAACTCTTATTTCATTGGATTATGAGGTTCATAATGAAGGGCCCAATCATATTTCAAGGGTCACCACAAATAAGTTAGGATCTAGAGCTACCTCTAGATATATCATGAAAGCTCTTTGTACAAAATACACTTTTGAGAGAGAGAGAGAGAGAGAGAGAGAGAGAGAGAGAGAGAGAGAGAGAGAGGGATATTTTGAGTCATTGGAGATCAAAATTACTTGGAATAGAAACCCAAGAGCTTGTCTTCTTGGACTTAGCTACAATTAATTTTTGGTCACTACTAACCTTTATATGAAGAATGTCATAAAAAGATTTCTCGTCCACTTTCATACTTTGCGATATTACAAGTATACATACATCTACCATTAATATTAATATGGATGTTGTTCATAGTTGCACTCACATAAATACAACCATCTAGCATTAATAATATGGATGTTGATAATAGCTGCACACACATAAATACAGTTAAGGTATATAATATTTTACATACAGTGGATAACAAAATAACATTTCTATCATTACAAAAAGATAGATAGCCTAGCAGTTTCTGAATTATGTTGAATGTTAGCAAGTAATCATTTATCACGAATATGCATATTTTGGACATGGCTCTACACTAATATATAAATGTTTGAAAACGATAAACTACAAGAAAAATCCCAATTGTTTGCAATTATTTCTATACAAATCCACTTATTTAACAAGTCTTTATCGTGTTATATGGGTAACCTTAGTCTTTTATTGACATTAATATATGACAATTAAATCAAATTAAATGTAACAAATATCCCAATTCTTTTTTTCAATATATGTCTACACCTAATGTGAGCCATAAGTTGATTAAAACCCAATGAGGATATAAGCGTTAATATGATGATGTTCTATGATTTCTCCTTCAAATGGATCACAATACTAACATTGCCATAGGTTGAATAACACCCAACAGAGTTAAGTCAATCAGCTTGGCATCAAGGTTCCTTTGGCACCAAGTTGGAGAGTCCCTTGAAAACCAAGCAACATAAAGCTGAAAAAAAAAAATCACCCCCTTTTTATTCACACTTTTTCATTAAAATACACTAATTTCAATAATTAGACTTCATAGTTACATGTAGATTTACCAAAATAATAGAACTATCAGAAAAAGTTGATTACATCCAATGATTCTTACTTAAACTAGCTTATTTAGCATGTGACTTGTTCTACAAGATGTATTGGCATATGTAATTGCTTAAATTTTTCTTGCCCACCTGCTAGAATTCGCTATTCAAGTCCAAATAATGCTTGTTATTGAGTTGGATTCACACAGACAATGTGACACAGATTCCGTGGTCATATTGAGATTCATATGACATGATTCAGGGACTCTTTTTGAAATAGATGACAATGATATCTTCATGTATTGGAAGAAAAAAGCACATTTTACATTCATATTTAGCACACTTCTTATAAAGACAGCTATACTATTACATGCATATGCTTACCAAAAAGACCATCAGCTGTTATCATTCATATATTTTTGTACGAGGTACCTTTGTTGTCAGGTAGCTTGCCAAGTAGGGAGCAACAAATGTTGCTCTATCAAAGATAAAACAATGGTGTACAGCTTTTTAAAGTGATAAAGGGCAGTCATTTGGTCTCATAAGATTATATATCAGCCTTCAGCATCTTTGATACTTTGTTATAAGCCTTGCAAACGACCACATGCATAATAAGATTGTCAGTATTACTAGATATGTTCTTTTAACATTGAAATGATTCAAAAACTAAATTTTTAACATCAATGAAGCTATGATCAATTTCTATAGATAATATAGATTCCTAAGGAAGAAAATACTGGAATTGATTGATAGAGTTGATTTGGGATTTTAATTATAAGATTGAAAGTTGTTTTTTTGTTGACCACAACTATTGTATGGTGTAGATTTATGGGCTTAGTATTAAGTCATAATAAAGCTGTTAAGGATGAGGGTTTGAATATAAATGTTTTTACCTCTGTGAATGTTTTCCAGCACCCTCTGACAGCAGACAGGTAGAGAGGGAGACAAGTGATCAGAGTATACATTCCAGAAACTATGCATCGAAGTAGCTGACTTTCCAAAACAATATAAAAAGACAGATTTTGTCTCGTAAATATGCCCATAGTTTGTGTTAAGACAAAATTTTAAAAACGAGAAACAACTGAGCTTGTCAAGTGATAGATTAAAAAGGCAACTAACACTAGGCCCATCCTCATCGAGCTTGAGAGCTGGGAGTTGCTGCAGCTCTCAAGCTGCTCCACCATTGGATTGCAGGCCCTGGCACTGCAACCCTCCCTGCAAAGACAGTTTACCTTGGAGGTCATACCCAAAAGGTCTAGATCAACTTTCTCAGAAAGAAGGTAAGAATTCAGAATGACATAATAGAACTCAAAGGTGGCCCACAACTTTCCAAAATGCACTTGATGAATAACTTATTGACCGGTGCTTATAACAGACCACACAAACTTCACCCAAGATTGATGTCATGATTGTATAAAGTTACAATTCTGCCCTCCTCAGTCCTATTTCACACAACTCATTTCCATGGACCTGCTCTTTAGGCAAATCGAGTATCCTGTGAATATCAGTTGACCGCAAGTAGCAACTAAGATAACTACAGATAGTAAAATCCCAGTGAATAAGTCTTGACAAAATGCAACCTAATCATGGGGAATATGGACTTTATTTGATCATACGAATACCAATCATCTACTTTCAGATTTATTGATAATTTTAATTACACAATAAACAGCCTTTAACAGGTTAAAAAAACAGCTAGAATATGGACTATTGTCTACAGTAATCAAGTCAAACAAAATTTCCATTAGAAAGGACCAAAACTACAAGACAAGTAATCAGAATCAAAAATGAGTTTGACTCCCTGTCATGTTGAAAAATTGAATGCAAACTTGAGACCAAGCAGCATTTTTCATAAACCAAGCCACTAACTAGCCTTCAACTACTTAACCAAAAAGGAAGGTGAACTTCGAGCCAAAAAGGCATATACACCCCTACTTCGTTCAGCAGTAATACATAACACTCTGAACATATTTTTGCACTGGAGGGAGCAACTGAACAGCAGGAATAGCAGCTCTTGAACTAGAAGCAGATCCCACACTGACTCCTGACCGGTCACCTCTCAAAGAGGTGGTATCCGAACCACTTCCCGAGCCATCCACATAAAGGCGGGCACGATAAGCAACGAGATGTGCATAGTATGCAGGAGGTACAACAGAGACAGCCTTAGTACATCTTGCATAAGTGTAGCATAGACTATTAATCAATCCTTGAAGCTCATCTGGTTTGAACTGATTTTCATCCCAAAGAATGTGATAATGAGTTGGCCGACTAGTACCTTGAATGCCTGCATGACTACAAAGATAAAAATCAAATTCTCGAGGATGCGTAATCACCCGATCTACAACCGTTCCTGGCCACACATTATCTTTGAGACTATTATTGTCAGCTGGAAAAAATCGAGTATGGTGTCTTTTCTGTACCACAACCCAGGTAACTTTTGGCCGGTAATTCTGTTCAAGGGACTGACAAGCGCTCAAAAGTGCATTGAACTCAAAATGCAAGACTGAATAAAACTGCCCTTCACTAACACCATCTCTAAAAAATATAATTTTCTCAGGTTTCCTGCTATTTGTCTTTTGATAATATTCTATGAGTAACTCTCGAACCATTGTAGCAAGATCAGAAATTATTTCCTCACGGTGTTTTTGTGATCTCACTCTTGCCACATACTTAGTAGCAGATGGCCAATCTACATTAGCTACAACTGCGGCAATTGATGGACTTGAATCATCACTTGCAACAGGATGTGTCACATCTGCCCCAAATATAATAGTCGGAACCCCAAACATGTTAGGAAGTTGACTTGGAAGTTCATCATATAAAGTAACATTCTTACCTCCAGCTTTGACATTTATTTTCATTGCAAGATTTGCAAGGTATTGAGATAAGCCAGAACCACCGCTGTTAAGAACCTTTGTCAAGCAACACTGGGTCACTACTCCTATTTCAGTTTCACTAACCCTCTTCAATTCACCATACAGAGGAGTTTTCCTATCCATTAAACAAACAATCAGTTGTAACCTTGCGGGTTCCCTGTTTCCTATCGCTCTGCGTGCATCATCATTCATTTTCTTCAATACAACCTCTATGTTGTTATCTAACCTTGCCTTCCTAAAAGGGACAGTTGGTGCATGATTCATTGAAAGACCCAGGTCTGCACACCTCTTTGTCAGGTTTCTTACAAAATCCTGAACTAAAAACTCTTGGGCATTAGAAAAATCAAGAAGTGCCCAATTTTCTATACGTGCACCCTCAACAAATGTCGAGTTCATAAGGTTCCATTGGCCTCTCGCAGGAGTGACCTGATTTTGTTTTGCTCCACCATACCTCAGCTTGGGAGGATTTAAAATTCTAGCCTGAACTTCTGTCATTTTTCTGGTTATATCTAGCCCAAATGCCTTCGAAAAAACATCTCTGCATAAATAAAAATATATATATTATCTTCAGAGCAAATGAAAGTAACAATCTGAAACAAACTTTCAGCTGACTGCCCAGCACTATAAACAGTAAGCAGTACAATCAAGCAGGCAGCCATCATATTAATAGACGTGGCCCAAGACAGAGGGAAGGACATTTTAACTCATGAAACAAATACAATAGTAGACATTAACAGCATACGGGATTGGGATTACATACCTTCCAGGGGCAGTATCTTGTTTTAATATGTTTAAGATAGCATCTTCTCGCTCGTAAGGCTTTTTTGAAGCCATTCTCAAAATATTTGTTGTCTGAGTGTCAGTTAGCTTCCCAGGAAATTTCTGTCCCGCTGAAATCTTGCAGACTTCCATAGGTAAGTAAGTTGCTTTGTTGGGCTGAACTAACAAACTTGGAAGTTCTGGAAACTTTATATGGTAATCGTAAGTATTCCTGAAATAATCCACCAGAAACACTTCCTGTCCATCGAGATTAAACTTCAGGTCCTTTGTTGGAACCTCTGACAGCCCTGCAATCCTGTATTTACGTGGAGTCTTTCGGTGCATAACTTCTACTTTTAGACGCAGCAAGGACTTTCTAACTCTCAGTTTCTCAGCACCACCAAGATATGATGAAGGATTGAATCGTGGTAACAACTTACCAACATAGTCTAGAACATTCATTTCCTCATAGAACGCTGTGGTTGATAGATCTACATTAAGTGCAAGCCCCTGCATTGTTGGGCGCAAACTCTGGTAAAACCCTGTCCAGCCAACAAGTCCACCATCTATTTTTTGGAAGCCCAACTTATCATGGAAGAATGACCTACCTACAGGAACATAATAAGCACTGGGTCCCTCCCGTAGTACAACATCAAGTGCTTGCAAAAAGTCTTGTGGCATATGTGTTTGCTTCCTTTCTAAAAATAAATTCAACTGTGTTCGATCCAGCTTTGCCACAAGCTTAATTGTGACTTTGAAAATTCTCTCCCTCTCCTTCTGACCACGTTCATCAGGAAGTGAAACATCAAATGTTTTACTGTCGAACAGAAATGGACCTGCAGCATACATACTCTTGCTACCATCATAAACCGGCAGCTTATTTGCAAGCGCTACACTTTTGTGAGATGATACCAGCGCACTGATAAGAAGACGAGCTGCAGGTTTGGATGCAATCCTTGGCTGAATGTCTACATCGTAATGATAAATTGTGCCAACATTTAGCTCAACTTTAAAATGATTCACCTTTATCGAACAACTGGCGCCTTTGATACCAAACCCTGGTCTGGACAAGGCAAAAATGGCCTTTGAAGAAACAGGAGCAGTTTCTCTCGATGCCTCTGAAGTCGCAACAGATTCTGTTGGTGTCACCACCACAGGCAGTAATGATGCAGCTACATCACTAGGAATCTCCCCACTTGTTGATCCTGCATCAATCGCTTCCTCCTGACCTATAGCTCTTTCGATTTCTATGTTTTTAAACCTTGCTGCCAGTCTCTCAGGCGTTAGCACAGATTCCGTCGCCTCGGTAGTTGCTTCAAAGGTTTCACCTATTAATTGGGGAGGACCAGGACATCTAAGAATAAATAAATGCATCATTAACTGTAATATGAAACATAATCTGATAAGTAATCATCAACATATAGACTACAACCCTAAAACTCAAGTCCTAAAATAAAGAGATACAATCTATCAATTTGATATATTGAACTTAAGCATTGTAGTGATTTTTTACACTGGAAAACAAGTACAGTTGAGAATCCTTGTAACATGGACCACCAATGTGCAGAGATAACGTGATATGAAGGTTTCCACATGCACATCTTTGAACCACAATAGACCAATATCAACATCATATGAGGCCAACCAAAGACTGATTCATATGTCCAACATGGAGTTAATCTCTACACCTTCGAACCTTTTAGAATGAAGTTCATTGGCTACAAACATCAACTGAGCGATAAGGACTTCCAAGAAATTATAGAACTATTCGAAACATCCTTTCCAAATAAGGTCTTAGGCAAAAGACTCAAAAGGATTGAAGACAATTCACTCTAAAGATTCATTCAATCACACTGAATTTTCCAAAAGCATAAATAAAATACTTAAAAAGCAACATAGCAAAGCATAACAATGATGATATCATTGGTGACAAGCAAAATTCATATCTGGGTTTCAAATCATTACAAAACCTCTTCAGGGTCACCCAGAAAAGAAAATATGTGGAAAAAATCAACTAGGAAACGCAACCGATAAAAAATGAGTGCAAAAAAGAAAATGTACTATATCCATAAAGCTCATATCCTACTAAGAGATGGTTTGAAATTTGTTGTTGAACGGTAGAACTGGAAAAAGGTAACCAAATCTGTAGCCAAATCTGCTAAGTCATAAAGAGATAAGATAATAAGTAAGCATGGTAAAGTTTCTCGAACCTCTGTCAATACCAAAAGGAAAATGGTTGTTGTGAGTGGTGGTGGACAGACACAAAAGTGGCACAACTCTTTAAAATAAGAAATCTTACTATTCGACAAACTTATTTGACAAACCTTATGGTTTACTGCAGATAATAGTTTGACAAAGATGTTAGGCTAGGCAATTTTCGGCAGCTCTTTTCATTTTTGGGCATTAAATCGAGTACAAGTTCAACCAAGCGCCCAGACAGATGGTCATTCTGCAAGGGTTGATAAGCGGCTTGAAGAGTACCTTACACATTTTTACCATGATACACAAGTCGTTCAGTGAGTGGCTACCACTATAAGAATATTCTACAATAAAACTAGTCATTTGTCATTTTGGTTATGGTCCACTTAAGCATCATATGGATGTAAGGCCAAACTACTGATTTCCACATGTAAAAAGTAAATTCATTATCATATCAAACACTAAAATAGCAATGTTCTAGAATTGTAATAAATATTTTACCATTTTTTATAGTCTATTTAGGAACTATGTTTATAGGGTCAAAACTACCGATTTTCATATTTGAAAAGGAAACTCAGTCAATCAGTGAAAATCAATGTTGTCGAAAGGAACAGCAAGGTAATCAGTGATACATTTGATTGGCAATGTAATTAAATATGAGCAAGTACAGCTAGGGTGAAAGCTCCAGTAGTTAATAGAACTGCATTTGCACTTATGAATCAATACATGGACGGAGGTAAATCAAATCCAAAATACTATATCTTAATTAAATGAGTGTCGAAAGTAGAAAAATTCCATCTCATCTGCACAATGGAAGGGGTAGAAGAATATCACATAATGCTATTTAAAACCTCAAAAAAAGTATCTGTAATCACAATTGTGTACGGCAGCGCACTTGAGAGCTCAAAAAGACCTAAAAATACTATGAATGGCATCTAATTTAACTACTAATCTGAACTTCACGGAAATCACAGGACAAAAAGGTTTGCTACCTCGACCTCTGCCCCTCCTTCCTCTTTCAGCTTGCGGATAGTGCGAGGACTGATCATCACTGCCTCCTCCTTCATAGTAAGTTGCTCCTGACCGATCACCTCGAGGCCCTCTGCCTCCTCCACGGCTACCTCCTGGAGCTCCAGGTTCTTCACCATATCTGGAATCTTGGACTCTGCCTCTTCCACGACTGCTCCCTGGTACTCCGTAGTGAGGCTCTCCATATCTGGAGTCTTGGAATCTACCTCCTTCACGACTGCCTCCCGGTGCTCCGTACTGAGGATCTTCGCCATATCTGAAGTCTTGGCCCCTGCCTCTTCTCCCACTGCCTCCTCTGCCTTCGAAAGGACCTTGCTGATTGTAATAATCCTGAGGGCTTCCATAACTTCTAGGTCCCCGACCTCTGTCTCCAGAAGACTCACCAGAAGCCCTTGACTGATAAGATTGCTGCTCGCCTCTTCCTCTCCCGTCTGTTCTTCTAGGAGGCATTGCAGATGAGTTGAGATGGATTAAGGGAACTGTCAAACTTTCTGCATGCACAAATTCCCACTTTTCCGGCAATAATTATAGTCTATCTCAAACAAGTTTTAGCTGAGCTTCATTCAAACTGCGAATAGTATAATAATTGAGGTTTATAGCAATCACATATTATGAGAGTTCTACCTGCTAATCAAGATTGCCGACAGCGAACGAACATGAAAACTTCTGAGAAGAAGGTTCCGCACGTAATCACGCCTCCGGCAGCCACCTTCAAAACACGATCCAGATTCAGAAGCGCAGCACTGCAAATCTCAAAAAAGTAGCTAGAAACAAAGAATACAGAATCTAGAGAATACAGATTTGCTCAAAGTACCCGAAGGTTCAGCAGAGGGTTTGGGTTTTATTGTCTTCCAAAAACGAATATCTCTGAAACGCACACAAAAAAGATCATTAGCCCGCTTGCAGGATCAATTGCACAAACCGAAATACCAAACACTAACGACGATAATCATCCGACTGCTTGATTACTCAAAGAAAGAAATCAGAAAAATAAGGCCAACCTAGTGCAGTCATTGATACCTTCCAAGGAATGAAAAACAGGGAGAAAAGGCCAATAATCCAATCCGCAGGAGGAGGATAGCAAAGTCTTTTAAGAATTGATAGAATCAGAAAAGCATGTCAGAAAAGATGATATTGATTGCCGCAGGGGTAGGACAGAGAGCGCAGAGGATCGACATAGCCAGAATGCTCGCTATGCTTCTGCGCCAGAAAAGGAGAGAAATCAGAAGCAAAATAGAAAGAAAGCAAAAGGCAAAAGGCAAAAGGCAGCTCAGCGAGAGAGAGAGAGAGAGAGAATTAAGAGGGGTTTGAGATGGGAGGCGCTGGGGTTTACAGGCGCGAGGTCTTAAGATCCCAGCCACTTGGGTGTGCGCCACGCGGCAGCAATCCCGCATGTGGGCCATTACTGACACGCGGCAGAATCTTAACGGTGGTCGAGGAAACTTCCCCAGGTGTTCCGAAGCTGTCAGTTTTGAAGGCTTCGCGGCTGTTTTAGATTTCCTGGGCTTTTTTCCGTCTCCGGTGGCATGCCACCGGAGGCTGGTTTTTCTGCCTCCGGTGGCATGCCACCCGTCCCACTACCTGCTCCCACAGCTCAATACCTTCCCTTCTTCGCCGCGCCTTCAAACTCCCTAAAACGCCCCTTTAAGCCATGTTGCCCGGCCAGGCCGCCGCGTTTCTTAACCGCACGGAGCAATTAAAGCCCGCCAGCGTCGGATCTCACAATAAACACTCAGATTCTCACACGCTCCAGCAGATCAACGACCAAACCATCTCCAAGGGGCAGAACCTCCACGTGTCAAGCATCCATCGAGCAGACTTCTATTCACCCCGTGTCACGACGCTCCCTCCGTCCAACTCACGGTCACAAGTCACGACCCCAGTCACCCCTTCGCGTGACCCCCTCATCATAATTTCGTACCATTTTAATTAAAGATAATAATTAATTAATTAGTTATTAAAATTAAGAAAAATAGTATGCTTAATTTAGGGCTACGACACAGGTAGCCGCAATGCGAATTTAATTAGGACCCTAATTTTTGGGGGTCCTCATAAAAGGCCCCCGCCGTCCCTGACTGCGCCAGGCCCTGAATTTTGAAGGGTAGCCCTTCGTGGGCCTTCCAACCCCCCTTTTTTTTTCCATCAACTTTTTGGCTAATGATTATTATTTTCTTTTTGTATAATCAATTTATTAGGTTGATAAAACAAAAAGTTATTGCATAATATAATAATATTATTATTATATATGATATGATCCACGTGTAAAGGTCATTGAAAATACCCTGGCCCGCGGCCGACCATGACCAAAAAAAAATTATTTTTATCCAAAATCAACTTAAGGTGTGCTAGAGAAATTTTAGAGTATCATGTTATTTGATTAATCTATTCGATGAATCTGTCACATCTTTCGCTCTTACTAATAGCACCCCTTGGGGGGGGAGGTTGGCCTCCGAGGCCTTTCCACCCAAGATGATAACCTCTTTGGGAGGGGTTCCAGGGCATGTAGCCCAAGGTGAAAGGGCCTCGAGAACTACCCTTCCTTCGCGTGAAACCAAGACCAAGTTCAGTTATGTTTCAAGACAACAAAAGTGAGTTCACACAACCTTCTCTGCGAAAGGCTATGTAAAATATATAAAAAAACCTTTCAGTTGCATTTCAGTTGAGAAGATTCCACTAGTTCCTTCCCATAATCCACAAAACTGGTTGCATGGTCACGTAAATTTTGGATTGAGTTTGATCATGAATTTTTATTGTAGTAAAAAGTTTGAGATTCCAAATTTCACCTAAACTAAATACTTTGGCTAATCACTTCATGATGTGATGTTAGTCAATATTAGATACATACAAGAGATAATATGAAATGATTAGCCAGCTAGCATACTTATAAATTCATATACTATAATACTGTAATTTAATATATGTATATCAAATAATCTATTGTGAAAATAATAAAGTGATAACATAACATACAAATATTATATCTAATCTAATTGCTAACTTTAACCTTTGGGCATGATACTTTTACCCAAGACCTAAAGGCCAAAGCCTTCTTTTAGTGGGATCAGTGCCTACTATGCTAATATGAGTTGTGGTTGTTGGCCAATTTGTCAACTCTTGATAGGGAGAGAGGCAAAATTGGAGGCAATCAATTTCAAGCTTGTGAATACATCAAATACTGTAACTCATCGTAGCACTTGCCCTAACTTAGTTTTTGCTTTGTTTTTACTTTGTTTTTTACTCTCATATTTTTACTTTGTTTTTTAGTAGAAGTGAAACCAAAGACAATATGACCAAGCAAAGAGGAGTGGAAAAAGCTTATTTCACATGGGAAAAGTTTCGTTTACACCTTTTTTTTTTCTTTTTGATGACACTTTTTACTTTGAGACTCTTGTAATGAAAACTTTTAGATTTTTATTGGTGTGTGTACTCATTTGTGCAAAAAGTACTCTATATATTTATGGCATCTGCCCATTGTACTCATTTTGGCATACCTTCTACATGGAGAGGAAAGGAGGTACTACCAACCTCACTTGCTTATCTACATTCTATTTGATTTAAAACTTTGTGATCAAATCTTTAAAAGTTAGAATAGATCATTTTTGGTTAATGAATTATTTATGAATTTTTAATATCCCTATTTCCTACTAGATGTACACTTATTTACAAATGGATGCCACAGCACATAGGTAAACCATTTAGCAAGAGTGACATAATGCCCAAACTTAGACCAAAGTCTAATTTTTACAACAATTTTCAAGAGTAAGGCTAAAATTAAAATTTGGGGCCAAATGTTCATATGATTCACTAGATGCAATTTACATCAAGATCCACAAAGATGTGTCTTCGAGGACACATCTTAATGCCTCGATACTTGTACATAAATAGCAAAAGTATTTACTGACATTACAAACAAATTTGTCTTTTTGTTGTACTCAACCATCTTTGTTCTTAAACACTCTCATTTAGAAGAAATTTTAATTATATGAATAAGTAAGTTCCTAATAATCATGCAAAACCATGTTACCAACCAACTGTTATAAATATATTCGGCTTAGCTATAAGAGGATTGTATTAAGTTTGAATTAATTTACCATCCTATTATCCGAGCATCATTGTCAACAAACTTAAAATTACAAAATTATTTTATTTACATGCAAACATGATTGATGTTTTGATCGTACACAACCATCTTAGCAATCAAGCATTTTGATTTACGTATAAGCTAAGTCGCTTCTTTCATTCAACTAACTTCGTTGTCTATAATATGTAATACATACTTCCCATCATTAAGTACGACCATGCTAGGCTCCAAAAATCCACTCGCACATCATCCAAGTTCGAGAATACACCCAGGTGGAGCACAATTGCAACTCAACTATTGTGAAGGAACAAAGTTGCTTTGTTCTTTTACATCATGAATAGTTTATTATTATTATATAAAGCGCAAGTATATACTAAATGTACAAAAAGAAAAAGATTTTTTAATACTATGCAATGCACAATTATACAAAATGAGAAAAAGAAAGATAGTTCAACCAAGGGACTAATGGCGATAAGCCTGGTAGGTCACAAAAATTGAAAAAGGCTAAATTTTTAGGAATTTTTTAGGTCATCAAGGTCAGAAATAAATGTTGAACATGGTAACTCGTTATTGGATGGCTAGAATAATATTTGCCTTATTTTCTTGCCATGAAGGATTAGTTGAAGTTTGTGAGGTGAGATGGGTACACGACTCATTTTTCATGATGGAACTCGCACTTTTGGGATTTTGAACAAATTGGTTTTGCCTCTAGAATCTCGTGACCATATTAGTTCGTGCAAAGGTGAGAGCTTGGACGATAGACCATTCGTGCTTCTCCACAAAAAGAAAGAAACAAATCCGATATTATGTATGATGATTGTTGTACAACTTACTCGATTGCCTCATACATGTCAGAAAATACTCAAATGGGTGGCCTTCCCAAAGTCCGAAAGCAATTCTAGGCAAATTTTACCAAATCTTTAACTTATGTACGAGCACATACTGAATAGTAGGTGTAAGCACCTTTAGATCCTACTATAGAGCATCAAAAGGAGTAACGGTTATACGCTACCGAATATACAAACCACCCCACTGATTATACGCTAAAGATTAAACCACAAAAGCTTAACCCTCGAGCCATGATGTGTGAATGTTGACGAGGAGAGAACGTTGGTAACTAATGTGGAAGTGTCAAAAAATGATGGACCTGCATCGTCGTTGCCCTGATCATCCCTACGTGGTTGAGTGTCATGGAATTGTGAATGTTGAGAATAATCAAGAGGGGGAATAGTCTGCAACTTTGTCAATTCTACTTGCAGGCATTGGATTTGAGCGTTGAGCACAGTCATTTGTGAAGATGTGCCTTGAAGTAGCTGTTGCGCTTCTGCCTGGACTGCTTTTAACTTTTGGCCCAGCTACTGGTATGCGAAAACTGGAATTATTGTGCCCTCAGGGATATGGATCAGAGCAAATCGCTGAAAGTCAATGCGCATGAGTTGACTCGTTGTAGTAGCACGTAATTCTTGATTGGATCTTATTTCCGCGTCCAAGAGGTTTTGAAGATGGCTCAGCTAGTTGTCCTTGTGACTGGCCTCTGCCTGCAGCTTCTCCATTTGAGTCTACATTTCGGACATCTGATCGAACATCAATTGCTCGTCCCGACGTTGATGTTGAAGACATATCAAACCATCCGAAAGCTATTCAAATGGGCTGGTATGATGTTGGAAGTAAATCTGATTTGTATATGTTGGCTAGATCTACTCACAATGCGGTGTAGTATAGAGAGGATCGTCCACTTTCTAAGTTTCTACCAAGCTTCAAACGAGAATGTGAAAATAGAAAACAATGACAGAAGCACTAAGGCTTACCCAACTAGTGCTCAAAATAGAAATGAAACTAACTAAGAGGACAAAAAACAAAGTCTTACTAAGGCTTACCCAACTAGCAAGGTGATTAACCTAAATCCTAAATTAACACCCAAAGGGATTGAAAAGATAGATTGTGGCTAAACTAAGCATAAATCGATTAAAACATGCCACAATAAAAGAACCAATGAAAGGAGGCAATGTCTCTCCTCATCTGTATTCGGGCAATCATATTTCGTTAATATGGCTCTAGCTATCATTGGTGTGGCTTTCGTATATCCGATCAGGATGGTCTTGAGACCTTGGAAGTCCAATTTCTTCCTCGTGTCCTTTGGGATCTGCGCGTATGCAATGCACCCAAACACTCTTAGGTTCTTCAAAGAAGGCTTAGAGTCTGTCCACACCTCGTGGGGTGTATTGTCTGAGAGGGCCTTGGTTCGAACATCTATTCTGGACGTAAGCTACAGTGGGAGATAGCTTCAGCCCAGAATCTCTTGGGCAACGATGCATGCAATAGCATAAATTTATAGATTCGACCAGAGTGCGGTTCTTCCTCTCAGCTAAGCCATTAGACTGAGGACTGTAAGGAGTGATGAATTGCTGCTCAATGTCTTGGCTTTGTCAGTACTCCTTAAACTCGACAGAGATATATTCTCCACTGTTGTCTAACCTTAGGGCCTTGATCGTCCTTCCAATCTCCTTTTCTGCACGCTCCTTGAAATTTATGAAGCAGTTGAAGGCTTCTGATTTCTTCTTTATGAAGTACACCATAGTCCTTCTGGAGAATTCGTCAATAAAGTTTATAAAATACTTGGCGTCCTTCAACGAAGGATTTTTCATCGGGCCACAAATATCTGAATGTACAACATCTAGCAACCCTCTAACAACATGCTGATGGCTTGACTTAAATGGTTTCCTAGTCTGTTTACCAACTAGACAGTCTTGACAGACAAGTAACTCGACCTTTTCGTGAGGATAGTCGAAATCAAGAACAATAGATTGTCTAGACATTCGTCGTACAACAGCATAATGTAAATGACCAAGTTTATAATGCCAACGGTAAACCTTTATTTGAATGAATTGAAGTACTGAGAGCCTGACTAGAGGTAGAAAAACAATGACTCAACTTATACATGTATCCATGCCTCTTTCTGAGTGCTAGGATCTTGCATGTCCTATCAACTACTTTACACTAATCACATTCGAACTCTACTCTATGTCCTAGATCTGTGATTCTGCTTACTCAGAGCAGATTCGTAGATAACTTTGGTACATACAGGACTTCAGAGAGTAGCTTAGACTGATCATTTGCAAAGCATAATCTTACAATGCTTTCACCTTTAATAGCTTTTGTGCTATTGTCGCGAAGGTGAACGAATTTCTGAGTACTGTAAGGTGTATAGGAGTCGAAACAACCAATGAGGCTAGTCATGTGTTGAGTGGCTCCGGATGATTGGTCATGAAGGCATCATGATCCGCTTCTTGAATAGGCTGTGGAGCTTCTGCAGCTGCATTTGCCACTTGATTCGACTGCCCTTTGATGTTGTTCTTCACTTGAAGTATTCGACAGTCTTGTATTTCGTGGTTGTTTCGTTTGTAGTATCTGCAGAATAGCTTCTTCTTTGTTTGCGGATTTGATTGTTCCTTGTGCTGAGTTGGTTTCTAGTCTGGCTTTAATTTTTTCAGGCCTTTCTTCTTCTTCTACTTTGTCATGCTCTTGTTGGTGTACAAGCCGTGAGAATCTGCTGAGGAACTCGAAGCTTCGTTCCTTCGCGTGTCTTCCATTTTGCAGAGAATCACCATTCGTCATCTTGAGGGAGTAGAATTTTTTTCTGAGATGTAGTTTGGAAGCTATATCTCGCACTTCGTATAGTGTGCTCAAGATGTCCCAGACTTCTTTCGATGTCTGAGCCTCAGATACATGGCCGATCTGGGTATCCGTGATGTTGAGGATGATCAGCGCGAAAGCTTTTCCATCATTCAGCTTCCATCTGGCGATTGTCGCATCGTCCGCTTCGGGTTTCTCTTCTGCACCTGTAACAACGTCGTACAATTCTTTTTCCATTAGTACAGTTTTTATCTTAAATTTCCACAGATGGTAATTGGCTCCATCAAGCTTGTCCATGATAGGACTGGCTTTCCCTTGGAAATCCATGTGGAAGAGTTAGTCTGAGTGATAGGAAAAACTATCAGTGACTTAAGTATGAAAATCTGATAATGAAAAAAAATACAGAACAAGAAAACAATTATTCTATCGGCTAGTAGAGTCTTGTACTGTGGAAGTTTATCAAGCTATAAAAAATTGCTTTGATACCATGTTGGAGAGAGGGAGACCAACAAGCTGAGAAAAGGAGTCATATGTTAGAAACGAAAAATAAACTCAAAGAGGTAAGAGGAACACGAACGAGCCACGAACTCGAACAAGAAACGAACGAGAAACGAACTTGAACAGAAAATGTTCATGCGCAGCGGAACGAGCTATACGACTCTCTCCGTAAGCATGACTACGCCTATCAGAACCAACAAAACGGTAGTAATGTCGTTCTTGATTACGTAGCCAAACTTTAATATATGAATGAAGCTCCAGAAGAATGGTTTGTCGCGAATAGTAAGACAAACTATTCGTCGCGAATGATTCGCAAAGAGCTAGATGGTGCTCGACTGATAATTAGTCGCGAATGATTCGCGAAAGACAAGACCAAATGTTAGTCGTCTATTACCAGAAAGAACAACTAGAAAGATCAAACAGAATGAATGATAAGCATAGCAATATTAACATAGATCTGTATGTAGAACAAAGAACTTTATCAGATTAAGTATATCATGTATACATGTCAATAATGCGGTAGAGCACAAGACAATAGCCGACAAAATCATGTGCCCTATGAAGCTTATACAATCTGTAAAGGAATAAAATCTTATTGCTGACAATCAAGAATCAATGCGCAAGGCATCTACTTCATCTCATTCACTCATAACTCATTAACCTGAATACGCAAATGATATCCAATATATATACATTATATCACAGGTGTGCAGATGTGGAAAGTACAGAGTGGATGTGCTGTCTGTAAGAGATCGTGGGTGGCTGCAGTCGTTGTCCAATCTACTAGCACAGTTGTATGGGGTGAGCATGAAAAGGGTGCAACGTCAGTCAGTGTTGAGGTGATCGTTGGTGATGACAATGCAAAAAGTGCATCACTCTTACGAGTAGCCTTAGGATTAGATTTATAGGGTGCCTTTGCTTTTAGGGCACCTTTGGCATTCTGTAAGATAGTGTCCCCTTTTCGCCTGTCACCATAACGTGTATAAAAACACAGTGTCGCGATTCTTTCGTCTTTTCTTCATCTGTGCGAATTTGTGTGTAAATATGCAAACTGCTTGACAACGTTAGTAAATATGCAGCATGAATGGAGGCAGATTAAAATGGGATTAAAGGAGAGTAGAGGGAAGAAATCCAACAACCCAACCGTCACCAACCCTAAGAAGCTCTTTGAAGCATCTAAGTGCTCAATGATCGGCCTATCTGAAGCGAGCTACAATATGCATTGGTTGGTAAGCCAACACCAAGTGCTTGAGAATAAGGTCCAGTACCAGAGCCAAGAGATCGCACATCAGTAGAAGTTGGCCAAGGAAAAAGAAAAAGAGATAGACGAGATAAGATCTGTGATGGTCGGGCAAAAGATCAAAATGGAAGAGGTCCAGCAACAACTAAAGCACCAGATGGTCCAGATTGACCAAACACGAGATGGATCGTCAGGTGCAATGACAGTTGATGTTCCTCTGGTTAAGCCTGAGGATATACAGTTCCAGGCCCCACAGGCCACAACCATCCGGATGGAAAAATACGTGCTAATGATTCAAAAATGAGAAGCCGAGAAGAAAAATTTTGAGAATGTCGTGGCCAAGCAGGAAAAGGTCATCCCTATGCCTCTCTCTCCTGATCACTCCATCCCTGACCCTCCAGAAACTAACAATGACATTGGTGGTGACGATGACTTCTTGGCAGATCCGCCGGAAACAAGAAGATTCTCGCCCAGGCAAGATACGAACGCAGCTGAGCCATCTACAAGCGAGCGGGCTAAAGAAAGTGATACGGGCACTAAGGCCCTGGACGACTACTTGGCAAGGCCACCACAACGACGTAGGGCAGCCTCACCTACCAGGCCAAGGGAAAATATGGCAGATACAAAGGAATCTGAGAAGTTCGAAAGGAAATATCCTCCCAACATGAGGGGAGACAAAGAAGAGATTGATCAAAGCCAATATTCCACAAGGGCTGAGATCATTGCGGCGCTGCAACCACAACCTGAGTGGCGAAATAAATCTCTCAATGATAGCAGGCGGCTGCAAGAATACCTGAGGGCACTGGTGTGGAAAAGAATTGATCCCTTTTACATGCCGCTCAAACGAAGAAATCTCTAGCCTGCAGAGGGACCATGGGTCGAAGTGGTGAACTGGCCGGTAATTCCAGGAATCTCAGGCAATATCTCCTTGGATAACCTGAGGCTACAGTTGTTAGATTTCGGGCACAAGTACAAGACCAACGCTGATACACCCAACCTAGAGAGAGAGAGAGAGAGAGAGAGAGAGAGAGAGAGAGAGAGAGAGAGAGAGAGAGAGAGAGAGAGAGAGAGAGAGAGAGAGAGAGAGAGAGAGAGAGAGAGAGAGAGAGAGAGAGAGAGAGAGATGAAGAAACCAACAGAGTTTTCTCCTAGAATTAAGAATGTCAAATGAGTACAAATGGTGCCCTTTTATTCATGGGGAGGCCCTTGTCCCATTCATCCTAATGGCTACTTGAAGTGGCAAGGATTGAATCCTAGCCTTTCAAAGAAACACAAAAGATCTAGTGGTGCACAAAGAAACACACCCCACCTACCACCATTTGACTTTGACCCAAACTTGTAACTTAGACTTTGGCCTTTAACTTATTTTTATTTGCAACTAGGGCCCAAGTCACTAGGAAACAACTTAAACTATTTAATTAATGTGCTCATTGGGTTGGGTTTACACATGCAGGACACCAGTGCCCTCACACTTATTATTCTAACTGTACAGTACTGTGGTGGGGCCCACTTGGTAAGGCTTGGCCAACAGTAGTTTGAGTGGCAGGACCCACATATTTATTTATCTACTAGTAATACCCACAACATGGTCCTCGGCCCAAAGAAGTGCCGGTCCCTCGGCACTTGGCTACAATTGTTGTGGAAGACAGCTGTTGTTGGCTCGTTTATTGCTGGGACATGGTTATTGTTTGCTCGGATTCAAGAGTTTGTCCCACAGAAGTATTGGGGTTCCAACCTGGTGAAGCTTTTGTAGTGAAAAATGTTGCCAACATGGTTCCTACATGGGAGAAGGTGTGACTTTTTATGACCATCCCTTATTTTGAGAGTATGATAATGCTTAGTGCCACCAAAAGTGCACACCGTCTCTACTTCACAAATTTAAACTTTTCCTTCTCTGAATTCAGTGCCTAGTGATGGTTATGATATGAATTGAAAGAGAATAAAACAGAATGGTTGTCATAGTTGTTGTCGTGATAGTCTGGCTATCTTGGAACAAATGCAGCTCTGGAATATGTTGTTCTATACTTAAAGGTGAGTCAAGTTGGGTATCACCAAATATTTGTTTTACCCATAACTAGCATGCAAATTGTGCTGTAATTGAATTGATACAGATAGGCCTCTCTTTTCACTTTTTTGATATTCAAAATAGGAATTTTTCGATACAAAATCAACTAGGAAAATTTGTAAATTTTCGATACCCAAAATCAGAATTTTTCGATACCCAAAATCAGACTTTTTTGATACCCAAAATCAGATTTTTTTTGATACCCAAAATTAGAATTTTTCGATACCCAAGATCAGAATTTTTCAATACCCAAAATCAGAATTTTTTGGTACGCAAAATCAAAATTTTTCGATACGCAAAATCGGAATTTTTCAATACGAGATCGACTCAAAAAATTCGTAATTTTTCAAGACCCAAAATCAGAATTTTTTGATACCCAAAATCACGCTTCTTGTTTGCCAATGTTGTAATGCCAAGTGCTCAGCCTTTTTTTTTTTTTTTTTTTTTTTTTTCGTGTTTTGGAGGCATCTCCAAAAGCATAATGTTCATGTGGATTTAGAATCAGAATTTTTTGCCATAATCCTCTAGTGGACAACCCAGAAAAAAAATTGACACATGGCACATAAAACTATGATGGAATGTGCATGTGGACAACCTGCCACATAGCACAAGCGCATTATGCTGGAATTATTGGAATTCAATGCTAAGTCTCAAATCCATTCATTAATAAGCATCCTGAAAAAACCAAAAACAGAAGACTCGAACTTTTGAGCAAAAGATCGAAAAATTCAGGATCAAACTTTCTAGAATTTTTCGATACCCTATCGACTCGAAAAATCTGTAATTTTTTGAGTCAAAGTATATTTTCGAGTCATTGTACATTTTTCGATACATTGTAAATTCTGATACTGTAGGTTAGAAATCCAATCCGCGTTAACAGTCCACCTACTTTGTACATTCAAGGGCGGTTGTAATAAATGAGGTAGATAACATTTGATGCTAATTAGATATTTAACAAACAGAAGATATTTTGTAATAGACTTAATCTTCATAAAAAAAACTTCTTCATATAATTTTTCTAAATCTGATCAATTTTTTTTTTAGCCAACATTATCACGCCAATGATTGTAAGCTGAAGTTATCAATTCAAGCATTGTAGTCACTGTTTGATATTTATCAAAGTGCAAATTCTCAGTCTCACTAATATATCGTTCATTTGCACAGTTGTCTGAATCATTCAATTTGAACATTCTGCTGCTAACCGTGGCGCTTCCGGTCCTACACCAAGCTTGCTCATGAGCTTTCGCTCATTCCCACTGATTTCTGACAGGAATGTGCACGTGCTATGTGGTAGCCTACAAGCTATCCACATGCATGTTAAAAAAAAAATTGAATATTTTTAATAGTAAATGTGAAGGCTAGAAAAAACAAAGGTTGAAAATTTTTTGTGAAAATAAAGCTTTACACTTGGCATTAAATAGGGTAAGATCTATTGCTCTCAGGCCTTCGACCCTATTCAGTGGGGCCCTGGGGCATCGCTTTAATTTAGTTTCAACACTCTGTGCAGTCCCAACACCATGTCAGAGAATGCATCTATGACTAAAACTCAAGAAAAGCTTATACTATAGATTGCAAGGATGATGATTGCATGAGTGCACTTCCTGACATATGGTGCATGGAGTGCATAAGGTGCTGAGATTAAGTAAAGCCCTCATGCAGTGACCTTCAGAAGGTGTGCATAAGGCGCTGAGATTAAGCAAAGCCCTCAGGCAGCGACCTCCCAAGTGGAAGGTCGTAGGACGACTCCATTCTAGAGCACAAATTCAATTGCCAATACTAAAATTTCAAATGCTATGGATAACCTCCGAATAGACATCCTACCGATGCTTTCATTCCCTTGGCAATAGAGACGTATGGCACTTTGCATTGACGCTTTGAGAAATTTCTTCGCATGTGTTTTTTCTAGTGCCATCGCAAAAAGAGAACGAGATTCGATTTCTGGCCATCCCTCTTTCCTGTTCAAAGAAGAAGAAATATCCTGATGCATTTATTCATAGAAAAAACTAGTAGGTACATTGATGAAAAAGATATGTACACTCCGAAGGGGAAGTTTAAGCAAAAGTAAGCTCAAACAAGAGCGAAGCTTGCACTAAAGCTAAGATTAATCCAGATCTTGGCATTAAAAATGAAGGTGCAAAAACTATGATGATGGCAGTGGGAGTCTGCCAATTGACTGCAGTAGATCAGAAAAGTAAGTGGTGAGTCGGCTAATGAAGGGAGATGAGATCTAGCAGACCCAGCCACTGTCGCCCATTGCAGAATTGATAAGGCCTGAGCATGTTGCAGGGCAATAGAAATACGTTGTTTGAAAGAAGCCACGACAATAGAACTAGGAATAACCTGACGCTCTGCCGCTTGATGAGAACACATGCAAAGAAATTCCTCAAAGCGTCGATGCAAGGTGCCATAAGTCTCAATTTCCAAGGGAATGAAAGCATCAAGAGGGTGCCTATTGGAGTAGTTTTTTTCCTTCTCTTGTGTTGCCACGTCTGCCTCTTCTCCTAGTGTGAAGACAGAGCGAGGCAGTAGGTCACCATGTGTGGGATCAACAACAACAACATCTGCCAAAGTACGAAGCCCATCCCGGGAGAGGACAATGTCAACACGTCTGCAAGAAGAGTGGGACGCGGTAGAAGAAAGGACATGAGACTGCTCTCTGAGGACATGGAATCCTCCATCTCTAGCTATAGCGACCGCTGCATCTTTGACAACATCATGTGTCGTTGTGCGCTCACTCCCAGAAGGACAACGGAGGAGGTAAATAGCAAGAGCATCGATAGGATGACCACAAACACACCTGGAGAGACCCAAGACCGAAGGATGAGGTAGCCCCAAGCGAAGACGAAGAGCAGTGGTGAAGATGGTTGAAGACAACCGAAATGAAGGAATAACAGGCCGAGTTGACAACCAAGCCCCCGCACATGAAAGAAGCCGAGCTCGATGCAACGCTGAAGGAGCCTCAGAGAGCATGTTGGAAAGGGTTTGCTTGTGCAAGCGCTCCAAGAGGGTCTCTTGCAGGTGATCTGAACTGAAAGTGAGGAGTTGCTCAAAAGGAGGAAGACATGCTTGGGCAGAGAGGGGGAGCAGATCCCACGCAACGATGAGGAGGTGCTAAAAAGGCAGAGAACAGCTATCCACATGAGCAATGCAATCCGCCAAGAGAGGGCGAAAGCCAGAAATGAACCGAGAAGACAAAGCAAGGGCGACAAGAGCCCAGCTCCCAAGAAAAGTTGCAGGTGCAGAAGAAACCGTAGAGAGAAGAGAAATGGGTAACTGAGCCTGGTTTCGAGCTGAAAGGGTTTCCACACCATCCAAAGAACCCAGGCCCAAAAGCCGGCCAAAAACATCCATAATAGAGCTGTCAAAGGTAGAGAGAAGATGCAAAAAGTCATGAGAAGGGGGGAAAGTGCACAACAGATAAGAAGGACGTTGGATAAAGCAAGACACCAAGATGCCAAAAGCGACCTGAGTGTCACCCAACCAAGGAAGCAGATCTGAATGAGCAACATCGTCCTGGAGAGCCTCAGCAGCAACAGTATCAGCAAAAGAGGGAGCAGGCGTGAGAGGAGCTAAAGCTCGAGCTGCATGAGAATACTCACCAACTTGCCCGAGATGCAGGGTGCGACGAAGTCGACGATGGAGAGGTGGGGCGCCTTGAGATTGAGAGTCCTATGAATTGTGAGCAGCAAGTGCCTGACAACGGGCAAAGTGTTCATCATGAAGCGTTTCCCAGTCTCCCGATAGGAAGCAACGAAGGCGAGCACGAGTTTCTCTATGACTCCAGCATCCCCACCCCTTGGAGGGAGGACTAGACACCAAAGGGGCAAAAGAAGAAACAGATTCTGGAGGAGTGACAGAAGAAGCAAATCGTTTGTTACTGAGAAGACGAAGGCAAGAGATGTTTGAAGCCATGAAAACAACTGTACAAAGGGGTCCCAGTGATGGAATTCTCACGAACTAAGCTGAGATGTTTTGTTTTGTTTTTTTTTTTTTTTTTTCTTCACATGGAATGTCATTTTCCTAGATGGAGCATGGAGTAGTCGGTCGTTGAAGACCTTTTCCAATTGATTCCTAAGTACTTGCCTTAACAGGAATTGCCCACTAAAACTGTGCAAGACCAACAACAACAGGAATTGCATTGAAAGCTCTACACGGGTGCTCCTATGCTGAGAGAGGTATTCTTCAGGTTGTCGCATTAGGTACGGTACAACCTATAGTTCTGTTCTTCTCAAGGTAGCCATGGATTACACAAGAAGCAACCAAAGTTCAGCAAATTCATGGTTGCTGAACTCCTGCTAAATACCTTCGTCAAGAGACACCAAGCAGCATCCGGGTTCCTCTGCAAAATTCTGCTGGGCAGTCGTCAAACGCCATTGTATCCTCACTAGGGCTAACTGCCCATTTGTCTGGAGTTTACATGGCTTCCTACACTGATGCAAATTATTGACGCCTTGCAGATTTCAAAGAGGCCTTCAGAATCGTTGCTTGCAAATTTTTGAGTTATTCCAGTTTCAGAACTGCTGCAGCCTCGCTGATGAAAGTGGAAGCCTAAATTCTAAATGTGCCCCGTATCTGCAGTGTGAATTGCCATGAAAGCCAGTGGTGGAGTCATGTTGATGTGATGTGGAAGAGATGTGATTGAAGCCTGCTCAGGATTCCTGCTTAGTGTCTGAAATATTCCGTCACACATAGGGATCGTTCTTGGCATGAAGATAAGCAGCAGCAGTTCTAAGAGGGCGCCGGGATCGTGCCTCAGACACTCAGCTTTTCCTTCCAAGACCTAGATTGACGCCTATGCCTGCTGAATCTGTATCATCTCGTACTTACTTCTTCTTCTTCTCCTACCTACGCTCCTTCTGCCCTGGCTCGTCTTCCTTTGCTCACTATCGCCTCACTGGCCAGAAAGCCTTCCCTGGCCTAACCCCTGGTTTTACAAGCAAAGAGAGGCCCACTCTGCTCCCTTCGAAGCTCAAGCCTTCACGTTCCTCCCTCGCTCCCATTCTCGTAGAGAATCTATTTCGGCGTAGCAAATTTCTGACAGAAATGAGTCTCTTGCCAACGCCCACCTATCTCACCTCCTTACAATTGCCATCCTCTTCCCAACCCACCTCTGCCTCTTTCAGCACTTGTGCTCCACGCCCTTACATAACTATGCGCCTTCATCGATCTGCGCGAGTTTACTATTCGCAGGTGCTTCTGTGTTTTCCCTTTCATTTTTAACTTTCTGATTCCGATCAACATCGCTGCCTGCGTCTTTCATAGCTAGTGTTTTGTTTTCTTGTATGTTCGTCGTGGGTAGTCTTTTGCTAGATGTATTCCCTATTGAATTTTCTGTGTGTGTTTCTGATTAAAATCGTTGCTATCGAGCTCTTAAATTTTTGATCTTTGGATGGATCCACATACGGAGCTGCTGTATTCAAAATCAGATTCTCCTGAAAGTCAGATTCAATGGATCATAAGAAATTTTTTATTTTAGATTTCGTAATCTCCTTTGCCAGTATTCGCTTATTGAATTTTTCAACAAAAGCTGTCCATTCTTGTGACTCGCTTATTGCGCTGCCTTTGACATTTACGATGTCCATTCAAATTATTTGTGAGCTGGAGAGCTCAGTTATAATCTTTCTGATGCCGTGTCTGCGGGCTATGAGAGAGAGCGAAAGCCATATTCTTGGTTGCACACGCCTTTCTTGGTTGAGAGAGAAAGAGAGTATGATGACTAATTCTTCGAGGAAATTAAGCTTTTTTTAACTGTTTCAGGAAGTTGCACAAGTGGCATCGGATTTATTTGATCAGGCGCAAGAAAAGATTCTGTCCAAGTTGAAGTAAGCTGATTCCCCTTTAGCATGCATTTAAAGAGGTCTACGCCCATGCCTAGTTAAAATTTGCATCTGGACCCCCCCATGACTAATCGTCTAAGATTCACAAACATCGGCTCATGCACAAATTTGCTGATGACGGCCAATTAGGCGTTGTGAAGAGCTTCAATGAGAAAGCTCTGTAACGTATGTCAACATAGTGCTATGAAAAGAATGAGCGTTCGAGTTTTAGCATTGGTGTAAACTATATTCTCTTTTGAATTAGGGAAAATTCAGAGCTTCGCCAAATTATTGCCAAGAAGCTCGTGGGAATCATAGAAGAATTGGAACATTCATCCAATGGTGCAGCTGAGTTACAGGATGGTGCTGTACTTTCGCCATCGGAAAGAATCAAGCAGGGGTTTCTGCAATTTAAGATCAACAATTTTTTGTAAGTAGCACCGCGTCCAAATTTATTTTTTAAGGTAGTTTTTTAATGCCTTTTGCCCTTTCAATCTTATAGTGGCGGTATTGCTGTTCAGGAAAAAGCCAGATCTTTGGAGCAAGTTGGCTGAAGGTCAGAGCCCAAAGGTAAATCCTGTACCTGTCACATATTCCAGTGCTCCTTGAATCGAGATGGACAAGGCAGTATATCCTGAGGTCGTTTTGAAGTTCTGAAACTCAAAACTACTCTGGAACATTAACTTTCCATAGATATTTGTTGCAGTTCATGGTTATTGCTTGCTCGGATTCAAGAGTCTGTCCTACAGAAGTATTGGGGTTCCAACCTGGTGAAGCTTTTGTAGTGAGAAACGTTGCCAACATGGTTCCTACATGGGAGGTGTGACTTTTTTATGACCATCCCTTGTTTTGAGAGTATGGTAATGCTTAGTGCCACCAAAAGTGCACACCGTCTCTAATTCACAAATTTAAACTTTTCCTTCTCTGAATTCAGTGCCTAGTGATGGTTATGATATGAATTGAAAGAGAATAAAACAGAATGGTTGTCATAGTTGTTATCTCGTGACAGTCTGGCTATCCTGGAACAAGTGCAGCACTGGAATATGCTGTTCTATACTTAAAGGTGAGTCAAGTTGGGTATCACCAAATATTTGCTTTACCCATAACTAGCATGCAAATTGTGCTGTAGTTGACTTGATTCGGGTAGGCCCCTCTTTTCACTTAGTATTACACTCTCTGTTGTCTCAAAGCTGTATTTAAATCTCAAGTTTCTTTTGCTTCTGCATCAATAAGTGTGTGAAAATTGATCAAAGTTTTATACGTATGATACTTTCTGGTTCATGCAAATGTGAAACAGGTGGAGAACATTTTAGTTATTGGCCACAGTCGCTGTGGAGGCATCAGAGCCCTCATGTCACAGCAAGATGGTGCTGCCCCATGGAGGTATAATGAGTTTTCATTTATTTATTATAAGCACTCCTTAATCTCAAATCCCTTTTCTGGTTTCCTAAGCAGCGTGTTCTGCACCATTACGCAGCAATTTTATTGAAAGCTGGATAGAAATTGGACAACCGGCTCGTGCACATGTGAAGGCTGCAAATGCTTCTGCTGACCTTGATCAATTGTGTAGTCACTGTGAAAAGGTCAGCTATTTCACCTAATGTCCTTTAAAACATATTGAAATCTATATTCAGAATAATCTGCTAGATTGAATTACTTCTTGTTTGCCAGTCCATTCAATGTGTAATCACAAGCTTCAAACACCTGGCTCCTATTGCGTTACTTGTCAAACCTTGATTTAAATGTATTGTCCTTGCATTTTCACATAGCAAACAAGTTGGAGCTCATGAGCGTTTTCATGATTGATGACATGCATTGATTGCCTTTCATGCACTTGCTCTTGCAGGAGTCAGTGAATTTGTCCCTCACAAACTTATTAACCTTCCCTTGGGTAAAAGATGCAGTAAGTAGTCAAAAGTTGGCTCTTCATGGAGGGTACTTTAACTTTGTTGAGGGATCTTTTGAATATTGGACTTTAGATGCCAAAACCAGTGATGTTGCAAAATTTTGACACCAGTGTGGTTATTTGAATGGTGTTCCCATTTGTGATTTAGAAACAAAACTATAGTTTCTAAAAAGTACCAATATCGATATGATCTGCATTACATGACACCTCTTGATGTGTTCACGAGGTTTGTGAACCTATTTGTAACATAATTCATGAGCTTGGGCATCAATTTTGCCTTCCAAGTTCGATGTATATTATGAAAGCATTAAGTAATAAGGATTAAAAGAAAATTCAAGGTATATCTAAGATGCATATTGTTTTTGTGAGTGAGTTCTCAGATATTTGGCGATTTTTGCTTTATAATATTGCACATAGTTAATTTCAATTGCTTGTAAGATTTTTGTAATGGTTGAACACGTGCACGCAAGTGCACATTCCCAATAATAATTCTAATAAGTCATTCCTTGTAAGGTCAAGGTTGAAAAGCTCGCTAGTTGCCTATTCATAAGATTTATTTTGATTCATAGCGTGCAATGGAGCTATTGACACATACATTCTAGGTGTCCAAGTGAACCAAGACTAGTCATTTCCAATTTCTCGAAAGCTTTTTGTCAAAGTTTGCATATGATACCCAGATCAGAATTTTTTGATACCCAAAATCGCAACAAGATGTGCATAGTATGGAGGAGGCACAATAGAGACAGCCTTAGTGCATCTTGCATAAGTGTAGCATAGACTATTAATCAATCCTTGAAGCTCATCTGGTTTGAACTGATTTTCATCCCAAAGAATGTGATAATGAGTTGGCCGACTAGTACCTTGAATGCCTGCATGACTACAAAGATCAAAATCAAATTCTCGAGGATGCGTAATCACCCGATCTACAACCGTTCCTGGCCACACATTATCTTTGAGACTATTATTGTCAGCTGAAATAAAAGAGTATGGTGTCTTTTCTGTACCACAACCCAGGTAACTTTTGGCCGGTAATTCTGTTCAAGGGACTGACAAGCTCTCAAAAGTGCATCGAGCTCAAAATGCAAGACTGAATAAAAGTCTTTCGGTGCATAACTTCTACTTTTGGACGCAACAAGGACTTTCTAACTCTCAGTTTCTCAGCACCACCAAGAGATGATGAAGGATTGAATCGTGGTAACAACTTACCAACATAGTCTAGAACGTTCATTTCCTCATAGAACGCTGTGGCTGAGACATCTACATTAAGTGCAAGCCCCTGCATTGTTGGGCGCAAACTCTGGTAAAACCCTGTCCAGCCAACAAGTCCACCATCTAATTTTTGGAAGCCCAACTTATCATGGAAGAATGATCTACCTACATGAACATAATAAGCACTGGGTCCCTCCCGTAGAACGACATCAAGTGCTTGCAAAAAGTCTTGTGGCATATGTGTTTGCTACTTTTCTAAAAATAAATTCAACGGTGTTCGATTCAGCTTTGCCACAAGCTTAATTGCGACTTTGAAAATTCTCTGCGTCTCCTTTTGACCACGTTCGTCAGGAAGTGAAACATCAAACGTTTTACTGTCAAACAAAAATGGACCCGCAGCATACATACTCTTGCTACCATCATAAACCGGCAGCTTATTTGCAAGCGCTACACTTTTGTGAGATGATACCAGCGCACTGATAAGAAGACGAGCTGCAGGTTTGGATGCAATCCGTGGCTGAATGTCTACATCGTAATGATAAATTGTGCCAACATTTA
This sequence comes from Diphasiastrum complanatum, assembly GCA_029204225.1. Taxonomy (NCBI): domain Eukaryota; kingdom Viridiplantae; phylum Streptophyta; class Lycopodiopsida; order Lycopodiales; family Lycopodiaceae; genus Diphasiastrum; species Diphasiastrum complanatum. The sequence continues at coordinate 30,290,633 of CM055108.1, read as the reverse complement.
GCTCAACTATAAGATGATTCACCTTTATCGAACAATTGGCGCCTCTAATACCAAACCCTGGTCTGGACAAGGCAACAATGGCCTTTGAAGAAACAGGAGCAGTTTCTCTCGATGCCTCTGAAGTCTCAACAGATTCCGTTGGTGTCACCACCACAGGCAGTAATGATGCAACTAAATCACTAGGAATCTCCCCACTTGTTGATCCTGGGTCAATAGCTTCCTCCTGACCTGCAGCTCTTTCGATTTCTGTGTGTTTAAACCTTGCTGCCAGTCTCTCAGGTGTCAGCATAGATTCCGTCGCCTCGGTAGTTGCTTCAAAGGTTTCACCTATTAATGGAAGGGGAGGACCAGGACATGTAAGAATAAATGCATCATTGACTGAAATTTGAAACATAATCTGATAAGTAATCATCAACAAATAGACTACAACCCCAAAACTCGAGTCCTAAAATAAAGAGAGATAATCTAGCAACTTGATAGATTGAACTTAAGCATTCTAGTGATTTTTATACTGGAAAAAAATACAGTTGAGAATTCTTGTAATATGGACCACCAATGTGCAGAGATAACATGATATGAAGGTTTCCACATGCGCATTGTTTGACCCACATAAGATCAATATCAACATCATATGAGGCCGAACAGACCCCAAAACTCGAGTCCTAAAATAAAGAGAGATAATCTAGCAACTTGATAGATTGAACTGAAGCATTCTAGTGATTTTTTACACTGGAAAACAAGTATAGTTGAGAATTCTTGTAACATGGACAGCCAATGCAGAGATAACATGATATGATGGTTTCCACATGCGCATTTTTTGACCCACATAAGACCAATATCAACATCATATGAGGAAAAACAGAGACAATGATTCATATGTACACCATGGAGTGAATCTCTGCACCTTCGAACTTTTTAGAATGAAGTTTATTGGCTGCAAACATCAACTGAGTGATAAGGACTGCCGAGAAATTATAGAACCATTTGAGACATCCTTTCCAAGTAAGGTCCTAGGCAAAAGACTCAAGAAGATTGAATTTTCCAAAAGCATAAATAAAATACTTAGAAAGCAACATAGCAAAGCATAAGACAATGATGATGTCATTGGTGACAAGCAAAATTCATATCTGGGTTTCAAATCATTACAAAACCTCTTCAGGGTCATCCAGAATTGAAAATATGTGGAAAAAATCAACAAACTAGGAAATACAACTTATCAAAAATGAGTGCAAAAAAGAAAATGTACCATATCCATAAAGCTCATATCCTACTAAGAAATGTTTTGAAATTTGTTGCTGAACGGTAGAACTTGACGTCCTCTGCCTTCGAAAGGACCTTGATAATAAGACTGCTTACCTCTTCCTCTCCTGTCGGTTTTTCTAGGAGGCATTGCAGATGGGATTAAGGGAACTGTCAAACTTTCTGCATGCACAAATTCCCACTCAAATCTTCCGGCAATAATTATAGTCTATCTAAAACAAGTTCTAGCTGAGCTTCATTCAAACTACGAATAGTACCAGACTTATGGGCTGCAATATTATCCAGAACATGGTTCGATGTCACGTTTTTGTTGTGACACGGCAGTTGTATCTTAATCACTAGAACTGTAATAATTGAAGTTTATAGCAATCACATATTATGAGAATTCTACCTGCTAATCAAGATTGCCGAAAGCGAACGAACATGAAAACTTCTGAGACGAAGGTTCCGCACGTAACCGCGCCTCCTGCAGCCACATTCAAAACAAGATCCAGATTGAGAAGCGCGTCAGTACTGCAAATCTCAAAAAAGTAGCTATAGAAACGATGAATGCAGAATCTAGAGATTGCAGATTTGCGCAAAGTACCCGAAGGTTCAGCAGAGGGTGGTTTTATTGTCTTCGAAAAACGAATATCTCTGAAACGCACGCAAGACCGATAATTAGCAAACACACAAATGCCGCTGCAATTGAAAGCGGCATCATCAATTCCTTACACAGCCATTGTGATCGGCTCGGCTGCATCGATCAAAGGAATTCCAGGATCGCCCTCGCCCTCGCCCTCGCCCTCGCCCTCGCCCCGTAGTACAACACAAAATGATTGAATGAATTAATGAATGAATGAGAGAAAGGAGGAGAGAGAGCGAAAGAAACAACAGACAGAAGCCAGCAGAAATCCCAGGTTCGGAAGGAGGCCCGGGAGACGGTGGACACGCTGTCCGTCGGATCGCAGCGCCGGAGCTGAGGGTCACAAAAGGGCATGCCGACCGTCCGATCGGATCACCGGGGTGGGAGATGGAATTTCTGGACACGTGGCAGCCGATGATTGGAACAGTTGGCTGACTGAGTGGATCACAGCTTGTGTCATCGGCGCTGTACAAGTGGCAGCTGATGATTGGAACAGGTGGCCTTAGGGGTTTTGTATTTATTACCATTTATATAGAAATAAGTTTTGTGGACCCGACAAGAGAAGCTCACTACCCACGTGCTATAAATGAATGTGCCCACGTGCTATAAATGAATGTGGGGCAATGTGCAAGCAATGCTTGCTTGGAAAACGGGCAAAGTACAGAAATGGAATCTCTCAAGCATGACTAATTCTCAAAATGTTTACTTATGCATGTACATGGACCCATTGAGAAAGACAAAAGAATACGCCACTCAAAAAAGGTTCCCAAGCACTACTAAGGCTTGGCTTGCAAGTTATTGCCCCTTGAAATTTAAGAGTCCATATTATTGTTGGGCCAAGACCCTTGCCGGTCAAATATGAGCTTTTTGACAAACTTCTTAATCTGGTTATTTACTATCAACCGATTCTAAAGACCTAAATTGATGATGAATATAAAAAATTCTAAGCATCACGTTGTATGTAGAGCCCAACTGATATAGGTTTTTGTAAGAACTGAAGCTAACCTGTGTCTTGTTTTGGCTTTTGGGTTTCGGCTTCAGTTGCAGCCATTAGGACTGTAGGTGCGGAAACGTGCGTTATTTGGTCGATTGTCGCATTTTTCGAGTAGTGCGAAAAATGCGAAAAATGGGACAGTTAATCGAAATTATGCATATTCACACATTCTACTATTGCGAGACAACATGCAAAAATGTCGAAAAACCCGAAGAAAGAGAATGCGATCACCTTTGTCTTTGTTTTTCGTGCCCGTAAACCTGCAGCACTTCTAGTTGTGAAAGCAATATGATTCATTGATCAGAACTGTAGTAGACACGTAAACAATACTGTCCTACATTTTCTTCTAAGTTGATCTTGTAACTAAAAGGCTGCGCTTAAGTACAGATTAGTTGCAGCTGGCCGCTTCCATTTGAACGGATTGTACTTGCGGCCGCCTTTTCGAGATCTGATTCGTCCCGCGTGAAAGTATCCATGGATGAAAGAAAGTGAAGTTCATTTTCCAACACTCCCTCTTGAACTGAAGATTCCTTCAACCGATTCCCATGTTCTTTTTGTGTTTTTCGAATAGTTGTTTTGCAAGGGGCTTCGTCAGAACATCTGCTGTCATTTCTGCAGTCTTTACATACTCAATCTGAATTTCCTGTTTCTGCACAAGATCTCTGATATGATGGTACTTGAGTGGAATGTGTTTTTTCCTAGAATGGAAGACATGGTCTTGAGTCATGGAAATTGCGTTGGTATTATATATATACATGATAGTAGGTTTTGCTTGTTGTTCTCCTAGCTCATTCAACAGTAGCCTCAACCACACGATCTCGATTGCATTCTTTGAAGCTGTTACATATTCAACTTCGCATGAGGATTGTGCGATTGCTTTTTGCAAACCCAGCTTACTGCCCCACAAAATATCATGAAGCATCCGCCAGTGACAGATTTGATGTCATCCCTCGAACTTGCCCAGGTAGCATCGTTATATGCCGGATTCATCTGGCTTTGAATACACAATGCCAAGGTCCGTGGTATATGTTCGAAATTAAGTCCACAATTTTCTTCTTGAATAATACATGGTAAAATACTCGGGTTTCTGCTAGCAGTTCGACAACCTGCAATTTTACACATAGTTAAATTAGCCGAAGTCGACTTCATCGACTTTTCAGCTAATCTACACCAAAGGGTATCAATTCCCGTCTAATTCTACATTCGAATATCAAAGAATCATGAAGAACATCAAAGGCCTGGTCACCCTCGATTTTTTCAACAATCAAGTTTTCAACTTCTTCAACAACTTCGTTCATCAACCAAAGTGTGACTTCTTCCATCGTCCGAAGTCTTCGAAGTCTTCGACTTCTTCAACAATCAAGTCACTCAACTTCTTCCATCATCCAAAGTCTCCGACTTCTTCAACAATCAAGTCACTCGACTTCTTCCATCACCCGAAGTCACTGAAGTGTCCGACTTCTTTAACAACTTCGTTCATCAACCGAAGTGTCCAAAGTCATCTGACCATGTATTTAATGTACAGTTGTCATAGTAGTTCAACTACTACCTAAGTGCAACAAAGCACTTAGTAAGATGACAAACATTTATTGTAATTAGATACATTAATTCGGTGTATAAATACACCTTCATCACACACTCTACGTGATGCTCTGTCCATGAGGCGAATGAATTTGAGTCTCCCATTAGGGGATGTTTGAATTCAAAATGTTTCCTTTGTAAAGATGCTTTTGTTGACTTCACATGCTTTAGGCCTCCAAATGGACCAATAATCTTATAACATGTGTACAACATTGTAACAGTGCTCGCCGGACAAAAAAAGTATTCAAGTTTTCAGGTTACTTTTTATTATTTCAAAAACTCTTATTGGGCATAAATAAATATTTCATTGGACGATATGTGCTGCCCGTATATTAAATATATGTCTGAATAGTTTAACTAGCGTTAGTTTTTCTAAACTAAAGTTCTCCTGCATATTTTTCCCTTTGAAAAGCGCTCCGAGGGACCGCCCTTGAAAATATGTGTAACTGGCGCTTGGAATCGGCAGGCTTCACTTCTCCTTTGCATTTCCAAGTGATGGTGCGAGAGCTTTTCAAATATTCTAACTTCTTAATCGTAGCTCCAATAGAGACAAACATGGCGCCATTAGAAAGAGCTCGACGAGAGCTTCGCAACGGCACCCTACATGACCTGGTTCCGATTTACGGTTAAAAAGTTATCAACAATCAAAGTTCGCAGAAAATGTCTCATCTAAAAAAAAAAATATTTCAAAAAAATAATCCTAATATCGGTTTAGCGCGCGCCCTTGGGGTTCGAGTGTTGGGAGAGAGGGGGGGAATAAATGATGAACACGAACGAGAAACGAACTTGAACAAGAAACGAACGAGGAACGAACTCAAACAGAAAATGTTCGTACACAGCGGAATGAACTATACGACTCTCTCCGTAAGCATGACTACGCCTATTATAATGACAGAACTTTAGTGATAGAAATCACGGTCATTCTAGATTACATAGCCAAACATTAATAGATGAAGTGCCAGAAGAATAATTTGTCACGACTGATTCAGGTCAAAGAGTCGAATTCGATACAAACGGCTGCACCATCTTTGACAAGACCCGGAAAGTTTTAGCTTTTGGGAGAAGAAGTGGCAATCTCTACAAACTTAGCCACTGTTATTCTTCCAATTGTCAAGCTCTTCACACATCAACTTCCGAACCATCTGATATGCTTTGGCATTTCAGATTAGGCCATTTGAACTTGTTAGCGGATTCCAGATAATCCCCAGATGTCGAGCCAAGCTGAAGACACAAAATATCTCTCACCCAAGACCGAGGAGGTCTCAGAAGGAGGAGAGTAGAAGAAGCTGAGAGCCGAGCATGAGAGTCGAGAAATTACTAGCTAGGATGACAATGAATTATCTATGTGAGCCTACATGGTGTATCCCAGAGAAGGAACGACTATGTAGGAGCTAGTCATATTTCCTAGGCTTTGTAAATAAATGTAGACCCCCCTTAAATAATTTAGAGTGAGCCACCTTTTGATGGTGACCTTTAGTGGAAGGGAAAAATCCACATGTAATTTCTAATTTGGTGGAATTGCCACTTGGGCTCCACATGGGTAGCCCTCTTGCTTATTTGAGGGCCCTCCTCTTTTGTGAGGGAACTTTGAATGTATTGTCAAGTTCTCTTGAGTAAATAAAGAAGATCTTCCACAAGTTCTTGATGATTGCTAAGATCCTTGTTTATGGCAATGTTCTTGAGTGAAGTTTCTATGAGCATGCTTTGATTTCCCTTGTGTTGTGGATTAACTAGGTTCTTGCTTACTCTCTTGTTTTACTTGTGGAATAAATTTCCTTTCTTGTTTGTGGATTAATGTAGAAATCAGCATTCAAGTAAACTAAATAGGCTGGAATTGTGGTGTAGATCTTGCATACTTTCTTACATTCCAGTTCTTGATTGTTATTGGGCATTCTAAGCATCAAAATGGATGTTTCTTGATTCTTGGACTGTTAGAGTGCTGTTAGGAATCTAGTTTCCTTGTTTCTTGTTTTCTTGGTTGAGTAGCTTAATCTTGTTCTTTTTTGTTTCCTGATTCTAGTTGATAGTTTGTAGAATTGCTCCTTGATCTAGAACGATGATCTATTTGAGCTAGGATTGGTTGCATGGCTTGTTTATGCTTGTAGCTGAGTAACGTATCCATCTCTTCCCACTGACAGGCTGGGAAATACTTATTGTTTACTGAGGAAACGCTTCTGCTGGAAACTGTTCTAATAAGAAGATCAAACCGTAAGAACCGTAACTAACATAAAAAAGAACAGTGAAGAAGAAGTGAAACTGTGTTCATAGATTCAGTGGGAATCTGTGAACATAACTTCAATAGTATTCAACAAATTTCGACTCAAAAACTAGTACAAGATCTGCCTACTGTCAGCAAGCCAACTTCTATATAGTTGTATAATCAGCAAGCATGCTAGAAGTCCTTTCATTTTCGACTCAATTCATACTTTCAAAGGCCTGCTAGATCTTCTATATAGTGACATCTATGGCTCGATGCAGACTGCTTCCAGAGGGGGAGCACTATACCTCCTAACCTTCATCGATGACTTCTCTCAAAGGACTGCAACCTATTTTCTGAAAAACAAATCAGAGGCATTCAAGTTTTTCACGTAGTTTAAGGCGTCTGTAGAAAATCGAACCTAGAGGAAGATCAAAGCTCTACGCACAGATGGAGGGGGAGAATTTATCTCCAACAAATTTAAAGAGTTCTACAAGGCCAACGGAATACATCAACAATTCACAATGAGCTACTTACCTCAGTCCAATGGTGTAGCTGAACGGAAGAATCGGACACTCATCAAAAGTGCCAAGAGCATGCTGGCCCATGCCTCTCTTGCAAAGAAATTTTGGGCAGAAGTGTTGGAATTCGATGCTCAACCTCAAATCCATTCATTAATGAGCATCTTGAAAAACCAAAAACAGAAGGTGTTCAAACTTTTCAAGAAAAGATCAAAAAATTCAAAATCGCACTTTCAAGAATTTTTTGATACCGTATCGACTCAAAAAATCCATAATTTTTTGAGTCAGAATATATTTTCAAGTCATTGTACATTTTTCAATACATTGTAAATTTTGATATTGTCGATCTAAGATCCAACCCAATGCCATCGTGTTAACAGTCCGCCTACTTTGTACATTCAAGGGCAGTAATTAGATATTTAGCAAGAAGAAGATATTTTGTAATAGACATATAAGCTATGGATAGGAAATTAGTAGAGACTTAACCTTCATCAGAAAACTTCTTCTAATTTATTCAAGTTTCTATAGCTAGTGTTATCACGTTCAACGACTGTAAGCTGAAGTTATCACTTCAATTATTGTACTCACTATTTTGATATTAATCAGAGTGCAAATTCTCAATCTCACTACTGTATCGTTTCATTATGCATTTGTCCGAATCATTCAATTTGAATATTCTACTGCTAACTGTGGTGCTTCAGATTCAATTTGTACGTTCTACTGCTAACTGTGGTGCTTCTGATCCTATACCAAGCTCGCTCACCAGCTTTTGCACGTTCTCACTCATTTCCGACATGGTATCAGAGCAGGTTGTTCAGTAATCTGCATTTCATTGCGGATTATCAAGTCTTGTTTCTATCAAGACGTTCTTCTAGCAAGCGCGCAGCCAACAATATATTGAAATCGTTGTTCCTACCAAAGATCTCACTCAACCAGAATGGATCTGTCTTCTAGTTCTTCTCTTATCGACAAACTTGATGGGAGTAACTACCATCTCTAGAAGTTCAAAATGAAGGTCATACTACCAGCCAAGGAACTGTGGGATATCGTTGATGGCACATAACTCAAACTTACAAGTGATGCGCCCATTATCACCAAATGGAGATTGAGAGATGGCAAGGCATTTGCCACGATCACTCTCAATATCAGGGACACACAAATTAGCCACATACGTGCTGTTCAGACTACTAAGGATGCATGGACATCCTAGCAACTCTCTACAATATTAGGGATACCACATCCAAATTACATTTGAGGAAGAAATTCTTCTCCTTGAGAATGTCTTAAACAGAAAGTGTTTCGAGTCATCTCAACACTTTCAAAACTCTTATGGAGAAGATGGCTACAACTGGCTCAGTCATAGAAGATTTTGATGTTGTTATGACTCTATTATCGAGTCTACCTGAAGCCTATGAAAATTGGGTCTTAGCAAAACAGAATTTAGTACAAGATCTACCCACAATTAGCAAATTCGATACTCCATGTAAAAGCTATAAGATTAGCAAGCATGCTAGAAGTCCTTCCATTTCCAATACAGTCCATACTTTTAGAAACTAGATCTTGTACACATAGACATTTGTGGCCCTATGCAGACCATTTTCACAGGGGGAGCTGTCTATTTACTGACTTCATTGATGACTTCTCTTTGGTTTCTCTCCAGATCACAAGGCATACAAGCTCTACAACCTAGACACTCTAAAAGCATTCACAAGCAGAGATGTCATCTTTCTGGAAGACCAATTTTTTGACCACAAAGAGAAAACTACAGCAAATCCTGACCCAAGTATCGAACATCATAATTCCGATTCAAGGGTTGAACAATCAAAAATCGATGGTGACTCAAAAAATGGGTCAAAATCTCAATGGATCGAATCACATCAGAGGATCGAATTTCAACTCAGAAGATCGAGTCGATCTAGACAGCCTCCATCTCGATTTATGGATGATCCAACCTGCTACTTTGTGTAGAAACTCAACACTATTTCAGAGGCAAAGTCAACTATTGATGTTGACCAGTGCGAAGCAGCAATGGACACCAAATTTGCATTTTTAAACGAGAATAGTTTCTATCCAAACTCGGCAAACTCGAATATTCACTTCAAGTTTGTATCGGATTTCTTCATCAACATTCTTTATGTAGATGATACTCTACTATTCAGTATAATTTTGAATATGATGAAGGATCTGAAATGCATGTTAGCACTGGAGTACAAAAGATTGATATGGTTCCAGCCCACTATAGTCTCGGAATCGAGAAATCAGCCCAGCAGGACAAATCTCAGAAAAGCAGATGACTTCACAGGGCTACTTTAAAGGAGCACCATCTCAGATTCAACGACTTGTTTTTTGTGCAGGCCAAATCTTGTGGGAAGATACTCTTTTAGTCTCAAAAAAGTAATTTATGAAAATCATCGTAAATACTTGCATGAAGGCCATCCATTCAGAGACACTCATAGAAGACGTTTTGGAGGAAGAGTTGAGAGAGAGATGCCTTCAAAGAGGATGTCCGTGAAAGATTGGCGAATACTATGGGAGGAATATCAAGCAAAGCCAATCGATGGTATGAAAAGATTATCTATATTTCATCGTTTGGAATATTGGAATAACCTTTTGATTAATCACCTACTTGATCTCATGCAGATATTTAAAAATGTGGGTGAATCTATTTGGAAACACTTGATTGGTGAAAAAGATACCATTGCTGCAAGGCACGATCTAAAAGAATCAAACACCAAAAAAGAATATTTGATAAGGGATGGTGAAGATCATGCTCCAAAAGTACCTTGGACATTCACTAAGGAGAAGCTTAACCATGTGCGCTCCATTATTCATGAAATTAGAACACCAACTTGTTTTGCCCATTCTCTACGGTCATCATTCACAGTGGATGGAAAGTTGCAAGGTCTCAAATCTCATGATTGGCTAAAGATGATTCAATTCATCTATCCATTGTCAATTCGTGAGTGCTTTTCAAAAGATATTTGTGAGACCATATACAAACTATCAATCATTGTCAGGTATTTACATGTACTTGGTGCATTTTTCTATTTAGTATTTATTGACTGAAAATTCAAATAGACATAAAATGGATTGAATATGTTGTAGATGGATGTGTTCAAAAGAAATCCGTGAGCTGGATCTTCGCAAGAGACATGAGGATATGGTGGAGATTGTGTGCATGTTTGAGAGATATTTTTCGACTTCCATCATGGACTCACAAGTGCATTTATTGGTGCACTTGGTTGAAGAAGTTTCTATTGCTGGTCCAGTACACACTAGGTATAAGTGCATAAATTATCTTTTGCATGTGTATTTAAACTAAATCAATTGATACATGAACTCATTAAATAAAACACTTATTTTTAACCATTTGTGACTTTTTAGGTGGATGTTCTTTATGGAAAGGTACATGAAAGTCTTAAAAGATTTTGTGCATCAAAAGGCAAGGCCTGAAGGTAGCATGTCAGAGGGATGGTTAGTACATGAATCTCTCTTTTATGTTACTAAAATTTTGCACCAACTACATCCATCTGCTTCGCTATTGTGGCGTGATGAGGAAGCCGAAGAGGTAACTAGTGAAAAACCTCAAGGGATGGGAAAGGTCCATAGGTTGGCACCCTTCCAACGAGAAAAAATTTCTACATTCATGCTTTATAATTGTGGAGTTATGGATAAATAATTAGACCTATATGAAGAAGAAAAAAAAAAGAGGGCCTTGTCTAGAATGCGCCAACGACAAAATAGAGGTAGACACATGGCCTCAAGTTCACATGATCTTGAGCCATTGCCCAAACAATGCACTATAGAGTGGATGCATGACACACTACAAAAAGCAACAAAAGAGAGACAAAGAATATCAAACGCAGAATGGGACTTTGCAAGAGGATGCGAATGGAAGGTATTATTCTTTAGTACTTTATTATTAGAACATTCTTGTTTATAACAATATTTGTTTAATCATTTTGAAACACCATGTCCATTCACAGTGATTATTTATGAGATTCATGTTTGTCATGTGGCAGTGCAAAATGTATAATGCTATATGGGCTTTTGGTTTTCACTTTCGTGTTGAAAGGATTGACAACAAGAGATGCACACACGATTGTGGTGTAATAGCATCTTTCCAACAAAAAAGTCAAAGCAGTGCACGAGATTGGAATCCCATCTTAGGAGATATAGAATACGTAGGAACTATACAAAATATTAATGATGTGTCATTTGGTGAAAGTGGACACTATTTTTTATTTGATGTGAAATGGTTCAAGGTAGTTTGTAGAGGGCCAAATGCAACCGTAAAATCGGATCCAAGTGGATTTTTTGCGATTGATTTGTCAAAAACATTGAGCATGGAGTCCTTTGACACATTGGTGTTGCCTCGTCACTGTGAGTAGGTGCACATGCTATGCTATAATGTTTTTCATTTTATTGCAAGTGACTTCAGTATTTGAGTTTTCGATATGTTCTAAAATAGTGATTTTTGCGGGTGTTTTTTCAACCAGATCGACTAAACAAGATATGGTGGTTTGTAGCTCAAGTTGAACCACGTTCACGACGATTATTTGAGGGTGCAAATGTTGAGAATGAAATGGAAACCTTCATTTTAACTATGAGATTGAGCTACCTAGAAATGTAATAAATCGTCAAACCATACTTGAAGCACACACTTCCATAGATGTTGAGAATAGAAATTCTAATAGTCAGGATGATGAAATAATTTTTGAAAGTGAGAGTGATGATGAAAATCATCTAAGAGGAGATGAATTGCAAGATGTTGTCGTTGATGAAATTGATTCTTGTAATTCTAAATAAAAATTGATTATTGCAATTCTGAATGAAATTGATTCTTGCAATGCTTTCAAATGATTGTTATTTAGCCAAAATAGAGTCTCATTTATGGTCAAGTAAGTGAAAAGAATAGACATAGTTTGACTTCAATCCCATTTTTTTGGAGATAATGTCGGTGAGGATAGATGTACGGCTTCATGTTCCAAGAAAATTCTCATTTTTTAACAAATGCTGCAAAGGCAGTAAATCACTAAAAGCATGTGAGTTAATGAAATTACCACCACAAACTATGACAAAATCAAGTGTTTCGTCATAGTCAATCCCCTTGAATTGAGCATATCCCTTGGCAACTAGTCTTGTTTTATGATTGTTCACACTACCATCTTGATTAAGCTTGATCTTAAAGACCCATTTGCAAACAGTAACATTTTGTATCTTTGATGGAGGATCAATAATTTTACAAGTATCTCAAACAATACATCATGTACTCACCTCACTTTTCATTACATCAAATCACTCTTTTGTTGCTACAATTTCATTCACACTTGAAGGAACATCATCAAACTTAAGGTAGTAATAAGGGCAATAAAAATTAAACAATCATCAACTTGTAATTGCTTCTCTCTTCCTTGTATTTGAGCCCTGATGGTTGCATTTGGGCTCTGATACCATGTTAAAATCAAAGGTTATGAACCTCATTTGGATACTAAAACCTTGAAAAAGCATCAAAGGTTTCACTTATATCTAATAGATAGAAAACTAGCACACAATTCAACCTATTTTGCATCTAATTGGCAAAGGCTTTTGAACACCATAATAAAACTAGAAATAATTGATCTTCACATCCTGTCACACACGTGGAAAGTATAATACTTTATTCAGATTCAGATCATTCATTAGACACAAAAAATATCACATTCACCATTCATCAATTCCTCATTAAAGAGCAAACTTGCCAAAATCACCATCTCTTGATAATCTCTCGAAGTATGTACAAAATGAGCTCTCAATCCATATCAAATGATCTCGGATATGAGATTAGGTAGAGTGCCATTAGGGCAGACCCTAAACCCCTGGCTCTCAAAGCCTTAGATCATGCATAATTACCCTCTTGGTAACTCGAATCAACTGTCTTATAAAAGTAGATGGCCGCTCTGATAAAAAATCCCAATCATCTAGGAACACCATGATATAATTCACTTTAGAAAAATATCTATTTAGCTAATTCCATTTCATTATGAACATGCAAAAAAAAAAAAAAAACCTCATGATAATATAATTCACTTTAGAAAAAATATATATATATCGCCTAATCATAATATAATTCACTTTCTAAATATATTTATTTAACTAGTTTCATGTCATTATCAACATGCAAAAAAACAAAAAACAAAAAAAATGCATGGATAATCCACGCAGAAGATATCCATGCATGGATATCTTTAACTTCCGGTCTCATCCGATGAACAAACTGAAATTTGCGTGGATAATCCACGCGTGGATTATCCACGCCAAAATCGCTTTCCGTCGCCGCCAACCTTCCCTCCCGAACAGTTGCCGGAATTTTCAAAATTCAATTTTGCGTGGATTATCATAAATTTTTTGGCGCCGTGTCAGAAAAACACCGGTAGACTCGCCGGAGGCGTGTAAAATTTTTTTTTGGCGTGGATAATCCACACGTGGATGTTCCACGCAAACAAAATTTTGAAAAATCGACTAAGTGTCGGGTCTCGCGTGGATACTCTGCGTGGATACTCTGCGTGGATAAACACAGAGTTTTCTAGTTGCGATTGAATCTAAGAAAAAAAAAAATCTTGTTTTTATTTTGAGAATGAAAGCATTGAATGATGAGTTGGCTTGTATTGATGAGAGCATTAAGGAAGGAGAGCTTGTTCAAGTTATTCTTAATGGATTGTTGGATGCTCATGCTACCATTTTTCAAAGTATTGCTACTCAAAAGACACTTGCCAAGTTTGATGGATCTTCAAGAGATCTTGATCAATGAAGAGTATAAGCTTCAAGCAAGAGGTGGATCTACATCAACACTTCAAGAGGAGGCTATGTTCACAAATGGCAAGTACAAGGGCAAAAGCAAAAGTAAGTGGTCTAAAGGGCAAGATCAAGTGGATGCTTCTTCAAATGGCAAATTGTAGGTTATTGAAGGTCAAAAGAGCAACAAGGAAGTGTTGTTCAAGTATACTTTACTTGTTCTATCTGTTGTTTGAGCATTTTCAAGTGGATGTATGCAAATTGTCAAGATATGGTCAAAACTAGTTACACTGGTGAGCATCATTTTGATGTTGGATTTGTACTAGAATTCTTAATAGTTTTGCTGATGGAAATGAAGTTATCGGAGGTTCATTAAATGTTTGGAGATTTTCAATTTTTGGTAAATTCATGGTCATTTTCTTGTGTCAAGTAGATCTTGAAGATGGACTAGTAAAATTATGCTTGGTTTATGGAGTCATGTGGTGCTGGATTTGCATCATTGATGTACTCACTTACTCATGAATTTCCAAGGTTTGATGGTTTCTTTTGGCAAGATGGAGATGCAGGCTCATTCATGGAGTTTCATGGTGGATACATGGCAACAATGGACAAATAAGGAGGAGACATGTAAGCAAATGTTGATCACTCACTTTTATTGTTTGTTTGCTGTATTTTTCCAGAGAGTACAAAGTTGATAGCATGGAGGAATCATCTCATTTACATTATAGGTGATTCTTCATGTCATATTGAGGTGCAATATCATTTTGTGAGGGAGAAAGTCATTGCAAAGGAGGTGGCGCTTCAACATGTGTCCTCAAGGGAATGTGTAGCTGATATCTTCACCAAAGCATTGGGAAAGGACTTATTCATGAAGCATAGGACTTCACTTGGAGTGTTTTCAAAGTCTATGCCAAAACTAGTTAAAGAGGGAGTGTGAAAGATTCAACTAGTTTGATCATATTTGCTACATTTCTATATTTGGCAAATTGAGACCAACTTTCATATTAGACTTAAAGTTTGACTTTTCAAAATTCATTAGTCTAAATTTCATTTGAATAAACACTTTTTGAAAGTGTGGCAAAGTTAGAAGTCGAGTTTGAGTAGATTCAAATTTAAATGTTGGTTACATTGAATCTAGACCCAGAAATAGTAGGGTTTACATTTTGGAGAGAAAGCCAAGTGGCCAAATAGGATCTGGACCTGTTATAAAAGGATGTAACTCATGCAGAGACACATCTTCTCTCTTCTCTATCTCATTTCATGCTTATACATGGTTCTCTTGGGTTCTGCTATCCATTGGTGCACTGTACTTGTGATTGCTTGCAATTCTATGTGTAGAATGATCTATATTTGTTATTCTTGGATCCACAATTGTGAAATACAGTATCTTGCTGGTTTTTTATGGAGAACAACAATACTTTATCATTTTTTTCATGTTTGATCAAGTTCTATTAGAGTTCAACATCTCATTTTGTGTGTAGATGCTGATTTTTCTACATTGGTGAGATTGGTAGTGTATTTCTCTTTGTAACCAAAGATCTTTCAACTAGTTTAGTCTAGTTTAGTCATATTTTGGTAAATTGTCAATAAGAGGCCAAAACTCATTTTAGACTTAGTGTAGCGCATGCATCCCAAAGGGAGCCGGGAACCATGACTTAGCTTCCCAGCCTTCAACTCTTGCCATCCAAACCCACTTGACATACAAGCAGCCAACTCGCCAACAACGATCAGATTTAACCAACTTGAAGTTCCGAAAACCAACATTGAGATCCAACCTGGCGCCATGCCAGATCGGGGGTCCCGATGTGGGTGACTTCCCTCCAAGCAAGCCGCCCGACATACATCAAATTTAACCAATTCGAAGCTTCGTTACAAACGAGTAACATCCATTCCAAGCAAGCGGTCTGACTTACATCAGACTTAACCAACTGAAAGCTTCGTCACGAGTGCTGGAAGCCAACGTGGCGCCACGCCAGACTGGACAGCCATAAACAGGTAACTTCCACCCAAGCAAGCCATCCAACTCAACCGACAGGTTAGAGCCCGTTCCCCAAGAGCTAAACCCATTCATGTTCATGCAAGGAACACTCAGAACCACAAGTCGCGACATATATGGAGAAAACCAGTTCCTGGACCAAATGGTCCCGACAGCATACCGCTAGCGCCACGGACCGAATGGTCCTGACGGCATACAGCTGGCGTCCCGGGATACGACCCTCAGCTATGTGCCAACTTAAAAATTTTGAAGCGGCCTTACAACTGGCGCTTTTACCGAAGACTGAAATCCAGAAGGTAATCAGAGTTAGTTTGAGAAAAATCTCACTTTATTGATTAATCTGAGAAGGTTACATTTCAAGTGTGTGACCGACCCTAGTCTCCGGGGCGCTAGCATGCCAAGGCGAGAGCCATGACAACATCCCAGCAAGGGAGGCTAAGACTTGGTTGGAGCTCGCCCTGAGTCGCAACCCGCACTCCCCTATAGTATTGCTGGGATTCGGAACCCCCCCTCATACCAAGCACTCTACCCAGGCTAGTAAAGCACATTTTTCTCTCTCTAGAATTTTCTCTTTCTAAAAAGTCATTTTCTTTCTCTATATATTTTATTGATCTCCAGGCTTCCTTTAATCATGCCTAGATCGTGTGAGGTGATTGCACATCTATCTGAGCTCTCTGGACTTTGCTAGAACCGATCAAAGATTTTCAGCCATAGGAACTTGGCGCCGGCTGGATTCTGGTCACAGTGGTGCCGGCGTCGTTGGTGCCGGAGACAATGCTGGCGCCAGTGGCGCCGGAAGTAAAGCTTATGAAGATAGCTCTACAACACTTAGAGATAAACTTTTTGAAATTATATTAGTTTAAAATAAATTCAATAAACACTTTTTAAAAGTGTGGAAAAGTTGGTAGTCGAGTTTGAGAGAGATTCAAATTTGAACTTTGGGTACATTGAATCTAGACCCAAAAATAGTAGGGTTTACATTCTGGAGGGAAAGCCAAGTGGCCAAATAGGGTTTGGACACTCTATACAAGGATGTAACTCATGGAGAGACACATCTTCTCACTTCTCTCTCTCATTGCATCATTATACATGGTCCTCCTTGGGTTCAACTACTCATTGGTGCACTTTCTTGATGTTATCTTGCAATCTTGTGTGTAGAATGATCATATTTTGTTATTTTTGGTTTCACAGGTGTGAAATACAGTAGGGTACTGTAATTGTACGGACAACAAACATGTTTTATGTTTTGGTTCATGTTTGATCAGTATCTCTTAGAGTTTGCATCTCATTTTGTATGTAGATGCTGATTTTTCTACATTGGCAGGATTGTTGGTTTGCTCCTTATTGTAACCAAAGATCAGGGACATGGATTGGATCTTGAATGATCTGAGATTCTTCACATGGTATCAGAGCGGGTTATGAAAGGATCAGCCATATTTAGCAAGGATTTGGAGGAGTTACAAATGCTAGAGCATGCTAGATTGATTTCTACTCAAAAGTTAGCATTTTTGCATATGTAGAATTGATCTTTTGTAGGTCAAAACTCAATATAGGGTTATATACTTGATCAATTCCGATTTCACACTTGGTTTACTGGAATTAAATGACTTTTGGTGCATTAGGAAGGTCTCATTGGAGTCTACAAGAAGATATATCAAGTTTCTAGAAATTGCATGTAGAATTTGAGATATTCAATTTTTTGTGATTTTGTCAAAACCCTAATTTTGATTGGATCTCTAGTTTGTGAGGTTACTAAACTTCATTTGAGTGTGTTTCAATCTTAGTAAGTGGCAAGAATCTTTAGATTGAGGATAGATCATAGTTTGATCAAGATTTCACTATTCTATGTGTTGATTTTCTAGTTAGAAGTGCTAGAAGAGATTTGAGAGGTTCCATATCTTTGTGCTTTCTTCTTGAGTTCATTTGTTGACATTCAAGAGAGTGCTTTGTGCATTGGAACAGGCTGAAAGAAGAAGATCAGGTCATTGCAACATGGCTACAAGTGGTGGATTCATGTTGGAAGGCAATGATAGGCTTACCTGAATCAACTATTCTACTTGGAAGGTGAGGATGGAGTCCATATTGGAGAATGAATGAGTTGATGGATATTGTTGCAGGTGTGGAGGAGAGGCCTCAAGCACCTCAAGATCAAGTGAGGTATGACAAGAGAACAAAGAAAGCTCTATACATCATCAAGATGAATGTTATCAATGAACTTCTCAAGGAAGTTGGTAAGTGCACATCATCTTTGGAGGCTTGGGAAGCTTTGAAGAAGCTTTATGAATCCAAGTCTACATCAAGAGTGCTAACTCTTAGGATGCAAATCTTTCAAAGTCTGCAAAAGAAGGAAGAGAGTACTCATGCTTTTGTTTTGAGGGTTAAAGCATTCAATGATGAGTTAGCATGTATTGATAAAAGCATTAAAGAGGTAGAACTTGTTCAAATTATACATAATGGCTTGTTGGATGATCATGCTAATATTGTTCAAAGTTTTTCTATTCAAGAGACTTTGCCAAGTAGTGTGGATTTGAAGAGATCTTGGTGAATGAGGAGTATAGGCTTCAATCAAGAGGAGGTGGATCTGTCATAAGACACACCGAGTGATGGTGGCATCCTTGACTGAAACCCATCACCTCATCGAAATGTTCGATGGTTCAGGTTTCCATCAAACGTGAATGGGCAAACCGAATCAAAGGCCGCAATATTTAGTTGGATGCAGTCACATGCTGATTGAAATTGTTTATGGGCTGACATTCTAAAGTACTGTCTAAGATTAGCCACTTCCATGCTCCACTCTCAACCATATTCATACGTTTCGGACGCCAACATAAATACCGATCCGGGAATGTATTATGTCATGGACATGACGTTACGCATTTATTTTGTTTGAATGTGGAAATGGTTTATGTAGTGATCAATTGAGGTCTTGTAGTGTCATAGAAGTAGCCTCTAAGATGTAGACTGGGTTATCATTTCAGACCTGCTCATTCACAAGTACTTGGATTTTGGATTATCTGAGCATCCTTGTTTCTTGCCCTGCTCCAGTTCTAGATTTTGATGTTCTAAATTACAGCACATCATATGCGTGTTTGTTAAAACAACCATTGCGTTTATTTCGTGTTGTACGAAAATTATGGTTCGATAAAGTTCCACGTGTGTGTTACTGAACTATGTTGCTAACATGGGTTGGTATTTGTTCATAGAGGATTGACTGAGTTTTGAGTCTGTTTTAGTGTTTGCCTATGATTTCATGTATCGTTCATATTCAATGTATTAGGCAATTTCAAATTTGTCATGATAGTTTGTAACTTTTGCTTGTTCCATATTTGTATTTTGGGTTGATCATTACAGGTTCCAATTTCATTATCACAACAGTCGAAGAAGAAATGGAATATCAAAGTGATGAGTAGACGACATTGACAGATGCAGGTATTTTACATGTGCAATCGCGCATCTATTCAATACTTTCCTTGAGGGATTCATGATCTACTGATTGATACTTGACAGTTTCAATATTTCATCTTGCAATTATTCATTGCAATCAATATTCAATTATACAAACACGTGCAATGGCGCATCTATTCAATACTTTCCTCGAGGGATTCATCATTTGCCAATTGATACTTGACAATTTCAATTTCCAATTATGTATTGGGATCACTTTCTATTATTTCGATATTTCAATTTGCAATTACCTATTGGGATCACTTTCTGTTATTACTAATAAAATCAGGTCCGTATTTTGACTTAAAGTAAGTTGCATGATGGATTTTGTAATACTGTTTTATTGCTTCTACTATTTATTGCTTAGATAATAACATTTCCTTCCATGTAACAGAATTACAAATGTCGAAAAGGCCTCGAACCGACATTTTAACTGTAAATGATGTTTTCCCAATTTGGACGAACTGCATTTGATGTTGTCAACTCGAAAATCCGACCCACTTCGCGACGTTGACAGTCCACTAACCTTTGTACAGACATTCACTGTAAAATGACGGCTACCTACTATAGGACCAATGTAGCTAGTTAAGTAGGTTTATGTAAGCTTTCAATGTACTGATCATCTGACTTCCAATCATCAAGGAAGATCTACTAGAGTCAGCATTCTGATCAGGTTATCATCCTAGGAGCATTATGTAGTAGTTTGAATTTTTTTTTGAATCTAGTAGGTTGATCAATCAATGAAGTCAACTGAAGCCTGGTATTTGCACCCAGCTTCAAGCATTGTACTTATGTTTCTGATATCAATCTGAGTTCATCGTTCCACTATTGTTTTGTTCCATTTGCACATTATAATATTTGATTCATCTTGAACTCGATCTTTACTGGTAACTGCCATATTTCCTATCCATAGCTATCTACTCCACTTCCGCTACTCACCACAATTTTTCACCAATTTTCTACATGGTATTAGAGCGGGTGGCTCATTAATTTGCATTTTCATTATGGATTCAGTCTTGTTTCTATCAAGACTTCATCTCAGCAAGTGCGCAACCAACAGTATCTCGTTATTGTTGTTTCTACGAATGATATCACTACTACACCATAATGAATTCTACTTCTAGTTCTTCTCTGATTGACAAGCTCGATGGAAAGAACTACCATCTCTGAAAGTTCAAGATGAAGGTCGTTCTACTAGCCAAGGAACTGTGGGACTTAGTTGATGGTACTGAAATCAAGCCAGAGGCTGATGCAGCTAGCATCACCAAATGAGGACAACGAGATGGCAAGGCATTTGTCTTAATCACTCTGAATATCAGAGACGTCCAAATTAGTCATATCCGATCTACAGAGACTGCTAAGGATGCTTGGGACATCCTAGCAACTGTCTATGACATCAAAGATTTCACTTCCAAACTACATATGAGGAAGAAATTCTTCACACTCAGAATGTTTGATGCAAACACCATTTCCAACCATCTCACCACATTCAAAAATCTCATGGAGCAAATGATTGCAACAAGATCGAACATTGAAGATTCAGATGCAGTAATGACTCTTTTATTGAGACTCCCTGAAGCCTATAAAACATGGGTCATTTTGACCCAGCAACAACTTACTCTATCAAGAGTTATTTCAATGCTGTTACAAGAGGAGATCTGAAGGAATGCAACCTCCTTAGGCTCAGGATCACATTCCATTGCTATACACAAACAAAAATAAAAAAATCAGATTATATCTCCAAAGTCAGATTTTCCTGACAGAAAGAGCAATTTGCAGTCTGGGTCAAATTTTTACTCTAGGTCGAATTCTGGCTCAGGGACGAATTCAAATTTTCCTTTATCATTCTGGTGCCTTAGCCAAGTTGCCTCCTTGGTAGCATTCGTGGTAGCAATGTACTCTAATTCAGTCGATGATAATGCTACTGAGGTCTGCTTTCGGCTGTTCCAAGAGATTGGGCCTTGATTGTATAAAAATACAAATCTAGAAGTCGATCTTCTGGTATCGATATCCCTTGTCCATTCCACATTTGCATATCCTTCGAGAATATTGGTAGGTTGGCCACCTCCATAACAAATGCTGAGATTCTTGGTTGTTTGGACATACTTCATGACCTTTTTGAGTGCTTTCCAGTGAGTGAGACGTAAATTCGATAGGAACTGGCATGGCTGAGTGAACTGATCAAATATGCAAGGTCTGGTCTTGTGCAGATCATTGCGTACATCAGTGAGCCGATGATGGAGTGAAACGGATATTGCTTCATCTCCTCCTTTTCTGCCTCAATTTGAGAAGAATGCTCCTTTGACAGCTTCAGTCTAGGATTGAGTGGAAAGAGACTCAGTTTATTTTGGCCATTCCATACATTTCCAGCACGTTTGTGAGATGCCTTTGCTGGCTGAAGAAAATCAGTCGACTGGATCGAATTCGAAAAATTTCAATTCCGAGATAATAGTGGGCCAAGCCATATCAATCATTTTGTACTCCTAGGCCAACATGCATTTCGAGTCCTCCATCAAATTCAGATTATTACTGAATAGTAGAGTATCATCTACATAGAGAGTGATGATGATGAAGAAATTCGATACAGACTTGTAGTAGACATTCGAGTCTGCTAAGTTTGAAATAAAACCATTCTCAATAAGGAATGCATTTATTTTCTGGAACCAGGCTCTGGGTGATATTTCAGCCCATAGAGTGCCTTGTGAATTTTGCACACAAGGTATTGCTTACTACTCAATTCGTATCCTTCTGGCTGTGACATGAAAATTTTCTCTTTAATGGTCCCGTTGAGGACAGCGATCTAGACATTTATTTGATGGACTTCGAGATCTACTGCAGCTACAAAGGAGAGTAGCAAATGAATCGAAGCATGCTTGACAATTGGGCTAAAGGTCTCGGAATAGTCCAGATCTGGAATTTGGGAATAGCCTTTGATGACCAACCTAGCTTTATATCGATTTAGTCTTCTTTCGGCACCATACTTCGCCTTGACTATTGATTTGCATGGAATCGGATTTTTTCCCTTTGGAAGCTCAGTGACTGTCCACATTTGATTCTTTATCAGATAATCAAATTTTGTGTCCATCTCTGCTTTCCATTGATCAACATCAGGTGTAGACATCGCCTCCGAACTGTATTTGTTCCTGCACGAAATAGCAGGCTACATCGTCCATAGATCTGAATGGAGGCTATTTGGGTCAATTCAATCTTCTTGGTTGAAATTTGACCCTTTGCCGTTCAGGCTCATTTTTGGAGTTTGTATCGATTTCTTGATTTTTGACCCTTGGATCAAAATTTGGCTATTCAACGCTTGGTTCGGAATTCTGTTGTTTGACCCTCGGATCGGTAGCTTTTCCCTTGTGGTTGAAAAAAATTTGCTCTAGAAAAATGACATAAATGAGCAGAAATTCGTCGAGATATACAACAGTAGTGTACTTTATTTGTGTTTGATCTTTGATAAGATATTCTGTCATAGACAATGATATTTTGTGCATATTTCGATCTGTATCAAATATTTTTGTTGCCAATGAATCACAATTGGATCTCTTTTATCTAAACATGTTTCAAAATATTGTATAATTGCTTGGAAGTTGATTTCTTGTGGCCTACTTTCGTGTTCTAGCGACATTGCCAAACTCTCAAAAAAGTTGCTTGGAGTAGCCATTTTTGTATCTGTTTAACAAACATGTATTGGGAAATGGAAATTTTTTGGCTTTTCAAAAAGAGGTCTTAAATATTCGATTGTTGAAAAACATATACATTGGGAATTCGATTGCTGAAAAACATATACATTGGGAAAAAAAACTAACACAAATATCGTACAAGCTGATTTTACAGAACGCAATATTATTTCGAATAGAAGATAACTACTTTGTATGCACTATGATAGAATCAAAGATATGATACAGGATTAGGACGAACCTACATTTGGGGGTTTTAATGTACTGCAAATTTACACTTTATATAGTTGAAGAGATTTGCTTTAATTTAAATTTCCAAACCATGTAAGCCAAATTGTCAAAACATAGATCATATACCCACAAATTTAAAAATTGCCAAAGATGCAATTTACTTGAAAAATTTGCATACCCAAAGCAATAATACAGCCACGAACCAACTATGCAAAAATTGAAACGACTTTCTAACGTAATTGTTGAAAGACGGACAAGAATCTGCCAAATCAAGATATGTAAAGAAAGGAATTGTCGTAATTGGTAAGGATTTTATCGGAAGAACTTGGAACTTTTCATGCAATCAAATTTTGTCACTCAATAAGTTAAGGATATCAAATGAAGAAGCTATTAGGGTAAACCAAAGTTTCCAAAAACTTTGCATTTACTATATCTTTGTAACAAACCTATATTATGAAACAGAATTTTTTGGGTTTTCAAATAGAAGTTTTAAATATTCAATTGTAGAAGAATATATACATTGGAAAAAAAGTAATACAGATAATGTAGAAATTGATTTTACAAAAACAAATATTATTTTCAAGCGAAGATTATTACTTTGAACATACTATAGTAAAATCAAAGATATGATACAAGATTAGATTCGACTTACTTTTGTAATTTGTAAACTACAAATTTAGACTTACATAGTTTAAGAGATTTGCTTTAAACGTACATTTTCAAAGCATATAAGGCGAATTGTCGAAACATATAACATACACACACACATTCACACAAATTGAAGCAGTTTTGAACAAATTTTTTGAAAGATGAACAATATAGTAAATCAAGATCTATAAGCAAATCAGTTGTTGTAGTTGGCTATCAGTGTAAACAAAAGTCTCAAAAAATTGGTAGTTTATAGAACAAGAAACATGTACTTTAGCTGCATGTTTATCTGCAACAAAACCGGGCATCGTAGCTGTCACTATCGACATGCCAACTCGATCAGTCATGTCACACCTAAGGTATGGTATCAGATCTATACAAAGGGTCAAAATTTATACACTGGGTCGAAAAATATATACGCTTGGATTTTTCCAGGGTCAGAAAAATCAGACCCAATTCGATCTGATCTAGGGTCAAAGACGCCTAGATAATTAGACCCGATTTGATCCGCGATCCAGGGTCAAAGCCGCCAGGATAAATCAGACCTGATTCAATTTGATCCAGGGTCAAAGTAGTCCGGATATTTTTTGCCTCGATCCGATCCGATCCAGGGTCGAAAAATCCCTCATTGATGGGATTGACATTGGGTCTAAAAAATTTGATCCTGAATTTTTTTAATCTTCAAGTAGAAAATCGAGGCTTTTCTATTCTTGTAGTTTTTTCAAGAATAAGTATAAACAGATTTTTCAGGATGCTCATTACCTAATGGCATTGGGCTTGAGCATAGAATTCCAACAACACCTTCTCTCATTTTGGAACCATGTTGGCAACATTTCTCACTACAAAAGCTTCACCAGGTTGGAACTTCAATACTTTGGTGGGACAGACTCTTGAATCTGAACAAGCAATAACCATGAACTGCAACAATATTTGGTGATACCCAACTTGATTCACCTTTAAGTATAGAACAACATATTCCAGAGCTGCACTTGTTTCAAGAAAGCCAAACTATCAAGTGATAACCATTCTATTTTATTCTCTTTCAATTCATATCATAACCATCATTAGACATTGAATCCAGAGAAGGAAAAGTTTAAATTTGTGAATTAGAGACGGTGTGCCACTAAGCATTACCATACTCTCAAAACAAGGGATGGTCATAAAAAAGTCACACCTTCTTCATAACCATTCTATTTTATTCTCTTTCAATTAAAACTACCTTGAAAAAATAAACTTGGACACGGTGCTAACTTACAAATAATTGTTGATCTGAAATTGTAGAAACCCCTACTTGATTCTTTCCGATGGGGAAAGTATAGCACCATCCTGTAACTCAGTTGCACCATTTCCAATTCTTCTATGATTCCCATGAGCTTCTTGGCAATAATTTGGCGAAGCTTTAAATTTTCCCTAATTCAAAAGAAAATATAGTTTACACCAATGCTAAAACTCGAATGCTCATTCTTTTCATAACGCTATGTTGACATACGTTACAGAGCTTACTCATTGAAGCTCTTCACAACACCTACCGTCATCAACAAACTTCTGCTTGAGCCAATGTTTGTGAATCTTAGACGATTAGTCTTGGGGGGTCCAGATGCGAATTTTAACTAGGCATGGGCGTAAATCTCTTTAAATGCACGCTAAAGGGGAATAAGCTTACTTAAACTTGGACAGAATCAGTTGGCATCAATAATGGATATCAACATGGTATTAAAAAACCTACCCGACTGGTATATGAATTCTAATACCAAGGTCTAAAACCGGACACCCAGTATTAACTATCTTAGTACTCATACTGATACCCAGGTTTGGGAGATTTTGTGAATTTTTGCCATGGTATCAATCGTAGTACTATTTTTAGTGATTTATTTTGATATTTCAAATTTTTTATATCTTAAATTATGATATTACTCTTTACTAGGGCTCCTATACCTTCTTATATTGATACCTAACTCGTATTAAATTTTTTAAAAAGCTGCAATACCATGATTCGGAGAGTATAAAAAATGTTAATACCCACCCAACACTTATAAAAAATGTTGATACCCCCCAACACTACACTGGACAGAATCTTTTCTTGCGCCTCATCAAATAAATCCCATGCTGTGCAAGTTCTTGAAATAGTTAAAAGAAGCTTAATTTCCTCGAAGAATTAGTCATCACACTCTCTTTCTCTCTCAACCAATAAAGGCGTGTGCAACCAAGAATATGGCTTTCACTCTCTCTCATAGCCCACAGACACGACATCAGAAAGATTATAACTGCAGCTCATAAATAATTTGAATGGACATCGTAAATGTCAAGGCAGCGCAACAAGCGAGTCACAAGAATGGACAACTTTTGTTGAAAAATTCAATGAGCGAATATTGGCAGATTACGAAATTTAAAATATAAAAAAAATTTATATGCTTCATGATCCATTGAATCTGACTTTCAGGAGAATCTGATTTTGAATACAGGAGCTCCGTATGTGGATCCATCCAAAGATCAAAAATGTCAGAGCTCGATAGCAACAATTTTAACCAGAAACACACAAACAAAATTCAACAAGGAATACATCTAACAAAAGAACTACCCACGACGAACATACAAGAAAACAAAACACTAGTTATGAAAGACGGAGACAAAGATGCTATCAACAGAGGATCGGAATCAGAAAGTTAAAAATGAAAGGGAAAACACAGAATCACTTGTGAAGAGTAAACTTGCACAGATCGATGAAGGCGCATAGTTATGTAAGGGCGTGGAGCACAAGTACTGAAAGAGGCAGAGGTGGGTTGGGAAGAGGAGGGCAATTGTAAGGAGGTGAGATAGGTGGGCGCACCGGCCACAGAAATTGACAAGAGACACATTTTCTGTCAGAAATTTGCTACGCAGATCTATATTCTCTACGAGCCAGGGAGGAACGTGAAGGCTTGAGGTTTGAAGGGAACAAGAAGGAGAGAGGGTCGGGGATCGAATCCCGTCATCCTCTTGCGATGGCACGATAAAATTTCCATGGTGCCATACGCGGGCCGCTCGGCACAAAAAAGCGTCAAAGCCGAAATACTGGCCACAAAAAAAAGCTTTGAAGCCCAACCAACCAACCTTAGGACATTTATTCAGTTTAAAAAAAAAAAAAAAACTAATAGCTACATAGATGATTAAGTTATATAAGTCCAAAGGAAAAGCTTGAGAAAACGTAAGCTTAAATAAGAGCGAAGCTTGCACTATAACTAAGATTAGTTTAGATCTCAATTTTTTTTTAAAAAAAGTGCAACAACTACGATGATGTCAGCGGGACTCTGCCAACTAACTGCACCACATTAGAAAAGTGAAGAGGTGGTGAGTCGGCTAATGAAGGGAAATGAGATGAAGCAAATCCAGCCATTGTCGCCCGTTGTAGGATTGACAAGGCCTGAGCATGTTGCAAGGCGATGAAAATAAGTTTTTTGAAAGAAGCCACAAGAATAGTATCGGAATTCGATGCTCAATCTCAAATCCATTCATTAATGAGCATCATGAAAGCTGTACAAAACCCAGAAAAAGAAGGCTCAAATTTTTGAGCAGAAGAAATTCAACATTTTCGATATTGGATCAACTCAAAAAATCCGTTATTTGTCGAGTCAGTATATATTTTTCAATACTTGTAAATTTCAATATTGTCGGTCTAAAATCTGACTCAACGACTTTGCGTTGCCTTATGCTTCCCTCCTATTTGGGGGAGGCTTCATCCAAAACATTGCAAGGAATGGTTGATGTATCATCATTCTCTGTGGCAAGGAAAAGTGCATTACTTCATGTATGATGCGGGAGGGATTGATTCAGAGATTGAAAGCATTTTTCAGCCTCTGATAACACAGGGCTTGATAACTGTTATAAATATAGCAGACACACGGGTCCCAACCAAAAAGGTCAAAGGGTGAGGCCTGAGCGGAACGACACAAGAGGTGGCCAAAAAGACCAGTTTGCTCTCCGACAAAGAGAGGGATGAGGAAGGAAGAACTTGGCAAGGAGGGACGTGGACCAACTGAGTGAGGGAGCAGAGGCCTTTGGAAGCTAAGGAAATCGAAAGGCGGGGATGAGGACGAAAAAGTGGTTGCGCATTGGACGGAAAAGAGAGGAGGTCCAAATGGATTCCGAAGCAGGGAGGATGGAGTCGTCTCTCCAGGAGAAGAAGGAACGAAGGTGAAGCAAGAGGCGCGCGAGGTTGGTCAAAACAAAACAAGACTGGGGATCCACTCATTTTTTATTCTGTCTTGTAGTTTTGGTCCTTTCTAATGGAAATTTTGTTTGATTTGACAATAGTTCCTATTCTAGCTGTTTCCTTAACCTGTTAAAGGCTGTTTATTGTATAATTAAAACTATCAATGAACCTGAAAGTCGATGATTGGTACTCGTATGGTCAAATTTTGTCAAGATTGGTCCACTGTGCGATTTTACTAACTATAGTTATCTTAGTGATATTCACAGGATGCTCGATTTGCCTAAAGAGCAGGTCCATGGAAATGAGTTTTGTGAATTAGGCCCCAGGAGGGCAGAAATATAACTTTATACAATTATGACATCAATCTTGGGTGAATTTTTGAGTTATATTATTTCATTCTGAATTCTTACCTTCTTTCTGAGAAAGTTGATCAACTTGATAGTCTAGACCTTTTGGGTACGTCTTCCAAGGTAATTGTCACTGCAGGGAGGGTTGCAGTGCCATGGCTTGCAATCCAATGGTGCAGCAGCTTGAGAGCTGCAGCAACTCCCAGCTCTCAAGCTCGATGAGGATGGCCTAGTGTTGGTTGCCTTTTTAACCTATTACTAGACAAGCTCAACTGTTTCTCATTTTTTAAATTTTTTGTCTTATCACAAACTATGGGCATATTTACGAGACAACATCTATTTTATAATTTAGTCAGCTACTTCAATGCATAGTTTCTGGAATGTATACTCTGACCACCTGTCTACCTCTCTACCTGTCTGCGGTCGGAGGGTGCTGGAAAACATTCACAGGTAAAAACTCAACATTTATATATTCAAACCCACATTCTGATCCCTACCATCTAGACCCTCACCCTTAACATCTTTGTTATGACTGAATACTAAGCCCATAAATCTACACTAACAGTTCTGGTCAACAAAAACAACTTTCAAGCTTTTAACTAAAATCCCAAATCAATTCTATCTATCAATTGCAGTATTTTCTTCCTTTGGAATCTATATTATTTATAGAAATTGATCATAGCTTCATTGATGTTAAAAATTTAGTTTTTGAATTATTTCAATGTTAAAAGAACATATCTAGTAATACTGACAATCTTCTAATGCATGTGGTCTTTTGCAAGGCTTATAACAAAGTATCAAAGATGCTGAAGGCTGATATATAATCTTATGAGGCCAAATGAATGCCCTTTACCACTTTCAAAAGCTGTACACCATTAGTTTTTCTTTGATAGAGCAACATTTGTTGCTCCCTACGTGGCAAGCTACCTGACAACCAAGTTACCTCATACAAAAATATTTGAATAATAACAGCTGAGGGTCTTTTTGGTAAGCATCTGCATATAATTGTATAGCTGTCTTTATAAGAAGTGTGTCAAATATGAATGTAAAATGTGCTTTTTTCTTCCAATACATGAAGAACGATGTCATTGTCATCTATTTCAAAACGATACCCGGAATTCTGAATCTCAATATGGCCATGGAATCCGTGTCACATTATCTGTGTGAATCCAACTTAATAACAAGCATTATTTGGACTTGAATAGTGAATTCTATCAGGCAGGCAAGAAAAATTTAAGCAATTGCATATGCCAATACATCCATATAACACAATAAAGACATGTTAAATAAGTGGATTTGGATAGAAATAATTGCAAACAATTGGGATTTTTCTTGTAGTTTATCATTTTGAAACACTTACATACTAGTGTGGAGCCATGTCCAAAAGACAAATATTCGTAATAAATGAGTACATGCTAACATTCAACATAATTCAGAAAGTGCTGGGGTATCTAGCTTTTTGTAATGATAGAAATGTTATCTTGTTATCCACAGTGAGGAAAAAATTATATACCTTAACTGTATTTATGTGAGTGCAGCTATTAACATCATCCATGTTAAAATTAATGCTAGATGTTTGTATTTATGTGAGTGCAGCTGTGAACAACATCCATATTAATATTAATGGTAGATGTCTGTATACGTATAATATCTCAAAGTATGAGGGTGGACGTGAAATCTTTTTATTACTTCTTTAGTAGTGACGAAAAGAAAATTGTAGCTGAAGTACAAGAAGACAAGCTCTCGGGTTTCTATTACAAGCAATTTTGATCTCCAATGACATTATGAACCTCATAATCCAATGAGATGACATTGGGAGGCTGCAGTTTCACTTTTGCATCCATACAAAATAGGACATGTGTTGACTTTTGATGGAGCTTGAGGTCATGACCCTAATACCTGTGCCTAATCATGCATTTGATTTAGTCATGAGGATATTGAGGTTCAACCTCGTGATGACACTTGGCATGCCACTGTGAAAAATATAAAAAAGCTATCTATCTTGACTTTAGGGGTTTGATAAAGTTTGTTCATCAAAGTATCTTGATGTAGCTAGTTGATAGGGCCAATTTTGGCTTTAGAGGGTACATTGTCAAGTACACATATTTTTCAATCATTAGACAAAAAGTCAACTATGATGTAGCTCGAGCTTGTTAGGTTCTTTACAAGTGTCTAGATTAGATTTGATGAGTGACACTTCTCATGTGTTGGCAAAAGGTCAAGGGTCCAATCATAAGTGAGAGTTTCATTAGAAGGGTCCAATCAAATTGTAGGAATGTTGAATCGCTCATCCAATAGGATGTAAGAAGTGCTAGAAAAGGGGTCCAATAGGAATTGAGCATGGACTACCTCGAGATACTACATGTACATTGATTCACTTCATTTTTGTATTGAGTTTATGAGAGTAATATGAGATTTGGCAATTTGTGACTATTTCACTTGCTCTCTCTACTCGAGAGCAAGCAATTTTCATACCTTCCACACATGTGAATGTACTTGTCTTGTGTTTGGATGCATGTAGATTTGTGTCTTTGCCTTACTTTTTCAAACATAGATCTTGATTATCAATCTATAGTTGATCCAAAGTGCAAACAAAAAGCTTAGGAGATCATAATCACACATCAGGACATTCCCACACGTGTGAATTTTCACAACCACTACCTAACTAGCTTTTGTCTACTTTCACATTGCTTCTTGAAACAAGCTATTTTATGACATGAATGAACTAATGCAACTAAGCCTACTATTCACACGTGGGAACATGCTCCACACATGTGATATACAGGAAAGGAGAATTCATCAAGCTCTTATTTGCATATTCTTCATAGTTAAAAGGAGAAAATGGGAATGTAGGTAATTGAATGGAATAAGATCTCTTTTAAAATTCAAAAAAATGCTTTTGTTGTCATTTTTAAAAAGTACAAATTATACAATTTATCATGTTAAGATACAGATATGAGCTCAAAGGTTACTATCATAGTATTTATAAAATGCTACAAGTAAAAAATTATACAACATAATCATATTAATGTACAAAAACACCATTAATTCATTTTGTGACATTCTTATATAGATATCTATAGTGATAAAATAAATAAAAAATGTGTAGATGAAATGTGAGGTGGTGTGCATATTATATACAACGTGTTTGTTATATCTGACCACTTCCAATCCTGGGGGCTCCACTGATTACCCACGTACTCTCGGGTCAATGAGAGTTTTCTAGGCCCTCAGAGGTATGACTAGCGGGAGATGATAGGCATACTTCTGTGGAGGAGCTCAGATACATTGGGTCAACATGTCAAGTGTGATTTTTTTGAGATGATTTTTAGAATGTTCCATTCTCTCCTACGTGCACTCTTTTATCCATCCACTTATTTGACTCTTAGAATGACGGTCCTTTCAATGTTCGTTAAAGACAAGTTGCATCTTGGTCTCTTCTGGATATGACACAACTTGGGTGACTCTAGACGTGAATTCATGGTGGAGCAACTGTATGTAATCCTATCTTATCTCTCAACATTACAAATCTATCTTTGCTCAAAGCCTTGGTCATCATGTCGGCGGCCATGTCCTTGGTGGGACAGTATTCTAGGCTTATTTCATTCTTCTGTACCAAATCCTTGACGAAATGGTACTGCATTTCGATATGTTTGCTTCTCTTGTGCAAACCTCCATTCTTGCACAAGAAAATACATCCTTGATTGTCATTCTTCATGACCATTCCC
Organism: Diphasiastrum complanatum; assembly: GCA_029204225.1. Lineage (NCBI taxonomy): Eukaryota > Viridiplantae > Streptophyta > Lycopodiopsida > Lycopodiales > Lycopodiaceae > Diphasiastrum > Diphasiastrum complanatum. The sequence goes on along the minus strand of CM055108.1, from coordinate 30,258,418 downwards.
TTCGTGTCTATGCCAATTTCTCTGCAAAAGTTCTTCATCCAGACGTAACTTTGAAAAGTCAATCTCTAAGTCTAATATGAAATTGGGCTCAAATGCCAAATAAACAAATCTAGCAAATATGACTAAAGTAATTGAATTTATCACACTCGTCACAATGACATCTTGCCATTCTTCATGCCCTTCAAGCCCTCTTTGCCATTTGTCCCCAACCCATTGGATAGTACACCTAATGGCCTCCATAAGAGAGTGGGAGAGTGGTGCATTCAAAGCTCTCTTCCAAAACTAGCCAAGATGTCATTTTTGTCAAAGGCTAGGGAGGCCATTAAAGTTTACCTTTTTGTACACCCTAGAAGCCCAAAATGTCAATGGCTAGTGGGTGTACCTCCCAATCTTTTAGCCTCCAAGGTGTTTTGGCATTTATTATCCAAATTTTGGGTGAGGCCCCTTTCTCAACCCCTATTTTTAGTAGGTGGCCTTCATTTTTCTTTGGGGTACATTTGTTCTTGGACTTTTTTCGATTTTTCAAGGGGCGTGCTCCTACTGCTCATTTTTTTGGGGGTTTTGGTCTGTTGGGTAGCCACTTGGCCCACACATTCCATGAATTGCTCGTAAATTGCCTTGCCCAAACTTTGCCGTTAGGATGAATCCATATTTCCTGGTCCCATTTTCACCCGAAATTTTTCATTCTCAATTTTTTCTCTTGTGATTGAGTTTTTCGACATTCATGACTAGGGCTCTCACGACAAAACGTTTTTTTCTCAAAAATACACTTAGTGATCATATATTAGTAAAAAATGGACTCGTTTCTCTAAAAAATACATTGAGTGATCATATATTAGTAAAACATGGACTCAGTACATGGTGAGTTTTTGCATGGTCATGCCGACTATTTTCTTACAACTGGCCATTTGAAAAGCCGTAAAATACTTACTGGCCATTTCTAAGGCCGCAAAAGCCACTTTTGGGGTGGACTGGGACCCAATTCTAGGTGGACCAACACTTTTTGCTCGATCTTACAAAACTTGACAATAAAATATTTTTGACGGTTCTTAAGACATTAGAAAAGTCTATTTCTCGTGTCTAGCCACTTTAGGGACGGACTGGGACCCAAAACAAAGACAAATTTATGCCAATTTTTTTTTTTTTCTAATAATCGGGTTTTACATGCCAATTTTTTTCAGTTTTGAGAATTTAAGCTTCATTATTAGCCCGATTTTTCATGTAGAAATATCGGCTAACAAGAATGAAGGAGGCTCACCTCTTAAATCTATAAAAGAGAGCCATTTTTTTTGTATTGTATCTTCTATTATCTTCTAGATCACCTGTAGAGTAATACTACAATCTACATACAGAGCACAATCTAGAATGCTACAGATCAAAGCTACATTAATTTCTCACAAAGAGAGAAAGTACACAAGCATAATAATGTATGAAAAAGACACCAATCTCGAGTTAGAAAGAGAATTCAATTACAAGCAAAATAGCATGAGATCCAATTTTGACATTATGACCTTATCAAAGCCTGATTCATCATTAGAAATGAATGAGAACCATATGTCATATACAGGAGAGTCAAAATTTGTGGTACTACTAGCATTCAACGCATTCCCTACACCTATTCAAGTGTAAACTACTACCATATTGACACCTAACAGCTTGCATGCAAAGATTGCACCTAACTTCTACTTACTTTTTTCAAATGTCAATTTCTCAACTAGACAAATACAAAACTACATGCATGTGTCCATTACTATATTTGCATGCCTTGCATGTCACAATGGAAACTTAGGACACAATGCGTCTATGATGGCTCAAGTTTCTACAAGGTCATATTAGATTATTTCCATGTGTAAATCTACATGCATGTCAATCTAAACATTGTGAACATTGTGCATGTCATACTAGACCAACTAGACTTTATGCATGTCATTGGAACTTGATTTACCTAACCCAAACTCGTCCTATTCTACAAGGATATGTGCTCAATTCATACATCTTGAATATGTACAACCAATTTACATGGGTAGAACCCCCAAAATCAACATACATAAGATAAATATGTTTTACAATTCTTCACACGAAACCATCACTCAAGAATATTAGAGTGTTTGGTTGCATTGCTTATGTTCAGACCCATGAAAGTCTCATTTATGTGGAAGATCGATTTATCAACCACAAGAGAAAAGCTCAAGAAATTTCCGATCCAAGTATCGAAGAAATTTTCAATCCATGTATCGAAAAATGCTCTTGGATCGAAAATTAGAAAATTGATACAAACTCCAAGCTGCTACTTCGTGCAGGAACCAAATACAGTCTCGGAGACAAGAGTCTACACCTGATGCTGATCAATGGAAAGCAGCGATGGACACTGAATTCGATTATCTGATAGAGAATCAAACATGGACAGTCATTGAGCTGCCAAAAGGAAGAAATACGATTCCATGCAAATGGATATTCAAGGCGAAGTATGATGCTGAAGGAAGGCTATTCCCAGATTCTAGATCTGGACTATTCCGAGACCTTCAGCCCAGTCGTCAAACATGCTTCGATCCGTTTGCTACTCTCCTTTGCAGCTGTAGCAGATCTCGAAGTCCATCAAATGGATGTTCAGACCGCATTCCTCCATCGGAGGAGTTCTAAATCCAAAAAAGACCCATTGTAAAGATTTTTCTTATATTTTTTCTCAAATTTTTCTTACACATGGTCCAATCAAAACACTCAAATTTGAAATCTATGTAATGTAACTTTTTGAGTCCACATTTTGATTCCATACTAAAAATGGCACAACTTTTTAGTGGTAAGTCCGAATTTAGCGGACTTTGGTGCATTGGAAAGCGCTCAACAAGGACTTTTCAATGATATGTTACATGACATACTTTTGAGCTATGATTAAAAAGTTATGGCAAGTCAAAAGTATTAGTGTTATAATATTTTAATAATTAAAAAAACATCTTGCATGAATTCTTAAAGGGTTCGGGTCCAGTCCACTATTGTATCTGAATCGAAATTTTCTGAATTGAATCCATCAGACTGAATTTCATCAGTCAACAAAGATACCTCACCAACGTGCTAGAAAAGTATGGAATGGCCAACTGCAAACCAATTCAGTGCCTACTAGTGATGGTTATGATATGAATTGAAAGAGAATAAAACAGAATGGTTGTCATAGTTGTTATCTTTTGAATATTGGACTTTAGATGCCAAAACCAGTGATGTTGCAAAATTTTGACACCAGTTTGGTAATTTGAATGGTGTTTCCATATGTGATTTAGAAACAAAACTACAGTTTCTAAAAAGTAGCAATATCACAATGATTTGCATTACATGACACCCCTTGATGTGTTCATGAGGTTTGTAAACCTATTTGTAACATAATTCATGAGCTTAAGCATCAATTTTGCTGTCCAAGTTTGATGTATATTATGAAAGCATTAAGTAATAAGGATTAAAAGAAAATTCAAGATATATCTAAGATGCATGTTGTTTTTGTGAGTGGAGGAGGACGAGATTCGATCCCTGACCCTCTCTCCTTCTTGTTCCCTTCAAACCTCAAGCCTTCATGTTCTTCCCTCGCTCCCTTTGTCGTAGAGAATATAGATCTGCGTAGCAAATTTATGACAGAAACACGCCCTTACATAACTATGCGCCTTCATCGATCTGCGCAAGTTTACTCTTCACAAGTGATTATGTGTTTTCCCTTTCATTTTTAACTTTCTGATTTCGATCCTTTGTTGATAGCATCTTTGCCTACGTCTTTCATAACTAGTGTTTTGTTTTCTTGTATGTTCGTCGTGGGTAGTTCTTTTGTTAGATGTATTCCCTGTTGAATTTTGTTTGTGTATTTCTGATTAAAATTGTTGCTATTGAGCTCTTACATTTTTTATCTTTGGATAGATCCCATCTCATGTTTGAGCAATTTCATGTGGATGTGTGCAAATTGTCAAGATATGGTAAAACTAGCTACATTTTTTCAATCAAGAGGAATGACAATACAATCAAAGCTCCCTCACAAGAGAGGGGGGCCCTTAAATAAGCAAGAGGGCTGCCCATGTGGAGCCCAAGTGGCAATTCCACTAATTACAAGTGGAAAAAGCCCTTCCACTAGAGTGCCTAAAGTGTGATAATTCTTGTCCATATGGTGTAGTCTATCATTTGTTGACCTAGAACATTAATGACAAATCGGTATTTATAGAAAAAGAAGATGCACAGAAAGTAAATAAGTACAGGTATGAATTATAGACAAGAAAATGATACAAAAATAGGCATGCAAAAAGAGAATAACAAGCAAGGAAATAAGAAAATAAAAAAATGTAAAATATATACCAGGGAAAAAGTGTTAAATTAGGTCAACAAAAAACAACTCCTCGAAATACCGCCGTAGACGACCACTGTTGACGATAGTGTCTAGGAGTATTTCGTCAAGTGTTTGCAGCTGGACTACACCATTACGAAAGATTTTATTAATAATATACGGTCTCTTACTTCAAAATTTTAATTTTCCGGGGTGCTTCTTTGATGTATAAAAAAGCACCTGGTCACTCGTTGACAAACATCACATGTTTTAATGACAACAAATGTGTATTTAAATAATGATGGCCACCACAAGCCTGTTCGAAGGATAATCTTAGCTGTCGCTTCAGTAGAGAAGTGACCGCCACCAATGCCCTCATGATCTTGAGATATGATAGGTCGTATTTCAGATTCATAAGCACATCGTCAGATAATATCGTCAACGTCCCTTTTGTAAAGTTGTCCTGCTATTAGCTGAAAGGGCATTGCTTTAAACAAATTTTTTTTTTCCAACCGTATGTAGGCCTTCTTTGAGTCTGCCTATTGTTAGGAACTGAGTGATCTCCTCAGCCCATAAGGGTGTAGCATCAATCTAAAAAAGACATGCATCAGGAAGATCATCGTTGACTGGTGTAGTTGCTTTTTCAACATTAGGGAGCCCAGAAAGGTGATCCACCATGAAAAGTTGGGTTCCTTTCCGAACGGCTACGCAAAAATTAAATTTCTCTAATATCAACAGCCATTGAGCTATATGTCCCGTTTTACAGGATTTATTAACAATATATAACAGGGCTTGATGGTCGGTGTAGAAGGCAAAGGTCTAGCCTAGTAAATAGTGTCGTAGTTGTTGAACAAAATAGACCATTGCCAATGCTTCGCACTCGGTTGTTGTATAGTTTACTTCAGCAGGCACCAGTTACCTGCTCAAGAAACAGATTGAGAAATCTTTGCCATACTCATCCGGTTGTGCAAGAAGGCCTCCATTGACATATTTACTGGCGTCAACATGCACATGGAACTCTTTTGTGTAGTCTGGCGAACGGAGTATGGGTGCCGTGGTAAGGGATGTTTTCAACTCCCACATCAGCATCACAAGTAGCCTTATCATAAGAAGTAATAAGTTTGTGAACATCAACAACTTTCTTCATGCAACATATGACAATCTGAACAAAAGGGTTAGGTGGAGGAAGGGGCTCCCCATAACCAAGAGTAACAACATCATGGAACCATCCTGTGGACTACATCATCAAACAGACCTTGTTAGCCATAAAATAAAAGTAAAGGTAAAGGTTTGGTATTATCCCGACCAAAAGGTAGTTGGGTTGGCATCTTAAAAAGATGCTTTGAGAGAGTAACAGAACATCACATAGTCCCTTTTGACAAGTCAAGACCAAACCCTTTGAACCCTTCAATTTATAGCATAACAGGTTAAAATATAGTTGTATAAAGTCTTACGGTACAAAGTATCAAAAAGTGAAGCAAGTTTTAGGACACCCAGTTGTTACCTGCCACCGTCCTACAAAACAAAATCGCATGAGTTTAAGTGAGAAAGACAGGTGTCATAGCTGAGCATTAGTTGTTATCCATGTCCAAAACAAGATTCACTACTTTATCGGCTTGAATGCAATAGCAAAATGTTCGTCCAGTCTTCCCAAACATGCAACATATAAATAGCAATACATTCTGCTCTTGAATTAAAACCGTATCAGGGCAGCTGCCATACCGATCAGTGCAAGAGCGAAGAGAATGTATTCAACTCATAAATCATTAAAAAACACGTAAGACCCATGCACAAGTATGCAGAGACATGATTTTGAACACAGTGTCGGGTACTAGGGCAGATTCGTGCCATACTAGCCCCTTGGACTTTCCATGTAACATGTTAGGAAATCCGATAAAGCCTACAAGGTTTACATTCCTTCTACTAACAAAGTGATTGTTGGTAGAGATGTCATTTTTGATGAGGGAAACATTCCAAAAGTATCTTCAAGTACTATTGATGATCATGTGGATGGATCTAACATTCTTGATGTTGATGTAAATGATCCTACTTTAGATGGTGATGATGATGGACCTTCATCAAGTCAAAAGACAAATGCCTTCAAGGCTCACATATAATGAAAAGGGCAAGCAAGTAATTTTTGGAAATTATATTGTTCCTTTCCTAATCTCTTTTGATGAACCTACAAGTGTAGATGAAACAAGGAATGAAGAGGAGTGGATTCAAGCAATGGAGCTTGAGTATCAAGCTCTTATGAAGAATGGAACATGAAGATTGGTGGAGTTATCTAAGGATAAGGCTATTGGATTTTTTCATGTTTTTACAGCAAGTAATGGATCTGGAAAACAAAGTTTGTTCAATGACTTTGATGGTCAAGTTGATGATCAAGAGGTTGATCTCAGAGGGCTTCAACAATTCAAAAGGGAAGTTGGCAATTTGGAGCTAGTCAAGAGCATCAAAGGAGAGTCAATTGGCGAAGATGTTGTGGATCTATTTTTGCAGGTTATTGAAGGTCAAAAGAGCAGCAAGGAAGTGTTGTTCAAGTTTACTTTACTTGTTCTATCTCATGTTTGAGCATTTTCAATTGGATGTATGCAAATTGTCAAGATATGATCAAAACTAACTACATTGGTAAGTATCATTTTGATGTTGGATTTGAAATAGCATTCTTGGCTGGTTTTGCTGATGGAAATGAAGCTATCGGAGGTTCATTAAATGTTTGGAGATTGTCAATTTTTGGTGAATTCATGGTCATTTTCTTGTGTCAAGTAGATCTTGAAGATGGACTAGTCAATTTTTTTTGGTTTATGGAGTCATGTGGTGCTAGATTTGTATCATTGATGTACTCACTTACTCATGAATTTCCAAGGTTTGATGGTTTCTTGTGGCAAGGTGGAGATGCAGGCTCATTCATGGAGTTTCATGGTGGATACATGCCAACAAAAGACAAATAAGGAGGAGACATATAAGCAAATGTTGATCACTCACATTTATTGTTTGTTTGCTATATTTTTTCAGACAGTACAAAGTTGATAGCATGGAAGAATCATCTCATTTACATTCTAGGTGATTCTTTATGTCGTATTGAGGTGCAATATCATTTTGTGAGGGAGCAAGTCATTGCAAAGGAGGTGGAGCTTCAACATTTGTCCTCAAGGGAATGTGTAGCTGATATCTTCACCAAAGCATTGGGAAATGACTTGTTCAGGAAGCATAGGACTTCACTTGGAGTGTTTTCAAAGTCTATGCTAAAACTAGTTGAAGAGGGAGTGTGAAAGATTCAACTAGTTTGATCATATTTGCTACATTTTCATATTTGACAAATTGAGGCCAACTTTCATATTGGACTTAGAGTTTGACGTTTCAAAGTTCATTAGTCTAAATTTCATTTGAAATAAACACTTTTGAAAGTGTGGGAAAGTTAGAAGTTGAGTTTGAGTAGATTCAAATTTAAATGTTGGTTACATTGAATCTAGACCCAGAAATAGTAGGGTTTACATTTTGGAGGAAAAGCCAAGTGGCCAAACAGGATTTGGACCTGTTATAAAAGGATATAACTCATGGAGAGACATATCTTCTCTCTTCTCTATCTCATTTCATGCTTATACATAGTTCTCTTGGGTTCTACTGTCCATTGGTGCACTATACTTGTGATTGCTTGCAGTTCTATGTGTAGAATGATCTATATTTGTTATTTTTGGATCCACAATTGTGAAATATAGTAGCTTGCTGATTTTGTATGGACAACAACAGTACTTTATCATTTTTTTCATGTTTGATCAAGTTCTATTAGAGTTTGCATCTCATTTTGTGTGTAGATGTTGATTTTTTTTACATTGGTGAGATTGGTAGTGTATTTCTCTTTGTAACCAGAGATCTTTCAAGTGGATTGGATCATAATGATTTGAATTCATTCACATGGTATCAGAGCTTGTGTTTCGAGTTATGAAAAAGGAAATCATATCTATCAATGATTTGGTGAAGATATCAAGGCTAGAGCATGCTAGAGAGGATTCTACACCAAAATTGAGGTTTTTGCTTTTGTAGATTGGATCTTTTGTAGATCAAAACCCTATACAGGTTTACAAACTTGATCAATTCCAATTTTTTATTTCACATACTGGATTTGGCCGATTTTTAGATCATTGGATTAGCCTTAGTGGTGGCTATTAGATAGCATAATCAAAATTTCAACATTTGCATGTAGAATTTGAATATTCAATTGTTTGTGACAAAGTCCTAATTTTGATTGGATATCTAGATAGTGAGGTTGTTGGGCTTCATTTGAGTGTGTTTCAATCTTAGGAAGTGGCAAAAATCATTAGATTGAGGATAGATCATAGGTTGATCAAGATTCCATGATTCTATGTATTGATTTGTTTGGTATAAGTGCTAGAAGAAAATTTGTGAGATAGTTTCAAATCTTGGTGATTTATTTTGAAAGCATTTGTTGTTGTTCAAAGGAGTGCTTTGTTCATTGAAACATGTTGAAAAAGAAGATCAGGTCATTGCTACATGGTAACCTCAATTGGAGTCATGTTGGAAGCCAATGATAGGCTTACCTCAAGTAACTATTCATTGTTTTTTACAATAGAACTTTGATCCATCATAAGCATGATCTTCTTTCTAAGAATAGATCTCCTTTCAATGATCATGTAATGCTCAAAATAGAAACAACCATAATTGATATAGAGAATAGTGTCCACTTGGGATGCTTCACTATTTCTTACATCAATTTTACATGTCAAGAAGGGAAAGCCAAGTGGCCAAATAGGGTTTGGACCTTCTATAAAAGGATGTAACTCGTGGAGAGTCATATCTTCTCTCTTCTCTATCTCATTTCATGCTTATACATGGTTCTCTTGGTTCTACTATCCATTGGTGCACTAAAGAATGATCTATATTTGCTATTTTTTGAATCCACACGTGTGAAATACAATAGCTTGTTGGTTTGGTATGGACAACAACAATACTTTATCATTTGTTTCATGTTTGATCGAGTTCTATTAGAGTTTAAAGATTAGTTTTTGAGAATTAGTTGCTTAAGAGATTCCATTCTGGTCACCTGACTCCCTCCCTGCACCCTCTTAACCGCCGCCTTCATACAATATATTACCTTCTTTTTGCAAATTCAAAGTTTAGTGTTGAGAATTTTTTTTCATCCTTCTTTCGAATCAACTCTTTTTTCTTTATAAGCCTTAAGTCCCTTGGGCCTTGACCCTCTTCAGTCATATGTAGGGTCCACTGACTTGTGGGTAGGTTGACATCCTCTTCTCTCATCCATGAGGTCAGAGTGAATACATTTTCAATGCATGTTCTTTGCACCTCTGTCCATACAATGTTACATGTTATGCAAAATGTAGACAAATGGGCTTTTGAAAATAGAATGCATACATACAATTGTTTGGATTAGCACTACTTGCCATGTTATGAGCTGAACATAAACCATGTGGCAAAAGGATCAAAATTTCATCACTATACCTAAACAAAAACTACTAATGCACACACACTTCTGTTGACATGATTACTTGAACAATCTGTGCCATTTTCGACCTCCAATTGATTGGTTTTCATAGAGAATTTCTAGATACAAACTTGCCAATGGTTGGATTTGGTATTTTACCTCTTTGTTTTAGATTTGTAAGTTTATGAATTTGGCTAAATTTCAACTTAATAAAAAAATTGATTGTTTGTAAGTGTTTAACTTATTGGTGATGTAAGCAAAAGATTTGTAGGTCCTAGAGGCTCTTAAGATTGGAGACTCTATTGGGTCGCATAATGCAAATGTAAGATACATAATGGACGGAACCTACTTAGCAATGAGTAAGGTCCGTTTCACACTACATGCCTAGTAAGTCCAAAATTTGAAATAGAGCTCTCCTATTGGTCCAAGAGAAAAAAATGGGACTCCCACCCTTTCACATTAACATTCACTTGCCACTATCTGGCAGATGACATGGTAGTGACCCACTACCACATAGGGGCAAGTCATATCCATTTTTTGGGCCAGCCAATGTCCCTTGGCATGTTGACCTGCATTTTTTAAGATTTTGAACCCTTTAGTGCCAATATTCCTTTCAATGAAATTCAATTCACTTTTAACCTTTCCAGTTGAAAGGTGATTGCTTAAAAACAAACTTTGAGCACCCTTCAACCTTTTAAAATGAAAAGTTTCATATTTGCATTTTAAAACACAACACCTTACATAAAATGGACCAATCGTATGTCAAGTTTCAAATGGGCCAATCATATTGTAGCCCTTCATACACTTACCAACCAAATTGAAATAGGGGTGGTCAATTGCCCGTCAGCTCACTTGCCAAGGTTTAAAATATGGGTGGGAAGTGAAAGGGCTAGGGAAAGGGACTTGCCAATAGTCTCAAACCACCCTAAGGACTTCAAAGGAGTACTAAATATTCATTGGTAGCTCACTTGCCAAGGTTTAAAATATGGGTGGGAAGTGAAACGGCTAGGGAAAGAGACTTGAGAGTAGTCTCAGACCACCCTAAGGACTTCAAAGGAGTATTAAATATTCATTAGTAGCTAATTAAGAGTATAGACCTCTAGGTTAATTCGAACTAAGCTTCTAACATACTTAGTAACCACTAGTAGTCAGTACATGAGGCTTATTGCTATTTTTTTGTAGTAATTCTATTAGATATTTTTGATAGATGAATCTACATATTTGTTTGTTGATAAAAACATGGGTTTATGGAAGAGTACTTGCGTAAGGTTTGCTCTTTGGGTTTTTATGATGTATTTGACCAGTTAAGACAATATGTGCATGACTTGCTTGTTCAAATGTCATCTAACTATAGATTATTTCTAAAAGATTGCATTAGTTTTGGTTCATATGGAGCCTCGTCTAGATCAAAACTAACCTGGAATAGTGACTTCATTGAATAAAAGTTTTTTTTTCTAACTTGTATCCATTGTGTTGCACATACAACAATAATGCAATAAAAACTAATGCCTATGCTTAATATGTAGATACAATTCTTAATGATGTTTCTCATATCTTTTTTAGAATCTCTAAACAAACTATTTTACTAAGCTTATTAGAAGAAGAGTTTGATTGTACCGAGTAGAAGTTACAATCAATCCATAGCATTTGTTGGCTCAGTCAACATAAAGAGCTTTATAAACCTTGAAAAGTTTTAAAACTTTTACCACTATATTTGAAAACAAAAAATCACAATATGTTTTTCAAAGTAAAAAATCCTACAATTATCTATAGTATTCAGTGTTCACTATCTAGATGACATATTGAAGTAATGACAACTCTTCGCCAAATGTTTCAAAGGGATTATATTGACGTCACAACAATTACAAATTTGATAGCAGCTATGAGCTCATTAATAATCCTATGATGGATATGAACTCAAATAGCTTAGATAGTCAATATTATCCTATATTTCCTAGTTATTGATCTGAATAATATATATCTTGCAGCTTTGCGAGATGCTTTAAAAGGTAAGATGTACAAAAGTGTTGATATTTGTAGAAATCTACATGGATTTGTTCTTATTGAAGCAATAAAGATAGAAGATGAGTTTTCTAGGTTTGCTGTGAAAAGTATTGGAAAAACATAGATACTATTATTCATAAATTTATACATTCAAAATATGATCTTTTAAGGCTAAAAATAACTCTCCAACACTATGCAATTTGCATCATTGTTCTAATGGTTATTGATTATACTACTTTTTGGGTATAGATATTTTTTTGAGATTTGAAATGATTATACCGCAGAAATTCTACAATGTGAAATTTCTACAATGGAAATTCAAAGACACTACTAATTTTCTTTTTGGTAGATTTTGACATTGTATTTTTTGTTCTAGTTCCAAAGTAACACTAATTTTAATTCTTGATCACCAAAGATTTTATGTAGATTTTTTAAAGTTTTCTAAAGAAATTTATTTGATGGAAGGTTTTTCTTTTTTTTTCAAATAATGATGAAAAGGAAATTTAAGATTTAAAAATCAACTCAACAATTTTTTCAAGGTTAATTTTGAAAACATTTATACTACAATAGAAGCTTGAAGGCTTTTTATAACCTTCTCAATAGAAGCTTGAAGGTTTTCTACAAGGTTATAAAAAACATCTTTTACAAGCACTTATGTAAATTCTCAATGGCTGAGATGATTATTGCAAAGGCCTTGTCGATTGGTGGGTTGCATAGAATTAATGAACCGTTAACGGTCCAATGCGATTCTGAGAGCTGTACTGTGAACCGTACGGTTCACAACCCTTTTTTGGACAGAACCGTGTAAACTGTGAAATAAATAATTAATTAATTTTTTTTTCCCCACCCCCAAAACGAGCTATGAGGGGTTTTGGGAAGAAAATTAAAATAAATAAATAATTAATTGATTTTTAGATGAACCTTACCACGGTTCAAGGTTCCTTCCACGGTTCGAAGACCCATGGTGGGTTGATATTATAAATGAATTATATGTGACTTCACTGATTTCTCAATTTGATCATAATGTTGTTTTGTTATAACTTCATCTTAGAACACTTGGTTTACCACAAAGGCCTTACCATATGCATCTTAATTTTCTCAATTTGGTCATAAATTGAAAGGTCATTTTTATCAGCAACTTTTTATTGTGTTGAAGAAGATTTTGTAGTGTCGGATAAGCAACTCGTGTAAATCTAATTTTTAGTTCTGAAATTTTATACGAATAGTGAAGATAGCGGGCGAGCAGGAAGACAGCGGGTGGATAGGATGGCGCGGAAGGGCGCTTGCAGAGAGGATCTTGCTTCTTTTGCGGGATCTTGCTTCTAGTAACAGGACAGAGTTGGCCTTGTATTTTTTCTTTCTTCCAGGACGTGCTATGCCTTGGCCTCTTTTCTGCTTCTGATCTGTCTCTCTCCGGCGCACATTTTGCAGCGGCCTTCTCTCTGTGTTTTGCAACACAACGCTCCTAGCTTGTCTTGTTTTGCCTCTTTCCTCCAAGTGTTTTTTTTTAACACTTTATGGCTGTCTTGATGTTCCACAGTCACAGCTCCCTGCTCATGCCTTATGAATTCTTCCTTTTGCCTTCCTGAGCTCCTCTCTTTCTGAGCCTAGTTTTCTTTGATCTTGCTGTTTCTGGGAGGCTGATCTGAGTGGCTGTTTCTCAATGCCTTCTCGTGCTTACCAAAACCGCAAAATGTCTCATTCACCTCCTTCTAATAGGTTCTCTCGTCCAGTCGACAAGAATGGCTCTATTCCCGCCTATATTAGTGCCCCTAATAGTTTGCCTCTTCGCTCAACAGGTTTACTCCCTACTCCTCATGAGGCTATTGTTCGGCGATCACGTTCTCTTCTCGCTACGGAAGCAGCGGAAGCTCATCTCTAGAATCAAAGATCAATGTGCAAACGACCGTTACAGGCTTTTAGTCAGGGTTACGATCGCATGCACCGACGAACAACCTCACAATGGCAAGACACGTGAGACGAAAAATGGCAATACACCTGAGGACGAAAAACAGAAAGTTGAAACCCAAAATCTGAGATCACAACAAATGTGAACCCACGTGTCAATCTTTCCATTATCATGGAACCCAAACCAAAATATATATAAAATATTTCAGAAAGAAAAAAAAAAAAGCAATATGTAATAAAAACCAAAATAATAGCCAATTTCTTTATAATTGCCACATGTAATACTCACAAAAATCAGAAATAAAAAAAAAGAACATTTACTTATGTCAATTGAATTAAAACCAAAACACAAGCAGGTCAATGTTTGAAAATGTTTGAAATGAATGCTAAGTCCGGTTTGCAAAGCAAGGCAGGGCCAAAAATCACTAGAATGCTTCAATTCAATCTATCAAGTTGCTAGATTATCTCTCTTTATTTTGAAACTCGTGTCTGTTCGGCCTCATATGATGTTGATATTGATCTTATGTGGGTCAAACAATGCGCATGTGGAAACCTTCATATCATGTTATCTCTGCACATTGGTGGTCCATATTACAAGAATTCTCAACTGTATTTTTTTCCAGTATAAAAATCACTAGAATGCTTAAGTTCAATCTATCAAGTTGCTAGATTATCTCTCTTTATTTTAGGACTCGAGTTTTGGGGTTGTAGTCTATTTGTTGATGATTACTTATCAGATTATGTTTCAAATTTCAGTCAATGATGCATTTATTCTTACATGTCCTGGTCCTCCCCTTCCATTAATAGGTGAAACCTTTGAAGCAACTACCGAGGCGACGGAATCTATGCTGACACCTGAGAGACTGGCAGCAAGGTTTAAACACACAGAAATCGAAAGAGCTGCAGGTCAGGAGGAAGCTATTGACCCAGGATCAACAAGTGGGGAGATTCCTAGTGATTTAGCTGCATCATTACTGCCTGTGGTGGTGACACCAACGGAATCTGTTGAGACTTCAGAGGCATCGAGAGAAACTGCTCCTGTTTCTTCAAAGGCCATTGTTGCCTTGTCCAGACCAGGGTTTGGTATTAGAGGCGCCAATTGTTCGATAAAGGTGAATCATCTTATAGTTGAGCTAAATGTTGGCACAATTTATCATTACGATGTAGACATTCAGCCACGGATTGCATCCAAACCTGCAGCTCGTCTTCTTATCAGTGCGCTGGTATCATCTCACAAAAGTGTAGCGCTTGCAAATAAGCTGCCGGTTTATGATGGTAGCAAGAGTATGTATGCTGCGGGTCCATTTTTGTTTGACAGTAAAACGTTTGATGTTTCACTTCCTGACGAACGTGGTCAAAAGGAGACGCAGAGAATTTTCAAAGTCGCAATTAAGCTTGTGGCAAAGCTGAATCGAACACCGTTGAATTTATTTTTAGAAAAGTAGCAAACACATATGCCACAAGACTTTTTGCAAGCACTTGATGTCGTTCTACGGGAGGGACCCAGTGCTTATTATGTTCATGTAGGTAGATCATTCTTCCATGATAAGTTGGGCTTCCAAAAATTAGATGGTGGACTTGTTGGCTGGACAGGGTTTTACCAGAGTTTGCGCCCAACAATGCAGGGGCTTGCACTTAATGTAGATGTCTCAGCCACAGCGTTCTATGAGGAAATGAACGTTCTAGACTATGTTGGTAAGTTGTTACCACGATTCAATCCTTCATCATCTCTTGGTGGTGCTGAGAAACTGAGAGTTAGAAAGTCCTTGTTGCGTCCAAAAGTAGAAGTTATGCACCGAAAGACTTTTATTCAGTCTTGCATTTTGAGCTCGATGCACTTTTGAGAGCTTGTCAGTCCCTTGAACAGAATTACCGGCCAAAAGTTACCTGGGTTGTGGTACAGAAAAGACACCATACTCTTTTATTTCAGCTGACAATAATAGTCTCAAAGATAATGTGTGGCCAGGAACGGTTGTAGATCGGGTGATTACGCATCCTCGAGAATTTGATTTTGATCTTTGTAGTCATGCAGGCATTCAAGGTACTAGTCGGCCAACTCATTATCACATTCTTTGGGATGAAAATCAGTTCAAACCAGATGAGCTTCAAGGATTGATTAATAGTCTATGCTACACTTATGCAAGATGCACTAAGGCTGTCTCTATTGTGCCTCCTCCATACTATGCACATCTTGTTGCGATTTTGGGTATCAAAAAATTCTGATCTGGGTATCATATGCAAACTTTGACAAAAAGCTTTCGAGAAATTGGAAATGACTAGTCTTGGTTCACTTGGACACCTAGAATGTATGTGTCAATAGCTCCATTGCACGCTATGAATCAAAATAAATCTTATGAATAGGCAACTAGCGAGCTTTTCAACCTTGACCTTACAAGGAATGACTTATTAGAATTATTATTGGGAATGTGCACTTGCGTGCACGTGTTCAACCATTACAAAAATCTTACAAGCAATTGAAATTAACTATGTGCAATATTATAAAGCAAAAATCGCCAAATATCTGAGAACTCACTCACAAAAACAATATGCATCTTAGATATACCTTGAATTTTCTTTTAATCCTTATTACTTAATGCTTTCATAATATACATCGAACTTGGAAGGCAAAATTGATGCCCAAGCTCATGAATTATGTTACAAATAGGTTCACAAACCTCGTGAACACATCAAGAGGTGTCATGTAATGCAGATCATATCGATATTGGTACTTTTTAGAAACTATAGTTTTGTTTCTAAATCACAAATGGGAACACCATTCAAATAACCACACTGGTGTCAAAATTTTGCAACATCACTGGTTTTGGCATCTAAAGTCCAATATTCAAAAGATCCCTCAACAAAGTTAAAGTACCCTCCATGAAGAGCCAACTTTTGACTACTTACTGCATCTTTTACCCAAGGGAAGGTTAATAAGTTTGTGAGGGACAAATTCACTGACTCCTGCAAGAGCAAGTGCATGAAAGGCAATCAATGCATGTCATCAATCATGAAAACGCTCATGAGCTCCAACTTGTTTGCTATGTGAAAATGCAAGGACAATACATTTAAATCAAGGTTTGACAAGTAACGCAATAGGAGCCAGGTGTTTGAAGCTTGTGATTACACATTGAATGGACTGGCAAACAAGAAGTAATTCAATCTAGCAGATTATTCTGAATATAGATTTCAATATGTTTTAAAGGACATTAGGTGAAATAGCTGACCTTTTCACAGTGACTACACAATTGATCAAGGTCAGCAGAAGCATTTGCAGCCTTCACATGTGCACGAGCCGGTTGTCCAATTTCTATCCAGCTTTCAATAAAATTGCTGCGTAATGGTGCAGAACACGCTGCTTAGGAAACCAGAAAAGGGATTTGAGATTAAGGAGTGCTTATAATAAATAAATGAAAACTCATTATACCTCCATGGGGCAGCACCATCTTGCTGTGACATGAGGGCTCTGATGCCTCCACAGCGACTGTGGCCAATAACTAAAATGTTCTCCACCTGTTTCACATTTGCATGAACCAGAAAGTATCATACGTATAAAACTTTGATCAATTTTCACACACTTATTGATGCAGAAGCAAAAGAAACTTGAGATTTAAATACAGCTTTGAGACAACAGAGAGTGTAATACTAAGTGAAAAGAGGGGCCTACCCGAATCAAGTCAACTACAGCACAATTTGCATGCTAGTTATGGGTAAAGCAAATATTTGGTGATACCCAACTTGACTCACCTTTAAGTATAGAACAGCATATTCCAGTGCTGCACTTGTTCCAGGATAGCCAGACTGTCACGAGATAACAACTATGACAACCATTCTGTTTTATTCTCTTTCAATTCATATCATAACCATCACTAGGCACTGAATTCAGAGAAGGAAAAGTTTAAATTTGTGAATTAGAGACGGTGTGCACTTTTGGTGGCACTAAGCATTACCATACTCTCAAAACAAGGGATGGTCATAAAAAAGTCACACCTCCCATGTAGGAACCATGTTGGCAACGTTTCTCACTACAAAAGCTTCACCAGGTTGGAACCCCAATACTTCTGTAGGACAGACTCTTGAATCCGAGCAAGCAATAACCATGAACTGCAACAGATATCTATGGAAAGTTAATGTTCCAGAGTAGTTTTGAGTTTCAGAACTTCAAAACGACCTCAGGATATACTGCCTTGTCCATCTCGATTCAAGGAGCACTGGAATATGTGACAGGTACAGGATTTACCTTTGGGCTCTGACCTTCAGCCAACTTGCTCCAAAGATCTGGCTTTTTCCTGAACAGCAATACCGCCACTATAAGATTGAAAGGGCAAAAGGCATTAAAAAACTACCTTAAAAAATAAATTTGGACGCGGTGCTACTTACAAAAAATTGTTGATCTTAAATTGCAGAAACCCCTGCTTGATTCTTTCCGATGGCGAAAGTACAGCACCATCCTGTAACTCAGCTGCACCATTGGATGAATGTTCCAATTCTTCTATGATTCCCACGAGCTTCTTGGCAATAATTTGGCGAAGCTCTGAATTTTCCCTAATTCAAAAGAGAATATAGTTTACACCAATGCTAAAACTCGAACGCTCATTCTTTTCATAGCACTATGTTGACATACGTTACAGAGCTTTCTCATTGAAGCTCTTCACAACGCCTAATTGGCCGTCATCAGCAAATTTGTGCATGAGCCGATGTTTGTGAATCTTAGACGATTAGTCATGGGGGGGTCCAGATGCAAATTTTAACTAGGCATGGGCGTAGACCTCTTTAAATGCATGCTAAAGGGGAATCAGCTTACTTCAACTTGGACAGAATCTTTTCTTGCGCCTGATCAAATAAATCCGATGCCACTTGTGCAACTTCCTGAAACAGTTAAAAAAAGCTTAATTTCCTCGAAGAATTAGTCATCATACTCTCTTTCTCTCTCAACCAAGAAAGGCGTGTGCAACCAAGAATATGGCTTTCGCTCTCTCTCATAGCCCGCAGACACGGCATCAGAAAGATTATAACTGAGCTCTCCAGCTCACAAATAATTTGAATGGACATCGTAAATGTCAAAGGCAGCGCAATAAGCGAGTCACAAGAATGGACAGCTTTTGTTGAAAAATTCAATAAGCGAATACTGGCAAAGGAGATTACGAAATCTAAAATAAAAAATTTCTTATGATCCATTGAATCTGACTTTCAGGAGAATCTGATTTTGAATACAGCAGCTCCGTATGTGGATCCATCCAAAGATCAAAAATTTAAGAGCTCGATAGCAACGATTTTAATCAGAAACACACACAGAAAATTCAATAGGGAATACATCTAGCAAAAGACTACCCACGACGAACATACAAGAAAACAAAACACTAGCTATGAAAGACGCAGGCAGCGATGTTGATCGGAATCAGAAAGTTAAAAATGAAAGGGAAAACACAGAAGCACCTGCGAATAGTAAACTCGCGCAGATCGATGAAGGCGCATAGTTATGTAAGGGCGTGGAGCACAAGTGCTGAAAGAGGCAGAGGTGGGTTGGGAAGAGGATGGCAATTGTAAGGAGGTGAGATAGGTGGGCGCAGCGGCAGCAGCCACAGAAATTGGCAAGAGACTCATTTCTGTCAGAAATTTGCTACGCCGAAATAGATTCTCTACGAGAATGGGAGCGAGGGAGGAACGTGAAGGCTTGAGCTTCGAAGGGAGCAGAGTGGGCCTCTCTTTGCTTGTAAAACCAGGGGTTAGGCCAGGGAAGGCTTTCTGGCCAGTGAGGCGATAGTGAGCAAAGGAAGACGAGCCAGGGCAGAAGGAGCGTAGGTAGGAGAAGAAGAAGAAGTAAGTACGAGATGATATAGATTCAGCAGGCATAGGCGTCAATCTAGGTCTTGGAAGGAAAAGCTGAGTGTCTGAGGCACGATCCCGGCGCCCTCTTAGAACTGCTGCTGCTTATCTTCATGCCAAGAACGATCCCTATGTGTGACGGAATATTTCAGACACTAAGCAGGAATCCTGAGCAGGCTTCAATCACATCTCTTCCACATCACATCAACATGACTCCACCACTGGCTTTCATGGCAATTCACACTGCAGATACGGGGCACATTTAGAATTTAGGCTTCCACTTTCATCAGCGAGGCTGCAGCAGTTCTGAAACTGGAATAACTCAAAAATTTGCAAGCAACGATTCTGAAGGCCTCTTTGAAATCTGCAAGGCGTCAATAATTTGCATCAGTGTAGGAAGCCATGTAAACTCCAGACAAATGGGCAGTTAGCCCTAGTGAGGATACAATGGCGTTTGACGACTGCCCAGCAGAATTTTGCAGAGGAACCCGGATGCTGCTTGGTGTCTCTTGACGAAGGTATTTAGCAGGAGTTCAGCAACCATGAATTTGCTGAACTTTGGTTGCTTCTTGTGTAATCCATGGCTACCTTGAGAAGAACAGAACTATAGGTTGTACCGTACCTAATGCGACAACCTGAAGAATACCTCTCTCAGCATAGGAGCACCCGTGTAGAGCTTTCAATGCAATTCCTGTTGTTGTTGGTCTTGCACAGTTTTAGTGGGCAATTCCTGTTAAGGCAAGTACTTAGGAATCAATTGGAAAAGGTCTTCAACGACCGACTACTCCATGCTCCATCTAGGAAAATGACATTCCATGTGAAGAAAAAAAAAAAAAAAAAACAAAACAAAACATCTCAGCTTAGTTCGTGAGAATTCCATCACTGGGACCCCTTTGTACAGTTGTTTTCATGGCTTCAAACATCTCTTGCCTTCGTCTTCTCAGTAACAAACGATTTGCTTCTTCTGTCACTCCTCCAGAATCTGTTTCTTCTTTTGCCCCTTTGGTGTCTAGTCCTCCCTCCAAGGGATGGGGATGCTGGAGTCATAGAGAAACTCGTGCTCGCCTTCGTTGCTTCCTATCGGGAGACTGGGAAACGCTTCATGATGAACACTTTGCCCGTTGTCAGGCACTTGCTGCTCACAATTCATAGGACTCTCAATCTCAAGGCGCCCCACCTCTCCATCGTCGACTTCGTCGCACCCTGCATCTCGGGCAAGTTGGTGAGTATTCTCATGCAGCTCGAGCTTTAGCTCCTCTCACGCCTGCTCCCTCTTTTGCTGATACTGTTGCTGCTGAGGCTCTCCAGGACGATGTTGCTCATTCAGATCTGCTTCCTTGGTTGGGCGACACTCAGGTCGCTTTTGGCATCTTGGTGTCTTGCTTTATCCAACGTCCTTCTTATCTGTTGTGCACTTTCCCCCCTTCTCATGACTTTTTGCATCTTCTCTCTACCTTTGACAGCTCTATTATGGATGTTTTTGGCCGCCTTTTGGGCCTGGGTTCTTTGGATGGTGTGGAAACCCTTTCAGCTCGAAACCAGGCCCAGTTACCCATTTCTCTTCTCTCTACGGTTTCTTCTGCACCTGCAACTTTTCTTGGGAGCTGGGCTCTTGTCGCCCTTGCTTTGTCTTCTCGGTTCATTTCTGGCTTTCGCCCTCTCTTGGCGGATTGCATTGCTCATGTGGATAGCTGTTCTCTGCCTTTTTAGCACCTCCTCATCGTTGCGTGGGATCTGCTCCCCCTCTCTGCCCAAGCATGTCTTCCTCCTTTTGAGCAACTCCTCACTTTCAGTTCAGATCACCTGCAAGAGACCCTCTTGGAGCGCTTGCACAAGCAAACCCTTTCCAACATGCTCTCTGAGGCTCCTTCAGCGTTGCATCGAGCTGGGCTTCTTTCATGTGCGGGGGCTTGGTTGTCAGCTCGGCCTGTTATTCCTTCATTTCGGTTGTCTTCAACCATCTTCACCACTGCTCTTCGTCTTCGCTTGGGGCTACCTCATCCTTCGGTCTTGGGTCTCTCCAGGTGTGTTTGTGGTCATCCTATCGATGCTCTTGCTATTTACCTCCTCCGTTGTCCTTCTGGGAGTGAGCACACAGCTACACATGATGTTGTCAGAGATGCAGCGGCCGCTATAGCTAGAGATGGAGGATTCCATGTCCTCAGAGAGCAGTCTCATGTCCTTTCTTCTACCGCGTCCCACTCTTCTTGCAGACGGTCTTCACACTAGGAGAAGCGGCAGACGTGGCAACACAAGAGAAGGAAAAAAACTACTCCAATAGGCACCCTCCTGATGCTTTCATTCCCTTGGAAATTGAGACTTATGGCACCTTGCATCGACGCTTTGAGGAATTTCTTTGCATGTGTTCTCATCAAGCGGCAGAGCGTCAAGTTATTCCTAGTTCTATTGTCGTGGCTTCTTTCAAACAACGTATTTCTATTGCCCTGCAACATGCTCAGGCCTTATCAATTCTGCAATGGGCGACAGTGGCTGGGTCTGCTAGATCTCATCTCCCTTCATTAGCCGACTCACCACTTACTTTTCTGATCTACTGCAGTTAGTTGGCAGACTCCCACTGCCATCATCATAGTTTTTGCACCTTCATTTTTAATGCCAAGATTTGGATTAATCTTAGCTTTAGTGCAAGCTTCGCTCTTGTTTGAGCTTACTTTTGCTTAAACTTCCCCTTCGGAGTGTACATATCTTTTTCATCAATGTACCTACTAGTTTTTTCTATGAATAAATGCATCAAGGATATTTTTTTTTCTTTGAACAAGAAAGAGGGATGGCCAGAAATCGAATCTCGTTCTCTTCTTGCGATGGCACTCAAAAATTTCCATGGTGCCATACGGGGGCCCCTCGCCACAAAAAAGCTTCAAAGCCGAAATATTGGCTACAAAAAAAATCCAACCAACCAACCTTAGGACATTTATTCATTTAAAATAAACAAACTAATAGCTACATAGATGATAGATATATATAGGTCCAAAGGAAAAGCTTGACAAAACGTAAGCTTAAATAAGAGGGAAGCTTGCACTACAACTAAGATTAGTTTAGATATCGACATTTAAAAAAAAAGTGCAACATCTATGATGATCAGTCAACGAGACTCTGCCAACTAATTGCACCAAATCAGAAAAGTGAAGTGGTGGTGAGTCGGCTAATGAAGGGAGATGAGATGAAGCAAACCCAGCCATCATCGCCCGTTGTAAGATTGACAAGGCCTGAGCATGTTGCAAGGTGATGAAAATAAACTTTTTTAAAGGAGCCACGAGAATAGAAACTGGAATACCTTGACTATCGTCAGATGAAAACACATGCGAAGAGTATTCTCAAAGCCTCAATGCAAAGTGCCATACCTCTCAATTACCAAGGGAATGAAAGCATCAGTAGGATGTCTATATCCATAGCATTTGAACTTTTAGTATTGGCAATTGAATTTGTGTTCTAGAATGGAGTCGTCCTACGACCTTCCACTTGGGAGGTCACTGCCTGAGGGCTTTGTTTAATCACAGCACCTTATGCACTCCATGCACCATATGTCAGGGAGTGCATTCGTGCAATCATCATCCTCGCAATCTATAGTATAAGCTTTTCTTGAGTTTTAGTCATAGATGCATTCTCTGACATGGTGCCGGGACTGCACAGAGTGTTGAAACTAAATTAAAGTGATGCCCTAGGGCCCCATTGAATAGGGTCAAAGGCCTGAGGGCAATAGATCTTACCCTATTTAATGCCAAGTGTAAAGCTTTATTTTCACAATTTTTTTTCAACCTTTTTTTTTTTTTTCTTCTAGCCTTCACATTTTCTATGGAAAAAAATTCAATTTTTTTTTTAACATGCATGTGGATAACCTGTAGGCTACCACGTAGCACATGCACATTCCTGTCAGAAATCAGTGGGAATGAGCGAAAGCCGATGAGCGAGCTTGGTGTAGGATCGGAAGTGCCACAGTTAGCAGCAGGATGTTCGAATTGAATGATTCAGACAAATGTGCAAATGAACGATATAGTAGTGAGACTGAGAATTTGCACTCTGATAAATATCAAACAGTGACTACAATGCTTGAAGTGATAACTTCAACTTACAATCATTGGCGTGATAATGCTGGCTACAAAAAGATTAATCAAATTGTAGAAAAATTATGTGAAGAAGTTTTCTTATGAAGATTAAGTCTATTACAAAATATCTTCTATTTGCTAAATATCTAATTAGCATCAAATGTTATCCACCTCATTTATTACAACCGCCCTTGAATGTACAAAGTAGGTGGATTGTTAATGCGGATCAAATTTCTAACCTACAGTATCAGAATTTACATGTATCGAAAAATGCACAATGACTCGAAAATATACTCTGACTCGAAAAATTACGGATTTTCTGAGTCGATACGGTATCGAAAAATTTTAGGAAGTTTGATCCTGAATTTTTCGATCTTCTACTCAAAAGTTCGAGCCTTCTGTTTCTGGTTTTTTCAGGATGCCCACTAATAAATGGATTTGAGGTTGAGCATCGAATTCAAACACTCTCCCTTAATGTGGATCCTGAAAACTTTTGATTTTTAGATTCAATATGTCGTTGAATCTGAGATGGTGCTCCTTTGACAAAGCCTTTGTGAAATAATCTGCTGCCATTGATTCTATCATGCAGTAGACTAATGATACCTCCTTGCTTTGCACTTTCTCTCTTGAATAGTGATACCTGATTTCGATATGCTTGCTTTGAGAATAAAATCTCGGATTGAGAGAGAGAGCTATGGTGCTTTGGTTGTCACAAAAGATGGCCGTTGGATGTGACTGTGCTAGGTCGATTTCTGCTAGCAAGTGCCTCAACCAAATTGTCTCATTGGTAGCATTCGTGGCATCAATGGACTCTGAGTGCCTTGTGAATTTTGCACACAAGGTGTTGCTTACCTCTCAGTTCGTATCCTTCTGGCTGTGACATAAAAATTTCCTCTTCAATGGTCATGTTGAGGAAAGCAGTATGGACATCCATTTGATGGAGTTCAAGATCTACTGCAGCTGCAAAGGAGAGTAGCAAACGGATCGAAGCATGCTTGACAACTAGGCTGAAGGTCTCAGGATAGTCCAGATCTAGAATCTGGGAATAGCCTTTGGCGACCAGTCTGGCTTTGTATCTTCATCATCATACTTCATCTTGAATATCCATCTGCATGGAATCTGATTTCTTCCCTTTGGCAGCTCAGTGACTGTCCACGTTTGATTCTCTATCAGAGTATAGAATTCAGTGTTCATCGCTAGTTTCCATTGATCAGCAGCAGGTGTAGACATCACCTCTGAAACTGTATTTGGTTCCAGCACGAAGTAGTACATCGTCCATAAAACTTGATGGAGGCTGTCTGGGTCGATTTGATCTTCTTGGCTGAATTTTCCCTTGCTGTGATTCGACCCATTGAGGTTCTGACTCATTTTTTGACTCGAGCTTTACCCTTGTGGTTGATAAATCGATTTTCCATAAAAATGACATCTCTGCTCGTGAATGTTTTCTATTGTCAGATTGTAGAGCTTGTATGCCTTGTGATCTAGGGAGTAGCCAATAAAAATTGATTTTGTGCTTTTGTCATCCAACTTCTTTTTTAGATCTTCGGGGATCTGAGCATAAGCAATGCATCCAAAAACACTCTAACATTCTTGAGTGATGGTTTTGATCATATCCACACCTCATAAGGTGTCTTGCCATTCAGGGCTTTGGTGATGGAACGATTTTGTAGATAGGCGGTTGTAGTAATAGCTTCTGTCCAAAATTCCTTCGGAAAAGAGACATGGGCCAGCATGCTCTTGGCACTTTCGATGAGTGTCCGATTCTTCCGTTCAACTACACCATTGGACTGAGGTGAGTAGCTTCTTGTGAATTGTTGTGTAATCTGTTGCCCTTGAAGAACTCCTTAAAATTATGTGGAGATAAATTCTCCCCCTCTATCTGTGCGTAGAGCTTTGATCTTTCTCTAGGTCTGATTTTCTGTAGATGCCTTGAACTGCATGAAGAACTTGAATGCATCTAATTTGTTCTTCAGAAAATAGATTGCAGTCCTTCGAGAGAAGTCATCGATGAAGGTTAGGAGGTATAGAGCTCCCCCTTTGAAAGCAGTCTGCATCGGGCCAAAGTTGATGCTATGTACAAGATCTAGCAAGCCTTTGGAAGTATGAACTGAGTCAAAAATGAAAGGACTTCTAGAATGCTTGTTGATTATACAACTTTCACATGGAGAAGCAAGCCAGAAGGCATCTTGTCATAGTCTCTGAGTCGACATTTGTTGAATATTATTGAAATTCAAATGGCCTAGTTTGAAATGCCAAAGCATATAAGATGATTTGAAGGTAGAAGTGTAAAGAGCTTGACTATTGAAAGAATAACAATGGTTGAGTTTGTAGAGGTTGCCACTTCTTCTCCCGAAAGCTAGAACTTTTTGGGATTTGTCAAGGATGGTGTAGCCGATAATGTATCAAATTCGACCCTCCGACCTGAATCAGTGATTTTGCTAACTAAGAGCAGATTCTTGGTCAGATTTGAAACGTGGAAAACATTGGACATCAACTTGACTTCACCTTTCTGACTGTTCCTTCATCCTGAATCGAATGTGATGAGTTGTCTCCAAGTTGCACAATTCGAGAGTGAGTGAAATATTTATAATCTTTGAACCAGTCTTGTTGGTGAGTCATGTGTTGAGTTGCTCCAGAATCAAGATACCAGGAATCGATATCCTGTTGTTCTCCGACCTTGGTCATAAAGGCTGCTTCATCTTCCTCTTGTTGTTGTGTCAAAAAACTGGTTGAGGCAGAATTCGCTTGTTGTTGGAACTGTTTCTTCTTCTCATTGTTGAATTTCAAAGTTCTATAGTCCTTGATCTCATGTCCAGTTTTCTTGAAGTATCTGCAGAATAGTTTCTACTTTGGTTGAAAAGATGAAAAGTTCAAATTCGACCTTTTGCCAGAATGTGACCCAGAGCTAAAATTTGATTCTGAGTCAAAATTTGACCCAAGCTACATATTGCTCTTCTTTTTGAATTTGAACTTCTAATTTTTGGAATATAGAGCTTGAGGATCCAACCCTGTGCTTGAGGAGGTTGTAGATCTTTTGGCCTGCTCTTGTTGAAGTAATGAAATCACTCTTGAAAAGGTGATCTGCTCCTGGATCAAAATTGCTAGAACCCAATTCTCATAGGCCTCAGTAAGACTCAATAATAGAGTCATAACAACATCGATATCTTTTATGATTGAGCCAGTTGCAATCATCTGCTCCATAAGATTTTGGAAAGTGTTGATATGGCTCAAAACACTTACTGCTTCAGACATTCTCAAGGTGAAGAATTTCTTCCTCAAATGGAGTTTGGAGGTGACGTCCCTGATATCGTAGAGGGTTGTTAGGATGTCCCATGCATCCTTAATAGTCTGAACAACACGTATGTGACTGATTTGATTGTCTCTAATGTTGAGACTAATCATGGCAAAAGCCTTGCCATCTTTTAGTCTCCATTTGGTGATAGTGGCTGCATCACCTTCAGGTTTAACTTCTGTGCTATCAACGATGTCCCACAGTTCTTTGGCTAGTAGTATGACCTTCATTTTCAACTTCCAGAGATGGTGGTTACTCCCATCGAGTCTATCGATTAGAGAAGAACTAATAGATGGATCCGTTCTGGTTGAGCGAGATCATTGGTAAAAACAATGATTTCGTGATACTGTTGGTTGAGCGTTTGCTAGAACAACATCTTGATACAAACAAGACTTGATAATCCAGAGACAATATGCAGTTTACCGAACAACCCGCTCTGATACCATGTCGAAAATCAGTGGGAATGAGCGGAAGCTGATGAGCGAGCTTGGTATAAGATCGGAAGCGCCACAATTAGCAGCAAAATGTTCAAATTGAATAATTCAAACAAATGCGCAAATGAACAATACAGCAGTGAGACTGAGTATTTGCACTCTAATTAATATCAAAGAATGAGTACAATGCTTGAAGTAATAACTTTAGCTTACAGTCGTTGAACGTGATAACGCTGGCTACAAAAAAATTGAAGTTTTCTAATGAAGATTAAGTCTATTACAAAATATCTTCTATTTGCTAAATATCTAATTAGCATTAAATGTTATTTGTCTCATTTATTACAACAACCCCTGAATGTACAAAGTAGGCGGACTGTTAACGCGGATCGGATTTCTAACCGACGGTATCGGAATTTACAACGTATCGAAAAATGTACAATGACTCGAAAATATACTCTGACTCAAAAAATTACGGATTTTCTGAGTCAATAGGGTATCGAAAAATTCTAGAAAGTTTGATCATGAATTTTTCGATCTTTTGCTCAAAAGTTTGAGTCTTCATTGAAAAATTCTGATTTTGGGTATCGAACTTGTCAATAAAATTTTTGACAAATGGGAAACTTTTAAAATAAAAGGCCAACATGCTCAGGGTGCCTCAAAGTAAAAAAAAAGAAGTTGTCAGCACTCAAACTCTGAAGCCAATTCCTACAGAAATGGGAATATCAGAGTGGAAAAACATGCAAGAGATTAGCTCTTCAGAGCTAATAATAAGTGTTCGTTCTAGAGTTGCCGACGGTCAATTATCTTTGGCCGAAATGGGAAAAGAATTTCAAAGGTAATAATCATAATCTAAATATTTATTTTTATGTTACTTTTTGTAGTAAAGTGATTTTCATGATTTTGTTGGATTTTTAACAATTATACTTTTTAGATGCAAGCATAAATTATTTATGAAAGTTCAAGAAGCCCTTGTGACATGGTTAAATTGTCAAGATTTCGATGAGTGCCAGAGGCTTTATCCTCTGAGCAGCCGAAATGAATCCTTGAGTCCATTTTTGATTTTGTTTAGAGACATGGTGTTTATTTCACCCATGCTTAGCATATGTGCTTATTAATTGTTTCTTTTCTATATTCTATGTCTCCTATGCCAAGCATAGCTTTATCTTTATTTAATTTTTTTTTTTAAGTTAAGTCTCCTATTCTATTTTATATTTTTTGTCTCCCATGCTAAGCATAGCTTTTTCTTTTTCAGTCTCCCAAAGACAAGAAACACAAAGTCCTTCCAGAGCAATTCAAGAGACATATTCTGAAGGCAAAAGCAGAAAAAAGGGACAAGGAGAGATTAGCACGGGGTGAGACCATTGCGGAGGAGAATCCATTAGAGACCTACTTTCCCAAAATTGTCAATGATCAACCATGCTTTTACTCAGTTAAGAAGGGCGATTGAGAAATTTTAATTTAAAAAAAAAGAAGGCCTTATACACTCTGCATTGTCGATATACCATATGGATTTCAGATGGAATCATTAAATGACGATTCTCCCTTCAAATTCACTGAAATCCATAATTTATGTAGGGTTTTCTTGAAGTCACAACTTCTCCAATTTGGAGAGTTGTTATTTTTCATTCTTCTTGGCAGTCAGCTTCAATACAGAAAGCTCTACTAACTTTCTGTAATGCGGGAATAAAAAATGTTGTATGGTAAGTTTTTAAGTTCCTGAATTATTAATTCATATTTTAATCCATAATTATATTTAAATTTTTTTTATTTTAAATTTAAAATTTTGTATTTATATTACTTGTAATGTCCATGTCAGGTACAAGCCCAATGTCAGGAACTCGGGAGGAGCATGACTTTGCAATGATATAGAATACATAACCATCAGTTATTATTCTTTGGACGGCAAACGCTCGATGCTTCATTACAATACTTCAGGACTGACAAGTTTTGGAAACTTGTTTCAGTATCCAGCCGTGACGAAAAAACTTAAAAATCAAATGACGAGTTCCGTGGCTTGTCCCTACCAAAAACCACAACAATTAATTAATCATTTAATTGATATTTTTTCTCACCCAGATGATTGGGTATTGGATTTATTTAGCGGTAGCAGCACTACGAGCGCATATGCTGTTCAAAAAGGCAGACATGTTGCTGCAGTAAATTTAGATTCTAATTTAGTTGATTTTATAAAAATGAGAATGAAATCTCTTTCAGTTTTGCCAGATGAACTATCTGAGGTGGAAAAGAGTTTAGATAGCGAAGATTCAGAAATTCCCTTGTCTAAATAGCCTCGGCCTCCTGCTAGCGAAAAAGTAGGTGAGGAGAATTTGTTGATGTCTTGGTTCAAGATTATAATGTGGTTACGGTAGTCGAGGACATTGTAGAAGAGGTGCCACTTGAAACTACAGTGGCTACTCAAGAAAAAGAAAAAAATGTAAATGACCTCGATGATTTTTGAGAATAAAAAATTCTCTTTTGTTTCAAAAAATAATTGCGTTAATATTTTTTGATGTATTGTGTTTTGAAATCTTTCTGATTGATTTAATGTTCTTAAATTTGTTTTTCTAATGATTTAAAATTAGAAATTAAAAATATTTTAAAATTTTTAACATTGATAATCATTACCAAAACTAAAATTGTAACGATTTGTCAAGTTTATAATATTTTAATCTTGGAAGTATTTTTATAATATTTTTTGTAAAAAAAATATTGTTAGGAATTTAAAGAAATGAAAAGATTTTTGTAGGGTGATTTAAATATTTTCACAAATCATTTAATCTCGATTATTGTAGAGTAATTTCATTTGTGTTTATTTAATGTTTAAATATTCAATGAACTTACATAGGTACAAGTAAAGATTTTAAAAAATTTAAAACTTTAAAAATTTTGATTAAAAATTTTATCATAATTTAAAAAATATTTTTTTTGATAGAGAAATGTAATTTAAATTTTTTTGAAAATTCCAAAAAAAAAAACTCTATCTTTTGTTTTAAATAAGCCAAAAATATTTTTTAGTTATTTTTGTGGTTGGCAAGTTATGGATGGTGTGACATCCATGGCCTTCAAGCTTATGGATGGCGTGACATGCATGGCCTTCATGCTTATGGATGGTGTGAAAGTTTTAGAGATGAGAGAGAGAGAGAGAGAGAGAGAGAGAGAGAGAGAGAGAGAGAGAGAGAGAGAGAGAGAGAGAGAGATGTAGGAGGTAAGAGAAAGTGAGTGTGTGTATGTGGTTCCAAAAATGGTTCCAATCCAAGCTTGATAGATCCTCCTCATGCCATAGCTCCCAGTTTTCTTCCAAGCACCTACACACATAGAAGCAAGAACAAGAGACAAAACAAAAATGAATAGGAGATGAATAATGAGGGAGAGGGGCGAGTTAGTCCTTTTATAGGGAATGTGTAGCCTTGGGGGAGTGGCTGAGGTGTCCAAAATAAGTGTGAGAGGTGTAAGGGAGACTCTAGGAGAAGTAAAAGTGAGAGGGTAATGTGTATAGGTGTGAGAGGGTGTTTATCAACTAGCTAAAGCAAAAGGGGAGGAGTAGGAGGGCGCATTTTCCTAGGTGTCTTATGGCTTACAAGCCATGTGGCAAAGTAGGTAAGTTACATATTGATAAGGATGGAAGGTAGGTAGCTTACATTTAATGTTAGCCACTTTCAAGTTGTATTTTTCTTGGTTTACAACATTGGGATTCACCCCAAGTATTTTTCATGACATGGGAAAAGCTTTGTATATGTCCATCTTATCTTGCATAATTTTCATCAATTTCTAGGCCCTTTTTTCTAGGGGTTGCCCATCCCCAATCATAGTGGAGTGTGACACAAAGGGCGATCAGTCCTTTGGTTTCTTCTCCAAATTTTTATAGACTCGATTGGGCCTTCTTTATAGACTTTGAAAAAAGCCTTCTTCAGGTACCATCTTTAAGCTTTAAGAAGCTTCTTTAGTTCATTCTTCAGGTACTCTTCTTGGTACTTGCACACCCTTAAGAAAAGGTTAGGAGTCATACAATACAATGGTTCATCATTAGACTCTATTTCTAGAACCTGCACATCAAACTGTTAGCATTGATCTACAGTTTTATTTTTTGTCTTTAGGTAATGATACTTGCACTCATATTTTATCAGTTAGAGTAATAAGCTCTAATATTCAAAATATGTTTCATACAAAAAGAATTGAAGACTGGATGGCCTTTATTTCTTGGTCAATTTGGTCTATACAATTTTACACCCCTCCGACGCATTAAGCGTTGTCCTCAACGGACATTTCTCAAATAAACATTTAAAATTTTTGGATATTCTTGGAAGAAATTTTCTTCCATCCATCTTGCATCTGTAATAGGATAGTTTTTAAACTTGAGGAGGTATAATATAGAAGTTATTCTCTTTCTTCCAGTTCTTGTCTTGTGCATCAAGATCTGCTCAGGTTGAAAGATTTCTTCGGTTCCTTGAACTTCTGGAGGTTCGAAATCTGTAAATCCTTCAGGTTCTAGACCATTGAATTTCTTTAGCAAGCTTACATGGAATTTGTTATGGATTTTCCAAGTAATAGGCAAGTCAAGTTCACATGTAACCTCATTGATTACTTTCTTGACTTTAGAGGGTCCATAATACTTCTGGGCTAGTTTTGGGTAGAGTTTCATGCTACCCTTCTTTTTTCTGAGCCTTTATTTTTTTAAATTTTAGGAGAACTAGTTCTCCTTCTTCGTACTTGATTGCTTTCCAACGCATATTTGTACTTTTCTGCTGTTTCTGTTGTGCACTTGCAATGGATTGTTGAACTTTCAAAAAGGTGTCTTGATAATTCTACACAAACTCATCTGAGGCAAATATCTTTCTTGAGTCCTAAATACAGGAGGCACAATAGGTTTTCCATACATTACTTCAAAAGGCGCTTTACCAGTAGAAGAATGAACTATGTTATTGTAAGCAGATTCTAGAATAGGGAGATAGTGTTCCCATTGAGCCTTTTGATCACTTACATAATTTCTCAACAAGTCTATGATGGTTCGATTACTAATTTCACTTTGACCATTAGTTTGGGGGTGGAAGGAGGAAGAGAATTCAAGGGTTGTCCCTAGGTTATCAAAAAGGGCTCTCCAAAAGTTGCTAGTAAATCTTGTATCCCAATCAGACACTATACTCTTGGGTAGTCCATGCAGCCTAAAGATGTGACGGATAAACAAATGAGCAGCTTTGGGTTCCTTAAGTTTTTTCTTACAGGGAATAAAATGAGCCTGTTTGTTAAATCTATCAATGATATTCCATATCATCTCATTCCCTTTTTGGTTTTAGGGAACCCAGAAACAAAGTCCATCGTAATATGTTCTCAGGGAGCTTCAGGAATAGGCAAGGGATGAAGTAATCCTGGAGCTTTTAATCCTCGCTCATCTTTATTGTGTTGACAAACTAGACATGCATTTATATAATGCCTTGTGTCTCGATGCATGGTAGGCTAATAAAAGAATCTTTTCAGAGCTTCCAGAGTTGAAGGAATTCCCCTATGTCCTGCATAGGGTGGACTATGGGTTTCTTGAAGGATCTTGGTTCTTGGTCCTTGGATCTTCTTTGAATAAATATCCTTCTTTCAAAACATAGTCTTTATGACTGATTTCTTTCAAGTATTTCAAAGATATGCTGGAAGTCTGAATCACTAGCATACATACTTTTCATAGAAAGGAAATCTTCATGATTTGCTAGGGAAATATGGTTGACCTTGGGAATTCTCGATAATGCATCGACGACCTTATTATCCTTTCATGGATGATGAAGTAACTGAAAATGGAAGGTGCTAAGGTAGTTAGCCCATTTTAGATGTTTTTTTCAAATTAATTGTTGGGTGAGAAAGTACCTAAGGCTTTGATGATCTATTTTAACTAGGAAATCATTTCCTAGAAGATAGTGCTTCCATAACTTAAGGGCATGAATAATGGCCAAAAGTTCTTTTTCATAAATGTCATACTATACTTCTGCCCCTTGAAGTCGTCTGCTTTCAAAGGCTACATCATGACCTTCTTGGTTTAAGACTGTCCCAATACAGTCTAAACTTGCATCCACTTCCACAAAGAAAGGCTTGCGATCGTCGAGAATGATAAGAACGGGTCCAGTGGTAAGGGCATGCTTCAGAGTATCAAAGGATTTCTTATACCAATGCAATTCTACCCTCTTCTTAGTGAGTTCATGTAGTGGTGAAGCTATATGAGCAAAATGGCGAATAAATTTTCTATAATAGGAACATAAGCCTAGGAAAGATCGAACTTCATGAATATTTCTTGGTTTAGGCCAGTCTTGTATGGCTTTAATCTTTGAAGTTCCTTCTTTAGAAATCATACTTATCTAGATGTAACATTGAAAATCGAATCTTGGAATGATTTGAGTATCTACTTTTCTCAAAGAAAGTATCAAGATTTCGAATCCTGGCAAGCAAACTCTCTTCATTGCTAGTATCTCCATCGAACTTAGAAAACTTCACAAGTTTATTATCAATCTTAGCAAACCTCCTTTTCCTAGATACCAAACTGTGAACTTAAAGTGAAGGTCTCCTAAATTCTAAAGTCCCGACTTAAACATTGTGTCTTAAAAAGAAATAAATCAACAAAACATTGTTGAATAAAACTGAAAAGAACTCAAAGCTTAATGAAGTAATTCAACATTCAATCACAAAAGCATTCATTCATGAGACTTGCTGAGGGGTCAAGATGGGGACCCCCCCCCCCAAAAGGATTTTTCTTTTAAATTATGCAAGATCAAATGGCCCAAGGCCAAATACATATATAGTGGATAGTGGTTTGGAAAGATGGATTCTTGAATCTTTACATCAATCAGATGTTAACAAATTTTGGATCCTAAAGAATCTCATACAAAGAAAAGTGGTTTCTTATGACATGCAAAAGCTTACTGATCAAGAATGGAACATGCATGGGCATTCGACATTAGATGGCATGACATGCATGAATCAAATCCGACATGCAAGCATCAGATCTGACATGCAAGCTTCAAATTCAACATGCAAAGTCATTAGGCTAGGGATGGAATGACATGCAAGCTCTAGTTTTGACATGCAAGCTTCAAATCATACATGCAAAGTCCTAAATCAGACATGCAAGCTTCCAATCAGTGATGGTGTGACATGCAAGGCCATCAAGTTATGGATGGTGTGACATGCATGGCCTTCAGGCTTATGGATGGTGTGAAAGTTTTAGAGATGAGAGAGAGAGAGAGAGAGAGAGAGAGAGAGAGAGAGAGAGAGAGAGAGAGAGAGAGAGAGAGAGAGAGAGAGAGAGAGAGAGAGAGAGAGAGAGAGAGAGAGAGAGAGAGAGAGAGAGAGAGAGAGAGAGAGAGAGAAAGTGAGTGTGTGTGTGTGTGCTTCCAAAAATGGTTTCAATCCAAGCTTGATAGATCCTCCTCATGCCATAGCTCCCAACTTTCTTCCAAGCACCTACACACATAGAAACAAGAACAAGAGGCAAAACAAAAATGAATAGGAGATGAATAATGAGGGAGAGGGGCGAGTTAGTCCTTTTATAGAGAATGTGTAGCCTTGAGGGAGTGGTTGAGGTGTCCAAAATAAGTGTGAGAGGTGTAAGGGAGACTCTAGGAGAAGTAAAAGTGAGAGGGTGAGGTGAGGTGTATAGGTGTGAGAGGGTGTTTATCAACTAGTTAAAACAAAAAGGGAGGAGTAGGAGGGCGCATTTTCCTAGGTGTCTTATGGCTTACAAGCCATGTGGCAAAGTAGGTAAGTTACATATTGATAAGGATGGAAGGTAGGTAGCTTACATTTAATGTTAGCCACTTTCAAGTTGTATTTTTCTTGTTTTACAACATTGGGATTTACCCCAAGTGTTTTTCATGACATGGGAAAAGCTTTGTATATGTCCATCTTACCTTGCATAATTTTCATCAATTTCTAGGCCCTTTTTTCTAGGGGTTGCCCATCCCCAATCATAGTGGAGTGTGATACAAAAGGTGATCAGTCCTTTGGTTTCTTCTCCATATCTTTATAGCTCAGGTACTCTTCTTAGTACCTGCACATACCCTTAAGAAAAGGTTAGGAGTCATACCATAAAATGGTTCATCATTAGATTTTATTTCTAGAACCTGCACATCAAACTGTTAGCATTGATCTACAGTTTCATTTCTTGTCTTCAGGTAATGATACCTACACTCATATTTTATCAGTTAGAGTAATAAGCTCTAATATTCAAAATATGTTTCATACAAAAAGAATGGAAGACTGGATAGCCTTTATTTCTTGGTCAATTTGCTCTATACAATTTTATAGCCATGTAGGTTCGAGACATGGTATCACTACAACATCAATAAGATCTGCATAATATGTGCTTATTCCGAGCCATAAATTGTACGAGAAGTATATGTCATTGGGACATTTCAACTATTATCGAAAGGTTTGTCTTGTATTTCGCTAAGCTGGCCCGTTTGGTCTACCAGATGACCATCCAATTAGAATGGAGAACTGAAGCCATTGAGGCTTTTCATAAACTCAAGAAGGCCTTAGTCACTGCACCAATCATTCGACCCCCTATCTAGACCATAGTATTCCATGTCCATACAGACGCTTCTAAGTATGCCATAGGGAGTGTTTTGACACAGCCTAGGGAGTACAAGAAGGATTACCCAATTTATTTCGACGGTAGGTAGTTGATTTCCGTAGAGATGAACTATACAACCACTAAACGTGAAGCGCTAGCCATGTTGTATAGCGTGAAGAAATTATGCCATTACCTACTAGCCAATTCATTCATCTTCTTCGTACATCACCAAGCCTTACTGTATCTGGTAAATAGACCATGCACAATAACATCCTCTCTTGCTAAGTAGAAGCTTGTGCCTAGGGAAAATCCCAAATCGTCTCCCGTTATATCTACTTTCTTATTAGGTTAGCGAATCTTTGGTCAAAGTTCACAAAAAAGTTTCTCAATCCATGCGAAAGATTTCATTGTTATCATACCAAAACTCTCCATCACTTCTAGAAACTAGTGTTGATAGAACCTAGTGGGCTGCACACTCTATTCCTATACCAATCTCTGTTAAGTATTGCGTATCGTAATCCTATGGCTACTGGAGGGCGGGACGGTTAAGTGCATGGCTTCCTGACACACCAGTAGTGGGATTAGCACTTGCGCGATGCTAACCACCTTGTCTAGTGGCTGCATGGTAATCTCGTGGAGTAAGTCATTTGGTTCTTGTTCATTGTGGTATCCCTATTACGTCCTATCTAGGGCGATACTCCTTTCTATCAGGTAAAGGTCAACTAGTACCATGTGCAAGGTCAAGTTGATCAGTTTTTGCTTCTGGTTTCGGAGCTCGGAGTCTAACCTTATCACTGGAAATCGAGTAGCATCAACCGACTGCTTACTTTTCTATCAACATGAAAGACGATTTCATGATGCCCGTTATGACACATAGAACGACATGAGTGGAACAACATTCAAACTCACACAATGAGAAAACATTTCATCAAGTGTTCTAACAATCCTTATGATTGTTAATTCTAGGTAATACGAATCAGCAAGTAAGAGACTTAAAGTATAAAATGCCTTATTGGGACATAGGGCATAGTTCAACACTCACGTAATAAAGACCATCTACATCAACCATTCAAGATTGTATCCCCACTGTACAAAGCCCTTTACCATTCATAACATAATTTAAAAATACCCACATTCTAACACATAATGCTGAGAACTAGCGTTTCATACACTCATCATACCTATAGCTAATGTAGATTAGAAAAACCGGCAACCATTAGTGAAATCTGATTCTATATGCCTTTGTTACTTTATGTTGAGAGAAAATGTTAGCTAATGTAGATTTAGAAAAATCGGCAACCGTTAGCGAAATTTGAATTTATATGCCTTTGTTACTTTAAAAAAAAAAACGACGTGAGTAGTCTTTCAAAACGTACTTGCTCCCCAAAAACGTTTATCAAGATTAGTTGAAATGCGAATAAAACCCACAAGATCACACAACGATTTGATTGAAGGTGACACGCTTGTTATAGACATGCTAATTTATGCCATTGGTACAAATAGAGTTGAAAAAACCAAAACATACCTCAATGCACGATTTAGGTAGCCATTGCGTGTGAAACCCTAGTCATGAATTCTTGTTCCCCTTCATTTGTTGTGTCTCCGATCTTCACAATTCGTCACAGAGGTGTACCGAGACAAAACCAAATGTCTAACATTGGCTACTGTGAAATCCCACGGGTTGTTACAGTTTCACATAGAGCCTGAGAAAAAAGCTTGAGTAGAAATGATAAAGGGTATGCTTTCCAGAGCAATGATGGACATCAAGGCTTCAAGCTATATCTTGCTCACAGGATCTCAAAACCTTCAGTAGCTCGTTGTTGGAACATAGCTCTTGCTCATAATGATGGTAAAGACATGTCTTTGAATGATCTATAGGCAACACTAGCCTAAACCAGGGTCTAGGTACATACATTTTGCTCACAAAATGTAGACGATGTGTTATCTATAATGGATCATTGACAACACATGATAAAGGAGGCATTTGACTCATGACATCACTATATTTATCCTCACAATGGATTACTGACAATAAAGGTTTCAAGCCATAATTTGACCTTTGAAAACGATATGCAATACTCATCTATAATAGCGTACTAATCTCAATGGATTGAAGTAGAAGTTACATTCAAAGCATGAGGAGTCGTGATTGTATGCACTCATCAATAGACTCTTATATCACTAGAAGACTGAAGTACTCAGGCCACAATGAGTAGCCTTGGAATCATCATTCTCTACTTAGAATCAATTCACATAACATGGAAGCCAAATGCAGAGTACACACTCACCATTCAGTAGTACTATTGAAGATCATAGCAACAAAGAAAACGCTCTCAAAATAAAATGGAATTGTATTGCATTTTCTCTTAGCAACATTCAAAATGATGAAATGTTTCATAGTAAGATTCGTTCTCATTCCTCAACAATGCTCTACCATGCATTTCCACTCACACTCCCATTCATCAACAATGACATGCATCCAACAATGAACTCATTATAAAGAAAACCAAACATTCCAACCATAACAATGCTTCACCCACACAAACCCAAGAAGCAAAACTACAAGAGGCATACAAAATGGAACTGCCTCTCACCCAAGAACTACAATCCAAAGCAAGTCCATGCCATGCTTGTTGTCAAGAAGTTGAAAGGCTTTTCACCTTCTTCTCCTAAGTTGTTTGTAGCACGAGAAGCAGGCTCAAACCTAGGAGCCGTGAAGATGGTTGCAAAACAAAGAGTGTTAACATCTACTTCTACTTGCAATCAAATAGCATTTCAATAAAAACATCACCAAAATAAGCTAACCATTAACTTTATCTCTCTCACTCCATTCACACTCTTCCAACACACTCACACACTCTTCCACACACTCTCTCACTCTAACATACACTCTACTAGCTTAACTAGAATTAGAAACATCCAAAGAGAAAGCACTTATGCTAAAAATGGAGCTAAAATAACAAGGACATAAAAATGAATGCAACAAGCACAATGTCCCACTAAAAGTAGCCACACACCCAAAATGGTAGCACTTAGCTCTCTTGCATTAAGGATAGAAATTTCATAAAAATGGCTTCTCTTTATAGAAGCTTGTGGAGTGTCCTTTCCACACTTACTTATGGGACTAGGAATTTCAAGTCTCAATATAGAATGCATGTTATTGTTTAGAATCTTGACATTGACTTTTGCATACTTTTCTAGGTGTAAATTTAAACCTTGAGACTTGCAAAAATTGGTTTCTTGCCCCCTAGTGACTAATGGCACCACAAGTTGTGACTTTAAAAAATTTAGAACTACTTATAATGCAAACAAATAAAAAATACAAACAAACATGGTGAACAATATTTTATCGTACTCGTCCAAAGAGATGTGGATATCGTCTTTGTGTCTGGTAAGACACAGTTGGAGACCTATTAGATGGTCTGGATCGATCACTACATGAAGTGCTAGACGAAACTCGACCTACATGTATTCTTTTTAGTACTAACATCATTACTCTATATATTTTGACTAGTGACATAAATCTACATTGCAAGAGAATAACAAGAGAGCCACAAACACACCATATAAAAATAGTCGATATAATAACGTTAACTAGACCTGCATCATGTGAAGGAGCAGACACCAAATGATCATTAGTACTAGGTCGTGGCACTACTGATGAGGTAGTGGTTGGCCCACAAGAAACAAGAACATTTGACGTCCTCCCAGTGCCTTGTGATCCACGTCCACACCCACATATAGGGTCATTTTTGAAATCTCTCCGAAGAAGACATTGCATAAATACCATTAATAGAAATCAGGAATATCAACATCAATTTTTTTCTTTAAAACATTAAGGATAGATATAAACAATGAAAACATTAGAGAAAATATGGGCCCAAAGAGGGCCCTATAAGAAATGCCATGTAGGAGAGAGAAAAATAACCATAAAGTAATTATAATGTCATTTTCTAACTTCTTTACGCATCTGCCCGCACTACTTTTCATGTAAATGAATGCACCTTAGTTTAGTCACATCAAACTTCACTGGTGCTTAACCATAGTTAAAATATAATTTCAAACTGCTGAAATATTCCCTCCCAATAGTTGGGAACACTCAAAAATTTGAATTAGGAGTGACATTTCTGAAACAAAGCCTACACCATCTCTATCTCCACAGTAAAAAACAAGTGTTTAGCGCCATCTCTATCTCCAGCAGAGTCGTTAGCGCCATCTCCAGCTTTGTTATTGTCATTGTGTTGTTTGTTACTATACTACTATACTTATGACAAAGATTTATCATCTTCATGTGGATCTGTCACCAGAATATGCTCCGCTCAGGACAAGAAATTCAAAGCAACCTAAATTGTTACCTTCTGATATGATCCGATACAGGGAGGAACAGCTAAAGCATGTAGATTTATGGTCATCAAGAACATTGTATCCTATTGATCCATGTTCATTGCAACATCCAGATTTTCATTCGATGAGTCAGTTAATAATCTATATGTGTCATGGTAAAAATGGCCTTTTGAGTTACTGTGAGAATTTGATGCTCTATGGGAATGCACATTCAATGCAAAGAATACATTATTTGGAAGAGGAATCAAGAAAAATATCAAGGGAGTGCGAAGAAAAATCTACAAAGATAAAAACTTGTTTGGATGAAAATGAGATGCTCAAGAAGGAGATCCAAGGGTTGAAATCTTCTTTGCATCATTATACAACTAGTAATGATGAGATAAAATTGCATTTCAATCCATGTGTATCTCATATTTGTCTCTTGTTAAAGATATGGATGTGCTCAATAGAAAGGTCTGAAGCAACAAGGGGAAAAGACTGGTAAACAAGGATATATGTGATCTATCATCTAGAGGAGGTCATAGAAAAAGACGAATCCGTGCATTCAAGTAAGTTATAGCTTATTTGGTATTGAATATTGCTTTAACTTTTTGATTCATTCATAATCACTAATATTGTTATTTATTCATTTCAACTTTTTGTTGATTTGCTTATTATATACTGTTGTGAATACTATGAGTGTCCTAATTTCTACTGACATTTTCATGAACATTATGTTTGCAATGCAGATCAACATTGGTTGTTGACCGATGAGATTTCAATTGGAAACTCACTAGACTCTTATCTTGACTTCTAAATCTATGAAATCAATGTTAAATAATAACAAAATGAAAAAGATTAAGGCTTCAGTTACTGATAGCATTGAAATTGAAAAAATATTAGACACTACATTGCTTCAGGTGGCATGTGACTTTTCTAGTATCAGTAGGAAAGCATCTGCAACAATGTTTAAGATGATAAAGGAGGCATTTGCACAGGTAAATATTAAAATGTTTTCAATCCCACGACCATTTCATCTTTAAAAAAAAAGAGACATGTTAAACCAAAGTATGCAAACAATAGTTGGTAATTCATCTCATATCAATGAAGTGTATTGCTTGAAAGGAGAAAGTCTAGCTTATAACAATTCCAACAATTTATTTATTGACATTAATCAGTTATTAACATTCATCATAAATTTTTATGATATTACAAATGAGAATGTCAATAACAAGTTGATAGTTGTTCTCAAGTTAGATGAGTCTGAAATTATAAAAGGACAAAAAATGGAAAGAGTCAGTCTCACGATCATGAATGGAGCACTTTCAAATTCAGAAGACTCAGAAGGCCTTAATTTCAGTGTTCAATCAGAAAATGATATCTGGTGGTTGGCAACATTTCAGGTATAGCAGTTCCTTCGCATAATAAATAGCGATAATCATTTGAATATGGATTTCATATGGAAAATCTTCTCTGTGTTAATATTATAAGGCTAATCACGTTTTTGTATTCTCTTATAAGTGATGAAAGAAGACCATGACATTCTCTCATGGATATTTAATAGAACATCATATCCTGCCACCATAAAAAATCACATGCAGGGAATTCCACTCAATATTTCTGGAATTGGCACTTTCAACATTGAATGGCATTTGGCAGGAGATCTGACGACATTAAAGTGTATGTTCAATGTATCTCATGGTGCTAACTCTAAACGCCTTTATTTATACTGCATGAAAATGGCCAAAGACATGACAGGGAGTACATGAATATTAAGAGATCGAGAACATCCTAATTGAAAACTTGTACTACCAATTCCTCTACAAAATATTCATATCTGTACATTGCATGCGGAGGTGCGTATTATAGAAAAAATAATATATCTTCACATCTTGTTTGCATGGAATTCCGAGTCAGAGGCCTCTGCGAAGGAAGCTATTTTCATATTAGAGAATGTGTTGTCCAAAGCAGGCTTACATAAAGGCCACGTTAAAAAAAAAAAAGATGACAAGCTATTAGGTAAAACATGAAATATTCCATGCAAGCCGAGCATTGGAGGATCTAAAGCTCGAAGATTTTTATCAAATTATTCTGGCAAACAATCCAAGGTTTAATACACGGTTGGAAAGAAATTATTGCAACAACTCAAGATTTCAAAGAAGAAGGTTCTACTCGTATACACAAAGTAGAAGTTTGGAAAAAGTTATACAACATGGTGAAATACTTGAGAAAAGATAAATTTATAAATACTGATGTACAAATGATACATAAAACAACCAATGAATTTGTGGATGCAGTTCAAAGTGCATGGGATGTTGATTATATAACACATTATATGGTAAGATTTTGATTTTACACTACGATAGACAAATATGTGCAATTAAATTAGATACTTTTGGTACTGATTTAGATTATGTTTTTATGACATGCAGCACATATTACGACATCGTTCGACATTCTTTGCAAGAAATAGTGGAAGTCTTAGCATATGGTCATCGCAAGGAATGGAAAAATCTCATTGGGAAGCAAGAGTGACATTTTATAAAAGTACACCCTGGAATATAAATTTTTTTAAAAAACATGCAAATTTTTACAAGCCAGTAGGCTATAAACAAACAATAAAATTTTGTATATTAAATAAAAATATTTACAAAGTATAATTCAGCAGTATCTACTCTGCTTCCGATGTTTTCTCCAATGAAAGTTGCAACTTAGAATC
Organism: Diphasiastrum complanatum; assembly: GCA_029204225.1. Lineage (NCBI taxonomy): Eukaryota > Viridiplantae > Streptophyta > Lycopodiopsida > Lycopodiales > Lycopodiaceae > Diphasiastrum > Diphasiastrum complanatum. The sequence goes on along the minus strand of CM055108.1, from coordinate 30,215,554 downwards.
ATGCAACAATTTTCTTCTTTCGTATGGATCCAATAGCTCATAGTTTTCATGCTTACTCAGATCAACATAAGCAGCATACAATGCGAAATGAGATGATCTAAGTATGGAATTTACTGGTCCATATCCTAAAATTTTAACCACAATGGTTTTCTTTACAAAAATTATTTTATGCACCTTATTGAAATGATGTCCTCCAAGAAAATGAGACAGTGCCTTGATTGCCATAATCATAGTTTCACCATGCTGATGAAACTTTGAATGAGCAACACTTATCTCATTATTCTTGAAGAACTTCAGATAGTTCCCCCGTGCATGATCTCTTGAAAATTCTCCAGCAGAAGATCTATGCCCTCCTTGACGAATTGCGAAATCATCAAGGAAAATTGTTTTCTGAAATGATAAAAAACAAAGTAAGCTCCAGTATATAATCTGACATAACGAATCTATTAGTATGTGATAAGATACAAAAACTTATGCATTCGGCTTTGTCTTCCCTGATTACTGTCTCTCCATCAATATTATGTCCACCTTTTGATGCCAATATTGTTGGTGAATAGATAGTTGGTTATGGAAAACCAAATTGACTTTGGATTCTAAGAAACTCCTCCTCAGAAGGTAGATCATCTTCTTTGTTGTGCATTTCCTCCACAATCATTTTCAAGCAATCTTTCCCTGAATAAAACTTATCATTATGTACATCGTCAATACCAGGGAGAAGATCATCAGTATCAAAATCAATTATATCCAAAAATTCATCAAGCTCTGTGCTCTAAATGCAAAGAGTCTCAGCTTCAATGAAGTCAAAAAGATCCGATATATCCGATATTGTCAAAAAAAAATTATTATCTATATTATAAGAAGACAAAGTAATCAAAGATTTATTAGAAGGAGAAAGGGTAGTGGGTGTTCCAGGGCCTATAAACGATACCCTATTTCGAACAGGATCAAATCACAACAATCATCTAAAATAACGTTCGTATCAATAAAAAAAATATCTATATCTACAATCTTTGACTTTTCAGACTTTGTACCACTAGAAGAAGCAGCTTCAGAAGTGGAAGGGACAACTTTCAAATTTTCAGAAACATATAACAAAAGAAAAAATACAAAAGCAGACTAAAAATGAACAAATCTACATTTTTTTATTATGAATTGGGCACTCATCTACAGACTTGAAATCATTATGTAGCTTGGTAAATATTATGTCAAACTTAGTTTTATAGATATGCTTGTCGAGTGTCACCAGGTCCTAATATCAAATCATGTCCTTATTTTGAGATCTAAATAACATGGAAGACATTTTAATACTGCATTCTATTTCTCCATTTGATCTTTTGTCCCAGCCTTCATCCATAAGTTCAGATAATAAACTATTTGGTAAATTTTTGCATACAAACATCGTTGGAGTTTTGTGTACATTGACACTTGAAAAAAAATCCACACATATATCCAAGAAAATAAACCAACTCAATCTGACTGTTTTTGATCCCGTGCTCATTTTTAATGAGTTTTTTACATCATTATATATCTTGCAATGAAATAATTCTGAAACTGTAGCATCTGGTGCAATCCATTCATCACTTTGAAAACTAGGTAATGGATTTGGTACTATTTGTATAAAATTTTCTTCTGTATCAGGAATATACATTGATTCATAAAAAAAGATCTCACTATCAGCTAGATCTTTTGCAGTTCTGCTTCGATATTTGCAGTTGTTTAATATCAGTGTGAATAACATCTAACACACCTGCTAAAGATCCACTCGACTCCCATTCATTTACGTTGGATGGATATAAATCTACAAGAGAAAAATAATCAGATTGGCAAGTTTACTATTAGATATTTATGAATGACAAAAATCAAAGTATCAAAAATATCAATACTCACAGTTGCTTTTTTTGATATCCTGATGGTTGAATCCTTGTACATTTATCTCTGAATGCATATATACATGTTGGACTAGAATTTCAGAAATAGATTTTTCTCTTGATAACGTTCTGAAATCCAAAATTCTGGCCTTCCAATAAGATCGAAATGATTGTTTTGACCATTTCCTTTTTCAAAATGCTCCTCTTGATGGATGCATCAAACCCAAGAGTTTTTGAATATTTTCTTAGCACCCATAATCCATTATCATCTGTCTCGTTGAATAGAAGCACATAGTCGATTGAGGAGCACGGCTTCCTCGATGGCGCCATTCGTAATTTGCATGCAAAAATCTGAAACAATGAACTATGAATCTAAAAATTTGCGTAGACAAAAAGCCATGAATATGAGAAAATGTGTTGGCGAAAATGTGAAACACTGATCTATTTGGCACCACAAATTAACTCTATTTAACCCTGCTAACCATGATTTGACAATGCATATACATTAATGGTACATCAATTTTCTTATCTCAACTATCTGTCATATTCATTTTCAATATTTTTGGGTCTCTTTGGGCAGTGATGAGCTGGAAGGACAGGCCTCATCAACCAATAGCATTTCCACATGCTGTCCGATGAAACATCAATATATTTTAAAATTTTTTATTTTATTTATATTTGGAAAATTCTACGTTACATAGAACCCTGATTTCAAGGTTTCCATTGGTCCAGATGGCAACGAAAATAAGAAAAATAAATAAAAAAGTATTTTTTTCAAAGGCCCTCTTCGGGCTCTAAGTTTCTCTAATGACTATAATTTGAAAATAAAATGAACTTAATCACTTGTTGGGCTTTGCGCTTGAGCCAATGCTAGACCTTTCCTGCGATCTAGAGGAGGTGCCTTTGGTGGCCGACGTGGTCGATCATCTGATGTAACCATTCCTACATCCATGGCAAAAAATACATTACTAACCATAAAAACCATGATCATTAACAAACGACATCAAGCAACAACCCCAAAATTTATAAGTTGCAAGAAGTAATGTTAACAAAAACATGTTTGTATAAGTATAAAATTCATAGCATAGTTAATTCTGGTAGTGAAAAACAGAGTATTTCGACGAAGAATATGCACTCCCAAAATTTGAACCTAAATTATCAAACAATAGTATGAAGGGATTATATTTTTTTAGACAAAAAGAACTTTAAGCTTCCAGGACAAAAAATTATCAGCCTAAAATATTGTCCATAAATCCAAGATTTGGTAAAAAGAAAACTTCATAAGCGTCACTAAATTATTGAAAAACATCGCTACATGTACATATCAACAAACGTCGCTATGTTTTTTTAATTATTAACATCTTTATAATGGACAGAAGCTTTCAATGACATTCATAACAAATGAATGTCAGATGTTTGTGCATGACCACTATCATACTCAACAACCACCAAGAGGGGCATGATAGTAAACATCACTAGAAAAATTTATCCAAGAAAATTATGTGGTCAAACATAGCTTGAGTAGCTTGTATTCTTTTTTTTTTGAACCTTTGGATCATCCTTCATAGAAAGCAAATCTCTACCAAGAGAGTTAGATGACCTAGAATTGAAGGACTTCAGTTGATCCTGAAGTTTGCCTAGCTCCAGGAGCTCTGTGTCTAACACCTTTCTGTGTGACTCAATCTGTTCTTTCGATGTTACTTTAGCTTTGAAGCTTTGCTTCAGTACAATAACCTACTTTTGGCTCATTGCCAAAGTTTTTTGGAAGCCTTGGCATAATCTGCTCTCAGGTTTGTATCCTCCTATGCCCAAATCTTGAAACCATTAAGTTGTGGTATAAGGATCTCTTAATAATATATACATATAAACACACTCATACATGCTTGAGAGAGCGAGAGAGAGTTCCCTTGTAAAAAATACAAATTGTTTGCTCTTTCAAGCTCATTTGGTGGTATCTTAGTTATGGGAGGCATGGGCAGTGGATAGGTTTTTTGCAAAAAAAAATTAATGGTACTTTTTTCATTTTTTTAAACTGGAGGGGGCAGGTAGTTGCCAAATACCCCTTGATAATTAATTCTTGGGGGGGGGGGTGGGGTATATACGTAGGGGGAGGAAAATTGTTTTAGGGCATGATGTGGGAGTGAGCCGAGTGCGGCCTGTATTTTCTTTTTTTGGGAAAAAAAAAAATTTGCGTCCGGTATTTATCCAACGAGTTGCATGTAATGTACAATGTCACCGTAGTACTCAACCATCCTCATCAAAGACCCTTAGACAATACATGCCCTCCACCATTCCCTCTCCAATATGAATGTCCTTGAAGCATGCTTCACCATTTTCAACTGTTAATAGTACTCAATTGCACACATGTACATGATCCAATGTCTTGTTGCTTGCTGTTCGACCATAAATCCATTGATGATTGGTAAGCATAATATAAGTTCAACACAAAGCTTTGTACCATTTCAAAATACTCCACCAGAATCTGATATGAAACCACGAATGAACTTAATTACATTTTACCTCACATTATCAAGACATGAAGACGATCATTATCACATCAGCATCAGCTTCCAACTCTCCAACTTTATTTTAAAATATTGTATTTGAACTTCAAAGACCTGGAGGTGGTGGCATGGACGCATGCATAGATAAACTAAGAAAAACTCATCCTGCTCCCATTCTTGTGATGTGATTCATTGTTGTTTCGTAGGTGTAGTATAGGGGTTCGTCGCTAGGAGCGGCTCCTCGCCTTCACCTACATAGCACGAGGAGATCAGAGAGAGAGAGAGAGAGAGAGAGAGAGAGAGAGAGAGAGAGAGAGAGAGAGAGAGAGAGAGAGAGAGAGAGAGAGAGAGAGAGAGAGAGAGAGTAGAAGCCAGTAGAGTTTTATTAAGAAGATAATAGATGATACAATACAAAGGAAATGGCTCTCTTTTATAGATTTAAGAGGTGAGTCTCCTTCATTCTTGTTAGAAGATATTTTCGCACGGAAAATCGGGCTAACATTGAAGCTTAAATTCGCAAAACTGAGAAAAACCGACATGTAAAACGCAGTTATTAGAAAAAAAAAACTTGGCATAAATTTGCCTATGTTTTGGGTCCCAGCCCACCCCTAAAGTGGCTAGAGACGGTAAGAAATAGACTTTTATAACGGTCATAAGAACTGTCAAAAAATTGAATTGTCAAGTTTTGTAACATTGAGCAAAAAGTGTTGGTTAGAACTGGGTCCCAGTCCACCCTGAAAGTGGTTAGAAAAGAATTTGTGGCCTTAAAAATGGCTGGTAAATATTTTACGGCTTTTCCAAAAAATGGCCAGTTTTAAACAAATAGTCGGCATGACAATGCTAAAATCTCACCATGCACTGAGTCCATTTTTTACTAAAATACGATCACTCAGTGTATTTTTCAGGGAAACCGTTTTGTCATGGGAGCCCTAGTCATGAATGCAGAGAAAGTCAACCACATAAGAAAAAACCGAGAAAGAAATTTTTGGGTAAAAATGGCACCAATAAATATGGATTCAGTGTCAAGGAACCACAGAAACCCTAATGGCAAAGTTTGGGAAATTTACAGGCAAATAAACGGAATGTGCGGGCCAAGTGGCTACCCAACATATCAAAAATCTAGAAAAATGAGCAGTAGGCGCACACCCCTTGAAAAATCGAAGAAAGGCCAAGAACAAATGTACCCCAAAGAAAAATGAAGGCCGCCTACTAAAAATAGGGGTTGGGAAAGTGGCATCACCCAAAATTTGGATAATAAATGCCAAAACACCTTGGAGTCTAAAAAATTGGGAGGTACACCCACTAGCCATTGACATTTTGAGCTTCTAGAGTGTACAAAAGGCGAAACTTTAATGGCTTCCCTAGCCTTTGACAAAAATGACATCTTGGCTAGTGTTGGAAAAGAGCTTTGAATGCACCACTTGCCCACTCTCTTATGGAGGCCACTAGGTGTACTATCCAATGGGTTGGGAACAAATGGCAAAGAGGGCTTGAAGGGCATGAAGAATGGCAAGATGGCATTGTGAAGGGAATCCATTGGAATTTACTATAAGAAGGAGCCCACTCCTTGTATTTCAAGAGTTGGTACTTTTGGGAGTTGGTATTTTTGAGAGTTGATAATTTTTTGGAAGTCATGTGAGTTGCTTGCTTGAGAGTTGATAATGTTGAGAGCTTGCTTGTTTGAGAGAGCTTGTTGTTAATTCCACTTTGTTACTTGCTCAATGCTAGAGGTTAGTACTAGTTTGTTGTTAGTTGTTTTGTGTAGTGATTGAGGTTGGATGCTTGCAATGTGCATTAGTGAGTTTGGAGGTGATGGTAATTGATTGTTGATGTATAATTGATTGTTGGGTTAAGCATGGACTTGCTTTGGAATGGTAGTTCTTGGATGAGAGGTAGTTCCATTTTGTATGCCTCTTGTAGTTTTGCTTTTTGGGTTTGGGTTGAATGTTTTATGTGATGTGAAGCATTGTTGTGGTTGGAATGTTTGGTTTTCTTTTTAATGAGTTCATTGTTGGATGCATGTCATTGTTGATGAATGGGAGTGTGAGTGGAAATGCATGGTAGAGCGTTCTTGAGGAATGAGAACAAATCTTACTATCAACCATTTCATCATTTTGAATGTTGTTAAGAGATACAATTCCATTCTATTTTGAGAGTGTTTTCTTTGTTGCTATGATCTTCAATAGGACTATAGAATGGTGAGTGTTGGTACTATGCTTTTGGCTTCCGTGTTATGTGAATTGATTCTAAGTAGAGAATGATGATTCCAAGGCTAGTAGCTGTGGCCCGAGTACTTCAATCAATCTTCTAGTGATCTAAGAGTCTATTGATGAGTGCATACAACCATGACTCCTCATGCTTTGAGTGTAACTTCTAGTTCAGTCCATTGAGATTAGTAGGCTATTATAGATGAGTATTACCTATCGTTTTCAAAGGTCCAATTATGGCTTGAAACCTTTACTGTCATAATTCATTAATCTATTGTGAGGATTAATATAGTGATATCATGAGTCGAATGCCTACTTAATCCTGTGCTATCAATGATCCATTGTAGATACCACATCATCTACATTTTGTGAGCAAAATGTATGTACACCAGACCCTAGTTTAGGCAAGTGATGCCTATAGATCATTCAAAGACATGTCTTTACCATCATTATGAGCAAGAGCTATGTTCGAACAATGAGCTACTAAAGGTTTTGAGATCATGTGAGCAAGATATCGCTTGAAGCCCTACTGTCCATCGCTGCTCTGGAAGGGATATCATGTATCATTTCTACTCAATAAACGGCCTCCACAGTTTGCTCGCAACCTGCATTTTGTCAGTCGACTGTTTTCTTAGGCTCTGTGTGGCCTTTCTCAGTCTGTTACGGCCTTTCTTAGCCTGCTGCAGCCTATGGGGACCTGCCACATGGCTTGCAAGGTCTGTTTGCGGCCTATTTGCAGTCTGCTATGCCTGCCAGAGGCTGATTCCACCGATCTATGGCCTGCAAACCTGCCTACGACGAACTGCTGCTGCCTGCGGCAACCTGCTGCGGAGCTGCTATTTTTAGTTTTTCACAAACAGAGCCCATCGCTGGCCCTGGCATAACTGTGACCACTTGCAGCCTGCTCGATGCCCATTTGATGAATTTCTGGCCTGCGGATCGTTGTTTTCCTGCCCTCTGCCTACGGCCTATTGTTGCCATGCACACCTGACTACTACGGCCTGATTGCTGCCTACAGCCCTGCCTGTGGCTTGTGTGGCCTGTCTACGGATTTTTCTGCCGTAGCCTGCTAAAAACCTTGTGGGCTGTATCAGTTTGTTTGTGGCCTAATCTCTGTTAGAGGCATCTACTTGACCTCTTGCGGCCTTTTGTGGTCTTTTTCTCAAACTATAACAACCCATGGGATTTCACAGTAGCCAACGCTAGACTTTTGGTAGGAGCAAGGTTCTGTCTGGGTACACCTCTCTGACTAATTGTGAAGATTGGAGACAAAACAAATGAAGGGGAACAAGAATTCATGACCAGGGTTTCGCATGTAACGGCTACCTAAATCGTGCATTGAGGTATGTTTTGATTTTTTCAACTCTATTTGTACCAATGGCATAAAGTAGCGTGTCTATAATAAGCGTGTCACCTTCAATCAAATCATTGTGTGATAGTGTAGGTGTTATTCACATTTCAAACTAATCTTGATAAACATTTTTGGGAAGCAAGTACGTTTTGAAAGACTACTCATGTTTTTTTTTTTTTAAAATAACAAAGGCATATAGATTTGAATCTCACTAATGGTACGGGTTTTTTTAAATCATATATTAGGTAACGTTTTCTCTCAATATCGCTATATGTTTGATGAGTGTATGAAACCCTAGTTTTGAGCATTATGTGTTAGAATGTGGATTTATTTAAATTATGTTACGAATGGTAAAGGGTTTTCTACAGTTGGGATACAAACGTTGAATGGTTGATTTAGATGGTCTTTATTACATGAGCATTGAACTATGCCCTATGTCCCAATATGGCATTTTATACTTTGATTCTCTTACTTGCTAATGGCGTATTACGTGGAATTAACAACTGTAAGAATTGTTAGAACACTTGATGAAATGCTTTCTCGTCGTGTGAAGTTACTACAATTATCGAGAGTTTGAATGTTGTTCCACTAGTGTCGTTCTATGTGTCATAACGGGCATCATGAAATCGTCTTTCATGTTGATAGAAAAGTAAGCAGTCAGTTGATGCTACTCGATTTCCAATGATAGTCATTATGCGCTATTTGTCGTTATTACATTATTTGAAATTTCAAAGCTGATATCGTTTCGTAACTATCGTGCGAGTATGTACTAAACTGGACCCAACCTTTGTGAAACACCAGAGCGGGCATCCACCATCCACGGTTGAAATACACCGCCTTGGTTAAGAGTCACACTAGTCACACCCGTAGTCAGAACTGTCTAGCGAAATACCTAGACCTGCGACGGTCGGCGAATTTACTACCGCTTATCAAACAAGGCGATGCGTATAACTTGCACCCCATGAGCACTCTATACAACAAGCAAAAATGACGAAAAAGAATAAGACCCCCTCATATCAGTTTCACGAGAGCTAGCCTTTTTGCCGAACATTTTCCGTACGGTCAGGGCACATTCTTACCAAGTGAGAATCACATGATTTAAAAGGCACGTATCCATACACAAAAGTCCATATTCTATCAGAGGTCATGATCCTAGAGTTGAAGGTTACATACTAGAAATCTAAAGGCACGATTCCAAAACTTAGGAAATACCCATGAAATGAAGGGCATAATTCACATTTCGAGCCCTTATCCCTCTCGGGACCTAGAACCAGAATGAGAAGTTGGCCCTAAACTTTTAAGGTAGCATCTTGAACATTGACGGTGCACCCCCTAAACCATAAGGGTAGTACTTTACGTTCTGTGATTAAAAGTAGAAGATTTTTATGTATGCGACCTTACAAGTCAGGCTACGTCCTAGGGGTCTAAAGGCATACTCCCAAAGTTTAAAGATAGTACCCTAGAGCTAAAGGCAATGCCTTAACAATGTTGGTGCCCTAAACCATACCATGCCTACCTCTTAGCTGTTAAGGACTATCTGGATGCCGAATTCAATGGGGAAAGAGACATTGGCGAGATCATAACACGAGTTAGCAATCAGAGGGTTAGTGCAATGGTATTGCAACCCTGCCATACTTCCACTCCCAAACAATAGTGCATCAAGCCAAGATCAGTCATATCAAAACTAGAGGATAAGTCTTTCTTGATTGCACCAATCAACTCATCATCATTTCCTGTGATTATGAGGTCGTCTACGTACAGCACAATCAGTGTGATGCTAGTCACGAGCAAAGTAATAAAGATTGAAATCTGAAGAAGTGCGTATCAAACCTCTAGAAAGGAGATGCTCATCAAAGTGGCTATACCAAGCACGTGGTGCTTGTTTCAATCCGTACAAGGCTTTCTTCAGCTTGCACACTTTGTCTTCCATGCCATGTGTCACAAAGCCACTAGGTTGCTCCATGTACACTTCTTCTTCAAGTTTACCATTCAAGAATGCTGCTTACATCCATCTGATGTAGATTCCATCCAAATAGTGCCACCAAAGCAATCACCATGCGAAGTGTATTCCACTTGGCCACAGGAGTGAAGGTTTCTTCGTAGTCAATGCCCTTACTTTGCGCATAGCCCTTCAATACAAGCCTTGCTTTGTGTTTTGCTTTAGTTCCATCGACATTGTACTTTGTCCTGTATACCCATTTGTTGCCAATGGGTCTTTTGCCCTTTGGAAGATCCACTATCTCCCATGTGTCATGGTGTTTGATGGAATCAATCTCCTCCTGCATTGCTTTTTGCCATATCTCCTGATTTTTGGCCTCCTCAAAGCAAGAGGGTTCAGTAGATGAAATAATGTCACTCATAAGTGCAAGATTTACCTAAAACTTGTCAGGTTCCTTCCTCTCTCGTGTGGAATGCCGCAACTCTCCCTCCTTGCTAGGCTCGACAATTTTCCCTTCCTTGTCACTCATGAGTTTAGTATACCATTTGGGTAGCTTACGTTGAGGTGATCTGCTACGAGGCGAATAGGAATCCCATGGTGCATCTTGCTCCTTCCTTTTATCACCTGCTACCTCAGTCTTTTTCAATCCAATAGATTTGTTTCTTACTCTCCATCTCGTTTCTATGGTGGGAGAAGTACCACATCTCTCATCATCATCATGATGATCTTCCTGTGGTGGTAGAACTACTTCATCCTCTTTGAGAAGCTTCCATAGTTCATCATTATTCTTTTCTTCATCCCCAAAATTATGGATTTCATCAAATAAGACATCACGACTTATGTGCACACATAGCCCCTCTGGATCATAACATCTATATCCCTTGGTTTGTTCATCATATCCTGTAAAAATGCACTTCAAGGCCTTTACTTGCATTTTGGCTCTCTCACTCTTAGGTATGTGAACATACACTCGGCATCCAAATACTCGCAACCCATCCATCTTAGGCTTCTTACCAGTGAATGCCTCCTCGGGTGTGCGATTATGCATAGCAACTATAGGGCTTCTATTTTGTAAGAACACATCAGTTTTGACAGCTTCTCCCCATAAAGAATCAGTAACTCCCATATGTGTCATCATTGCCCTAGCTGCTTCGACAATGGTACAATTCTTTCTTTTAGCTACCCCATTTTGTTGAGGTGTATCAACTTGTGCAAACTCCTGTTTAATGCCATGCTACTTGCAAAAGTCAATAAAATCTGTGGAACGATATTCAGCACCACGATCTGCCCTGAGTACCTTGATCTTAGCACCTGACTGATTTTCAACCAATGCTTTGAAGCTTTTGAAGCATCTAAATGTGTCAGACTTCTGCTTAACGGTGTAGATCCAAGTCTTCTATGAGTAATCATCAATGAAGGTTAGCAAATAAAATGCTTTACCAATAGACATTACCTTCATGGGCCCATATAGGTCAGAGTGTATCAACTCAAGCACTCATTTTGCCCTTATTGCTCCTTCGTTGTTGAACTTCTTCCTGTGTAATTTGCCTAGCACGCACTCCTTGCAAATGGACTCTTCCTTGTCATCCAAACTAGGTAGACCTATTACCATCTTGAGCTTACGAAGTAGCCTCAAGCTTTTGAAGTTCAAATGCCCCATGCGTCTATGCCATAAATCACTTTGTGATATAGATGTAGATGCTAACACATTGCATTTCGTAACAACAACATTTAACTTGTACAAACCACAAGTTTTATCCCTAAAGCCATCAACAATCAGCTTGAAACCCCGTTTCACATCCTTGATCTTGCATTTCTTGTCGTTGAACTCCACTTTCAACTTATGATCTGTCATTGTACCAACTAATAAAAGACTCTTTTGAAGGCCAAGAACATACAACACATTTTCAATTACCTTCACATGTCCATCAGGAAATTGAATAGGCACTGCACCAACTCCATGAATTTGGCACTCGTCGTCGTTCGCTTGTGCAACTCTATCTCCATCATCAGTAAGCTCCAGGTTTTTGAACCATGATTTGTTGCCAGTCATGTGTCTCGTTGCTCCTGAGTCCACGTACCAATGTGTATGATCAATGGAATGTTGCGATGCTAATGCTGTGACAAATGTCATGTCTTGATCTTTGTTATCACTATCATTCTCTTCTTCGACAAAATTGGTCAACTGCTTCACTTTGCCCCTCTTAATATCCGCCTTCTTTTTGCGACAATCTCTTGCCCAATGTCCAGGATTTTGGCAATAGAAACAGTTGCCTTTCTTCTTCTTGCCTGATGTGGATCCTTGATTGTCATCCTCCACATTCGACTTCTTGGATTGCTTCTTGTATTTATGCTTCCCTTTGGCTAGCATTGCTTGATCTTCTGATGTGGGAAGTCAAGTTTTTACCACTTCATGCCTTTGTTCCTCCTGTAGGATGATGTCATGAAGATTTTCAAATGTTGCTAGTCTCTCCCTTGAAGCAATGCCACTTGCAAACATTTGGAAATTTTCGGGTAGGCCATTTATAGCTATGTGAACCAGCTCAACATCTCTTATTGGCTCTGCAATAGCTGTCAACTGGTCTCGTAACTCCTTTATTCGTGTGAAATAGGACCCTATGCCCTCATTCTCCTCCATGCGAACACTTATGAGTTTGGTCCTCAAAAACATCATTCGAGAGGGGTTCGTTGTTTGAAACTGCGTTTTGAGTGCATCCCAAGCGCCTCTTGCTGATACAGCTTCACTGATGTGGGCAATAACATGATCCTTCACTGACAAGTTTATCAAGGATAAGGCCTTCTGCGTCCTTTTGTCAAATGCACGAATGGAGTTGTAGCTGGTCGTTGTTCCACCCCAGTGACAATGTCCCACAGCTCCTTTTCCATGAAAATCCTTTTCATTTTGAATTTCCAAATGTTGTAATTGGATACCCCGTCCAATCTACTAGCTTCTCCAAGCACGGATTCTCCCAATCCTGCCATTTCACCAAAAATTGCTCCTATAGCGCCTTAATGAGGCCCAATGACAAGCCTATAGAGCAATTTAGACTTCTAAAAGTCAACTTTAAGGTCTGACCAAAAAAGTTTCAGGACCTTCCGCCGCTTTTTTGCCAAATCGGTGTCGTCCTCCGAAGTGCCCTTCGTCACCAACTCTCAATTACTTGCCCACTGGAATGTTGAAAAGACTTTTGGCGCGCTCCAAACACTTTCTCGGTGGCAATCCCTCTGTTTTCAGGTACCGTACTTGCAAGGTATAGTCCTTTTCTACCATTAATTTGGAGGATTTTGACTTTTGGACGGTCCTAAATGGAGAAAAGACCCAAAAGATATGTGCCCTTATTGAAAATACACTGTTTCTTCACAATGAAATATCAGCAAACTCTGTGAATTTGGGGACCCAACTTCAATTTCACATTGAAAATTTTTAATGAGATTGAAGGTGTGCATGGCCCTTCAGTGCCCTTTGAGTCCACATCAAGTTCATCCAACGGTTGATCTCCAATCCACGGTCCACACTTCATCATGGAGACTCAATCTCCATCACATATTAATCAAATTCTCTATCCGACGGTTCTCAGCGAACTTGGGCAATAACCCTTCCTCCTCCATGTACTGAACACTTTCAGACACTCAGGTCTGCCTCGCGCTGGCCGCGCGGATGATCCATGTCCTATGTCTTCGTTAACCTGGCTATGTACTGCTGCATGGCAGTTCGGTCCCCGTTACGGGACCCATGTCCCAACTTACACTACGTGTACCGTCAATCGAGACACATGCATACCATCACAAAGACAGTAAAAAACTCGAAATCACTGCTGAACACGGAAAGTCATGAACTGTGAGAGAAACTCGGGCTTACTTATTCTAACAGAAGGTTAGAATGGAGTCTTTTCTTATACTCCAAGATGTAATGGACATTGTTCTATGAAATGAGGAGGAACCTCAAGTACAAGCTGATGTACCAAAATATAAAAAGAGAGCTAGAATGGCTCTTCATTTTATAAAAATGAATGTCTCTAATGAGATATTAAGAGAGATTGGATCTTGCACTACTTCCAAAGAAGCTTGGGATGCACTCAAGGCTATCTATGAAGCTAAGAACACTTCTAGAATTCTTACTCTTAGGAATCAAATTTCGGAAAGTTTCCAAAGAAGTGAGGAGAGAGTGCATCTAACTATATATTGAGGATCAAAGATCTTCATACGGAGCTTGCTTGTGTTGGTGTCACAATCAACCAAGATGAGCTAGTACAAGTCATTCTTAATGCCTTGAAAGAAGATTATGATATTCTTGTTCAATCTTTTGCTATTAAGGATGGGCTACCCAACTTGGAGGCTCTTCAAAGAATTCTAATTTTCGAGGAAGCAAGACACAAGTATAAACTCTCAAGGATGAACAAGCTCAAACACATTGAAGATGACAAAGCTCTCTTTGTCAAGGACATGCATAAAGGAAGGAGCAAAAATCAACAATATGAAGCCTTCAACAAAGACAAAGCCAAGGAGAAAGACAAAGATGATGATTCATCTCAACCTTGTACTTTCAAATCCAAGAAGAAGATCAAGTGTTTCTTTTGTGAAAAAAAAGAGGCATTATGCCACTAATTGCTTCAAAAAGCAGAATCAACTCAAGCAAGCCAACATCATTAATGAGAAAGAAGAAGACTCTATTGCAAGTGAAGGAGAAGGATCCCTTATGGTGTCCAGTTTTTCATCTACACCCTTCAAGAATGATGGATCTTGGTATATTGATAGTGGTACATCATCACACATGTGTTGCTCCAAGAAATATTTTTGATTCTATTGTACCTTATGAAGGTTTTAAGAAATCAATATATATAACAAATGATCATGAATGTACTATTGAAGGTGTTGGGAGTTTTCCCTTTAAAGCTTGCATCTTCTAAAATTTTACCTCTTGCCAATGTTCTTTACGTTCCTAAACTCACAAAGAACTTGATTAGTGTTAGTAAATTGCTTGATCATGGACTTGATGTGAAATTTAATATCAATACTTGTACTATTAAGAAAGGTGATGAGATCCTTGCACATGGATCTAGATATAGTGGCATTTTCAAGTTAAACCTTATGAAAGTGCAAATTCTTGTGATGTTGTTTTATGACTACTATTTCCAAGGAGGAGCTATGGCATAGGAGATTGGGACATCCCAATTTCAAATCTATGCTTTCTATGGTCAAAAGGATGCAAAAGCCATTGGCTTACCAAGATCACTTTGACTTGATTATGAAGAAACCTTTGCACAAGTGGCAGAGATGGTGACAATAAGAATTATCATATCTCTTGCTATCTATTTCAAGTGGAAGGTGTTCCAAATGGATTTCTCCAATGCTTTTTTGAATGGTTATCTTGAGGAGGAGATTTACATGGAACAGCCTCAAGGATTTATCAAGGATGAGTCCAAATTTTGCTTGCTATTTAAAAGTCTTTATGGACTTAAGCAAGCACCAAGGTCTTGGTATGCTAGACATAATTCCTTCCTTGTCTGGCTAGGATTTAATCTTAGTGACTATGATCCTTCATTGTATATAAAGTTTCATGCTAGTGATATTGTCATTCTTCTAATTTGGGTTGATGATATTATCCTAAGTGAAAGTCGTATCAATTTAATTGAAGAAACTAGAGTTGCACTTGGAAATGAATTCAAGATGCAAGATCTTAGAGAATTGCATTTCATCTTAGGCCTAGAGATTGACTTTTGTAATGATCAAGATTTTATATGTCAGTCCAAGTATGCTCTTTCTATGTTGAAAAAATTTAATATTTTAAATTGTAAGAGCATAGATACTCCAATGGAGCAAGTTGTAAAAGCCTAATAAGGGAGATGAAAGATCCTTCATGGACATCACCCTTTTAGGAGTCTTATTGGCTCCTTAATATGGCTTACCATAACTAGGGCTGATGTAAGTTTTAGTGTTCATGAATTGAGCCAATTAATGCAAAATCCTACTATTCATCATTGGAAAATGGCCAAAAGAGTACTAAGATATATATCGTCAACCTATGATTATGGTTTGTTGTACAAAAGTGAAGACCTTTCTATCATTGGTTATTCTAACTCGGATTTTGCTAGTGATAAAGTGGATCGGAATTCTACAAGTGCATATGTTATATATCTTGGTGAAAATCTAATATCTTGGCTTTCTAAGAAGCAAGATACAATATCTCTCATCTTGTGAAGTCGAATACAAAGCACTTACTACTACAACAAAAGAAGTGTTAGGAATCAAGAGGTTTCTTTTGGAGCTTTAGAATATCAAGGAGGAAGATCTACCAATGATCATGTGTGATAATATTTCGGCACAAGCCCAATATTCCATGCAAGGAACAAACACATTGAAGTTGCACATCATTTCGTGAGAGAGAAGCTCATTGGAGGAGAAATCCATTTGGAGCACATCGACACATCATCATGTATTGCAGATTTGCTCACCAAACCTTTGGGCAAAAATTCCTTCATTTAGCATAGGTCCAACCTTGGATTAATTCCAAGATCAATGTTCAAGTCAAATAGATAACTTTTTAGGAGTGTTGAAAATGAAAAATCCATCTATCTTGACTTTTGGGGTTTGATGGAATTTACACCATGTATGTAGGTTTTCAACTTGAAAATGCCAAATTTGGGCTAGTAGAAACCCGAGCCACTACATTGCATGAAGTCCCAGTTTTCCAATGTGACATGCAAGGCATGCAAAAGTTCTAATGGACACATGCAAGTAGATTTGTACATTTGTACTTGAGACATTGCCACATGCGGAAAGTAGATAGAAGTAGGTGGATATACATGCATGCAAAATGATAGGTGTCAAGTTAGAAGTAGAAATCACTGTAAGAAGGGTGTGGTTTGTGAGCTGCTCTACCTCGAGCTATTACATCCACCATAAATGTAAGTGAGAATGCTTACTATTTTTTATGATGAATCAAGCATTGAAGCTACTTCATGTCATTTTGGATTTGTAGGCTTGAATTGATTTTCTCTCTCTCGAAACCTGAGTAGAAGTCTATTTCATACATTCATAATGCTTTGTACTTTCTCCAAAAGTGTGAAAGTATTCATGCTTTGGTTATTTGCATTCTAGATTATGTTCTTGCCATAGAATCAATCTCTAGATTGTTAAATTCACTCTACATGAGATCTATGTGCTAACATAAAGATTGGTAAAGATCATTCACACAAATTTTGTGGTTCCCCAGATGTGTGAACATTCTAGAATTTTGTCAAAATTAGGACATGTGTTGACCTTTGATGGAACTTGAGGTCATGACCCTAGTACATGTGCCTAACTCTCGAAAAAGATCAGAAATTATTTCCTCGCGGTGTTTTTGTGATGTCACTCTTGCCACATACCTAGTAGTAGATGGCCAATCTACGTTAGCAACAACTGCACCAATTGATGGACTTGAATCATCACTTGCAACAGGATGTGTCACATCTGCCCCAAATATAATAGTCGGAACCCCAAACATGTTAGGAAGTTGCCTTGGAAGTTCATCATCATGTAAAGTAACCTTATTACCTCTAGCTTTGACATTTATTTTCATCTCAAGATTTGCAAGATATTGAGATAAGCCAGAACCACCATTGTTAAGAACCTTTGTCAAGCAACACTAGGTCACTACTCCTATTTCAATTTCACTAACCCTCTTCAATTCACCATGGAGAGGAGTTTTCCTATCCATTAAACAAACAATCAGTTGTAGGCTTGCGGGTTCCGTGTTTCCTATGGCTTTGCGTGCTTCATCATTCATTCTCTTCAATACAACCTCTATGTTGTTTTCTAATCTTGCCTTCCTAAACGGGACAATTGGTGCATAATTCATTAAAAGACCCAGGCCTGCACACCTCTTTGTCAGGTTTCTTACAAACTCCTGAACTTTAAACTCTTGGGCATTGAAAAAATCAAGAAGTGCCCAATTTTCTATACGTGCACCCTCAACAAATGTCGAGTTCATAAGGTTCCATTGGACTTTCGCAGGAGTGACCTGATTTCGTTTTGCTCCACCATACCTCAGCTTGGGAGGATCTAAGATTCTAAACTTCTGTCATTTTTCTGGTTATACCTAGCCCAAATTCCTTCGAAAAAATATCTCTGCATAAATAAAAATATATATATTATCTTCAGAGCAAATGAAAGTAAAAATGCATCTAAAACAAACTTTCAGGTGATTGCCCATCACTATGAACAGTAAGCAGTACAATCAAGCAGGCAGCCATCACATTAATAGACGTGGCTCAAGAAAGAGGGAAAGACATTTTAATCATGAAACAACTACAATAGTACACATTATCAGCATACAGGATTGGCATTACATACCTCCAGGGGCGGTATCTTGTTCTAATATGTTTACGATAGCATCTTCTCTCGTAAGGCTTTTTTGAAGTCATTCTAAAAATATTTGTTGTCTGATTGTCAGTAAGCTTCCCAGGAAAATTTTGTCTTGCTGAAATCTTGCAGACTTCTATAGGCAAGTAAGTTGCTTTGTTGGGCTGAACTAACAAACTTGGAAGTTGTGGAAACTTTATATGGTAATCGTAAGTATTCCTGAAATAATCCACCAGAAACACTTCCTGTCCATCGAGATTGAACTTCAGGTCCTTTGTTGGAACTTCTTGCAGCCCTGCAATCAGGTATTTACGTGGACTCTTTTGGTGCATAACTTCTACTTTTAGACGCAACAAGGACTTTCTAGCTCTCAGTTTCTCAGCACCACCAAGATATGATGAAGGATTGAATCGTGGTAACAACTTACAAGATAGTCTAGAACGTTCATTTCCTCCCCCTGCATTGTTGGGCGCAAACTCTGGTAAAACCCTGTCCAGCCAACAAGTCCACCAACTAATTTTTGGAAGCCCAACTTATCGTGGAAGAATGATCTACCTACAGGAACATAATAAGCAGTGGGTCCTTCCCGTAGAACGACATCAAGTGCTTGCAAAAAGTCTTGTGGCATATGTGTTTGCCTCTTATCTAAAAATAAATTCAACTGTGTTCGATCCAGCTTTGCCACAAGCTTAGTGGTGACTTTGAAAATTCTCTCCCTCTCCTTTTGACCACGTTCCTCAGGAAGTGAAACATCAAGCGTTTTACTGTCAAACAGAAATGGACCTGCAGCATACATACTCTTGCTACCATCATAAACCGGCAGCTTATTTGCAAGCGCTACACTTTTGTGAGATCATACCAGCGCACTGATAGGAAGACGAGCTACAGGTTTGGATGCAATCCGTGGCTGAATGTCTACATCGTAATGATAAATTGTGCCAACATTTAGCTCAACTTTAAAATGATTCACCTTTATCGAACAATTGGCGACTTTAATACCAAACCCTGGTCTGGACAAGGCAACAATGGTCTTTGAAGAAACATGAGCAGTTTCTCTCGATGCCTCTGAAGTCTCAACAGATTCTGTTGGTGTCACCACCACAGGCAGTAATGATGCAGCTACATCACTAGGAATCTCCCCACTTGTTGATCTTGGGTCAATAGCTTCCTCCTGACCTGCAGCTCTTTCGATTTCTATGTGTTTAAACCTTGCTGCCAGTCTCTTAGCCTCAGGTGTTAGCACAGATTTCGTCGCTTCAAAGGTTTCACCTATTAATTGAAAGGGAGGAACAGGACATGCATCATTGACTGTAATTTGAACCATAATCTGATAAGTAATCATCAACAAATAAACTCGAGTCCTAAAATAAAGAGAGATAATCTAGCAACTTAATAGATTGAACTTAAGCATTCTAGTGACAGTTGAGAATTCTTGTAACATGGAGCACCAACGTGCAGAGATAACATGATATGAAGGTTTCCACATGCGCATTTTACGACCCACATAAGACCAATATCAACATCATATAAGGCCATACAGACCCCAAAACTTGAGTCCTAAAATAAAAAAAAGATAATCTAGCAACTTGTTACATTTAACTTAAGCATTCTAGTGATTTTTTACATTGGAAAACAAGTACAATTGAGAATTCTTATAACATGGACCGCCAATGTGCAGAGATAACATGATATGCTGGTTTCCACATGCGCATTTTGTGACCCACATAAGACCAATATGAACATCATATGAGGCCAAATAGACCCCAAAACTCGAGTCCTAAAATAAAGAGAGATAATCTAGCAGCTTGATAGATTTAACTGAAGCATTCTAGTGGTTTTTTACACTGGAAAACAAGTATAGTTGAGAATTCTTGTAACATGGACTGCCAATGTGCAGAGATAACATGATATGATGGTTTCCACATGCGCATTTTTTGACCCACAAGACCAATAACATCAGATGAGGCCAAACAAAGACAATGATTCATATGTCCACCATGGAGTGAATCTCTCCACCTTCGAACCTTTTAGAATGAAGTTCATTGGCTGCAAACATCAACTGAGTGATAAGGACTTCCAAGAAATTATAGAACCATTCGAAACATCCTTTCCAAATAAGGTCCTAGGCAAAAGACTCGAGAGGATTGAAGACAATTCACTCTAAAGCTTCACTCAATCACACTGAATTTTCCAAAACCATAAATAAAATACTTAAAAAGCAACATAGCAAAGCATAACAATGATGATAGTATAGTTGGTGACAAGCAAAATTCATATATGGGTTTCGAATCATTACAAAATCTCTTCAGGGTCATCCATAATTGAAAATATGTGGAAAAAATCAACAAACTAGGAAACTTTTTGAGTGCAAAAAAGAAAATGTACTATATCCGTAAAGCTCATATCCTACTAAGAGACGTTTTGAAATTTGTTGTTGAACGATAGAATTGGAAAAAGATAACCAAATCTTCTAAGTCATAAAGAGATAAGATAATTAGTAAGCATGGTAAACTTCTGCCCAATAAAGTTACTGCAACCTCTGTCAATACCAAAAGGAAAATGGTTCAACCTCATATATATGGATTTCAATTTGGTTTGCAAGTGGTGGTGGACAGATACACAAAAGTGGCACAAACCTTTTAAATAAGAAATCTTACTATTCAACGAGCTTATTTGACAAACTTTATGGTTTACCGCCGACAATAGTTTGTCAATGATTGCATCATCATATAATGATAGTTTTCCTTTGTTACTTTCGCCAGCAAGCCAACTAGGTTTGAATGCACCACTCTCCCACTCTCTCATGGAGGTCACTTGGTGTACTTTCCACTAGGGTGTGGACAATCGGCAAGAAAGGGTTGAAGTGCATGAAAGTTGGCAAAAACTCATTCTGAAGGGGGACCATTGGATCTCACTCTTTGTACTTCTTGGAGAGTTAGTAGATTTTGGATTCTTGTTGTCTTACTTCATATGAGTGGAGAGCTTCATGGAATTTGTTGGAGAGTAGCTTGTAGTGAGTGAATTTGGAGTGTATTTGTCTTGTTCTTGGACTCTTGTGTGGTAGTTGCCTTGTTTCTTGTTGTGTTGTCTTATTTTATAGTATGCTCAACTGTGTGTGTGATGAGGGTTTGAGGATGAAGCATAGTGTCCTGCATTGTTGTTAGTTGGTTGAGTTTAGTGAGTGATTGGGTTGAGAGGATGATTGTTAATTTACTTTCATGTATCTTGCTTGTTTGAGAGAGTTAATTGCTTAAAGAGTGTTTAAATTGTTGTCTTTTGGTAGGGTTTGAGTGAATGTTAGAATGTTAGAGTGAATGATTGCTAATGAGTGAGGAGAGTTGTCTTGTGAAGAGAGTCTGAGGATGCATACTAATTGCTTGCTTCTTGTTGTGAGTGGTGAGGTTGTGCAATGTGTGTTAATGTGTTGAGTGTGAAGTTGTGTTGGAGTTTGTGTTTGTACTCTTTGGGTGAAGGGTCGCTGATTTTTCTAGCCATTATTTTTTCTTTTTACATCTAGTTGATTTGAAATGTGCATAGTGGTTAGAACTGCATTGACTTTCATGGGTTTGATATTATGCTACAAAGCTCCTTGAAAATATGATGTTTGATGTTATAAAGAGAAATCATGGGCCTCACATCAGGTTGTAGCATTCATTACTAGGGTTCCTCCATTTTTTGGCTACCTACACTCACATTCTATGAGTTCAATTTATCTTTGTGGTTTTCTGTAGTTTCTATTTACCATATTGACTTGTTTTCAATTGGAATGATGTTTTTCTACTTGCAATTCGTATTGGTTTCTATCATAATGAATGAATAGTTTTTATAGATTATTAGTGAATTGATTGTGCATTGTGGTAGACAAAACATTCGTTCTAAGTACTCGGAATGATTGTGGATGCCAATTGTTATGAAGTATGATGTGCCTTGTCTTGTACATTAGCCGTTCACTTTGCGCTTGTAATTTTTGTCATCATGGAATCGTCTTCTTGCAAGTGAATAGATGTCTTAGACTAGTTGGATGCATGCCTATATCATTGATGTGAAAGCATGTAATTCTAAAGCCAGTTAATATTCAGTTTACTAGCTAATGTACAGTTGCCTAGTTAGTCAAAGTTGAAATCGTTCTCATTTACTATTTATGGGGTTTTGTCAAGAGTGCATTAATTGGGCCCCACCTCTATGAGACACCAGAGTGCATTAATTGGGCCCCACCTCTATGAGACACCAGAGCAGGTAGTCCACCTATCGAATCCTAGCACAAGGGAGGTCCAATTTTTTACAAAGATCAAGTTCTTGAGGAGTGACAATGGTGGTGAGTACATTTCTACCAAGTTCAAAGCATTTTGTGATGTGAATGGGATCAAGAGGGAGTACACAAGCCAAGGACACCACAACAAAATGGAGTGGCCAAGAGGAAGAATAGAACCCTTTGTGAAGGACCAAAGCCAATAGATTCACTGTTTGAGAGTTTGGCGAAGGTTACTTTTACCAAATTTGTCAAAATAGCCCGATAAGAGATTTTGTACCCAAAATAACATTGAAGAACCTTCACCGAGTCAAACTTCGCCCAGGAAACATTTGCCAGTACTATTTTTAGATTCTAGTTTTCCAGATCAAGCCTCGGTCAAATTTTTGAACAATTCTGTTACAATTTGACCAGCCCTAGTAGTGCAATAGCCTAGCCCTCAAATGAACCGCCAAATTATTCCAACAAATTTTGCTACCACAAGTCATGATCCTCAACCTCAGCTATGCTTGAGGATCAAGGGATCCCCTGTTTTTACTCAGATGGAATTGAAGTTTCTATTTATCTCTTATTTACCGTGCAACAACGTTTCTACAGAAACAGAGCACCTGTCCAATGTTATGGCCATGGAGAGAACCATCGCATCGCCGAGTGCCCATACAAAGGCACCTACACACCTATTTGTAGGGAATGTGGCCATGGCCATTGCTATAAAGATTGCCCATTCCGACCCATAGAGTTGCAAATTGATGCACCTATCAATTTCGCAACCATTGTACATGATAGGAGAGCGAAGCCCACAAAATTAGAAGCCCCATATCTATGTTCAAACACGTGCCCGACATTTGAAGGAGTCCCCAGTGGTAGAGAGAATTTTGAACGAGGAGCATAGTCAACCCCATACTATAAGCCATTATACTAAATCCACTAAACCAGGAGAGTACCCCAACTCGCAAAAAGAAAAAGATTGCTAGATCAAGGTAAAAAAGTGGATACAAGAGGAGCAAGCTAAGGCCCCTATTGGTGATCTCAATTGGCCAATAGAACCTATGGAGCCAGCCGAGCCTGAAACAAGCATGAGAACTGAAGCTACAACTCCTTTATATGAAGGGGCAAAGGTTTTTAGACTGTCAGCATGCTTGCTCGTCCTAAATATTCAAGTTGTGTAAAAATGGAGTAATCAAAGTGTTGATGCATTATTCAGGTGACTATTCATCTAACTTTAATATTTTTTGTTTCTCTCATCATTCCCAGTCGTTACAAGGTAAAAAACATGAATGTCTATCTAGAGCCTATTGTCAAGGTATTGCAAATTCTTTGGAGAGGATTTTGTGTATATGACATTTCACGTCCTATCAGATCTCGAGAATTTGAACTAAAAGGTATTTTGATGTGGACGATGCATGATTATCCTGGATTGGGTGAGTGTAGCGGTTTTTCTACTTCCGCACCGGAAAGATTAACGAGTAAAGATTGGCTTGAGAAATGGAACAATGCAACGAAGAATTCCACTTCCATAGAGGGTATGAAAAGGTTATCCATATTTTATACACTCCCATATTGGACGACATTAAAAATAACTCATTTATTGGATCCAATGCACATTTTAAAAAATGTGGGAGAGTCACTATGGAGACACTTCAATTAGTGAAAAGGTCTGTATGCACAAGTCCTTGATGAACTAAAAGATTTTTTTGAAATGCAACACTTGTGGACTAAAGATGGACAAGATTCAAGGTCAAGATCAACTCGTGCACCGTGGATTTTGTCGAAGGAAGAGAGTACAAATATAAAGGCAGTTATTCGACATATGCAATTTCCCACTAGATACTTGGGGTCTATGCATTGAAAGGGTCTTTCATTGAAGATATACGAAACATTATCTCAGAATTGTCGACCTTTACAAGGTGTTGCTCATGAGTCTTAACGTCATTCACATGAGCACATTTTGCATGTATATATATATATTATTGACTCATTTCTATTTTTGTATGTGTCGAATATGCAGATGGATATATTCAAAAGACATAAATACAGAAGATATAGGATGCATGCATCTCAAAGCTATTGAGATTGTTTGTGCTTTCGAGAGATGCCTTCCTCCATCATTCATGGACATCCAAATTCACCTGTTGGTTCATCTTGTTGATGAGGGGAAGCTAGCGGGCCTTGTGAGTTCAAGATGGATGTTTTTTTTAGAGCGATTTATGAAAGTCCTAAAAGATTTTATTCACCAAAAAGTGTGTGTAGAAGGTAGTATGGCGGAAGGTTGGATGGCATAAGAGTCTTTGTTTTACATTACAGAGTACTTGACATGATTAAAATCAAGGGCTCCAAGACTGTGGCATGATAGTGATGAAGAGGGCAACAAACAAGAGAGCATTCCACAAGGAAAAGGAATGCGTGCTAAATTTTTCGAGTCTATGAGAGACAAGGTTTGCAGTATCATGCTATACAACATAGAAGAATTGTCATCTTGGATTGATTTATACATAAAATTCAAAGATCAACATAATATTTATAGAACGCGGTGGCGTCGGTCACATAGGGGCCAGGCTTTCCCATTTGAATTGGAGAATATCCCCGATCAATGCAACATTTCTTGGCTATATGAAGCCATGAATGATGCTTGTGCGAGTGGAAAACAAATATCAAATTTGGAGTGAGATCTTGCACATGGTTGTAGTTGGCATGTTTGTCTCTAAACTCAGACTCATCATTTATTATTTATATAATAATTTCTTTGGCATTGTAACACATTTCAAATATATGTTGTTTTCCCACTCGCTTGTATTGTTTGTATGTACACAGATAGCTCTGTATGTACACAGATAGCCCTTTATCCTGATCCATCGAATACAAGGTGGCTATTTGTCATGCAAGCAAAGACAAGAAAATAATATATTTTCCAAAATATCGAGCTCGAAGATGCGACAATATACAATCATGATGAAGAAGATGAAAGCAATCGCGATATGGAAAATCATGCAGAAGATAATCTGCATAATGAAGAGGACGAAACAATTGATTATCTTGTGGAGCCAAATGAGCATGACGATTGGGATGTCACTGACAATGACGTAAGAGCCAAAAGTCAAATCAATAAAGTCATTGATGATGATACTTCTAATCTTCCAACAAGAATAGATCATTTGTTTGAAATCCGTGAAAGAATTAGACTACTAGATGAGTGTGACAGTGATGCAAACGATCAAGAAGATGAACTGTAGGCACCTATGTCCATTTCAGGAAGTATAAGTAGGCTTGAACTACATTTAGAACTTGACTCAGATGAATGGCGAGATATCAATGATTTTGTAAATGAGGAATTGTATGCAAATGAGATTGACTGAATTGTATTAAAAAATATATTCAATTGATGCTAGCAGAGATTTTTTGTGTTTATATATCTCAACATTTCATACAATATTTCACACTTCTCTTCTTTTTTATTCTATTAAAATATTTGGTTGATATCTAACTAATTTCAATTGATGCTCCAAGAGTGTGATCTCTCAACTCGAACCAGGTTTGAGTTGATATCTTGGTTATGCTGTTGAAAATATGAACTCAACAAAAGGTCTGAAGAGTTTCCAAACCATATTATTCCTAAGATTATTCCTCTACAAACAAAACCCGAATGACGATTACTCTTCAATTCTACATTTATTAGAACCAACGTTTTGCACTTTTTGACCCAAGGTGAATCTGGAAATCGATCCACAAAGACAAATCCAAGTAAATTGAGACAATATTCATATTTTGGGACTTTTTACCACCTAAAATTGACAATTTAGGGTGAATAAAAGTGGTAATTTTAGGAGAAAAATGGCTCTTGGTTTGAAAATTGTGCCGCATTCTTTGAAACATCTCTCTCTCTCTCTCTCTCTCTCTCTCTCTCTCTCTCTCTCTCTCTCTCTCTCTCTCTCTCTCTCTCTCTCTCTCTCTCTCTCTCTCTCTCTCTCAACTAAAAAAAAAATGTGCATGAAAAAATGTTGGCACAGGTCCTGGAAAAACTTGCCAATCTTCAGCATCACCAGCAAAACTTCAAGAAGTGTGCTATTGATTCTACAGTTCATATGATTTAATTTAAATATATAAGCCATATTCAAAATATTAGATAAGGCTTTTCAAGTTCTCCTTTTAGGGAATGCGATTTAGAAAAAACCATATCAAACTTTACATTTTGCTCCCCAAAACATGATTTGAAAAATGGATTCCCAAGGGAAAGCCAGTCCCATCATGGACAAGCTTGATGGAGCCAATTACCATCTATGGAAATTTAAGATGAAAACTGTACTAATGGCTAAAGAATTGTATGATTGTTATAGGTGCAGAAGGGAAACCCGAGCAGACGACACAACAATCGCCAGATGGAAGCTGAAGGATGTAAAGGCTTTCGCGTTGATCATCCTCAACATCATGGATACCCAGATCGGCCATGTATCTGAGGCCCAGACATCGAAAGAAGTCTGGGACATCTTGAGCACACTATACGAAGTGCGAGAAATGCGAGATATAGCTTCCAAGCTACATCTCAGGAAGAAATTTTACTCCCTCAAGATGGCGAATGATGATTCCTTGCAGAATCACATTAATCAATTCAAGAACCTGCTAAGGCAAATGGCCATTGTCGGATCTATCTCTTTCGAGAGTCATTACTATGTTGTTGCAGAAAGACACGTGGAGGAACGAAGCCTCAAGTTCCTCAGCTGATTCTCACGCTCTATATACCAACAAGAGCACGACTAAGCAGAAGAAGAAGAAGAAAGACCCGAAGCAATTGAAGCCAGACCAGAAACTAGCTAAGCACAAAGAATAGTCGAATCCGCAGGCAAAGAAGAAGCTGTTCTGCAGATACTGCAAGCAAAACAACCACGAAATTCAAGACTGCCGGATACTTCAAGCAAAGAACAACAACAAGGGGCAGTCGAATCAAGTGGCAAATGCAGCTGCAGAAGCTCCACAGTCTATTCAAGAAGTGGATTATGATGCCTTCATGACCAACCATCAAGGAGCATCCGGCGACAGTTCTTGGTTCCTGAATTCCGGAGCCACTCAGCACATGACCAGTCTCATTGGCTGTTTCGAGTCCTATACACCTTACAGTACCTAGAAATTTGTTCATCTTGGTGACAATAGCACACAAGCTATTAAAGGTGAAAGTTCTATAAGATTAAGCTTTGCAAATGGTCAGTCTAAGCTACTCTCTAAAGTCCTGTATGTACCAAATTTGTCTACGAATCTACTCTTTGTAAGCAGAATCACAGATCTAGAATATAGAGTAGAATTCGAATGTGATCAGTGCAAAGTAGTTGATAGGACAGGCAAGATCCTAGCACTCGGAAAGAGGCATGGATACTTGTATAAATTAAGTCATTGCTTTTTTGCCTCTAGTCAGGCGCTCAATACTTCTATTCATGCAAATAAAAGTTACTTTGGCATTATAGACTTGGTCACTTGAATCATGCTGTTGTACAACAAATGTCTAGACAATCTATTGTTCTTGATCTCGACTATCCTCGTGATAAAGTCGAGTTACTTGTTTGTCAAGACTGTCTAGTTGGTAAACAGACTAGGAAACCATTTAAATCAAGCCATCAACATATTGCTAGAGGATTGTTAGACATTGTACATTCAGACATTTGTGGCCCGATGAAAAATCCTTCGCTGAAGGATGCAAAGTATTTTATAACTTTTATTGATGAATTTTCTAGAAGAACCATGGTATATTTTATAAAGAAGAAATAAGAAGCCTTCGACTGCCTTAGAATCTTCAAGGAGCGTGCAGAAAAAGAGACTGGACGGATGATCAAGGCTCTAAGGTCAGACAATGGTAGAGAATATATCTTTATCAAGTTTAAGGAGTACTACCAAAGCCAAGGCATTGAGCAACAATTCATCACTTCTTACAGTCCTCAGTCTAATGGCTCAGCCGAGAGGAAGAACCATACTCTAGTTGAATCAGCCAAATGTATGTTAGCGCATGCATTGCTGCCCAATAGATTCTGGGTTGAAGCTATCTCCACTGTAGCTTACATCCAGAACAGATGTTCGACCAAGGCCCTCTCATGCAAGACACCCCACGAGGTGTGGATAGGCCCTAAGCCTTCTGTGAAGAACCTAAGAGTGTTTGATTGCATTGCCTACGTGTAGATCCCAAAAGACACGAGGAAGAAATTAGACTTCCAAGGTTTCAAGACCATCCTGATTTGATATACTTCATTTGATAATACTCACAAGCTGTATGATCCCGATACCCATTAAATCTTGTATAACCGAGATACAGTCTTTATCGAGGATCAGTTCGTCGACCTCAAAGGCAAGGATATTGCTCCAGGAGAACCTTCATCACCTGCCATTGACACGATAGTCTGAGCCTCTGGCTCAGGCGTGTCTATTGTCGACCCACTTCTTGAAAGTGAATCAGACGAAGACGTTGCTGCTACCCAGCAACAAGTCCCAAGAGTGGTTCATCAGTCAAATCCTCCCAAAAGATCAAGCCAAGTGCGCACACAGCCCACAAAGTATACTCATGAGTCTGCATGTCTCTTGGTACAGGAATTGATTACAGTCAAGAAGGCACTCAATCAACCAGACTCCGATCTCTGGAGAGAAGCTATGGAGAGGGAGTATCCCTCTCTGATCAAGAACCAGACATGGTCATTAGTCGAAGCTCCTATTGGCTGCAATATCATTGAATGAAGACAAGACTGGTAGCACGAGGATTCACTCAGATTTCGAACGTCGACTACAGCGAGACTTTCAGTCCAGTAGTCAAACATTCGTCGATCCGAATGCTCGTCTTATGCTGCAGCTGTCGACCTCAAAGTACATCAACTTGATGTACAAATAGCTTATCTAAATGGAGTTATACAAG
Organism: Diphasiastrum complanatum; assembly: GCA_029204225.1. Lineage (NCBI taxonomy): Eukaryota > Viridiplantae > Streptophyta > Lycopodiopsida > Lycopodiales > Lycopodiaceae > Diphasiastrum > Diphasiastrum complanatum. Next base: position 30,186,213 of record CM055108.1, on the reverse strand, counting down.
AAGATATCTACATGACCTAGCCCGAAGGATATGTTCTGGAAGATATGAAGAATCATGTCTGTAAACTCCACAAAGCACTGTATGGCTTGAAACAGTCTGCCAGAGCTTGGTTTCAGAGGATCAACATAAGGATTTAAACCAAGCACTGTTGATTGCAACGTCTATTCCAAGTCAGTGCAGCAATTCTTCATTATCATCACCTTATATGTGGATGATACGTTGCTCTTCAGCAACAATACCAATCTGGTCAAGGATTCCAAGTAGATGTTGTTTTCAGAGTTCAACATGACTGATCTGGACGAAGCTCACTTCTGTCTGGACGCTTAGGGAAAGAGTCATATAGCTCATTCCGCTGCGCATGAACGCTTTCCGTTCGAGTTTGTTTCTCGTTTGCTTCTTTTTCGTGTTCGTTTTTTTTTCGAGTTATTTTCATTTCTCACACACGACACACCCTCTTTCTCCAACATCAGTGACCGTGACCCAAAATTCATTGGGAATTTTTGGCAAGCAGTATTTGAAAAGTTGGAAACAACTTTAAGTCTGAGTTCTACAGATCAATCGAAATTAGACGGTCAAATGGAAAGGACCAACGTCGTGGCATACCAACAACAAAATGATTGATATTTGTACTACAAACGGGTATTGTTCCTATTGGAGAGCAATAAAAGGACTAATACTGTCATTATTAGTGCAAAATGGAGAACAACCAAGAATGGATAGAATGGAGAGTGATTTCGGTTAAGTTGGTCATCTACGGACGTTTCAGCAATGAGGTAGCCAAGACCACCTTAGGGTTCTATATAATCAAACACCGAAAGATATTGAATACTTCATTACAGTTTCAGATTCAAAGAACTTAAGAAAGCAAATACTTCGGAAAAGAAGAAGCTACACTATGAAATCTGTTCCTTTATCTTGACAGTAGCTTATCATGAATCTAACTCCTATGACCTACGCAAATCATAAAATTGTAGGCTACAAACACTTCACTAGACAATTCCAATCCAAACACTGTGAAATAAGCATTAGCATACAGTGCCGTAAACTTTCTATTACCAAACTGAATTACCATGAAAAGCATAGAAAATATTCACAATAGAAAAAAGTTGTGTGATTCCGAACACTCACATTTACATTATTTGTATTCACCATTTGCAGAGTACAAAGATATGTGCATTATAGTCTAGACATTGCAAAGAAGAGAGATTGCTACACCTCTATACAAGAGTCCGAGAACACAAGGGTTCTGAACTTGTAGATGAATAGCAAAAATAGTAAATCTACATTAAAGTACCAACAAAGCTTGTAAGCCTCTGTTCTGCATTGTGTCTGAATGATCTATAATGGCAGAAGCCTGACAAGTTATAACAAAGGCAAAAACGTGCTAGAGAGAAGAGGCACTGCAACTGCTGCAAGAAAGAGAGCAAATGGGATTTTGACATGTGTTACAAGGCTCTCATTAGCCATTAAGAAGCTACCAACATAGGTCTGATAGTTAGAAACATGTTTGATGGCTGTAAATTCGACGCCACCACCAAATAGAGCTTAGTAAAAGGGCTGGTGACTCATGGAAGTGTGCTGAGAACTGTCCATAACAGTGTGCCCTGACAGATGGCTGCTGGAAAACATTTGTAGAGGGCCGCAGACAGCCGCTTGTGGAGGAGCGCTACTGCTCTGCCTGGAGATGAAACTTTGGAGTGTGATTACTAACTGCCTTAGGAACTGCCGCAGATCTGTTAGATGGGCGATGTAGGACCTGCTCCTCTGATGTGGCTCAAATCAGCCGTAACTGATCAAAAGAAGAGCGCTAGAATGCTGGCTGTGTGAAAATCTGCTCATAAGAATGCGCTGGAAGAAAATGCATGAGGAATGGCCGATGCAGGCCCTGTGAAATGCTTGTAGAGGGCCGCAGACAGCCGCTGGAGATAATGGAAACTGCCCTATAGAAATCGATGGTGGCTATCTATCGTTGCAGCCCTAACTGCTATTAAGACCTGTATTGGAGAGAATGAGTGGAAAGAATGCGTGGACTGCCCAAAACTGCCTTTGTAGATGGCCGCTTGCTAGAAAATGCCCTTTAAGTTTGTGACTCAGGTCCTCGAATTTGGTTCAAAGAGAGAGGGTGGAATTCGAATGTAGCCTTATTAAGGACTTTAGCATTTCTTCACTCAATGAAAGAGTGCCTTTGAAAAGTAAACAATTGTGCGAGGCCTCTTGGGATTGGAGTGATATTTTTATCAGGAGTCCATGTGTGAGTGTAATGGTTATTGCAAAACCACATCATTTGTTGTGTCCTGCCATTTACATGAGTTCTTGTGGAGAAAAAGCTTGGTGCGGGGGTTTCTTTAGTTGAGCCAACTATTGCACGATTGCACTTACCCTCCTTTTGTATTAACCCCATACATTTCAAATGACTATTAATGGATGTTCACCTAATTGCCCAAAATGAGTTATGTATTTGCCACTTTACAACAATTTGACCATCTTGAAGCGTGCTCCCTGTCTTTTGTGAAGCTGATGGCATCAGATCGACTTTTCCACTACCACTTCCATCAACTTGAAAGTTTATCCTCTTTGGGCAACCCTTTTCTCAACAATTCTTATTGACATAGTTGTATTCAAGCATACCATCAAAGGTCAACACATGTCCTATTTTGTATGGATGCAAAAGTGAAATTGATGCATCGCAGTCGCCCACTCTCATCTCATTGGATTATGAGGTTCATAATGAGGGGCCCAATCATATTTCAAGGGTCACCACAAATAAGTTAGGATCTCGAGCTACCTCTAGATATATGATGAAAGCACTTTGTACAAAATATACTTTTGAGAGAGAGAGAGAGAGAGAGAGAGAGAGAGAGAGAGAGAGAGAGAGAGAGAGAGATTTAGTCATTGGAAATCAAAATTGCTTGTAATAGAAACCCGACAGCTTGTCTTCTTGGACTTCAGCTACAATTTTCTTTTTGTCAATACTGACCTTTATATAAAGAATGTAATAAAAAGATTTCATGGCCACCTTCATACTTTGAGATATTACAAGTATACAGACATCTTACCATTAATAGTAATATGGATTTTGTTCATAGGTACACTCACATAAATACAAACATCTAGCATTAATATTAATATAAATGTTGTTAATAGCTGCACTCACATAAATATAGGTATATAATTTTTTCCTCACAATGGATAACAACATTTCTATCATTACAAAAAGATAGATACCCTAGAACTTTTTGAATTATGTGGAATGTTAGCATGTTCTCATTTATCATGAATATTCATCTTTTGGACATGGCTCCACACTAGTATGTAAATGTTTCAAAATGATAAACTACAAGAAAAATCTCAATTATTTGCAATTATTTCTATGCAAATAACATGTCTTTATTGTGTTATATGGGTAAGCTTTGTCTTTTATTTACCGTTAAATAAAAGACAATAATATATGACAATTTAAAAAAATCAAATGTAACAAATGTCCCAATTCTTTTTTTCAATATATGTCTACACGTAATGTGAGTCATAGATACATTGATATCCTAACATTTTACATGACCTTGGAAGTCATACCCAAAAGGTCTAGACTATCAAGTTGATCAACTATCTTAGAAAGAAGGTAAGAATTCAACTCAAAGGTGGCCCACAACTTTCCAAAGTGCACTTGTGATTAACTTTTTCCTCGGTGCTTGTAACAGGCCGCAAAATTTTCACCCAAGATTGATGTCATATTTGTATAAAGTTATATTTCTGCCCTCCTCGGTCCTAATTCACAAAACTCATCTCCAGGATCCTGTGAATATCACTTGACCTTGCAAGTAGCAACTAAGATATCACTTGACCTTGTAAGTAGCAACTAAGATAGCTTCAGTTAGTAAAATCGCACAGTAGACTAGTCTTGACAAAATGCAACCTTATCACGAGGAATATAGACTTAATTGACCATACGAATACCAATCATCGACTTTCAGGTTTATTGAGAGTTTTAATTACACAATAAACAGCCTTTAACAGGTTAAGAAAACAGCTAGAATAGGGACTATTGTCTACAGTAATCAAGTCAAACAAAAATTTCCATTAGAAAGGACCAAAGCTAGAAGACAAGTGATCAGAATAATAAATGAGTTTTACTCCCTGTCATGTTTAAAACTTGAATGCAAACAACTTGAGACCAAGCAGCATTTTTCATAAACCAAGCCACTAACTAGCCTTCAACTACTTAACCAAAAAGGAAGGTGAACTTCGAGGCAATAAGGCATATACCCCTACTTCGTTCAGCAGTAATACATAACACTTTGAACACATTTTTGCACTGTAGGGAGCAACTGAACAGCAGGAATAGCAGCTCTTGAACTAGAAGCAGATCCCACACTGACTCCTGACCGGTCACCTCTCAGAGAGGTGGTATCCGAACCACTTCCCGAGCCATCCACATAAAGGCGGGCACGATAAGCAGCGAGATGTGCATAGTATGCAGGAGGTACAATAGAGACAGCCTTAGTGCATCTTGCATAAGTGTAGCATAGACTATTAATCAATCCTTGAAGCTCATCTGGTTTGAACTGATTTTCATCCCAAAGAATGTGATAATGAGTTGGCCGACTAGTACCTTGAATGCCTGCATGACTACAAAGATAAAAATCAAATTCTCGAGGATGCGTAATCACCCGATCTACAACCGTTCCTGGCCACACATTATCATTGAGACTCTTATTGTCAGCTGGAAAAAATCGAGTATGGTGTCTTTTCTGTACCACAACCCAGGTGACTTTTGGCCGGTAATTCTGTTCAAGGGACTGACAAGCTTTCAAAAGTGCATTGAACTCAAAATGCAAAACTGAATAAAACTGCCCTTCACTAACACCATCTCTAAAAAATATAATTTTCTCAGGTTTCCTGCTATTTGTCTTTTGATAATATTCTACGAGTAACTCTCTAACCATTGCTGCAAGATCAGAAATTATTTCCTCGCGGTGTATTTGTGATCTCACTCTTGCCACATACTTAGTAGCAGATGGCCAATCTACATTAGCAACAACTGCAGCAATTGATGGACTTGAATCATCACTTGCAACAGGATGGGTCACATCTGCCCCAAATATAATAGTCGGAACCCCAAACATGTTAGGAAGTTGCCTTGGAAGTTCATCATATAAAGTAACGTTCTTACCTCCAGCTTTGACATTTATTTTCATCGCAAGATTTGCAAGATATTGAGATAAGCCAAAACCACCGCTGTAAAGAACCTTTGTCAAGCAACACTGGGTCACTATTCCTATTTCAGTTTCACTAACCCTCTTCAATTCACCATACAGAGGAGTTTTCCTATCCATTAAACAAACAATCAGCTGTAGCCTTGCGGATTCCCCGTTTCCTATGGCTTTGCGTGCATCATCATTCATTCTCTTCAATACAACCTTTATGTTATTATCTAATCTTGCCTTCCTAACAGGGACAGTTGGTTTATGATTCATTACAAGACCCAGGTCTGCACACCTCTTTGTCAGGTTTATAACAAATTCCTGAACTTTAAACTGTTGGGCATTAGAAAAATCAAGAAGTGCCCAATTTTCTATACGTGCACCCTCAACAAATGTCGATTTCATAAGGTTCCATTGGCCTTTCGCAGGAGTGACCTGATTTTGTTTTTCTCCACCATACCTCAGCTTCGGAGGATTTAAGATTCTAGCCTGAACTTCTGTCATTTTTCTGCTTATATCTAGCCCAAATTCCTTCGAAAAAATATCTCTGCACAAATAAAAATATATATATTATCTTCAGAGCAAATGAAAGTAAAAATGCATCTGAAACAAACTTTCAGTTGTCTGCCCAGCACTATATACAGTAAGCAGTACAGACATCACATTAATAATGTGGCTCAAGAAAGAGGGAAAGACATTTTAACTCATGCATACGGGATTGGGATTACATACCTTCCAGGGGCAGTATCTAGTTCTAATTTGTCTAAGATAGATTTTTCTCGATCGTAAGGCTTTTTTGAAGCCATTCTCAACATATTTGTTGTCTGATAGTCAGTAAGCTTCCCAGGAAATTTCTGTCCCGCTGAAATCTTGCAGACTTCCATAGGTAAGTAGGTTGCTTTGTTGGGCTGAACTAACAAACTTGGAAGTTCCGGAAACTTTATATGGTAATCGTAAGTATTCCTGAAATAATCCACCAGAAACACTTCCTGTCCATCGAGATCGAACTTCAGGTCCTTCGTTGGAACTTCTGACAGCCCTGCAATCCTGTATTTACGTGGTGTCTTTCGGTGCATAACTTCTACTTGTAGACGCAACAAGGAGTTTCTAACTCTCAGTTCCTCAGCACCACCAAGATATGATGAAGGATTGAATCGTGGTAACAACTTAACAAGATAGTCTAGAACGTTCATTTCCTCATAGAACGCTGTGGTTGATAGATCTACATTAAGTGCAAGCCCCTGCATTGTTGGGCGCAAACTCTGGTAAAACCCTGTCCAGCCAACAAGTCCACCATCTAATTTTTGGAAGCCCAACTTATCGTGGAAGAATGATCTACCTACAGGAACATAATAAGCACTGGGTCCCTCCCGTAGAACGACATCAAGTGCTTGCAAAAAGTCTTGTGGCATATGTGTTTGCTTCTTTTTTAAAAATAAATTCAACGGTGTTCGATCCAGCTTTGCCACAAGCTTAATTGTGACTTTGAAAATTCTCTCCCTCTCCTTTTGACCACGTTCGTCAGGAAGTGAAACATCAAACGTTTTGCTGTCAAACAAAAATGGACCTGCAGCATACATACTCTTGCGACCATCATAAACCGGCAGCTTATTTGCCAGCGCTACACTTTTGTGAGATGATACCAGCGCACTGATAAGAAGACGAGTTGCAGGTTTGGATGCAATCCATGGCTGAATGTCTACATCGTAATGATAAATCGTGCCAACATTTAGCTCAACTTTAAAATGATTAACCTTTATCGAAACATTGTCGCCATTAATACCAAGCCCTGGTCTGGACATGGCAACAATGGCCTTTGAAGAAACAGGAGCAGTTTCTCTCGATGCCTCTGAAGTCTCAACAGATTCTGTTGGTGTCACCACCACAGGCAGTAATGATGCAGCTACATCACTAGGAATCTCCCCACTTGTTGATTCTGGGACAATAGCTTCCTCCTGACCGGCAGCTCTTTCGATTTCTATGTGTTTAAACCTTGCTGCGAGTCTCTCAGGTGTTAGCACAGATTCCGTTGCCTGGGTAGTTGCTTCAAAGGTTTCACCTATTAATTGAAGGGGAGGACCAGGACATGTAAGAATAAATGCATCATTGACTAATTTGAAATATAATCTGATAAGTAATCATCGACAAATAGACTATACAACCCCAAAACTCGAGTCCTAAAATAAAGAGAGATAATCTAGCAACTTGATAGATTGAACTTAAGCATTCTAGTGATCTTTTACACTGAAAAAAAAAGTACAGTTGAGAATTCTTGTAATATGGACGACCAATGTGCAGAGATAACATGATATGAAGGTTTTCACATGCTCATTTTTTGTCCCACATAAGACCAATATCAACATCATATTGAGGCCAAACAGACCCCAAAACTCGAGTGAGAGATAATCTAGCAACTTGATAAATTATAGTGATTTTTTATACTGGAAAACAAGTACAGTTGAGAATTCTTGTAACATGGACCGCCAGTGTGCAGATATAACATGATATGATGGTTTCCACATGCGCATTTTTTGACCCACATAAGACCAATGTCAACAATATATGAGGCCCAACAGAGACATATGTCCACCATGGAGTGGATCTCTGCACCTTCGAACCTTTAAGAATTAAGTTCATTGGCTGCAAACATCAACTGAGTGATAAGGACTTCCAAGAAATTATAAAACCATTCGAGACATCCTTTCCAAATAAGGTCCTAGGCAAAAGACTTGAGAGGATTGAAGACAATTCACTCGAAAGCTTCACTCAATCACACTGAATTTTCCAAAAGCATAAACAAAATACTTGAAAAGCAACAGAGCAAAGCATAACAATCATAATATCATTGGTGACGGGTTTCGAATCATTACAAAACCTCCTCAGGGTCATCAAGAATTGAAAATATGTGGAAAAAATCAACAAACTAGGAAACGTAACGCAACCTAAAACTATATCCATAAAGCTCATATCCTACTAAGAGATGTTTTGAAATTTGTTGTTGAATGGTAGAACTGGAAAAAGGTAACCAAATCTGCTAAGTCATAAAGAGATAAGATAATTAGTAAGCATGGTAAACTTCTGCCAATAAAGTTTCTGCAACCTCTGTCAATACCAAAAGGAAAATGGTTCAACCTCATATATATGAATTTCAATTTGGGATGCAAGTGGTGGTGGGCAGATACACAAAAGTGGCACAAATCTTTTAAATAAGAAATCTTACTGTTAGACGAACTTATTCGACAAACTTCATGGTTTACCGCCGATAATAGTTTGACAAACATGTTAAGCTAGGCAATTTTCGGCAGCTCTTTTATTTTTGGGCATTAAATTGAGTACAAGTTCAAGCTATCGCCCACAGACAGATTGTCATTCTGCAGGGGTTTGATAAGCGGCTTGAAGAGTACCTTACACATTTTTACCATAATACCCACAAGTCGTGCTGTGAGTGGCTACCACTATAAGATTATTCTACGATAAAACTAGTCATTTGTCATTTTGGTTATGGTCCACTTAAGTATCATATGAATGTAAGGCCAAACTACTAATTTCTATTCATTATCAAACACAAAAAAACAATGTTCTAGAATTGTAACACATTTTGCCATTTTTTTATAGTTCATTTAGATACTATGTTTATAGGGTCAAAACTACCGATTTTCATATTTGAAAAGGAAACCCAGTCAATAATTGAAAAGCGAAAGGAACAGCAAGGTAATCAGTGGCACATTTGATTGACACTATAATTAAATATGAGCAAGTACAGCTAGAGTGAAAGCTCCAGTAGTTAATAGAACTGCATTTGAACTTATGAATCAGTACATGGACGGAACGGAGGTAAATCAAATCCAAAATACTATATCTGAATTAAATGAGTGTTGAAAGTAGAAAAATTCCATCTCATCTGCACAACGGAATGGGTAGAAGAATATCACAAAATGTTATTTTAAAACTTCAAAAAAAAAGTATATGTAATCACACAAGTACAGCAGCGCACTTGAGAGCTCAAAAAGACCTAAAAATACTATGAATGGCATATAATTTAACTACTAATCTGAACTTCACGGAAATCACCAGGAAAAACAGGTTGCCTACCTCGACCTCTGCCCCTCCTTCCTCTTTCAGCTTGCGGATACTGCGGGGGCTGATCATAACTGCCTCCTCTTTCATAGTAGGTTGCTCCTGAACGACCAGCTCGAGACCCTCTGCCTCCTCCACGGCTGCCTCCTGGAGCTCCATAGCGAGAAGAAACTTCGCTGTACCTAAAGTCTTGACCTCTACCTACTCCACGACTGCTCCCTGGCTGATTGTAATAATCCTGAGGGCTCCCATAACCTCTAGGTCCCCCACCTCTGTCTCCAGAAGAGTACTCACCAGAAGCCCTTGACTGATCGAATCTTCCTCTCCCGTCGGTTTTTCTAGGAGGCATTGCAGAGGAGTTGAGATGGATTAAGGGAAGTGTCAAACTTTCTGCATGCACAAATTCCTACTCAAATGTTCAGGCAATAATTATTATAGTCTATCTATGTGTCTCAAACAAGTTTTAGCTGAGCTTCATTCAAACTGCGAATAGTACCAGACTTATGGATGCTGCAATAATATCCAGAACATGGTTCGTGGTCTTGTATCTTAATCACTAGAAAGTTCAATTGAAGTTTATTGCAATCACATATTAGGAGAGTTGTACCTGCTAATCAAGATTGCCGAAAGCGAAGGAACATGAAAACTTCTGAGACAAAGGTAATCGCGCCTCCTGCAGCCACCTTCAAAACAAGATCCAGATTCAGAAGCGCGTCGTCACTGCAAATCTCAAAAAAGTAGCTAGCAACGATGAATTATGCAGAATGTAGAGATTGCAGGCAGATTTGCGCAAAGTACCCGAAGGTTCAGCAAATTAGCGTGGTTCTATTGTCTTCCAAAAACGAATATATCTCTGAATTTACTGAAACGCACACAAAACCGATCATTAGCCCGCCGCTTGCACGATCAATTGCACAAACCGAAATAGCAAACACTAACGAGACGATAATGATCGGATTGCTTGATTATTCAGGGTACTCATTGATATCAACCTTCCAAGAAATGAAAAACAGGAAGAAAATGCATTGCAGTAATCCAATCCGCAGGAGGATAGGATAGCAGCAAAGTGTTTTAAGAATTCATAGAATCAGAAAAGATGATATCGATTGCCGCAGGGGTAGGAGTATTTCGGAAGCAAAATAGAAAGAAAGCAAACATTTATACAAATGCCGCTTCAATTGAAACGGCATCATCAATTCCTTACCCAGCCATCGTGATCGGCTCGGCTGCATCGATCAAAGGAATTCCAGGATCAGCATTAATCATTGAATTAATGACAGAAAGAAGGGAGAGAGCAAGCAAGGCCTTCGCATCTACAAATGCCGCTTCAATCAAAAGGGCATCATCAATTCCTTACCCAGCCATTGTGAGAGCAAGCAAGGCCTTCGCCTTTCTGGGAAGAAACAGACACAGAAGCCAGCAGAAATCCCAGGGTCGGAAGGAGGCCCGGGAAACGTCTGACACGTTGTCCGTCGGATTGCAGCACCGGAGCTGAGCATCAGGCACGGCAACCGTCGGATCAGATCACAAAAGCGAAAATAGGGCACGCCCACCGTCAGATCGGACCACGGGAGCGGGAGATCAACCCATGAGGGCCGGCCGATCGGTTCGGGGAATCGCTGGGCACGTGGCAGATCATGATTGGAACAGTTGGCTGACGGTGAGTGGATGACAACGTTTAACTCTCAACTAGCTTCGAGTGCCAACAAGTGGCAGTGGCTGATTGGAACAGGTGGCCGTAGGTGAGTCGATCTTACCACTTACATAATAAATAACAGGAAAGAGAGATAGAGAAAGAAAGCGATCGGGTAATGAAGCAAACACGCGCATCTACAAATGCCGCTTCAATCAAAAGGGCATCATCAATTCCTTACCCAGCCATTGTGATCGGCTCGGCTGCATCGATCAAAGGAATTCCAGGATCAAGCATCAAGCAAAGAAGGAGAGAGCAAGCAAGGCCTTGAAGCCTTGAAGCCAGCAGAAGCAGAAGCAGCCCTCCCATTGTGACTCGGAAGGAGGCCCGGGACACGCTGTCCGTCGGATCGCAGCGCCGGAGGGCTCGGCAACCGTGGGATCAGATCTGGTTCGGGGAAGACACGTGGCAGTTGCTGATTGCAACAGTTGGCTGATAGTGAGTGGATGATAGTAGGGTTTATATAAATAATAATAATATTTTGGAGACCACACTCCATAGCTCCAGCCTTCACAAGAATTTGAGAGCCTCACAAGACAAGCAATGCTTGCTTGGAAAACGGGCAAAGTATAGAAATGAAAGGCTCTCAAGCGGGACTGGACTGATTCTCAAAAATCCTGAAAAATTTCTCAAAAATTTGTTGGAGAGCCAAAAAGGACATTTGACTTTGATATCATATTTTCATACTTTTGAGTGTTGGCTCCTAAACCGTGAGGGCTTGCCCTAAGGCATTGCTCGGGAAACCTCTTTTGAGTTATCCTCAAAAAACTTGCATTTTATAGAACTTCTCAATTTTTTAAAATTTTTACTTATAAAAAGGTAAATATATATGCTCGTATAAAAAACCATCGAACATTTTATGATGCCGGTTTTTTGAAAAAACTTGCCAGCTCCATTCCTATAGATGGCCGATTTTCTTGAGCACTGCTCTTAGGTAATGGCTTGAGCACCTTATTAGGCAATGCACTCCTTGAGAATAACCTCTCTCTCTCTCTCTCTCTCTCTCTCTCTCTCTCTCTCTTTAGCTATTTATTTTTATCACCACAACACAAGCAAAAAAATTGTTTTTGCGCTTTCCATCATGTAATTGCACATTTTGCATCATCATAAAAATAAATAAAACAACAAAGTTGTAAATTTTATATTGTTGGGGAGAGAGAGAGAGTGTGTGTGTGTGTGTGTGTGTGTGTGTGTGTCTTGTATTTGCATCTTGAACCATTGTAGGGAAAAATGTATGTTACAGGTTTTATCCATAACCTGCATTTTAAATTGTTGAATCTTTCACCTCATATATATGTCCTTCGATTTCAAATTGTTCTTCAATAGGTATTGAGACATGTTGCAATCCCATTGGTGATGGATTGTAGTCCCTAATAATTTTCAATTCCAATTTTTTGGACTTTTTAACATGGCACATTATGCTTGGATTGAAGGTGCATCTCTTGATGGTTGTATTGAGTCATGTAAGAAAATAAAAAAAGAATTTATCTTGTTTATAAAAACATTTGAAATTAAACTATGAAAGAAAGGCCTAAAATATTGCAAAACATTAAGAATGTCCCCTTTCAAAAAACATCGATTCTTTAGAATCATGTTGTTATCTCAACACTTTGCACTGAATTTTACCTTTTCAGAAGATTAAATGTAAGAAAATCAGACTCCACATAACATAGAATTAAAATAATAGTAAATTTGTAAGTCCATAAAAACATGATAGCTATTATAATTCTTGATACAAAACCTTCCTTTCATAAGATTAGTTTCAAATGATACACGAATCTCTTTCATTTAGACATATAATTCATTTTATTAAAAAAGACATTTCATCAATATCCTCTTTCAATTCTAGTCGACGTATCAAAGATTTGGTATAACTTCTAGCTTCCCATTCATAAAAACTAGAGTTCATCAAACCAAGCTCAAGAGCAAAAGCAATTGACTCTCCTCTTGTCATTTGCCTCTTCCAATCTGCGAGACCAATGAGGAGTTCCACTTCTTCTGGATCAAACTCCTCGCTTAAAAAAACAAACGATCTGATTTGTTCTATGTTGCAGATCCTGTAACACATCATCGAGTATTGGTTTTTTGGTGGCATTGAAAGAAGATTAAATTCTATTCATCTTTAATTAAGTTTTTTAACCATTTAAACTAATGGCTACGAAAATGTATTTTCACATTTAAACACTAATGGAATAAATTACAAAGCAAATTCATGTTTCAAGGTATGGAACCAACAAAATACCACTATTGATGATTAATATGTACCTTACAAATAAAAATGATCTAGGGTGCAAAGAAATAACTAAATAATTACATTTGAGACATCCTCATTTTCCACAAAGCTTGGACTTCCAATTTTTTTTCCCATTTCAGAAACTTCCACCTCCATGATGTTGTCATCTTTCTTTCTTTCTATGATTCTTGTCACATTTTCATGATATTGAATAAAAAATCATTAGGCCACACCAACAAGAACAAAGCTCAAATCCAATATCACAATCCTAATAAAGTAATGCACAGTGAGTTCTATTTATTAAACTTCAAAATATTATGAAATGCAAATTCATTTTAATTGCAACCTCTATATATAAGAGACATTATTAGCAAAACATAAATAAATTCAACTTTCAAGCACAAACATTTTTTAATAGCACCAATCCCACATATTGATATTAATTCTCAATAATCTCTATATACCTTTATTAAAACTTGGAAGTTCTCTATCTTTATCAAGTGGTTCCTCTCTTGTAAAAAGTGGATCACCCTCACTGATGTCAAGTCCTTGATTGTTTGTGCCAACTAGCTCATTTGATACACATAGTCCTTCTTGATTAATGGAAGCTTCCTCATTATTAACTAGGTTCTCCTGCATATCTTTATCAGCATGTTCATCTTCTTCATTGTCAGAGTCCATTGCAAATGGATATTTTGGTTGAGGAACCGAAGACAATAGTTTTTCCAAATTTTGGAACATATCAGCAGGAGATGTCCTCATGGACGACATACTCACACACCATCTTTGAACCACTCGGCTATGGTTCCTCACTTCATTTTAAAAAGATCTTAAAAACGCAATGTGAGCAGGTGAATCAACCAAAGATATAACATGCCTTTGCTTAGTTTTAGTGGCACATCCTAGCACTCCGCCCGTGAAAGCATCAACAGCAACTTCAGAGTCACCTATAAACATAAAAATAAGAAATAAGAAATTCACACAAATAAAAAGCAGTATTCACTAAAACAATATGCTAAGGATTTGACATGGATGATTTGACATTTGCATAAATTGCACCACCAACCATTCCAACAGATTCAAATTTTGGTGTCTCAATTAAAAAACGATGTTGCATCATTTTTAACGCTTTCTTAGAAATATCGTCGTCATCATCTGCAGATGTTGCATGGAAAGAAAATGTAGGCTCTTCTGTTACTCTAAAATACAAATTGAAATTCTTTCGTTGCAATTCTTCAATAGGATATGGAGTGCTAGTATCAACTGAAATGAAACAAAACACCATAAAATCTTGATTTGAATGAAACATATCTTGCGATTTATGATTTATGTACGTGTAAGTCCCCACTTCAATGTGAGCATTCATCAACAAGTTATGCATTGCTTGCATACACGTATACAGCCCTTTTGTTCCATGAACAAATGCAACAAAAGAAAATCTTTCCATCGTTGTAGACTCAACAACAACATGGAAAAAAATTTAAAATGAATCTTTGATTCATCCAAGTCATGAGAAGCATCAACCAAAGCCAAACTTATTCGCTTTTTAACATCTGTAATATGTGCTTCCTCAAACAAACGAAACTTGGCTCCTATATATGTTATAACCCATGGCTCTAAATTGGAACTTGTCACCTTATGTTCGATCAAATCATATTTTGCTTTCAAAGATGATCTAACAATTGGTGGGAGTTCAGTTGTCTTTATAGTCCTTTTTGAAGCCTCTTCACACCAGGAAGGACATTTGCTACACATGTCATCAATAAAGCTAGTATCAATATGATATCGCCTGAATATATCAATTTGTGACAATGTGACACCGTACTCTTCTGACATGTGCTCCATAATTGCCTTACCCATGTGTCTTCTATTTTTTGTAATGTCACAGTATTCCTTCAAGTATAATACTTTGGATGGAAATGCTATGACATCTTTTTTATCAAATACGATGGACCCATCCAACAATTTATCAAAAACCAATTTTACTTCAGTATGCAATAGGCCTTGCAATTTTGCCTTAAAAGATACGGTGTAATAGATTTCAGCTCATTTTTTGTGTCGGATCACCCTTTAGATTCATCAAAGAACAGTCGACCCATTTCTTTATCACTCGCGTCCACTTCTTCCAAACCATGTCAGAAGAAAATAATATACAATAGCATTCTTTGGGTTCTTTTAGTCGCATAACATCCTCCAACATTGAGCTAAAACCCTACAAAACAAACAAATTTTCACAAATATTATACATCTATTTTTAAAGAATATGTATTTCTAGAGACAATAAAGAAATCAGGACTCAATCCATACATGAATAATATGTACCTCCGATTGCTCTTTCTGGACGTCCATAAAATTCCCATTGTGCTTTTGCTTGATGTAATAACCCGAGATATGAACTTTTTAACTTGTATTCATTGTTTAACTCATTCAACGCCCAAGATATTTGTACACACTCTACAGCTATAGCTTTATGACTTAGAATACAAGCACTATGTTGTTGGTATTGCTGCCTCACACCAGCACAATCTATTAGCTTCTGCACATCCAAGACCTACAGCAAATTTTTTGTAGCTTGAATTGTATGTTGTCCATCGACAACATAAAATTTAATTTTTGAAGCTTTTTCTTTCAGAAACTTCCTGTCAAGCACTTCCACAAACTCGCCAATTTTCTCATAATAAGGGATTACATCTGCTGGAGGCAATTTCACTCCAACATTATTAAACAAGGATCGTCGCAAAGAATCATAGTAATCTCTATTGAACGGCCTACAGTTATATTGTGCATGAGGCAGTTCACACCTAGTCACATCAATCTGGACCTCATTTTGGATGCCCAATGGATACAATTTTTTTTAATGCATTCAACTTGTTATTTGTTTGGGCAAGTGCTTCTCCATCACAAGTCTTTGTATCCACTTTTGACCCCTCTTAGAAATCACTTCAATAAGAACTTCTTTTTTGTCCTCACCAACTTTCTTTCTCTTTTTTTGGTTTGATACTGTAGGAACACTCTAAAGTGGCTCTAGCTCCACCAAAGCAACCGTCAATTCCATTTGTTGTGGAGTCTCGATAAATTTGCTCTTTGGCACACTTGTTTCCTCGACATCTATGTTTTCTGTCTTGCCTTGCTACCAGCATGCTTTTTTTTCTTCTCTGCAAAAGTTGAATCAGTTGCCATTCAGAGTTTTGCGTTTGGAAAGCATATATCGTAATCTTCCATGTTTGCATGCAACTCCAAATATTTGCCATTCTGTTCATACACTTTTAAAAATATAGAGCCTAAATCATCAAAGCCTTCTTGAATATCAACAACACATCCACAGTTCAATTTTTTTCCCGTATTCATTCGTAATGAAAAGAAGAATATGTCTCTTCTCTTGTCATTCTCAAATACCTCAAAGCACCACCTATATTTGTTGTCAATTTGAACAAACTCTCTAGTGCACCAATAGGTAAAACAATGTATTCTTGCATGGAAGCCATATCTACCAAAATAACAACAGTAAATTAGATTTCTCTATATCTACAAAAGTCATCAAAGATCTTTGCAATTGTAAAAAAAAAAACACATAAATAAATAAATTGATTAAAAACCTATAAACTAATAATATACGTATGTAAAGTTCTAAGGTAAGCCATGGTCTAGGAAAGTTCAACATTCACTTCGATATTCTATATGTGAATTGTTGTTTGTCCACGAATGAGACCAGATAGCTATAACGCGAACATTGTTCGAGTTATTAGTACAACAAGAAGTTGTTCCTGAGACCATATAGTTGTAACTCGAACACTGTTTGAGTTATTAGTATAGAAGAGGTTGTTTCCAAGACCATGTAGTTATAACTTGAACACTGTTCGAGTCAGTACTACAACAAGAGGTTGTTCTTGAGACCATATAGCTATAACGCGACCACTATACAAGTTAGTAGCATGGAAGAGGTTGTTCTTGAGAACATATAGATGGAACTCGAACATTGTTCGAGTTACAAAAAGAAGTGGTTGTTGCTAAGACTATATGAGACCATATAGTTCTAACTCAAACATTGTTTGAGTTATTCGTACCAAAAGGGATTATTCTTGAGAACATATAAACCATATGAACTGTTCGAGTTATAAGTATAAAAAAAAGCTGTTTTTGAGATGATAAGAGCATCATGTGGATTCAATAAAACCCCTCAGCAACACTATCCTAAAATTCCAATGAGAGAATCATATTACAACTCAAGAAGTGTTTGAGTTGGCTATGTCATTATTCTAGTTGGAATTCAAGCCTGACAATGTTGGGCATACATAAGGTCCTTAAGAAAATTTCCTCAGCAAGACTACCCTAAAATTCAAATGATAGAATCATTACACACAATGAAGATAAAAAATAGTTGACTAGATCCAGCCAACTCGAGCAATGTTCGAGTTGGCTAGTAGATGTGTCTTCTAATAGACAAGGCATAAAACATTGTTCCAACTCGAATAGTGTTCGAGTTTACGGGTTCATTATCACAGTTTGAATTCGAACCTGACAATGTTGGCATACATAAGGTCCTTAAGAAAATTTCCTCAGCAACACTACCCTAAAATTCACATGATAGAATCTTTGCACACAATAAAGATAAAAAATAGTTGACTAGATCCAGCCAACTCAAGCAATGTTCGAGTTGGCTAGTATATGTGTCTTCTAATAGACAAGGCAAAAAATATTGTTCCAACTCGAACAGTGTTCGAGTTTACTGGTTCATTTTCACAGTTCGAATTCGAATCTGGGAGTGCTAGGCATGAATAAGGTATAAAAAAGGCCTTTGTATGTGGACCATCGTTTATGAAAATTGGAGACCATGTGGGACTATCGTTTAAAAAGCTAAAAAGCTAAATAAAATTTATAGAGCATGAAATTCCAAGAAAACCACTTGCTTAAGAATTATAAACAATAAGAAACATCTATTTTTCTATATGGATTTTGTGAATGAACATTTTCTTTACTTTTTTCCGAAGAAAACATTTAACTTCATTGAGCTCAAGTTAGGATCTATCAAAATGAGGCCATGTGGGAGTATCCTCTAGAAAGCAAGAGAGAATTTGGTAGTGTATTAGAGTCAAAGTAAATATTTGAATAACAATCATAAACAATAACCAAGTACTAATTGTCTTGAATTATTTTGACCATATGAGACCATATTGTTTACATTTTCAAAGTGATAATATCTATATCTATACATATATTTTATTTGGTGTGTTCAGTGTGCAGCGAAAGAAGAACAATTTGTATGTACAGTTTCAAATTTGAAATGTCTTTCCCTCTATTTTGAAAATTTTAGACATCAAATATCTCTCTATCGAGACAAGGTCTGCATCTCTACAATGTCGAGACTATAAGCAAATAGGTCACTCACCAACGACATGAAAAGAAAAGCGATCTATAGGACGTGGAGTTTGTACGGAAAAAGGTCAATGATTATCGACATGGAAATCTCAAGATCAAAAGCTATTGGTGTGTTCAGTGTGCAACGAAGGAAGAACCATAGTCATGTATAGTAGATGAACAAGTTGAATAAAAAGTTGTGGAAAACGAGGACCAGACATACGATTCTATTGATAGAAAATATACGAAACAACGGACATACCTGACAACAACTTCTTGCTACCTGCATTGTGGAGCTGATAGATCCGCTGCACCAAGAAAGAACCAACCAGCTCACATATCCTCAACGGGTTCAAGAAAGCATCATGGCAAGAGAGAACATGGTAATCATTCTGAATCCCAAGTGGTTTAGCTTTCCTCTACTAAGCTTTCTTCTGATCAACCACATTCTGCTTACAAGCCTTAAAGACTTTCTTATAGCTTCTCGATCGCTTTCAATATTTGTGTGTTCTTGCAAACTATGGTCTATTAAGCTAAGGTAATAGCGTGCTATCCACTGACATTGAGCATATGTAGCGTCAAAGCGCTCTGAAATATTGGCTTTACTACATCGATTATGGACACTGACTGAAAATATCAGCACTGAACAATAGATTTGCATTCCTTTTGCATGTAGTGTGGATCTAATTATGCAAGACAATGTTATCTATAAAATATTTTTAGCACTGTCTTGAGTAGTAATTCTTTATATAATCCAAGCTACTTCAGAGAGAGAGAGAGAGAGAGAGAGAGAGAGAGAGAGAGAGAGAGAGAGAGAGAGAGAGAGAGAGAGAGAGAGAGAGGGAGGGAGGGAGGGAGGGAGGGAGGGAGGGAGGGAGGGAGGGAGGGAGGGAGGGAGGGAGGGAGGGAGGGAGGGAGGGAGGGAGGGAGGGAGGGAGGGAGGGAGGGAGGGAGAGGGACCTCGAGCTAAAGTAGTCGATAATAGGGAGCAGTGTTAGACCATAATAGAAAAGGCATGGATAATTGCTCTATCTATAGCCTACTCCGGTTGGCTGGATCATATTTATAGTGACCTTCAAATCTCATTTTCTTAATATGTGTCTTTCTTCAATGTAGATTCAGATAAGGTATAAATAAGATGTGTCCTATCATAGATAGGGATCTTGTTAAAAGCATCCAAATAAAATAGGGCATCAAAAATTGTTCTAACTCGAGCACTGCTCGAGTTGCCCATATTAGTTCTCATATTTTGGGATATTAGTCAAAGTCTTCAAGACAAATAAGCTATCAAAAATAATCCTGATTTGAGACTGCTCGAGTTGCCTAATAACTTGAACAGTGTTCGAATTACAGCTATATTGTTGCATATGGTCTCAGTAACAACTTCTTCTATACTAGTAGCTCGAATAGTGTTTGTTACAGCTATGTGGTCTCATATGGTCTCAGGAACAACCTCTTCTTGTAGCAATAACTCGAACAATGTTCAAGTTACAACTAAATGATCTCAGGAATAAACTGTTGTTGTACTAATAACTTGCACAGTGTTCTAGTTACAACCATTTTGTCTCAGGAACAACCTGTTCTACACTACTGACTCAAACACTGTTCGAGTTGCCACTATATTGTCTCAAGAACAACCTCTTCTGTACTAGCAGCTCGAACAGTGCTCTAATTATAGCTATATTGCTCATATTGTCAGGACCAACCTTTTGTTGTACTCATAACTCTAATAATGTTCCAGTTACAGCTATATGGTCTCAGGAAGAACCTCTTGTTGTACTAATAACTCGAATAGTATTCGAGTTACAACTATGTGATCTAAAGAACAACCTCTTCTTGTACTACTCTTGAACAGCATTCAAGTTACAGGTATATGGTCTCAAGAACAACCTCTTCTATACTGGTAACTTGAACAGTGTTCGAGTTATAGCTATATGGTCTCAAGAACAACCTCTTCTATACTGGTAACTCGAATAGTGCTTGAGTTACAACTAAATCCCTCATATGGTCTCAGGAATGACTACTTATTGTACTTTTTGAGTTATAGCTATATGGTCTCTTGAACAACCTCTTTTTGTACTAATAACTCGAATAGTGTTCGAGTTACAACTATATGGTCTTAGGAGTAACTGTAACCTCTTGTTGTACTAATAACTCAAACAATGTTCGAGTTACAGCTATATTGTCTCAGGAACAACCTCTTGTATACTACTAACTCGAACATTGTTCGAGTTTCCACTATATTGTCTCAAGAAAGCCCTCTTCTAAACTACTAACTTGAACATTGTTCGAGTTATAGCTATATGGTCTCAAGAACAACCTCTTCTATACTAGCAGCTCGAACGGTGCTCTAATTACAGCTATATTGCTCATATGGTCAGGAACAGCCTTTTGTTCTACCCATAACTCTAATAATGTTCCGAATACAACTATATGGTCTCATATGGTCTCAGGAAGAACCTCTTGTTGTACTAATAACTTGAACAATGTTCGAGTTATAGCTAGGTGATCGCAGGAACAACCTCTTCTTGTACTACTAACTTGAACAACATTCAAGTTACAGTTATATGGTCTTAAGAACAACCTCTTCTATACTGGTAACGCGAACAATGTTCGAGTTACAGCTATATGGTCTCACGAACAACCTCTTCTATACTGCTAACTCAAATAGTGCTCGAGTTATAGCTAGACCTCTCATATGGTCTCAAGAATGATTAATTCTTGTACTATTCGAGTTACAGCTATATGGTCCCATCTGGTCTCTAGAACAATCTCTTTTTGGACTAATAACTCAAAAAATATTTCAATTATAGCTATATGGTCTTTTTGTTCTACTCATAACTCTAATAATGTTCCAATTACAGCTATATGGTCTCATATGGTATCAAGAGGAACCTCTTGTTGTACTAATAACTCGAACAGTGTTTGAGTTACAACTATGTGATCTCAGGAACAACCTCTTTTTGTACTACTAACTTGAACAACATTCAAGTTACAGCTATATGGTCTCAAGAACAACCTCTTCTATACTGGTAACTCGAACAATGTTCGAGTTACAACTATATGGTCTCAGGAACAACCTCTTCTATACTGGTAACTCGAATAGTGCTTGAGTTACAGCTAAATCCCTCATATAGTCTCAGGAACGACTACTTCTTGTACTATTTGAGTTACAGCTATATGGTCTCCAAAACAACCTCTTTTTGTACTAGTAACTCGAACAATGTTTGAGTTATAGCTATATGGTCTCAGGAATAGCTGTAACCTCTTGTTATTCGTACCTGGCCCCTGGATTTAACTTCCTTAAAAGTGTAAATATTTTCAAACTATGAAAAGCCCATATCACCGCATGTGCATCAGAAACACGGCTGTAGTAAATAATTTTTCTTTCATGCATTCACTAAGTTGATCATCCCAAACTATTTCAAAAATAGACAGACTTGATCTAAGTCTTGGCTTGAAAAATCGCTCTTTTTAACCTGTAGTTTGTTCAAGCGCATTAGTCTTCTGATAAAAATAGTCTAAATTTTCCTATTTGAACAAGTACATAAATTGTAGGTGCACATAAAAGGCTGTAACTGAGTTGCAGAATGTCATTAAGAATTTATAGTGTACAGGATCATCTATCTTGACGTATTGAGTTTTAGCTCCGTAAGATAGTGATCTTGACAACCAACCTATCTTTGCAAATGATTATATTAATGTACGACTGAAGTACAATCTTTAAGGTCTTGATGTTGGAATTTCTTCTTTCTAGAAAAGAAAATAGATTTCCATGCATTCACCACCATGTGGCTATTGCTTGAAAATCTTTTCTCCATGTTAAGTCCTCAAGTGTTCTATTCAGTGTTCATAATCACAAAAGTCACAAAACCACTATATATTCATCATCTTGTTAAGAATCATTTCTTCATACCTCAAATGTGCTATTAATGATGGCATGGTTGTGGTCTTTGAAAGTGCTAGCAAAGTGATTGTTCCAGTCCGTTCTCTCCTTTTTGTTTCACTCCAATCCTGGGGCATGTTTGACTTCCAGCAAGTTTTGTTACTGTTGTGACCATCTTAGCAAAAAACTTCCGTGAGCAGTGCCGTGCATGTCACCGAAAAACAACTCTTAAGTGTCATACACTCATCTTATTCCCAGTAGCGAGTTGTGACAGTGCATGAAAGTTGGTTAATTTTATAACATGCTCTCAATCGTTCCCTACAGCCTGAAGAATGGACATTGTTATGTTATGGTAAAAACGATTGTTTGCAACACTAAGGGTATCTAAATTGTGATACTTATGCATAACTAGAATAGCACTCAACATGCCAAAAGGAATTGAAACATAGGTGTAGCTACTAAAATGCAGAAATCTAAATCATGATGAGTTGTTGGAGCTTTTGAATGATCAATTGGTAGCATTACGGAGAATAGAGATGTCAAAATTACGTATTCAGCTGAAAAATATTAAAAGTAGCCTAGAAATTGGAATCTGGCTCAACAACAGAGCTTTTGAGCTCGTACATAATTCTGAGATGAATTTGGGCTCAAAGATTTGGTAGTGATGGATAATTTTTAGAAATTTTTTGGCAAAGATGACTTCTCTAGCAGCGATGGAACCCCCAATCGTTTGGCATATGGCTCAGCAGTAGAGCTTCAACCTCACAAATAATTTTTAGAAGGGTTTTCCTCAACCTACTCCCTTGTGCTGCAAAGAGTATTGTCCCTCAAAGGGTACTTCGAGCTACATGTATATTGCAAGTAATACACTAGAATCATGGCTCAATCCATGAGAAAACTATAACATGTGTATTGTGTGATGCATCTCAAGGTCTCATTGAGTCCTTAGTCATTCAAGTGTATTGATCATCAATTGTTCATATCATCATGGTATAGAGGTATAATCACTCTCTAGACACTTAAACAACACTTGGTTTTCCTTTAGCAAAAGGTGAGGAATAAAAACAAGCAAAAAAACAAAACCCTTTTCTTTCTCAACATAGCCGATTCTTTCCTATTTCAAACAAGTTGCAAAAAGTTTCAAAAAGGTCCATATTTTGATGTACAATGTCAAGTGATAGAAGCACAAAATACAGCCTTTAATATGAAGACAAAGTTCTATCTTAGGTAACCAATTGTGGTCACCTAATATATCACAACGAACTAGTTTAGATCACGTTCAGATTTGTGCACATCTTGCTATGTCTGAATGCACTCAAATATTAAAGACATTGTGTTGAAGAGAAACGAAAGATCTAAAATTACTCCAATATTGACTACATGCCATTTTGGACTTTATGTCGGAACAAAACATTCTTTCTAACACTATTATCTTAGTTTTTTTTTTTTGAAGATTTTCTTTTGCTGCATTAATAGCATTATGAGGAACCTTCAATTGATTAATGTCATTTGGGTCTTTGCTTGCTCTCCAACTCCATAGAATCGTGAAGACAAATTCCCAACGACTAGGGTCATTATGATTACTTCTCCATTTTTTCTCCCAACTTATCTCTGTATTGGAATTCTATTGATTGTCGCTTTCGGGAAATAGGTTCCCACCAATCTAATACATGCATGTAGCTCACATGCCCAATCTGTGTATTGATTGAACTAGCTGTAGAACCCAACCAAACAGGGCATTGATTTTCATCATATGGTCTAATCAACAAAAACATTCCCTCTTCGATGTACATATGTTGTCTAAACTCTGGTAGTCCTTGCATTTCGCATACCACAATAATAAAAGTTCTAGGTGGTCAACACAATCATTTTGAAATGTTTGATTTTCTTTAATAAGTGAATCTTTCACCTTGTTAAAGGCCAAAACTCTTTTTGCAATCGCATCGCTGGTGTAGATGGTTCCTCGAGTTTCTTTATGATGGTATCCCAATATTCTATAATTGGACCTATGTTATTGAAAAAGGTAGACTCATGTCTACAAGTGTCCTTAGATTTGATCCAAAATGCCTTTTATCTTTTCAACCTTTCAATCAAAAGCTCGACATCCTCAATGTGTGACATATGAGGCAAAGCATGTGGCTCTCCTGTTGGAAGCTTTGGCGAGCCATCTTGATTTCTTTTCCACATCTCTATCCCACTTCAGGTAGCCATTCCTTGTCCATAAGGTGCATTTTATAATGCATTAATGGAAATTCTTTGACAGTACTAAATTTGAATTGAAGTGGTTTAAAAAAATTGTGTGCAGAATTTTGTCTTTTTTGGATTCTAAGCAAGCGACTACAGATCACAGATCATAATAGAATCAATCAAGAATACGACGCGAACGATGAGGTGGAGAAGAGAACAATTGTATTCTCTATTTTGTGTTTTTAGTGAGTCGTTCAGTGTCTTGCTCGTTGGCAACCTAACGCTCACCTTAGTTGCTGTGTTCTGCTCGTTGGCAGACTTTCATGCACAGCTCTACTCTCTATCTTCCTCACTTCGTCCTCATCTTTCGTGTTTAGGGTTTAGGGTTTAGGGTTTAGTTGCTGTCTTGCTCATCTTAAGTATAGGTGCGGTTTTTGTCATAGCCACTACACATGCTATTGTGGACCAAAGGATTTATTGCATGGGGGGTGCAGGGTCACACTGTGTACCTATTTTTTGAAGCCCTTGGCCTATTAGAAGGTCTATTACTTAAAAAAGACCTTGGCAAAGGGAATTCTCATTTATCCAAAGGCAATTCTATAATGAGAGATAAGGAACATACCCTAAACCCTTAAACCCTAAAGAGAGAGTGGCCAATGTTATTGAGAGAGATCAGGCAAATTGTTCAAACCTTGTTGGAGTGTGGAGCGAGCACGGAGTGAGAGCAAGGCATAGGAGCGTGGAGTGCGATCAACTATCTGCTGTAGGAGACGTTTAGATTGGTATGTCCAATTTTCAATAATTTTTTTCTGTGGTCATTGAATAAGTTACAAAAAAAAGATTGCGTGCAAGAAAAAAAAAAATTGGCATCATGCAAAAAAATTGCAAAAAAATTGCGTGCAGGGGTACTCGGCCCTTCGTTGAAACACCAGCGAACTGCTCACTAATTGCCATAAAATGCTCAAAAAACGTGAATGATTGTTGTTGAATTCTGTTTCAGAGATCAGTGATGTAACTAGCCACAGAGGTGCTCGTTGGGCCATGGATTCTTGCCAAAAAGCGATTGGCTGACTGACAGTAGAACTGTTAATATATTACCATGAGTTTCCTGTGGAGAACTCGAGACTAATTGAAATCATTACGTGCTGAAGGAATGAAAGTATCACTTTAGAAAGTAGATGTCGTTGCAAAAAAGAAATGTGATCTACATGTAGTTTAAGAAAGAAATGTGATCTGGAGTTTAAGAATCTGAAGCGTGTTCAACAGATTTGTGTCCTTTGCAAATCTTGAAGCCCTAAAGCTAGTATGCGCGTGCTCCCTAGATACCCAATTTTTTTTGTAGCAGTCCGTTGGACTGCTACAAAACAAATTTGGCTTGCAGCCGCAGCAGTCGCAAGCATCGCAACTTCAGTAATTTTGGCTTGCAGCCGCAAAGATGTTTGTAGTATCTGAGAATTACATGATGGTGGATCATAATATTTTACCCTTCTTATTATAACTTCGTTCCTCTTCCCTCTCCACGAAACGTCGTGTATCTTTTACCCTTCTGTATATCTCGTCAAGGAGTGAAGGATCTCCATCTAGAGACAGATGCCAATCATTAATCTTGTACGACTGTGTTGGTGACATATTGTTGAGTCTCTAAGGAGTGACCGGAGGACCGATGGCCTCACCACAAATCAGAAATGAACCTGTTATTTCAAATAATGATAATTTACCGAAGGACGGCTTTCAAGAGACAGATGGGGGCTGTCAGCGCTTCTTACTGGAGCTAGAATTTATTTAGTGCCTTGCAAATTCAACTTGCATACATCACTTGGCTTAAAATCGCCATTTTGATGATGAAGCAGGACTGGCATCGTCCTGACTATGCTAAGTTTATAGTGTACCCTCATGCTCTTTTCTTCCTTGATCTTCTTCAAAATTCACCCCTTGCTATTTTGATGCATGTCATCATGTACTAATCAACTTTTTTTTATTTGAATGTTGTTTATTGGGGGAATATGCTTTAGTATGGTGTGCACAAGATCACAGACAAAAAAGGCATCAACGATGGTTGAGGAAACATCACAAGCAGTAAACACTTCTGGCCTAGAAGAGGGTTCCATTTCATATATGGTTTGTATGCAAAATACACTTTTGATTGCAAAGTCTATTGTATTTTCGGCGCATTACTGAAATGGTTTTGGTACTTTTACGTATAGGATGAAAAACATTCTATATACTTATGATTGTAAAAGATGTTATAATGCAGGAATTTCATGAGCCTACCACTGGAATTGTTGAGCCTTTGGTGGTGGAAACAGTTCCTGTTGAACCTGTCAGTCTAGAGGCCTCTATGCTTGATGCAGGTATGGAGGAAATTCGGATTGAAGAGGCTGACGATGAGATTGAAAGGAAAAAGGGTAAAAAAATACTGGATGTTGCGGGTGAGATGGGTGAAGTTTCCATATCATTTCATTTGGATATGTTATCTGTTACACTAGAACAATTGCATGTTAGAAGAGATACTCCGCCTCCACTTGTGCCCTTGTGTCATGTTATTCAACACAAGGCCATAAGAACAGTTGGCGAACAAAGATATAAGAACGGTTGGCGAACAAGGCCATAAGAACGGTTGGCGAACAAAGATATAAGCTCAAGGAGTTATTTGTAGATGATGGTTATATCATGGAAAAGGGAGATTTTGTGATATCTATGTCTACATCTAGGGGTTTTCCAGTCCATGTTGATGAGTGTGCAAAATTGCTTTGGGATCCTGTCTGGGCCCGCCTTAGTGATGAGTTTGATGAGCAAGTCTTGTTGGACCCAGTGTGGAGTGATCTCCACAAGCGTATGTTTGTCTGTTGGGATGGAAATCATCGCTTGCAGGCATGGATGGAGGCCATTCAAGAGAACTACTCTTGGGATGTCAGCATGCACGTAAAAGTTCGTGCAAGTTTCATTGCACCCACACGTGATGCGGAGACGTTGCTACTATCTTGCATGAATAGGATAAATAGGTAAGAATTTATTGCAGTACTCCATATTGTGTTGTGTATTCCTAGTATGTTATTGCATTGATAATCTCTATCTTGCGGTTTGTAGGATGAATGAGGTCGGTGTGGTGAAAACAGAACTAATGGATCAATTATACAGTGTGCATCAAGTGGCCACATGCTCGCAAGAATATTTCAAGAAATGCTTCACTGAGGATGATATGAAAGAAGTTGAGAAAATCTGTGCACAGAAATTAAAGCGTGGCAACGTCATGTGGTATTTGATGACACGTTTGATGCTCATGTAAAGTGATATAAAAAAGGATATGGATGATGCTAGAAAAAAATATAATTCAGGCATAGATAAATGTCACAAAACCTTGAGAGAGGCGGAGCTCAATGTGCGATGGAAGTGGGCAAATAAAATGGAGAAGATGTTGGGCATGATAAATCCAGAGCTAGGTCAGGAGTGGTTTGAGGCTGTCAGTAATATGGATAGCATTTTTGGCAACACTATGTCTTTGGAAAAACTACATCTTTGCGATGTGCAGCTGCTTCCAATGAGATTAGAGTTAAAATTTTGAAATTGAGCCTGAGCACGATGAGAGGTCAATTTGGAATACCGACTAACGACAAAGATTATCGTTCTTGGTTGGCAAAAGAAGTATGGCTAGAACATTTGCTGCACAGTTCAATCGTTTTGTTGGAGGAATGTTTGAAGCTTGGTATGTGTGAAACACTACAATAAAATATTTGTTGTCTGCTTTATAAGTTGCTAGTATGGATTTTACAATTTCGGGTTTTGATTTTAGAATGGTTATGTAGTAAATATTGTACCACCGACTTGGGGGACTTTGGAAGACTACTTTGCATAGTATAGAATCCAATATAGGAAACAAATCTTCCACGCAATAGAGCCCGACATGGATTCGACAAAGGAGGCAAGAGCACAACCAAATATTTGTGGAAGTGCAAAGCGTGTCATGTGGAGGTACATCCTATGATTTTCGAATTAATTCATATGTTGCATATAAGTTTTTGTGCTGGTAAAATATGCTACATGGCTTTTGAGCTTGCTAGATATTTGACCTCATAAGATACAATAAGGATAATGACAACAACTGTATGTGAATATTCTTATAGGTTTTTTGTGAAATCTGTGCAAAGTGGACAGGTTGAAAAAATGCCTGCATATTTTAAATTGTGGACTAGAGTTGGAGAAAAAGAAACTTGCATGTACAATGAAAAATATAATCTAAAAAGAATGGGAGGTCTTACTGATTGGGAGATAGCAAACAACCCGTGGTGGTTAGATTTTCCGAAGGATGGATTTCCAGATGATGAGAAGGAATTGTATAAGCTACATGCAATTGCC
Source organism: Diphasiastrum complanatum (assembly GCA_029204225.1). Lineage (NCBI taxonomy): Eukaryota > Viridiplantae > Streptophyta > Lycopodiopsida > Lycopodiales > Lycopodiaceae > Diphasiastrum > Diphasiastrum complanatum. The sequence goes on along the minus strand of CM055108.1, from coordinate 30,157,228 downwards.
ACTTTGGTTGTTGACACTGAACAAAATTTGGAGGGTACATCAGATGACGTAGAAATGTTAACTGAACTGCAAAGTAGGGTGCAAGCTAGAGAACATCCTGGCATTTTTAAGAGAAATGTAAGAAGAGTTGGCAAGCGAGCAGCTAGAGAGAGGCTCTTTGATGGCATCAGACATAGCTAACTTTAGACTCATATTAGACTCATACCTCATTATGTTTCAATCTTAGAAAGTGTCAAGATTCATTATATTGTTGGTAGATCATAGGTTGATCAAGATTTCTTTATTATATGTGTTGATTTGCTAGTTATAGTGCTAGAAGAGAATGGAGACTTGGGAAGCTTTGAAGCAGTTCAAACAACAATGATGACCCAAATTAAACCACATTGAGGAGTAGACATCAACAGGAGGCTCACTGGCCCTGCAAGTGAATCATATGTAACAAGGGAGTGTCTATCCTATATGTAAAGAGATCAAAGAGGAACATGGTGTGTAGGACCATGGCAGTCCTTGAGTCTGACGGTTTGTAGCATCGAAGAGAGAAAAGGATGCCGCTACTTTGAAGTCAACACTTCAAAGTGGTCACAAGTGGAAACTTGTTTGAATCCAGATGAACCTCAAGAAACTGTTTTGAGTTACTGAGTTTGAAGTAGTAGACACACTTTTCTCATTTCGATGTGGTAAACCATGAGGTTCAAGAACGATTGTGTCTGCATTCAGAATGTATTTTCTTCATGAGTAAATAACCATTGTTCCATAACTAGGTCGTGTATGTTGTGATTGATTGTTCATTTTATTTATGTTCAGATTGCTTATTAGAGTGTTGAGTCTAAGAAGAAAACTCCTTCAAACTTTTGCAAAAGAAGGAAGAAAGTACTCATGTTTTTGTTTTGAGGGTTAAAGCATTCAATGATCAGTTAGCATGTATTGATGAGACCATTATTGAGGTAGAAGTTGTTCAAGTTATACTTAATGGATTGTTGGATGATCATGCTAATCTTGTTCAAAGCTTTGCTATTCAAAACGACTTTGTCAAGAATTGTGAATTTGCAAGAGTTTTTTGTGAATGAGGAGTTTAGGCTTCAAGCAAAGGGTGGATTTTAAGCTCACGTCTTATCCATCTTGGAAGGCCGGTCGAGATGGCAATGTAACGACTCGGATGAGAATTGAATGATTGATTCGGTCGAGATTTTACAAGGCTATCCAGTTGAGACTTTTTGAAGTCTGGAACTGGTCGTGATATGATGACTCTGATCCGGTCGAGATTTTTCGTGAGACGATCCGGTCAAGTTTGGAGTGGTCTGGATCCGGTTGAGATTTGACCTTGTATGCTCCGTCGGTCGAGATGTTCCAGCAGACTCGTCGGTCGAGATTGCAATTAGACTCGTCGGTCGAGATTTCAATCAGACCCGTCGGTCGAGATTTGAATCAGACCCGTCAGTCGAGACATCAATCAAACTCATCAGTCGAGATTGCAAGCAAACCCGTTAGTCGATAAATCAATCAAACTCGCCGGTCGAGACTGCAATCAGACTCATCGGTTGAGACTTCAATCAGACCCGGTGGTCAAGATTTGATGAAACTGAGACTCGGGCGAGATTTGAAAATCCGATTCGGTCGAGATTTTAATATGCGATTCGGTCGAGATTTTACAGGGTTTTCGAGTCGGTTGAGCGTGTGGCGACTCGGACGAGTTGGGACGGGTTTTGTGAGTCGGTCGAGATTTGAGAGTTTGGCGACTCGTCGGTTGAGATGTGAGTGGAGACCCGTTGGATGTTTTGAATTAATAACAATCGGTCGAAATGGTATTGAAACCTGTCGGTCGAGATGGAGTCCTCAGCCTCGGTCGAGATGGGAACGGAACGTGAAGGTCTGTCTGGGAGGATCTGTTAGGGAGAGGAGGCTTCGGGCAGGTGAGAAAAAATGACTTTAAACTACATTTGGAGTGGCTCAAAGTCCATAAAGATTGTTTTCAAAATTAATAGTTTATCAAGTGTAGTGAATTTTTAGGGAAATGTCAAACTCATGAGCAGAAATTCTTTTATTGTTTGGGCATTGAATTGAGTCCAAGTACAACCCATACCCACACACAGATGGCCATTCTGAAATTTTTACTAATTGGCTTGAAGAGTACCTTAGGCATTTTTGCAATACTAGACACAGATCATGCAGCAGCTACCACTAGAAGACTTTTGCTAGAATCCAACAAATCCCACACTTTTGTCATAGTCCATTTGGATACTATATTGATATAAGGTCACACTACCAATTTCCGCACTTGACAAGGAAATTCAGAATCAAGCAGCAAAAAACAATGCTCTACAAATGCAACCACTCACTCATTGCTTGGTTGTTGTCCATATAGGTACTATATGAAAATAAGGTTAAAATTCCGATCTCCACGACATTTAACAAGAAAATGCATAATCAAACAGTCAAACAAAATGTTGTCAAGCTATGCAATGATGCATTTATCTGGTACTGTAAGGAAATACAGGTAGAGTGAAAGCTTCAGTAATTGATTCAACTGCATTCGCACTTCTTAACACAAACAGGAAATTGGTGGAAGAATATTGAAAGCGTTATTTAAACATCGAAAAAAGTAGATACATGGATAAGAAGTTACTACACACGTACTTGCACATGCAGATTTTAGTCCTCATCAGTACATCAAATTCTTAAAATTTTAAAATGAACCACTCACATTGTATCTAAAATCTACTCAATCAAGGTAAATTGATATGCTCTCGGTAATTTTTAAAGACTAAAATAACATGATTATACGGTTTACCTATACCCTCAAAAAGCTTTTAGTGATTTATTACCTGATCAAGTTAGACACACTGCTAATAAAACACATTTGGCCACACGCATGCCATTACTTACAGAGTAGGTTACAAAAACATCATTAATACAAAAAGACTTTCTTTCTGAAACATCAGCATACTAGCTTAGACCACAAGACTTACAAGTAGAAGCCACCATCTATAAATAGATGTTAGTCTAGGATGATATCCCACATAGCAAAGGAGCATGCAATCTTCAACCTAATGGACTGGACCCACAAAATCTTGGATCATCAACTTTATCATGCATACAAGAGACGAAACATGACGCAATCCCTACTCACTTCTTCACCTCCCAAGAATAAGTACAAGTGACATGCAACAACGTTCATTCAAACTGCACACAAGCCTTCATATATTTTTACAAAAACGAACAAACTAAATTTCCATCACTTCTCTCAAAGCGTAAGGCAGACTTAGTCATGATGACGGCAAGCACTAAAGAGAAAAGCTAATCAAATTGGATTCTCTATTTCTTGACGAAAAAAACGGAACCTAATCTCATCACATCAGATCGCTCAAGACCTAACAAAATGGGATAGCTGCTGGGCAAAATGCCTCACTAAAGATAGAAAGAATTAGCATAGACCAGCTGGCCACATCTCACATGAAGATTTTGAATGATAACTGCACATCCACTGATTCAGCACAAACATATCTTGAACGGAACTTGTCATTGAAAGAGCTGCGAAGTCCCTCAAAGCAATAAAGCCACAACATGCTTTGCCACTTTAATGAGTATAACTTCATGTTTTAGATGGGCCAGAAGATGTAGAGCATTTGACAGTATAAGTTTTATCTGTTTGGTTGTACGTATGCATCGAATTTGAAACCATCTTTCATATAATTCACATAGGGATATATAGGTTACCGTTACATATATCTAACTCGAAGCTTTTTTTAATATAATTCAAAATAGATTAAAACACAATTTGTGACAACCTTCATCCAACACACAGACCACCTCTTGAGGTAATCAAATTGTCATTAATTTCAAATTGAATGGCCATTCACAAGAGAAATGTTTAAAAAACCATAGCTGGCTGACATGGAAGTGATAGGTGAAGGGAAATTGGGCAGATGTACCCCTCGTATCATTGGCACCAGGCAAAAGGTAATTAGATATGCTACCTACTGTTATTTCCTCTGACGAACTCAAAATACAAACTAAAAGTTTGTCCAAAAAACAGAAAAATATCAATATGGTTGTACATGATAATCAACACACATGTCCATAAACTAGTGAAAACAAATAATTCCAAACATATAGTTGACAAGTCGGTCGTTGTTCTATATGAATGAGAAAAGTAAGCCTTATACTAAGTAATCAGTTTGATTGCGTCTTCACTAAAGGGAAAAAATCACCAACATACTAAGGTGGATCAACAAAAGAGAAGAAAATCACCAGGACGAAAGGTTTGGCTTACTCGGCCTCTGCCTCTCTTGCCTCTGTCACCTTGTGGGTACTGTGAAGGTTGATCATAGCTTCGCCCGCCTTGCTGTCCCATACCTTCATATTCATCTCGCTGGAATGCTGCAACTCTACCTCGAGGTACTCTGCCTCCTCCACGGCTCCCTCCTGGTGCTCCATGCTCAGATGCATCTTCACCCGTATCTAAAATCTTGACCTCTGCCTGCTGGTGCTCCATACTGCGGAATTTCACCATATCTGGGGTCTCGGCCTCGGCCTCTTCTCCCACCACCTCCTCTGCCTTCAAATTAAGGACCTTGAAAGCCTTGCTGGTTATAAACATCCTGAGTATTTCCATACCCTCTAGGCCCCCGCCCCCGGCCTCTGTCTCCAGAAGGCTCACCAGAACCCCTCGACTGATAAGATTGTTCGCCTCTTCCTCTTCCGTCATTTCTTCTAGGAGGCATTGCCAAAGAGTTGAATCGAATTGTGGAAGTGATCGGTGAAATTTATCTGCAAGCACAAATTTCCACTCGAATTTTCCAGCAGAAAGTGTAATATCTCTTAAACAAGTAGTAGCTCTGACAAAAGCTTCAAACTTTGACTCGTAACAAACTCATTCATGCTGCAATTTAAACCCGAACTTGGAAATTATCAAATTATATGTATTGTAGCATGCAAGGCATACATTAATCAGCAGAAATAACATAATAAACAACCACTTTCAATAACAAACTGTTCCTCCATTAAAATATGCCGCTGATCAGAATTGGTGAGAGCAAACAAATATGAAAACCTTTGAGATGAACCTTGCACGCACACTCCTTGTCTAGCCACCTTCAAAATGAGATCAAAGTGTCAGAAGCACATAGCAGCGAACCTCAATAAATAGGTGCACAACTTGAGTATGCCCACCACTGCTTTGAAAAGAAATACTTCTGGAACGCAATTAAATCTGTTTTATGGAATGTATATAGTTGGATATATGTATTCAATTGCATGAACTGTAGAAAACAACTACTGGTTATGATCCGCATTGAAAGAAACAAGAAGATATCAGAGCGAGAAGCAGTAATTACAAGCTTCCAAGAAATGAGAAAGATGCGCAGGTAGACTCAAGCACAAGGATAATCAAATCAAATCAGCAAAACGAAAAGCAAAAGAGATTTTCAGAATAAAAAAATTGGAAGAAAGCACGAGATGACAGATAATAATTGCATCAGGTGTACAACAAATAGTGAAAAGCGCAAAGGATCAGCAAAAGCGAGAGTGCTGTGCTGCTTCGCTGAAACGCATCGATCGATCGATCGATCTCTCTCTCGCGATCGCGCTCTCGATCGCGAGAGAGAGAGAGAGAGAGAGAGAGACACACACACACACACACACACAGGTTCAGGTGCGTTGTTTTATTTTTTGTAATCAGTTGCCACGAGGGCTGGGGCCTCCAAAGCACTTTGAAGGCACGGTCCTTAAACCTTGACACGACTCTCATCAAAATTAAGATTGTACCATTTTCGCTAATCTTGATTTGAGTACAACTAACCCATAAACCCAAAAAGAGGTCTTAGAGACATTACTTTTGGACTAAGCAAAGCATTATGCCCATAAAAGTTTGAGCAACGAGTTTTCAATGCTGAGTTTGAGTTGTAAGTCCATGGAGGGCCCACTCTTATCAAACAATTGAGCATGTTTGGTAACGAGCGGGCATGAGTCATATTTCCACCATGGTAGAGACCTCTAATCGAGTGTTGGATGAAGGTGAAGCTGTATAATGACTCTAAGTAGAATCTCAAGGCACCCCTGCTCATCTACTATTCCAACTAGTGAGCATTGTTAAAAATTGGCACATTGATATGTTCATGATGTTGGAATTTTATTTCCACTTTAAACCTTGTTTTCCCATTTGATCCAGTTGCATGTGTCTGTTACCAACAACTTCTTTCAGATATCTGCGACAGAGTCCTAGACCTGGTGATTCCTCAGGGTTTGCTTTAAGTTCGTGAATCTGTAGGTTTGTATGAGTGGCTAGCCCATAACCATGTAGTTTTAGCCTATGTATATGATGTTTATGGTTGTGTATGCTTGTAGGTTTTGGCTTCTTGCCCAAAGCTACTTCCTTCGGGGTCATGACAGGTCTCCTTCTGAGTATAATTTTGTTGGTTTGTCTCGGTTTTAAGGGGAATGACCTCGTAATACCCTATGAGGGATTTGTTTCTTCATCTATACGATTGCCAATTAGGGGTGCAGGTTCATCTATTCCAATAATATCTATTGAGGATGATCGGTCCCTAGGTTCAGTGTTTTGGAGTCTACCAGCCGCTTACTTGCTCCCTCACACGCTTCATTAGAGTTGTATCCTATCTTGGGTTACCTTAAGCCCTTTCTTTTCTATGAGTGTTTCTGCCAAGTTTATCGAACAGATGTTGGGATCTCGTACATTGGGAAGCTGCTCGTTGGGAGTATTCCACTCTACCTCTAGTGTTGATCTCAAATCTGGTTTGTCGTCACTGGTAGTGGACTCATAATCGTCACCAGTTGTCTTCACTGATAGTGGATTCAGAATCGTCCTCATTGTGAAGTTTTCACGCATGTGGGGATAGGCCAACTGTGTGATTGATCTCCTAAGATGTGGGTGATTGCACAAAGATCAAGCTATAGATGGATTTCAAGATCTATCTCACAAATCTAAGACAAGAGCACATAGAAACATGCTTAAATCATTCACCAAAGTACATTCACACGTGTGGGCAACTCATGATGACAAAAACTAAGTATAGAAAAGGCTTGCTCTCGGGTAGAGAGAGAATTCAAGTACAAGCGCTTGGGTAGAGAGAGAAGACAAGAAAATTTCTAAGTGTAGAATCTCTCACAATCTCCAAAAACTTAGTGTATAATAGTCCCCTCTCACATACTCGTAGTAACTCGAGGTAGGGAGAGTGAAACATGATTGGACCCCTTCTTTTCCTCCTCCTAATTTGATTGGCTTAGTGACATAACAGCCCTCAAATTTGATTGGACCAATTTCATGGATCTCTCTCTTTTGATTGGTCACATGATCTCAAGACAACTCATAAGAAAGTGTCACTCACCCTCTCTCACTATGAAAAATGTAGAAAGCCTAAACTAGCTTGTGCCACATCACGCTCCAAATTTGGCCCTATCGCCTACTAACATGTGTATAAGGATTAAAAAAGTCTAGATACCTAAACTCAACATAGATAACTTTTACCAAATTTGCACACTCCTCCTTAAAAGATATCTATTATAGTTTAGCATAGATGTTGGAACCAAGTCAAGATTGGATTGAAGCTTGGTGAAAGCACTCTTGAGCAATGGCATGGTGAGAAGATCGGCAGTGCATGATGATGATCCAATGTGCTCCAAGTTGATCTCTCCTCCTTACAAAATGATGTGCAATTACTTCACTATGCTTGCTCCTTGCATGAGAGATAGGATTGTTGGCAAGGGCTTGGGCCGAGATGTTGTCACACTTTATCATAGGTAGATCTTTATCTTTGATGCACTTGAGCTCTAATAATAGTATTTTGATCCATAGCACCTCTTTTGTTGTTGTTGTAAGGGCCTTACACTCGGCCTCACAAGATGATAGTGAAATAGTGTCTTGTTTTGTGGATAGCCAAGATACAAGATTTCCTCCAAGAAATATAGTGTAGGCACTTGTGGATTTTCTATCCACCTTGTCACTTGCAAAATCTGAGTCCGAGTAGGCTTCCATTGATAGATCTTCACTTTTGTAGAATAATCCAGAATCATGTGTAGAAGACACATATCTCAAGACTCTCTTGGCCAATCTCCAATGATAGATCTTAGGATCTTGCATGAATTTACTTAGCCTGTGCACACAATAGCTCAAATCGGGCCTAGTGATGGTCAACCAAATCAAGGAGCCAATAAGACTCCTAAAAAGGGTGATGTCCTCAAAGGATCTTTCATCTCCCTTATTAGGATCTTTTTCAATATGCTCCATAGGTGTATCTATGCTTTTTCAATTTTCCATATGAAACTTTTTCAACTTTGATAGAGCATATCTAGTTGACTAATGAAAGCATGATCATGAAATAAATCAATTTCTAGGCTGAAAATGTAGGGAAGCTCTCCTAGATCTTGTCCATGAATGGTTCTCCGGTTATTGTGTGTGTGTGTGTGTGTGTGTGTGTGTGTGTGATGCTTAGCTTATGCGTTTGGTGCTCAGCTATGTGCGCCTATTCTTGGCGGAAGTGCACTACACTATGCATTCCATTTGCAGGACCTAGATACGCGGCTATCGATCACAGGCATTGCAGTAATAAATCAATCAATCAGATGTAATGCACCAATCAGAGATGAAAGAACAGAATGTATTTTGCATATGTGTTTTGATTGTAGAGTGAGTCATTCACTATCCATGAGAGAGAGAGAGAGAGAGAGAGAGAGAGAGAGAGAGAGAGAGAGAGAGAGAGAGAGAGAGAGAGAGAGAGAGAGAGAGAGAGAGAGAGAGAGAGAGAGAGAGAGAGAGAGAGAGAGAGAGTATCTCCTCCCCTTCCTATCATTTTTATATTGAGGGACCTCCTATTTTGTATGTATGTGATTGATCATTGTGGAAGATGAATGCTTGATCCTTGTTATTGTTTAATATGATATCACAATTACAAATCATTATTAGCACAAGCACTCATCTGAACTAAAAAAAGAAAACAGAAAACACAAAAGGAAAAGAAGAAAAGAGATAAACATCACTCCCAAATCTAGGCTATTCCACGTTAAGATCACAAGCTAAGATTGAAAACCTTAGTAATCCTTGATTCCCACTCCCATTACCTTGCTTATCCTCCCCCCATTGGATCGAAGCCTAGTACTACACATGATACAGTTAGAATTTGCTTCGAACAGGAACACAGATCATGCTACACAGTAACACGGACAGAAAACACTCTCCACAGCAAGCTCACATATCATCTCTGTTTCTCAAAATGAAATTACACTGTACATATAGTTCTTCACTCAGGCAACCCATGCATGACCCGGGTTGCCGTTGGCGGAACGTGCGTCCCGTTGACTTGCCTCGTGGCGAGGCCAACTTATCCTTATCGACTGATAGGACTCACAGTATAGTAGCACAGTGATTCTACTTTAATTCTAACTCTCTCCCTTAAAGTAGAGTCTACTTTTTATACAGTCATATACATAGCTTTAAAGTCAACAAACTTTAAGTACAGAAAGCTTTGATCTAAATTTATCAAACTTTTCTCCAACAAGTGGCTTAGTGAAAATATCAGCTAGTTGTTCTTCCGTACTACAATGAACAACATGAATTTCACGACTCAGTAGCCTCTCACGTATAAAGTGATACTAAATCTCAATGTGTTTGGTTCTCGCATGGAACACTAGATTCTTTGCTAGCTGAATGCCACTCTGACTGTTGCTATGTAAAGTCATGCAATTTTTCTGCTTCATGCCAACTTCTTCCAAGATTTGTCTCAACCATGTAGCTTCATGTGCTGCACTACACATTGCCTTATACTCTGCTTCTATGGTGGATAGAGCAATTGTACTTTGCTTCTTACTAGACCAGGAAAAACAACTCATCATAGTCACCTCTCCAATCCGCATCCACATAGCCACACAACTCAGGTAAACCCTCATGCTTCCTGTAAATCAAGCTATAATCTGAAGTTACTTTTACATAACGCAAAATGCATTTAGCTACCTTCCAATGCGTTTCTGTAGGTGCCACCATAAACTGACTTACAATACCAACAGCATAGCGTATATCTGGTCTAGTCGTGGTAAGGTAAATCAAGCTCCCTACTAACTGCCTATACAGTGTAGCATTAAATGACTTTGACTCATCAAGCTTAGAAAGCTTTTTACCTGGTTCAGTAGGAGTATTCACTGGTTTGCAATCCTGCAACCTAAACCTGTGCAACAACTCTTTGACATAGTTCACCTGTGTTACACCCATTTCGTGTCCTTTTTGCCACACCTCTACTCCAAGGAAATAATGCATCAGGATGAGATCTGTCATCTTGAATTGTTTCATGAGGTATTTCTTGATCATGTCCATCATCTCTTGATTATTTCCCGTAATAATCAAGTTATCAACATAAAGAGAAATCAAAGCAACCATACCATCAAAGCATAAGACATACAAATTTGGATCAGAATGTGTTCTCACCATCCCCTTTGAATGAAAGTAGGCATCAATCCTGCTATACCACGCACGTGGTCCTTGTTTAAGACCAAAAAATGCTTTCTTCAAGCGACATACTTTATTCGCATGTCCTTTCGCTACAAAGCCTTCAGCTTAATCCATAAACACTTCTTCTTCTAACTCACCATTTAGAAAAGTAGATTTCACATCCATCTGATGCAAAGGCCAACCAAAATGTGAGCTAAAGCAACAAGTAGACGTAGAGTATTCCACTTACATACTGGTGCAAAGGTCTCCTCATAGTCGATTCCTTTACTTTGTGCATACCGTTTGATCACCAATCTGGGCCTTGTGCTTTGCTATACTTCCATCTGCATGGTACTTAGTCCTGTATACCCATTTGCAACCAATGGGTTTCTTGCCAGCTGGTGGTTCTACTAAGTCCCATGTGCTATGCTTAGCAATTGACTCCCTCTCCTCTCCCATGGCCTTGACCCAAATGTCATCATCCTTCGCTTCACCATAAGTCGAAGCTTCTTTGCTTCGAATAATGCTAGATAAGAGAGCATAATTTGCTTCATACCTTTCAAGTTGTGTCTTCTCTCTTGTTGACCTTTGTAGCTCTCCCTGGCTAGATGATCCTGGAAAGTCATCCATGTCGCGGCTCTCCAACAATCTCTCAAACCACTTAGGGAGCTTACTGTCAGGTGATCGGCTTCCTGGTGAAAATGTATTCCACGGTACATCCTTCTCCTTGCGTTTGTCACCTGCAACTTTAATCCTTCTCACACCAAAAGGTTTGTCTCTACCTCTCTAACCTGTCTCTTGAGGTTGAGTAGTAGTATCTTGAAATGTATCCTCATGTTCATCAATAAATGGATCATCATCAGGAGGTATCCTCACTATACCATCTTTCCCACTAGATGTGTCTATCTTTTCAGCATCCTCATCTTCATACATTTTGGATTCATCAAAGATGACATCATGACTTACATGGATTTTGTTTTCCACTGGATCAAAACATCTATAGCCCTTCACACGATCATCATATCCTAGGAATATACACTTGATAGCTTTCACACCAAGTTTATGTCTCTCTTCCTTAGGAATGTATACAAAGGCCTTACATCCAAAGATTCGCAAGTGGTTCACCTTTGGCTTCTTCTTTGTGAATGCCTCCTCAGGTGTTATCTTTGGTATGGCAATGGTAGAACTTCTATTTTGAAGATAGACTACCTTACTGCATGCTTCTGACCAAAAATCTTTTGGTAGTTTCATCTTAGCTAGCATAGATCTAGCACTTTCCATAATCATACGATTCTTGCGCTCAACTACACCATTGAGAGCAGGAGTATGAGCTTGCGTAAATTGTCTTTTGATCCCACATTGATCACAAATATCATTGAAGTCATTAGACTTGTACTCACCTCCACTATTTGATCTTAGGACTTTGATCTTCCTACCTGTCTGATTTTCGACCAATGATTTGAAGCTCTTGAAATTGTCAAATGCATCCGATTTCTTCTTCAAGAAGTAAATCCACGTCTTACGTGACATATCATCAATAAAGGTCATCATAATAGAATGTTTCACCTAAGGACATGGTCCTCATAGGCCCGCATAAATCTGTGTGTACATCACTATGGGGCATTGCAATTATTATCGGAGGTTGTCTTTAATTTTGCCAAGCTGGCCTATTTGATTTACCAAATGACCATCCAACTCGAATGGATAGCTGAAGCTACTAAGGCATTCCATAAACTTAAGAGAGCCTTAGTGACTGCACCAATCCTATGACAACCTATCTGGACCATAGAATTTCGTGTCCATACAAGCGCTTCTAAATATGTCATAGGGAGTGTTTTGACACAACCTAGGGAGTATAAAAAGGATCTGATCTACTTTGTCAGTAGGATCATCCTATGAAAATGAACTAATGGTTCAATAGAACCCAAAAAAAGGATAGAATGTCATTAAGACCTATCTTGGTTGAGATGTCATTTGAGAAATGGGGCATAGACTATGCCGACTTAGAATTCGCTTTGCACAGGAACACAAATCATGCTACACAGTAACACAGACAGAAAACACTCTCCACAGCAAGCTCATATAGTAACTGTATTTCTCAAAATGAAATTACACTGTACATATAATTGTTCACTCAGGCAACCCATGCATGACCTAGGTTGCCGTTGGCGGGACGCGTGTCCTGTCGACTTGCCTCGTGGCGAGGCCAACTGATCCTTATCCACTGATAGGACCCACAGTACAGTAGCACAGTGATTCTCCCGAAATGCACTCAATCGTCAACTCCCAACCAGTTATGTATAAAAAATCGTAACCCCAAACCCGGTTTCAATTTTCAACTGGCTTCAAAATTGTCAATTTTTCACCAAATTTTTCCCTGTCTGATGCTATGCATAGGCTAATAATTCCTCTGCTGCTTGGCAAGCCTCTATAAACTAGAAAATGTGCACCAGTGCTTCTCTTTCCGTCTTCAACCCGTCGTAAACCCCAAACTCTCAAAAGACAATTCTCCCGAAGCTCTCTTCAACAGCGATACTGTGTACACTCCCTGTACGGCTCTGATACCAACTCCTAGGTTAGCATGGCATGGATTTTTCCTAACACAGTTTTCGAGATTGTACTAGCCAACTCCAAATTTCTTACATTCAGCTCAAGTTTATGAATTTTCATAATTGCACTTTCAAGTTGAAATTATGTTTAAAAGTAGGATTTGAGTTTGAATACTCTTGGAAAGCATGGATATGCTCAGGAGTTTCGACACTAGTGCACGACTGTTATTTTTAACGATCTTAAAGATTAGTATGGCATGGATTTACCCTAATACCTTTGCGTGTGCCCTACTCATCCTATTTGCTAAGCAATTCTTATGTACATATACATTTTTGCACACGTTACGATAATTTTAAAGTGATTGATATGGACCCAACACCACAAACACTTATTAGTATGGCACTCGCCCTGATACGGTTAAAAGACGGTTTGGCCTATCGCTAAAACTCCTACATAAATGGGAAGATTGGACTATGAATTTTCATTGCTAATCATAATGTTAAGTAGTAACGCTTATTTTATACATGGATAACAACTGACATTCAACGTTGACACCTGTCTTCCTCAAATACTAACTCGCGCGGTTTTGTGTTGTGGGATGGTGAAAGGTACCAGCTGGCTGTCTTTAAATAAGTTTTGCTTTATGGTGCTTTTGTATTGTATTTTGGTTTTCATATATTTATCTTTTTGGCTTATGAATAAAGGTTTCAAAGGGTTTGGTCTTGCTTAAGCAGGAGCAACATGTGTATGCTTTTATCTCTCTCTCTCTCTCTCTCTCTCTCTCTCTCTCTCTCTCTCTCTCTCTCTCTCTCTCTCTCTCTCTCTCTCTCTCTCTCTCTCTCTCTCTCTCTCTCTCTCTCTCTCTCAAGAGAAAGATAAAATTATAAAGCAGCAAAATTAATCATGAAACTAAATACTTGAAATCCAGAAAATTTACTAATATCAATTGATAGCAAAATCGCTCTCTACAAAACAAAAAAGTGCAAGAAGATGAAATTCTCTTGCAAATTTGGATTTTCAAGAAAACATCAAATTCAATGTATGTTAAAAGCACCAAGATGTCCCATTAGTTTTTTTTTCTTATGACATGAATAACTAACCCGGACGTCAAAATCAAAAGGATTGATAATCTCTCTGATTTCAAAATTCATAATTCATAACCCCTACACACATCGGATTTCAATGTCCACTTCAAAATCTCATTGCCACCACTTTTTTCCAATTGCTAGAAGGTTCCTTTGAGACAAATCTTAATTTTGACATGTCAAATTTTGATAATTTATAGAATTTTGCAAAATCAGTCGCAAGTGGCTCGCACCCACGTCAAAATGCCACGATATGTTATTGTGGGATGAGCATAGACCAGCAACTAGAAAGTTACTTAGAAAATTTTGAGAAGTTGGACTTTACAATTGTATTGGCATAATTGTTCTGAGAATTTACACGTTATATAAAGTTGTTATGTGACCACAATGCCCAAAAACGTTTGTGTGCATATATGTATCGTTGCACCACTTGAAATGCGTTACATAGACATGCATATACAATCACATGCATGTCTTATACAATCACTTTCCAGTTATCACGATTAGCCACTATGTTGCAATGATGTGAATGAATACAAATCTTGATTTTTGGTTGTGCATATTTAAAAGGCTTTTGACATATACAATTACTTGCATATCTCCTACTTATCCAAGTATCCAATGACTGGTGACCATGGTGCAATGTGGTGAAGGGATAGAAATCTTTATTTTTTTGTTTCCATGCAAGCGAAATTACCTGCATGTTGCATGCATGTCGAGGTGTCGTAGTCCATGTCTATCCCACAAAGTTGAGCCCTCCAACAAAGTTTGAGCTTCCAAAGTCACTTCACCAAGGTTTGAAATGTTGACTTTATTACAAACTCCATTGAAAGACATAGTATTGTCTTTGCAAGGCAATTGGCCAAAAAACATGGAGATGAAACTAGTGGATTTTTTTTTAGTATACGCACACTATATGTGTACATATGTGGTAAAGTGAAATGCAAACTTGGTGGTCATTTGTGTATGTGGGACATGGAATATACGTAAAAAGTTTAGCTTGGCAATAATGTGTCAATACACATGTTTCCAATTATTTATCTAGTTTGATTTACACGGTATAAGTGGTCCTATTAAAAATATGAAATCTTTAAAAAAAAATTATGGAATGGTACTTGACAAAAAATATCATAAAAGATGATCATATCCAAGAGCATGGAAATGAAAAGAATGAATTTCTTATAGTACATGCAAGTGCGCGCACATTTGTGACAAACTATAGGCAAGATTGGGGCACATTCAGGTATATGTGACTTGAAATATATATGTAAAAGTTCAACTCTCCATTAATCTTGTAAATACACTTGATTCATCTAGTTTGATATTCATGGAAGTGGATTATAAAAAGAGGTGTGATTAAGTTTATGTTTCCTACTTGTGGTTGTCAACGCAAAAGTTTTCACGAAGTAAACACATTGTTGTTTTTAACGAGCGAGAACTCATCGATGTAACTCTTATACACCGAGTAATATTATTCGATAGAGTAGATGAGCGCTAGGTAACCCTAAAGTAATGGTGGGGCTATGTGGGTTCACCCATGTGCATTATTAATTCGAAAACAAAAAACAAAAAAAGGACACAAGGGAATGTGCCCTTAATATACCCAAAAAAAGAAAAAAAAGACATGGTGTAAGGCCCAAGGCACCGCCCTAAGGCTTAAAGCGTAGCGTGTAACTGTTATATGACGTGAACTAACGGGTACGCGTCTGCTGACCGTGTCGGCAGACGGTTTGCAAGAAAGCGGGCAGGTGCGTATAGGCAGCTGCCTTCTGCCGACCGTCATACATCTCGTCTGCGCTTCTCAGACGCTGCATTTCAGACCGTCTTCGCCTTGCGGTCAGGGTCGGTGACTCCCGGAAGCGTAGACCGCCTGGCAGCATCCGGGAGGCAGACCGGAAGCATGCTCCTTTGAGCTTCTGTTGCCCAGTAAAGCATGCTCCTTTTGCAGTAAAGCGGTTAGTGATGGCGTTACTCTTCTTCGCCCACATCGACAAACCTTCTGGGTAGCAGTGCTCACGCATCTGCGTGTATACTGTTCACCTTTATACTCAGCACGCATTAGATGAGCGATGGATGATCGTGCATTTGCATCTTCTGGGTCTTTGTATACTATATTATCTCAATTTAGCTGCACCATCTCCAGGTATATATCTTACTACAACCATCAATCCTGTATTCACACCTATATCCTACTACAAACAATAGAACAATAGTCTCAAGGTCCTCTTTCTTCACAGCTATATCTTTTTTACAAACAACTGCAGTAGTGTATAAGGTTCTCTTTCTAATTCACAGCTATATCTTACTATAAATATCAGCTGCAGAGTCTTAAATTTCCTTCTTCACTGATGCTATATCTCTTACTGGAAATAGCAATAGTCAAAGGTAAGCAGCCTTGCACCCACAAACGATACTCGTTAATTGGCAGCTGTTTTTGTTTCTGATCATCAGAAGTATATAATTAAGGTAAGTAGAGCGGGCTATGATTCATCCCTGCGCGTGCGAGAATTCCTGACCTGAAAATTGCAATGGAGGTTACGTATCTTCCACAAGAAGCTTCATCAGCTGGAATATTGATCTCGACGAGGCTACATGCACCAGGCAAGGCAAGGCGGAGCAGTTTTTGTTCTAACCCAATTTCAGGAGGCAGATTGCTTTGCCACAATGGAACTCCTGATCAATCTCTGCAGCAGCCTGTAATGTCCAGAAGATGCAACAAAGCACATGTTTGTGCTGCATGCAATAGCAGCGCACAGCATCCAAAGCCTCAAGAATCAATTCCTGGCAGCTATGGAGCTCCATTCATCGGAGCTTTGAGAGATCGTCTCGACTTCTTCTGGTTCCAGGGAGAGGATGAATTCTTCAGAAAGCGCAAGGAGAGATATGGCAGCACAATTTTCCGAGTGAATTTCGTGCCAGGCATGCCGGGAATAGCCTTGCTTGATCAGAAGAGTTACCTTGTACTCTACGATCCAACCAAAGTTGATAAGCATGATACCTTTGTTGGAGCTCTCCTACCTAAAACCGATTTCACAGGGGGCTATCGCGTTCTCGCTTACCTCGATCCATTGCACCCCAAGCACGCCATCCTCAAAAGCTTCATTATGGAATTGATAAAATCAAACAGCTCCAGGATCCTCCCCGAGTTTGCCACGGCTTTCTCGGAGACCTTTAATCAGATGGAAACCGCCCTATCCGAAGGAAGAGAGGCAAACTTTTCCTCTTCTGTAAAGATGCTGGTTTTGGATTTCTTGCTGAGGGCAATTGTTCATCGTGATCCACGAGCAGTTGGCGCTGCAGCGCTGGGAGACGACGGCCCATCCCTGTTGGAATCATGGATAGCAGTTCAATTCGCAGCCATAGCTCAAGCCGGCCTTCCCCCCATACTGGAGGAAATATTCCTCCACTCTTTCCCTCTCCCCTTCAGCCTTATACGAGCCAACTATCAAAGAATATATAGTTTCTTCGACACCTACGCTATTGAAGCTCTAGACGTGGCGAAGGAGAGATTTGATCTGGAGAGAGATGAGGCAACTCACAATTTGATTTTTGCCATAGGAGTGAACGCGTGGCTGGGATTGATCAAATTACTTCCATCGATCATCTTTTACGTGGGCAAGAACAATAGCCATCTCCACGACAAGCTGAGGGGTGAAATTAGAGCTGCAGTCGCGAGCAATGGCGGGCGCCTTAGCCCAAAAGCAATCGAGTCCATGCCTCTCGTGCGATCCACTGTACTAGAGGTACTCCGCCTAGCATCGCCTGCTAAGTACCAGTATGCGAGAGCAAGGAAAGATCTGATCATAGAATCCCACGATGCGTCGTTCGTCGTAAAGAAAGGGGAGCTTCTGTGTGGCTGTCTGAGCATGGCGTCACGAGATCCAGTCATCTTTGAAAATCCAGACTCCTTCATTCCAGAGAGATTCGAGGGTGGAGATGGAGAAAAGCTGCTGCCTCATCTGCTATGGTCAAACGGCCCAGAACATCTCCACACTACTTCACAGAACAAACAATGTGCAGGGAAGGATTTGGTGATCCTCATCGCCTCCCTTCTTCTTGCTCACATATTCATAAGATATGATACCTTTGAGCTAGTGGATCAGCCCTCATCAGCAGCAAGAAAACCTCCTCAAATCTGCTTCAAAACACTTCAAATTAGAGCTACAGATCCAACATCAGATCTCAACTGGGCACAACGCATCAGCTCCATCAGCAGCTCAGATCAAACATAAGATTTCATCTGAACAGTACGCTGCATCAGCAGCCAAACCCACATATCCAGATCTTCAGCTCCAGCGTTTGATTTGATGTGAGCACATGACTGCATCACATTATCAGAATTTTATAAGCCCATTCATCTATACTTGCCACTTCGACTGTTTTCAATGGTGAATGGCCTTCTGATTTAGATATATGTGATTAAAATACGAGGGACAGAATGCTCCAAGTGGCTCTATCAAATGCTGTATTGATTAAGAATGATATAAGGTGATTTTTTCATAGCACACCTAGTTCACCCTTTACCTTTTACCTGTTTAAAAATGACAATAGGGGGTGGTTGGAGGGTCCTGCATCATAACATATTGACACATATGGATAGTGTGTTCATGACAATTTTAGCAATAGGGTTGTGGTATACACAAAGCCATTGCCATAATGCTTTTCAGTATTATCAACCAGTGAGATCAGTGAAAATAGGAACCTAGGTGGGCCAGGTATGCATGAGAATGGTGGTTTTGTTGAAACCCATTTGTCTTGGCACTATGGTGTAGTGCATGAGTGAGACTATTGCATATGAAATAGTAAATATTTGGCACAAAAGAAACTAATTAGGGTCTTGGAAAAAGCCACTTTTTTGCATTTTTTTCAAAACATGGGCAAGAAAATAGCTAAACACAAATTGAACACTAAATATGAGATTAAAAAGTTCCAGATTTTTAATCAAAAGTTCAAATTTTCATGGAAGATGGCCTTCTTTTCCAACAATAGCCTCCCAACATAATAGTAATATCAAAAGTTGCAACTAAACTTTCTCTAGAATCAAAACTACTTGCTATCCTATTAAAACTCTCATACTTTACCCGAAATGTCCAAATTTATGCAAACATAGAAACAAAACTTAAAATGGAAAATCAAAGCTAACAATCAATAGCCTAACATGCATCTCCATGGGTGGCAATTATGCAAACATAGAAACAAAACTTAAAATGGAAAATCAAAGCTAACAATCAATAGCCTAACATGCATCTTCATGGGTGTCAACACCTCTTGAATAATTTACCATCATTAGGCTATTGATTGTTAGCTATGATTTCCATTGTACAGAGATGAAAAAAATGTGATGGATGATAATGCACAAATTGTAAGAGATAAATTGCAATTAGAAATATATAAGAGAGAAACTATGGCCCTTCCTCTAAAAGTCAAGTACAAATGTTGATTGCCAAATAAGTATGTCTTGTCATCGTCTTTTATTTTGATGAGAAACTAAATTTGTTGATATTTAATGATGTTCAATGGAAAGATGCATTTTTTTATAGCTTGAACCTTGTACTAACTTTTCTTTTAATGTTCCATGAGAGGTTGAGGAGTGTAAGTTGTAGCCACAATCAACATCGTCTTTATCATAGTAAAGGCATTATTTCATGCAAGTTTATTTTCAAATTGAAATATCACATTCTACTCATATGATAGTGTGTGTGCTCGACAAGCTAAAACTCAATCTTTACTTTTTGTAAACATTCTGTTTTCAGCTAGAATGCTAATATATGAAGAAAGATCTAATTTTGTTCTCTCTAGCTGTGTTGTCAAGTTTTACATACAAAGTTGGAGGCAAGGGCCCATTCAAAAGTTTACTAATTAGACGTAGTATAGTGATTGTAAGATTTAAGTCATTGTGGACATTTGACGAGCACATGTGCATGAATGTTGCAATGATAAATAAGACATCCAACAATATGCATTTGCACAAAAGTTATATTTTACATCTTTTAGAACTCTCACAAAATGTGATAGATTTGTTGTTTATTTTATTCCATGTCACTGACAATAGCTCCCAAACACTTTTCTAAATTTTTTAAATACTTTTTCCTAAGCTTTGTGAGCTTATATCTTTCACATGCTTGTGGGTCACAATCAACATTGAGTGCCTTATTGAGAAAATGTAATAGTTCATATAAGTACGTCAAAGGCCAAATGAGTAATAATATAAATCACAAAAATCAATTAACAGTATACAATAAAGAGTACCTTTCTAGAACTTGTGCACACATGTTGTGTCCTACTATTTTATAAAGCTGACAAATCTGGGCAAATTATCATCCGCACTTTTCTTGGAATAAAGACATTGTTGAAATAGTGCTTCCATAACCTTGTGAAGTGAACCCAATGAGGTTGGCTCGAATGGTTAGCTTGGCATTCTGTGAGTGGAATGTTGATGACCTATGGTGACTGGAGTGTTGTCGATGACCCACAAAAAAAAAAAATTTCTTGCAAGGAGTCGAGAATAAAGGGTTGACAAAAGAATCATTGATTAGCTTTTTTGGAGTGAGTTCATTGCTAGTAGAATTACCCTTATAATTATGATTTATCCTATTTTATATCAAGCTAGGAGAATATTCCAATACAAATTTGTAATTTTTTTTTAGATGAGAGACATGTGAGAAATTTCTAGGACACAAAGAAACTTGACAATCTACCTTGTCTTGGATCAATACCTAGTCAATGTTGTCTATAGACTCATCTTGTTCAGCACTGACTTGGCATATGATCAAACACAATATCATAATATGAATACTTTCAAACCTATTTTGAAAATTATATTTTCATGCCTATTGGATTCTTTTTCAAAAAAACAATTTCTTTCCCCTTTCTAAATTCTAAACTCTCATGTGGCACTACCCTCATCCCTTCCCTCCCTTTTTCATATCCCTCATGCGACCTCCCATCACCATAAAAGAGTGTTCATGAAAGCTGACAAAGTATAAAAATTGAACCAACATTTGTTTTTTTTAAACTTTGACAATTTTTTATATAGGCATATAAATACTTTCAAGAGTAATAATCCTTAGAAAATCAAGAAGCTTAAAAAAAATACAGGTTTTTGGAGAAACAAAGTTTTGTTAATTGTCGGGTTGATGTTTCTTGGATTTTCTATACTTCACCTAGATTTGAGCCACAAATAAATTGAATTGCTTGAGCCCGGAATGAAATGTGTTGAACTAGTTGCTTTTCTTGTTTCTTGACTATTTTTGTTCATTCAATAAGATGCTTTAGCTTGTACCAAACTTAGCTTTGTCGGTTTCATCACACCTATTTGAAAACTTTTTCTTTGGCGAGCTGCAAAACATCCCGTCGGGGTCGCGGAGGGGATGGCGCCTTGTAGGCTGTCCGCGTGGTCGCGCGCGCGGGACGATGCCGACGGCCCCCTATCACGCTTTCGTGGCAACGAGCCTGACCCCGGTGCCTTGCAGAGATTGCATCGCAAGGGCCCACGTCCCGCCAGCGCCGGGCGCTATCGGCCAAGGTGCACGCGGGAAAATGTTAATATGAGATGTGTTCTCTGAGCAGTGTGATTTGTGAACTATGAATGATTACATTTATTGAAGGTGGTGATCTCAATAATTGATCCTCACCATTTGAGATCATCATAAGTTGAAAAACTATTTATATGTCTTTTAATGAGGGCAGATCTCAATTGTGGAGATTGATCCTTGGGATTGGTAGTGTCAATGTTCTGAAAAACTGACAAATCATAGGATTGAACCGGCATCTTTTCTTAAAAACTGGCATCATGAAAATTTGACAGTTTTTTATATAGTAATTAAACCTTTAATGAGTAATAGTCCTCAAGAAACCAAGAAGCTTAAAAAAAATGCAGGTTTTTTTTAGGATCTGGCATGCATCAGAAATGACATCATTAGAGGAGTTTTGAGCTCCAAAAAGACCCTTTAAGAATTCGTGCAAGATGTAGTTTATATTATTAAGATATTATAAGACTAATACTTTTGACTTGCCATAACTTTTTAATCGTAGCTCAAAAGTATTCATCTAACATACCCATTGGAAAGTACTTGTCGATCGCTTTCAAATGCACCATACTTTGCTATACTTGGACTTACCAGTAAAAAGTTATGCCATTTTTAGTGTGGAATCAAAAATGTGGACTCAAAAAGTTACGTTACGTAGATTTCAAATTTGAGTGTTTTGATTGGTCCATGTGTAAGAAAAAATTGAGAAAAAATATAAAAAGAATCTTGATCCATATCCAACAACCATCCACATTTAATGACGATTGCTAAACCAAGATATCCTTCTGTTATACCACCATATGAGACTTTGTTTGCTCTAATTATTTTGATCTAGAGTGGTAAAATGTGAACTATATCAGCACAATCCATATCCATTGGATTCTTTATTATAATTGGATCTTTGATCATTGATATACAACATCCAAAGTTGCTAACACCAAGATATGTGACAAGATAAGGTCCTACATTGTGATTGTAGATTGTTGCAACAATGCCCTCAAGTTCAATCTTACCTTATCTTGCCACATATCATGATATTATCAACCCTGGATCAATAAAATATAGATACATCTATATGTTCCTATGTTACCATTCAAATAATAATGACTCCATCTTAGAGATTTGATCTAAGATCAATTAAGATCCATGCATGATCTCCAAGCCTTAACATGTAGTGACAATCATCGCATAGTTGAATGTTTGTACAAGGGTGTTCATACACCAATATGTCAAGAATGTGGACATGGATATGTATAGAAGGATTGTCCATGTAACTGTCAACAATCATAAATGCAACATCAAGCATTCACCATAAACAATCACCAAGTAGGGAGACGGAAGAAGAACACTCAATATCACTCTATCACACTAACTTCATACTGAATATAAAATGTACATATAAACTCTGAACCCTGATAGAGAGAGAAAACCTACAAATAGACTAATAGACTAGCCTACGGCTAATTACAGTTGGTAACAGTTGTCAACATTAATGAACATCGTAAACAGTAACAATGAAGTTTATCATAATGCAACATCAAGCATTCACCATAAACAATCACCAAGTAGGGAGACGGAAGAAGAACACGCAATATCACTCTAAAAACTGGTGGCGGTCCCACGACAGCTGCAATATGCAGTTATTGGGGACTTTTATTGGCTTCGCGCCGAATCTTAATTAAATGATACTGCACCTTCTCCATAAAGTCAAGGCGTGCAGTATTGAAATCTAAATTATGCGGCAGGAAACAACGGTGGGCTCCGGCAATTCACTTGGAAGTTGTCCATGAGGTGAAGCGGGATTCCCAAGAGCCTCCCATCATAGCCTCACGGAAATATAGTCGAGCAATCGGCAGCTGATCTTTGATTTGCTCTGAGGCCATCGGCTTATTTGGATCTCCATGCTGGCTGCTCTCCCAGTGCAGGTATTTTGTCCAATTGTTTGTCGGCCTTGATCTCGGAGGTCTTAGATTTGAGAACCCATCCACCATGCAAGGACTCATGTGGATGCTGCTTTAAGAAGGTCTGGATCTGGTCCTCGACGCTGATGGGCCTTCTGAATAAATGGCATGTCCTTGATGAGGATGGACCCGCTTGTACTACGGGTATAGTTGGTAGTTGATCTGCTAGATCTGGAGCTCCCTCGTGGTCCATGCTCGAATCAACCCCTGTATCCATCTGTACAGCTTCTTGGTGCGAAGAGGAGAATTGTGGAATGATCGGGACGGGGATTTGTGGTCCGGCTTCCAACACTTGAGCGGCGGCTTTTTCATAGGCGTTGATGGTCTCTTTTGCCTTTTCCAACTCGGTTGAAGCTGCTCCTTTGAACCTATCAAAGCGGCCTTGGAATCCCTGAAGGGCCACTTTGTATGTTTCCACTTTCTTGAACAAATATGCGATCTCCGTCGGTGTGACCGGATGATCGGTTATTTGTGTTTGCAGGTACGCATCACGCTCAATGGTGGTCGCATCCAATTCACCTTGAAGCCGTGTGCGATCTTGTTCAGCCATTTGTAATTGCCCCTTCAGTAGCTGCACCTGTTGCTTGGCATCTTGCACAGCCTTATCTACCTGATCCTGTGCGGTTGTCAGGGCATTTTGCAGGGAACTGATGTAGGTTTCTAAGCGATCAGCTTGTTGCTGGGCCAATGTCTTTTCGCTTTCAGCCTTTTCTTCATGTTGCATGGCTATCTTCACCTCTCGATCCAGCTGGACAATTTTTTGGCTGATGAGAGTGTTTTCAGATCCTAAAACAGAGATCCTCTGTTCCATTTCCTTTTTTTTATCCAGCATAGACTGGATCACTTGCCCAAGGCTTGAAACTAATTCAAGAGCATCACCAGAATCGACCGTCATGGAGGTGGCAGTAGCAGGAGACCCTGATGGTACTGTTCGTGGTAGGCGTGGAATAGGTGCCAAAGTCTCTTCTTCTTCAAAAATATCCTCATCTTCAAACCCTTGAGGCACTGTGGCGTCGAACTGCTTTGGTGACTTGACAGCTGTGTCGACCCGAAGTGTGGTTGGGCTACCTTGTGTGGATAGTTGCTGACTGGCATCTTCGACACCAACAATAGCTTGATGGATATGCCCGAATCCTCTTCCAGAGGATTAGGGTTCAAAGGGTGCTGGGCTCTGGGGCATTTCAAAGATTTCGGTGGCCCCAAGGGGGTCGGAATCATCGAACATATCCATGAAGAACTATGTGTTGGGTGAGGTTGCTTCGGTGTGCGGGGGTGAGGCGGCCTGAGTAGCTGTGATGGGAATGGTAGGCCCAATGGTCACTGATTGTCCTTGTATGGGAGCAGAGGCGAGGGAAGCATCAGAGGCGAGGGAAATGGGAAGTTTAGTGCGAACAGCAGCAGGGGGTGGAAGCGCACTTGACGAGGTATGCCTAGTACGACGTCGTGACGCGGAAGGTGAGTCAGGAATTTCGATCTCGCTGCGTGGACGACGACGACTATGAGAACTTGAGGCCTAGTGAGATGACTCGGCTGGTGTTTCTTCGTAAACCGAAAGCACAGAATCCAGGTGGAAGCCATGGATTCTGTTTTCTAAGTGAGAAGCGGCTAAGAGGGACAATAGAGAGCCAGCGACAAACTGCTGCTTTGTATTGGCCTTAGTAGCTCGCTTGAGCTCACTAGAAACAGTCTTGAACCAGTTATATAGTTCAAGAGGGGCTTTGGCCAATTTGATGTGGACTCCACTATCATGTGAAGGATTTGAGATGTGATGCGGTCTTTCCTGAGGTTGCCAACCATCAGGAAATGATTCAACAATTGGGCAGCGGCGTGGATGGAAGGCTCAGTGATGGCTTTCAAGAGATAACCATCATTAGTCCAATGCAGATCGTTGGTGAGGTCAATGTATGGCTTGATGGCCTGTTTGGAGTGCTTGTGATTGGGTGAGGCGTGCTTACCAGATGAGATTTCTATAGCTACAAGTGCGGCCTCAGTGACGCTTACCTTGTGTGTGGCTCCTTGGAAGGTGATGTAAAACTTGGATTTCTCTTCCTTCCATGTACTGAAGGCAAGAGTGATGAAATCCATATTGATGCATCCCAAAAAGGCTCTCTCATGAATACCCATTGCAGTAAGTAGAGGCTTCGCAAGGGTCATCCATTGAGGGACCATGCTTGTGCTAGGAAGAATCATGATGTTCGTTGCAGATGGGACATCACGATGGATAGTATAGCGCAGAGACTGGGAAGTATCGGTAGAAGACATGATGATCAGAAAGGAATTATAATCGCGTGAGAATGTATCAGAAGGCAATGCAGGAATTTGGAAGGCTTTGGTCGCAAGAAAAATTCGCAAGAGCTTCGCTAGCACAAGTGAGGAATGAATTGAATTCAGCCAACTTATAGGTAAATTTGGTGGGTCCATTACACTTAATAGTAGTGGGGCTGATCAGTTCTGAACAAAAATTTGTAGGCATGTACAATACTCTGAGCTATAAAAATATCGGCAAAGGTTTCTAGGGATCTGAACCTATCAGGCGAACGTTTTCTAGGGCTGGCAAAGGATGAACCTTCGCCCAGGAGGGTCCTTCGCCCAAGTATTGTCATAAATGCTTTTTTTCACAATCTGAACCTATGGACAACCTAATTTTGACATTTTAAGATCATCTAGCAGGTCGGCAAAGGTTCATAATGATGTTATGATGCTCGGCGAAGGTTCCCAAAATGGCATATCACTGAACATTCGCCTGACTCAAAAATTGAATTTTCTCTTGTCAGAAACCTTCGCCCACCTCAATTTAGATAAATCAAGGGTGGATGTACGGTCTGAGAGCTCAGCGAAGGTTTCTGATACTGTATTGGCCAAATCGACCCAAAATACTAGTTTCTAAGTCATTTTTCATAAAAATACTGTGCTTCCGTTTTCTTATGTTGATGACTTCTTGACTTTTGCTCATTAGTCTTTCCTTATTTTTTTTTATTTTTTTTTTCAACTGTCTTTTTCCAAAAAAAAGTCAGCAAATTAAATACTAAAAACAAAAAATTGAAAACAAATAAAATGAAAAAATATATTGAGGTCAGGCTTGCTGAACTGGCGGAGCAAGCTGCCAAAACTTGCGTAATCGGCTGCCATTTACCAGAGTATCAAATCGTTTCCCATCCAAGTGCTCAAGAATTACTGCGCCATAGTTCAGGATTTCCTTCACTTTATACGGGCCTTCCCCAGTAAATTTCAACTTACCCTTGATCAGCTTGGTTTTGTACATCAATGCAAGATCTCCTGCTTCCAAATCTTTCTTATACAATCGTCGATCGTGCCATGCCTTGCGGCGGGCTTTCTCTGCTGCTAAGGCATGAACTGCCATCAATCGGGTTTCACATAATTTGTGCAACACATCGTGGCGAAGATGTAAAGACTGATCATCATTTAATTGTTATGTTGCTGCTATGCGTAAAGATGGGATTAAAAATTCAATTGGCATAACAGCATCTTGACCATAAACCAGTTGAAAAGGTGTTTGATTTGTACTATTTTTGTAAGCGGTTCTGAATGCCCATAATGCTGCATACAGTTTATGTTCCCAATCAGACCGACTCGCTTCAACTGTCTTTGTCATAATGGTGCAGAGAATCTTATTGGAAGATTCAAGTTGGCCATTCCCTCTGGGATAATAGGGAGTACTAAATCTGTGTATAACAGAAAAAATCTTCCAGTAAACACTTTATTGTTTGATTAACAAAGTGTATACCCCGATCACTGACAATTTCGATCGGATATCCAAATCTGACTATAATATTTTCATATAGAAACTTAGTTGTAGATTTCACATCAGCTACTTTGACAGCTTTGGCTTCAACCCACTTGGTCATATAATCAGTTGTGACGATAATGTATCGGGCCTGAGATCCTTGAGCAACGGGATGAATAGGACCGACATAATCCAGTCCCCATTTTTCAAATGGTGCTTGTGATAAAACCGGATGTAAGGGTTCATAATTCTGTCGAGTAGATCGTCATGCTCGCTAGCAGACATCACATGTCTGAATAAAATTTTCTGTGTCCTTATGAAGCATAGGCCACCAACAACCAGATTGCAAAAGTTTGCGAACAGTAATATCTGTAGAGAAGTGTCCTCCACCCATGCCATCATGTGAAAACATGATTAGATCTAGTACTTCATGCGGTAAAACACATCTTTGTAAAATATTATCTGATCGACGATGATACAATTGTCCTACAATTAATTGATAAGGTTGAGCCTTATGAATCAATTGTCTTTTCTGTACTTTTGTCAAAGAGTCATTCAGTTGTCCTAGCGTCAGGTACTCAACGATATCTGCCGCCCACTCAGGTACTACTTCAACATAGAACAATGCAGCATCTGGCAGTTCATCATCCACTTCAGTATTAACTGGTGCGGATTCAATTCGTGAAACGTGATCGGCTAGATAATGTTGCTTCCCTTTTCTGACCACAATTTGAAAGTCAAATTTAGTCAATAATAATAACCATCTTGCAATACGTCCAGTATTACACGTCTTATTTACCAAGTAAAGTAACGGTTGATCATCCGTATAAAATGCAAAGTGCATTTCCATGAGATAGTGACAAAATTTCTGAACAAAAAAAATCATGGCTAGCGCTTCACGTTCTGTTGTTGAATAATTCTTCTCTGAATCTGTATGTTGTCTGCTTGCAAATTGTATAGGATAATCCTTCTTATAGTCACCTGGCTGTGTCAAAACTGATCCAATGGCGTATTTTGAGGCGTCCGTATGAACATGAAACTCTAATGTCCAATCTAGAGAACGCAGTATTAGTGCTGAAGATAATGCTTTTTTTTAACTTTTCAAAGGCTTCTAATGCCTCTACTGTCCAAATAGGAACAATACTTAATTTGTATATAGGTTGTGCTAAATCCGCAAAGAAGATTATAAAAATTCGATAGTAGTTCGCATGACCCATAAACAGATAAACTCCTCGAATTGTCGCTGGCGGTGGCAATTCCACAATAACTTTGATCTTAGAGTAATTGGTGGCAATATCATGTCTTGATATCACATGTCTAAGCACCACTCCGTGAGAAACCCATATCTGGCATTTTTCTGGATTTAGAGAAATCTGATATTTGCGGCATCTTTCAGAAACTTTCTCCAATCGATCCAGGTGGTCTGTATCTGTACTATGAACTCCCAAGTCGTCCAAGTAAATTTCAAGAAATTTCTGTAGATAATCTCACAATATTAGTGTACAAAAGATTTTATTTTTTTTTCAATTTTCTATCCACCTACTCCTCATTATTCATGCAATTTGCCCCATGACACCTCACGCAAAATCCTCTTGGTTTTGGTGTAAATTGATTCCCCTACATAGATATGCACACTAATTTATTGTACAAAAGACATCTCTTGTCATGATTTTGTACCCACGTCCACCCACTCCTCATTATTCAATCAACTTGCTACTTGACCTTTTGGAGGTTTCTTTTTTTCTTACATAAAAATTATGTGCTCATTTACTCCACACATGTGACATGGCAGTCCCACGACATCAAACATTACAAATGCATCATTGACTTTTCATGTGGCAATGCAAGCATGGCAATCAAATAAATGTATTGTGGTTGTGTCACATGATACTTGAATTTCATTTGGCCTAAAAATCGATTGATTTCATTTCAAATTTCTAGCTCTAACATTATGTTGTCATTTGTGCTCTCATTCTCTCTTACACATTATTTTGGCTTGTTGGATTATTCTCCTTCTTACCAATTGACTAATCGGTTTTAATTTTCATCCATTGTTTACAGTTCTGCGGATTTTCCCGTGTGTTTACACAGTCTGCAGAATTACAAGTGTTTTTATACAGTAGTCTGCAGAATTACACGGAGTTTACGACAGTGTCGCATTTTTTGCCTGACAGAAATCTCGTGTAAAATCATAGTGTCACATTTTTTCGCTTTTTCTCAAAGAGCCTCAAATGTTAAGGAAAGACTCTGTCAAAATGTGGGACAACCCTAAATGAGATCTAAGGGCACCTTCGCCCTTTTCGTCTTTTTCACGAAAAATACGACAGTGTCGCCTATGGCTGTTTTAGTTCATTTCTGCAGAGCAACAGTTTTGATTCATTTATGCAAACAGAATGTTTATGGCTAGTTTCACCACTTATCAGCAATCAATGATAAGGACCGGATGAATGCCAGCTGATCACCAGCCAACTGGCGATCGCATTTGATGACCTAATTTCTTAAGTGTAAATAGTTGTTCATATTCATACAATTGAATTATCTGAAATCATCTCAAATTCATTGAAAATCACAATTATCAAAAGCATTTGAATAGTTAGTTCTCTCTCTCTCTCTCTCTCTCTCTCTCTCTCTCTCTCTCTCTCTCTCTCTCTCTCTCTCTCTCTCTCTCTCTCTCTCTCTCTCTCTCTCTCTCTCTCTCTCTCTCTCTCTCTCTCTCTCTCTCTCTCTCTCTCTCTCTCAAGCCTATGAGCTTGAACACTTCTGAGCATTCTAGATCACTTCTTAGAGTTGTTTTAGAGATTGCTATTACGGCACTACTTATCAGCATTGCGCTTAATTTAGACTTCCATTTTATTCGCTCAGAGATAGCATAGAGTACACGGCTTCGATCCGTAACTTATTGTACTCATTTACTTCTGTTACGTTTTCATACTGAATCAATACTATCCTTCATTGCGTTCAGTTTTTGTCTCAGAATGTATGTGTTTCTATATTTCTTTGTGACTAATTCGCGAACAATTCGTGACTAATTATTTGTTTGATAATTTTTTATGCTTAATTGTTTGGCTACATAATCACTGTAGTATTAGCGATTTCAAAGTTAGTTACTATAAGTTCAAACGTGATTTCTATCACTATTGTCTTTTTTGAAATTGATAGGCATAATCATGCATTGGAAAGGATAAAGATAGTTTATTCTGCCATGCACGAATATTTTTCTTTCTAGACACACGAATTATTTCTATTCGTTTCCTTTCGAGCTAGACCTATCTTCTGCATACCACTTTCCGACATGGTATCAGAGCGAAATCATTACTTCTTTATCTGATTCCAACATGATATCAGAGCAAAAACTCTAATACTTGATATCTTTCGTGATATCAAATTGATATCATGCTCTTCAGTTTTTTTAACTTTTCAGTATCAGAAAATTAATTTCTTATTGTTGGCATTACCACATCTTAGTGTCATCGATACAATCGACAGACTAAATGTCAAGCCCTGAAAACCTTTTCTAGTCAATAAAGCATTACTATGGCATCATCGCTTTGGACACGTAAATCATGCTTCTATTTTGAACACGTTCACACAATCCATGGTTCTTGATCTCGACTATCCTTCTGGTAAGGTCGATCTCTGTGTCTGTCATAGCTGCATCTTTGGAAAGTAGGCTAGGATTCCTTTTAGATCAAACCATATGCATGCAACAAAAGATCTGTTATATGTTGTTCATACAGATGTATGTGGACCTATGTAAACTCCTTCATTGCTAGATGCAAAGTATTTCATTACCTTTATTGATTTCTCTAGTTATTTCATTAAACAGAAATCACAGGCTTTCATCAAATTCAAACAATTCAAAGAGCATGCTGAGAATCAAACTGGCAAATAAATCAAAGCACTAAGGTTGGATAACGGGAGAGAGTGCATCTCCAACGAATTCAAGGACTATTGTCTTAACAACGGCATTGAACAACAATACATCACTTCCTATTCGCCTCAATCAAATGGTCTTCTTGAAAGAAAGAATAGAACTTTAGTTGAATCGGCAAAGTGCATGTTATCACATGCGACACTTCCGAAGTGCTTCTGGGCTAAAGCTGTTTCAACAGCAACCTATATTCAGAATAGATGTTCTACTAAAGGCCTTTTAGACAAAACACCATTCGAGATTTGGACAGGAACCAAACCTTCTTTATCAAACTTACAAGTTTTTAAATGTACTACTTTTGTGTAGATTCCTCGTGATTCCAGGAAGAAGCTCGACTTCCAGAGTATTAAATGTGTTTTCATCAGCTACACTACTTCAAATCAAGCCTACAAGTTGTTCGATCCCATCGATTCGAAGATATTCACTAGCCGAGATGTCATCTTCATCAGAGATCAGTTTCAAGACCTCAAAGGAAAGGGCAGTTCCCATGTAGCCGGCCTATCAGATTCTCCTGACGCTTTGAACTTTCCAGTTCCTCAGTCGACTATTTCTATTGAAGGTCCAAGCTCCTCTACTCTTGATGAACAACAAATCAACGATGAATCAGAAGATGATGTTGTTGCAGATCAACAACTACAATATGATGGAAATAGTCAACTTCCAGCATTACCCAGAAGATTTTCAAGAACTAGCAGACCACTTAACCGATATATCGACAAGTCTACAACTTATCTTGTTCAGAAACCGATGTCTGTCCAAGAGGCACTCATTCAGCCTGATTCAGATCTATGGAAAGAAGCTATGGATAAAGAGTATTCATCTCTTATCAAGAACCAGACGTGGACGATTGTCGAATTACCTGTCAACAGAAACATAGTTGATTGTAAATGGACTTTCAAGTCAAGTACAACGCAGATGGAAGCATCAATAGAAGAAAGGCATGACTTGTAGCCAGAGGATTTTTTCATATATACAACGTCGATAACATTGAGACTTTCAGTCCAATAGTCTTTTGCTATCATTTGTCGCTGCAACAGATTTGGAAATACATCAAATGGATGTACAGACAGCATATTTCAATGGAGTCATCGAAGAAGACATTTACATGGTGCAACCTGAAGATTATATTATTGAGGGTCAACACAATCATGTGTGTAAACTCCATAAGACACTTTATGGCTTGAAGCAATCTACTCGAGCATGGTTTCAAAGGATCAATACTTTTCTTATTGATCACGACTATACACCTAGCTTTTCAGATTCAAATGTTTACTTCAAAGCAGTGCAGTAGTCTTTTATCATTATCACTTTGTACATAGATGATACATTGCTTTTCAGCAACAATACCGATTTGATAAAAGAAGCCAAGATAATGCTGTCTTCCAAATTCGGCATGACTAATCTGGGCGAAGTTAATTTTGCCTTGGTATACAAATCCACAGAGACAGAAAACAGAAATTGGTCTACATTACACAACAAATGTACATCTACAACATTTTAGTCAAATATAATCTGATGAATTGCAAGTTAGCTCTCTCACCAATGGAACCAGGACTCAAATTGTTAAAGGACCAGTGTCCCCAAACAATTCATGAGAAGCAGCAGATGGTGGCTACTATTACTTTATCACCTTCATTGATGATTATAACAGATGCATTTGGATTTATTTCATAGGCAAGAAATCGGATGCTTTTGCTAAGTTCAAGGAATTCAAGGCATTAGTTGAAAAGCAAATAGGATGTTGCATCAAAACTTTGAGATCTGATGGATGTGGTGAGTATTTTTTGACAAAATTTATTGATTTCTGCAAAGATCAAGGGACCAAGAGACAGATTACAACACCTTATTCACCACAGCAAAATGGAGTTGCAAAACAAAAGAACAGATCTATTGTTGAGATGGCCAGGGCGATGCCCAAAAGCAAAGGCCTGCCAAACACCTTTTGGGCAGAAGCTTGTAGCACAGGTATGCACATCCTGAATTGGTGTCCTACAAAATCCGTGGAAGGTAAGACACCTCATGAAGCTGTTACTAGAAAGAAACCTAATATTTCTCATTGGAGAGTAATTGGTTGTGATGCTTATGCTCATATTCCTAATGAGAAACGAAGGAAATTGGATGCAAATGCTATCAAGTGTATTTTCCTTGGATATGATGAGAAGGCCAAGGCATACAGGATGTATGACACAAATGCACAGAAGCTTGTAATTTTTAGAGATGATTTGTTTGATGAGATGGGCCAAGGTGAACAATCTGAAGTAATCAGTGAACCTTTTGATGAGGGAGTGAAAGTACAGGTCAAGAAGGAAGTGGATTTTGATATGGAAAGTCCATTGGACAAAGGCAAGCCTGATGCTGAAATTCCCAAGAGAGTATGGTACTTATCAGTCACAAATGGTGCAAAGAAGGGAGATACTCCCGAATCTAGTGAGCAAGGAGAGTTTAGAACATCAAGTAGAAATCGAAAACCTTCTGCAAGATTAGAGATGAATCTAGCTCTAATGGGTTCTGTTGTTACATACCTATGTAACTAGCAGTACTTCAGACCCCTAATAGTCCATTTAGTGTTGGGGGCTATAGGGCAAAGTACCCTTAGGATTAAGGGTATGTGCCCTTGGATAAGGACAGGCAAGTGACTATACCTTAGTTGGAGGTATGGAGTCACATGACCCTTGGATAAGGGGTACCCTTACTATTAAGGGTAGGTGCTTAGATTAAGTCACTAGTGTCCTTGATTAAGGGCAGGTAGGTGTCTATGCCTTGGATGGAGGTATGGAACCTAGTGAGGTGTTAGAAAGTTATAGGATGACTATTTTTCTAAACCTTGGGCCTCAACCTTGAACCATATCACTTTATTGGTCTAGGACCAAAGTATACTTGCACAACTTGGGCAGTGGGACCTAGTAGGAGGGCGCCCTTCTAAAGTGTCCATTGAGTTCCCAACTCCCACAAGAAAGGCATTCAAAGAGTCATAGGTTATGGAAGGAGTCTCTTGATATTCCATAAGCCTATGGAGGCTCTTGGAGATTCTTTAACTCCCCTAGGCTTCTCTCTCTCATTGAATGAGCATGGAACTCCATAGTGCATTGGAGGGGTCCATGGGCCATCTATATGAGGTGGTAGGGCGCCCATTGTGGAGGAGAGATCTCTCTTGTTTGCTTGGCTTATGCTCTAGTGTTGCTACTAGTGTGTAGAGTGCTTTCTTGTGGTAGTATGCTTGAGGTTTGGATCTTGCTTATGGTATGGGACATAAGTAGGGTTTGGATCTTGAGTATGCTATGGAGTGTTGTGGTATGCTTGTGATTTGTTTATGGTTAGCAAGGGAGTGCTAGATAGGTCTTGCTTGGAGCTTGGATCTAGCTATGGTTGGGCGGTGAATACTTGAGGCCAGCTTGTTATCTATCTTTGTGTTTAAAGAGTAGGGACACAGGTGGAGGAGAGATCTTTGGAGGCTTGCAGATCCTTACTTGCAGGTGGAGGCATCCTAGCTTGGAGTTGGGAAGCATCTTGAAGCTTGCAGGTTGCTTGGAGGACATTTGGAGGCTCTACCTTGGATTTGGAGGACTTCCTCACTTCTACTTGTAAAAGTGGTATCAGAGCTAGACAAAGGATGGTAACCTTTCTAACCTTCTTCAAGTTCTATTAAGATCACCAACTAATTATTTTTTTTTGGGGAAGATTATAGGCTTTTCTACTTGTAGGAAGCTTGTAGTTGAAGTACCCAATGAATCTAGTTCTCTTTGGAAGAGAGTAGTGATGCTTATAGAATTGTTTAGGGGCTGATTTTTTATCATGTTAGAGAAGTTTTAAAGTGGGCTTTGGGTTTTTAAAAGTTCTGAAAAAAGATTTGTGGGATAGGTAGAGGAAGTCTTCCTCTACATACACAAACTTTTTTTGGCAAAAAGATTGATTCTAGCTATGTGTTTTGATCAAAACTAGTGTTTTTTTTGCATAAATGAAGGTTTGAAGTTCTGATTTTCATTTTGAAGTTCTATTTTTCAGACCTGTAAATCTGAAAATCAGATCTGAAAAGTGAAGTTTTCATTCAAAATTCATTAGCTACACCTTTCTATCTCCTAGTTTCATGAAGATGACAATGTAGGAAGGGAATGGTAGTGTAACTTTGTGCATAAAACAAGTTTTGAAATTCTGCTTTTTGTCATTTTGAAGTTCTGATTTTTAGACCTGTAAATCTGAAAATCAGATCTGAAAATTGAAGTTTTCATAAAGCTTCATTAGTTATCCATTTCTAGACACTAGTTTCCTGGTTTTGGAAATCTAGAATAGTGAGAAATGTGAAAACTTTGGTTGCTTTTGAAATGACAAATAGAATTGGAATGAAAACTTTATGTAAACATTAGCTTGGATTAGTTGATTGAAGTTTACATAAAGATTTGGTTTTCATTTTTGCTTTTGATTAAGGCAAATGTAGCTTGTTGTTGTTTTCCTCTTAAGGTTGGATTAAGCTTGCAAATAGTAGGCTTGGATTGAGCTTACAAACAATAAGATTGAATAATTAGAAGTAAATGCTTTTTATTTGCATTGGATGAAATAATTAAAGCATTTCTATCATTCTGATTTGAGCACTTGTTGTTGTATTTGCATAATAGGAAAACACACAAGCAACCCCAATGGATCAAACCAATGAAAACTCGACATTTGATCTATCAGACCCATCCAATGTGGCACAAGCTCTTGAACTATTATACCAACAAATTTAAGCCACTAATAAGCAACTTCTTGAAACTAATCAAAGAAACCAAGACTTAGAGTCTAGGTTAGCCAATCAGAAGAAACATGTAGTTCCACCTCCTGTAAAAGTGTTTAAGGGGGAGAAGAAGGATAGGAACTTACAAGTAAAAGTTCTTGGATGAATGTTTGGAACAAATACTTTGCCATGAACCAATTCCCTGAATCTGAGAAGTTATCCACTGTCACTATGTTCTTTGAAGGAAGAGCCTTAGTTTGGTGGGATGACTTAGTTGCAAAGGGCAATCAACCTTGTACATGGGATGAATTTTGCAAGCTTTTTAGGGATTATTTTCTACCACTTATAGATGACTATGAACACTTCCAAAAGTTGAGTCATCTAACCATGAATAAAGGTTTGGAACAGTTTATTCAAGATTTTCATGAGTACCTGAATCCACTTTATAGTGATATTCCGCCTAAGGTACAAATGTTAAGCTTGAATGTATATTTATTTTAGTTCGGAGAGACCTTTACTTTAATCTGACATCTGATGAGGACATCAGATTTTATAAAGGTGGGGTGGATGTTGTAAAGCTACCTTTACAAGCTTTACTTCCGGTGCCACTGGCGCCAGCATTGTCCCCAGCGCCAGCAGCGCCCCTGCTGCTCCTGGCACCACCGGCGCCACTGTGACCAGAATCCAGCCGGCGCCAAGTTCCTATGGCTGAAAATCTTTGATCGGTTCTAGCGAAGTCCAGAGAGCTTAGATCGATGTGCAATCACCTCACACGATCTAGGCATGATTAAAGGAAGCATGTGGATCAATAAAATCTAGAGAGAGAAAATGACTTTCTAGAGAGAGAAAATGCGCTTTACCAGCCTGGGTAGAGTACTTGGTATGAGGGGAGGTGGCGAATCCCAGCAATACTATAGCGGAGTGCGGGTTGCGACTCAGGACGAGCTCCAACCAAGTCTCAGCCTCCCTTGCTGGAATGTTGTCCTGGCACTTGCCTTGGCATGCCAGCGCCCTGGAGACTAGGGTCGGTCACTGTTGTAAAGTTGACTCGGGTGCACCCAGCGTGCCCTGTAAGACTCAAAGGGGTGACACTCTTTAAGGTCCCAGAGCAAGTTAGAACGTCAAGGACTGAGCCTCCGACCTGTGGTGAGCCAGTCAAGTAGTCACAAGTCATGAGCTAGCTCTGGAGCTCGAGTCATGGCCTAGTTAGGAAAGCAAGTTGATTCGGCCGCCAGGACGGCTCCCGGGACCCATGTCCGGGAGCCAGACTGATTCTGCCAGGCTTGCCAGGCTTAATCAGCAAAATAAAAACTAAGTCCTAATAAGCGTGCTTTACCAGAACGCACTATGTTTCAAACCAGAGGGGGTGCACCGAATCACAACAGAACTATAGGGGGGAGTCCGGTAGACAGAAACTTGGGCAGCTCAACCAGCGCCAGGAATCCAGTCGCCAAGTCTCAGCTCCCTCTACCAGCACGAGCTAGGCACAATGCCCAGCACGTGTTGGTGGCCCCGAGACCGGTCAGTCTATGTATGAATGTAACCTCTTCCAAACCTAATAAAGTTGATCCTTGAGGATGATTACCATTTCGGTTTCGCCTCCGGGACTGGTCCAAGTGGAAGGACCCTTACTACAACCTTTTTGTGTTGCTGGCGCCTAAGGGTCCCTGTCATCGACATGGGGCTTGCCGCTATGCCAATCGGTTAGTTTGGCGACCACTATGCCTTGGGTTTCATGTGTGGCTTGTCTTTGCCTTTGGTTACCTGTTGGGGACGAATTCTGAGTTGGCTTTCAGGTTGGTTGGGATTCCAGTTTTCTTAAGTCTGAATGGTTAAGCTTGTTATGTTTCTGAGTTGGCTTTTACGTAAGTGCATGATGGATGAATGTTAGACTTAAGCGCGTGTTGGAGAAACCGCTCAAGTCCCAGCGCCCTTTGAGGTGCCGGCGCAACATGTGGTATCAGAGCCGACTAGCCGGTCAGCTACGCAAGTCTCACAAGGATGGCCATGTTTTGGGATTTGTCATGACAACTGTTGCGCAAGGTGCTGCCCACAGTGTAAGCACGGGTGCGTCCACGGTCGGGGTGGTCGGCAGAATGGGGGACTTGATGAGTCAAAGTGCTGCCCTCGAGGTGTAAGCACGGTCAGTTTCCGCAGTTTGGGCCTGGCACCATCTGCACGTAGGACAGATGAGGCAATGTGCTGCCATTAGGTTGGTGAAAGCACGGTCTGTGCCTTGTGGGGTGCGGGGTGACATATTCGAACTGTACGGGTTAACCATTGATATAGAGATGCTGCTCGAATTCGGGTGTAAAGCACGGGTGGTTAGCTGCCGGTGCGGGATAGCTACCGATCGTTTAGCTATAAGGGCTATCGACCAAAAAGTGGAGGGGCGTGACTGAGGCAATGTGCTGCTTAATGGTGAAAGCACGGATGGTTGGATGGATGTTTCCCCGTGGGCTAATTTTGTGATAGATTTGTGTGGGCGCGGCTAGGCAAAGGTCCTATGTCCGGTCTCAGGGGGGTTTGTGACTTGAGAGGAATCCTCTGTGTTTGCTTTGGTTGGTATGTTCCGTTTGTTGTGTGCTTGCTTGGACACAAATGACCTGGTTCCTACTTGGCTCTCAGGTGATGTGGGCGTGCTAAGTTTGAGGAGGGGATATTTTCATTGAAGTTAATAAAGAAGAAAAGAGAGCTATGGGGCCCGACCGACAGAAGGGAGAGTTTCAAATATAAAAAGGATTGAGGCGATAATCTGTTGGAAGTACACCTCTGACGATAATGGAGGACCATCTTGAAGAGTTACGAGCATTGACGGACGGAGAAGAGCTGGCTCGAGAATACAGCTCTCGCATGCATCGAGATGGCACCAGGTCCAAGTCGAGAAAGAAAGAGCGTATGCACTCCAAAGTGGCGCCTCTCCAAGAAGATATGGGTGGCCCTTCTGAACCTACACCAAGAGACGAACCCTTGCCAGAGGCGCAACAGGACCTTTTTGAAGTGAAGATGCGGCAATACTTATCAAGTGCAATGACGGCTATGCTTAGCGAGGTGAAGAAGGACAGAGAAACAGAAAGGAAAAAATGGCAAACATCCTTGCGAACCATGAACCTTACTCAATTTAACCTTGCTAGAGAAATGAGAGACGGGCTAACACAGCTCGAAGCCAGGTTTGAAGAGTTGGAAGCAACTAGGGGGAATGCAGTGGCGCCTCCTCCACAGATACCAAGAGAACCACGAGTGCAAAACACGGAAGGCCCAAGGAAGATTGCAAAAGTGAAAGCACCACCTACTTTCAAAGGAGAGCGTGGCATTCGAGTTGTGGAAGATTGGTTGTTTCACATGGACCATTACTTCCGTCTGATGAACGCTCCTGAGGAAGAAAGAACTGATTTGGCATTAGCATATTTTGAGGGCTACATTACAAACTGGTACCGGATGGCAGGAATGCATTTTCAGACATGGGACGCATTCAAAGCCGCGTTACGAGAGGAGTTCATACCGAAGGATTCACACATGAGATTGAGGACAGAATTATCGAGGCTCAAACAGAAAGGGTCATTGCGAGAGTACCTCAATAAATTCAGACAGAGTGTATGGGTTATTGAAGATATGTCCGAGGCGGACAAAACTCATTACCTATTGTCTGGAGTGCAATCTTGGACCCGACGTGCGATAGACAGCTACATGCCCCATGATTTCAATTCAACTATTCGAGCGGCTGAAATGGTTTGTGATTATGAGAGCACATTGGCACCAGCTGCTCCCCCAACCTCAACAAGAGTATTTAGTGGATCCAGACCGAGTCCGAGCTTCTTTTCAAGGGGGGACTAAGCTCCAAATGGCAACCAAGCCTCGAGTAGCGTGAACAAATTCCCAACAAAAACAGGGTTATAGGAGCTGCATCTGATATAGATCTAACTTTGGAAAGCTTTGCAAAGATTAACTCTCACAGAAAGTGAAAATTTCACTGTTTGTGAGGGTTCAGAACCAATATTTTGGCCTGATCTTCACCAATAATCAGTACTAACTCTCGTAGACTTCATCACTAACGGAAAATGATATTCTGGATCGAGCCTGCGAGAGTTACTTTTGTAAGGTTTTTTAGGATTTTCAAATTTTGTTGATTTTTTAACACTTAAATCCAATTTTCTGCTCAGTGGAATCAAACTGACTCTCGCAGGCTCTTCTGTGTCCTTGTCTCATTGAGATGGAACTTCGAAATTCTCTACAAGGGTTCTTGACCACGGGGACTGAAAATTTTAGTGTCTGCGAGGGTTCTGATGGATTTTCCCTCCTTTTTCTCACTGGTAACTCTTGCACAGGTATTTAAACTAGGAACTAACTCTCACAAGCTTCTCTGTGCTAGGGTCTCATTGAGATGGAACTTCAGAGAGCTCTACAATAATTCTTATGAAAATCTAAAAAAAAAAAAAAATTTACAAGGGTTTTTTGAATTTTTAATGTTTTTTCTCTGATTTTTGCAATCTGCTTGGAACTAACTATCGTAGGCTTCTATGCAGGTCTAGTACAGTACCCTGGAGCTGTTGCCAGTCGTACGAGGGTTAACTCTCACTAGTTTTGGAGAAAATAAAATCTGATGGGATTTTTGGCTCTTTTTCTTGCAAATTGCAGATTGGTGTGTTTTTTGGGTTTTTTCAAGTTTTGGTTTGGATGTCAAGCCCTTAAAGGCTGTTCAAGGCCTCCTCTACCCTCTCACACCTCCTCCGCTAGCTGGGAACAGTCCAAACACAGTAAAATACAGAAAACTAACTATCTCTGTCCCAAAAATCCACCTAAAACTACTTTAAAAAGCAAGAATTAACTAAAATGGCAACTATACTAGTTAAAGAGAATCTATCCCCGGCAACGACGCCACTATAGGGACGTAGCTCTTTTGTAGTAGTAGCCCTCTCGCCTGTCAACAGGGGTTAGAATGCTGGATAGGTACCTAACTATGTAAAAATGCAACTTTTAGATGCTTCTCTACTTTTACACTAATTCTATCATCCTTAACACTACCCACCGCTAATTTTACTCCGTTAAACTAACATTTCACATGGTTTGAGTGAAGGGAAAGAGAAGAGTAGAAGAGAGAGAGAGGAAAAGAGAGAAAGAGTGAGAGAGAATTGAGATGGAGATTAGCTCAAAAGCTCAATATCATTGCTTATGGAGAAACATTAACTAGCATAAACTAAAAACATAGCAAATGGGAAATAACACACAAATCACCACAAAAGCATAAGCAAAGAGTGATTAGCAATTGAGGATGCTTGAGCTCCCAAAATGATAGTCTCCTCCCCTCTGAAAAATAAAGTACAAATTGTGCCTTTTTATAAATGGGGAAGGCCCTTGCCCCAAAATCCTATTGGCTAATATGTACATTGATCCTATCCATTCCTCTTGGACCCAACTTGATCCAAGGGTCCACAAAAAGTACATCAGAAATCACAAGAATCATGTGAGTCCAAAATTGGACCCAACTTAAAAAAGTTTAATACTAAGTTCTAACTTGACTTTGGGTCTCAAGTTTTATTTTAATTAAAAAAGTGCCCAAGTCTATTATTTCTATTTACATTTAACTTGCGTGCTCATTGGGCCATGGGCTTATACGTGCAGGAAGCCATGCCCTCGCAACACATTTATTCACCAACTTTATTTATTTGCTCTATGTTAGGAATACCCCCATAAGGTCTTGTGAATTTCTCTTTCCACGATCGCACTTGACAACTATAGATGTCTCTTGACATCACGCTCTCAATGTGGTCCTTCTGTAGTATATACATTATGCCTGGATATGTTCTCATACATAATGTCAGGCCTATTTGACATGTTTTCTACAATTTTTTCCAATCAGACACCAGACGTTTTCTGGGAATACTTTTTTCATTGCCACTAGGATCTAAAACACTAGATGTTAAAGATGCAAAATCGACAGCATCACTAACTTGATTGACAAATGGTTGACCCTGCACAGCAGATACCATATTTGAAATCACCCTATTAATGAGTTTTTCCAAGCTTGGTCCCATTCTGACATGCCCGCCTTTTACATGCGATGCATAACAAGTACTCTGCAAAATTGCATTAACCATATCACCCACACACGTCTCATGCAGAGAAATTTGTCAATGATATGCTCCGCAGCCAGCCAACTTCCATGTCTAGACTCCGAGAAATTCACGGTAGGTAGATGAACCAGGTCCTCATCATCCATCTTCTGCACAAGAACAAAAAGTTTCCAAAAAACAAAATTAAATACCAAAGCAACAAAACAATTTTTTCTTTCAAATAATAAAAGATGTTTTTGCTCACCGCAGACATATATCTCCCCCAATGGGAGTATCTAATATGCCACCATGACAACCACACTTCCAATGTCGGCATTTGACCTAGATATGCTGATTCTGGCCGCCAATAAGCTTGTATTATATTACACTTAGCATTGGCTTCTGTCATGTCAGCCGCTAGTTTCCATTCTTCACACAAGCAATATGTTTGCTTCTGTGATTTTGGACGATACACTGGTCTGTGTGTTTTCTCAAGCTATCTTTGAAATGAAACAGGCAAGATCTCTCACATCCTTCCATAGGCATATCATCTCCGGTACCATACACCCTGCGCACTACCGCCCAATTGGCCCCAGCCTCATCTGCCATGAATCCTCAAAAGCGAATAGTTTCCAGACCATTTTTTTTCAACATCTCCCAAAATTTGATTTGTGCCTTTGTATCTTCAACTTTCATCTCACATATCACTAATGTTTGTAAGCTTTGAATGCTGCAGAATCATAGTGCCAATAAAAAACAAGCAAATATTTGGTTAGAGAGAAGCAGTACACAACTTATCAAAACAAAGCCCAAATTAAATTAACGAACCTGGAATTGTAGACATGTGATGCCATTGTCGTCCAACCACAGATTCTTTTAACATGGTAGAAGCAACATCTTTCATTGTCATTGTCTAAAACTTGGCTTGGAAATAGTGATCCTTGTAAAAAATCATATTGGCACTTCTCCTTGAGATGTAAAATGGAGTCTACCGAATCTGAGTTCGATTGGCTGTTTGTTCAAAATTCATCTATCCACTTTCTCAACCTGCACTTTACCAAGTCAAACGATGAAGAAACAAGTTCTAGGCTCACATGAAAAAAAATTAGAACAGAAAAGGTAGTGCTAATTAATTTCCGTTCTTACCGCCTCTAATTGGTCAAGGGCTGAAGCTGGTCCAAAACTTTCCACAACTTATCAGCATCCATCATGTCTAATACATTTTCTCCTTTGCACATCAATTGATCCATTATCAATTTTTTAGCGACTTCTTTTTCAATCCTTTTTAGCCCAATCCTGGGCAGTTTAGCAACCCGATATTTGACAAGATTCCTTACAATGTTCCGAGCATGCAAAGATTCACCAGGAGCAACTTCATGACCGTGTGT
Source organism: Diphasiastrum complanatum (assembly GCA_029204225.1). Lineage (NCBI taxonomy): Eukaryota > Viridiplantae > Streptophyta > Lycopodiopsida > Lycopodiales > Lycopodiaceae > Diphasiastrum > Diphasiastrum complanatum. Next base: position 30,113,849 of record CM055108.1, on the reverse strand, counting down.
TCCCAAATGAACAGCCAATCTACTATACCTGACATCATGTGGCATATATGACATAGTATATCTATGCTGGACATGTTGCAATACATATGGGTCTACAACTACAATAGTAGCAACAAAAACCTTAGAAGGTATAAGTATACCCATTGGGCTCTCACTAGTGTATGCTTGATTGTGTTGTTAGAAGCTACATGTTGATGGTGTGACTCATCTATCCCTTATGAGAGAGTGATCCATAGCTTGGGGGCTAGATCAGTATGATCTAGGTTTGGTTTGGTTGGTTTGTCCACCATCTGATTCTCTTTTGCTGCTTTGTTGCAGCTTGCTTGGCTAATGTATCCTTGGTGTGAGGGGCTTATTCATATATATACAAATACACATATACATATACACATACATATCCATACACATATACATATACATGCACATACACATGCACATGCACATACACACACACCTACACATACACATACACATACATGTACATGTACATACACAAATATACACATACACATATACATGCACACACACATATACACACAAATATACCTAGACATACACATATACATCTACATACATATATACATTCACATATGCATATATATATATATATATATATATATATATATATATATATATATATATATATACATAGACATATATGTATACATAAACATACACATACACATACACATACACACATATATACACCATCAGCCGCTTGCCATCGACGGACACACTATGCTAGTACATATTAAAGATATTTTAGAGAGAGAGTGTAAGGGTGTTGTTAACCCACCCTACTCTCCCTATGTCATATATATATATATATATATATATATATATATATATATATACATAGACATATATGTATACATAAACATACACATACACATACACATACACACATATATACACCATCAGCCGCTTGCCATCGACGGACACACTATGCTAGTACATATTAAAGATATTTTAGAGAGAGAGTGTAAGGGTGTTGTTAACCCACCCTACTCTCCCTATGTCACACCTAGACCATACTCTTTGTGTATTCATACATATAATATATATGCATACACATACAAGCCTATTTATTGATTATACATACAGATTCACAAGCACACGGTTAGCAATTGTGCAGCACAGTGAAAAAATAAAAAAATAAAAATAAAACTCCGTGGCATGTGTATTGTAAGTCCACATATGAGTGTTTGCCAATAAACTTCTACTATGGCATGTGTTTTGTAAATCCATGGGTAGAAGCTTAAATAAATAAAATAACTTAAACTTAGACTCAGAACTTAGACTTAAGAAACTCAAGCTTAGAAAGATTCTAAGTTAGCTTAAGTTATCTTAAGTTCTAAAGTTAGAAACTCTAAAATTCTAAATTCTAAATTAGAAGTTGTAGAAGCCTTGAAATGGCTATTTTAGAACTAATCCCATAAGCTAGTGAAAGCTTATGGAAGGCCCTCCTTGCTATAAGAGGAGAGGTATTTCCCATGTACACAACACTTTGTGATTAAGGCAAAATTACATTTCATTGTGTTCCCATTGGAAGGTGCATAGCTCGAGGGAAGGTGCTCGGGCCTCCTCTTGCTCCTTTCATTGGCTTTCATTGTGGCATGGTTTTATTTGCGTATTGCTTAGTAGCCACAATTCTTATTATCTCCCTTTGGGTGTTAAGTAGGATTTAGATTAAACATCTTGCTAGTTGAGAAGCCTTAGCAAGATCTTGACATTGTCGTTCACCTTTGCTAGTTGGGTACCGCCTTAGCAAAGTCTTAGTATTTCCAATTAGTGGCTAGTTTAGCCACACTATTTTATTTCGAGCACCAGTTGGGAAGCCTTGGCGCTCCTTCTGTTTATGTTTTTATTTCACAGTTTTTAAAGCTTTGTAGATCTTAGAAGGTGGACGACCGGTCTACCACTATACTACTATGCAGTAACCTCTTCTTTAGGCCTAGCCACTGAGTAGCAATACTTCCAACACACACACATACACATACACATACACACACATACACATACACATACACATACATATACACACATACACATATACATACACCTGCACATATACACAAAGATACATATATATACACACACATAAATAAAAGATATTGACCTCCTATTCTTGCATTATAGTAGTCAAACACCATGCAAGGGCTCCTATGTCCAATTATAGGTATGGGCCCTCATAGGATTATTAATTACACTATTGGTCAAGCCCGGAATGACGAGACATAACTAATAGCTTCATACACTAGAGTGACCAGCTATCCATGTCAAGAATTATTCCGAATCCCACATACTGTACATGGGCGTAACATTCTTCCCTTGTTAAACAAGTTTTGTCCTCAACCTCACTAGGAAATCGTGGGCATTGAGAACAATTTCTAGGAGAAGTTACAATTTCCTGTCAAAAAAAAGTCTATATATAGCCCTCAACCATCCTCTCCATGAGATCATTCTAGATTTCTGCTCAAGAGTTCATGTTAAAATTTTCAAAAATTTTCAAAATTTCCAAAACCATCTAGAATCACTACTACCATGGCCTCCCGCAACACCTCACTCTCACTCCATCGTCGTAAGGTCCCTAAGCTCTATTTGGATGACATATTCTTGATCTCCATCAAGAATTATTCTGAAGCACTCATCATGCCAAGGATATTTTCACTAACCTTGGTTTTGATCTGACTCATTTCACGGATCAGCAGAGCGAGAGTTTGGTCCGAGCAGCCTACTCCACTTATTTTGATGAGTTTTAGTCATTTCGGATCACGTCTAAGACCAACAGTTATACCATAATCGACATCTCCCCATAACATCTACAAGCCATTGGAATTCCTAACCTGGGCGAGACGATCCATGGCAAGGGTACCAGCTACGATGCCAAATATATCTACTACAAGTGGGATCTCACCTACTACTAATGTTTTCACACGTGTGATCAGTCCTACACACGTGTGAGATCATCACGCCTATCCATGTGAAATAGATTTTCCTACCAATAAAATGATGTCAAGTCGCATATAGCTAGAAAACTAGATTTTGGCCATTTTAGCCATGAGATCTCAAATGAAATGGTATGTACATGTTGGAGGGTTTGCGGATCCCGAGGCAACCCTAACCCTAGTTAATAAGTGAGAGGGATTTGGCACCCTGCGTGTGTAAGTCCAACTCGATGATCACATAGAGATTTGATAATTAGGAAGTTAATAAAAGGATTTTAAGTCTTTTTGTGGGACTTTTAATGTCACAGGCCTAAATGTCAAGAACCAGCAGAAACATATGGAAAATTTGCAGTCGCAATTTGATGAGAAGATTTCCATGGACAAGCGAACAAGGATCTGAGAAGTTTGCAAAGACTTTTCCTACCAGGAAAAATGTTTGGTGTTCCATCTGTACGGGCAATCACACGGCAAATGAATGTCCTCAATTGAAAAAACATATAAAAACCAGTATATGCCATTCATTTAATTCGCCTGATCATGAGATTGCTTTTTGCCACTTTAATCCTCGGATTATCCAACAACGATATGCCCAGATGGGATATCGGGAACCTCTTTATGGAGGGAATCTGATAACCAAACCTCATCTTGGATATCCGGAACAATTAGCCTTACCAGCCCCACCCACACAATCTGCTCCTCCTGCTAATTTCATGGAACCAGAACCTTACAGAGGTACCGAACAATGGAACTACAGTAATAATCATGAAGGTGGATCTTCGAACAGTATGCTATTTATGTTGTCGTGCAACAACAAGCATCTAGAAATTGGACCAGAGCGCCACTTGGATGCTTTGCATGTGGAGAAAATCACAGAGTTGCAGAATGTCCAAACAAAGACAAATTTGTACCATTTTGTCGTGACTGTGGCTATGGACATTGCTACAAGGAGTGCCCAACAAGCCGCCACTGGCTACAGCTCTTGTCAATTTGATAACAAAAGTACTCCATGTCAGAGCAGCCTGGAAAAGTGAGCAAAAAAAATATTACCCTACCGATACAACATAATCAATCTTTAAAAGAGACAGCCGGGATAGATGGTGGTTCGAGAGTTAACTTGATTTCTACAAAGCTATGTGCAAAGTGGGGCCTTACAAAGATAAAGCCTGCGACTTTTGCCATTAAGCTGGCTGATCAGACGACAGTCCGTCCGCGGGGAATGGTTGAAGATATACCTATCAGAATTGCCAGAGTACAGTTCGTCATTACTTTTGTAGTGATGTCAAAAAAAAGTCTATATATAGCCCTCAACCATCCTCTCCATGAGATCATTCTAGATTTCTGCTCAAGAGTTCATGTTAAAATTTTCAAAAATTTTCAAAATTTCCAAAACCATCTAGAATCACTACTACCATGGCCTCCCGCAACACCTCACTCTCACTCCATCGTCGTAAGGTCCCTAAGCTCTATTTGGATGACATATTCTTGATCTCCATCAAGAATTATTCTGAAGCACTCATCATGCCAAGGATATTTTCACTAACCTTGGTTTTGATCTGACTCATTTCACGGATCAGCAGAGCGAGAGTTTGGTCCGAGCAGCCTACTCCACTTATTTTGATGAGTTTTAGTCATTTCGGATCACGTCTAAGACCAACAGTTATACCATAATCGACATCTCCCCATAACATCTACAAGCCATTGGAATTCCTAACCTGGGCGAGACGATCCATGGCAAGGGTACCAGCTACGATGCCAAATATATCTACTACAAGTGGGATCTCACCTACTACTAATGTTTTCACACGTGTGATCAGTCCTACACACGTGTGAGATCATTACGCCTATCCATGTGAAATAGATTTTCCTACCAATAAAATGATGTCAAGTCGCATATAGCTAGAAAACTAGATTTTGGCCATTTTAGCCATGAGATCTCAAATGAAATGGTATGTACATGTTGGAGGGTTTGCGGATCCCGAGGCAACCCTAACCCTAGTTAATAAGTGAGAGGGATTTGGCACCCTGCGTGTGTAAGTCCAACTCGATGATCACATAGAGATTTGATAATTAGGAAGTTAATAAAAGGATTTTAAGTCTTTTTGTGGGACTTTTAATGTCACAGGCCTAAATGTCAAGAACCAGCAGAAACATATGGAAAATTTGCAGTCGCAATTTGATGAGAAGATTTCCATGGACAAGCGAACAAGGATCTGAGAAGTTTGCAAAGACTTTTCCTACCAGGAAAAATGTTTGGTGTTCCATCTGTACGGGCAATCACGCGGCAAATGAATGTCCTCAATTGAAAAAACATATAAAAACCAGTATATGCCATTCATGTAATTCGCCTGATCATGAGATTGCTTTTTGCCACTTTAATCCTCGGATTATCCAACAACGATATGCCCAGATGGGATATCGGGAACCTCTTTATGGAGGGAATCTGATAACCAAACCTCGTCTTGGATATCCGGAACAATTAGCCTTACCAGCCCCACCCACACAATCTGCTCCTCCTGCTAATTTCATGGAACCAGAACCTTACAGAGGTACCGAACAATGGAACTACAGTAATAATCATGAAGGTGGATCTTCGAACAGTATGCTATTTATGTTGTCGTGCAACAACAAGCATCTAGAAATTGGACCAGAGCGCCACTTGGATGCTTTGCATGTGGAGAAAATCACAGAGTTGCAGAATGTCCAAACAAAGACAAATTTGTACCATTCTGTCGTGACTGTGGCTATGGACATTGCTACAAGGAGTGCCCAACAAGCCACCACTGGCTACAGCTCTTGTCAATTTGATAACAAAAGTACTCCATGTCAGAGCAGCCTGGAAAAGTGAGCAAAAAAAATATTACCCTACCGATACAACATAATCAATCTTTAAAAGAGACAGTCGTGATAGATGGTGGTTCGAGAGTTAACTTGATTTCTACAAAGCTATGTGGAAAGTGGGGCCTTACAAAGATAAAGCCTGCAACTTTTGCCATTAAGCTGGCTGATCAGACGACAGTTCGTCCGCGGGGAATGGTTGAAGATATACCTATCAGAATTGCCAGAGTACAGTTCGTCATTACTTTTGTAGTGATGGGCTTACCGGAAACACCAAATGTCTACCGAGTCCTATTGGGACGCCCATGGTTACGAGTTGCACAAGTAATTCATAACTGGGGTACAGGAAAAATCACTTTTGAAAATCATGAACGAGCAATCCAAGTTGATCTTGTAACTTGGACTATCAAACCAGTGGTTCAAAAAGAGGATGATGATTCATCAACAACGGATCATACCTATGACCGACTAGTACATAATTGGGGAGTACATTATGACTCTCAAACCGATACCGTAAATTGGAATCAAGCTTTTGCAACAATTGATTGTACAACGGGATATATGTGTCAACAAGATAATCAGTCCGACTTGAGCGAGATTTCATTACTGGATCGAACTTTGGATACATCGCTCACTTTTTCATCAAACGTGTTGAACGTAGCTTGGATATCAACGGAGCCCATACCAGACCCGATTGAAGATGAACTCATTCTTGTAAGTCATGCCTTGACTTATGATAACAATGTAGAACTTACTGATGAGCAGATTCTAAATTACATGGATCTGACCAGATTTGGAGTGCGTAATACTCCCGATAAACCAACAATAAAATCGCCAAAGGTAGTTATATTGAAGGAAGACAGGATCACAGGATCAATGACGAAGAAACAAGCTAAGAAACATTATAATACGGTCCTGAAATGGGAAAATCCACCTCAAAAGATTGATTCCAAGATTGTGCCACCTTTATTGGATAAAGGCAAAGGGAAAGTCAAGGATGATTATGAAGTCAAAGTTCTTGCAAGACATCACCATCTAGGAAGTCTTCACCTTCGAAGAAGAGTCCATCTTTTCGAAAGTCATCGCCTCCACGAGCGATTCCTACTAAGAAAGCTAAGCGAAGATCCAAGACTAATCCTTTTGACAACGAACAAGCACATGCAGTTCAACATGATATGTCCGAACATTTTAAACACTATACATTGGATAATCTGGTTATCATGTTACCAAAAGCATATCATAAACCTGAAAAACAAGTGTCAGAATCGAAAGGTGTTGATGATGGCTCAGCTAGGACACAACCTATGAATCTTGCGGAACCAGGAGATCCAAAAAAGATTGTACAAATTGAATCACAACTTACTCCTAAACAATTTCACGAGCTACGAATATTGCTTATTAGGTATCAAGATTGCTTTGCATGGACTTATAAAGATCTCAAGGGTATTCTGACGTTAGTTATTGAACATACTATACCTTTAATACTTGATGCAATTTCAAAGGTTACAAAGTTCTATCGTTGTAATCCTGATGTTGTGGATCTGATAAAGAAAGAGCTTCAGAGATTGCTTGACGCCGATTTCATTTATGAGATCGAGCATACTAAATGGGTTTCACCAATTCTCATTGTTCCTAAGAAAAATGAAAAATTGAGAATTTGTGTGAATCTGAAGGCCTTGAACAAAGTGACGTGAAAGGATCACTTTCCATTATCTTTTATTGAAAGCATTTTGGACCGCCATGTTGGAAGGTTCTTGGGAGTCAAGGTTTCTAGCTTGGACAACTTCCAATTGGCTTGCAGGAGCCAATAAGTGCTTTTTTGTGCACAAATACGATTTCAATACGAAGTGCCTAGCATTCATGGAGAAGGTGCAGTACCATCTCATCAAGGTACGATGCGAGGCTAACCAAATCCCAAAGTGAATAATCTCACAAGGTGTCGTGGGACCGCCACCAGTTTTGGTGGAGGATACTGTTGGAGAGTTTGCGGATCCCGAGACAACCCTAACCCTAGCTAATAAGTGAGAGAGATTTGGCCGCCTACGTGCGTAAGTCCAACTCGATGATCACATAGAGATTTGATAATTAGGAAGTTAATAAAAGGACTTTAGGCCTTTTTGTGAAACTTTTAATGTCGTAGGCCTAAATGTCAAGTTAATGAATAAAATTGGAACTCCCACCAAAATTGGTTTGAATTCAAATTCAAATTGGTTCCCTCCAATTTTGAATGAGTTCCCACTCTTTTTTAAATACGAATAGTTAGGGAGGTAGAAATGGACCAATAGGATCTTGAGGCCAAGGTCCTCCTTTCCACTATAAAAAGGGACCAACTCGAGTTTCCTCCACATGTACATATCTTCATTTCAATAAAGTAGATTGGTTTTCTTGTGAAATGGATTTATGAATGTCCTTGCTCTCTATTACTTTTTCTCCATCTCTCATGTTTTCTTTGGATTTATTAATTGTTGGATCTGAATGTTTTTGGGATTGTATGTTCTTATGCTTTTTATGAGAGAGAAAGGGAGAGAGAGAAAGAGCAAGCCATCTTCATTGTGGATCGTAGTGTTAATGCTTAGGATTAATGGATGTTAGAGTAGATGTGAATCTTCCATTCATGCTGAAATCTAAGATATGCTATCGCTCTCATGGAAACGAACCTATGCGTGACAAATAACTTTATTTCCTTGATGCTAGATTGCTTGGATCTTGGATTGACGATAGGCTAGGAAAGAAATCCATTATAGTACAACTTATATGACTCATCTAAATGATAAATGTATTTATTTCACACGTGGGAATAGGATCCACGCATGTCTAATAATGATATGTATTACTCATAATGGTATTTACAAGATTTGATAAAGTTAGCTTTTGCCAATTTTAACACTCCTCAAAACTAACTTGATAAAAGCATGATGCTATTGAGATTGATTACATGGGCTGAATCGGTCTTCAAATATGAATCATTGCTGGCTCAAAGGTGTGAAGCTCAGCCAATGAGCTTGATGTCAATTCAAAATCACCATATCCATGATGGTGCCTCTTTGATGTTGACTTCTTTGATGCAAGTGAAAGCGAGGCTGCCGCTCCCAACGACGAACCTCTATACTACATCTACGACACAACAATTGCACCATCGCCGAGGGGCGCCAACACTTGCCTTAGTCGACATAGACATCTCTTTTTGTCTCCTTCTCACGCTTCTCTCTTCTTTTCCCTTTATTTTTCATCAAAAACATAGAATTTTTTAACTTTTTAGTGGCAATTAGTGTAGATTAGAGTTAGTGGGAGGTGAATTAGTGTTATAACTATAGATTAGAACCCTTGCTAAAAACAAACAAACAAACAAAAATCTGAAATCATGAAAAAAATGTTTTTGTAGAAAAATAGGCAAGAAAAATATATTAAAGGCAATAACTTTTTATTGCTTTGAAATTAAATCTCGCCCCTTTGACAATACCTTCCGAACAATGTTCAAAACCTACATAAAAGTCGACAAAGGTTACTTCCCAACCATTTTTAAAGAAATTGCAAAAATTGTAAAAAACACATAAAAAATAAAAAATCTCTCAAAAATTGTAATTAACCCAAAACTCTCTAGGAGTGACTTTATTTGTCTCAAAAAAACTCCTAGGATCTGTGAGGGTTCTCTCTCATCCTAGTGAGAGAAATTACAACTTGCAACATACTTACAATAGATCATCGATGTATTTGCACATTCTACACTTAAACTTTGTCCATCTCTCCTTTGTTCATAGCATGTTATTCTTTCTCACCTTTGGCACCAAAACAAAATAAGTGAAGAGATAGATAGAGCAAGCATTCAAGAGATATATACCAACCAATTTGACAATTCCTATATGTGATACACAAGTTTTTATTTTTTCTTATAATCTTACCAACATGTGATAGTTAGCCATGTAAAAAAGATTCTTAGTTGGTCGTGTTTTTTAAACCGAAACCCATTGCATATAGATAATTATGTTTCCTTGATTTTAAGGCTTGGATAAGTGAAATCTCAAATTCTTTGATGCTTGTGTAAGGCAAGGTTCCCATCCCATTCTTCCTTGGTTTGGATACATGGACTCATCAATGGCAATAGCTGAAGGGTCTGGTGCCTCAAAGGACTAATGGTGAGAGTAGCCTCCCATAAAGTAAAAAAAAACATGCCAAAAAGTAGAAAATTACATTCTCTAAGAAAACCTTTATAGAATCACCCCTCCAAAAGATTTATAGGAAATATTTGAATGTTCTTATCAACCCTAGTAGTAAGTTTCTGAGGAATCTTACAAATATGTAAGGCTATATTTTCCAGTCTCATCTTTTGTTGCATCTCAAACTTAATACAAAGAGGAACCTTACAGATTTGTAAGACTCCCTCCAAGTTACTAAGATTTTGAGATTAAGGTATCAACTTATACTCGTATACAAGTTAAAACTCTTGAAAAGCCTCTCCAAGAAATTATTGTCTTGTTTTTCTTCAAAAGAAGACCAATATGCAAAAATATGGCTTGCTATGTAGATGACAAAGGTGGAAAGATATGAAGTTCATTTGTAAGGACTCTAAAAAAGCCTCAGAACCTTTTTTACAAACAGTTTTACAGGAGATCCTCCAAAAACAGGTTGAACTTTTCCATGTCTAGTTTGTCAACCTTTTGGACTTCCTGGAGAATGTGTTAGGCATCATCATGGCACTGACCATTTAACACATTTCTATCCTAAACAGTGTTTGGCCTGAATCTGGCTTGCATAAATACGGTAGTAATACCCACCTGAGATTATCATACTTTTAAACCATTCAGATGCCAGATTTTCCCAGTGTAAACTGGATGCCTGGTGCAGAATGGATAGATTAATTACAGAAGGAACAAACAGATAGAAAACACGCATCTCAAAGGTAACAGACATTATTAACTGTTCAGAAGCAAAACTGAGACTGAACATAAACCAATGTAGATTACTACATTGGACTGTTTTTCATGACAGAATAATTTTAGCTGGTGTACTCCTGTTTTCTAGTCGTGTAAGTGACCAGTTGCAACTCCAGTAAAAATGCAACATAAGATGACTAGTAATAAAAATCTTTAAATTTTACAATGGCCCCTGCAAAGTCTCGGATAGATATTCATGCCACAGGTTTCTTTAACTGCAACTCAAGCCTTGTAGACATCATGACCTGGATCTATACGAGATGTAGAGAGCTGGTCCAAATTCAGTCCGAACCCTACTGATTTGAGTGCAGGCTGGTAGCATGAAGATCTCAACAATCACTTGCAATCACAACTGAAATAATAAGTTCTAAAACAAAATGTAGCACTCTCCTGTGATTGTTGATAACGTCCTTTGTAAGATTTGATTTTGCAGAATATATTATACTGGAGCTACACTCAAATCACTTTACAATGTTTAGTGAGTTCATGGCTTGAGTGACCATACTCAGAAGGTCTGTGGTAGTTTTTAGAGCCATATGGCCAAATATCTGTTAACTTACAGTAGAGGCTTTTTAGGCTTGCGCTGACCTATACCAATCAACCCCCACAAGCCAAACACTCATCCTTGTTCTCCAAGGAGCCATTTGTGCCATCTTGGTTTCTGTGTCATCGACATCAGTTGAGATTTCCTGTTCACCAAAGAAAAATGTTAGAATTTGATTGATTCAGTTGCTCCAGCTCAAATGGGTGGCTTGGACATCACAACATCAAAAGAAGGAAATTAACTCAGGAAAATATAAAATATATGAAAACAATCAAATCCAGAAGTGCCAAGCGTTATATAAATTTGCCCAGTGTAACCTTTGTCACATTCCTAGTTAACCTATTAACTAAAAGCAGCTTTATAATACCTCCACATTAGCAGTATCCACGGTAAATTTGATAGCATCTGCAGCTGCACGTGATGATCTTAGGTAGTACATGCCAGTTTTGAGTCCCTGCACTTGGGCCAAGTTGGATCAAGTTAGCTCAAACAAGGAGTACAATAGCCGCATGTTATCATCATTCTTGTTTGTGTACCTTAGACCATGTGTAGAAATGAAGAGAAGTCAGTTTTCCAAAGTTGGGTTGATCCATGTGAATATTGAGACTTTGACTCTGATCTATGAATGCTCCTCGATCAGCCGCCACCTAAGTGGCTAAGAGCGTTGCTTACTTCTATTAATGAGCTTTGGATAAACTTACTTAAGGATGCAGTTGTTCCCATAAAGTGTAGCTAGATGTTAAACGATTATGTAGGTATTATATAAGTAATAAAGTTTTTTCAACCCCCCTTATACTTTAGAAAAAAAAACCCAACATATGCTTCTTCAAACCTATGACTTCACGACACTTTACACTACAATCAATTTGGAAGATTTGAAGTTTTATCTTAATAAGCTAATTTGAGATGTATTCAGCGATAAGGTAAAGGACAGTTGATGCAAAGCTTCAAAAGTTGAAAAGAGTGCTTTGTCTTTTGAGTTTTGTTGGCTTAAGAACAAAAATCAAGATGTCGATTCAAAAAGAAAAGATAGTTGATGGTGAAGATGTTTGTTCTTGGCCACTTTCTCTTGGACAGTCCTGTGAAAATATGTTAAGGGTATGGGTCATATCAGCTAAAATCTATTTTTCAGACCATAAATCAAAAGCTAACAGATAAATTATATAACATGTTGCCATGAGTACCTATAGATGGCCTTAAGTTCATCAGGAATCCCATTGATCTTTTGGATGGAGCCGTTGTGATATAATACTTTGTTTTTCAAATCAGGTGTCCAGAGCCCCAGATCTGTAAGATCATGGAGTAGGTGCTTGTTGACGACCAAAAACTCACCACTGCAAGGCAGCACAAGCAATAAGAACAAGTTGCTCTCGAGTTTTCAGCAGATGCATGTTGAAATGAACCAAGTATGTGACTGCTTCCAGCAGTTTGTTGCATCGACATTAATTTAATGCATGAGGCACTTAGTAGGAGATCACCTTAACACTCTTCTGCTATAAATGTTTGATATATATGGCTCAAAACATTCATTATTTCCAAGAATCTGACTTGTAGGAGCAGTGGGCATAGGGGCCAGCAGAAGAGAATTTCTAACACCAGTTTCACCAATTATTTTACGCAGCGCACACCAGTCCCAGCGTTTGGAAGGTTTCACATCCCACATGTCTTGTTGTAGTACTCCCTGGTAACAAGAATCTTTGTAAGATATTGACAAATGAGCTACATACTACATCAGTGATTTTTTGTGCAATTCCATATTTTAGGGGCTTACTTTACTGATTGGGCTGCCAGCATAAGTTTCATAAGTGCCTTCTTCTGCTGCAAGCTCAGCAGATGCCTTAAGGGCATGAAAGTAAATTGTCTCAAAAATCTCTTTGTTTAAAATTTGAGCCTGAAGAAGACAAGAAGCCAGTTGTTAGAAATTCAGCTGAATCTAAATGCAAGCTCAAAAAGATTACAAAGGAACAAACCACACAGGTATTTCGGCTGTCATATCTAATTATATGATATAAGTTGTGCAAACCTCTTCCGAGTCAAAAGGCATTCCGAGTAAGATGAAAGTGTCAGCAAGGCCTTGGACACCAACTCCAATAGGTCTGTGACGGAGGTTAGAGCGCTTTGCTGTCTCTACTGGATAATAATTGACATCAATAATCCTGTTTAAATTTTTGACTACCACAGATGTAACCTGACAGAGTTCAAATAGAGGGCTATTACTTCACAACGTTCAGCAGACCAAGAACATATATTTGCTGAGTCACATATGCAGAAAGCAGATTCAACCAACCTCTCCAAGTTTATCAAAGTCAAAATACCGATTCTTGTATCCTCTGCTACCAACAAGTTTTGAAGGATGTGATTCAATAGGAACATCCTAAAACATCAAGGAGATCACATATGAGCAGGACATTAAAGCTGAAAAAAATAAGCATTACATCATGTAACAATAAAACCAAGGAGCTTCAAAAGAGAACGTGATAAGAAAACGGACCTTTTCTCGAACAAAGCGTGGCAATGCAAGAGATGCAAGATTGCAAACTGCAGTTTCGCTTGGGCTTGTGTACTCAACAATCTCAGTGCATAAATTTGAAGACTTGATTGTCCCAAGATTTTGTTGATTGCTTTTTCTGTTGCAAGCATCCTAATTGAAAGGTAGTTTAGCATAATCAAGACGTTCAAGTTGAATAGCTACTTTTGTTTCTGGCGTGTTGATATACTAGCCTCAGGATACAATATGAAGTAGCCAGCTATTAGTAAGATGTGCCTGTGCATACGATGGTACCTTAAAAAGCATGTAAGGATTTCCAGTCTCTATCTGGGCTTCTAGTATTGCAAACCAGAGCTTTTGAGCTTGGACAACCTTCTTAGCCTTACCCTGGAGTCCACAAACCAGTTCTAAGTTTGTACTTATTGGAATGTCAAAACGACGTCACAGCACTTAAACCACTAAAAAGTTTCAGCTCAAGACGGGGATACTAGCAAATGCACTCAGCACAATAGGAAACTTACGTCTTGTTCGTACTTGACATAAAGCCTATTAAACTCCTCACCCCAGCAATCAGCTAGACCGGGAGCCTCGCTAGGGCAAAAGAGAGCCCAGAGTCCATTGTCCTGCACTCGTTGCATGAAGAGGTCTGGTATCCAAAGACCATAAAACAAATCACGGGCTCTACTCTCCTCCTGTTTCAACACAGAAATATCATATTCTGCAAGAACAGAAGTAGCACATAAGAAGCTTCTATATAATTCTTAGATTGTGATACCTTCCCGTGATTCTTCCTCAAATCGAGCATGTCAAACACATCTGCGTGCCATGGCTCCAAATAGATCTCAAAAGCCCCTGTGTGCAACAGTTAATAACTTCAGCTTTGATAATATTTAACTAGATTGATCTAACATCTAATTATTAGCTGTAAAGACAGACACAGCATGCTGTTCGCCAAAAATCTGAAATACCTTTCCTTTTGCCTCCACCTTGATCAACATAACGGGCAGTATCATTGAACACTCGCAACATGGGTATAATGCCATTGGATGTGCCATTTGTCCCTCGAATATAGCTGCTAGTAGCCCGGATGTTGTGAATAGCAAGCCCTATTCCACCAGCTGATTTGCTTATAACAGCGCATTCTTTGAGTGTGTCATATATACCCTCAATGCTGTCCTCTTTCATGCAGATCAAGAAGCAGCTACTTAACTGTCACAAAGTTTCGACATCATCTGAAGCAGCTTATTTTTCTTAAAAAAAAGTAGCCTAACTTGTGAACTCTCAGCGTAAGTGCAAAAAACCAGTATAAACTACCTGAGGCCTGGGAGTTCCAGCATTAAAGAGGGTAGGTGATCCATGCGTAAACCATCTCTGTGACATCATGTGATAGGTCTTGATGGCTGATTCTATATCGTTCTTGTGTATCCCCACAGACACCCTCATGACCATGTGTTGAGGACGTTCGACAACTTTGCCATTGACTCTCAAAAGATAGGACCTTTCAAGAGTTTTGAAGCCGAAGTAGTCATAGTCAAAGTCCCGGTCATAAATTATCTCACTGTCTAGACGAGCAGCATTCTGCAAAAGCACTAGAATTGGTTTTCAACTTGCTGAACATGATACACCTTAATACAAAAATGCATCACCATATGTAAACTTCTTGCTGTTCTTAGAAAATTCAAGCACAATTCATTTTCGTCAATTCAAAGGAATTATCTATCCAAGTACCATCTAGCATTTGGCCCTGCTCAGCTACTTCCAAGACGCTCAAAATAACACACACAATCATGGGACAAGAAGATGCTCCTTCAGTATGTTAGTCCTCATCATTCCCCTATTCTTACTTTCCTTTATTTGAAAAGAAAAAGAACAATTCTTCCACTTCATAATCGATTTTATACTATTCCCATGGAAATTGCACTTTCCAGATCTTACGCAGAGGACAGAAAACAGTGGCTATCACACCAGATGAAGCTTTCAAATTATAATTCAAACATTTAGAGCAGATGATCTAGAATTGCACAATTAGTCTCCAACGTATTCATCAAGAACATGTGGTCTAAACAAAGACCCAAAACCGAATCAAGCTCAACTCATATAAATATACCAAAAACATTAATTTATTTGAACCTTACATTTGTAAAGAAAAGGTTGCAGAATACCTGAAATCATGATACATTGTACAAATGCTAGAAAATACAGTTCCCATATTATTAATATCTTGCTACATCTGTTAATTTAACTCTCAACCAAGTATTCAGCTTTTTATGTTCTATAATATCAAAGTTCACAGCAAACGTGTTCTTTGATCTTACAAATTTGCAAACATGCTTGCCTTAACTTGATTGCAAACGTCAACGTATAGTGTAGGAAGTTTTGCAGGAAGTAATATTTAAGATTTTAGTTTCTTGGCAATTTGAATAGTTTGCAACGTTCACGTATCAAATTTTAGAGTCTGAGGCTCATTTTGAAGCTACTACGTCTTAAAACTATCCCAAAAATTCCTGTCTTCATGTCAGGTAATATTGTGGAGTTTGCACTTAAGCATTTGCAAACCTTAGACTTGCAAAGGCATTTGCAAACACAAACATTTGAAAGTTGCGAACATTTGCTGAAAACTATGATGTGTACACAAATATGAGTTATATCACTAAAAGATTTATGAACAGAGGGCAAGGCAGAAAGGTTCAGATCTCCCAAGGTAAGATGTCGGTTGGATAATCTATATGTTAACTACAAACTGTTCTCCCCCAAGTACAAGAGTTTTGCAATGAAACCTAATGTCTCTGTCAAAGAGATAGTGTAGTTACATCAGATAGAATTAACAAACTAACTTACACGTTTTTTCAATTTCAACTGGGATTAATACTTCAAGATTATGTGCCAACCTTTGCAGGTGTAGTGGAATAGATTTATGCAGATTAGGCTATCAACAAGGATGCGTAAGCAAACTTCCGAAAATCTCATCTTCAAATGTGACAAACCTGACTGGAATTATGAACAACGGAAACTGAAATTGAACAAAGAGTAGCAATGGCGGAGTCTAACTGAACTAAGGATTGAGGAATAGATTACAAGAGCATAATCCGGATGATTTGTTGTCATGGAAGCAGCGGTCTCAGCAGCCAATTCATCGAGCTGACTTGTGGTGACTTCCTTGTACACGCCCACGCAAGCCTTTTGCGCCACCAACACAGGGTCCGCAATGCTCCGGATTGAGACCATAGCTAAGCTTCTTCAGGCGAGCTGTAATTTTGTCAAAATGCACCGCCTCCTGCCTTCCATCTCTCTTTATCACATACATTGTTCCCAAACCTCCTGTTCTCGGAACCACAATGCGGGTTACACAAAACAGTCCGGCTTCCTTTCACTGATTCTGACAGAAAACAGCAGCAGTGGCAGCTCTGGAGGATTAAGCAGCTATTTTCCTACAGAAAGGATGCAATTACGAGAAAAGCAATGACGGAGGCTTGAATCAGAAGCAGTGCTCGAGATAAGCAAATGCCTTCTGCTCTGAATAGAGCTATTTCTTTCCTTGGCCTCCATCTAGGCTCTCCATCTCCCCTTATCTCCCCCTCTCTCTCTCTCGCCATCTCCTGCTCTCGGTCTCGCTCTCTCTCTCTCTCTCTCTCTCTCTCTCTCTCTCTCTCTTTTTCTTTCTGTTCGCGCTATGAAGGCAGGCTAATGGCACGCTATGGCATATATCCCATGACCGTTGGATCCCACGATTATGCCACGTGTCGGTGAGCGCTTTAAGGGCGACGTGGCAAGCATCCAAGTGATCTGGTATGAAGTGGATCGTGTCTCTAATTCTCATCGTGCGCCTAAAGAGGGTGCCACGTGGAGGGTTGGAGAAGCGGGAGAAGCTCTTAATAAAAAAGAAAGCCATGGGCGCCCTTTTATAAGTTTGAATTCAAAATTGTACCTCCCAAATTTGAAGGTGGTGACTCCGCCTTAAAGGCATCACAAGGTTGGGCTGGCCCCAGTGCCCACCCAATGATCTTTTGCCAAATGGCAATCCAGCCACACCGAAGTCTAACACCTTGCCTTGCATTTGACATGAAGGGTGGGGGTAAAGTCCCCAATCAAAGTCCATTTTCGTCAAAAGGGCCCTTTCGCACTCAATTAGAGAGTCGTCGCCCGAGGATTTCGGGCCTCGCCCTAGTAGCATTCAAGGCCGAAGACCCTTGGGGCTTCTCCTATCTAATGTTCACATGCAAAGTTTTTATTTTGGGGACTTTTAACTTCTTCTTTTTTTTTTAACTATATTTTGATTCTCATAAAGAATTGGTTAGCAATTATCTTGATAACACTTAAATTATTTTATATTTTTGTGTGCTGCCTACACACAAAAGTGTGTCTAACATTACCTATCATTCAAACTTAGTTATGCCAAAACTAGCGACACAATTTTGTCCTAATTTGAATTGAGCAAAAATTTTCAAGGAAAGCGAACTGTATGCAATGTTAATAATCGCATTATAGATGTTGCATAGAAGCATGTTTCTATAGTTCCATCATTTTCTTGAATTTCAAAATTAACTAATGATTTTTCAAGATATAGAAAAGATTAATTGATAATTGGTAGAATATTGTGCTACATGAAAGGCACTAAAGTGTGTAAGACACTAATTCCATTGCTCTACCTGAAGGGCAACAAGTGTATAGATGCAAAACCTACACCTTGCCAAGTTTTAAATATGAAATATTCTAACCTTTTAATATAAGATTTGAGAAACATTTGATAACCCGCCATTCTTTGATAAACAATTGATAACCCGCCATTCTTTGCAAACAACTTGAGTTACGTGCTTCCTAGATAAAATACCAATTGTTTTGTACTTTGTGTCATTTTGATAAATGCTAAATATGTGAAGGTGTTGAAAAGCATCATCACAATCGATAGGTGAGTTGCTTTCTGTTTTTGCTTTCATGTCCTGCTAATTGTAGGGAAATAATATTTTGAAGCTGACAAATGCATACACGTAGTCAAAAAATTGTTGTTTTTTACTATCTTGAGTTCATTTCAATAACATGAAAGGCAAATTATTTGTCTAACATCTCAACAAATAAAATGTTTAGAAAATTTACCTTTTTGAAGTAAGTTTTGTATTCATCAATTGATGTTGTGCTGTAGCTAAAACAAAGTTGCATTTTGAAAAAGAATAGCAAACATCGACATACAATAGCATAATCTATGTCTTTATTAAAGACGGAATTGTCATTGCCAAAAAGAGACATGTAATCAAGTATTTGGTAATAGCAAGAATTAGATGTTCATGTGTTCTGAACAAATTTCAAAATACTTATGACATTTGAGGCGAAAAATAATTAAGAATGATGTCCAAACTAAAATAGTTGACAATTCATGATATTGCTAATCATGACAACAAGGTTGTTCAATTAAGTCTAAATAGTATTCTTGTTGAAGAAATCATTCTTTTCATCAATACAGCATAAAAAATCATCATTTAAAAGAACATCGAACAAGCTTTGTAAAATATTTGAGATCTTTCCACAATGTCAGTGTTGTTAAGAAAAGTCAATTGTTAGAGAGCCACCTTTTTAATCCAATGTAAGATGGCAAAAGAAGAGGTGGCGATTTCCCTCTCAAAATTAAAAACTAGGAGACTCGCCTTTCTCCGAAACGATAATGCAATATGCAAAATGAAATTCGAAGTTGCAATTTGCAAATTGCCATGAAATATCTCAAATAGTGTACAAAGCTGGCTCAATGTTCTTTCGAACAACGATTTTTTATTCGAATTTTTTAAAAACAATTATTAGTATAGAAGCATACTAAATTGACAAATTCAGGTCATCTATGTACATAGGTTTATGACAGGCTAGCTAAGCAACCAACGGTGACATTTTGTAAAATCTACATCAAAAAGCTGGAGAAAATGAATGACAACATTGAAAATGAGAATGCTATCAGAAAATGTAAAGAGAAAGATGCAAAGTCATTCAAAACATGGCAAGGGAATTCATAAATGACTAAATACAAAACTTGTGACTAAAAATTAAAATTTTTTGAAAGACTTTTCATTTGTAGGAAAATAGTCTTGCCCATACTCTACTAGAAAAGTATGTGCAAGACAAGCAATGTATGTCCAAAGTTGAATAAAAATCCATCTTAGTTAGAACTAAAAAACTATCTAGAACAACAATGTAGAAGAAATAGCATATGATAGTACGACTCATTGGAAAGCATTAGAAATCAAAGGAAGCAAATATTTTTTGAATAAATTTGCACAAAGCTCAAAATGAAATCAAATTCTACCAAACTGCAACAAAAGGCACAACCAAACACGCAAGAGACATCGACCCTGGCCACAACAAACTACTGTGTAACACCAGGATCGTCATATATTAATTGTCCAGTACAAGTGTATGAAAGATTCTGAACAGTTCTAATCAGCAAGATAACTTGACCTGTACTCAGTTTGAAAATGTAAAGCATCTAATTACAATGAGGAGCCTCAATCTGTTTGTAAACAACAATCATTAACATAGAGTTACATGACAAGAGGAATGATTGACATCAAAATTAGTGTGGGCATCATAGCTCCTAATTTCTGTTGCCGCTTTCTCGTAGGCACTTGTAGCTTCTTCGATATTGTCATAGATTCCTAGCCACACTTGCACACCCATAGATGGGTCTCTAATCTCTGCAGCCCATTCTCCTTATGGTCGCTGCCTCACTCCTCTGTACTTGTTCCTTTCCTCTATGATATTGTGTTTTCATGCAGCTTTGGCTATGGTACCATCCTCGCATGAACTTCATTCGACACCACTTTCTGCACCATCAAGCTTCTTTTAGTTGTTTTCGAAAGTTTTCTGCCTATAGTCTTAGAGAGAGAGAGAGAGAGAGAGAGAGAGAGAGAGAGAGAGAGAGAGAGAGAGAGAGAGAGAGAGAGAGAGAGAGAGAGAGAGAGAGAGCATAAACAAAGACCAAACCATTCAAAACCCTTTATTCATAAATCAACAAGGAAAAACATAGCTGAAAAGTATTCACGTTACACATAAGCAAAACTTATTTAAAGACATTTAGCTGGTACCTGCCACCATCCCACCACATAAAACTGCGCAAGTTAGCACAATGAGGAAGACAAGTGTCAACGCTGAATGTTAGTTGTTATCCATGTACAAAATAAGTTAACCAAATTGACAACATGATTCTAGTTTGAAGAATATAGTCCAGTCTTTCCAAACAAGCATTCTTTCTACCGATAAGCCAAACCTTAACTTTATCGTATCAAGGCTTCTGCCATTCTGATCAATATAGCAGTATTGGTCCTTATCATTGATTTGAAAATGTTCATTGCATATTAAAAGTTAACTGTATTTATTAAACTATATATAGCAAATAGGGTAAGCTTGGACTCTTACGAACATCTCCTCAAGAGCAAGCTCGACATCCACGTCATTGACATCGAAGTCTCCTACGACATATACATATACATATATATATATATATATATATATATATATCATAGAGTTAACTAGAACATTCAAAATGGGATTAGGGCAAATCCATGTCGTTTCGATCCCTATGAATGTCACCACTCTTGTACAAATCCATGTGCTTTAAGAGTATTTTCATTACAAACCCTAAATTTTTTGGACCTTACCAAACATATGCATTCAAAAAGAACTGAAGCAAAAGTAATTATTGGTTTTATAAACTTATCGTGAGAAGCATATAGTTTGGTTTGTTATTTCAAAACGCGGCTACATAAACGTGTGTAATTAGGTATACATGTATCCATAAGTAATTAATTCATCATTGTATATTACCTCCTGCATGTTATTCTTATACATAGCTTTTGAAGCAACACTTTCTTTTGAAAACGTGCAGCTATACACTTAGATATACTAAGTGTCCGTGGGTCTTCACTGCCTCGACCTATTGCTTGCCTCTTCTTCTCTCCCTTTTGTGCCCTTCCACCAGATTATTAGATAGTTCAACACCTCATGGCACGATTTTAGCTCAAATTGATGCCCCAACTCACCCTCAAGATTATGAGAATATTGAATGTTTACTCATCGAATTTGATGTAGAATCAGCATTTTTGAAGAGTTAAAAAATTTTGATTTTTTTTTCTCTCTATAGTGAAAAAAACATTACATGTCTCAGCCAAAGACTTATGAATTTCAAGGCAAAGAGCATCAAGTGTGCAGATTTCTTGAAACTCTTTATGGGCTTAAATAATCACCACAAGCATGGTTTTAAAGGATCAACACAATTTTTATTGAACATGGTAGAAGAAGTGGAGTAGGAGAAAACGTATCTTTATCATTTAGTTATTGGCTTATGGATGCATGTACTGAACACAATTTAGCATTTTCAATCAGTACATTAAGTCAATACATGTGTTTTATACATTGGAAGGCTCTTTTAAGAGGCATACAATATTTACAGCCAAGAATTTATGGATATATTATGGAGGCAATTCAACTACCAACAATCAATTTTTACTTGAAGGCTATACAAATGCAGATTGGGCACAAGATATTGACACCTAGAGATAAACTTCAAGTTATGTGTTTCTACACAACAATGGTCCTATTTCTTGAAATAATAAGAAGCAAACTTCTACTGCTTTATTCTCTATAGAAGCCGAGTACATTCCTACTTGCACATGCTGCAAAAGAAAAATAGAGTAATTACGCTTAATCCTAGGTTTCATTCCAAGTCCAAGCACATTCAAATAAAGTTTCACTATGTCAGAGACAAAGTACCTAGTCAAGAGATCACACTTGGCATTGAACATTTTTACAAAGGCATTGGTAGCTGAAAATCATAACATGTTTAACAATTTGTTAAATTGTTGCACATATATTTAAATCACTATCAAGTAAGCATATTGTTAGAGACTACAATATATTTTTCCGCTAAGGTGTCAAAATAATTTTTTTTTAGTTGAAAATCTCACTAAGCATCAAATTTCAAAGGGCCCACAAAAACTCTCTGTGCTACCCATTAGCTATGTGATTGACTTTATTGTGAAAAAAATGTTTGTATATCTAGCATGCTGGTGTACTTGGCTATGGACCGAAAAAACAAGAAAATAAATTTTTTCCTAAAATTTAAAGAGAGATTCAATTCATTTGGTCTCAAAACTTGTTCTTTTGGAGCCTCCTAGAAAAACACAACGGCGTGCTGTTTATAAGTCTCTATAACATTTTTCACAATCAGATCATCTTATTTGTACATAGTTGGAAATCTCATGACCCATTAAATTTTAAATGGGCCCATCAAAAGACACTACGGTACTCTTTAAGATAGCTTTATTTTAACTATGGAAAAAAAAAAGTTTGGAGAGCCCTATAGGCCAATACACCAACGTGCTAGCCTAGGGGACTCCAAAAAAATGTGTCACAAAATATTTTCTCTACCTCATGGCTGAAATTTTTCAATTAATGAAACTTGTAATGGACTCACAAAAGCACTATGTAATACTCTAAACATAAATGTTTTCCGTGAAAATGAAAATATGGTTTAGGAGTCTTTTTCTAAACATTTTTTTTGAATATTTTATAAGTCTTTTAGTATTCAAAAAATATATATTTACTACCCAAAAAGTAAACATTTTATGTGATAGTAAAAACACATTTCAAATTTCTACTAGGAGAAATTACTTTTTTTTGGCATAATAGGAATCCCTTTAACCATCAAGGCTTGTCATGCTTATTGGAGCTCAAAACTCATTCGGATTTAATGTTTTAGTCTCTTTTGTTGTTAAAGATAGTATGTAGTCAATGCTACATGGCATTCTATATTCTACCTTTTTGTTAAATCATGGGTAAAATGAAACTCGAAAAACTTGCAAAAAATTCATTTGTAGAATGTCAATACCCTCTCATTAGTTAGCAAAAGCTATGATTATGGGAGGTTTGATATCCTATGCCAGCTCAGAGGATGGTCCCAACACTATGAACAATATTGAGTTGAATCAGATGGAATCCCTTTGCCAGTGGATTCTATCTTTAGGACCTGAAGCCCCATCACCAACACATGGTTGAAAGAGACTACGAGAAGTTTAAGAATAGACATCCTTCACATAAATGAGAGTTTAAGAACACATATGGTTTCCCCATGTCAGATCGTTATCCTATGATTTTTTGTACGAAATGGGGTAGTGATATCAAGATCAAGAGTTCTCCTATTTAATTTTTAACTTTTAATGAAGAAAATGGTGATGCCTAAAATCAGTGGGACAAAAAATTTTGGGCAAATTTTTTGTACATGCACGTTTCAATTGCCGAAAGTGCACTAAAAAATTTGCTACAAAAGCTAAATCCTTGTCCATTAAATTTGAAATCGATCGATCGACTTTGCAGATTCTTTGTGAGCACTGCTCTGTTATTTGCCGGTTTTGATTTTATTTTTGGTGAGCACTGATTCAATCAATTTATAACCTAAAAAGTTTGCTGCCATTTGGAGATGGAAGTCTCGTTGAAGCATATGCCATTGCCGTAGATCAGATGACAGAAATGCCAGACCACCCGCGCCCATTTCTGAAGATCTGGCAATGATTCTGATCAACGGTCTTCGATATTGAGGTACTGATTTCATTTTGGTATGTTTTCTATTCTATATTGGGGTACGGATTGCTTGTGGAAGGTTAGGGTATTGTAATGAGGGGTCAGCATGGGGGCGTAAGGTTTGAAAATTGCGTCAATTCGTGCACGAACGGCATCGTTTCTTCTGCTGTTTGGTCTTGGTTCGTAAGTTCTTCATCCAAAGTGCAAACAAACAACAAATCCGGGTGATTAGAGTTCGGCGTATTATGCTCTAAGTAAATTAGGTATTTGATGGATCCTAGACGGTTTTGTAAGAAAGTAGCATAGTCGATTTGTGGAGATTTTTTATGTCCAAATTCTGCCGTGGACCCAAAGCGTTGCATCTGAATGTTTGGAAATACATGTGGTGAACCATCAAAAATTTAGGGTTATACATGTTTTTGTAATTTTGAAATTCTATTCAGATCATACCCTCAGGGCCTGTCTCTTTTATGATAAGGAGAGTGTACGACGTTCCTCTTTTCAACTTATAATTCAACTGTTTTTATTATGTGTTTAACTTGCCTGCTTAAGGAATGCCAGTGAAGAACCGCTTTCTGCTTTGGAGCTAGTCCATCCGTAAAGTCCGGGAGTTTCAGAGGAAGGAGGCAAAGGATTGGAAATCATGGTTGCTAATTCAGAGATTTGAGTACCTTTGTGAAGTCTGCCAGTCCGTTCACCTGCTACATCATCGTACTCGAGTTAACAACAAGTCACAAAGGCACTGGTCATATGACTCACCAGATCATAGACTTGTGATCACTCCCCAGCCTAGGAGACAACATTGGCATCATTGAGAAATCCACTAAGCAGTAGCTACGGACTTCCATACCACAATAGTCCACCGTCCCACGAAGGAGATGAGATGCCTTGCTTAGTCCTGAAGATAGTTGAGAACTCTCATTAGATCATTTCCCAACACAGTTGAACGCCTCACCTGATGCCCTCAATATCTCTTATGTAGCTGCAGCCCTATGCCACCTCCTTGAACATGCTATGCAGTTGCTCCCACATGTGGGGATCGGATCCTGCAAGGACTATCACATACGCCTAACAATGATAGCAATGAATACACTTAAAGCGTAAAGCAAAGATAATGATGACAAAGTGATAGCAAAACGAGAATTCAATGATGATCCAAAAAGTGTTGTGCCATCAGGCATTCCATTCATTATATTTATCTCACAGGTACATGCCAAAAAAGGGGCTAGTGACCCTCATCCAATTTACTTACCAAGAAAACCAAAAATGGGTCCAAGTTATCCCATGTTCCCTGTCTCTCTTAATCTAAATTCCCAAGCAGAAGTGTATCCCTCCCATGTCCTTTACCTCAAACTTGTTTTTCAGCAGTTCCTTAACATCCCCTATCCTCTGCTTATCGTTTCCAACAATGATAATGTTGTCTACATAAAGTGCAATTGGCAAGAAAATTTTTGATTCCCTCAAAACATAGATGCTATTGTCGGAATGACATCTCTTAAACCCAATACTTAAAAAGAAATCATCACTCTTCAAATACCACATTCGTGAAGATCGTTTTAATCCATATGGAGCCTTCCTCAAACGACACACCTTTCCGGTCCTGTCATCAAACCCATCTGGTTGACTCAATGGCACCACCCCCCACGCAGGAGGAGATGGATGATGAGATCCATAGAGAGTTCTATAGACAGGCATAGGCTGACACATGGGCTTTATGGCGGTAGAGGAGGACAGAGAGGCGGAGGGATGGGGCTGAGGAGGGAGATGATGAGGGCTTGGAGGTTGGAGAAAAGCTCAGGGTTGACTATGAGGAGGAGGAGGAATGGGTTGAGGGGCATACGGAGGGGACGAGGAGATGGGGGTGGAGGCACAGGGTGATGACCTGGCTGACCTGCTGGTAGACCCTGATGCGGAGATAGAGGAGGAGCCAACCATTCCTGCACATAGGCCTAGAGGGAGACCTAAAGGTTTTGGGAGGGTGCTGAGTTCACTTTTTGTAGACAGGAGTGGAGCATCACAGGCAGCCGTCGGCCAGGGATCATCACAGTGGGTAGGGCCATCCCAGGGCATAGGACACGACGGAGTAGACACAGGGGTGGAGGCAGCCATATGGGGGCCAGAGGAGGGGGAGAGGTAGAGGTAGAGGTAGAGGTAGAGGCAGGGGGAGAGGGAGGATCCAGAGCCACAATACGCAACAGAGAGCCTGAGCACTCATGAGAGCCAGGGCCACACCACGGCGTATGGTTCCCTCCGGTTCCGATTCATCTGTAGACCCTCAGGATCTGCAGTTAGGCACAAATTCGGATGATTTTTCCTACCATGACTCTGACGAGTCTTAGTTGTATAGTTTTCATTACGTTCATGGAACATCATTGTACCCCATTTTGGTGCCATGTGGCCCGATATTATATATTATGGATCATCTATTGCACAACAATGTCATGGTATAGTACTGTTCTTTGTGGTTTTAGTTCGGTAACTTCGGTTTTACGGTTTATGGTTATGGTTGTAGCGAGAGAGAGAGAGAGAGAGAGAGAGAGAGAGAGAGAGAGAGAGAGAGAGAGAGAGAGAGAGAGAGAGAGAGAGAGAGTGTATGGTTGAAAAACGATTCTATATGGTTGAAAAATGTTTCATTTAAGGTTCAGAATGATTTGGCATGGTTTTTGTTTTGCATGATTCAGCATGGTTTTTGTTCAGTTTGTTGTGATCTGAGAGAGAGAGAGAGAGAGAGAGAGAGAGAGAGAGAGAGAGAGAGAGAGAGAGAGAGAGGAATCCTATCATGAACACATTGGGCATTCTCTTTTTTTGTTTATTTTTTATATTAAAGGAGCTATAGCGTAAACCTGGGAGTTAGTGCACCTAAACTGGACCATCCTGCACCCGAAACAGTCGGCAAACTACACAGTAATAATGCTCTTAATCAGAGCTTTCATCTGATACCCATATTGCCCAAAAAAAATTTAAAAAAAAAAAGCTATTCTAAACGATTCTGGTATTTTCTGAATCGCGATTCGGACCACGATTCTGAATCGCAATTATGTCTGTGATTTGAGCCAAACCCAGAATAGATGATTGAGCTACATCATCAGTCCTAGCGATAGGTATTGCATAAATAATAGTGATTGGCCTAAGTGAACCGAGCACCACTTTCAATGTGACGAGAGTATCCTCTCTTTGGGTGAGCAATATTGATAATCTTTTGTTTTTGAGCCAATATGCCAACCATTGGTTATCGATTGACAACTCATCCACTTAGTACATTAATTGCAGGAGTCATTCCTTGCATGTAGTCAAGTAGATTTATATGCATTTTTCTATTGTTGTATCAACAAGACATCATCAAAGCTTTCTTTCTTGGTTTTTCTCTCAGTTTTGTGAGATTTAGTCATCACTTGCAGGGCTCGAAATGAGTTCAGAAACTTACATCCTTCTAGTATTATCTAAAAGATCTGTGTAACAAGTATTAGAGATCAACACTGTTAGAAGCATTAGGGCCAGTAGATTGATTTCTAGGAATTTTCAATGGTGTTCTTTGCTTGAAGTTTATTTGTTCACCCAGAAACATTTATGCTCCAGCCGATAAAAGCTTGAAGAGCTGGTTTTAACTTTCCGTGTCCAGAATTGCATGTTTGTCTTAAAAACAAGTTTCTCTTTGCCGTGGCATTTGCATTGATAACAAGTTATGAACACATTCAAAAGATGACAATGTAAAAAAAATCTGTACTCTCAAAATGTGACGATTCTTCCTCACAGATGCCAATATAATTGAGAGTAAGCTGCCTTCCAAGCCTTCCTACAGAGGAACTTGGTCATACGGATTCCTTTCACAAATAAGCATACAAATTTTAATCACAAATTCTTCCAAAAGAACAAGGAGGAGCTTGTTTATAGCTTGTTGCAGTCTGCACGCATTACTGTAAAAGTTTTCAGAGTTTTTCTGGGTATGTTTTACAAGTGAGGGCCGTTTGAGTATTTGACTTGATTTGAGAACCCAAGTAGCGCTCAAAGTAATCAAGATGCTGCTCTTGGACTCCAAACGAAATAGCAATACAGTTAAAGAGATCCCCAAGTGCAAATACCTCAATGTAAATCCTAGACGGACATATCCTTAACTCTTGCAGAATTGCTCAACATCTGGATGCGAGCAATACTGGAGCAAGTGTTCCCTTATTCACTCTGAGAGATGGAACATGGTTTTAATGGCAGTGTAAACAGCTGGCGTTGTAAAACGGTAACTCATGGGAGCTGGGAAATATTTGATTATTGAATCTTTGATGTCATAAGGTGCTGATGAGTTATTCACCATGCTACATTTTGACATGGAGGATGAAATGATGCGGCAAGACAAGCCCTGTGGGTCATGGCCTGCGTTGACACAAGATGAACTATAAGATTGAGTTGAATGCTGGGATGTTGTGGATTCGGTGGTAGAGACACGAGCTCATCTTAAGGCAAGAGGTGATCAGTCGCGCTTTGCGTTAGTGACAGTTTTGGACACATTCATAGATATGGCATCAATGGAAATACATATAGCAGCATATACCATTCACAAAGCAGTCTTTGACAAAGAAAATTTTAATGAATATCAATGGCTGCATAGCTCAGACAGATCTCCAACAAACATCTCCAAACAGAAATTGAGATCCCCTACAAAGAGTTCAGGACATCAAACTCATAAACTAAGAAATGAGCCTTTGTTCCCTCTTTATACTAGTTATTAGGGCACCGATTTTGGGGTTATTTGTCTACTGAAATACTCTTATCCATAACAAATAAGGGTTTGATTCAATCAAATAAGTATCAAACAGTTGCGAGTCCCAAAAGTGAGCAGGTACTCATTTAACTGTAGTTAGAGAAGTATGGATTGTGTGTCCAAAACAGTGATAGAGCGAAACCTAGACACAAAACTCCTATGCCTCCTTTGACCAAGGTGTCTTAGCATTTGCGGAAAAATTAAACAGCAAGGAGTGATTATCAAAGGATTGAGTGAGGATTTGAGGTAGCAAGCTGTGTGGCATTGGGTCAGTGAGTAAATTATGCTGCTTGGTCGATTGCAATATGTATGGTGCTTGGACTTCGTGTTGTCTGCTGTATTTCCACTGACCAATTTTTAGCACTGCTATGTTGTGTTTGAAAACGTTGGCAAGTGACTACTTGGATTTGTGTTGTACTATCTAAATATTACCGAGCAGAAGTTTTTCCAAGGAAGGATCAAGTTTCATGAAACATAAATGCATTGTGTTTGGAATTATTATCAATTTTTAAATGGCTTGTGATGTATTTTCCACCTCATTTGCCTATGAAACCATATGTTTTGGTTCTTCTGTCCAAGTCTTGAAAGAAAAGATCAACAACAAATCCAATGGGAGAGCATATGCTTGTGAAAACTTGACCCATGTTTTTCTGCATTCTAGACACGATGTAACTGTGTAGTATGGAATAATACTATCTAGATCTGAATGGTTTGAGGAATACCTATTTTAATGCCTACTTTCTCGAAATGCATAAGAGCTCATAGATAACAGAGCAGTATTACACAGTCTTCAGTAAATCGTTTCATCAAAATCATATCATCAGAAAAGGCCAACACGCTGTTTGTAATTCGTTTTTTTTTTGATAGTTTCTAAGGCTTGTCAGGGTGGTTCAAGGGCTGTACACATTTTGCCAAATTGTTGAAGTTCGGATTAATTGAAAATGTGTTATTTTCTATGCAGGGAGTATTAAATTAGACATCCAAGGTACGATGACCAAGTATGTGGTTTCAACGTGGACATGCTCGAAGATAGCTGTTATGAGCTTTGGCTTGGGCATGTTTGTGGGCTTCAAACTAAATAAGACAATCAGAAGATTGGCAAAGAGGATGCTTAGGAGGTTACAAGATGGATAACCT
Source organism: Diphasiastrum complanatum (assembly GCA_029204225.1). NCBI lineage: Eukaryota > Viridiplantae > Streptophyta > Lycopodiopsida > Lycopodiales > Lycopodiaceae > Diphasiastrum > Diphasiastrum complanatum. The sequence goes on along the minus strand of CM055108.1, from coordinate 30,083,662 downwards.
TCTCTTAGTAAGGCCCCCTCACAAAGGATATCAGCTTAGAGGGTTGAGTACAATAATGTACAGTGACCAGTGGTCGTAGTTCTATGGTGGTTTCCATTCTTTTAGGATCTGGACAGTTGACAGCTCATTTTGGTAGTAGAGTCTAGACATTGCATGAACACCTCCATCTGATTGATTTTGATCTTTCTTTGACGTTTCTGCTGCAATGGGTCGAGATTACAGATCTTTTTGCATTGCGTAAAGCAATTTGATTTTAAGTACTTTTTCCAGAAAGAATGCCGAGGAGACAATTGTGAGAGGGTAGATGGAGCTAGGCTCAAATTTCAATCGCCACAAAGTTGATCTTGTGTAGGTAGCTGGATGAGAGTTATGGAGATTGCAGAGGGACTATTTCAGCTTTGCTGTGAAGTTGCTAACGTCCATAGCTCTTTTCTGGTCTTCAAGGGTTGTGCGTTGATAAGTGAAGACAGGAAGGGTGGTGAATGGCAAATGGAAGCTCCATGATGTGCAATTTTACTCTTATTAGAGCTTCGACAGGAAGCTGCAAAGATCTCAGAATTCTGCTGTCACGTCGTTTTTACTTGTTGCTGCAACATATTCTGCAGATTTTTGCTCGTGTTGACTTAAGGAGGAATGCAAGCATGGCTGTCAACTTGTCCAAATTGAAGAGACTTTTGAAGCTTTCTGTATCAACTTTGTGAAGTAGTCTTCACTGGGGTAAAGCACATTTGAACTTGCATCAGAAAAAAGCAGGATTGACGATCATGTGAATGTGAGTTCATCTTAACTGTTGCTAATTTTGGATAAATATCAAGCCTTTATAAGATAAGTTGTCATTTTAGCATCCTATTTGGCAAATAGTTGAACATGACAATTGAATGGGAAGCGAAGTGTTCCACTCTCCAAACATAGATAACCTCAAAAAGCTCTACTATTTACCACAAATGTATCAATTGGGGAAGGTGAGGGCTACAACAAATCCAGTAGTCAACAATACTACGTGACAACTTTGTGAATTTGTAAGGAAAAAATTTAGTGACTAATTTGCAAGCTAGTTTGCAAGAGAAAAAAGCTTATAGTATTAAAGTTAAAAATGTGATGCGTACAAGTGGCTAACCATGTGGGCTACACAGTCCATTGGTTTTCAACCAGTCTTGACATGGCTCATCCCTACTGGTTACAATAACAAATGCTACATTGTTGTACGGTTGATCAAATGCAAAATATCAAGAAGAAATTTTTTGAATGAAAGAATCCAAAGGAATATACCATGTTATAGTTTGTTTTTAAACCATCCTATATCTAAATTATGATACGATATATTTTGCCCTGGCCTTTTGAGACATTGAACAAAAAATATGGTTCCAATTTTTACCTAGAAATAATGCAAGTTGAGCAAATATTCTATGGAATAAAGGAACTTTGAATCTAGGTCATGAACTCACTTTCAAAAACCAAAATTGCAAGTGGCATATTCTACATTTAGTACAACAGAGTAAATATGAAGCCATAAAGCTTTGTAAAGTGTCTTTTAGGTGCTCTGACTTTTTCATCACATGACCCATAATTGTTCTAGTTTGCTGAAACTTCAAGGTTAAGCACAATCAAATCATAATTTAGATGCTGATTCTATTTTGAAGCTAAAAAAATACCATTGATCAACCCAAGTTGCTTAGAAACTCAAGTTCAATTAGTGTAGTTCATCTTTTAATCCATAATAGAATCATGTTGGATAGCTTAGTCATCTACAAGTAGCACATGCCAACCAATATCATGTTTGCAACTTGCCCATGTTACAAAAGTTGATCTTAATTTTTCAATTTTGTTGACCTATGTTATGGTGAATCTAGTTTAGGAAATTTCGATTGGGCTAGATGGATGTAGAAAAATATATCAAAATATCTTTTCAAATGAAATTCTTTCATAGAGTCAATTGTTGCTCTAATGTTTACTAGATTTGGGTAATCATAAGATGTCAACCCTTTTCCATATTATTTTAAGTTAGACACCTCTTTTACTTCTTGTGAATTTAATTAAGACTTCTTGAGAAACTTGTCCATTGTTGGAACTTGGCCATCCTGTGGTCATTTGATATCTTGTCCATTGTTGGCACCAGACCATCATTTTCCATATCATAAAAGCACTATCGGCAATTTAACACAACTAATTATCAAATGTGTATAGCAATAGGATCTATTCACTTGACGGTTGAAAATGCCATTCAAGTTTGAACGTCTTGTGAGTAAGTCAAACTTCATCTGAAAGCTGAAGTATTAAGCTCCTTTATGAATTTGTTTGAAACGTGTTCCAAGGGTTTAAATTTTTCCGCAGTTTATTCAAAAGACAAAAATAAACAAGCATATCAAGTTGAATATTCATGGAAATTGTACTCATCTTTAAATGAAGGATGTCCCTTTCAAATTCCAAATATGCCCTTGCATGACTTGATTGGTGGAGAGTGTGATAATTGAATATGAATGCTTGTTTTTATGTGACAAAGTCAAGTATGAGCATTTGTGGATGCTACCTTTCTATTCTCAACCTAGTCACAAAATTAAGGAAAGTATTCCCAACCCCCACGACTTCGTTCACTACTATCTCATCATCGATCCAATCTTTTTCATTTGCATTGATTTTTACATTCATAGAGGTACAATTTTTCTAGAGCGTATTTGTGTTTTTGGCAATGAAGCAAATTACTATGCAATCAAACATCTTCTATAGAGAGAGAGTTTACCTAGTCACAATAAAAAATTTCTTTGTCCTTGAGCTTTTTCCTTTAGGGCTTGAAATCTATCTTGAAAACTACTATTGCAATTTCCAACACTCCCCCTTAATGTGGATCCTGAAAAATTTTGATTTTCAGATTCAACATGTTGTTAAATCTGAGATGGTGCTCCTTTGACAAAGCCTTTGTGAAGTAATCTGCTGCCATTGATTCTGTCCTACATTAGACTAAGGATACCTCCTTGCTTTGCACTTTCTCTCTCAAATAGTGATATCTGATTTCGATAAGCTTGCTTCGAAAATGAAATCTCGGAGAGAGAGAGAGAGAGAGAGAGAGAGAGAGAGAGAGAGAGAGAGAGAGAGAGAGAGAGAGAGAGAGAGAGAGAGAGAGAGAGAGAGAGAGCTATGTACTTTGGTTGTCACAAAAGATGGTCATTGGATGTGACTGTGCAAAGTCGATTTCAACTAACAGGTGTCTCAGCCAAATTGCCTCCTTGGTAGCATTTGTGGCAACAATGTATTCTAATTTGATTAATGACAATGCTACTGAGGTCTGATCTCAGCTGTTCCAAGATATTGGGTCTTGATTGTATAAAAATACAAATCCAGAAGTCGATCTTCTGGTATCAATATCTCTTGCCCAATTCGCATCTGTGTATCCTTCGAGAATATTGGTAGGTTGGCTACCTCCATAATAGATGCTGAGATTCTTGGTTGCTTGGACGTACTTCATGACCTTTGTGAGTGCTTTCCAATGGATGAGGCCTGAATTTGATAGAAACTGGCTGAGTGAACTGATCGAATATGCAAGATTTGCTCTTGTGCGGGTCATTGCGTACATCAGTGAGCCGATGATGGAGTGAAATGTGGCTTCATCTCCTTCTTTTCTGCCTCAGTTTGAGGAGATTGTTCATTTGAGAGCTTCAATCTAGGGTCGAGAGGAAAGAAACTCGTTTTGCAGTTGGCCATTCCATACTTTTTCAGCATGTTGGTGAGGTATCTTTGCAAACTGATGAAAATCAATCTGCTAGATCGAATTCGAAAAATTTCAATTTGGAGACAATAGTGGGCTGGACCCATATCAGACATTTTGTATTCCTGTGCCAGCATGCATTTGAATATTATCAAGGAACACATCCTGGATGAACTGGCCACAGTAGTACAAGTAAGAAAAACTGTATATATGTACTATAACCCCGCAAAACGAAGTGTACGTAGGAGATTAAGACCATTAATAACAAATTTCTTTCGTGGATTGTATTGGAGTAAGCAACTGACTTGGGGATATGCACACCCAGTTGGCCGACTACCTATTGTTGATCTATAAAAAAAAATTTGCATTCGCTGAAATTACAGCTATTTAGAAGATTTTCAAAGTTTCTAGACTTTTTCGAATCTCTCAAATTTTTTGAAAGTTTTTTGAACTTTTCGAGATTTTTGAGTTTTTCAAAAAATTTCAGGGTTATTTCGAGAATTTTCGCGAATTTTTCAAGTTTTCGAGTTTTTCGGAATTTTCAAAATTTTACAAATTTTTTGAGTATTTTCAAGTGGTTTCGAGATATTTTTGAGGTGAGAGTCTCTGAATTTTCGAGTCGTTTAAAAATTTTTCTGAAATTTTGAGACTATTCAAGCTTTTTTCGAGTTTTCACAAATTTTGAACTTTTCGAATTTTTCACCTTTTTCAATTTTTCGAGCTTCAGCTCGGTTGAGATACCGTGAATCATATTTTTTAAAAGAAATTAAAATTTTGAATTGGAAAAATATACTACACAACTACATTGTCCCAACCAACTTTTAAAGCAACACGAGGAATTTTGTTCACCAGGACATGACTATTAGAAGAGATGAGGCGTTTGTTAATCAAGAACCTAAGAAGCCAAGTGAGACAATGGATGTAATACTTTCCAAAGAACGAGAACGACATGCCCAAAAAATCCACAGCTTGAAACAAAAACTCAAAAATGCGAAAAACCTCCGAATTAGAGCTACTAATGAGCTGAGCAGTGCCAATAAGGAGCGAGACTCTTGGAAGCAGAAATACACTGAACTCAAGGAGACTAGTGACCGATAACATATAAGCCACAGAGAGGACTACAAAAGACAAGAAAAAATCATAGCCAACACCAAAATGGAACTAGCTGCAACCGAAACTACCACAACTACGCTAGCCAGGCAGTTGCATGAGTATCAGAGACAAGAGGCAGCAAAGGGACCAGTCAGACCGTAGAGTTCCCGTGACCCTCTACCCGCGTATCCAGTGCACCAAAAGGAGATTCTGTTAGACAGCTTGTTCTACAAAAATTTCGACGCTTATTGTTTGTATCTGCCTCCCATAGAATTTCCACTAGACAATTAGGTCTTTGAGCTGCGGCCATCCACTAGTTCTCAACTCATATTTAGATGGCCACTCATTTCAGGTAACTTTGAAAACTACAAGGACTCCTGTGAAAGTTTATATAGATTTTCGGTTATTGCCGCGCACCACAAAGATGACATCATCAGACTGGCCGGTCACTATGCCTACTGCCTACAGAGATGGTTACTACAACCTTGGGGTCCTAAGTCAAAACCCACCAAAGTTCACCTTGCTAAATGGTGGTACAACCCCAATGAGCCAATGGAACTAGGAGCTGACCTAGTACTATACTTGTGGGTACGTGATAAATAAGCTAATCACACAATTTGTAAAGGTGATGAACTTTATTACTGATGATACATCTGGAAGAAAAGAATCGATGCGCGAAAGCATCTACAATATTTATCTCTGATTATCAATGATGTTTCATTCTAATGCTATTATGCTTTACACTTATTGAATACGCAGATGGTATTCAATATATACATAATTTTACATGTGTGCAGATGAAAAAAGTACAAAACTGGTTATGCTGTCTGCGGGAGATCGTGGGTGGCTGTTGTCGTTGTCAAATCTTATTGCACAGTGCATGTGATGAGCGTGAGAAGTCCGCGACTTAAGCTTTCGCTGAAGTTAACGTTGATAAAAATGCAAAAAACACGATACTCTGACAAATGCCTTTAAAAACAGATTTATAGGATACCTTCGCTTTTCTATAAGGGCACCTTTAGCAATTGTAGGGCAGTGTCACCTTTTTCGCCTGTCACAAATCAAGTAGTTCTCATATGTAGAGGGCAGGCTTGAAAGCAATGTCATAATTGTGTCTTGATCGTCTATGACTGATTCGACAACGGCCATCTGTTGCAAGAGATTCTTAAACTGGTTAATATGCTTCTGAAGAGAATCATTATTCGACATCTTGAGTGTGAAGAATTTCCTTCGAAGGTTTAACTTAGTAGTTATGTCTCTCACATCATATAGTGAGCTAAGGATGTTCCAAACTTCTTTCGAAGTCTTGGCTTCAGCTATGTGACCAATTTGAGTATCTAATCTATTGAGGATAATAAGCGCAAAAGCTTTACCATCCTTCGATTTCCATTTTGAGTCTTTTGTGTCGTCTTTAGATTTCACTTCGATACTTGTAACAACATCCCACAACTCATTGGCGATTAGCAAGGTCTTCATCTTAAATTTTTATAAATGATACTTGGATCCATTTAGCTTGTCTGCGATAAGACTGGCTTTACTTTGAGAATCCATCTGAAACTTTAGTCTGACGACGTTAAGAGAGATATTGTGTTGCGCTACAATTGAAAATCAATTCTCTAATACCAAAACAAATTGATTTGAACTTAAGAATAATTTGATATCGTGAAAGATATCAAGTATAAGAGAATCAATGCTCTAATACCATGTTGGAAAGAGGTGTATAAAAGATAGGTCTAAAAGAATCGAATAAAACGAATTCAAATGACAAGAAAGAAAACTTATCGTGCGCAAAATAAACTATTTTCTTCTTTCTTCATGCATGACTATGCCTATCAATTTTGAACAAAACAATCGTGATTGAAATCATATTCGATCTTATAGGAACTAACTTTGAAATCATTAGTATTACAATGGTTACGTAGCCAAACATTAAAACATTGAATTATCAGACAAATAATCAATCGCGAAGAATTACATAAACACATACTTCTAAGATGAATTTGAATGCAATAAAAGATAGTAATGATTTAGTATGAAAGCGAAACAGATGTAAATGAGAACAAGTTGCAAATCGAAGTCGTGTACTCTAAGTTATCTCTGAGCGGCTAAAATATAAGTCTGAATTAAGCGCAACTACTGATAAGCAGTAAGCGCAATAGCAATCTCTAATCAACTCTAAAGAACTGAGCTAGAATGCTCAAGAGTGTTCAAGCTCACAAGCTTGAGAGAGAGAGAGAGCTAACTATTCAATATTTGATCTCAGAATTAAGATGTTAAAATATGAACAACTATTTATAGTAAGCAATTAGGTCATCAAATGCGGTTGCCAGTTGGTTGGAGTCTGCTGGCATTCATCCAGTTCTTCTCAGAAGTTGCTTGCTGATAAGCGGTGACATTTGGTCATAAACAATCTGTCTGCATAAATGAACGTGACTGTCACTCTGCAAAAATGAATGTAAACTGCCACAGGCGAAAAATGTGACATAGCATTTTTATTTGCAATTTTTGACAGTGTCGCTTTAAGCACATTGCTTATCCGCTTTATCATCCCATTGGCTAGCGTCACTGGTACCACTCCAAATCCTTTAACAGTTATCAATTGGCCATCAGGTTGTCCAACATCATCGCCATTGTGGATTTTCTTGAATTCTGAAAACCACTCCCTCCTTGAAGTAATGTTTGGACGCTCCACTGTCGATGTACTGAGTATCGTTGGCTTCATCACTTGTCATTAGTGTCGTAATGAACAAGTTTGAACTCTCGCCTGCATCATCCTCAGATTGATCATCATGAAATTGATGTTGATTAGCATAATTGTCTGTCTTCCATTTGTCTTTCTGTTGAGCTTACTCCTTTTGTTTCTTGTAGGACTCACGCTCCCAATGACCAGGTTTGTTGCAATATCCGCAATTCCCATGTTTCTTCTATCTTGGATTGTCGCGTCCTTGACCTCGACCTTGATGCCAATTGTCTCGATTTGGGCCATCATTGGATTGTTCTTAGAATTATTGGAACGATCCACAATTTGTGTTTCCACCTGTTGATTGGTGTCTTCCACGACCAAATCTGCCACCATGTCCTCTGATTGCAAGAGCTTGATCAAATCTCCTATAGCGATGACTCAAGTTCTCTTGATGTTGTTCTTCCTGCAAAAGCAATCCACCTAACTCTTCATAGGTTGGAAGATTCTCCCGTGTGGCTATACTTATCACAAACATCTGATGTGACTCACTCAAACTGTTCAATGTCAATTGCACGATCTCATGGTCCTAAACTCGCTCTCCAATGATGACTAATCGATTACAAATCTCTTTACCTTCAATAGGTGATCGGCAATGGTTGCACCGTCATCCATTTGTAATGTGTGCAATTTCATCTTCAGAAATAGCACTCGAGATTTGTTTGTGATTTCAAACAATGCCTTCAACATATCCCATGCTTCTTTCGATCCTTCCGAATTCGAAACGTAATTGCATCTCTGACTGATAAGTTGATGAAATTCTGTGCTTTCTGTTTTTTCCTGTCAAATGCCTGTTGATCTTCTTGAATCATTGGGCTTGTCTCTTCACCTGTCACGATCTCCCATAGCTCTTTTTCCATCAGAATGTTCTTCAGTTTGAATTTCCAAATTGCATAGTTGCCAGCTCCTTCCAATGTTCTTGACTTATTTAGGATGCTCTCGCTTAGAGTTGCCATAACTACACTTAGATGAGTCCGGATCGCAAAAATGATTGCAAAAATGGAAAATTCACTGCAAAATTGACAAATGACGTTGCAAACTACTTTCCAATCCGAGCTATGGATTGAAAGTTATGCCAATCTAAAGATTTTGGCCTTAAAATGGCTCAAAACTGCCCTTAAGCCTGAAAAATGGCAAGTATTACCAAACTGTCGTTTTTGAAGATTTTTTCCGTCGTGCACATATCTCATATTTCAACGAATTTTATATCAGCGCATAGCCCTTTATACCAACATAGCTCTTGTCTAATCATATCCAAAAGAACAGTCTCCCCAACTAGGTCAAATCATCACTCTGTTTTCTGCTTTCCTGCAAAAACATCGAGTGGACAGAGCCCTTACAAAGAATGGGTTAGTCCTAGAAACTAGGGGCATCTGTCAATTTGAAGTGAAATTTGAAGAGAAGATACTTCTGGCAATCTCAGCCATTGATCGGTCCAGATTGATCTGACTTTCCTTATTGACACGTGACAGACTTGGATTGGTGCACTTTCACTCCTCCGCTGCTCGAAGGACACTTGTATGCACTGAAATTTTCAAATGGACTGGATGCGCGGACCCGCGTTTCGGAGCCATTTCGCGAGTTTGGAGGCATTTCGGAGCTTCTACAACCGTTTCGAAGCGTTTCGGGTTGGAAGCAGCCATTTTGGGTGGGAAGTACTTACGTTTTGGGCCAAAATCAAGCATTTTGGAGCCTTTTTCGACGTTTGGGGCCATACCAGAGGCTTCTAGTGAGCAGTGTACAAACAGAGAAAGCCCATAAAGTCTGTTTCTAAGCAAAAATCACCCTTTTTAAACCAAACTTTTACCAAAAAATGTGATTTTGAGTGCAAATCCACACTAAATCGACTTGTACTTGGATCTAACAACTTTCAAAAGTCATCATTACTAAAAATGAGGCTTCAAACTCTGATTTTATGTTACAAGGCTACTTCAGGCAAACATGCACAAGAAATACAAATTTTTTTTGCTCAAATCTCCACCAAATGAACTAGGAACAGTTCTAAACTGCTAGTAACAGTATTGCTAAACTTCTGATAGCACAAAATGTTCCCCACAAGTTGATTGAACAAGTTTATGATATTGAAACTTCTTGAAAACTTGCACTTTTCCACAAAACCAGGAAGTATTGTAAAAAACTCCACACTCAATAGATTTTCAATTTGTCTGATGCTACCGTAGCCTTTCAGATGCTCCAGGACTGTGTCTTGGTTCCCCACTGATGATTCTGAGCTCCAAAACCTGCAAAATACACCAAGAAAAGATTTCTTCCAACTTTGTCTCTCCAAGCTTTCACCTCCTATGAAAGACTTTCTCACTTCACTGCGGAGCCTGTGACAAGCTGTATCCACTGATCAGGCATGTAGCAGGACTATCGGGCTCTGATATCACACTGAATGAGAAAAGAGTACAATAAACCATGATAGAGAAAAAAAAACTAGTAGTTGACTATAGACTACAACTACTTACAGTTGGTAACAACTGTCAACGGTAAATCGTAATAAGTTTATCATTGATTTCTAACAATTTTGAAAAAGATAAAGATGAAAAAAAAAAAAAAAGACTTTCGCAAAGGAATATTGAAAGTTTATCTCTAAATAGTGAAAATCAGAAGAAAAGAATTTGAGCATTCAAGTAAGTATGATTTCTAACATGTTATATATCTTATTATCATAAATCACAACTATTTGCTATATCTGTTGTATTTTTACAATGCACTACATCTATTTCAATAGATAACAATTTTTCTCTAATAAAATGATATTTAATCTCTATGTGCTTCGTGTGTGCGTGAAATACAGAAAACATTGTTGCGAGTTGAGTGAGAAAGTTTGCGAGCTTAGGAGAAACATTTGGAATATTGGTCAATATTTTTTTTATGTCCTTTTGAAATATCATATGTGCACGTATAAAGACTTTCAAAATATTGCTACAAAATATATATTGAGGCTCGTTACAAAATTTAAAAAGCATACAATTTTTTTTCAATTTTGAGTTAAAAAAATGTTAAATAGAAAGTAGGCATAACTATATTCCAAAAAATAATGACCATTTTAAGAATTTTAAAATTTATTTCTATGCATTTTTATAAAACACTACTATCTATTAATCATTTCATACATTCATATATAAGGTCACACAAAACTTTCAAAATTTTGGATATTTTTGAATACATCGATTACAAAACATAATAGAAACAAAATTTTCAAAATCACAATGGATGATCACTTTGACGATCATATCCATCGGTATCTCCTGTATACATAGATGAGCCAGATGATGTAGAGGATGCATCTTCTTCTTCCATGTTAACTAGAATGCCACTTGATTCTATATGGAGACCATAAAACTTGGGATTACTTTTGTATGAACGAGTGTTACAACCTGGACCATGAGAAATTTGTAAAGCAGAAGGTGCTTCTGGAATTTTTTGCTTCAGGAGTGATTGTTGACTTGCGCAAATGACCTGTACTTGTGAGTTTAAAATCATATACAAGTATGTCAACATCCTCTAGATGCAAAACACTTGTGCTTGAAGTATTTTTCGTTTTTTGCTTCTTAGATTTCCCTCTACCAGTACTTGTCATCTTGAATGAGTACTTTCCCATGAAAGCATCTACATGGTCGGTTTTAAGCCAATGTACATTCAGACTTTAGCTATCCAAAACAGATGTTGCAATGGATCTTCATATGCAAGTGTTGCAATCATGAAGCCTAGTTTCAAGTCCTGAGGATCACCGTGCCATATTTCTTCTAACTCTCTTCTTCTTTCATTGGATCTCCTTGCATTAAGGTATATTTCTCTTTCTTCATGTAGTGGAAGAGATGATGTGTCAAATAGCGCAACATTGTTTGATCCATCAAATTCCTTGTCTAGAGATGCATGTGGCCATAAAAATGGATCTAACAACTCGTGGAAGTTATTTTTTATTCTGTCGAGTACTGACTCTTGCTTAGTAAAAAATTCATTCCACCAATCGGTGCATTCAGCCCCTGCATGTTATTTAGCTTTCTCAATTAGAACTCTTTGCACCTGTAGACAAACAACGAAATCAATGACTCTTTGTTTTTTTTTTTTTTCGACTCTCTTGTTTCTTTTCTATTCAAGAGTGGCATCTGCTTCGCTGCTTTCATGAAAGCATCCGGAATAAATTTTAAAAACTGCATCCATATTTTGGAATTCAATCTTTCATGCTTGACAATTGCTTTGCAAATAAATGCACTACTTTTGACTCCAATGATTTAATCAGGAAACAATGTTGAAAGCTTATGTCATTCAACTTTTCAAGGCAACAATTATTCTTGACCCTCTTCGCAAAGAGCTTAAAGTCCAAAGTCTCTTTTAAATGCAAAACATGTGGCTTGGGAGTATATGCCTCTCGAATAAGAGTCATCATCTACGGGAGAGTGAATGCATCATGACGTGACAATTTCCTTGCAAATGTACTGAACAATTGATCTATATGATCATGCGTATGAGCAACCAAAAAAAAATTAAGTTTTAACTTTTCGAAATATTTGCATGCTGAGATAACTCAAAACCATCTGATTTTTATTTTCACGAGTTGTGTTGTCCAACTACAAGTAAGTACTGGAGGTAAATGTTGTGGCCACAAAGATATCACCTTATGTATTAATTATCGTAATTGTAAGATTTGGATTACTATGAATATTCAGATACATAGGATAGAAATTTGGGTGGACACATGCATTTTAAATTAAACATCCAACTAAATCACCAATCCCATGTATTTCTCAGAAAAAGAGAAACATTTTTTTCTATGATCCATCACTTTCTTTCTTTCTTGTGCTTGTTCTTCTCTATGTCTTTTCAAAGCTGACTTGACATCCTCTACGCCATTCTGATTTATCACCATTTTCCTTCTACTCTTGAGCTCTTGCACAAATGCTGCATTGACCCATTCGGACCTTTCTCAGAATTAAAACCTCATCGATAAAATGATTTCCAGATCCTAGTGAAGTATGAGTAACTCATAAATCTCTCATCCTCGCTAATAATTTTTTCCTTGTACAAAGAAAAAATCTCGCGCCTTGACAAATTGTCAAATGACGTCTGCCAGTGGTGGGCATCACCTCACATTGAAGCTGAAAATGTTGTTCCATCCATGCAACACAATTTAGAGCAATTAAACCAATACTTTGAAGAGGCATTATGATGTAGCCACATTTTTGTATCCTATAAACAATCCTTTGTAAATGATTGTTGCCTAAGCTAAGCATAATTTGAAATGTTTTGCTACAGACAAGTACACCATTCAAAGAGTACTCAAATTGCTTGTTCAAACACGGAATAATATTGGCGGCGGACAAATAGACATCTTGTCGGTCGGCATCAAGATCGAAGTAGTATTCTCGGATAGCCTTCAATTTTTTCTTCCCTAACTTAAATAGGCAATTTTTTACACATCTATGACCAAACTACACTTTTTCCACTTGTTGTGATCGATCAGGGCTTCATCAGTGTAAAGCTATGTTAATGTTATGTAACTATAGAATTACTTGTCTTATACTGATTAGTATGGCGGATGCCTTGATATGGTGGTATTAGGGCAAGACCTACAATATGGTAGAATGCGTGGTAGGGAAGATTGGACTAAAGATTGTCAATTTTATTTAAGCTGATAGTGAATCTTGTTTCGGAAATGGATGACAACTAATGCTCAGCTATGACACATGTCTTCCTCACTAAACTTACTCATGCAGTTGTGTTTTGTGAGATGGTGGCAAGTAGCAGCCGAGTATCATAAAACTTCCTTCACTTTATGATGCTTTGTACTGTAAGTTTTTTTTCAGTTTCGTTTTAACCTGTTATGCTATAAGACAAAAGGATTCAAAAGATTTGGTCTTGACTTGTTCAAGAGGAACTTTGTGAAATCTGTGTTACTCTCTCTCTCTCTCTCTCTCTCTCTCTCTCTCTCTCTCTCTCTCTCTCTCTCTCTCTCTCTCTCTCTCTCTCTCTCTCTCTCTCTCTCTCTCTCTCTCTCTCTCTCTCTCTCTCTCTCTCTCTCTCTCTCTCTCTCTGTCTCTCTCTCTCTCTCTCTCTCTCTCTCTCTCTCTCTCTCTCTCTCTCTCTCTCTCATCAAATATAAAATGTTTCACTCCAAAAGGCACGAAGTTTCTTACCCAAAACATTTTTTTTGCAAAAATCTCCTCTCTCTCTCTCTCTCTCTCTCTCTCTCTCTCTCTCTCTCTCTCTCTCTCTCTCTCTCTCTCTCTCTCTCTCTCTCTCTCTCTCTCTCTCTCTCTCTCTCTCTCTCTCTCTCTCTCTCATCCAATAAAAAATGTTTTACTCCAAAAAGCCCGAAGTTTTTTACCCAATTTTTTTTTTTTTGCAAAAATCTCCTCTATGTGGCACAGCCAAGTGAATTTTGGAATTTTGCAACACTAAAAAATGCCATTCTACAATATTGCCACACGTGACAAAATTCCAAGTTTTTGTGTGGCATAGCTATGAAAATGTCAAAATCATGCTTGATCTAGGCCATATCTATGTACATATCATGATTACACATGTGTGGAGCCTGTTCCCACGTGTGAATTAAATGCATATATCATTTAGATCAATAATTTAGTATGCATCTAGTGGCTAAAATGGCCAAAATCTAGTTTTCTAGCTATATGCCACATGGCACCTTTTTATTTGTAGAATGTGCTACACCTTGAGTTTAGGATTGATCTCCCATGTGTAGAGGTATGCTCACACGTGTAGAAAAATCAGTAGAAGTTGAGTTTAGGCATGTTCCTATAAGTTAGGAGAATTACCCAAAATCAAGGAGGTGCCTTAAATCTTGGAAGTCATACATGCTAGATCAGGTGAGTTAACAACAGCTCAAATCCCACTCATGTATATATAGAGCCTCATTTGGCCATAATCATCAAGCAAGCTAAATCTTGGTTTTGGAGCATTTCTTGAGTTATCTCTCTATTTGTCTTGTGATTTTACGCATCTATTGGTTTCTGAGCTTAAGGTGTACTTCATTCTCTGCTAGTTTTTTGTACTTTGACAGGTTTTCACACATGTGAAACCATCAAGGCAAATTTTTGATCATATTTGATTGTTCATGTTAGATTTCTTGATGTAGATTTGATCTAATGCTATCTAATCTTGTGTAGATTGGTAGATCAATCTAATCTAATACCCAATCACTCTTGTGGATCTGATTTGGATCCATTCTTGGTCTTTTTTGCTGTAGTTTCACATGGTATCAGATCCAAGTACAAGAGCATTTAAGGCATTGATCTAAACTATACGCAAATTGGCAAATTTTTGGAAACTAGCTAATATTGAGATAGCGAGTTGAATGGATAGCTAGAACCATTATATTTGTACAAAATCTTGGGTGTACTTTCCACATGTGTGGGGCCATACAGAACCTATTTTGGACAGTAAAATCAGTTTGGTGCATTTAATCCTTCATACACCCAAAACTAGTTAATCTAGTGCATTTTTCAAGCCTTCACTTGCATTGTTTCTATTCCATTGATTTGTTCTCTGTTTAGATCAAGAATGTGATATTTTAGGAATTGGATCCATTCCATTGTGCCTTGGATCATCTAAGAAAGTAGATCTAGACAATGTTCTTTATGTACCTCCTATTACAAAGAACTTGTTGAGTGTTGGACAATTTATGGATAGTGGATTAGATGTACATTTCAAGCATGGAGCATGTTCCATCTTGGAAAATGATAAATGTATTACTAGTGGTCTTAAGCATGGAAGGCTATTCAAGTTGGATGCTAATGTGATGGTTGGAAGTGTGAACATGGCAAGGGAGTTGCTCACTCAAGTGGAATTGTGACACAAGAGGTTAGGCCATCCTAACTTCAAAGCTATGGAGACCATGGTGACAAAGGAGCTTGCAATTGGACTACCCAAAGACATATCCAAATGTGCCAAGCTTTGGAAAGCTTGTGGACTCTCCAAATCTCATAAGCAACCTTTTAAGAGATCTTTGACAAGATCTAACTCTCCTCTTGACCTTATACACTCGGATGTTCATTCATTGTCACATGAATCTAATGGTGGAGCTCTTATGTACATCACTTTTATTGATGATAAATCAAGATACTCTTGGCTTTACCTCTTGTCTAAGAAAAGTGAAGTATTTGAGTCCTTTGTAAAGTTCAAAACTCTTGTGGAAAAGCAACTTAATTCTAGCTTGAAATTATTAAGATGTGATAATAGAGGGGAGTACATCTTTAATAGGATGAAATAGTTCTGTGAAACTAATGGCATTAGGAGAGAGTTTACATGCACATACACTCCTTAACAAAATGGAGTGGATGAGAGGAAAAATAGAACACTATGTGAGTGTGCTAAAGCATTGAGATTAGATGCATCTCTTCCTATTTCATTTTGGGGAGAAGCTATTTTATGTGCAAACTTTCTATGTAATAGAATGACTAATAGTGCCATTAAAGGACTCACACCTTTTGAAGCATTGTATGGCAAAAAGCCAAATCTTAGTGATTTGAAAATTTTTGGATGTACTTGTTATGTACACATTCCTTTAGAACTAAGGAAGAAGGAAGATGCTACTTCATTTAAAGGCATCTTTGTTGGTTATAGGAAAAGCAGTAAAGCTTATAGGATATTTGATCCTACTACCAAGAAAGTTGTTGTAAGTAGAGATGTACTTTATGATGAATCTCTCAATGTCAAATAGAAGGAGCTTTCCAACAACACTCATCTTATCAATGATCATGCTATGGACAAGGAGGAGCTTCAAGGAGTTGAAGACCAAGAGGATCTTGCTCAAGATCCAAAGGAGCCAAGAAGATCAACAAGGATGTGGGCCGAGCCATCAAGGCTCACTTATAGTGATAGGGAAGCAAACGGAAGATTCTCAACTACACACCTCTTATTCTTTCTTGACTACTATGCTTGAAGAACCAACTTGTTATGAAGAAGCAATTAAGTTTCAAAGTTGGAAGAATGTTATGCAAGTATAGTTTGATGCTTTGTTGGAAAATCAAACTTGGGATTTTGTTGATCTACCTTATGGAAAGAAGCCTCTTACTTGTAAATGGGTATATAGATTGAAATATAATCAAGATGGTCCCATTCATAAGTATAATACTAGACTTGTAGCAAAAGGATTTTTGCAAGTCAAAGGCAACTTGATGTGACAAATGCTTTCTTGAATGGATTCTTGGAAGAGGAAATTTACATGAGGGCTTCATCAAAGATGGAGAAGAAGACAAAGTGTGCTTTTTGAAGAAGAATCTTTATGGACTAAAGCAAAGCACCTAGAGCTTGGTATTCTAGGTTGCATTCTTATCTTATTTCCATTGGATTTGTTGTAAGTTCTTATGAACCATCATTGTACTACAACTGGAATGATGGAAAGATCATCATTTTGGTTTTTATATGTTGATGATATAATTCTCACAGGAAATGATCTTGATGGCATTAGAGATGTAAAAATTTCCTTGTCTAGTGAATTTAAGATGGTAGATCTAGGACTTCTAAAGCTCATACTTAGAATAGAAGTCAGTATATGTAATGATTTTACTTTCATATGTCAATCTAAGCATACTAGATCCATCTTAGAAAAGTTTGACATGAAAGATTGTAAAGGAGTTGAAACTTCCATGGAAATAAATGTGAAAGGTTCTAAGGAAAGTGATGAAGTATCCTTTGAGGACATGACTACCTATAGAAAACTTATTGGTTATTTGATCTATTTGACCATCACTAGACCATATCTTAGCTTTTGTGTTGGCAAATTGAGTCAATACATGCAAAGTCCACTAATATGTCATTGGAAAAGTGCCAAAAGAGTGTTAAGGTACATCTCAGCTACAAGAAACTTTGGCATTGTGTATCAAGGGACTAATATTTGCTTGAGAGCATACTCGGACTCAGATTTTGCAGGTGAAAAAGTGGATAAAAGATCCACAAGTGCATTTGCTACTATCTTATGTGGAGGAGTTATATCTTGGCTTTCCAAAAAGCAAGATACCATCTCTCTTTCATCAAACGAATCCGAGTACAAAGCTATGAAAACCACAACAAAAGAGATCCTATGGCTAAGAAGACTTTTGGAGGAGCTTCAAGTGATCAAGCTTGAAGACATTCCATGTATTTATTGTGACAATCAAGCATCCCAACAACTTGCCAACAATCCGATCTTCCATGCTCGAACCAAGCACTTTGAAATTTCACACCATTTTGTGAGAGAGAAAGTGCAAGCAAAGGAGGTTAAGCTCATTCATGTTCCATCTTCAGATTGTATTTTTGATATACTTACTAAGCCATTGGCAAAGTATCCATTTGTAAAGTTAAGATTAGCACTTGGAGTTGTAGATAGATGCATGTTAGATTTACCAAGCTAGATTTTGAGGAGTGTGAAAATGTCAAAATTATGTTTGATCTAGGCCATATCTATGTACATATCATGATTACACATTTGTGGAGCATGTTCCCACGTGTGAATTAAATGCATATATTTTTAGATCAATCATTTAATATGTACCTATCATTTGATTTGAGATCTAGTGGCTAAAATGGCCAAAATCTAGTTTTCTAGCTATATGCCACATGGCACTTTTTTATTGGTAGAATTTGCCACACCTTGAGTTTAGGATTGATCTCCCATGTGTAGAGGTTTGCTCACACGTGTGGAAAAATCAGTAGAAGTCAAGTTTAGGCTTGTAGAAGATTTTTGTCTAAGTTCATATAAGCTAGGAAAATTATCCAAAATCAAGGAGGTGCCTTAAATCTTGGAAGTCATGGACCATAGATCCCATATAGAGAGCCTCATTTGGCCATAATCATCAAGCAAGCTAAATCTTGGTTTGGAGCATTTCTTGAGTTATCTCTCTATTTGTCTTGTGATTTTATGCATCTATTGGTTTCTAAGCTTAGTGTACTTCATTATTTGCTAGTTGTCCATACTCTTACAGGTTTTTACACATGTGAAATCGGCAAGGCAGAGTTTTGATCATATTTGATTGTTCTTGTTAGATTTCTTGATGTAGAAAGCACTGTAGAATGTAGAATACAGTGCTTCAATCAAATTTGATAAAAAAAAAAAAATGAAAATATTTTATTAGTTCCTCATCTCAACATAAGCTTAATAGTTAAGTTATAGCCTCCATCTAGAACATATAATAAAAATGTTTTTTTTTAACCAACGTTGACTTTATGATAACTATCATAGACTTGGCCACATACCATTATATCCTTTATTGTATGGTTGTACCTCAATCCTTGGCATTAGACAAAAAAATGTATTTGCTTGATAAATGTAAAATTAAAGTGATTAAGTTTTTTGTGTTCTCAATGATATAGCATACTATGTACAATTTGTAGACAACATGATTTGTAGACATATCTTTTAGCTAGTAAGAAAATAAACAACATGATAATGAAGTATACAAATAGATTTCACTCCCAAAAGCGAAGTAGAGTAAATTTTAAAAACCTAAAAACATTGTAGCATGCCACGTGCTATCAATTTGACGTAATTTAAAAATACTAAACTTGCAAAACTCGCTGATGATTTACTCGCAAAATGCCAAACCCCTACACGAAGCTTTTCAAATTCTAATGTCTACTTCAAGTCAGTGCGCCATTCTTTTATTATTATCACTTTGTATGTGGACGACACATTGCTTTTTAGCAACAATATCGATCTTATAAAAGAAGCCAAGACAATGTTTTCTTCCGAATTCGAGATGAACGACCTGGGCGAAGCTCATTACTGTCTATTCAAATCCAAAGAGACATAAAACAGAAGTTGATTTATATTACTCAACAAAGATACATTCACAATGTCTTAATCAGATATAATCTGATGAATTGCAGATTAGCTCTCTCACCAATGGAGCCAGGACTCAAGATGTCAAAAGACCGAGGTCCCCCAACAATTGAAGAGAAGGAGCAAATGCGTGAGTATCCTTATCATTCAATAATAGGATCTCCTATGTGCACGATGATCTATACCAGACCAGACATAGCTTTTGCAGTCAGTTCCTTAAGTCAATTTATGACTAGCCCTGGTATTACACATTGAAGGGCTCTTATCAGAGTTTTGAGATATCTTCAAGCTACTATGGACTTTTTCATTTGTTATGGAGGAGTCGACAACAACAAACTCAATATTCTCATTGGTTATTCAGATGCAAGTTGGGCAGGAGATGTAGACACTCGTAAGTCCACTTCTGGATTTACATTCTACCTCAACAATGGTCCTATTTCATGGAACAGTCGCAAGCAAACTTCGATAGTTCTATCTTTTATTGAATCAAAGTATATCGCAGCCTCTCAAGCTACAAAAGAAACAATATGGTTGAGAAACTTACTTTCAAATCTTAGTCCGAATCAATATGCTCTGACAACTTTATTTTGTGATAATCAAAGTGCCATTGCTTTATCAATCAAGCCTAGATTTCATTCTAGGAGTAAGCAAATTGAAATTAAGTATCACTATGTCGAAAGACAACAGATATTTTTACTAAAGCATTAAGCTTGGATGCACACAGAAAGTTTTGTGCAGAACTATGTTTGAAGGTAGCGTTAGATTATTCTACTCCTTGTGTTGGATTACTCTTCGAGTGACTCAGCCAAATAATTGATCGTTAATCTTCATCCACTCTATTATCTAGTTCTACAGTTCTCTTCATGTTTCTACACAGTCTATAGAAATTCTTGGGAATCGCTCATAGGTGGCATATTGGGGACATCATCCGACATATTGATGACGTCAACAAAAGTTGAAGACTTCGGCCATGTCGATGAAAGACAGTTATTGTTCCACTTGCTTTGAAGCTACAGACTTGCTCTAACCATTTTGCAAGTAAATTTTTGGGAAGTCCTAACTTGATGGATGCTAGCGCATTACAGCCAACTGGCTATTGTGATAGGTGACCTAATTAGTTATCCTACCAGATACGCGTCAATTGCTTTAGTATAAATAGTTGATCATCAATCACAACTTTAACTTTCAAGTTTAGAACTCTTGCTCAGCTTTCTAGCTTAGTTTTTCATTTAGAGTTCATTAAAGTGTTGCTACTCGCTTACTGCTTATCAGCAAAAGTGCATCAAACAGAGTTTTCAGTTACTCAGAGCTAGTTTAGAGTACGCGGTTTCATCCAAAATTGTCTTGTGCTCTCATCATTAGATTTGTACATCTACTGTTGGCTAATTCTGACGAATCCCCAAGATACTCGGCTAGAGCTATCCAAGAGCACCTCTCACGTTAGACTGAGGAGGTCTCTGAGAATATGAGATTAATGAAGATTGAGAGCTGAGGAATACTAGTTAATACTATCAAGTAGAAACTGTGTAAGCCTCATGGTGAATCCCGGAAGATGGAATGACCATGTAGGAACTAGTATTTCTAGGCAAAGTAATAAATGCAAGTAGACCCCTCTTAAACAAAGTAGAGTGAGCCACCTTTTGCTGGTGACCTCTAGTGGAGAGCATTATTCCACTTGTAATTTGTGAAATGATGCCACCTAAGGAGCTCTCTTGCTTATTTAAGAGGCCCCCTCTTTTGAGAAGAGGGGCTTTTTGTGAAATGTACCTACTCCATGCTGAAATGAGAAGAGCCTCCACGAGTTTTGGTGCATCCTTTAAGCTCCTTGATCATGCTTGTTTCTTGAGTGATGCATTCATGATCTTGCCCTTCCCTCCTTTGTGTGTGGTTGTGGATAGTAGAGTGGATTAGTTTTCTTGCTTTCCTAGAGTGGATTAGTTTCATTTCTTGTTTGTGGATTAATGTAGGAATCAACATTTAGGTAAACTAAATAGGCTGGGTTTGTGATGTAATTCTTGCATATCCCCTTACAACCCTGTTCTTGATGTTCTTGGGATGTCCAATAATCAAAAGATTGTTGGTTTCTTGATGTTCTTGGGATGTCCAATAATCAAAAGACTGCTTGGTTTCTTGATTCTTGGACTTTTGGAATGCTACTAGAATAGGTTCTTGTTTCAGTTTTGTGGATTAATGCAAGTGTAGTATGTTTACGATCTGATTTCAAATTCGTTTTTGCAGCATTAGAGTAGGATTTCAATCATTGTTCAAATGTTTAATTTGCAACCACACATAAATTTTGTATCTTTAGCCATTCAAGATCAAACAAAACTGTTTTGCAGATTGAGAATATTAGTTGAGCTCTTAGGAGACACAAATGCACAATGATCGTTTGGCTTGTCATTAATAGCTTCATCATCTAACAACCTAATTCTCTCACAAATATTTGCTAGATAAGCCATGGCTTCAATGGTAACATGGTGTGATTGCTAATGCTCAATATTGCCTTCATCCTCTAGAACCAAATTACCTTCTTATTGTAACAACGAATTGGTATCTTCATCATTATTGCTGCAAAATCCTAGAACTTACTAAAATCTAGTATCCTAAAATATTCATTCTTTTATTGTGCAAGTTTGCGACACAAATAACTACCTTGGGGTATATAGGTAAGCAAAAAGATTAGATTTTTGCACAAACAGCAAAATGTATATTGGGGTCAATTTTGTCTTGCAAAAAACACTTCATATATCTATGTCTGGATTTTAATAGTATCATATAGGTCCAGGCTCACCATGTCTTGAAAGGACTAGTGTGACTTGAGAAATGAGAATTCTACTTGAGTCAATTACAAATAGTCCATTTGAATCCAATTTCATAGTTACATTTGGCCTCGAACAAATCGCCTAGAACCATTTCATATTAAACAAGAAACATTTGGAGATATAATCTTTACATAGCAAAATGTATTTTTTCTTGCAAAAGACACTTCATATATCTATGTTTGGACTTTAATAGTATCATACCGGTCTAGGCTCACCATGGCTTGAATGGACTAGTGTGACTTGAGAAATGAGAATTCTACTTGATTCAACCACAAATAGTCCATTTGAATCCAATTTCATAATTACATTTGGCCTTGAACAAATCACGTAGAACCGTTTTTTATTAAATAAGAAAGATTTGGAGAATATGTAGTTGATCTCCATTATGTCTTGTGTGGTTATAGCACACTCTAGGTCACTTTTGATAAGATTAAGATCTCTTGAATTACTAAGATAATCTTGTCAAAAGCTTCCAAACACTCCACAATCTCAAGTGCATATTTTTGTTTTTGTTGATGCTCATAATGCAAAGGTGTTAACCTTGTTACCTCAGAGCGATATATAACTCAATGTCCATATGCTATGCTAAAACATTAACGACATAAAATAAGAACATATGCAATTGAACACACAACGCAAATAA
Source organism: Diphasiastrum complanatum (assembly GCA_029204225.1). Classification (NCBI taxonomy): domain Eukaryota; kingdom Viridiplantae; phylum Streptophyta; class Lycopodiopsida; order Lycopodiales; family Lycopodiaceae; genus Diphasiastrum; species Diphasiastrum complanatum. The sequence goes on along the minus strand of CM055108.1, from coordinate 30,060,880 downwards.
AATGTATATAGTGACATTTAGGAACTTTGGTTCCATCAAGATGGTGTTTTTTGTGATGTATATCTTCTAATAGTGTTGTATAAGGTCGTTAGCATACATGAAGGCTCATTCTTTTCTTGATTTTGGCAATGGGTTGATAAGACAAAAGTAGCATAAAAAAATGATCATATTCTCCTTGACTTTGTCACTAGATTGAGATTCTTACGTGTTTTCCAAAAAAAACACGTGGTCCTTGCATGTTCAACAATCACTCTCTCCATCAAACTAGAATTTGAAGGGCACACCTTTCTTTCAAGATGACCGAAATGATTTTCCGTTCACATTCAAGTTGCTACACTTGTTCATTTTTGCCTTCCACTTTGAAAAAAAAATATAGAATTATGAGCCCACCCTTAGAACATGTTATAGTCCAAATTCACATCGGGGATTTGACACCTTGGCTCTTAGATGAAGTTCTACTTATTCTCATGACATCAAACTTGAATGGCATTAACAAAAATTGGACTTCAAGTATTATTTAGTGATTTTTTTTTCCCCATTCTTTGACATTAAGGAGGCCTTTGAGAGGTAGAACACATCTTCAAGATTCTAAGCACACACATGGCAGGTCTAGGTTTAAAATTTGCAAGGCGATATGGCCCTTCGAAGAAATCTATTCCTTTCAAAGAAACAAGTGTTTTTATAAGGTATGCCGAGTCTAAATTATGGAGGTCAAACATGTGAGGAATCATGAAGAGGAGCATCCCCAAGGAGAGAAGACATATGGGGTATTATGGCGCTGTACATTTTACACTTGGATCCATGCATTTTGTAGGCGAGCTATAACTTGCTACTTGGACTCATTCCAACACATGATCATGAAAATGTGGCAAAAGATCTTACTAGCTTTTATGACAATCTCCCACTATTGAGATACATGGCCCATGGATGGAGAGAGAGAGAGAGGAAGGATGTGCCCACTTCCCACTAGTATATATAGTAGAATACTAGAGAGCCACCACAACCACAATCTCTCTCTCTCTCTCTCTCTCTCTCTCTCTCTCTCCTGGACTATGGCTCAGCAAGAGCATTACCATCGTTGTGCTAACCATATCCTGCTGTTTTTGCCTCTCCTCTTCCTTCTGGTAAGTCAACAACAACATGGCAGCTGCAGTACAACCGCCTCTTTCTCAATATCCAATATGTGTGGGCAGGCAGTTGATCTACATTGCCGCGTCAATTTTCCCAACCAGGACTTCGGAGCTACAACATTAGAAAATCAAGGATATTATTCCCAGAACTTCATTCTCCTCGACAACAGCTGCATGGCATACTGCATAACACAGATGCCTTCTGGCGGCCAGCACATCTGGTATCCGTGGATAAAGAGCGTGTCAGACCTGGTATGGTGATCATCCTCACTAGCCATGGACTAATTGGGAATAATCTTATTTACTTCTGGTGTCTGGCCTGCTCATAGTTATCTAATAAGGGCAAATTCAGATGTAAAACAAAACATAGAAACAGAAAATATTCTAATAGATAGATGGATGGATGCAGGTAGAACGAAAAAGACCATAGATGGTAGGTAGCGTATACATGTAACGTCACAAGGATAACACATCTCAAGATGATTCATCAAAAACACATAGCACCAATATTCAGGAGAAGAATGAAATTTTATTTCTTACAAGGGACTGTAGCGTATGCAGCCTCAAGAATATGGGGAAAAAACCATAAACGTTTCTGTTTTTCAACTAGTTTTGGCTATTTTTGAATAAAGATAAGCTATTCTAGTGGTGCTAGCATTCAGAGAATTCAGTTGTCCTCCTTCCCGAGCTTAGTCTTTGTTAATTAACCAGGGGAAACTATGCCTCAAAACTTGTAGCCCCAGAAAGAAAAGTAGCTCCGGATGCAGTTAGGTCCACTAATATAGAGCCTTCCCATTTTTTTGCAAAAGAGCGATATGCCAGTAGTCTATATGTGGAAGCTGATTCTACGTACTTCAAGTCGTTATCAATATTCTAGTCACGCTTCTTTCCGTTCTAGGACGATTATACTCTGGTCAAAGCCAACTCTTGTGGGTCTTTGTTTGTTGCAGGCGGCCAATTCTTATTCGATTGAATGGAAACTCGAAGCAGGTGGTCCACTTTTTAAGAATAAGAATGGTGGCTGGACACCGCCACCCTGAAGCTGGAACTGACCCCAGCGACTGCACATGTAATGCATCTTTATCTATCATTTTCTCTCAATGGCATCACTTACATGATATATAGACAAAACTACTGCTGCATTTCTCACGGAAATCCTAGTCTAAAGTCTGTGTCAAACGTTTCGAAGTAATAAACACCAAGCTCGAACTTTCTTAGCTTGGATGAATAAGACTTTGTGATAAGCAAAGGTAGTAATATGCTATTAGAAAGTATCAAGATAGAAATTCTAGAATGAAGATGTGTCAACAAGCTCCAACTTCCTTGTCTTTAATCAGTAAGAGTCTTAGTTTATTTGCCAGTGTGAAAGCTCATTGTATCATCATGATTTTCATGGTTGTATAAGTTCATTTATGTGAAGTTGATTGAGCATAAGAGATTGCTACATATGATGTTTGTGCATAGAAAAGGAGTTATTCAAATATATTTTCAGCATGCCCGAAACCAACTTGGGAAAGTGATGGAAGAATAATAATATAGTTGCTAGAATGTTGATATTATTGAAGTTGCTAAGATTTTAGTTTTACTGAACATACCCGCATGAGCAAGTTTTTGACACAAAAAATAGCACAGAGAACTATTTCTAGATTCCCTTCCAAAATTGTCATAACATTGCTCAAGATTCATTCTCATTTGATGCTAAATTTGGCAAGAAGGACATTAAACCTTAAAACGTTGTGAAAATTTTATATAATCAATAAAAATAGTCGACACAAAAGAGAAAATTTGAACATTTTAAAATTCTTGCCAAGGAATCCAACCTCCATTAGCACATATTTTTCAGTCTCAATCATTACCCTTTTCAGCAGAGCTTCATCAAACTAATGATGAGTATTTGTTTTTATCTTAAAGAAAATTTAAGAAAATGTATGCTTATGACAAAATTTTTATTTCAGATTTCATGACAAAACAACTTTACAATGTTGGGATCTTTGCACTACACCAATCACCCTGCATGTCATGTGCCAAATCATAGCATCCTAACATTTGATCCATTCATAAACATCAAGTGATCATGATTAGAGCAACAAAAGCAAGAAACTAGACAAATTGTAGAAGCTTCACCAAATTAGGCAAAGAAAGATAGAATCGTCCATTAAATGATTACTAATTACAATAGGCCTATAGTGACAACATGGTCAAGCTCTCATGTGAAGGTAGGCACATGAACCACCAAAAGGCAAAAGCCATAGCTCTCAGGAAGAGAAGCTCTCAAATCTCATAATTTCACCACTATCACACATTTGCAATCTCCAAAACCTTGATTGATTATCGACAACTTGATTTTCCTTGCCCTTGAGAGCTTCAATAACAAAATCATTAGCTTGTTGTTGATGCTCATTAACGTTGTGGCCATAGAGCAAAGTGACCATAGAGCAATATATTACTTGTATTGTATGTTATAACAAAAAATTGATAATGACATAAATAAAGAACGTACACAACTAAATACAATAATAGCAACAAAAATAGATGCAAATAAGAGCGCTTGTAATGATCATATCAACGACGCTTCTAGCCTACATTTATCTATGGAACTTGCAACGACATTTATTAGCTTTGGTTCCATCACAAACGAGAGATTTTGTTGTGATGACTATATTTGACTAATGTTGTATAGATTATTCGCAAAGGTTGTTAGCATACATGAATTCTCATACTTTTCTTGATTTTGTGAATGGGTTGAGAAGACAAAAGCAGCACCCAAAAATGATCAAGTTTTTTATTTTATTTTGTCACTAGATTGAGAAATTGGAGTATATACAAAAAGCTTGAGCTTTGGACTGACCTGACCTGTTTCACACATGTGGGACAATACATCCACTTGTCCTTTGGCTCTTCCTAAGGCCTCACACATGTGGGACAATACATCCACTTGTCCTGTGGCTCCTCGTAAGGTCTCAGACAAATCTATGGCCATCAAATCAAATTGCACCTTTTGAAAAAGGCTAGAATCTAGAAAAATGCATTCTAACTTGGAAGACTTGACTATTTCAAATTTGCCTTATTGGCTCTTGAGATTATGTACAAGCGACCCTATGCCTATTCTTCACACATGGGAATAGGGCCCACGTGTGTGGAATGATATTACGTACATAACTCGGGCCTAATCAAGCTATATTTTGCCATATTTCTCACATTCAACATATGATTAAATATGATTCTAAAAGCACTCAATTTCATAAGCTATATATCATAATTCAGTTTATAGTTTATATAAAAAAGTTATATGTATTTTAAAATTTTCTGTTTTAGTTTTTTTTATGTATGTAACTTTTTTTTATAGTTGTACTTCACATTCAAGTTATTAGAGCTTTTGAAATTAAATTTCTCAAATTTTAACATACCTTCAAATAGTATCTTCTATTTTGAATTCAAAGAGCTATTTTTCTAGGCTTTAATCAATAACATAATGTCGTACATTGATTTTGATTTGTGAAAAACATAACAAGTTTATCAATGTATTATTCTTGAATTAACTTATGTTAAGACATAAAAAGTTATTATTACGCACTTAGTCTATTAAAAAAACAAATGAACATTGTCTATTTTTTTTAATCAGTTTCCTTTGTAGATTATGTATAAAGAATATATCTTATCAAAATGCTTTGATTTTTTCAATGATTTATAGCAAAACTAATCAAGGATTTTAAATTTTCTAGAAAATATATATTTAATGTTAATATTAAATTATAATTTTTATAATTATGCAATTCTAAGAGAATACCATAGAGTTTGTTCTATTTTTGACTTGATTACATTTGTTTCTTTAAAATAAAATAAGAATTGACAAAATAAGTAGTTTATACATTTGTTAGATCTTAACAAGAAAACTCAATCAATGAGATAAGAAGTCATTAATAAAAAATGAGATTTAATTTTTCTTAATATATTAATCTAATAATATAAATATATTTGTGTGTCACAGTTGTGCCTATGCATGGGGTAGGAGGATGCACCCATGGTGGCATGGGTGCATCTTCCCACATTAAATCTTTTAGTTAAAAAATGTGAAATAGAATCATTTATGCATGGAGTAGGATGCATGAAATAGTATGCATCCATTTGGTAGGCCCCCCCAAAACTTTCACGGTGAAAGGTGTTAAACAAAATGGCAAGTATATACTTTCATGGTGAAAGGTGTTAAACAAAAGGGACTTTCAATATCAAAGATTTCACTAAATTTGAAGGGCACTCTAAGGATTTTTTAGATTAAGAGACTTTCCACTGGAAAAGTTAAAATAAAAATGCATTTCTATGAATGAAAAACCGGGTGTGAAGGGCTAGGAAGGCTTCAAAATATTTTGTGGCCATTTGTGGAAGAGAAGAGGTGGAACACTAGGATTCTTGGCTATTCCAGCTCTAAGTCAGATACACTTATAAGTATCCATGCCTCTTGCCGAGTGCAAGGACCTTACTTGTCCTATCGATAATTCGGCATTGATCAGACTCAAACTCCAGATAGCATATTCGTAGAGAGTTTAGGTACATACAAAACATTTGATAGTGTAATGGTCTATTGCCTATCCTAGCCTCAACCCAAGATCCGAGCTCACAAGCATCAAGGAGACGAGGTTAATTGTCACATGGAGATTCATTCCCATGAGAGCGATAACATTAATCAAGATCCAGTATATATGCATTCAGAGATAAATGTGCAAGGATTCAACCGTCTAGATCACAGTAAAAAGAACTATGAGTTTTGATATTTTTGATACTTGGATTTTACTCATTCATAAATATCTAATAGTAAACTTGCTAATCTGATCATCTTTCTCTTGCAGATTTATATATATCCATCCAACATAAATGAATGGGAGCTGAGTGGATCTTTAGCAGGTGTATTAGATATTATTCACACTGATATTGGACAGCTGCAATATCAAGGTAGAACTGCAAAAGATCTAGTTGATAGTGGGATCTTTTCTTATGAGTTAATGTACATTCCTTATACAAAAAGAAATTCTGGACAAATAGTACCAATTCCATTACCTAGTTTTGAAAGTGATGAATGGATTGCACCAGATGCTACAATTTCAGAATCGTTTCGTTGCAAGATATATAATGATGTAAAAAATTCATTAAAAATGAGCATGAGATTAAAAAACAGTCAGATTGAAGGCTGGGACAAAAGATCAGATGGAAAAATAGAATGCAAAATTAAAATATCTTCCATGTGCTTCCATTATCAAATTGAAAAACAAATGTTGAGCTTATGCTTCCATATCAAAGATGGAAAAAAAATAAAGGTAAATGGGTGCCACTCGATCAAGACTTGGAAGCCAATGGACATTCAAAACGAAAAAATATTGAAATTATATACAATGATGCCGTTTTGACGTGTGTTGAGGTGGAAGAAGATTGGAGTCTAAACTACATCAGACAGAAACTATTGCTCCTACTTGATGTACTTTCAAACTTCAGATTCATTTTCAATGGTAAACTCGTAAGTAACTGTAAACACTCGATCTTTTATGAATACTTTCAATAAAAACTTTCTAATAAAATCTCTGTACTAATTGTAACTAACTTTGTATTTGTTTTATGCAGGTATGTAAAAGACATGAGCTCGATGTGAAGAATTTTCTTCTAGATACACATACAAGCTTTAGATTAGGTCCCAAATTTTGTGTCGAGCTAAAAGATAAAAGCTCAAAAATTTGAGATGTAATAGTAGAAGCCGGAGTTTCTTTTTTGCAGAATAGTATTAGTTTCAATTCCCATGGTACAGTTTTTGTTGTTAGTCCATTTTTCATGGGAGCGATAAAGGTGAAAGAAGCCAATTTTGAGAAGGTTGTATATTTTATCAAATACAGTCCTGTGACAAAATTTTATTGGATTCCATATGAAAATAAGTAAGGATTGCTCTTTTGTTTTTGTTGTTTTAATTTGGATTGTTGCATGAATCAGTGCTTTAATAAGTAAGATATTCTTTCATAAATATGCATTTATTGATATTTGTATTTTGGTTGTTGCAGTCGGCATTGGAACCTGAACATTCTTTTTGTAAAGATAAATAAGGAGGGAGTATCAAATTTTCTATGTGTAAAATTAACTCAGCTACAAATACACATAGAGAATTTGATTCTCTACTTCATGATGTCGTTCAAAAAATACCGACAACGACAACTTCAATTGGAGAGATAACCATTAGATTTCTCAAGGTATATTCAATTTATCTATGATTTTCATTTTTTAATTCAAATGTATCGTCATAGCATAAATAAAATTTCTATCATAATATTACTAATTCCGTTTTATATATGCAGTGTGTACAGCAAAACGACGATTTTAGTTGTGAATGGTTCGTCCTGTACAATACGAAGTTATTTTTTGGGTGTTATAATTTACAAGTGGATGTAGATATTGAAAAGATAATATTCTGTTCATTTGTAGTTCCTTTCATTCTGATTCATATTTTTTTACTATCATTGTTTGTAATTTGCAGATTCTCATGTTTTGTGATGACAGTTCACTCTTGAGCCGTATACTCCTGGTGATGTATATAGATTTCGGCAAGAGTTGATCAGAACCTATGCCCAGTATGGTGTAAGCGTTGCACCTGGGATCGAGGGCCCTCAAAAGGAAGCTGCTCCTGCCTTAACAGCCTTTCAGGTTGCTCAGGATGCAGATCTTATTTTATATGATCAAAAAAGGAATAAAAGTCCTTCCTAATACAGAGGAAGGCAATATTATAGCTGAGAGTGCTCTTGCCTTAAAAGGCATTGAGGCCCTTCCCGAAACATGGAGCGTGAGATTATAGAAGAAGTTGTTCCCTTATCAGTTCCTAATACTGATAAAGAAAATATAGAAAAATTGATTGAATAGAGATCTATTTGTAAATAGAGATACATCAAAAGAAAAATATACAATCATTTTACATGTAAACAACCCGTTAATGGGTTTTTTTTTATTGATATCAATATAGATTCTTACAATCAGGTTGTGTCCATAGTGTAATACTAGAATGCAATTTTCTATATTGATAAAAAGACATGATGATTGGCATGTATTTACTGATAGTGAATCTCAATGTCCTTCCATAAGTTGGGATGTTTTGCCAATATCTCTGCATTTGATCTCGAGTGTGAAAGTACTGTACTTAAGGACCATAAATGGATCTACAAAAGATCCACAAGAGTGATTGGATGCTTGCTTAACAATCTTTTAGAAAACTAGACACAAAAAAGTTGATATAGATTGGCAATTTGACAAACAACAAGCATTAACAATCAAAAGCATTGATAAACATTGAAATACGAGCCCACACGTGTGTAATACAGGCTGTAGTACGGCCTTCAACCTGAGAAACAAGTAGAAATTGATTTGATTTCATTTGGATCACAGAAACTCAATGTACATAGTGAACTAGCTTGAGATTGCCAATGAGCTCCAAAAATTTTCTATCTTCTCACTATGGGAGCTTGGAATACATAGAAAATTCGACTTCCTTCTTGAAGTTAGGTGGATTTACAGCATGTAATAAGGAAGTTAACTCACCCTTCTTGCCCTAAAATGAAACCCTAGCCTAGATCCTAGAGTTATGCTTGGTAGGTAGCTAGTTGGTCAAATTTTCACCTTAAACTTAGGTGTAGGTCCTATAAAGTAGGGATGACCACCAAATAGACATAACCAAATCTCTTGACTTGACCTAACCTACATTAGGATGGGTTTCCCATGTGGCATCATGGCCTCACATGTGCGGGACCCACTTGTGTACACAATTTACACTGTTCTACATGGTTTTTGATCAAGCTAGATTTGCCAATTTTTGGCAATTCTTCACACTCCTCCTCAAATTTAGCTTGATCTGGTCATGGCCATCATTCTCAGAAGAAGAAAATTAACAAAAAAAAGTTTGAACAAAAGCAAAGGGGATGAAAACAAAAAAAATTGCGATAAAAGAGCTCTTGAGATCGATACCAGAACTGAATATCGATTTTGAATGCAAGATATACACAGAATTTTTTAAGAAATGAGATGCCCGTTTGAAAGCGATGTTGGACTACTTGCGGTATCGATCTCGAGCGCACTGTGAGAGGGTGGACGCTTGAACGGTGAGAGAGCGCGTGAAAGCGATATTGGGAGCAAAAACCGAAAATTCTACGGAAAAAAATGAAAATTCTGAGGACTTATATATACGATATTTTTGCACATGTGAAAAATGGCCGAGACACGTGTCGTCAGATAATTGCTCCACGTGGAATGTCTGTACACTCAATGATGACTCAATTATGAGGCCACGTGGGCTGGGACATGTGCTCGAATCCAATTTCGACGCATGTCATTCTCGCACGTGCCAGATGTCAAATCAATAATTTGCTGTACGACGTATTAATTTTGACCAATCACATGTCGACACGTGTTTTTTCGTTACTCCTCCACACATGCAAATTTTTTAATATAAATAGGTCATTTTCGGCTCGGATTTCCACGCAAATTTATAATTTCTTGGTTAGATATCGATTTCAAGTGCGCCGTTTGCACTAATTACCCTCCGTTGAGTTATTTGCGCCTGAAATGGATACTGACTCGTCCGGTATCACATTCAAGCGCACATTGCCTCTCCTTTCTTTTGTGCTCAGTGTCCATGCGCTCGGATCTGATACTCCAATTTGTAATATCTCTTTCAAGCACACATTTCCTTGACGTGCTTGCCTGACCTGTAGTGTGCACCTGAGAGCGATATTCGGAATTTTACATCTAATGTTTTTGTTAAAAATGTCTAATTTTGATTCTAGTTTGTTTGTTTTTTTCATGAATTTGGTATTGCTGATAGTTTGGAGTATTTCAAATCTTTTTTTTTTTTTATTCTTCCTTCTATAACTGAGGGCCCTGGTGTGGAGGCATTTTCAGAGATATATCTCAGATTTAAGTCCCTGCTCAATATTCCGTTATTCAGATCTCAGAATAAGAACATGATTCATTATCAAGACCTGGTGGCACTTGACAAGCATATCTATAAAGCTAAGCTTGACAGAATGTTTACCAAGTTACATAACGATTTCAAGTCTGTAGATGAGTGTCCAATTCATAATAAAAAATGTAGATTTGTTGATTTTCAGTCTGCTTTTGTGTTTTATTCTTTTGTTAAATATTTCTAACGATTCAAAAGCTGTCCCTTCCACTTCTGAAGCTGCTTCTTCTAGTAGTACAAAGTCTGAAAAGTCAAAGATTTAGATATAGATACTTTTTTTTATTGATACGAACGTTAATTTAGATGATTGTTCAGATTTTGATCCTGCTGAAAATAGGGCATCGTTTATAGGCCCTAGAACACCCACTACCCTTTATCCTTCTGACAAATCTTTGATCACTTTGCTTACTTATAATATAGATACTAATTTCTATTTGACAATATCAGATATATCGGATCTTTTTGACTTCACTGAAGCTGAGACTCTTTGCATTTTGATCAAAGAGCCTGATGAATTTTCGGATATAATTGATTTTGATGCTTATGATCTTATCCCTGGTGTTGACGATGTACATAATGATAAGTTTTATTCAGGAAAAGATTGCTTGAAAATGGTTGTGGAGGAAATGCGCAACAAAGAAGATGATCTACCTTCTGAGGAGGAGTTTCTTAGAATCCAAAGTCAACTTGGTTTTCCACAACCAACTGTCTATTCACCAACAATATTGACATCGAAAGGTGGACATAATATTGATGGAGAGACAGTAATCAAGGAAGACAAAGCTGAATGCGTAAGTTTTTGTATCTTATCACGTACTAGTAGATTCGCTATGTCAGATTATATACTGGAGCTTACTTTGTTTTTTATCATTTCAAAAAACAATTTTCCTTGATGATTTTGCAATTCATCGAGGAGGGCAGAGATCTTCTGCTGGAGACTTTTCAAAAGATCATGCACTAGGGCACTATCTAAAGTTCTTCAAGAATAATGAGATAAGTGTTGCCCATTCAAAGTTTCATCAACATGGTGAAACTATGATTATGACAATCAAAGCACTGTCTCATTTTTTTGGAGGACATAATTTTAATAAGGTGCATAAAATAATTTTTGTAAAGAAAACCATTGCGGTTAAAATTTAAAGATATGGACCAGTGAATTCCATGCTCAGATCATCTCATTTTGCATTGTATGCTGCTTACGTTGATCTGAGTAAGAATGAAAAGTATGAGCTCTTGGATCCATATGAAAGGAGAAAATTGTTGCATGATTCTAAGTTGCAACTTTCATTGGAGAAAATATCGGAAGTAGAGTAGATACTGCTAAATTGTACTTTGTAAATATTTTTATTTAATATACAAAATTTTATTGTGTGTCTATAGCCTACTGGCTTGTATAAATTTGCATGCTTTTTGAAAATTTTTATAATCCGTCGATTTTGTATTATGACGAATTTGGATTCTTCAGTAAAGCCATTGAAAAAGTTGCAGTATATAGCTGTTTTTTGTGCTAGTCCCGCCATGTTGTGTACTTTTATGACATGCCGCTCTTGCTTGCTAATGAGATTTTTCCATTCCTTGCGATGACCATATGCTAAGACTTCCACTATTTCTTGCAAAGAATGTCGAATGATGTTGTAATATGTCCTGCATGTCACAAAAACATAATCTAAATCAGTACCAAAAGTATCTAATTTAATTGCACATATTTGTCTATCGTAGTGTAAAATCAAAATCTTACCATACAATGTGTTATATGATCAACACCCCATGCACTTTGAATTGTATCCACAAATTCACTGGTTGTTTTTTGTATCATTTGTACATCAGTATTTGAAAATTTATCTTTTCTCAAGTATTTCACCATGTTGTCTAACTTTTTCTAAACTTCTACTTTGTGTATACGAGTAGAACCTTCTTCTTCAAAATCTTGAGTTGCTGCAATAATTTCTTTCCAAACAGTGTATTGAACCTTGGACTGTTTGCTAGAATAATTTGATAAAAATCTTCGAGCTTTAGATCCTCCAATGCTCGGCTTGCATGGAATATTTCCTGTTTTACTTGATAGCTTGTCATCTTTTTTTATTTTAATGTGGCCTTTATGTAAGCCTACTTTGGACAATACATCCTCTAATCTAGAAATAGCTTCCTTCGCAGAGGCCTCTAGCTCGGAATTCCATGCAAACAAGATGTGAAGATATATTATTTTTTCTATAATACGCACCTTCGCATGCAATGTACAGATATGAACATTTCGTAGAGGAATCGGTAGTACAGGTTTCCAATTAGGATCTTCTCGATCTCTTGATATTATTGTACTGCTTGTCATGTCTTTTGCTGTTTTCATGCAGTACAAACAAGGGTGTTTAGAGTTAGCGCCATGAGATATATTGAACATACATTTTAATGTCTTCAGATCTCTTGCTAAATGCCATTCAGTGTTGAAAGTGCCAATTCCAGGAATATTGAGTGGAACTCCCTCCATGTGATTTTTTATGGTGGCAGGATATGATGTTCTATTAAATATCCATGAGAGAATGTCATGGTCTTCTTTCATCACCTATAAGAGAATACAAAAAAGTGATTAGCCTCATAATATTAACACAGAAGATTTTCCAAATGAAATCCATATTCAAATGATTATCCCTATTTATTATGCAAAGCTGCCAACCACCATATACCATTTTCTGATTGAACATCGAAATTGAGTCCTTTTGAGTCTTCTGAATTTGAAAGTGCTCCATTCATGATCGTGAGACTGACTCTTTCCATTTTTTGTCCTTTTATAATTTCAGACTCATCTAACTTGAGAACAACTATCAACTTGTTATTGACATTCTCATTTGTAATACCGTAAAAATTTATGATGAATGCTAATAACTGATTAATATCAATAAATAAATTGTTGAAATTGTTATAAGCTAGACTTTCTCTTTTCGAGCAATACACTTCATTGATATGAGATGAATTACCAACTATTGTCTGCATACCTTGGTTTAACATGTCTTTTTTAAAAAAAAAATGAAATGGTCGTGGGATTGAAAACTTTTTAATATTTACCTGTGCAAATGCCTCCTTTATCATCTTAAATATTGTTGCATATGCTTCCCTACTGCTGTAGAAAAGTCACATGCCCCCTGAAGCAATGTAGTGTCTAATATTTTTCCAACTTCATCCATAATGCTATAGGTATCTGAAGCCTTAATCTTTTTCATTTTGTTATTATTTAACATTGATCTCATAGATTTAAAAGTCAAGATAGAGCCTAGTGAGTTTCCAATTGAAATCTCATCGGCCAAATGGTCTTCAACAACCAATGCTAATCTGCATTGCAAACATAATGTTCATGAAAATGTCAGTAGAAATTAGGACACTCATAGTATTCACAGCAGTATATAATAAGCAAATCAACATAGAGTTGAAATGAATAAATAACAAAATTAGTGATTATGAATGAATCAAAAAGTTCAAGCAATATTAAATCAAATAAGCTATAACTTACTTGAATGCACGGATTCGTCTTTTTCTATGACCTCCTTTGGATGATAGATCACATATATTCTTGTTTACCAGTCTTTTCTTCTTGTTGCTTCGGACCTTTCTGTTGAGCACATCCATATCTTTAACAAGAGACAAATATGAAATACGCATGGATTGAAATGCAGTTTTTATCTCATCACTACTAGTTGTATAATGATGCAAAGAAGATTTCAACCTTTGGATCTCCTTCTTGAGCGTCTCATTTTCATCCAAACAAGTTTTCATCTTTGTACATTTTTTTTCGCACTCCTTTAATATTTTCCTTGATTCCTCTTCCAAATAATGTATTCTTTGCATTGAATGTGCATTCCCATAGAGCATCAAATTCTCACAGTAACCCAAAAGGCCATTTTTACCATGACACATATAGATTATTAACTAACTCACTGAGGGAATATTTTAGCATTTTGAAAATTATATTTTAACTATGGTTAAGCACCAGTGAAGTTTGATGTGACTAAATTAAGGTGCATTCATTTACATGGAAAGTAGTGCGGGCAGATGCGTAAATAAGATAGAAAATGATATGATAATTACTTTATAGTTATTTTTCTCTCTCCTACATGGCATTTCTTATAGGGCCCTCTTTGGACCCATATTTTCTCTAATGCGCCTCAAAAGAAGCGTGTGATATCCTAACAAGTATCTACGAGACATAAGATGTATCGACTCGTCTCTTTTTGAGAATGAAGGTCCTTACACTCAAAATGAGCAAAGGCACCTCAGTCGGTGATCATCTAAATGAATTTAAACAGTTGCTGAATTAACTTGCTGCCATAGGTTCCCCTATTTCAAAAGAAGACTTAACAATGTCTCTTCTCGCCAGTCTTCCATCCTCCTACGACAACCTAATATTGCTCCTGAGCAATACTCCTGCACTGTCTCTCCAGAAGCTGACATCAAACGTATTGCAGGAAGAAGTTAGGAGAAAAAGCTTATCAACAACGAGTACCAAGTCAATGGCATTGTACTCTAATAAGTAACAATCCAAGAAAAAGAACTTCAAGGACAAGAAGACGAAGGCAGAGCAGTCAGATTCAACGCAACCACAACAACAACAACATAGACAACAATAGTCATCCAAGACCAAACTCTTTTGCAGACAACAACAACAGCACAGACAACAATAGCCATCCAAGACCAAACTCTTTTGCATGTACTGCAAGAGGGCTAATCACGACATCAAGGAAAAGGAAAGCCATTAGGGCACACACACACACACACACATACTAATAAAGTGTGCCCGTCGATGGCAGACGTGCGCGCACGTCAGCCATCGACGGGCACACTTTATTAGTATATATATATGTGTGTGTGTGTGTTTTGGGGGGGGGGGGGGGGGGGGTGGGGGACACAATGATATGGCACTTCTAATGCAAACTAAGAAAGAATGAATTCTTGATTGTGATTGATGATACATGCAAGGTCCTAACCTCATTTACAAGTTAAGTATGCTTAGAAGTTAGTCATCACGACATCTCTAATACCATGGACTCTTCTCCACCATCATATGAGAGTGAGCCCTGCTTGCATGCACGCTCCACAAATCATTCATGGTTGACGTTGGTTTATTGAGTTGCCAAAAAAAACTTTAAAAAAATGGACTAATGGTATGACAAGGATTCGAGCCTCCATTTACCAACAAAGTTCATAGGGCGAGTAGTGGTCCTTTGTCGTCAATTCACTTGCCAAGGTTTAAAAACTGGTGGTCAAGTGAAAGTACCAAGCAAAGGGACTTGTCGCCACTCTACAACCCACCACCGACCTTGACCTTGAGTATACATGCTTTGCAAAATAGGCTCATCTCTCAATGGAAAGATTAGGCTCATGTATCAATGGAGAGATCACCGTCAGCTAGGGTTTAACGAATCTTTGAAGGGATAAGGCATATTCCGTCAAATTCTTTGCTCGACACTTTTTGTGAAGGTAGAACGGAAGAGGAGAGAGGGAGAGGGAGAGAGAGAGCGAGAGAGAAAATCTTACGATCCAGAAGGCAATCAGGAATTGATCTGCCTTCTGCCCAAAAGCCGCATTTGCATCGGCTTCATGAATGCTGCAATGGAGGCTGTGGTGGTTGCCTCAAGCAGCAGATGGGCATGGCGATGGGGAGGCATGTGCTGGGGCGTGATCGGGACAGCAGTTGCAGGAGGGGTTGCAGCAGCGCTTTACTGGGCCATGTGCATTGCAGGATCGGCAGAGCGGAGGGGCAAGAGAGCCATGGAGCTTGGTGGGGGATCGCTGTCAAGGGCAGAGGTAGCTGGGAATTACCGAGAGTATGCCACATTCTTTGAGAAACCCAAGCAGATCAAGAAGCTGGACAATGTGCCAAAGCTGGTGGATACGTTCTATAATCTGGTGACTGACATATATGAATGGGGGTGGGGTCAGAGCTTCCATTTCTCTCCTGCTGTGCCTGGGAAGTCACATAGGGATCAGACCCGCCTGCATGAGGAGATGGTGGCAGATCTGCTGCAATTGAAGGCGGGGCACAAGGTTCTGGATGCGGGATGCGGAGTGGGCGGTCCAATGCGGGCAATCGCTGCGCATTCGGGTGCCAATGTGGTAGGCGTCACCATCAATGATTACCAGGTTGCGCGCGCTCGGAATCACAACAAAAAGGCACATCTGGATCATCTCTGTGAAGTCATCTGTGGGAATTTCCTGCAGATGCCTTTTCCTGCGGACACTTTCGATGGCGCCTATTCGATCGAAGCGACATGCCATGCGCCCCAGCTTAGAGATGTATATGCCGAGATTTACCGGGTCTTGAAACCAGGGCAGCTTTATGTGACCTATGAATGGGTAACCACTCCAAGATACTGTGCAGATAATCCTGAGCATGTTGAGATCATGCATGGGATCGAGCACGGGGACGCGCTTCCTGGCATTCGAAGCTTTAACCAGATTGGAGAGATTGCAAACGAAGTTGGTTTTGAGGTTTTGCAGAATCGAGATCTGGCGCTTCCTCCAGCGCATCCTTGGTGGACGCGACTGAAGATGGGGCGTCTCGCATACTACAGAAACCATCTGGTGATTGCTCTGCTCTCATTTCTGGGTATTGCTCCACAGGGAATAGTGGAAGTGCATGAGATGCTGTTCAAGACTGCGCTGGACCTGACGCGTGGAGGAGAGACTGGCATTTTCACACCAATGCATCTTCTAGTCTGCCGCAAGCCAGCAGCATCCCAGTGAGGCTAAATTCACTGACATCTCTGAGATCATATATAAATCTTCTTTGATCAGGTCTGAGTTTTGGTGAGAATGCTGAGAAGACATGGGCTTAATTTCATTCATGTCCTTCACTGTTTGCTGTATGTGGAAAACTCTGCTTGATCATTATTCAATGGAGCATTCCTTCATAGATGTGTATGAAAGGTTTGCATTAAAATTGTTGTCAGGGCGACTTAGGAGGAAGAGCCCTTACTTGCTTGCATCCAGAGTCGCTGGATCATCATTGTGCTTTTATCAATTGAATTCTGGTCTTTTTTATGTTGTGCACTTCTTTTATCGATTGAATTCTGTTCTTCTTTTATGTTGTGCACTTCTTTTATCAATTGAATTCTGTTCTTCTTTTATGGTATGCACTTCTAAACTGGTAGAATCACCCCCTTGGGATAGGTGATTTTTTCTCACATCAGTGTTTATAGTATCTCATAATTAAGATTTGGGCCACCATCCCTTTATGTCAAGATCACGCTTTTCTAACAATGATGACAATAAATCCAAAGATCAAGTACATCTTGCTTCATTTTTCTCTTCAAAAAGCATCCTTTTATTTTATTTTATGTACACCTTTCCCTAGCATCATATGCCAGATAGCAACCACTCAATCTTGATAGACTTATTTGCTCCTAATTAACTGAAGATTTTAGGTTGAAATATAGTACACAAGCATTCCTTCACTACAATCTGTAGTAAAATTTCATCCACTAAGGTAAGCAAATTCCTCATAAGTAACCAAATTACTTAATGAAAATGCTTGTGAGATCACACTATCTCAAGTATGCACTAAAGTAAAGAAATTTAGAGCTCAAATAACAAGTCCAAAGCCTTAACTCTCCCAATTGATCAAGGATTACTCATTATCTTAAGAATCCTCACATTTTTTTATAATCTTATAATGACTTTTAAGTATTAATTTATGATCCGTCAATCATAAACATTTATAATCTTATGATTCGTGAATCATAATTTACAAGATTCCAAAATCATACTTCATCGTTGCAAGATACTGGCGTATATATATAACATACTACTCAGGAAATATAAGAAACATTCTAAAATGTTTTCCACAAGGAAAATTACTGGATTCCAAGAATATTCTTCGAACCCAATTCTTAACCAAATTATGAGTTCCAAATTCTACAGTCAACCAAATAATTAAAGACCATTAAACATCCGTCTTTAACAATATAACTTCATACAATCACCTAGAACAACAACTAGAGGTTACAAAGTTCTACTAAATTCCAACTAAATTCAGTGGTTATCCTTGATATTAGTTAGACTCTGAGATCCAATATGAGCTCACTGGGATACAGTCAATAACTTAAGACATTCTCCTTCAAGTAATATTCTATATCAAGAATCTTCTATATTTTATGCACACAATTCTCATAGATGAATCCTGATGACTCACAAATCTCTTATATAGACAATATAGATCAAAATAAACAGTTCCTGGTGAATTCACTTCACAGTGCTTATTCAACCAATTAACTTTTAAAGAGGAGTAATCCAATTACTCAAGTCAATTGTAATTGATTCAGAAATCTTAAATGTCTAGGTATTGAATCCATATATTCCGAAATAATACCACATTTAGATCAAGATCCAAACCATGAATAAGTTAATGATTTATCCTTTCCACCGAAAGATACATTAACCTGCAAGTAACTGTTCCACACATTACTTGTTCATATGTCTATGCACACTGACTAGTTTAAGTATACGATATAAACTCAGTACATAGAAAACACATAGCAGATCCACAAGATTAGGATGTACATAAGCAACATATCCAACTATGTTCCTATACATAAACATAGGCTATAAATTGGCAGATATCCATAATCCGCACATGTTACTCACATGTCTCGCTGAGAATCTTGCAGTTACAAACAAACCCTATCTCTCATGAGTAAATAACATATCTGGGAAATCTCTGAAGTGAATAATTCCACAACACAAGTTTTCCAATCATCTAACTCTTATTAACAAAATTTTTTCAACCAATCAACCTACTTCGGATCTTAGTGTACAAACCAAGTTTAGGCTAACTTATACAGACATCTTTGGACATAAGGTTAAAATTGAAGCTTTTTTTACTGATCCAATCCATAAAAAAAAAAAAAAACCCGTCTGTGAACCTTAATTCAATCTTTACCAATACTTCCCATATTCATGAATATCCCACAACTCAAAACCCCAAAAGTCTTCTAGTTCCAGATTATTCAAAACAATCACTAGAGATTCCTCTCTTTCAACTGGATAGTTCTACCTTTGCACAAATAGTGGATTTTTTTTTTTCAAAAATCTATGCAACTGGCTGATTCATTGAAAGTCTCATTCCTATATCTTCTCCCTCTTTTAAAAGAAATTCCATAATTTCAAATAAAAAGTTCTCGGCAAACAACATATAAGATATTAGAGATTTGAAAAAGTCAATAATTAGTATCCCATACTATGACAAACTAGACTTTTTCCTCAAAATCATAGAATATTTTATCCCGAGTGATAGAAATATTACATCTCAATATTCAACTGTCAAATAGAGATAAATATTTGCGTTCAAAAAGTCCAAATTCCACTTAATCGATTGAAAACACTGAAGAGATTCTGAGCTATATTCACCCTTGTATGGAAGTACCATTTCATATAATTATAATCAATTCTTCAGAACAATGAATTATATGAATGTCAATCCAATTGTCTTCTGTTTAAAAAATTTCTAAAAAGTGGAGGTGTAAAATAATAAACTTCCTACTTCCAATACATGACTATGCCTATCAAAAATTGAACAAAGCAGTAGTGATGGAAATCACGTTCAATCTTTAGCAACTAACTTTCGCTACATGCTAAGTGATTACGTAGCCAAACATAAAGTATTGAATTCTCGAACAATTTCTATCAGTTACAAAAGCAATACAGAGATGCATCCATACTGACATACGCTGAACGCAATAAGAAATAGTCTTGATTCAGAAAAACAAAATCAGATGCTAATGAGCGCAAAACAATAGCGGATAGAGACCGCGCACTCTAAGCTATCTATGAGTAACTGAAAATAAGTTTGATAGTATGCAGCTCTGCTGATAAGCAGTAGCGCAATAGCAACTTTAAAATAAATCTCTAAATGACTGAGCTAGAATGCTCAAGAGAGTTCAAGCTTGAAAGCTTGATAGAGAGCTAACTACAATACATTCTGATTGTGAATGATCTGCTTGATAAGAGCGCAGGAAGCGTCTTGTAATAACACTCAACTCCTTCACAATTCACAACATTGATTCAGGACTTGAAAAGAGATGTATGAACAATTGATTTATACTAAGTGTTTAGGTCTTCAAATGTGACTGCCAATTGGCTGGAGTCCGCTGGCATTCATCTAGTTCCTTCTCAAAAATAATTGCTGATAAGCGACGACAATTGCCATAAATAATTTCATGCATAAATTAACTTTGATGAAGATGACATCCTGACTAGTGAATATCTTCGACTCGATGGGATCGAACAACTTGTAGGCTTGATCTGAAGTAGTGTAACTGATGAAAATACATTTGATACTCTAGAAGTCGAGCTTTTTTCTAAGATCATGAGGTCTGCGCATAAGCAGTACATCCAAAAACTCGTAAGTTTGATAGAGAAGGTTTGGTTCCTGTCCAAACTTCGAATGATGTTTTGTTTGAGAGACCTTTAGTAGGACATCTGTTCTGAATATAGGTTGCTGCTGAAATAGCTTCAGTCCAGAAGGACTTCGAAAGTGTCGCATGTGATAACATGCACTTTGCCGATTCAACTAAGGTTCTGTTCTTTCTCTTAGCAAGACCATTTGACTGAGGCGAATAGGAGGTAATATATTGTTGCTCAGTGCCGTTGTTAAGGCAATACTCCTTGAATTCGGTGGAGATGTATTCTCCCATGTTATCTGACCTCAGTGCTTTGATTCATTTGCCAGTTTGCTTCTCAGCATGCTCTTTGAATTGTCTAAATTTGATGAAAGCCTCTAATTTTTGTTGAATGAAATAAACAGCTGCTATTCCGGAAAATTCGTCAATAAAGGTAATGAAATACTTTGCATCTAGCAATGAAGGAGTTTGCATAGGTCTGTCAGAATAAGTAAGCCCGAGTTTCTCTTATTGTTCATGACTTTCAGTGTTTAGCAGTGATTTCGAGTTTTTTACTGCTTTATGTAATAGTGTGCATGAGTGCCCGCTTAACGGCACACGTAATGTAAAGTTGGGACACGCGACCCGTAACGAGGACTGAATTGCCATGCAGCAGTACCCCACAAAAAATAGATTGTGTATATGTACCTTTCGTCTCTTTTGTTAATACAATTCAAAAGTGTTCTCTTGGGTTGGTGTGTGATCTCTCTTTCTTGCTTATCTGATTGATGATAGATTGCTTGCAAATTAGCTAACTATACTACCAATGAGATCCTCGACACGGTATCAGAGCCTGGGAGTAGCGCAATTCAAGGTTAGCTAGAAGTCGAATTCTTGGAGAATTCGAAGATTTGGATATGGTAGGCTTTGCAGTCAATCGAATCAATTGGTCAGCAAGCAAGTTGATTGAGTTGGATTGGGACATCTATATGTTTCAATTGTGTCTTCTCTAGAAGAACAAGAAGTTCAAAATTGTAAGCCTCTTTGAAAGAGCATGTTTTGGAGCGTTGTCACCCCGTCGCAATCAAATTCTCACCAATCGGCAATCTAACAGTTCCAGTGAGTGAGCTATAGTAGGTGACCTCTCTCAAACAGGTATCTGCAAGAAAAGCTCAAAGGAAGAATGGCTAAAGCTTAAAAGGCAGCAAAAATTCCACAACCAAGATTTTTATCTATAAAGTAGCTTATTTCTCTTTGAAGAAAGAGTTTCTTGTAGTTGAAAAACTATGATCAAGGGCGCATTACTTGCAGGAAGCAGATTTGAAGAGGCCGTAGATAGCTGCAACCCACAGAGGGAGAGATAGGTGAAATGTCATTGGTTTCTGCCATAGCCAAAGCTTAAAAACTTCAGAAACAAGGAGAGAGAGAGGAGGAAGAAGTCGCGACTGGCTGTCGCGCGTGTTGGAGGTATTCCCAACATATTGTAAATAAATAATATCGGCTAATAAAATATGTTGTGAGGGCATGGCATTCTGTGCGCATAAGCCCATGGCCCAATGAGCACGCAAGTTGAGTTGTAAATAGAATTAGAATAATAGACTTGGGCCCTTTTGTAATTAAAATAAAACTTGAGGCCCAAAGTCAAGTTAGAAACTTAGTGTTAACTCTATTAAGTTGGGTCCAAATGGAGACTCACATGAATCATGTGAAATCCAATGTACTTTTTTAAGACCTTTGGATCAAGTTGGGTCCAAGATGAATGGATAGGATTAGTGTACATATTAGCCAATAGTATTTTGGGGCAAGGGCCTTCCCCATTTATAAACAGACACCTCATGTACTCTATTTTCATGCTGGTTTTCCATTTGCTTTCCATTTGCTTGTTATTGTTTTAGTAGTTATGGTTTTTTTCATTAGCATGCATCTTGAGCATTTGAGCTAACCTCCCTCTCCACTCCATCTCTCTCTTTTTGTCTTTGCCTCTCTATCTCTTCTCTCCTTCTCTTCCCATTCACCCTTAGTCATGATGAATGCTAGTTTAGTGGAGTAGAGTTAGTGAGGGTAGTGTTAAAGGTGAGTAGAGTTAAGGGGAAAAGTAGGGAAATAGCCAAAAGTAGTATCTTTGCATAGTTAGGTACCTATCCAATGATCAAATCCTTTTTGACAGGCGGAAGGGCTTCTCATCACTAAGATCTACAACCCTATAGTGGTGCCGTTGCCGAGGATAGGTTTCCACTAACTAGTATAGCTGCATTTTAGCTATTTCAGCGAAGGAGGTGTGAGAGGGTAGAGGAGGCCCTGAATAGCCTCAAGGGGCTTGAAAAACCAACTAGTAAAAAACCAAAAAAATACACCAATCTGTATTTTGGAGAGAAAAAGAGTCAAATTTTCCATTAGATTTTGTTTTCTCCAAAACCAACGAGAGTTAACCCTCGCACGACTGGCAGCAGCTCCAAGGTACTGTCCCAAATTTGCATAGAAGCCTGCGAGAGTGTGAAGAATTGAAAAAGATTATCTATGTTAGATATAGGGGTCTTATGTTTTTTACATCAAGCATCTAGGTGTAGGATGTTGATAGGAATAAATTTGGCATAGATGGCAAATTATGCATTTCCACTTGTAATGCCAATATTGAGCCAAAATAGAGTAAGAGGCTGAACACTTGCTAATTAGAGTGTAGACAAGTGTAAAGTTTTTGTTTGATGAATTCCAAGAGGTCCAATAGGATATAGAGGTGGAACCTTGTGAGGTCCAATAGGAAATTGAGGTGTGCTTGAATATAGTCCAATAGAATTAAGAGGTGCATAGATCAATGATCCAATAGGATCAAGAGGTGACAAAATGTGGTCCAATCATAGTTAAGCATAGTGGTAGCTCGTGGACCTACTAGTATCATTGTACTCCTCATTTTGAAATCAATTGATTTGGTGATTTCATGGATTTTGTGAGTTATTGGATTTCTAGCTTTCTCTCTCTACCCGAGAGCTCTTGATGCATTTTCTCTCTCTACCTGAGGAGAGCAGCTTGTTTTTACTTAGATTATTTTTTGAATACTTCCCACACGTGTGAGTGAGAGTTGGAAGTGATTGAATGCATGTAGTAGTGTGTTTTTGCCATAGGATTCAAGATTGATCTTGAATCTCAATCTAGTCTTGATCTTGGTGCATCTACACACCTTAGGAGACACAAAGAAGCTTGCGAGAGTTAGTTCACTGTCTAAGTGCCTGTGCCAGAGTTTCCAGTGGAAAAAGGATGAAAAATACTAAAGAACCCTCGCAAACACTAAAATTTCTAGTTCCAGTGGGCAAGAACCCTCGCAGAGAATTTTGAAGTTCCATCTTAGTGAGACCATGACACAGAAGTGTCTGCAAGAGTTAGTTTGATTCCAGTGAGCAGAAAATTGGGTTTAAGTGCTAAAAAAATCAATAAATAGTGAAGATCCAGCAAATCCATCCAGAGAGAACTTTCACAGACCACTCTAATTGATCGAGAATGACAATTTTCATTAGTGATGAAGCCTATGAGAGTTAGTACTGATTATTGGAGAAGATCAAGCCAAATTAGTGGTTCTGAACCCTCGCAAATAGTAAATTTTTACTTCTTGCGAGAGTTAACTCTCAAAGAGATTTTTAGAGTCAAGTGATAATTGCGAGAGTTACTTCCCAATGATCTGAGACATATCAAGATTTTTTGTCTGTAAAATAGCTAAAGAACCTTGCACAACCAACCCTCGCACCAAAGAACCCTCGCAGACTAGATCAGTGGAAAGATCTGCACCGGATCCAGCTACTGTCAAAATCTCAGGTCAATCAGTGCAAGGAGTAAAAAGCTATCAAGGAAAACCACCGTAAGGGGCCTGATTTTCACTTTCGGCCAGTCAGATTGATTAGATCTTTAAGATCCAGAGTGCATCATCTTCGACCCCACCATCGGATGAATCTGAAATCTAGACGATTAGTAGCAAGAAGGACAACGAATCAAGCACCAGACCTTCCTAGATTAGCAGCTGCGCAACAAGAGACAGAACCAGAACGAGTGCCAATGGATTCAATGGGTCAACCCGTACCTGTCGCTCCCTTGCAAGCAGTTCGGAGGGCACCTCGGATGGAGATACCAAAATACGAAGGATCATCAGATCCCATCCGCTTCCTCCTACAAGCAAGCTTGTGAAATCTACGACAATCAAACACCTGCAGAGAAGTTGATGCTGTTCCCCATGTCACTAGTAGCGGTGGCTCAAGATTGGTTTTTCAATATGTCAGAGGAAGAAAAATCCACCTGGGAAGCAGTTAAAGCGGCTCTCATCATGCGCTTTAAACTAAGGAAGTTCCTAGAAGGCGCATTTCTCTTGCTCAACAAGGTCAAGATGGGAAAAAGAGAAAGGGTCAGGGACTATATTAAATGGGTTAAACATCTACAATCTGAGTGTAGTACAGCCCTAACTCCCGATCATGCGGTGATCATGTGGTTCCTAGTAGGACTACCAAGTAGCATAAGGAGAGAACTGAAATGACGGTACGCTACTCTGCAAGAAGCTATGGAGGATGCCATCAGGGAGGAAGATGAGGGATCAGACGATGAATATCCATCCACCCATACTCCTACTCCCTCGATAGCATCGTCATCATCAAATGCTTCCACTCTATCCACAGAACTACTGTTGGAACAGATGACAAAATTACACAAACAACAGATGGAGCAACTTACGGCGCAGTTTGATCAGAAACTGAAAGCCTTACAAGGAGCTGTAGCAGCAACGCCAAATCTACCAGAATAAAAACCAGCTATAGTATTCCCGTCGAGAAAATGTATGGTGTTCAATATACATACAGAACCATACAGCGAACGAGTGTCTAGTCCTAAAGCAAAATCTGAGATTGACCCATACATTTTGCCATTTGTGCAACGCAACATCGCACGATATGGCCTATTGCCCATTTAACCGGATTGTCCAACATAAGAGGATTCCTTATCAGACTTCTTATCCATATCATCAAGGAGCACCAAATGCGACAGCGAGGTACGACGCACCAAATAATCAATAGTGCATGGTCTTACCTGCACCACCAGGGCCAGCCAATCAACAAGTGGCCCACGTAAACTTGACAACATTAGAACCAGAGATGTCAGTACCACCTCAGCTTGAGCAGCAGCAATGCTATGGGCCAAATGAACCTTATATAGATCCTGCCATAAATGAATATATTGCGGCCTATGCAGCTTAAACTCAGCGTCAAGACGAAAGAAATTACGGTCGCTATGGATGTGGCAAAGGACATAGAATTGCTGAATGTCCTTATAAGGGACAATATACATCCTTTTGTCAAGAATGCAGTTATGGACACTGCTTCAAGAATCGTCCATTGAGGGCTGGGACCAGCGCACCATTGAAGTTCATTGAAATACAACAAGCGACAGTTCCAGCAAGGATGCCACAGGAAAAGCAACAATTCCATGCCCCTGTGTTAGTCGTCACGCGAGCACAGAAGAGGAAGGAAGTGGCTCCCTCACCATCACCATCGGTCAATGATGACCAACCCTCAACTTCAGCGCCGTATCCGAGTGTGAGGGAAGAGAGGAGACAATACCAGAAGATATGGCACTGGATATAGAGAGCACAAGCGGAGGAAAAAGAACAAGAAAAGACCAACCCTATGCAACCTCCTGTTGATGAAGAACCGGAACCACGAGTGGGCTCACTACTGCGCACTGATCAGAACGAACGGTTGCATCATCATGAACCACATTTCCACATGGTGGAGCCCAAGGAACCGTGTACTGAAATGCTCACAAGCCTACTGGCGAGCCGTGTTAGTTTACCCCTTGGAGAATCACTGTGGATTGCACCACAAGCTAAAAGCCTATTGGTTGAATGGGCCAAAGTGGACCCGGAGCCAGTAGCGCCAGAGCCCATATACTGTACACGAAGAGACTAGTAACGTCTTCTTCATTGGAGCAGCATGGGAGAGTGAGGAACACAACATCACCCTACCAATCAAACACAAGAGATTCAAGGACGAGGCAACAATAGTAGATGGAGGATCAGGTGTTAATTTGATCTCCACTACTTTGTACCAAAAGTGAGGTCTGCAGGGTTTGAAGCCAACAACATTCGCCATCAAGCTAGCGGATCAATCCTGCGTAAAACGGAAGGGTGTGGTTGCCAATATCCCTGTAAAAATAGCAGGCATGCAGTTTGTGATCACCTTTGTAGTAATGGATATACCTGAATCTCCATCTGCATATCGTGTTTTACTAGGAAGACTGTCATGCCCATGACTAGTCTCAGGTAGCGTGTCCACGCGAAGGACCGGCAGACCAACAACCCGTAAGTTAATTGTGACTATAAGGGAATTGGGGCCCTTATGTGTACATGGTCATAATTAATGGTTGTAGGCCTAAACACATGGTGGTGGAGCTGGTATGGGTCTATCAGTGAGTCATTAGGGAACTAAATGACGTGGCCCAGATAGGCTGCAGAGGTGTCAAGTGAGGTGTCACAGTGCACTACTAGTGGTGGATGGGCCATGGAGGGTATAAGTATACCTGTTGGGCTCTCACTAGTGTATGCTTGATTTTGTGATTGGCTGCTGGTGTGACTCCTCTTTCCATGACTCTGATTGATCCATAGCTTGGGGGCTAGATCCGTACGATCTTGGTTTGGTTGGGTTGGTTTAACCTCCACCAGTTCCCATGTGTTGTTGCTTTGTATGGTATGCTTAGACTAGAATCCTGTTGTGAGGACTTTATATTGGTATCAGAGCCGGTCTAAGCAGGATTTACCATTGTAAGTGCTGAGTGGAAATCTCAACGTTTTTTCGAGAATCCGACGGAGTAAACAGTAACCGGTGGAATTGTGGGATTTTCTTCCCGTTGGAAATATTTTTCGATTTGCAATCGATTGTGTGGTAAGTGCACTACCAGGTTCACAATCGGATCGTTTTTATGCTTTTTGAATTGGTTTCTTGGAAGGAATTCCGTGTCAATTCTATTGTTGTCGATTACTTTGTGGTTAGCATCTTTGTGAAGGCAACAAGTTACTTTATTGGTTGGCTGAATTTTTTCCTACAATTTCTTGTTTTTTTAAAAAAATGATTATTGTTTTCTGAATGTTGTCTATTGCCTGTTTGGAAGCCGGTTTGGTTTTAAAGCGGTGAGGACAATTTTAACATTGGGAGTTTTTTTAAAAACTTGAAAATTTCTTTCTTGAAGAGGGTTTTTCAGTTTTTTAAAACTGATGGTTTAATTTTTGCAATTGTTTTGTGAGTTAACAGTTGTTAATGGATTTTTGTTGCATTAATGTTAATTTCGATTTTTTATTGCTTAAGTACCCATTTTCATTGGTATAACTTGTTGATGAAAGCACGTATGGTCTAAAAATTAGTTTTTTAATAGACATTGCTTAGGTTAGCAATTATTATACCCATAATGAATGTGTTAACTGAACGAAATTATTTTTAAATTTTCAGTTGACAAGCAAATGGATACTGATGAAATTTTGGAGGGGGGTGCTACCGAGATTCACCCGGCATCACCAGGAAGTGATGGGGGAAATACGGAAATTCAGCCAGCCTCACCCGACAGTGATGACACCCTAGACTCAGAAAAACTGCTGCAAACTTTAGGCAAGGGTATTAGAACTTCATCAAAGCAATAAACAACGTGATAAACAAATGCAAAATCTATTTAATCAACTGCAAGCTATTAACTCTAACAACTTGGGCTACCAACCGGAAATATTTTTCGGCGATAAAAAGTTTAAATGCTCGGAAGTTGTTGAAGACTGGATAGACCGTTGGACAAGCTATTTTAGTTTGCACAACATCCCAGAGGATAAACGAATATCATCGGTTCTATTGTTTTTGGAAGGTAAAGCCTCTTTTTGGTGGAGAGAACTTTCCACGAAACCGGTGGTTTGGGCTGGATTCCTGACGGAATTCCGAAAAGCTTTTGTCACGATAGACGATTCCGAGCTGCATAGTCGGTTTATCAACTGCAAAATGGACAGCCGAGAACTGGACGGTTATGTCCAAGAGTTCTTGGACTCTTTGGCGAAGGTGCCGCTGTTTGATCGTAAGTTGGCACGGTGGCAATTTATTGCCGACTATCAAAATGAATGCAAACAAAATATCCTTAACTCACTAGAGGATGCTATCCGTGTGACGAAAGCCTATGATAGTACAATTGTTGCATCACGAAAAAGCATGCACGGCCAACGGCCCCGAAACCCAAGCAACAAAAGTCTAACAAATGTAAAAAGCAGTTTTTTGACGAGCTGGAAGCAGAAGTGTACCAACAGTCAAAGAAGAAAAAGAATAAGAAAAAACTGGTGGTCAAAGACAAAGCACGGTTGGCGGTGCTTAAACAAAATCTTTGTTTCTTCTGCAATAAACCCAGGCTTCGTGCCAAACAGTGCCCCGAACGGAAAGCAAAATCTTCAAGTTTCATGACTGTGGATTTACCGGTAGGTAAATTGAAAGTCAATTTGTTGAATAATTGTGATTGTACTTGTAAATTTAGTGCACTCTCTTTCAAGCCTAATGAATTGTTTTGTGTGAGAGACAATATTTTAGGGAAAGACGTGAATGTGCTATTTGATTCAGGTAGTACTGACAATTTTTTGAAGCTCGACTTGTGTAGAAGCTCCGAGTGCCCACCATGGCCAGTGATCATCGTTATGTGGTCCGTCTTGCCTCTGGGTCGGACACTGAGATTTGGGATGTCAAAGTCTCAAACTTACAGCTTCGTATGCAGGACTATGTTGAGCCGTTGGATTTCCATGTCATGAATTTGGACCGGACTGATGTGATTTTGGGCATGAATGATTTTTTGGCGAATCAGACTCTTTAGAGATGGATTTTAAAAATCATTCTATGGTATTTAAAGATAAGTTTGATCAGATTGTATAGGTGCATCTTGATTAAGCAAACCAACTTGGGCTACAAATGACATTATTGTAAACATGGTAATAGAAAGCAATCTATCAATGACATTATCTAGCAAGAACTATGTTGTTTCTTCACAAAGAAAAGCATAATTCTCATATGTATGACCTTTGTAAAAGTAGATTACCACTTATGTTTGAATGCTAACCAAACTAATTGACATAACTTTTATTTTAAGTTATGTTGTGAATATCTTTAAATGTTCACATAAAATTTCATATTATTTTTAATAAAATGCATGAAAAGAAACAAGAATAAATACAGGTTTGCAATCTACTCTATGACTAGGACATTTGAGTTAGGTCATCATGCATAGCGCGTGGACCAAATACTAGGACATCCCTACTACCTTCATTAATGCCGAACAATAGGTGCAATGACATGCACATATACATGACATACATTTGTACAATAGCCAAGATACTTAGTTTCTTTCTCTCAATATGAAATGAGACTCGCATAAAATGCCATGACTAAGCTAAATGGTTCAACACCTTTTGATACGGCAAAATGTACCATAATAGTGCGAGTAGTACCTCCATTAGCATAGCCAATTATATGCCGGATAGGGCATATGCGGGATGCTAGAAGAGCAATGTAACCAAAGGAGCTCCCTAGCACTGCTAGACTAAAGTATCATTGACATGTTTGCATTTAGGAAAGTAGCAGTATTATGATCTATGTTATGTGACATGTCAACTGGAATTGGTTACACCTTGTTCTTTGCTAATTTTGCAGGTAATCAAATTTACACTAGATATGATAGATTAAACTTTCTCAATTCATATATGATTTCATACAAATTCGATTGATATGCAAAGTTTCTGTGAAGCAACCATAAGTCTTCTTTCTTAAGGACCAAGATAGGATTAATACTGTTCAATAGAATTTCAAAAAATTGCATAGCAAGGTGACGCTAACAAATCTGCTACCATATTTCTCAAGATTCCTTTGGTCTGTAATAGTTTGTTTCTTATAGGAGTTATGAAAATCTTCTTCTCTGTTTTGAAGGGGTGTAAGCATCAATGGCTTTGTTATCAAATTTTGGTGTGTCAATGAAGACTTTCTTTCCTCTACTTGAGGTTAGGAGCTTGACTCCAGTCCACAATAATGCACAAATGAGGACATATAAGAGAGCAAAAATAAATGGCAAACATCTAAGATCAACAGACATACCCATCTATGGAGATCCCGCTTCTATACCCTCAACATTCAATTTAGAATTATATCTTTCCAATATGGTCTAATTTTTCTATCCATTTGAATATCTCAACTGAATTGGTTGCTATGTACTTCATCTAGTTGAGAGAGAGAGAGAGAGAGAGAGAGAGAGAGAGAGAGAGAGAGAGAGAGAGAGAGAGAGAGAGAGAGAGAGAGAGAGAGAGAGAGAGAGCTTTCTAGATCAATCACTATTCCTATTGTCTCAATGTACGCTAGGGTTGTCAGCATGGGTGGCAATTTCTTCCAAGCTCTTGAGGATTACATGTGGAAAAGTTTTTGTGTCCATTTGTGGAAGAGAAGAGGCATATTATACCTGCACGCCAGAGGGTATGAGAGAGAGATAGAGACAAAGATAAAAAGATAAGAAAAGAGAAGTTTTATAATAGAGGTCAAAGGAAGTTGAGAGAAGAGGTGAATACTAGGATTCTTGGCTATTCCAGCTCTAAGTCAGATACACTAAACATGAAAACAAATATGATAATGCTTCTTGTTGGAGATTAAGCCCACAGTTGTCTCCTTGGTGAATGACTATTTCTATTTCAAGATTCTTCCTACACGTTTATTGATCGTTGATCTAGGGTTAGGTGAAACCAACTTTGGTTCTACGTTTGCTCATCTGATACTTGTAGGAATCATAACTTAGACAGAACGTCTACAACGGGCTTCCGGTTGATCTCCATCCAAGGGTGACCAATCCTATCATATTTCAAGTTCAGATGTCAAGTTCAATAATTTGAAGATCATTGAAAATTTGGCCATCTTCAAGAACTTCCACGAATTAGCATTTAGAACAACTCTGCAGAAATAGACTAATTGTCACAACAATATGCGGAAATACACTAAGTGTCGCAACAGTTTGTGGAAATACACTAAGTGTCGCAACAATATGCAGAAATGATCTATGTTTTTAACAGTGTCAGATTTTTTGCATATTCTCGAAATGCAAGTGTTGACTTTTTCGCATTTTCCCAAAATGCGACACTTCAGCATAGTTCAACTATTCAACTATTTTTCAACACTGTTGGCTTTTTCACATTTCTCCAAAATGCGACAGTGTCGACTTTTTTGCACTTTTCGGAAAAAATGCGATGCTTGGCTTCAGCTCCTTCCTTTCAACTATTTTAAAAAAGTTAAACTGTTTCAAAGAAACTGCCATCTTTTTTAAGGGCACCTTCGCATTTTTACAGGCACTGTCGGCTTTTTCGCAAAATCCCAAAGAGAGAGAAAAATCCTGACAGTCGTCTATTTTCAACGAGGAACGTTCCAAGCACTTTCCAGAATTTGTGAAGTGAGAGAAAGCCACTTCATGTAAATTGTGAAGTGTGAGATTTGCAGCGTCCTCGTCTGCGTCAATATTCCGCACGTAACGTGGACCATCTATACCATGTATAGTTATCACACAAGCCAAATACTTCCAAGTACAACGGCTTACCTAATTAGGTGACAAACATTTACTGTAATTAATACATGGATAAAATCTATAAATGGATCATCCAGGCACACTCTACGTGACGCTCTGTCCATGAGATGAATGATTTTGAGCCTCCCAGTTATGTCGTCATTCTGGTTGTAACTGCTATTTTGTTGTGATTTAGTGTAATATAGCAGCAACATGCTTTTCTATTTGTGTATAACATAGATGAATGCTTGTTGTGATTTGAATGCACTTCATTTTTGTTGGATCACTGTTGTTCACTCACTCTGATCAGAACACGGACGTCTACGAATCCTTAGTTTCTAATCAGACGATGGTTGTCTTTGACGCCTGAGGAACTTGCCTTGTCATACTGCTCTTTCAATCTATTTTAGAACTAAACTTCTGATTAAATCCATTTTCAGTAATACCACACACAAACCATTTCTAATCTCTTTGGTGGACTGTACTCATTATGAACTAGTTTATAAGATCCTGTTGGGCACCAGAACATTTAAGCTGTGATTATACTTAGCATAAACATTCTATTAGACTATTTTTGCATTAGCAGCCCATTGCAGCGGGAGAGCTGTTTTGCAAATATTCTTGCTCTCTTCTCCGTTCGCGTTCTCCATAGTCCCTTGCCCCATTAGATTGGTATTAGAGCATAGGCAACATTATTTGAAACAAATAGTAGCAACCATAAAACACTTGATTCCAAATTGGAAGAAGGAATGACCAAATTTTGCATAAGTTGTAATGATGCAAAGGGTAATCTATTGGGGACACATTCGATAGCAAAGTGGGGTGACTGAACTTATCTCCCAAACAAAGGAAAACAATGAAACTATAAGGACCAAATCAAACTATCAAGATTCAAACAATTGCTTAGAGCATTCACTTAACTTAATAGAATATTAGACAACCATGAAGAGTGTGAATAATCAGGCAAACTTCAACATATATTCTATGTTAATCAATGGAACAATAATATCATATACAGAGAGAGAAAAGACTGAGAGAGTATTCGATAATGACTAATGCTTGTAAAGAAAATAGAAAATCTATAAATTAAGCCGTTGTAATACAATGATCATATCACAAATAGGAATCATGTGTGCGTTAAATGATTCACATTAGTTGTGCAGTAAGCGTTGTGACCCTACTAAGCTTAGATAGTTGATCAAAAGAACCAACATATAAAACAATATTTTTATCGTCGTGAATTACTATCACTCTCTCGATACATCTAATTCTAAAGACTCAATTAGTCTAATACAATTGAATTCTCATGCACATTCTGATATATGATTATATATTTTGATTACCGCTACCTTTTTTTGATAAATTGTATATATACAAATGACATAGTTTATCATCTAACTCGTTCTTGTGAATTGGTGTGTTAGGCATGCTGTAAGTGTTTACAAGATGAGTCTAAACTAAACTATAGGTGATAGGCATGATAGTGAGAAGTTACTATATAGTGGGATGTTTGAACGGTGAAATAGTCTATTTCGGATTCGGAAGAGAAAGAGCTCCATTTTAAGTGGTACCATTCGACAATTGATAGTTCGATAGTGCCGATAGTGGACAGTCAATAGTGTCGACTGTCAATAGTCAAAAGTGATGACAATGCTGATAGTTTTGATCGTGTCAATTCGATGTGGTGGGTTGGTTGATAGCTTGACTTTGAACTCGAATGTGGAGTGTCGGATTTGATTCGTTGCTCTACTTCGAATATGTATGTATTTTTGTAGACTGTTCAAATATGCGTGTAAAATTGTAGACTGTCTCGAATAACACTGCACTCCCCCTTAAGCTTACTGCATAAATTATGTTCTATCCCAGGGTTGGCTCTAATCCCAGTCATGATCCTAGTTGTGCCATGTATATCCCATTAATCTTGGCAACATGCAATCAATCTACACACCATTGCATCTCAACTTGAAATGACATGGAAATCCATAATCAACTTTTTTGAATAAAAATTTGAAATTCTTTTCTCAGTACCTAATCTTTATGTTTGGCTTGTCACGATTTGGTACAAGCTCTCTTTGTAGAAACTTCTTTAACATCATCTTTGTCAACAACCACATCCAGCTCCTTGGTGTAGATGGCATCTTTTATCTGTTGTTGAAGATCGTCCCTCTCTCTTGTCAATCTATCATTTTCAACAATAGCGGTCATGTACTCCTGATGCCTATCAATTCCTTAACATTGAAGGACATTGATATGAACAAGAGGATTCTTAGCCACTTTTTTTGTCTCTTCAATATGTTAATTTCATCTTTCAATTCTTGTATTTTTTGCCCTACCCGAACA
Organism: Diphasiastrum complanatum; assembly: GCA_029204225.1. Lineage (NCBI taxonomy): Eukaryota > Viridiplantae > Streptophyta > Lycopodiopsida > Lycopodiales > Lycopodiaceae > Diphasiastrum > Diphasiastrum complanatum. Next base: position 30,026,507 of record CM055108.1, on the reverse strand, counting down.
GATTCTTAATGTACCTGTGGTCCCAAGAAGGAAGTAGCAGCAACTAATAGGTCTTTAAGACCCATCAACTCTTTTTCAAGCCGATCTCTCTTTACATAAAGTGGTTCAAGTGGCTTCCTTTTAAACCTTTTCATTAGAGTTTCTTGGGTAGCCTTCCACTTTACTACATCCACTTCAACTCCCTTCTTGTCGCAACAAACATGAGTTACTTCGGTAGTTATTTAATTTTTGTTTTCCTTCATTGATTGTTGTTCAAAAAGCTTGGCTTTCTAGTTTAGAATTCTTCGCCTTCTTCAAACTTCTCTTTACTTTTTGATTCTCTGCTTCAAGAAATCCTACCCTCTCCTTGTATTTTTCTGATGTTGTTTTTTGCTTATCAGGCTCAACTTGAATCTTAAGGGCAGTATCCTTGGAAATATGTATTGCTCTTCCAACTGGGCATTTGGTGGATGATTGTAGGATATCAACATCAGCATATCCCTAGCTAGATTAGAGATTTATAGTAGTGAATAAGTGTGAGGAATTTGGCACCCTGCGTGTGTAAGTCCAACCCGATGACCACTTTTTATTTGACCAATTAGATAGCAATAAAGGTACTTTGACGTTATTTATGCAAGTAAATCAATCTAGATCAATTCTAGACACAAAATCCTAACAAGAGTTGACACCTAGACTTTCCATGCATGTAATAAGTTTAGAGGCCTAAAAGTTAAGTTAGAGAAGGGTCCTTTTCTCACTAAATTCGAATTTAGGAGAGAATTTAGCTAGATACATACCGATGTTGATATCCCGCAATCCTCCAACAACATTTTGTGTAGACAAGCATTCATATTCCACCTCCAACTATTCATAATCCTCCGCCATCTTGTCCATCTAATCTTGTAGCTTTAGACTTTCTACTTGGTTGTCAACAAGTCCACATTTGATTCCACTATTTACAAAATCATATCTTTCCCTTACTTTGAAATAATTTTGAACTAGCATGGTTTATCATCTTTGGAAAATGTCAAATAATCCTTTTGTAGATTATGCTCCTGAAGGTCTTGATCATCAACTTCCCCTTTTTTTTTCTTCCACTTCGATTTTTGAAGGAAGTGCTGCAGTTTCCAAGTGTTTTGCCGGCAAGTTCCTTGAAATGTATGTTTGATTTTGAGGTTGTTGTACCTCATCATTTTCTTAATTTTGGCTTACTATGCTGCTGGCATGGTGATCAATTATAGTACGACTGGCGCTCTGTGATTGTTCAGCTTTCACAATCAGCACATCTACAGTAGAAGTCGATGGTGTCACCAACGTTCTTCATCCTAACAACATCATCATTCTTCAATAGCTGAAAATGGCGGCATAAATAAGATATATGAGGTTTGCACAAAATGTTGTTGGAGGATTGCGGGATATCAACATCGGTACGTATCTAGCTAAATTAGAGATTTATAGTAGTGAATAAGTATGAGGGATTTGGCATCCTACTTGCTCTTTTATTTCTTCCACTTCGATTTTTGAAGGAAGTGCTGTAGTTTCCAATACATAAATTTTGTATCTTTAGCCATCCAATTAAATAAAACAAAACTGTCTTGCAAATTGAGAATATTAGTTGAGCTCTTAGGAGACACAAATGCGCAATCATCGTTTGGCTTGTCATCAATAGCTTCATCATCTAACAACCTAATTTAATCACAAATATTTGCTAGATAAGCCATGGCTTCAATGGTAACATGGTGTGATTGCTAATGCTCAATATTGCCTTCATCCTCTAGAACCAAATTACCTTCTTATTGCAACAACGAATTGGTATCTTCATCATCATTGGTGCAAAATCCTACAACTTACTAAAATTGAGTATCCTAAATATTCATTCTTTTATTGTGCAAGTTTGCAACACAAATAGCTACCTTGGGGTATATAGGTAAGCAAAAAGATTAGATTTTTGCACAAACAGCAAAATGTATATTGGGGTCAATTTTGTCTTGCAAAAAACACTTCATATATCTATGTGTGGATGTTAATAGTATCATATAGGTCCAGGCTCACCATGTCTTGAAAGGACTAGTGTGACTTGAGAAATGAGAATTCTACTTGAGTCAATTACAAATAGTCCATTTGAATCCAATTTCATCGTTACATTTGGCCTCGAACAAATCGCCTAGAACCATTTCATATTAGACAAGAAAGATTTGGAGATATGATCTTTCCATAGCAAAATGTATTTTTTCTTGCAAAAGACACTTTATAATCAATGTTTGGATTTTAATAGTATCATACCGGTCTAGGCTCACCATGGCTTGAATGGACTAGTGTGACTTGAGAAATGAGAATTCTACTTGAGTCAACCACAAATAGTCCATTGAATCCAATTTCATAGTTACATTTGGCCTTGAACAAATCACGTAGAACCATTTTTTAATAAATAAGAAATATTTGGAGAATATGTAGTTGATCTCCATTATGTGTGGTTATAGCACACTCTAGGTCACTTTTGATAAGATTAAGATCTCTTGAATTACTAGGATTATCTTGTCGAAAGCTTGCAAACACTCCACAATCTCAAGTGCATATTTCTGTTTTTGTTGATGCTCTTAATTCAAAGATGTTAACCTTGTTACCTCAGAGCGATATATCACTTGTCCATATGCCATGATAAAACATTAATGACATAAAATCAAAACATACGCAATTGAACACACAACGCAAATAAATGTATATAGTGACATTTGGTTTTGGCTTTTGTAATGATATTTAGGAATTTTGGTTCCATCAAGATGGTGTTTTTTGTGATGTATATCTTCTACTAGTGTTGTATAAGGTCGTTAGCTCATTCTTTTCTTGATTTTGGCAATGGGTTGATAAGACCAACGTAGCATAAAAAAATGATCATATTCTCCTTGACTTTGTCACCAGATTGAGATTCTTACTTGTTTTCCAGAAAAAAACCATGTGGTCCTTGCATGTTCAACAATCACTCTCCGTCAAACTTGGAATTTGAAGAGTGTGCACCTTTCTTTCAAGAAAACTGGTATGATTTTCCATGAACATTCAACTTGATATGCTAGTTCATTTTTGTCTTTTTATTTGAATAAGAAATATAGAATTATGAGCCCACCCTTAAAACATGTTTTAGGCCAAATTCACATAGGGAATTGATACCTTGGCTATTAGATGAAGTTCTCACTTATTCGCGGGACATTCAAACTTGAATGGCATTAACAAAAAATGGACTTCAAGTGACATTTAGTGATTTTCTTTTTTTACTTTCTTTGACATTAAGGAGGCCTTTGAGAGGTAGAACACAATGTCATCTTCAACATTCCAAGCACGCACATGGCAGGTCTAGGTTTAAAATTTGCAAGGCGATATGGCCCTTCTCAAAAATCTATTCCTTTCAAAGAAACAAGTGTTTTTATAAGTTATGATGAGTCTAAATTATGGAGGTCAAACATGTGAGGAATCATGAAGGAGAGAAGACATATGGGGTATTATGCGCTGTACATTTTACACTTGGATCCATGCATTTTGTAGGCGAGCTACAACTTGCTACTTGGACTCATTCCAACACATGATCATGAAAATGGAGAGAGAGAGAGAGAGAGAGGAAGGATGCACTAGTATATATAGTAGAATACTAGAGAGCCACCACAACCACAATCTCTCTCTCTCTCTCTCTCTCTCTCTCTCTCTCTCTCTCTCTCTCTCTCTCTCTCTCTCTCTCTCCTGGACTATGGCTCAGCAAGAGCATTACCATCGTTGTGCTAACCATATCCTGCTGTTTTTGCCTCTCGTCTTGCTTCTGGTAAGTCAACAACAACATGGCAGCTGCAGTACAACCGCCTCTTTCTCAATATCCAATATGTGTGGGCAGGCAGTTGATCTACATTGCCGCGTCAATTTTCCCAACCAGGACTTCGGAGCTACAACATTAGAAAATCAAGGATATTATTCCCAGAACTTCATTCTCCTCGACAACAGCTGCATGGCATACTGCATAACACAGATGCCTTCTGGCGGCCAGCACATCTGGTATCCGTGGATAAAGAGCGTGTCAGACCTGGTATGGTGATCATCCTCACTAGCCATGGACCAATTGGGAATAATCTTATTTACTTCTGGTGTCTGGCCTGCTCATAGTTATCTAATAAGGGCAAATTCAGATGTAAAACAAAACATAAAAACAGAAAATATTCTAATAGATAGATGGATGGATGCAGGTAGAACGAAAAAGACCATAGATGGTAGGTAGCGTATACATGTCACGTCACAAGGATAACACATCTCAAGATGATTCATCAAAAACACATAGCACCAATATTCAGGAGAAGAATGAAATTTTATTTCTTACAAGGGACTGTAGCGTATGCAGCCTCAAGAATATGGGGAAAAAACCATAAACGTTTCTGTTTTTCAACTAGTTTTGGCTATTTTTGAATAAAGATAAGCTATTCTAGTGGTGCTAGCATTCAGAGAATTCAGTTGTCCTCCTTCCCGAGCTTACTCTTTGCTAATTAACCAGGGGAAATTATGCCTCAAAACTTGTAGCCCCAGAAAGAAAAGTAGCTCCGGATGCAGTTAGGTCCACTAATATAGAGCCTTCCCATTTGCAAAAGAGCGATATGCCAGTAGTCTATATGTGGAAGCTGATTCTACGTACTTCAAGTCGTTATCAATATTCTAGTCACGCTTCTTTCCGTTCTAGGACGATTATACTCTGGTAAAAGCCAACTCTTGTGGGTCTTTGTTTGTTGCAGGCGGCCAATTCTTATTCGATTGAATGGAAACTCGAAGCAGGTGGCCCACTTTTTAAGAGTAAGAATGGTGGCTGGACACCGCCACCGTGAAGCTGGAACTGACCCCAGCGACTGCATATGTACTGCATCTTTATCTATCATTTTCTCTCAATGGCATCACTTACATGATATATAGACAAAACTACTGCTGCATTTCTAACAGAAATCCTAGTCTAAAGTCTGTGTAAAACGTTTCGAAGTAATAAACACCAAGCTCGAACTTTCTTAGCTTGGATGAATAAGACTTTGTGATAAGCAAAGGTAGTAATTTGCTATTAGAAGGTATCAAGATAGAAATTCTAGAATAAAGATGTGTCAACAAGCTCCAACTTCCTTGTCTTGAATCAGTAAGAGTCTTAGTTTATTTGCCAGTGTGAAAGCTCATTGTATCATCATGATTTTCATGGTTGTATAAGTTCATTTATGAGAGGTTGATTGAGCATAAGTGATTGCTACATATGATGTTTGTGCATAGAAAAGGAGTTATTCAAATATATTTTCAGCATGCCCGAAACCAACTTGGGAAAGTGATGGAAGAATAATAATATAGTTGCTAAAATGTTGATATTATTGAAGTTGCTAAGATTTTAGTTTTACTGAACATACCCGCATGAGCAAGTTTTTGACACAAAAAATAGCACAGAGAACTATTTTTAGATTCCCTTCCAAAATTGTCATAACATTGCTCAAGATTCATTCTCATTTGATGCTAAGTTTGGCAAGAAGGACATTAAACCTTAAAACGTTGTGAAAATTTTATATAATCAATAAAAATAGTCGACACAAAAGAGAAAATTTGAACATTTTAAAATTCTTGCCAAAGAATCCAACCTCCATTAGCACATATTTTTCAGTCTCAATCATTACCCTTTTCAGCAGAGCTTCGTCAAACTAATGATGAGTATTTGTTTTTAGCTTAAAGAAAATTTAAGAAAATGTATGCTTATGACAAAATTTTTATTTCAGATTTCATGACAAAACAACTTTACAATGTTGGGATCTTTGCACTACACCAATCACCCTGCATGTCATGTGCCAAATCATAGCATCCTAACATTTGATCCATTCATAAACATCAAGTGATCATGATTAGAGCAACAAAAGCAAGAAACTAGACAAATTGTAGAAGCTTCACCAAATTAGGCAAAGAAAGATAGAATGGTCCATTAAATGATTACTAATTACAATTGGCCTATAGTGACAACACTCATGTGAAGGTAGGCACATGAACCACCAAAAGGCAAAAGCCATAGCTCTAGGGAAGAGAAGCTCTTAAATCTCATAATTTCACCACTATCACACATTTGCAATCTCCAAAATCTTAATTGATTATCGACAACTTGATTTTCCTTGCCCTTGAGAACTTCAATAACAAAATCATTAGCTTGTTGTTGATGCTCAGAGGTGTTAACGTTGTGGCCATAGAGCAAAGTGACCATAGAGCAATATATTACTTGTATTGTATGTTATAACAAAAAATTGATAATGACATAAATAAAGAACATACACAACTAAACACAATAATAGCAACAAAAATAGATGCAAATAAGAGCGCTTGTAATGATCATATCAACGACGCTTCTAGTGACATTTATCTATGGAACTTGTAACGACATTTATCAGCTTTGGTTCCATCACAAACAAGATGGCTTTTGTTGTGATGACTATATTTGACTAATGTTGTATAGATTATTCGCAAAGGTCGTTAGCATACATGAATTCTCATACTTTTCTTGATTTTGTGAATGGGTTGAGAAGACAAAAGCAGCATCCAAAAATGATCAAGTTTTTTTTATTTTATTTTGTCACTAGATTGAGAAATTGGAGTATATACAAAAAGCTTGAGCTTTGGAATGACCTGACCTGTTTCACACGTGTGGGACAATACATCCACTTGTCCTTTGGCTCTTCCTAAGGCCTCAGATGTGGGACGATACATCCACTTGTCCTGTGGCTCCTCGTAAGGTCTCAGACAAATCTATGGCCATCAAATCAAATTGCACCTTTTGAAAAAGGCTAGAATCTAGAAAAATGTATTCTAACTTGGAAGACTTGACTATTTCAAATTTGCCTTACTGGCTCTTGAGATTATGTACAAGCGACCCTATGCCTATTCTTCACACATGGGAATAGGCTCCACACATGTGGAATCACATTACGTACATAAATTTGGCCTAATTAAGCTATATTTTGCCATATTTCTCACATTCAACACATGATTAAATATGATCCTAAAAGCACTCAATTTCATAAGCTATATATCATAATTCAGTTTATAGTTTATATTAAAAAGTTATATGTATTTTAAAATTTTCTGTTTTAGTTTTTATTTATATATGTAACTTTTTTTTATAGGTGTACTTCACATTGTTATTAGAACTTTTGAAATTAAACTACTCAAATTTTAACATACCTTCAAATAGTATCTTCTATTTTGAATTCAAAGAGCTATTTGTCTAGGAATTCAAAGAGCTATCTGTCTAGGCTTTAATCAATAACATAATGTTAGTGCATTGATTTTGATTTTTCAAAAACATAACAAGTTTATCAATTTATTATTCTTGAATTAACTTATATTAAGATATAAAAAGTTATTATTTCGCACTTAGTCTATTAAAAAAACAAATGAACATTGCCTATTTTATTTAATCAGTTTCTTTTGTAGATTATGTATAAAGAATATATTTCATTAAAATGCTTTGATTTCTTCAATGATTTATAGCAAAAATAATAAAGGATTTTAAATTTTCTAGAAAATATATATTTAATTTTAATGTTAAACTATAACTTTTATAAATATGCAATTCTAAGAAAATACCATAGAGTTTGTTCTATTCTTGACTTGATTACATTTGTTTCTTTAAAATCTAATAAAAAATTGACAAAATAAGTAGTTTATACATTTGTTAGATCTTAACAAGAAAACTCAATCAATGAGATAAGAATCATTAATAAAAAACCAGATTTTATTTATTTTTAAATATTAATCTGATAATATAAATATATTTGTGTGTCACATTTGTGCCTATGCACGGGGTAGGAGGATGCACCCATGGTGGCATGGGTGCATTCCTCCCACATGAAAATCTTTTAGTTAAAAAATGTGGAATAGAATTATTTATGCATGGAGTAGGATGCATGACATAATATGCATCCATTTGGTAGGGCCCCCCAAAACTTTCATGGTGAAAGCTGTTAAACAAAAGGGCAAGTATATACTTTCATGGTGAAAGTTGTTGAACAACAGGGACTTTCAATATCAAAGATTTCATCAAAGATTTTTTAGATTAAGAGACTTTTCACTGGAAAAGTTAAAATAAAAATGCATTTATATGAATGGAAAATCCGGTGTGAAGGGCTGGTAAGGCTTCAAAATATAGGCCTGCTCACCACTCTCCTCTCTTTCTTTGCTTATGTCATGCTCTCTCTCTCTCTCTCTCTCTCTCTCTCTCTCTCTCTCTCTCTCTCTCTCTCTCTCTCTCTCTCTCTCTCTCTCTCTCTCTCTCTCTCTCTCTCTCTCTCTCTCTCTCTCTCTCTCTCTCTCTCTCTCTCTCTCTCTCTCTCTCTCTCTCTCTCTCTCTCTCTGGAGGGCGCGCGAGACGGCTGTGCCATGAGGGCATAGCAAGGGCGTACAGGAATATAAAATAAATGCTCAAGCTAAGCCTACTAGAACTAGATCCATAAAACTTTTTGCATGAAATTTCATGCATCCAGCTTTTCATGGTGTAAGAGTAGGTGCATCTTGATTAAGCAAACCAACTTGGGCTACAAATGACATTATTGTAAACATGGTAATAGAAAGCAATCTATCAATGACATTATCTAGCAAGAACTATGTTGTTTCTTCTCAAAGAAAAGCATAATTCTCATATGTATGACCTTTGTAAAAGTAGATTACCACTTATGTTTGAATGCTAACCAAACTTATTGACATAACTTTTATTTTGAAGTTATGTTGTGAATAACATTAAATGTTCACATAAAATTTCATATTATTTTTAATAAAATGCATGAAAAGAAACAAGAATAAATACAGGTTTGCAATCTACTCTATGACTAGGACATTTGAGTTAGGTCATCATGCATAGCGCGTGGACCAAATACTAGGACATCCCTACTACCTTCATTAATGCCGAACAATAGGTGCAATGACATGCACATATACATGACATACATTTGTACAATAGCCAAGATACTTAGTTTCTTTCTCTCAATGTGAAATGAGACTCGCATTAAAATGCCATGACTAAGCTAAGTGGTTCAACACCTTTTGATATGGCAAAAATTACCATAATAGTGCGAGTAGTACCTCCATCAGCATAGCCAATTATATGCCGGATAGGGCATATGTGGGATGCTAGAAGAGCAATGTAACCAAAGGAGCTCCCTAGCACTGCTAGACTAAAGTATCATTGACATGTTTGCATTTAGGAAAGTAGCAGTATTATGATCTATGTTATGTGACATGTCAACTGGAATTGGTTACACCTTTTTCTTTGCTAATTTTGCAAGTAATCAAATTCACATTAGATATGATAGATTAAACTTGGGACCAAGATAGGATTAATACTGTTCAATAGAATTTCAAAAATTTGCATAGCAAGGTAACACTAACAAATCTGCTACCATATTTCTCAAGATTCCTTTGGTCTCTAATAGTTTGTTTTTTATAGGAATTATGAAATCTTCTTCTCTATTTTGAAGGGGTGTAAGCATCAATGGCTTGTGTATCAAATTTTGGTGTGTCAATGAAGACTTTCTTTCCTCTACTTGAAGTTAGGAGCTTGACTCCAGTCCACAATAATCCACAAATGAGGACACACAAGAGAGCAAAAATACATGGCAAACATCTAAGATTAACAGACATACCCATCTATGGAGATCCTGCTTCTATACCCTCAACATTCAATTTAGAATTATATCTTTCAAAGATGGTCTAATTTTTCTATCTATTTGAATATCTCAGCTGAATTGGTTGCTATGTACTTCATCTAGTTGAGAGAGAGAGAGAGAGAGAGAGAGAGAGAGAGAGAGAGAGAGAGAGAGAGAGAGAGAGAGAGAGAGAGAGAGAGAGAGAGAGAGAGAGAGAGAGAGAGAGAGAGAGAGAGAGAGAGAGAGAGAGAGAGAGAGAGAGAGAGAGAGAGAGAGAGAGAGAGAGAGAGAGAGAGAGAGAGAGAGAGAGAGAGAGAGAGAGAGAGAGAGAGAGAGAGAGAGAGAGAGAGAGAGAGAGCTTTCTAGATCAATCACTATTCCTATTATCTCAATGTACGCTGGGGTTGTCAACATGGGTGGCATTTTCTTCCAAGATCTTGTGAGAGAATTACATGTGGCAAAGTTTTTGTGTGCATTTGTGGAAGAGAAGAGGCATATTATACCTGCACGCCAGAGGGTATGAGGGAAAGATAGAGACAAAGATAAAAAGATAAGAAAAGAGAAGTTTTATAATAGAGGTCAAAGGAAGTTGATAGAAGAGGTGAATACTAGGATTCTTGGCTATTCCAGCTCTAAGTCAGATACACTAAACATGGAAACAAATCTGATAATGCTTCTTGTTGGAGATTAAGCCCACAGTTGTCTCCTTGGTGAATGACTATTTCTATTTCAAGATTCTTCTTGCACGTTTATTGATCGTTGATCTAGGGTCAGGTGAAATCAACTTTGGTTCTACGTTTGCTCATCTGATACCTGTAGGAATCATAACTAAGACAGAACGTCTACAACGGGCTTCCGGTTGATCTCCATCCAAGGGTGACCAATCCTATCATATTTCAAGTTCAGATGTCAAGTTCAATAATTTGAAGATTATTGAAGATTTGGCCATATTCAAGAACTTCCACGAATTAGCATTTAGAACAACTCTGCAGAAATACACTAATTGTCACAACAATATGCGAAAATACACTAAGTGTCGCAACAGTTTGCGGAAATACACTAAGTGTCGCAACAATATGCAGAAATGAACTATGTTTTTAACAGTGTCAGATTTTTCGCATTTTTCCAAAATGCAACAGTGTCAGCTTTTTCGCATTTTCCCAAACTGTGACACTTCAGCATAGTTCAACAGTTCAACTATTTTTCAACACTGTCAACTTTTTCGCATTTCTCCAAAATGTGACAATGTCGACTTTTTCGTACTTTTCAAAAAAATGCGATGCTTGGCTCCAGCTCCTTCCTTTCAACTATTTTGAAGAAGTTAAACTGTTTTAAAGAAACTGCCTGATCAATTAGATAACAATAAACGAACTTTTAGGTTATTTATGCAAGTAAATAAGTTTCAAAGGCCTAAAAATCAAGTTGGAGATCGAAGGGTCCTTTTCCCACTAAATTCGAATTAAGGAGATAAAGGACCCTTGAATCTCTAACTTGACTTTAAGGCCTCTAAACATATTTACATGCATAGATAATCTAAAAGTCCCTTCATGGCTATCTAATTGATCAAATAACAATGTGATCATCGGGTTGGATTTACACACATAGGATGCCAAATCCTTCACACTTATTCACTACTATAAATCTCTAATTTAGCTAGGTGCATACTGATGTTGACTCTCCCACAATCCTCCAACAACATTTTGTGTAGACAAGCATTCATATTCCACCTCCAACTGTTCAAAATCCTCCTGTAAAAATTACAGCAAATAAGGATCCTAAAACACTTAAAATGATGAGGGAAACAATAGATTATGATTTCATAAGATTAGCACAAGTTGCACCATCAAAATCCATCAAAAATCTATGCTTGAACCTCACTAAATGGCCCAAATCCTTGAAGAAGGCTTCACACGTGTGAAAGTACGGCCTCCCACAGTCTGAGTACTGTACACCAGACCTACATTCAATCCTATAATCATTAGTAATCACAAGTACTCAAACAATTATGAACATAGAGAGCAATTGCACCATTATGAGAGAAAAATCATGAAATTGCTTGATTGATTTGGATGAGATATCATCACCTATATATACATGATCCATCATGGTTTTGGGCAGGTATGAGTAGCCCTAAACCTATCCCTAGTGCTAATTTTGGTGGATCTTTCGTCCCTACCAAGTTAAGGTTGGAATCTTGGAGATCCCTCAACAATGCAAAAATTACCAAAAATAGCTCCTATTTTTTCTCCCTTGTATCTAAGCATAATTTGGACTCATTCCAAAGGTTCTAACACTTAGAACATCCTTATGAATGGAATCCTATGCTATTTGGCAGGTGTGACAAGCCACATCATGACCATCTAACTATTTAAAAGTCATATGACCAAAACTAGTTAAGCTAGAATTGTGAATTTTTAACACTCCTCCTCACTATCTAGCTTGGTTCAATCATTGCTTTACTAATCACTCCAAGTGATGATCTGAACTTCATAAAAGGTGTCTTTTGAAGTGGTTTAGTAAGTAGATCAGCTACACATTCATTGCTTGGAACATGCTCCAAAGCAATCTCCTTGGCTTGCACCATTTCTCTCACAAAGTGATGGCATATCTCAATGTGCTTAGATCTTGCATGGAAGATTGGGTTAGATGCAAGGTGTTGGGCTGATATATTGTCATTGTAGATGATTGGTGCCTCCTCTGAATCCATGATCTTTAGCTCCACCAATAATCTCTTGATCCAAAGTACCTCCTTTGTAGTGGTTGTCAAAGCTTTGTACTCGGCCTCGGTTGAAGATAGAGATATAGTTTCTTGATTTTTTGAAAGCCATGAAACCACACCTTCTCCTATGAAAGTTGAATAGGCACTTGTTGATTTCCTATCCATCTTGTCCCCTGCAAAATCTGAATCACTAAATGCATGAAGGTTAATCACATCTCCTCTATATAGAATCCCAAAATCCAATGTACCCGAGATGTATCTTAAAATCTTCTTAGCCTTTTTCCAATGGATATTCAATGGCTTTTGCATGGATTGGCTCAACCTACATACACTAAAGCTAAGATCTGGTCTAGTTAGCGATCCACATTAAGGAACCTATAAGTTGCACCATATAGATATCCTCTTCCAAAAAACCATTCAAGAAAGCATTAGAGACATCCATTTGACATAGAATCCATCCAAAATGTGATGCAAGTGCAATGATTAGCCTTATTGTGACCATCTTGGCCACGGGTGCAAAAGTTTCGTCATAGTCTATCCCTCTCTCTTGAGCATAACCTTTTGCAACTAATCTTGCTTTATGTTTGTTAACACTCCCATTTGCATTCAACTTAAGCTTGAAGACACACTTGCATCCTATTACATTCCTTTGAGGTCTCTCAACAAGCAACCAAGTTTCATTCTCAATCAAGGCATCATACTCATCCAACATAGCTTTATACCATTATTTGGAGTTCAATGCATCTTCAACATTAGATGGTTCTTCAAAACTAGATAAAGCATAAGAAGTGGATGAGATACCCTCAACTTGATGTCCTTTGCCTTGATATGTGAGCCTTGATGGCTCCACTTTTGCCCTTGAAGATCTCCTTGGTGTGATAGGCGGGTTTGGTGCTTGCTCCTCTATGAGGTCCTCCTCAAAACCAAGATCTTGCTCCTCGGCCATCTTCTTCTTGATTGTTGGAGCACTTGAGCTTCTTCAAGCATATGCATATGATGTTCATCAAAGATGACATCCCTTGAAACAACAAATTTGTTTAAGGATGGGAGATGGACTTTGTAGCCCTTGCTTGAGGTTGCATATCCAAGCATGATCCCTCTTGTGGAAGATGGATCCTCCTTGATTCTTGTTTCCAATGGCACATGCACATAACATATACACCCAAAAACTTTCAAGTGATTAAGATTGGGTTTCTTTCCATACAACATCTCATAAGGAGTTTTGCCTTCAATTGCTTTGCAAGACACCCTATTCATCAAGTAGTTTGCACATACAAGAGACTCACCCCAAAAGGATTTGGGCAAACAAGCATCTAATCTTAAAGCCTTAGAACATTCACATAATGTTCTATTCCTTCTTTCAGCAACTCCATTTTGTTGAGGAGTGTAAGGACAAGAAGTCTCTTTCTTGATCCCTTCCTCCTCACAAAAGGCCTTGAACTCATTGGAGATGAATTCTTCACCATTGTCACTTCTAAGAATCTTGATGCTATGATTATGATGCTTTTCCACAAACAACTTGAACTTTACAAAAGTATCAAATACTTGAGACTTGAAGGAAAGTAAGAACACCCAACAATATCTTGAGTAGTCATCAATGAAGGTTAAAAACATGGATGAACCTCCATTAGATTTGGTGCTAGCAATGTGCACATCCGAGTGTATGAGCTCAAGAGGATGAGATGACTTTGTGATGGAGTTAGGAAACACCTTCTTATGTGCCTTGGATAAGGCACAAGATTCACAAACCTTTTCTTCCTTCCCAATAGACCTTGGTAGGCCTAAAGCATACTCCTCCTTGATCATAGCCTCCATGGAACCCGAGTTGACATGTCCAAGTCTTTTGTGCCATAAAGTAAAGGTAGATATCTTGCTCTTCTCGGCCAACATGACAACATTAGTATCCACAAATGCATCCAACTTATAAAGTTTGCCAAGTCTAGTGTTCTTAGCCACTATCTTACCCTTCTTCTTGATGAAACATTCATTTGAAGCAAAGTCAACATTGAAACCATTGTCTACCATTTGGCCAACACTTAGTAGATTCTTTGTTATTGTAGGAATGTACAAAACACCTTCTATGTTGATCTTTTTGGAAGATTCTAAGCAAAGGGGAATGCTACCAACTCCTTCAATCTTACAAGCTTCATCATTTGCTGTATAGCTAGACTTTATAGGTCCATCATAAGATAAGAGAGAAGAGAAAAACTCCCTTTTACTAGTCATGTGTGAACTAGCACCCGAGTCAATCCACCAAGGATCTTCTCCTTTGAAGCTTGTTGAAGAAAATATGGACATCATGAGAGAGTCCTCATGTGAACTCTCATCCTCCTCCTCTTTGCTCATGTTGGCTTGGCTTTGATCTTGCTTCCTCTTGAAGCATTCCGAGGCATAATGCCCCATCTTGCTACAATAGTAGCACTTCACCTTTGATTTGTCCTTCTTGACTTTGGTGGTTGATGGAGATGCCTTTGAGGGTCCTTCTTGATCCTGGATGAGATATCATCACCTATATATACATGATCCATCACGGTTTTGGGCAGGTATGAGTAGCCCTAAACCTATCCCTAGTGCTAATTTTGGTGGATCTTTCGTCCCTACCAAGTTAAGGTTGGAATCTTGGAGATCCCTCAACAATGCAAAAATTACCAAAAATAGCTCCTATTTTTTCTCCCTTGTATCTAAGCATAATTTGGACTCATTCCAAAGGTTCTAACACTTAGGTCTACTTGAGAACATCCTTATGAATGGAATCCTATGCTATTTGGCAGGTGTGACAAGCCACATCATGACCATCTAACTATTGACAAGTCATATGACCAAAACTAGTCAAGCTAGAATTGTGAATTTTTAACACCTCCACCATCTTGTCCATCTAATCTTGTAGCTTGTCAACAAGTCCACATTTGATTCCACTATTTACAAAATCATATCTTTCCCTTACTTTGAAATAATTTTGAACTAGCATGGTTTATCGTCTTTGGAAAATGTCAAATAATCCTTTTGTAGATTATGCTCCTGAAGGTCTTGATCATCAACTTCCTCTTTCTTTTTCTTCCACTTCGATTTTTGAAGGAAGTGCTGCAGTTTCCAAGTTTTTTGTCGGCAAGTTCCTTGAAATGTATGTTTGATTTTGAGGTTGTTGTACCTCATCATTTTCTTAATTTTGGCTTACTATGCTGCTGGCATGGTGATCAATTATAGTACGACTGGCGCTCTGTGATTGTTCAGCTTTCACAATCATCACATCTACAGTAGAAGTCGATGGTGTCACCAACGTTCTTCAACCTAACAACATCATCATTCTTCAATAACTGAAAATGGCGGCATAAAAAAGATATATGAGGTTTGCACAAAATGTTGTTGGAGGATTGCGGGATATCAACATCGGTATGTATGTAGCTAAATTAGAGATTTATAGTAGTGAATAAGTATGAGGGATTTGGCATCCTACGTTTGTAAGTCCAACCCAATGATCACATTGTTATTTGATCAAATAGATAGCCTTCATGGGACTTTTAGGTTATCTATGCATGTAAATATGTTTAGAGGCCTAAAAGTCAAGTTAGAGATTCAAGGGTCCTTTCTCTCTTATCTAGCTAAATTAGAGATTTATAGTAGTGAATAAGTGTGTGGAATTCGGCACCCTGCGTGTGTAAGTCCAACCCGATGACCACATTGTTATTTGATCAATTAGATAGCAATAAAGGTACTTTAACGTTATTTATGCATGTAAATATGTTTAGAGGCCTAAAAGTCAAGTTAGAGATTCAAGGGTCCTTTCTCTCCTAGATTCGAATTTAGTGGGGAAAGGACCCTTCAATCTCTAACTTATTTTTTAGGCCTCTAAAGCTATTTACTTGCATAAATAACATAAAAGTACTTTTATTGCTATCTAATTGGTCAAATAAAAATGTGGTCATCGGGTTGGACTTACACACGCAGGGTGCCAAATTTCTCACACTTATTCACTACTATAAATCTCTAATTTAGCTAGATACATACCGATGTTGATATCCCGCAATCCTCCAACAATATTTTGTGCAGACAGGCATTCATATTCAACCTCCAAATGTTCACTATCCCCTGCCATCTTGTCCATCTAATCTTGTAGCTTTAGATTTTTCTACTTGGTTGTCAACAAGTTCACATTTGATTCCACTATTTACAAAATCATATCTTTTCCTTGACTTTGAAATATTTTTGGACTAGGATGGTTTATCATTTTTGAAAAATGCCGAATAATCCTTTTGTAGATTATCCTCCTGAGGGTCTTGATCATCAACTTGCTCTTTTATTTTTTCCACTTCAATTTTTGAAGGAAGTGCTGTAGTTTCCAAGTTTTCTGCTGAAAAGTTCCTTGAAATGTATGTTTGATTTTGAGGTCGTTGTACCTCATCTTCTCCTTGACTTTGGCTTTACTATGATGCTGGCATTGTAATCAATTATAGTACGACTGGCGCTCTGTGATTGTTCTGCTTCCACAATCATCACATCTAAAGCAAAAGTCGATGGTGTCACCAATGTTCTTTGTCCTAACAACATCATCATTCTTCACTAGCTGAAAATGGCGGCATAAATAAGATATATGAGGTCTGAATGATGCATATTTATAGTTTTTCAAATAAATAAAGGCTCGATAAGAATAAGATAAGCAACATCAAGCATTCGCCATAAGCAATCACCATAGAAGGCAAAAGAAGAACACGCACTCTCACTCAACAATCGATCACCTATCTCATACTGAATGTAAAATGTACAAATAAATCTTGAACTCTGATAGAGAGAGAAAACCTAGAAGTAGACTACTAAACTATTCTACGGCTAGTTACAGTTGATAACAATAATAAAGTACATCGTGAACAGTAACAATAAAGTGTAACAATGAGGGTTATTATTGATTTGTAACACTCTCTCTCAATGATAAAATTACATTCTTTTATTCCTAATAGAGTACGAAACGTTTCAAATTTACATTTACCTAATGACTTAGTAAAAATATCTGACACGTGATCTTCAGATTTAGAAAAAACAAGATCAATGGCTCCATCAAGAATTTTCTCTCGAACAAAATGATAATGTATTTCGATGTGTTTGGTTCGCGCATGTAGAACTGGCTTTTTGGTGAGGTGAATGCAGCTTTGATTGTCACAAGATATAGTTGTTATGTACCATAACTGTACGCCTTTCAGTGACAGAAGGGGCATGACGCAGAACTGGAGTTTTCGACGTTTTTTGGTGCCACGCGATCACTAACTAGCTCTATAGGACAACCAAAACGTGTAATAATGTTTTTGTAAAGAAAACGCGCAACAGTCTTTGCGTTGGCGTCTTTTGTTGCCCGAGCCTCAACTCATTTAGTGGCGTAGTCTATGGCTATTAGGATATAACGAGCTTGGGTGTATTTCGCCGCTGGGCTAATTGGTCCAACAAAGTCTATTCGCCATTTATGGAAGGCTTCGTCTTCTAAAATGGGAGTCAAAGGTGTGAAGTCTGCTTTCATATTTTTCTTAGCTCGTTGACAGACATCACATGTTTTAATAACAGCCCTTCCCTCCTTTGTGTGTGGTTGTGGATAGTAGAGTGGATTGGTTTTCCTGCTTTCCTAGAGTGGATTCGTTTCATTTCTTGTTTGTGGATTAATGTAGGAATCAACATTTAGGTAAACTAAATAGGCTGGGTTTGTCATGTAATTCTTGCATATCCCCTTACAACCTTGTTCTTGATGTTCTTGGGATGTCCAATAATCAAAAGACTGGTTGGTTTCTTGATTCTTGGACTTCTGAAATGCTACTAGAATAGTTTCTTGTTTCAGTTCTGTGGATTAATGCAAGTGTAGTATGTTTAGGATCTGATTTCAAATTCATTTTTGCAGCAGTAAAGTAGGATTTTAGTCATTGTTCAACAATTTTGCATGCTGATCTAATGGTAATGTTTAATATGCAACCATACATAAATTTTGTATCTTTAGCCATCCAATTACATCAAACAAAACTGTCTTGCAAATTGAGAATATTAGTTGAGCTCTTAGGAGACACAAATGCGCAATCATCGTTTGGCTTGTCATCAATAGCTTCATCATCTAACAACCTAATTCAATCACAAATGCCTATAGTGACAACACTCATGTGAAGGTAGGCACATGAACCACCAAAAGGCAAAAGCCATAGCTCTAGGGAAGAGAAGCTCTCAAATCTCATAATTTCACCACTATCACACATTTGCAATCTCCAAAACATTGATTGATTATCGACAACTTGATTTTCCTTGCCCTTGAGAACTTCAATAACAAAATCATTAGCTTGTTGTTGATGCTCAGAGGTGTTAACATTCAGTTTATAGTTTATATTAAAAAGTTATATGTATTTTAAAATTTTCTGTTTTAGTTTTTATTTATGTATGTAACTTTTTTTTATAGGTGTACTTCACATTGTTATTAGAACTTTTGAAACTAAACTACTCAAATTTTAACATTCCTTTCAAATAGTATCTTCTATTTTAAATTCAAAGAGCTATTTGTCTAGGCTTTAATCAATAACATAATGTTAGTGCATTGATTTTGATTTTTCAAAAACATAACAAGTTTGTCAATTTATTATTCTTGAATTAACTTATGTTAAGATATAAAAAGTTATTATTTCGCACTTAGTCTATTAAAAAAACAAATGAACATTGTCTATTTTATTTAATCAGTTTCTTTTGTAGATTATGTATAAAGAATATATTTTATTGGGAAGCTTTAATTTTTTCAATGATTTATAGCAAAACTAATAAAAGATTTTAAATTTTCTAGAAAATATATATATAATGTTAATGTTAAACTATAATTTTTATAAATATGCAATTCTAAGAAAATACCATAGAGTTTGTTCTATTCTTGACTTGATTACATTTGTTTCTTTAGAATGTAATAAAAAATTGACAAAATAAGTAGTTTATACATTTGTTAGATCTTAACAAGAAAACTCAATCAATGAGATAAGAAGTCATTAATAAAAAATGAGATTTAATTTTAATGTACTAATCTGATAATATAAATATATTTGTGTGTCACATTTGTGCCTATGCATTGGGTAGGAGGATGCACCCATGGTGGCATGGGTGGATGGCATGGGTGCATCCTCCCACATGAAAATCTTTTACTTAAAAAATGTGGAATAGAATCATTTATGCATGGAGTAGGATGCATGACATAGTATGCATCCATTTGGTAGGCCCCCCCAAAACTTTCATGGTGAATGGTGTTCAACAAAAGGGCAAGTATATACTTTCATGGTGAAAGGTGTTAAACAAAAGGGACTTTCAATATCAAAGATTTCACTAAATTTGAAGGGCCCTCTAAGGATTTTTTAGATTAAGTGACTTTTCACTGGAAAAGTTAAAATAAAATGCATTACTATGAATGGAAAATCGGGTGTGAAGGGCTGGGAAGGCTTCAAAATATAGGCCTAGTCCCCATTCTCCTCTATTTCTCTCCCTATGTCTCTCTCTCTCTCTCTCTCACTCTCTCTCTCTCTCTCTCTCTCTCTCTCTCTCTCTCTCTCTCTCTCTCTCTCTCTCTCTCTCTCTCTCCAGGGCGCGCGAGACGGTTGTGCCATGAGGGCATAGGGAGGGCACGAGGGGAGGGCACGCCAAGAGAGAGCGTCGGGAGGGTGTAGGGCGGGCTTGGGGAGGGGGCACAAGGAGGGCAAAGGGAGCGCATGCGGGGTGGATGCAAGGGCGGATACGTGGGGAGGGCGCAGGGAGGCGTGCAAGGGAGGGGACATCGGGAGGGCTCTCTCTCTCTCTCTCTCTCTCTCTCTCTCTGTGCGCCACACATGCCCCTGCACACACACACACACACACACACCATCGGCCGCCCGCCATCATCGGTGGGCACACTTTGCTAGGATATGTGTGTGTGTGTGTGTGTGTGTGTGTGTGTGTGTGTGTGTGTGTGTGTGTTTAGAAGTTAGTTGTTAGTTGTTATGTTAGTAATTTTGGCATAAACAAGTGAGAAGTGGCAAGTTTCTTTCCAAACTTTTATGAAATGAAGATTATGCCTTTTTCCATGAAATTATGCATTTTTTTTCCGCTTATGATTTCGCTTTTGTTTTTGCTTTCGAGTATATTAGTTCTTATGTGAAAAGTGTGTATACAATAAATTAAAATATAAAATTCAATTTTAAATTGTACTCTTTCTTTATATTATATAATTATCAACATATATTTTTTGGTTTCTCTTGGTCAATGTAAAAGAAATTTGTTTTTTTTGGAATCAGTCTTTTTTGTTGTATAATCGTTAGCTTTAAATATTTCTTGACACTTCGAACATTTATTGACTATGAAAAGTTGGTACTTTCTCCTACATTTTTGCATGGAAGTTGATAAAGTACATGTTGTATTCGTCATTCTTTGCACTCCAGTGTCTTCTTATAACCTACAAGAATATAAAATAAATGCTCGAACTAGATCCATAGAACTTTTTGCATGAAATTTCATGCATCCAGCTTTTCATGGTGTAAGAGTAGGTGCATCTTGATTAAGCAAACCAACTTGGGCTACAAATGACATTATTGTAAACATGGTTATAGAAAGCAATCTATCAATGACATTATCTAGCAAGAACTATGTTGTTTCTTCACAAAGAAAAGCATAATTCGCATATGCATGAACTTTGTAAAAGTAGATTACCACTTATGTTTGAATATTGACCTAACTTACTGACATAACTTTTATTTTGAAGTTATGTTGTGAATAGCTTTAAATGTTCACATTATATTTCATATCATTTTCAATAAAATACATGAAAAGAAACAAGAATAAATACAGGTTTGCAATCTACTCTATGACTAGGACATTTGAGTTAGGTCATCATGCATAGCGCGTGGACCCAATACTAGGACATCCCTACTAACTTCATTAATGTCTAACTATAGGTGCAATCACATGCACATATACACATTAGAGGAGTTCCAAGGCCCAAAAGGGCTGTCTAAGAAATGCCACATAAGAGAGAGAAAATCGTCGGATTTTAAAACCCTGACCAAGTTTTTGGTCTGCCGCACAACTCCGATGACTTGACCTCACTAGTAACATATGTAGTTAACTGGAAGTTGGGTAGCCGCAACGCGTGGGGTCCATACTTCAAGATTCTATTTTCTACCATTAACTAACATAACTTCTCATGTAAATGCAAATCGTATTGCACATCAAAGTTTTCTTTCCATCTACTCAAAGCGTTCACATCAATGGAAAACAGTCTTATCGATCTGAAAATCATGGCAAAATACTTTGAATATTTTGGATCACAATGAGCGCCAACGTGAATCTAAATTTTTGCAATTATGAAAATACGGAGTGTGTTGGATCAAATGGAGCGGCAAGGTTATTTCAAACTTTTGCAATTTCAACACACATCTATTGAAAAAATATTTTGCTTATTTTGCTTATAACTGTAAAGCTTTGATTTTGCATATAAAGCAAGAAACATGGAGTGTGATGGATCAAAAAGAGCGCCAAGGTCATTTCAAACTTTTCCAATTAATTTTTTTAGTAGCATACAAGATATATAACAAGCTGATTTTCTACTAGATTAATCTATCGATTATTAAGATGTCTAAATATCATCTCCATATTGATCTTCGCACAGAATATGCTCCACTGTCGAGAAAAAATCTGAAAGGATCCACCTTACCAGCTTATCAAAGGATGGAAGATAGGAAACATTGTGATCTATGGGTTGATGGAAATTTGTATCCAATCGATCCAAGCTCAATGCAACATCCAAATTTTAGATCGGTCACACAACTCATTCTGTTTTTGTGTGAAGGACACAATGGTCTATTGGGTTATTGTGAAAGATTGAAAAGTTATGGCATTAGTAATTCAATGACAAAAATCCATTGTTTGGAAAATATGTTGAATGGTTTGCTTACTGACTACCGAGAAAAAGAAACTTTTTTTTTGCATACAAAAGAAGAGAATGAAATCTTGAAGATAGATAATTCTCGTTTGCAAGATATTACATTAAACCTTAACCAAGAAACTGACAATATGAAACTAATTGTACAAACATTGCGTACCTCATCTTGTCAAATAAATGTAGAAGTAAACACATTACGGAAGAAAATACTGAACAATAAGCGAAAAAGAGTTATTTTAGAAAGTATTGACGAGCTTTCAACAAGTGGGGGTCAACGAAAAAAAAGAATATATGCTTTCAAGTACGATTATGTTTCAAACTATTCATGTGTTTTGTTTCATCTAGCACTCAATGGTTGTGAATTGTTTTTTTTTCTGAATCTTATTTTTCTTTTGCAGATCAGCTTTAGTCACCAATGAAAATATGAAAGACAAGGACATGATTGGAAAGTCTTTGAGTGCAGTACTTACAGCCAAGTCAACGGCGAGTCTACTTGGAAATCAACGATATTCTCGAATCCAGTCCAAGATTGTAGAGGCCCTTATGGGTGAAGTCGGCAAGATCATTGACCGAAAATTGATACAAGGAGCATGTGGTTATTCTGGTATTAGCAGGGATGCATATGACACAATGTTTAAAATTATCAAAGAGCATTTAAACAAGTACATATAAAAATATTTCCTATTCCCCGGCCCTTTCAAATCAAATTAGAGAGGGATGTGTTAAACAGGGGTTTGCAAAACATCATTGGTATTCCTTACCATATAAATGAAATTTATAACTCAAAACATGGCACTTTGTCATATGATTCTACCAACAATATGTTTGTAGATCTGAATCATTTACTGAGATTTATTGTAAAGTTTTATGGACTCACAAATGAAAGTGTTGAAAAATTGATATTAGTTCTTAAGTTAGATGAATCAGAAGTAATAGAGGGACAAAAGCTGGAAAGGGTTAGTGTTACAATTATTAGTGGAGCATTAAGAAATACGATAAAATCGGAGAGTCTTGATTTCAGTGTGCAGTCCGAAAATAATATTTGGTGGTTGGCAGCTTTCCAGGTTTAAATCTATTCTATTGAGTACTAGCATCTAATTCATTTCAAGAATTAATGGATTTGTGTTTTAAGCTAATATTGTTTTGTTATTATATGTCTGAGTTAAATTCTCCTAAAATAGTTCATGATTTTGTGTTTCAAATAGGTTTTAAAAGAAGATCCTGACATTCTATTTTGGATTTTTAGTAAAACAGAATATCCAGAAATAATTAAGAATCATATGAGCGACACACCACTCAATGTTCCTAGAATAGGTGATTTTAAGGCGGAATGGCATTTGGTTGGAGACCTAAAGTCGTTGAAGTGCATGTTCAACGTCTCACATGGAGCAAATTCAAAACATCCATGTCTCTATTGCATGAAAACTACACATGACATGTCGAAGAGCATGAGAGTTTCAAGGGATATAGAAGATCCGACTTGGAAACCAATTTTATCGATTCCGCTTAAAAATGTTCACATTTGTACACTACATGGAGAGGTTAGAATTATCAAAATTCGCTTGGAATACTAAGCCAGAGTCATTAGCCAAAAAGGCAATAGCTCGATTGGAAGAAGTTTTATCAAAAGCAGGACTTCATAAAAATCATTCCGGAAAACCAACTAAAATCTAGTACTCAATTTGGATAGATGTACTCAATGCCACAAAGGATTTTGAAGAAAAAGGAACAACGAGGATTGACAAAGCTTGACAACATGGTCAAATTGCTCAGAAAAGATAAACTATCTGATACTCATGTCCTACTAATTGAGAAATCAACAATTGAGTTTGTGGATGCAGTAAAAGACGCCTGGGGTGAAGATCATATTACGCATTATATGGAAAATCTTTTTTCAATGTAACTAAGTCTTTGATTTATAATCTCATTGCACATATGCTAAATTTAAAATGATTAATATGACAATATTTGTATCTCTGATATTGCAGCACATCTTACGACAACATGCATCATTTTTTGCAAAAACTTATGGCAGTCTAAGTATTTGGTCATCACAAGGAATGGAGAAATCACATTGGCAAGCCAGAGCAGCATTTCATCGAAATACACAACACGGTGGAACATCTCAAAAAAATAGTTACATCATCTAGCTATTTCAATGGTTCTACAGGCGTATTCAAATCCGATATAGAACTAGAACAACAAATTATCAGAAATTCAGAAAGGCGTGCAAATTTATAGACGAAAATAATATTGATGCAAGACTCAACCCATAGTAATTTTCATGATATTAGACGAAAAAAGTATATGTATTATATCGCATCATTTGTAGTACAATGCAAGGCAAAATCATTGTTTCTCTTTGTCTTTAATGGTCAGCTTTGCTGTGTGGTCATGAAGAAATTTTTTTCTATCATATGGATCTAGAAAATCGATTGATCTTCTTTTGCTCAAGTCAATCTATCCAGAGAAAACAGCTGAGGAGAAAGACCTTTTCGGAACTTTCTCAGCTAAATAGCCAAATAGTTTTATGGCAATGTCTCTCTTTGCAAAAATAATTTTATATGTATCCGGAGGGTATTTATGCCCGTTCGAGAAATAGGATAACGCTTTGATTGCCATTATTATTGTCGCAGCATCCGAAGAAAATTTGCTATGATGAATGCAAATCTCTTTATTTACAAAGCACTTCAAATAATTGGACAAGGATGAATCCCTTTGTCGTGATCCTTGGCCTTCCCTCAAATATCCCTGCCTTGTTGCAAAGGCATCCACCTCAACGATAGCCTGTAAAATACGAGCAAAGGTCACGTGTCTTGAAAAACAAAATAACTATATTTGAATAAAAATCTCATTAAGATATAACCAGATTTACCTACCAGATCACGCTCATCAGCTTCAATAAGTGCAGTAGTATGTAGATCATGACCAGCAACAATGGTCGTCGAAGCACTGGATGGACTAGTTTTCGAAGACTGTGACACATATCTGTTTCGGATTTTCAAAAATTCCTTCTCACCGGGCAAATTTGCCTGGTATGCCCTACTTTCAAACATGAATGACTGCAGTGCTTCAGTCTCATCCATCCATTCATCTTCGTCTTTGTAATCAATAGAAGCACATAGATCATCATCACCGTTGAGATCTATGAAGTCCCCGAATTATTTGATGAAATTAGACAAAATTGATAATATTTTGTCCTCCCTCAGATCAAGAACATCTCCAACATCATTCAGTGAGAGGTATGCGACACTATTCATGTAATACACTGGCAAATCGAGGAGAGTCTTGGTTTTGTCATATGGATTCACGTCAGATAAGGAAGAAATGGACAATGCACGAGACTCGGCTGGGTCGTACATTGATGCCTCCTCGTCAGCACCCAAGACGTCATCAACAATAGTTGACTCTGATATCACTAAATCAGTTGATGATGAGGCACCCTCAATGCTAAGCCTCAAAGTTCTTGCCTCCTCAGGAATAAGAGCAGAAAGATAAAACACAAAGCCCATGCCTTCCTGCAAAAAATGACATGATCGATTGTGCTGGTCACAATGGACCACACGTTTAAAATCACTCACGATTTTCATGAATCATCGGTTGTGGCTTTGCTTTGAAGATGGTTGGGCAAGTACTAGGTCATGGAAATGGATGAATCATAGATTATACATTATCAACATAGACTAATTTAGACTATCATAATACTCTTTCTAAAACACTGGAAAATAGGATTTATGTTCTGATCCAAACCTCTCAATATCAAAAGACATATTGAAATACGTCTTATAGTGACCCGTGGGTCCTCAAAGACGCGATAGACCTCGCCGTCCATGGTTGAGGGACATCAGGGCCTTGAAGAGGAGCACCAAACTTCTGATCTCGAAAGCAACCTTCTACCGGGCTGTGAGGGAGGTTACACAAGATATGACCACCCATTTTTCCTATGCAGTGAGGTGGAATATCACTGCATTGGAGGCCCTCCATACTGCATACGAGGACTTCCAGACAAAATTGTTTGAGGATTCGATGATGTGCTCCATTCATGCCAAGAGGGTGACACTGATGCCCAAGGACATGTTTCTTGTCATGAGGCTTTGAAACACCTATGACAGTATTTTTAAGTTTGGATTCACACAGAGGCAAGTTCCTCTTGAAAGGGGGCCTGTCCTGTTGAATTTCACACGTGTGGACTGTCCACTACATGTACTTGTGATCTCCTAAGGTGTGTAGATGCACCAAGATCAAGACTAGATTGAGATTCAAGATCAATCTTGAATCCTATGGCAAAAACACACTACTACATGCATTCAATCACTTCCAACTCTCACTCACACGTGTGGGAAGTATTCAAAAAATAATCTAAGTAAAAACAAGCTGCTCTCCTCGGGTAGAGAGAGAAAATGCATCATGAGCTCTCGGGTAGAGAGAGAAAGTTAGAAATTCAATAACTCACAAAATCCATGAAATCACCAAATCAATTAGCTTCAAAATGAGGAATACAATGATACTCCTAGGTCCACGAGCTACCACTATGCTTAACTATGATTGGATCATATTTTGTCACCTCTTGATCCTATTGGATCATTGATCTATGCACCTCTTAATTCTATTGGACTATATTCAAGCACACCTCAATTTCCTATTGGACCTCACAAGGTTCCACCTCTAAATCCTATTGGACCTCTTGGAATTCATCAAACAAAAACTTTACACTTGTCTACACTCTAATTAGCAATTGTTTAGTCTCTTACTCTATTTTGGCTCAATAGATGGCATTACAAGTGGAAATGCATAATTTGCCATCTATGCCAAATTTATTCCTATCAACATCCTACACCTAGATGCTTGATGTAAAAAACATAAGACCCCTATATCTAACATAGAGAATCTTTTTCAATTCTTCACACTCCTCCTAAAAAATTATCTATGAAGATTTGAGCATTGATCTTGATATAACTCCAAGATTAGATCTATGCTTGATGAAAGCACTTTTGCTCAAAGGCTTGGTGAGTAGATTGGCAATACAAGAGGACGAGTTGACATGCTCCAAATAGATTTCTCCTCCAATAAGATTTTCTCTCACAAAATGGTGTGCCACTTCTATGTGCTTGCTTCTTGCATCAAATATGGGATTATTGGCAAGAGCTTGGGCCGAGATGTTATCACACTTGATCATTGGTAGATCATCCTCCTTGATGCACTTTAGTTCCATTAATAACCTCTTGATCCAAAGCACTTCTTTGGTAGTTGTAGTGAGTGCTTTGTACTCGGCCTCACATGAAGAGAGAGATATAGTATCTTGCTTTTTGGAAACCCACATATTAGATTGCCTCCAAGAAAGATAGTGTATGAACTAATAGACTTTCGATCCATCTTGTCACTTGCAAAGTCCGAATCCGAGTAGCCAATAATGGATAGATCTTCACTTTTATAGAGTAGACCATAATCACAAGATGAAGATACATATCTTAGAATCCTCTTGGCCATCTTCCAATGATGGATCTTAGGATCTTGCATAAATTGACTCAATTTGTGCACACAAAAACTAAGATCGGGCCTAGTAATGGTAAGCCAAATCAAGGAGCCTACAAGACTCCTAGAAAGTGTGATGTCCTCAAAGGATCTTTCATCACCTGGACCTCTTGGAATTCATCAAACAAAAACTTTACACTTGTCTACACTCTAATTAGCAAGTGTTTAGTCTCTTACTCTATTTTGGCTCAATAGTGACATTACAAGTGGAAATGCATAATTTGCCATCTATGCCAAATTTATTCCTATCAACATCCTACACCTAGATGCTTGATGTAAAAAACATAAGACCCCTATATCTAACATAGATAATCTTTTTCAATTCTTCACATGTCCCACCCCGCAAAAAGAGAAAGTAAGCACAGCCCAAGCGTTCGCAACCCAAGCCCAAGTCTCCCAGCTCTTCACCCTCACCTCCTCCCACTAGAAAAGATCTGGCTAGTACATTCGCAATTCCACTGGTTCAGAGTCCTCCCGTAATCCCTGATCTTCAACTGCACGATTCTCCTTCTATACATGAGGATGACCTAAATACAGAGAGGTACATTGATTTTGACCTGTATATAGCCAAGAAAATAAATGATCTCGGAGGGGAGTTTATGTTTTGTATAAATGATATTAATTTTGCAATGCATATCAAAGACCCGCATTGTAGGGAGCTAAAAGAGAAGACCTCCTATATCTCAGACACAGTAGTTGAATCTGCTTGTGCATAATATGTACATAAATATACATATACAATCACGAAGGAGATTTTTGTTGTATCTCCATTTTTTGGGCATTTGTTGAATAAAGAGAGAAAAGCTAGAAGGCTCCTCAGGCACACTAGCAAGGAGGCATCAATGTTCACCATCCCATACTGTTCAAAGTAAGATAGTTTCTTCTTGTAATATATGTTTTCTGTAATATTTGTCTTTTGGAAACTCTTATAGATTCTAGTAATTCATTGCTTGTCTCTTTCTGGCAGCAAACATTGGAGTGTGCACGTCATATCCATGAAAGTGGATTCGACTGGAAGCTGCACACCTGTGTGCATGACAATGAATTCTTTGCATGCCACCCATTCCATGGTTAAATCCATGTACAAAAGGATGGTGGAGCTATTGCCCAGACCGGATGGGCTGATTGTAAATACCAACATAGAGGTTGTTGATGCAAAGGTAAAAAGAATCTTTTTACGTATTTTATTTGCATGATGGCATGTAGTTTAGAAGTATATTGAATTATAATTTAACAATTTTTCGTTGTGATTTCTCAGTCTTCGCAACAAGACAATGCTTTCAGCTATGGATGGTATTCAATCTGGAATGTTAAATCGTTCTTGGATTGGTATATGGTGCAACCTCTAGATGCTAGTATCCGTGAGGTATTTTTTTCAATGTTCCAGTATCCTGATGATATATTGTTAACTTTGTGAATTTATATTTTTTAAAACATTGGCTAATACATACATACACTCGATATTTTTTCTTGCAGTTCCAATGTCCTGAGGTATCAACAAATGTGATTAATCAGTATCGACATGAAATGCTGGAAATTTTACTATCGTGTGCAAGGCCCTAAAAGCATGAAGGTGCCTCGGATGAACCTGCCAGGGGATTCGGATGAGGTTACAGTGCTCGAGGATATGCCTCAGGCACCTTTGATTGAAATGTAAATATTGTCACATAAGTTCCGACAGACACATAGAAATATATCATCACATGATGATCCATAGAACAATAGATAGGCAAATAGAAAGTGGGCTATTACTGAATGCCACAAATATATTATATCTTTTTCAAAAACAATGTACAGTTTTCAAAATACTAAATACAAATTGTTCGATGAAATCTTGAAGTCATTTGCGACTTCTTTGTATTCTTTTTTTTTTGAAAAAGTACATTGATGTTGCTCGTCTATCATCCCAATGTTTATGCGTTTCAACAATTTCTGCGCTTCTATTTAAGTCCTTGCACTCTATGCGACTTTCTTGTCTTGGACTTACCTGTACATCAAAGAAACTTGTTAAACAATATCAACATTGAGATTATGTTAAATGGAATATTGCAATACCGAAAACACTGAAACATGTTTAAATAAAATCATTGAAAGTCATTTCAAATGTGTACTAAAATAAATACACGTACACCTACCAATCTCTCGTTGACTCAAAAACAGAAGTGTTTAGGAATATCATATTGCAGCAATGTAAGCTCTGATCGAGTGTCCAATCTTCTTCCACCTCAATTGTTGTAAGAGTAGAATTATTTTTCCTCACTTGGATTTCTATTTGATCTTGATAATTCACTGTAAAATCCTGATCCAATGCTTTCCATCCATTGCCAACTTTGGACCAAATTCTATAGTAAAATGTTAAAGAAAGCACTTGTTTTTCTATAAGATATCTAAATTTCATTGACAATCTATTAACTATGCACTCGATATTGCCATTACTCTTTTTATCCCAATGATCATCAAGGAGGCTTGATAACATATTGTCTGTTAAATCACTACAAATAAACATTTTCACTATTCTATGAATATTACATTCAAATCAACAAAAATTGCAATAGGCAAAGACCAGTGCAATCTATTGTTTTTTGAACCTGTGCTACATTTCATACAGTTTTGAATGTCCATAAAAAACCTTGATCAGAAGCTCTCTGCTATGGTGAAATCTAGAGGAATCCATTCTTTTTTTGAGAAAGAAGGTAATGATATCGCCTCTAATTTTTCACCTAAACTGGATGGTGTGTAAAATGAATCATAGAAGAAAATACAAGAATCCAAAGGTGATCTCGTGGAGCGGTTCTTGTATTGCAGAAGACCAATATCAGAATGAATAACATCCATGATGCCGACAAGGGATTGTATAGGTTGCCATTCGATTATGCTTGATGGATACAAATCTGCACAAATCCATAAAATTATATGTCATTTAAGTACTCAGATACACGTCTAAATGATTAATGCAAAGCTCAAAGCAAAAAGTTCTCCAAAACTTACAATTGCATTTGAGTCTGTCATTTGAACTTACGCCTTCCACTCCAATTTCCTTATGCATGTAGACATAATCCATATTTGATTTTCTCTTTTTACCAAAAATACCTCTTGATGAGGGATGCATGAGAACCCAGTGAAATTTTCGATAGATACGTGGTATCCAAGAGCCATCCGAGTCTTTTTCATTACAAATAGAAACTGAGACAATATTGCTTCGTGGTCTGTGGCTTCCGGAAGCCATTGTACAGCTAAAAGAAGATGAACAATAGAGTCTGAAACAAAATATAGCTGAATCAGTGTAAAAATAAATAACCAAATTTGTAATAAATGTTGGCGGTCTTTTGTAAATCATATATGTTACTCTAACTATGGTTAGATCAAAATAGACTTACTTTAACCACAAGTGTTAGGTCCCTGGCATTCAGGAAACTCACGGACAACAATTACGGTCCAATCACAAGTCAAGACCCTACTTGACGGGAGTTTTGAATTGTATAGAAATATGAACGGAAAGTTCCAAAAAAGAAATCGACCGGCAACAACGTTACGATCTTTCACACATGTAAATATATAACTGGGCCAAGTGTACGTCGAATAGTTGAAAAGTCAAAAACAACATTTTGACAAAAGGCCCTTTGGGTGTTCAAAACTCCTCTAATGTGACATACATTTGTACAATAGCCAAGATACTTAGTTTCTTTCTCTCAATGCAAAATGAGACTCGCATTAAAATGCCATGACTAAGCTAAATGGTTCAACACCTTTTGATATGGCAAAATGTACCATAGTAGTGTGAGTAATACCTCCATTAGCATAGCCAATTATATGCCAGAGAGGGCATATGCGGGATGCTAGAAGAGCAATGTAACCGAAGGAGCTCTCTAGCATTGCTAAACTAAAGTATCATTGACATGTTTGCATTTAGGAAAGTGGCAGTATTATGATCTATTGTAGAACACCTGATCAGACAAATCTTGGTTTTACTAACAAAGCGCACAGTTCAATTGACAAAGGATGAGAAACAAACTCGAACTCGAAACATTTCTATTCATGTTCAACCTCGAAAGATTCGCGAAACAGGTTTTTGTTGAAGCTTGAAAGATTCGTGAACAATATCTTGTCGCAAAATATTTTGTTTCTTGTTCAAACCTCACCTGTTGCGAAACTGTCGCCTGTCGCAAACAATTTGCAAAATATTTTTCTCAAACTCGAAACATTTCTATTCATGTTTAACCTCGAAAGATTCGCAAAACAGGTTTTTGTTGAAGCTCAAAAGATTCACGAACAATATTTTGTCGTGAAATATTTTGTTTCTTGTTCAAACCTCTCCTGTCGGAAAACTGTTGTCTGTCGCGAACAATTTGCAAAATATTTTTGATTCTTCTTCAAGCTCAAAACTTTCAACTGTTGCTAACAATTTGCGAAACATGAAGATGCCGCAAAGAGACAAAGTGTCGCGAAAAATTTACGAAACACAAAGCTGTCACAGAAGAGATAAACTGTCGCAAACAAAAATTATTCAAGTCTAAAAATAGAGCGTCTATTTGAATATCAACCGTCGTAACGGTTAGATCTATTGTTACATGATTAAAAGGCCAAAAGACCTGTGTTGTAGCAATATAAATACATGTGCACTACTCGTTGTAACTGCTCTCATAACTCAATCAGAGACACAACAATGAAATAAGACAACAAGAGATGTATATTGATGATTCAGATTCAGAATTTTATTCATTTTTCATCTAAGTTTCTCAATTTTTTATTGTCTAAAATTGTCTAAAGTTGTCTCTTAATTCCGCATGCTTATTCAATCAAGGTAAAAACTGTTCTGTTAGTACATAGACCAAAAACAGACCCTATTGAAGACACTGATATTAGTTTGATTTATTCATACTTTCATCGTGTTCTATGAGAAAAAAATATTACTATTTTTTCATACAGTGGCATCAGAACATATCAGAGTTGATATAGTGGTATCCTCGCACCCCTCTCAACATCCTTCATACATCCATCAACAAGCCGCATCTGGAGTTTATTCAGAACAATAGAAGATGTCGTCGATTAGCAACATTCAATCTACGATTAGTACGATCTTGGATACAGATGGTTCGAATTATTTGATCTGGAAATTAAAGACTTCACTCATACTAAAGGGTGAAGAGCGAAGGTCTTTGGCAATGGGTAGAACCAATAGAAGAGAAGCCAATAACTACTCCTGACAAAGAACTTCAAAAATGGAGTTTGAGAAATGACAAAGCTATAGCAATTATTGCATCTTCAGTGCATGACAACATAATGTTAGATCTTATATCAATTTCAAACGCGAAATATTTATGGGAATAATTGCAAACCAAGAATGAGACTCGATCTCGTAATCAAATCATGTTCTTGGAAGATCAATTAACTTACCCACAATGGGACGACAAAGACCTGACCACATTCGTATGAAAGATAAAGGATCTATTTATTTTTTTGTAGAATTCTGGCACGAAAAATGCAATCTTAAAGGAAAAACAGCTTAGCTATTTTCTTCGAGCCCTACCTAGGTCATTCCACACAACTCGAACTTTATTGGCAAAAGATTCGACAATGACACTTCAAAAGGCAATAATGGAGTCAAAGGGAAAGTGGAAGCTCGTAAACGCTATGACAATAATGGTAATTCCAAAAATGCTCTATTTACTCAGAAGAATAAATCTTCAAAGAAGTCTTAAGTTTAAAAGGAAGTTGTCAAAAAAGAATGGAAATGAATCCAAGACAAATGATCAACAATCTGGAAAACAACAAAAAAATTCTGGTGATAGGAAGATTTGCAACAGATGCAAAAGATCAGGTTACACAGAAGACAAGTGCTGGTTAAATACAAAAATTGATTGCATTCATTGTAATAAATGGGGTCATGCAACAGTAGACTATTATCAAAATCCCAGAAACAAAAAGGAGCAGAATCAAAGCGAACCTTCATATTCAAATTATGTTGAAGACAAAGCAAAATGCTCCAGAGTAGCAGAAGACAGGACGACAAGAAACTCAGCAGCATATGTTTCTGTTGATCTATGTTGTTCGTCAGATTCAAAAATTTGAGAAGTAGTACTTGATTCGAGAGCCACCTCACATTTTGTTTTCTTGATACAAATTTTATCTAAGTACAAGAAAACAAATTATTCGAAATTCATTATACTTGGAGACGGTTCTAAGCATGTAGTTGATGGAACTGGTACTGTGGTTGGAACAAATCAGAGTGACAAGAAATTGGAGGAAGTTCTCTATGTCCCTATTCTTGATAAAGATCTTCTATTCGTAGCAAAGATAGTTGACACAGGAATGTCAGTAATCTTCACAAGGGACTCTTGTAAATTGTTCGATGAAGATTCTGATAACCTAGTTGTGAGGCAATAGAGAAGGAAATTTGTATCACTTGAACATTCGAACTCGAATTGAACAAGCGCATCAAACTCAGGAATCAACAGATATTTTGTGGCACAAGAGGCTATGTCACATGAACATGGAAGCCTTGTACCAAGCCAACAAGAGTCAGAGAATCGAAGGAGTCGAGATATTCGAACTATTTTCAAATCCTATCTTAAAGGCAAAGTGACTAGAATACCTTTCATTAATGATGTTTAAAAAACAACCAAAGTATTTGAAATTGTGCATTCAGATATTTGTGGACCATTCAAAGGTATTGTCTTTAGGTGATGCAAAATACTTCATAACGTCTATTGATGACTTCAGCAAGTTCGTTGTGGTATACTTTATTCGTACAAAGTCTGAAGTTTTCGAGAAATTCGTTGAGTATACGAATTGGGCTAAGAAGAAGACAAGCAATAAGTTGAAGCAAATTCACGCAGATCATGGAGGTGAGTACATTTCCAACGAATTCAAAGCTTACTGTACTAATCGAGGTATTATGCATACGAAGATTGCATCATACACACCTCAACACAATGGAATAGCTAAACGAAGGAATCGTACACTTATGGAAGCTGCAAGGTGTATAATGGCTCATGCGAAAACACCAAAACAGTTGTGGGCAGAAGCAGTGGCTACATTGAATTATCTTTAGAATCGAATTCTGATATCACAATACCGGCTAAAACTCTTCATGAAATATGGTGGAAGTCGAAGCCAAATCTTGCACATGTTTGAACATTCGGATGTGTAGTTTATATGCACATACCAGACAAATTGAGGAAGAAACTCGATGAAAAGATAGAACAAGGTTTTTTGGTAGGATTCGAGTTACATTCGTCATATTATTGAGTCTATATACCCGAAACTGGTAGAATAAAAGTTGTTTGAGATGTCAACGGTGAGTCAAAATACATAGCAGATAGTGATTTAGTCGGCTATGAAATTCTCAAAAAATTCTATGAGCTACCAACGACAGAAGTAAAACAAGCAGATGATGAACAAGAATTACCAGATTTAGAGGGAGTTCAAGATCGAGTACCTGATAGACTCGAATCACCAGTTCGAATTCAAGCAGACAAGGTCGAATCCAAAAATGCAGAATCGAATTCGAAACTTGTACAGACTATGAGAAGATCTGATAGACAACGAAAACACCAGTAAGGTTTGGCCAGGATATTTCAACGAATATAGCCATCAAATTTTGTGGTTTCACTGACGAACCTCAAACATTCGAGAAAGCTATTGATGGACCAGATAAAGATCACTGGATTCAAGCGATGGAGGATGAAATGTCATCCATGTATAAGAACAATGTACAGACACTTGCACCTATACTTGATGGAAGAAAACTAGTCAAATGCAAGTGGATCTACAAGATCAAAACATGTCCTGATGGTGAAAACATCAAATACAAAGCAAGGTTGGTTGCAAAAGGTTTTTCACAGAAATATGGGATCGACTACACTGATACTTTATCACCGGTAGTCAAACATACATCAATTCGTTTGTTATTCGCTTATGCAGTGGCTCATGATCTCAAAATCCATATTGTGGATGAGAAAACTGCTTTCTTGCATGCAAAATTATTGATGGTAGCATCTACACCAAGATCAAGCTACACCTCCAAAAAAGTGGGGTGGTCGAGAGGAAAAATAGGAGCCTTTGGGAATGTGCAAAGTCTTTAAGACTTGATGCATCTCTACCCATTTCTTTTTGAGGGGAGGCCATAACTTGTGCCAATTACTTACGTAATAGGCTTCCTAGTAGTGCTATTGGTGGGATCTCACCATTTCAAGCTTTGTTTGGCAATAAGCCCAATGTAAAAGATTTCAAATTGTTTGGATGTATATGTTATGTCCACATTCCTTTGGAAACTAGAAGGAAAGAATATAAGAAGATTTATTCATAGACCAACCACTTGGTATTATAAGCCAAGAATATCCAGAATTTGGATGTCACATAAATAAAAGCATCTATGGTCTGAAACAAGCAGTGAGACAATGGTATAGAAAGAAGGACGAAGCACTACGTTCCTTAGGCTTCGAACCTCTATTCGTTGAATCGAATGTCTATATCAAGCATGTCCAAAATGAAATCATCATTCTAGTTTATGTTGACGACACGCTAATCTTCTCAAGAAAAGATAAATTAATTCCAGATGTCAAAAGAGACATTTCTGGAATATTTGAGATCGCTGACCTAGGAGAAACAAAAATCTATCTAGGCTTGCAGATCAGAAGAGACTTTGAAGGTGGTAAGTTGTATCTTCACCAAAAAAAATACACTCAAAAAATCATTGAAGACTTCAACATGCTCAAATGCCAAGGTGTGCATACTCTCATGATACCTGGAACAATACTGAGCAAGGCATATTGTCTGTAGACTCTCGAGGAAGAGAAGCGAATGGCCAATACACCCTATCACAGGTTGATTGGATCATTGTTGTATTTTGCAGACAACACCAGACCTGATATAGCATTTACAGTATACAGGCTGAGCCAATTTAATCAGAACCTAGGATCGTTGCATTGGAAGTTAGCGAAGAGAGTAGTACAATGTCTCTAGGAAACGAAAGACTATGGACTGTGTTATTCGAAAGAAGCTAGATTTCGTATCGAATCTTACAGTGATGCAAGTTGGGCATCCATGAAGGATGATAGCAAAAGTATTTCAGGAGGTTGTACTCTAGCATCTGGCACAGCCATACTCTGGATAAGCACGAAGCAAACAGCAGTAGCTCAATCTTCCTGTGAAGCCGAATATGTAGCAGCAGCCAAGATGGAAAACGAGTTGATATGGATCAAACAAATGTTGGAAGGATTTGATGATGCTATTTCTGAATCTTATGTCTTGTTAATGGATAACACTTCAGCAATCTATCTTACGAAAGATCCTGTATTTCATTAAAAAACAAAGCATATAGCTATCAAGTATAATGTAATTTGGGACTTAGTCGAAAAGAAGATACTGAAGACAGTCTTCATACCTACAGAGGAAATGACAGCTGATATATCTTTACAAAGCCACTCAATAAAGCTTTGTTCGAGAAGCAGCGAAGAAGATTGGGTTTAATCCAACTGCCCACTATGAGAGGGAGCTGTAGAACACCTGATCAAACAAATCTCGGTTCTACTAACAAAGTACACAATTTAATTGACAAAGGATGAGAAACGGACTTGAACTCAAAACATTTTTATTCGTGTTCAACCTCAAAAGATTCGCAAAACAGGTTTTTGTTGAAGCTCGAAAGATTCACGAACAATATCTTGTCGCAAAATATTTTGTTTCTTGTTCAAACCTCACATGTTGGAAAACTGTCGCCTGTCGCAAACAATTTGCGTAGTATTTTTTATTCTTCTTCATGCTCAAAACTGTCAACTGTCGTGAACAATTTTGTTAAACACGAAGATGTCGTGAAGAGACAAAGTGTCGCGAACAATGCACGAAACACGAAGCTGTCACGAAGAGACAAACTGTCGTGAACAATTTGCGAACAAAAATTATTTGAGTATGGAAATAGAGCGTTTATCTGAATATCAACCGTTGTAACGGTTAAATCTATTGTTA
This sequence comes from Diphasiastrum complanatum, assembly GCA_029204225.1. Taxonomy (NCBI): domain Eukaryota; kingdom Viridiplantae; phylum Streptophyta; class Lycopodiopsida; order Lycopodiales; family Lycopodiaceae; genus Diphasiastrum; species Diphasiastrum complanatum. The sequence goes on along the minus strand of CM055108.1, from coordinate 29,988,736 downwards.
CAAAATTAAAGGCCAAAAGACCTGTCCTGTGTGAAGAATTGAAAAAGATTATCTATGTTAGATATAGGGGTCTTATGTTTTTTACATCAAGCATCTAGGTGTAGGATGTTGATAGGAATAAATTTGGCATAGATGGCAAATTATGCATTTCCACTTGTAATGCCACTATTGAGCCAAAATAGAGTAAGAGGCTAAACACTTGCTAATTAGAGTGTAGACAAGTGTAAAGTTTTTGTTTGATAAATTCCAAGAGGTCCAATAGGATTTAGAGGTGGAACCTTGTGAGGTCCAATAGGAAATTGAGGTGTGCTTGAATATAGTCCAATAGAATTAAGAGGTGCATAGATCAATGATCCAATAGGATCAAGAGGTGACAAAATATGGTCCAATCATAGTTAAGCATAGTGGTAGCTCGTGGACCTACTAGTATCATTGTACTCCTCATTTTGAAGCTAATTGATTTGGTGATTTCATGGATTTTGTGAGTTATTGAATTTCTAGCTTTCTCTCTCTACCCGAGAGCTCATGATGCATTTTCTCTCTCTACCCAAGGAGAGCAGCTTGTTTTTACTTAGATTATTTTTTGAATACTTCCCACACGTGTGAGTGAGAGTTGGAAGTGATTGAATGCATATAGTAGTGTGTTTTTGCCATAGGATTCAAGATTGATCTTGAATCTCAATCTAGTCTTGATCTTGGTGCATCTACACACCTTAGGAGATCACAAGTACATGTACTGGACAGTCCACACGTGTGAAATTCAACATGGTATCAGAGCCTACCTAAGGTTACCATGCATTTTGATCCATCTAAGTGAAAAAAATTTCATCAATCTTGAGCTAGAAGTTGTCAAGGCCCATTTTCCTAGCTATCTTGTTCAATCTTGGATCAAAAGAGATCAAAAGGACATTGATTGGGTCTGACCTGGTACTGTACGGAATCAGGTGCTTAGACACGTGTGAGGAACATCCAATTTCAGTTTGGAAGTTATCTCTCATGTTTGATCCATTTATCTTGCTTGATAGCTTGTTTTGAAGCTATTTTTGTCTAGTTTCTGTTGCAATCAGTTTCATTCCATTTGGTTGAGCCAATCAAAAGTTATAAGCTTTTGAAGAGGGTTAGGTAGGGCACCTAGACCAAGGTGGACACATTTGGTTTGGTCAAGAGATTGCTTGGTTGATCCAAAATCACAGTTGTATGCTTGCCAATCTCATCTATATGTGATCTAGGCACTGTTTTGAGATCTTAGCCATTTTGTTTCATGCAATATCATTGCATTTGAGTCAAATTTGGTTTCTTAGTGTATTTCACACGTGCTAAGAGTGTTAGATCCTAACTTTGCCTATACTCCATCATTTGATGTGAAATAGATCTTGTTTTAGAGACATTTGAGTAGCTAGTGAGAATCAATTCACAAATTGTTGTAAGATCTTTCATAGGAGGAGATAGTACTCAATTATTGGATCCTATTGAAAGTGTGTAACAACATTTATTGTTCATCATTTGAGTTTTCTTCACTTCAAATGTCTTCAATGGGTTCATCCTTGTTGGAACCAAGTGAAAGATTGACCACTTCAAATTATTCAATTTGGAAAATGAGGATGGATTCCATCTTGATCCTTCAAGACGTGATGGACATAGTTCTTGGCCTTGAAGAAGAACCACAAGTTCTTCAAGAGGTTCAAAAATACAAAAAGAGAGCTAGGATGGCTCTCCACTACATTAAGATGAATGTCTCTAATGAGATATTGAGGGAGATAGGTACTTGTACAGCAGCCAAAGAAGCTTGGAATTGTCTCAAGACTATCTATGAGGCTAAGAATACCTCTAGGCTTCTCACTCTTAGGAATCAAATCTTTCAAAGTAGCCAAAAGAGTGATGAGAGTGCATCTAGTTATGTTTTGAGAGTAAAAGATATTCATAGAGAGCTTGCTTGCATTGGTGATTCCATCAATCAAAATGAGCTAGTTCAAGTCATTCTCAATGGCTTGAGAAGTGATTTGATCACCTTGTCCAATCCTATGCCATTAAGGAGGAGCTACCAAGTTTGGAGGCTCTCCAAAGTGTGCTAATTTCAGAAGAATCAAGACAAGAGTACAAGCTCTTGAGGATGGACAAGCTTTCTCTCACTCATAATGATGGCAAAGCTCTCTTTGCCAAGGATAAGCACAAAGGGAGGAGCAAGAACCAACATCAACAATCCTCAAGCAAGGACAAAGTCAAATCCAAAGACAAAGATGAGGAGGAAGATGATTCCTCTAATGCTTCATCATCCAAGCTCAAGAAAAAGAAGATCAAGTGCTTTTATTGTGGCAAGAAAGGTCATTATGCCACCAATTGCTTCAAAAAGAAGAAGCAAGCCAATATTACCAATGAGAAGGAAGACACTATTGCAAGTGATGGAGAGGGATCTCTTATGGTCTCTAGTTTCTCATCTACTCCTTTCAAGAAGGACGGCCTATGGTATATTGATAGTGGAGCCTCTTCACATATGTGTAGCTCCAAGGACTCTTTCTCTTCTATTGCACCTTATGATGGAGTGAAGAAATCAATATACACTGCAAATGATTTTGAATGTCCTATTGAAGGCATAGGGAACATTCCCTTGAAGCTTGCATCCTCTAAAGTTCTTTCTCTCTCTAGAGTTCTTTATGTACCTAAGCTTACCAAGAATCTTATTAGTGTTGGCCAATTGCTTTATAATGGCCTTGATAATGTTGATACTTGCACTATCAAGAAGAATGATGAGATATTTGCATTAGGATCTAGATTTGGTGGCATCTATAAACTAGATCCAAATGAGTATGTGAATGCTTGTAATGTTGCTCTTGTGAACAAGCTCTCTATGGAGGAATTATGGCATAGGAGGTTGGGACATCCCAACTACAAATCCATGCTCTCTATGATCAAAGAATCCAAAGCTATTGGCTTGCCAAAGTCATTCTCCAAGAAGATCAAGCCTTGTGAGGCTTGTGCTATTGCTAAATCTCACAAAAAGCCATTTACAAGATCTTCTGTCAAAAACAAGCATCCTTTGGAGTTAATCCACTCGGATGTGCATTTCTCATCAACTATAAACAAGGGAGGAGCCACTTGTTTTGTTACTTTCATCGATGATTACACAAGATTCACCTGGATATATCTTCTTGCTTCAAAATCTATGGTGTTTGACCATTTCCTTATTTTCAAAGCTTATGTAGAGAAGCAATTCTCACTCAAGATTAAAGCTCTTAGGAGTGATGGAGGTGGTGAATATATCTCCAATAAATTTCAAGATTTTTGTGAGCTTGAAGGCATTAAAAGAGAGTTTTCTTGTGCCTACTCTCCATCTCAAATGGATCATGGTTGGATACTCATCCACCAAGAAGGCCTATAGGGTCTTTATACTCACTACTTCTCAAGTTATTGAAAGTAGAGATGTTGTCTTTCATGAAGATCAACACTCATCATTTGAAGAGGCCGAGATCAAGAAATCTATGGATGCATCATCAATTATTGATTTTGAAGACAATTATGATGTGATGGGGTCGAGATTTGAAGAAGACTCTCCTTGGATTTTTTCACCAAGAAGATCCATGAGAGATAGATCCGAGCCTAAGAGGCTCTCATATGTTGACAAAGGCAAACAAGTGGATCTTGATTCCACTAATTATGTTTTTTATGTCTCTCATGAAGAGCCAAAGAATGTACAAGAGGCACTCAATACCAAGGAGTGGTATGATGCCATGAAGCAAGAGTATGATGCATTGATCACCAACAATACTTGGGAGCTTGTGGATCCTCCATCCAACAAGCATGTGATTGGTTGCAAGTGGGTATTTCGGATCAAGTTCAATCATGATGGCACCATCAACAAGCATAAAGCAAGATTATGTGCCAAAGGATTTGCTCAAATCATGGTCTTGATTATGAGGAGACCTTTGCACCCGTTGCAAAGATGGTGACAATAAGAATTCTTATTTCTCTTGCTTGTTTTTTCAAGTGGAAGGTGTTCCAATTAGATGTATCCAATTCTTTTCTAAATGGTTATCTTGAGGAGGAGATCTATATGGAACAACCTCAAGGATTCATCAAGGATGAGTCCAAAGTGTGCTTGCTCTTCAAAAGTCTTTATGGACTCAAGCAAGCACCAAGATCATGGTATTCAAGACTTAACTCTTTTCTTATCTCACTAGGATTTACTCTTAGTGACTATGATCCTTCCATGTATCTAAAGTTTGTTGATAGCAATATTGTCATTCTTCTAATTTATGTTGATGACATTATTCTTTGTGGAAGTTGTATCAAGCTAGTTGATGAAACCAAGCTAGCACTTGGATGTGAGTTTAAAATGCAAGATCTAAGAGAGATACATTACATCCTAGGCCTAGAAATTGATTTTTATGAAAATCATTTCTTTATATGCCAATCTAGATATGCTCACTCTATGTTGAAAAAATTCCATATGGAAAATTCTAAGAGCGTAGATACTCCAATGGAGCAAATTGTAAAAGACCCTAATAAAGGTGATGAAAGATCCTTTGAGGACATCACACTTTTTAGGAGTCTTGTAGGCTCCTTGATTTGGCTTACCATTACTAGGCCCGATCTTAGTTTTTGTGTGCACAAATTGAGTCAATTTATGCAAGATCCTAAGATCCATCATTGGAAGATGGCCAAGAGGATTCTAAGATATGTATCTTCATCTTGTGATTATGGTCTACTCTATAAAAGTGAAGATCTATCCATTATTGGCTACTCGGATTCGGACTTTACAAGTGACAAGATGGATCGAAAGTCTATTAGTGCATACACTATCTTTCTTGGAGGCAATCTAATATCTTGGCTTTCCAAAAAGCAAGATACTATATCTCTCTCTTCATGTGAGGCCGAGTACAAAGCACTCACTACAACTACCAAAGAAGTGCTTTGGATCAAGAGGATATTAATGGAACTAAAGTGCATCAAGGAGGATGATCTACCAATGATCAAGTGTGATAACATCTCGGCCCAAGCTCTTGCCAATAATCCCATATTTGATGCAAGAAGCAAGCACATAGAAGTGGCACACCATTTTGTGAGAGAAAAGCTTATTGGAGGAGAAATCTATTTGGAGCATGTCAACTCGTCCTCTTGTATTGCCGATCTACTCACCAAGCCTTTGAGCAAAAGTGCTTTCATCAAGCATAGATCTAATCTTGGAGTTATATCAAGATCAATGCTCAAATCTTCATAGATCATTTTTTTAGAAGGAGTGTGAAGAATTGAAAAAGATTATCTATGTTAGATATAGGGGTCTTATGGTTTTTACATCAAGCATCTAGGTGTAGGATGTTGATAGAAATAAATTTGGCATAGATGACAAATTATGCATTTCCACTTGTAATGCCACTATTGAGCCAAAATAGAGTAAGAGGCTAAACACTTGCTAATTAGAGTGTAGACAAGTGTAAAGTTTTTGTTTGATGAATTCCAAGAGGTCCAATAGGATATAGAGGTGGAACCTTGTGAGGTCCAATAGGAAATTGAGGTGTGCTTGAATATAGTCCAATAGAATTAAGAGGTGCATAGATCAATGATCCAATAGGATCAAGAGGTGACAAAATGTGGTCCAATAATAGTTAAGCATAGTGGTAGCTCGTGGACCTACTAGTATCATTGTACTCCTCATTTTGAAATCAATTGATTTGGTGATTTCATGGATTTTGTGAGTTATTGGATTTCTAGCTTTATCTCTCTACCCGAGAGCTCTTGATGCATTTTCTCTCTCTACCCAAGGAGATCAGCTTGTTTTTACTTAGATTATTTTTTGAATACTTCCCACACGTGTGAGTGAGAGTTGGAAGTGATTGAATGCATGTAGTAGTGTGTTTTTGCCATAGGATACAAGATTGATCTTGAATCTCAATGTAGTCTTGATCTTGGTGCATCTACACACCTTTAGAGATCACAAGTACATGTAGTGGACAGTCCACACGTGTGAAAATCAACATCCTGTAGCAATATAAATACATGTGCACTACTCGTTGTAACTACTCTCATATCTCAATCAGAGACACAACAGCGAAATAAACCAGCAAGAGATGTATAATGATGATTCAGATTCAGAATTATAAAAGTCGTGATCAAAGCTTCTTAATTTCTGATTGTATAAAATTGTCTCTTAATTTTGCATGCTTATTCAATCAAGGTAAAAACTGTTCTATTAGTACGTAGACTAGAAACTGACCCGATTGAAGACACTGATATTAGTTTGATTTATTCAAACTTTCATCATGTTCTCTGAGGAAGAATTAATACTATTTTTTCCTACATCTATGCTATGTGACATGTCAACTGGAATTGGTTACACCTTTTTCTTTGCTAATTTTGCAAGTAATCAAATTTACATTAGACATGATAGATTAAACTTTCTCAATTCATGTATGATTTCATACAAATTTGATTGATATGCAAAGTTTTCGTGAAGCAACCATAAGTCTTCTTTCTTAAAGACCAAGATAAGATTAATATTGTTCAATAGAATTTCAAAAATTTGCATAGCAAAGTAACGCTAACAAATCTGCTACCATATTTCTCAAGATTCTTTTGGTCTCTAATAGTTTGTTTCTTATAGGAATTATGAAATCTTCTTCTCTGTTTTGAAGGGGTGTAAGCATCAATGGCTTGTGTATCTAAATTTTGGTGTGTCAATGAAGACTTCCTTTCCTCTACTTGAGGATAGGAGCTTGACTCCAGTCCACAATGCACAAATGAGGACATACAAGAGAGAGAAAATAAATGGCAAACATCTAAGGTCAACAGACATACTAATTAGCATTTAGAACAACTCTGCAGAAATACATTAATTGTCGCAACAGTCTGCATAAATACACTAAGTGTCGTAACATTCTGCAGAAATACACTAAGTGTCGCAATAGTCTACAGAAATAAACTATGTTTTTAAAATTGTCGGCTTTTTCGCATTTTTTTCAAATGTAACACTTCAACAGTTCAATAGTTCAATTATTTTACAGCAGTGTCGACTTTTTTGCATTTCTCCGAAATGTGACAGTGTCGACTTTTTCGCACTTTTCGAAAAAATGCGACACTTGGCTTCAACTTCTTCCTTTCAGCTATTTTGAAGAAGTTAAATTGTTTTAAAGAAATTGTCGTCTTTTTAAGGGCACCCTCGCATTTTTATAGGCACTGTCGACTTTTTCGCAAAATCTTGAATAGAGAGAAAAATTCTGACAATCGTCTATTTTCAATGAGGAATGTTCCAAGCACTTTCCAGAATTTGCTAAGTGAGAGAAAGCCACTACAAGTAAAATGCAAAGTGAGAGATTTGCAGCGTCCTCATCTGCATCAACATTCCCTAATTCATTGACTGTATATAGCATGCACAATTGTCACACAAGCCAAATACTTCCAAGTACAACGACTTAACTAATTAGGTGACAAACATTTACTATAATTAAAACATGGACGAAATCTATAAATTGATCATCCAAGCACACTCTATGTGATGCTCTGTCCATGAGACAAATGATTTTGAGCCTCCCAGTTACGCCGTCATTTTGGTTGTAACTGCTATTTTGCTGTGATTCGATGTAATATAGCAGCAGCACACTTTTATATCTATGTGTAACATAGATGAATGCTTGTTGTGATTTGAATGCACTTTATTGTTGTTTGATCACACTTGTTCACTCACTATGATCAGAACACGGATGTCTACGACTCCTCAGTTTCTAATCAAACGATGGTTGTCTTTGATGCTTGAGGAACTTGTGATGTCATACTAGTTTTTCAATCTATTTCAAAACTAAACTTCTGATTAAATCCATTTTTAGTAATACCACACACAAACCATTTCTAATCTCTTCGGTGGACTGAACTCATTTCTCTATTTTTGTGAGTATGAACTAATCTATAAGATCATGTTGGGGACCAGAACATTTAAGATGTGATTATACTTAGCATAAACATTCTATTAGACTGTTTTTGTATCTAGCAGCCCATTGCAACGGGAGAGCTATTCCGCAAATATTCATGTTCTCTTCTCCGTTCGCGGCGTTCTCCATACTCCCTTGCCCCATCAGATTGGTATCGGAGCATAGGCAACATTATTTGAAACAAATAGTAGCAACCATGATTCCAAATTGAAAGAAGGAATGGCCAAATTTTACATAAGTTGTAATGATGCAAAGGGTAATCTATTGGGGACACATTCGATAGCGCAACGGGGTGACTAAACTTTTCTCCCAAACAAAGGAAAACAATAAAACTATAAGGATCAAATCAAACTATCAAGATTCAAACAATTGCTTAGAGCATTCACTTAACTTAATAGAATATTTGTGTCATAGACAACCATGAAGAGTGTGAATAATTAGACAAACCTCAACATATATTCTATGTTAATCAATGGAATGATAATATCATATGCAGAGAGAAAAAAGACTAAGAAAGTATTCGATAATGACTAATGCTTGAAAGAAAATAGAAAATTTGTAAATTAAGCCATTGTAATGTGAAGAATTGCCAAAAATTGGCAAATCTAGCTTGATCAAAAACCATGTAGAATAGTGTAAATTGTGTACACAAGTGGGTCCCACACATGTGAGGCCATGATGCCACATGGGAAACCCATCCTAATGTAGGTTAGGTCAAGTCAAGAGAGTTGGTCATGTCTATTTGGTGGTCATCCCTACTTTATAGGACCTACACCTAAGTTTAAGGTGAAAATTTGACCAACTAGCTACCTACCAAGCATAACTCTAGGAAATAGACTAGGGTTTCATTTTAGGTCAAGGAGAGTGAGTTAACTTCCTTATTACATGCTGGAAATCCACCTAACTTCAAGAAGGAAGTCGAATTTGCTATGTATTCCCTCTCTCCATAGTGAGAAGATAGAAAATTTTTGGAGCTCATTGGCAATCTCAAGCTAGTTCACTATGTACATTGAGTTTTTGTGATCCAAATGAAACCAAATCAATTTCTACTTGTTTCTCAGGTTGAAGGCCGTACTACAGCCTGTAGTACACACGTGTGGGCTCGGATTTCAATGTTGATCAATGCTTTTGATTGTGAATGCTTGTTGTTTGTCAATTGCCAATCTAGATCAACTTTTTGTGTCTAGTTTTTTGATAGATTGTTAAGCAAGCATCCAATCACTCTTGTGGATCTTTTGTAGATCCATTTATGGTCCTAAAGTACAGTACTTTCACATGTATTACAATGATCATATCACAATAGGAATCATGTGTGCGATAAATAATTCACAGTAGTTGTGCAGTAAGCATTGTGACCCTACTAAGCTTAGATAGTTGATCGAAACAACCAACATATAAAACAATATCTTTATCGTCGTGAATTACTATCACTCTCTCGATATATCTAATTCTAAGGACTCAAATAGTCTAATAGAATTAATTTCTCATTCGCATTCTAATATATGATTATTTATTTTGATTACCCCTTTTTTGTTCTATTGTATATATACAAATGACAGAGTTTATCATCTAGCTCGTTCTTGTGAACTGGTGTGTTAGGCATGCTGTAAGTGTTTACAAGATGAGTCTAAACTAAACTATAGGTGATGGGCATGATAGTGAGAAGTTACTATATAGTGGAATGTTTGAACGGTGAAATAGTCTATTTCAGATGAGTCTAAACTGAACTATAGGTGATGGGCATGATAGTGAGAAGCTACTATATAGTGTAATGTTTGAACGGTAAAATAGTCTATTTCAGATTTGGAAAAGAAAGAGCTTTAGCGTGTAAAATTGTAGATTGTCTTGAATAACACTGCACTCCCCCTCAACCTTACTACTAGAAACCTAAATAAAATGTAACATACTAACTAAGGTAGCATGTTCTTCTTTAGGCATATTGATGTCAATCAAAATATTATTCTCTTCAAACTTGTCAAAATTGGGTATGGTTGTAGGTTGAAAAGGTTTGAATTCTAAATGCCTCTAAAAATAGTCTTCCTATTAAAGTTATAAAAATCTATCTCTTTGTCATAAATAATTTAATGCATATAATAATGTACATTTTATATGAGTTACAAACTTCCATATGGTAAAACCATAAATTTTTCCTACAAAATTGCCCATGCTAAACAACCCTTTTGTCTTTTTCTTAACTGGTCTCATAAAGGCATAAATTATGTTCTATCCCAGGGTTGGCTCTGATCCCAATCATGATCCTAGTTGTGCCATGTATATCCCATTAACCTTGGCAACATGCAATCAATCCACACACCATTGCATCTCAACTTGAAATGACATGGAAATCCATAATCAACTTTTTTGAGCAAAAATTTGAAATTCTTTTCTCAGTACCTGATCTTTATGTTTGGCTTGTCACGATCTGGTATAAGCTCTCTTTGTAGAAACTTCTTTAACATCATCTTTGTCAACAACCACATCCAGCTCCTTGGTGTATATGGCATCTTTTATTTGTTGTTGAAGATCATCCCTCTCTCTTGTCAATCTATTATTTTTAGCAATAGCGATCATGTACTCCTGATGTCTATTAATTCCTTAACTTTGAAGGACAATGGTATGAACAAGAGGATTCTTAGCCACTTTTTTTGTCTCTTCAGTTAATTTCATCTGTCAATTCTTGTACTTTTTGCCCTTCCCGAACAAATTTTTCATGTACTTGTGTTCCCAAGAAGGAAGTAGCAACAACTAATAGATCTTTAAGACCCATCAACTCTTTTTCAAGGTGATCTCTCTCTACATAAAGTGGTTCAAGTGGCTTCCTTTTAAACCTTTTCATTAGAGTTTCTTGGATAGCCTTCCACTTTACTACATCAACTTTAGCTCCCTTCTTGTCGCAACAAACATGAGTTACTTCGGTAGTTATTCAATTTTTGTTTTTTATTCAAAAAGCTTGGCTTTCTAGTTTAAAATGCTTCGCCTTCTTCAATCTTCTCTTTACTTTTTGATTCTCTGCTTCAAGAAAACCTACCCTCTCCTTGTATTCATCTGAACAATGAACACTCATGTCAATTATTCATCAATTCTAGATCACTCATGTCAAAAGCATTGGAAAGATATGATTTGATTTCATCAATTAGGCTCTCATTACTTCCTGTAATAATCAAATTATCCACATACAACACAATGGACACTATATCTGAATCTTGCCCTAGAATGTAAAGATTGGAATCAACATCACTCTTTACCATTCTCCTTTGCTTGAAGTGTTCATCAATGCAAGAGTACCACGCCCGTGGTGCTTGCTTCAATCCATAAATAGTTTTGTTGAGCTTACAAACAAGATGCTCTCTCCTTGGCTCAAATCCTTGAGGTTGTACTAAGTACACCTCTTCATCCAGCACTCCATTAAGAAAAACATATTTAACTTCCATTTACTGGATTTTCCAATCATAGAAAGTAGAAATAGCAATGATAGAACGTATGGTTAGCATTTTAACTATGGGTCCAAAGGTTTTCTTAAAATCAATACCTTCTTGTTGCTCAAATCCTCTCACAACCAACCGTGCTTTGTACTTGTTGAGTTGCCCATCCACCATCATCCATTCATAATGTGTGCAGTTTCGTCTTCAGGAATAGCACTCGAGATGTGTTTTGGTCTCAAACAATGCCTTCAACGTATCCCACGTTTCTTTCAGTCCTTCTGAATCCGAAATGTAGGGATTAATTGCATCTCTAACCGATAAGTTGATGATATTCTGTGCTTTATGTTTTCTCTTGTCAAATGCCCGCTGATCTTCTTCAATCATTGGCCTTGTCTCTTCACCAGTCACGATCTCTCATAGCTTCTTTTCCATCAAAATGTTCTTCATTTTGAATTTCCAAACTACATAGTTGTCGACTCCTTCCAATTTGCTTGACTCATTGAGGACACTCTTGCTTAGAGTTGTCATTACTAGATAGATGAGTCTGGATTGCAAGAATGGCTCAATCTGAACACACAACTTGTCTCCAAGTTTACCACACCACAGAACAGTACAACCTTGGTTGTACACTTGATATTGATTTAGTGCGCACATGTACGACTCCTGATGTCGAGGATATGCCAATTTATCAGTTTGTATCATGTTTGGATGGATGTTAGCTTGGATTTAGTGATCTATGGAAAAATAATAATAATCACAAGTGCAGTACAGAGTAATTGAAAACTAATGAATTCACAAAAAGTATAAGTCCTATGTGGACACACTAATAATATATTCACAATGCAGGTATGTTGGAATTTTAATTCCACTTCAATCATTCAATCCAGTTGCCATTGTATAAGCTACAAGCTACTTCTTTTAGGTATTTATGACAGAGTCTTAGACCTAGTTATTTTCTCAGAAACTTGCTACAGTTGAAGAATGCGTTCTAGCACCCACTGCGATTTTCGACGTGATCTGTGATGGATAAATTTTTTTTTTGTTGGTTTTTATCATGACGATGTCTTATCCACAAGTTCATATGTTTATATATTTCTTTCATGTCAAATTTCACTTGTGAAAATTTGCCACTAAGGTTATTAGCAACCTGCGATTTAAGATCTACAAATTGTTCAGCCATTTCATATATAATCTATTACCAAAATAATGTTGGCATAAAGAATGCAGTCTATCCATAACCGCCCTCCCCTTACAATTGGTGATTATATTCCCTTCCGGATCCTTCATGGATGACTCTTTGGAAGGGGCGGGTGAGGGAGTCGCGGACGCTTGTGAGGGACCACCCTCACCTTGGCTAAACATCAAATTTTGCAATTCTGCTTTTTGCTCGGGAGTTAGTGATGCATATAAATTCAAAACATAACTTCCTGAGCTCTCACCACTACCCGACCCTGACATGATTACTACATTAATTAACATGCAATACATTACAATGAACCCTAATGCTTGAATGTAAAACCTTAATCCAAAAATATATTGAAATGAAGTAGAGAAAAAAATCAATTACAAAACTTAATGCATATTAAAGTTAGACTTTCATACCTGTGATAAGAAAAAAATAAAATATAAACATGTGTCAAAAGAATCATATAAAAATCTATATATAAGAATCTTACTATCTAAAAAATCAAACAAAGCCATAAACATCTGACATCAACGAAAGGCAGCTCGTGGCGGCAAACTCTGGATTAATATAACCAATTGTTCCCACAACAACCACATCAGTCAAAATGCCGACATCTTTTAGGAGCTTGGAAAGTCCGAAACATGATAATCATATAAGAATCTCCATATAAGAATCATACTATCTAAATATCAAAAGATAAGAATCAACGTATTTTCAAATTGACTAATTTTATGTTATTTGTGTTTTGTATTTGTTGTCGGACAATCATGAGTTCACTAGAGATAATTGACTGATATCGGATTAGAGGAGCTCTGATCAAAACAAAAGCTCTGATATCAGATCAGAAATCAAGAGGATGACTAGTAGTGGAAGTCTGAGTGAGAATGAGTGTAGAATCGGAAGCACCACAGTTAGCAGCAGAAATAATCAAGATGAATAATTCAAATAAGTGCAAATGAACAATACAGTAGTCTGAAATTGCACTCTAATTAGCATCAACAATGAGTACAATGGCTTGAAATGATAACTTTAGCTTGTCGTTGAGCGTGATAATGCTGGCTATTGCAATTCTTCTTAAAAGAAGACTGATTGATTAGATTACTAACTCGACTACTGATCAGTCTCTTATAGCTGATTACAAAATATCTACTTGCAAAAAAATCTGTTTACTGAAAATCTATTTAGTATTTATTAAAATTGCCTTAGAGCAATAACTGTATGTACAATAATAGTTGAACTGCCATACAGACTTCTGACAGTTTATTTGGATCAACTTTTCCTTGATGGAAAAGAGTTGACAAAGGTCGTTTGATGACGAATTCGGTTGATGGAGTTAGTATTGAGATGTCGATGAATTCGGTTGATGGAATTAGTGTTTGAGATGTCGATGTCGAGTAAGTCGAGTACGACAATGTCGAACAAGTTAATCTTTGAACATATGGACATATGTATATACATGAGAAGTTGATGACTTCGATGTCGGATAAGTCGATGTTGTATATATATCAGATGAGTATACATAGTTGGTAGTGGTGAAAAGTCGGTGACGTCGGGTAAGTCAACGAAGTAGGACATGTCGATGAATTCGGTTGATGGATATATACATGAGAAGTCGAGTTGATGAAGTGAAGTAAGTCAGGTACTTCGAACACTTCGATGTCGGGTACCTTAATGAAGTAAGTTGAGTATATATATTGAGAGGTTGAAGTTGATGAAGTGAAGTGAAGTAAGTCAGACACTTCGGACACTTCGATTACTTCGAGTCGATGGAGTCGACTTTGGCTGAATTTTTCAGGATGCTCATTACTCAATGGATTTGGTCCTGAGCATTGAAATCCAACACTTGTGCGTATATGCAGTTTACCACAAGGAGATGAATTGCATTCAAATCAGTCTAGCGATGAAGTCACTAATCAAGTCAACAAGGTAAATAATAAACATGCATGTTTCCATGTCCATAAACAGTTTGTTATTGTAAGTTAAACATGACTTCAAATATTATGCTATAGTGACATTTACTTGATTTTTGTTTCTCACAGAGAAACTATTTTCAAGATAAAATATAGTGCACATGCGTCAAGTGTGATGGGCAAAAGATGCGTGAAAGATGCATTGTTGAAAATCATTTGTGAAAGTTTGGACGAAAAGATGAGGGTCAACCATCAAATTTGAAGGACGCTGAGGTTTGTTAACTTTATATGATAGTTTGCTTGTCAATAAATGTATGTCACTTATTGAATTTGTTTAATGTGTGTAGCCAATAAATTGAATGCCATTCCACGAAGTTGATCCATCCGTATTTAGTTACAATCAACCTCAAGTTTTGATAGACATGAAAGAACAATGAATGAAACAAATTCAAGAGGCAAATACAATCGGAGAAAAGAGTAATGCACTTGATTTTGATGATGATGAAGATGATGAGGTACAACACGATGAAGCAATGCACAATATGTTTGAACCTTACTTTGAAACAAACGTGAATGATACTACGCATGCATCTTCTAATGAAAATGGAGATGATTCTAGGCACTCGGTATTGAAATCCTTTTTTGTGCGGTAAAAACCACTTATTTTCCCCTACAATCCATTTAGAGGTAGTCCAAGCTGTGAATCTGGACTCCCATGCTCCGCCCACAGCATCGTAGCTCGATAGTATAATCTGGCTAATGGCAACTGATCTTGTACTTTAACAGACGCCATTGAAACATTTGGATGGAATGCCAACGCTGGAAGGCAATCATCCCATCGTGTGAATATTGACGCCAACATTGTCAAGTCGTTTGCAAAGAGCGCAGATTGTCTAGCAGTTGGATCCGACAAATTTCTATATTCAGAAGCATAAAACTGAAGGACATGGTGGAAATTAACTGAGATGTTCCAGTTTTACTTCTGGTAGATAATGGGCCGATTTGAGGTGTGGATGCTGACTTGTCACACTAGAATCCCCAAAATTTTCCATTTATTTCATCTCGGCATTGACACATTATATGGATCTACCCGCAATTAACGAGGGCTGACGACATAGCTCACGATGGAATCTTGAGCTTTCTCAAAGACTATCTTCCACCAAGCCGACTGCTCACCCAATGTTGGTAGTTTGTCCAATTCTTTGTTGGCCTCGATCTCAGAGGTCTTAAACTTTATTACCCATCCACCTCTCGAGGACTCATGCGAATGTTGCTACGTAAAACCTTCGATCTGGTCCTTGATGGTGATCAACTTTACATCTCTTCCATGATCCATTCTTGTATTCAAATCTCCTTGATCTTGTAGCTGAGGCGAGAACTGAGGCATAACCAGAACTTGAATCTGGAGATTTGACTCAAACACTTGAGCGACTGCCTTTTCATAATCCTTGATAATGGTCTTTGCCTTGGCCAACTCAGTCGATGTTGTACATTTGAACTTGTCAAATCTGACTTGAAACTCCGCCACTGAGATTCGGTAGGTTTCAACCTTCTTGAACAAGTAACGGATCTCATCCGGTGAGACAGGATGATCAGGTACTTGAGTTTGCAAGTAGTCTCATTCAAGGGTGGTCACATTCAATTCACCTTGAAGGCACTCTCGATCAAGAGTAACTGCCCCTAAAACAGCAACACTTGTTGTTTAGCATCTTAAACAGCTTTGTCCACTTGATCTTGCATGGTCGTGAGGGTATAATAAAGTGTAGCCACGTACCTTCCAAAGTTTTGGCTGATTGCTGGGCTTTTTTCAACTCAGCTTCGAACTTTGTTTCGTGTTGTTTGGCGACTTTGAGCTCTCGATGCAGCTTTTGGCTGATTAAAGTATTCTCGAGGCCCAAATCTGCTATGCGTTGTTCCATGTCTTTTTTTCTATCTAACATAGACTGGATCACACACGCAAGATTAGAGACTAAACCAAGAGCATCACCAGAATCCACGGGTGTTGCAATTGAAGCAGCAGCAACAACATCAGGAATAGGAATTGTAGGTACGTTTGGCGTTGAGATCTTGTCTGCGGTTCTTCTTCCTCAAAGAGGTCTTCTTCTTCATAACCTTCAAGCATTGTGGCATCAAACTGCTTCGGTGATTTAACTGCATGGACAACCCGAATGGTATCTGGTGTCTAATTTGCTTGATCTTGGTGATCACCTTGAAAAAATGGGTAAAAAATATTATCGCTATCATGGGTTTGTTTGAATCCTTTTCCAGGGGGTTGGGGTTCAAGAGTTCCAGGGCTCTTAGGCATCACAAAAATTTTGTTTGCCCCCAAAGAATTGGAATCATCAAATATATTCATGAAAGTCTTCGTGTTCGGTGAGGTAGCTTGAGTATCTGGGGGAGAGGCAGCTTGGGCAGCTATGATCGAAATTGTAGATCCAACGGTCACAGACTGACACTGTGAGGAAGCAGAGCTAGGTAAGTATCAGTGGATGGAGAATATGAAGTGTAGCGCGTGTGGAAGTAGGGGGTGGTAGCGTAGTTGGTGGTGGTTGCCTAGTTTAGCGCCGTGATGTGGATAAAATCAAATTCAGCCATTTTATAGGTGATTTGGAGGTTCATTAGACAAAGTACTAGTCTTGCTACTCATTTCTTGACAAAAATTGACAAGATTGCTCAATATTGTAAAAATAGCTTCCAGAAATCTCAATGAAGGTTTCTGAATATCTGAATTGATCCAGTGAAGGTTCTGAAGATATGGCAAAGGTTTATCATTCGCCTAAGAACATCCTTCGCCTAGGTGCTATGGATAATAACAATTTCCAAGATCTGAACCTCTGTCCCCAACCTAATTTTGGCATTCTGCATCCATTTGTCAAGTCGGTGAAGGTTAATAATGACTGTAAGGTTCTCCCAAAATGGTGAACTGCTTAACATTCGCATAACTTCAAAATAGATAGTAACTCTGTTAGAGAACATGCGTCCAATTCAATATAAGTAAATCTAAGGTGGATGTTTAATCTGGCAACTTGACGAAGGTTTCTGATACTGTATGTACAAGAAATGACTCAAAACATGGTCTTCTAAGTCATTTTCAATAAAAAAAATGATTCTTGAAAATACTTTCCTTCAACTTTTTCTGATCTGATAAGTATTTTAACTTTTGTTCATTTTTTTTTTACTGTCTTTTTTCAAAAAAGACAATCAATTATGTAGTAAAAAAGAAAATCAACTATGTAGTGAAAAAACATGATGACCAAAAACAAAAATGACTTGAAGACCTATTTTTTTTAAAATTTATTGATTTTTTTTAAAAAAGTATTCAAATTTAAAATGCTTCAAATAAATATATTGTAATGGTAAAAAAATGTTGTATTTTGCAAGAAAATAATTTAAGCTACAAAAAATTGGTCAATAGATTTTTATAAATAGCTTAAAATTAGCTTATATTAAATAATAATACTATTTAAAATAAAATCATTAGATACAGACTACAACAACATATAATAGGAGTAGTCGAATCGAAGAGTGTTTGACTAAAATATTATAAAAACACATCTAAAATTAAAATATTGTAATCTTGACAAATCATTACAATTTTATTTTTTGGTATTAATTATCAATGTTAAAATTTTTATAATATTTTTAATTTTAAATTTTAAATCGTTAAAAAATAAATTTAAAAATATTAAATCAATAAAAATGAATTCAAAACACAATACATCAAAAAATATAAACACAATTATTCTTTAAAAGACAAAAGAGAGTTTTTTATTCCCAAAAATCATTGATGTCATTTACATCTTTTTCTTTTGTTTTTTTTTTAGTAGCCACTGTACTATCAAGTGGCACCTCTTCTACAATTTCCTCGACTACAATTACTACATTATAATCTTGAACCAAGACATCAGCAAATTCTCCTGTGTCGTCTACTTTTCCACTAGCAGGAGGCTGAGGTTTCTTGGACAAGGGAATTATTGTATCTTCGCTGTCCAAACTCTTTCCCACCTCAGATAATTCATCTGGCAAAATTGAAAGAGATTTCATTCTCATTTTTACAAAATCAACTAAATTAGTATCTAAATCTCCTACAGTAGAAACTCACAAATCTAAATATCATCCTCTGAACAGCACATGCACTCGTAGTGCCGCTACCGCTAAATAAATCTAAAACCCAATCAGTTGGGTAAAAAAAAATATCAATTAAATGATTAATTGTGGCTTTTGTTAGGGACAAGCCACAGAACCCATTATTGGATTTTTTAATTTCTTTGTCACAACCGGATACTAGAACAAGTTTTCAAAACTTGTAAAATAGAATAAGAGACTTAACTTATCAAAAAATAATAATTAAATAAAGAAAAAACTATGCTTAGCATAGGAGACATAGAATATAAAAAAGAAACAATTAATAAGCACCTATGCTAAGCATGGGTGAAATAAATACCATGTCTCTAAACAAAATAAAAAATGGACTCAGGGCTTCATTACGGCTGCTCAAAGGATAAAGCCTCTGGCACTCATCGAAATCTTGACAATTTAACCTTGTCACAAGGGCTTCTTGAATTTTCATAAATAATTTGTGCCTGTATTTAAAAAATATAATTGTTAAAATCCAACCAGATTATGAAAATCATTTCATTAAAAAGGTAACATGAAAATAAATATTTAAATTATGATTATTACCTCTAAAATTCTTTTCCCATTTCTGCTAGGGAAAGTTGACCATCAGCAACTCTTGAAAGAACATTTATTATTAGCTCTAAAGAGCTAATCCCTTGCATATTCTTCCACTCTGATATTCCCATTTCAGTAGGGATTGGCTTCAGAGTTTGAGTGCTCACAACTTTTTTTTGAACTTTGAGGCACCCTGAACAGGTTGGTCTTTTATTTGAAAAGTTTCTCACTTATCAAAAAATTTATCAACAAGGGCCCACACCTTAAATAAAAAAAAAAAATTAATTGATAAAGGCATTCCATGACGAACATAGCCAAACAAATTACCTGGCCACTGCGAAAAGCAAGCTGAAAAAAATTATCGCATTTAGTAAGGCTTTACGTAGGATTTTTTGAATCAAAAGACAGGCCTGTTTCTTGAGCACATAGTGCTTTCAGCTCAAGTTGATTCACATCTCCTGCTTTGGAGACTCTCATGTATTCTTTGTGAAAAAAACGAATTCTTTGTATCACGGTCATCTTCATCTGGTAGTCCTGATCAATATTGTGGTCCCAAGCCAATAATTTTGCTTCTTCCACTGTCAGACCAGCAAATGCAATGGCACTCACAGTTCGAAAGCTTGGGATATGGGGATACTCTTGAGATAATTGTTTTTGAGCTTGTAAACTGTGTATCCCCACAAGAACAAAAAAATGATATGAATCTAATAAAGAAAAATCAAAATTTGCAACATCGTTGCATTCGTTGAGATCAACCAAAACAACAAAGGGAGTAACTATGGCCTGTGTATGATCTTTAAATTTTATTTTTAAATTATGTACATGTGTTTCATTAGGCTCTCTAACTTCCATTGGCCTATCTCCTGTTATTGGTCTACAGGTGGCCTATCACATTGATTTATGTCTAAAATTAAAGTTGTTTCTTTTATTTTTTTTGTTTTATGGATATCCTCTCTTAATTTGGCAAGTTTGGAGCTGTCTTGTAATAGGCGGATGGATGCACCAGTTAGGGACAAAGATGGTTCGGTGGTGGCTTTTTTGCCTTCAACAGAAGGGATGGACTTATGGCAATGTGTAGCCATGGTCTTTGGGCGTGACTTAGGTCTAGTGGGCGAAGTCTCAGAAATATTATGAGATCTTTTTTTTTGGGATGAGGGACGGCTACGGTTTCATTTTCAACATTTTCAGAGGCCGGCTTTGTGACCTGAGTAGTGGTAGAAGCGGGCTTGCGAGATCCAATAGATACACCTTTTGAACTTCGTAATAACTAGACGGGATCTTTTCTCTCAGAAATAACAGCTAAAACCATTTTTAAGCATTGCTTCATGCTCTGGACAGAAACACAAATCAAGTTTAAAATATAATGACTAAAAGCTTAAATCTAAAAGTTTAAATAATTTTATATCTAATAACAACTATGCTAAGCATGAAACAAACATGATTAATAATATATTTTATAACTACTCACCAAAGTAGCTAGAGCTTTATCAAAATAGGCTTTGATGGCCTCGTCCTGACAAAGTCAGATCTTTATCATAGTCTCGTTCAGAATGAAAATAGAACGAGACTTATCCGTCTCCTTTACAAGTATATTTACAAAAACTTCTTCTTGATCCTCATCTGGTTGATCAGCAAGCAATCTTCCTTGAACTTTGAATTGCAAGTCTCCTCTCCCAGGCTTCTCAGCTAAATGAATAAAAAGCTCCGAAAGCTTTGTGCTGTTGATCCCTTTGGTGAAATAGTACATGAATTTTTTCTTATCTTTTAATGGAATATCTTGAGGTTTCTTCGAAATTTTAAAAGAAATCCTCGACATTTTAAAAATTATCAAAGACAATTGAAGATCTGCAAAAAAGAGACTTTTTAGGAAAATTTAAAATGCTATCTTAATAAAAATGCTGAAAACTTTGATAAAACAAGCCATTTTTGTGAAAAAAATTTAAAAAACAAAACTACAAATTCAACATATTTTCTTACTGAAACATCTCAAAATGATTATTTTTCTGAGACAAAGCGTTGTAAAACAAAAAAAATATGAGTAGCGACCTATGCTAAGCACAGGTTGTGGTCGAGTCCTTACTAACAACTTATGCTTAGCATAGGACGGAGACGAGATTCTTCAATTCTAACCTCCTTTCGACCTATGCTTAGCATAGCTTTTATCTTTGGTCCTATTCCAACCTATGCTCAGCATAGGTTAGCAAGCAAATTGCAAAGACATCCTATGCTCAGCATAGGTCGTTACTCGCGTGCTCTTGTCCAACCTATGCTGAGCATAGGATGTCTTCACTATTTGCTTGCTAACCTATGCTAAGCATAGGTTGGAAGAGGACCAGAGATGCAACCTATGCTCAACATAGGTCGAACCGTGGTAAGAATAAAGAAATAACACCAGAATCCTATGTTGAGCATAGGATATTACTAAGGACTCGAGCACAACCTATGCTCAACATAGGTTGAAGGAGAGGACTGGTGCAGGCACCTATGCTTAGCATAGGTTACCCATGTTGCAAGAAGATGAATACAAATTAAAATATGAATTTTAATGCAAGAATTTATTACCCATGCTAAGCATAGAGCAAAGCTAGAAAATGACAATAATCTTACCGTCAAGAAATCTGGAAGCGAGAACGTATGCGAAATCTTATAGAAAGTCGTGACTTGGTCGTAACGATTGCTCTGGTAGCATGTGGGCTTCTGAATTCGCAAATGAGGT
The DNA here is from genome assembly GCA_029204225.1 of Diphasiastrum complanatum. Taxonomy (NCBI): domain Eukaryota; kingdom Viridiplantae; phylum Streptophyta; class Lycopodiopsida; order Lycopodiales; family Lycopodiaceae; genus Diphasiastrum; species Diphasiastrum complanatum. The sequence continues at coordinate 29,966,912 of CM055108.1, read as the reverse complement.
GAGTTATGCTTGGACTATGGTCCTTAAATAAATTTTTTTTTGAGACCTCTGTCTTACGCCAGTCCTCCAGCTTACTTCGGGACCAAGTTGCCGCGACTCACCTCACCCCGCGCCGACCTCGAGTATTACCCCGGACAGTCCAAACCTAACCCTATCCCTAACCCTAAACCTAACCCTGACCCTAAAAATGCTGCCAAACAGTATTTAAGGCATGGTAGCCGCCGAAAAGTTTTATTAACCAATTACTTTTTAGGCTTGTTGCTCATTTGCATTTAGTTGGTTTTTTTGTGTACGTCTATTGAGGTTCGCATAGGTTTTTATTTGTTCTATGACCAGCATAGGTTGCAGTTATGTTTGAGGAGCACATTTAGTGTGGTGTTAACTATTTGAACGGTTCTATGCTTAGCATAAGTATGTAGTTAAATTTTTTTTTGAGGTTACTGTCATATATACTTTGGTCCTACACCAATTAAGTGATATGGTTCAAGGTTGAGGCCCAAGGTTTGGAAAAATAGTCATCCAATGACTTTCTAACACCTCTCTAGGTTCCATACCTCCATCCAAGGCATAGACACCTACCCATCCTTAACCAAGGACACTAGTACCTTAATCTAAGGCACCTACTCTTAATACTAAGAACACCCCTTAACCAAAGGTCACGTGACTCCATACCTCCAACTAAGGTATAGTCACTTGCCTGCCCTTATACAAGGGCACATACCCTTAATCTTAAGGGTACCTTGCCATTAGCCCCCAACACTAAATGGACTATTAGGGGTCTGAAGTACTGCTAGTTACATAGGTATGTAACACTTCTATTCTCATTGGTACATGGAGTAGATGCATTCACAAAAAACTCTCTTCTACAAAGCGGGAGAGTCTTAAATAAACAAGAGAGCTCCTTAGGTGGCATCCTAGTGGAATTTTCACATTACACAAATTACAAGTGGAATTATCCTATAGAAGTCACCATCAAAAGACGGCTCACTCTACTTTCCTAAGAGAGGTCTACTTGCATTTATTACAAACGCCTAGAAATACTAGTTCCTACATGGTCATTCCATCTTTCGGGATTCACCATGAGGCTCACACAATTTCTACTTGTCATTCATAACTAGCATTCCTCGGCTCTCATACTTGGCTCTCAGTCTTCGTTCATCTCGTCTTCTCAGAGACCTCCTCGGTCTAAGGTGAGAGGTGCTCTTGGTTAGCTCTGGCCGAGTATCTTGGGGATTCGCCAGAATCAGACAACATCATCCCACCCCTCATGTTTTGCAGGACTCACTACAACCCATATTGGATGATATCGCTCCACTTTCACATTGACATCTTTGATCGTTACCTGGAAAAGCGTAGATCCTCGTTCTCTTGCAGAAAACCAAGTGCTTATTGCCGCTGGTCTTTATGAAAAAAATTGTTTTCCACAATTTAATCAAAATGTCCTAAGATCACAAATAGTTGACATCTTCAAAATTGGAGAGCTCCTAGCAGCTTGACAACTTTGCACACCTGAGTGCTTTCCTCATGTCTCTTTTTCTTCTTTTGGTCACTTGTATCTGCCATGGACGGTTTCACTTCTAGTTTCTTGGAAGGTACTAATTCTTTGGGAGGTCTTGCCAGATATTCATCAATTGTCTTGGCACTCTTTGTATCCTCCATTTTCTTTTGGATGTTTTCTCAGTCCTTCTCTCAGTTGAAATTCCAGTCTGATTGATATTCTTTCTTTGATGAGAAGAGGAGAACCTTCAATTGGTAGGTTGCACAAATCTTGGGTTATCAGTCTTCAAGGGATTATCAAATTGGTGATAGAAACAGATTTGGACGGATGGATTGGTGATGGTAGGGAAACTGGATGAAGGGATTGGTGGGAGGGCGAAAGAACTGACAATACTACTGTTACAGTATTAGACCCTTGCAGTGTCGAGCTTTGACCATTACTTAATTGGTGAGGTGTCCACTTTGTCTTGCAGACTCACTATTGTCTTTATCTTTTTCTTTTCTACAACTCTTTTTTCCTTTGATCCATTACTTTTGAATTTCTTCGGGTTTCATAGGAGGGGATTGCTCTAGAGAGTTTCTTTTGATCAAGATCGATCTGACTCATCTATTGCTTAAGTTTCTTCCTTTCCTCCTCATCTTCTTGGCTCTGTTTCTTTTTGGTGCTTCGTCTAATTTCTTAAGTCTCTTTCCTAGTTGACCAACCAATGTAGGTGGTTGGTCTCCGCAAAACACTTGCAATGCTCTCTTAGCTGCTTTGGAAAGATTATCAAGATTTGAAAAAATTGGGAGTTTTTTAGATGAACAGTGGAATGATGACAAACAGACAAATGGAAGGTAGGATGGTGGTGGTGACATCGGTAGATGGTGTGGGCGATAGGCATGAGAGTAGATGTAGATGTTGTGGTAAGAGGGCTGGTTGATGGGAATATGGATGATGTGGATGTAGGAGTGATTGAAGAGAACGACTAATTTTTCAATGCTTGTACTTCTCATCTTCTAAAGGACCTCCGTCATGACAAGGGGTACTTCTTCTGATTGAGTCTCTTTGGATTGCCTATTCTCATTCTTAGCCTTGTGTTTTTCATCTTTGGTTTTGTGACCTTGGCTGGTGATCTTACTAATGATGTTACTGGCAATGTGGCTGCTCCTATGGATGCTTGAAAATTCTCTCTCTCTCTCTCTCTCTCTCTCTCTCTCTCTCTCTCTCTCTCTCTCTCTCTCTCTCTCTCTCTCTCTCTCTCTCTCTCTCTCTCTCTCTCTCTCTCTCTCTCTCTCTCTCTCTCTCTCTCTCTCTCTCTCTCTCTCTCTCTCTCTCTCTCTCTCCCCCAAAATATGTTGGCGGGGATGTTGTTGCTAGTATCCGGCATGGTCAAGGTTGGATCGTTGTCTGGAACACACAGAGCATTCGACTTTGTATTATCAAGAAAGGATTTGGTATAGTCAGATAAATAGAGCTACAAACACCACATGTGAGCATCTTAAGGAGGTCTGTCTTAAGTATTGGATCTATACAATGAAGAAATTTTGACATCTTTGCTAGAATATCCTTTCATGTTCCAAGTGGATCACTTTGCATTGAAATAACTTGTAAATAAGACAGACCTATGAGGAAAAATTGCAAGATTATTATTGTTACTTCAGCAATTTAGTTTTCAAGTCGAGAAAAAAAAAGTTTCATATAAATGCTGTCTTTTTATCTTGATTGAGTGGAACGAATTTTAATGAACCACTTGGAGATAAATTTCCTAATGAAGAATTGTTTATACTTGATACCAAAAATTCATTATATTCAAATACAATAGAATATTTTAATGAATGACAACTACCTGACAGATTTCAATTCCAAAGAGAAAACAAAATTTCAACACAAAGTTGGACCTTGTACTATTATAATAGGGTATTATACAAGCTAGGCCATGATGAAGAGTTATAAAGATGTTTGGAAGTTATTGAAATTAAAAGTATAATTCAAGCTCTTCACTTAGACGAGGCTGGAAGGCATTATGCTCTATGGAACACTGTGACAAAAACACTGAATGCTAAATATTGGTTGCCAACCATGTATAAAGATGTCATAGTATACATTAAAAAATGTGATCCTTGTTAGAGGATCGGGAGACCTACAAAGAGTATGCATTGGCTATTTACAATTTTAAATTTTTTGTAAATATAAAAATATATAATTTTCAATACAGATGTGGAGGCAATAGTTTTGCTGACAAATCTAGTGTTGGAAGAAGTTAGAGGGAGGATCAGTCTGCTCAATTCTTCTCAGTGCGTGCACTACTGGTGACTTAGTAGGCGAACACAAGAACGTAATAATTTTAGAGCTTCTAATATGTGGTGGTAGCGGAAGCGATGAGTAGACAACCAGACAAATCAATTAGATAGTCAGACAAAACATGGAAAAACAATGCAATATTGTTGGAGGGTTTGCGGATCCCAAGGCAACCCTAACCCTAGTTAATAAGTGAGAGCGATTTGGCACCTTGCGTGTGTAAGTCCAACCCGATGATCACATAGTTATTTGATTGATTTGTTAAAAGTCACTGAAAGACTTTAGGCCTTTTTGCGGGACTTTTAATGTCGCAGGGCCTAAATGTCAAGTTAGTGAATAAAGTTGGGTTTCCCTCCAATTTTGATGGTTCCCACACTTTTTTAAATTTGAATAAAAAGAGAGGCAAGACTGGACCAATAGGATTCAGAGGCTAGGGTCCTCCTCTCTACTATAAAAAGGGACCAACTCGAGTTGCTCCTGATGTTCATTTTCTCATTTCAATAAAAGCAGATTGGTTCTCTTTAGAAATGGATTGATGAATGTCCTTGCTCTTCTTCTCTTTTCCTCCATTTCTCATGTTTCCTTTGTATTTGCTAATTGTTGGGTTTGATCATTATTGAGATTGCTATTTCTTATGTTTTTTGTGAGAGAGAAAAGGAGAGAGAGAAGAGTAAGTTTCTATCATTGTTGTGGATTTAGGGTTAATGGAAGCAGGGTTAATGGATGTAGTGTTAATGCTTAGTGTTAATGGATGTTAGTGTAGATCCTCCATTCATGTTGAAATCTGAACGATACTATCGCTCTCATGGGAACGAACCTACGCGTGACAACTAACTCCGTCTCTTTGATGCTAGATTGACTAGATCTTGGATTCAGGTTAGACAAGGAAAGAAACCCACTACAATTTTGGCGTCGTTGCCGGGGAGCTACACAAATTTTTCAGTTTGCAGCATGTTTGGATGACGTTTAGCTTGCATTAGGCATCTTGTCGTGGCATGAATAGTGTTAAATCTACATTTTAGGGTTAGTTTGGGATTGATTTTGCTTGATTTGAGTGGATTTGCTTGTTTCAAATCTAATCTGATTATTAAACAGGAAAAGCTATTCAGATCATCAATCTTAAGATCCATTTGGATTTGAGATATCAGAGAAAATAACAAAAATCGGTCAAATCTACCAGATTTGGTCAAAAAGAGGCAAAAAGCGTCGGCCAGAGCTCAGAACTTTTTACCCTTTTTAAGGAAACCTTCGCCAAGTTGCAGACACCTTCGGCTTTGTTTACAAAACCCTCAGTTTGAAGGGCGAAGATTAATTCTCAGCAAATTTTCAAAAACATCAAAAAAACCGCCAAAAAACACTAAAAATGATCAAAACCCTAAAAAATACAAAAAAAGAACCTTCGCCCGATTTACTGTGCTAAGATGTGATTCCGATCTATCTACTGCCAGGTCGACAAAAAATTATACCAAAAATAGAAAGGGTTTCAGAGGATCAGTTGTCATATTGTCATATTTTTGTCAAAAAAGTTACTTTTTTGCAAAAATACTAGTATTACTCTTGATCCTTTGCCAAGTTTTCAAAACATTCTATTTATAAAAAAATTCTATTTTTTGAGTTTGACGAAGATTCTTCTTGATCAGATCACAAAAAATCTTGGTTTTTACCCTCGCCAGATTACAGAAACTGTATTTCCTTGTGTCAAAAACGTTCGTCCAGTTTTCCATAGTTTTATCTGTGTCAGAACTTCCATCTGAGAAGTCGGCAAAGGTTATTTTCCAAGAAATTGCCAAAAAAGTGTCCAGAGAGTTTTTTTTTTTCCAAAATAGCACTGTTGAACCTTCGCCGAGCCAACCTTCGCCAGTCCTATTTTTAGTTTCTGATTTTCCAGATTAAGTCTTTGTCAAAATTTGGATCGAATCTGATATATTCTGAATTGGATTCTGAGAGATTTATCATTTTGATCGAATTTCGAAAAGTTTTTCATCATATAGAATCAGATTCTTGAAAAGTGAAATAGATTTAGCAGGTCTAATCTGAGAAGTTTTTTGGAAAAATCTAGATCCAATCTCATTATCTATTTGATCTAAATTTGTAAAGATGGCTGCCCTTGGAGCTGCTCTTGGAGGTGCTCCACAGGAGGTCAATCCAATTATTGTTAGAAGAGCACCCCGATTGGATCTACCCAAATATAATGGATTAACAGATCCAGTTAGATTTCTACAGATCTATGCTAAATCATGTGAGGTCTATGGTGAGATTTATCCTCAAGATAAACTTAAGCTGTTCCATTAGGAGTTACGTCGCCAGCCCTCGCCAGTTGCAGGTAGATCCCTATTACGTGCCAATGCCACGAAGAAATAAATGGAAAGATTTGGGGTTGGCTATGGACAAAATTACCATCCATACGTCCAATTGGCCAATCATCCATCAGCCTACAACTGGACCATTTCAATGGACTTCCATATCAGAGAGAGTATGTCCAATCTCCAAATTCAACGGTGCGACAATCGGCAATGTTTGCTAAAGATCTAACTTTGTTGGCGTCAGTGGCAACCAAATGGGATGATTGCCTTCCTTTTCGGGCATTTGATCCAAATAAGTCGATGGCCTCAGAGCAAATCAAAGATCAGCTGCCGATTGCTCATCTCTATTTTCGTGCGGCTATGATGGGAGGCTCTTGGGAATCCCACTTCACCTCATGGACAATTTCCAAATGGATTGTAGGAGCCCACCGTTGTTTCCTACCACACAATTTGGATTTCAATACTGCCCGCCTCGACTTCATGGAGAAAGTGCAGTATCATTTAATTAAGATTCGGTGCGAAGCCAATAAAACTCTCCAATAACTGCATATTGCAGGTGTCATGGGACCGCCACCAGTTTTGGTGGGGGATACTGTTGGAGGGTTTGCGGATCCCAAGGCAACCCTAACCCTAGCTAATAAGTGAGAGAGATTTGGCACCCTGCGTGTGTAAGTCCAACCCAATGATCACATAGTTATTTGATTGACTAGTTAAAAGTTAATAAAGGACTTTAGGCCTTTTTGCGGGACTTTTAATGTCGTAGGACCTAAATGTCAAGTTAGTGAATAAAGTTGGGTTTCCCTCCAATTTTGATGGTTCCCACACTTTTTTAAATTTGAATAAAAAGAGAGGCAAGACTGGACCAATAGGATTCAGAGGCTAGGGTCTCCCTCTCTACTATAAAAAGAGACCAACTCTAGTTGCTCCTGATGTTCATTTTCTCATTTCAATAAAAGCAAATTGGTTCTCTTTAGAAATGGATTGATGAATGTCCTCTCTTTTCCTCCATTTCTCATGTTTCCTTTGTATTTGCTAATTATTGGGTTTGATCATTATTGAGATTGCTATTTCTTATGCTTTTTGTGAGAGAGAAAAGGAGAGAGAGAAGAGTAAGTTTCTATCATTGTTGTGGATTTAGGGTTAATGGAAGTAATTATTGAATCAATGCATGAAAGCATCTACAATGTCTGTCTCACGTGTTACAAATCATGCTTCGTTATCTATATATGAATACTGGAAAAGGTATTCACTATCTATATACACAAAATTTATAGGTGTGCAGAAGGTACAAAAGTGGTTGTGCCATCTGTAGGAGATCGTGGGTGGCTGCCGTCGTTGTCAGATCTGACTGCACAGTGCATGGAACGAGCGTGAGGAGGCTGCGACATTGGGCTTCGCAAAAATTGGTGCTGGTCAAAAAATTGCAATACTCTATCACATTTTTCGCCTGTCATAGATTGCGAGTAAAAATACAGACTATCGCATTGTCGGCTTTTTCGCCTATTTAGGTTTACTTGTATTTATGCATACTACCATGCAACTGTCGCTTTTCTGGAAGTGTCGCAAAACACTTAGTTGCTCAGGATGGCCCGAAGGTAAAAAAGGCGACAGTGTCAAGTTTTTCAACGACAGTGTCAGATTTTTCGCCTATGGAAATTCCTGAGTAAAAATGCAACACAAGTGTCGCAGAACACTTAGTTGCTCAGGATGGCCCAAAGGTGGAAAGACGACAATGTCGGGTTTTTTGACGACAGTGTCGGGTTTTTTGCCTGTGGAAATCCCTGAGTAAAAATGCAAATTGTAATGACAAACCGTTCAAATATTCACATTGTGGGACAATACAAGTAAAAATGCAGCAGCATGAATGGAGGAAGATTACCATTACACGCAAGATGCCACAACCCTCGCAACTTCCCAATTCTAGGAAGGGGTGTAGCCCTTATTTTTTTCCTGTTGAAGGCATGGTATCATAAACAGTTCTTTTTTTGACTTGAAACATTCACAAGGAAGGCCATGTCGTTGGGGAGGGAGCATTGTGTGACATTCTGAAATAGGATACAACTGTATGGTTCAAGAATTTTGACTAACACTCTTCATGTTTTCTTTTTCTCATTTTCTCTCGTTTGATTCATATTGCTATGAATTTTACACATAGATTATTTTATGTTCAAATCAATTTGGATCAACTTATGTGATAATTCTTAGGCATATTATTATGTTATTTAAGTAAGTTGTAAGGTTTTTAGGCCACAGGTCGAGCTGTTCCAAAGATTCAAAAGGGCTCACCCAGAAGTGCAGATATCTCTTAGATGCTTTGAGACGTTGAAGTCTTATTTTGTCCAAAAATTGCAGGAGCGGTACACATGTTGTTGTGTGTACCATATGCAAATGATATATTTTAAGGAGGCGTTTAATTATGTGAGACAAAACATGTTTGGTCATCATGGAAAGGATCATGTCTGCACATGTTCCATCTATTGCAAAATTTAGGAATCGAACATTTGAAAGGCAAACCAATCTATTTGTCCCTGTATCAACAATATGTGGGAATCACTTTTATGTGCAATATGAGACATCAGTGGACAACTGAGAATTGTCTGTGAAGATCTTTACAAGCGTTACGTCAGGGTTTGTTGATGAGGGCGATTCTATCAAGAAGAGAAAGAATTTGGTAGTGCAAAGAATGCGGAGCACTACCTGGTTTCAGCACATCTGAAATGCATAACTTTGTGTTTTGGTGACAGTCAAAACAATTTAAAGATTGCTTGCTGAAATTTCCTTCGGATGTTGTTGTTTCAGTCATTGAATTTGCGGAGAATTATTCGTTCAAGATGTAAAACGAGATACATTCCATGCACTGGTGGTCTAATCAGGTATATAACATATCTCAAAAACTCTATAGGTGCAACTGAAAAGACTGGTTGAAAGAGAACGAGTATAATCCAAGGTGTCATTGGGTGTGGTTAGACGGTGTGGCGTCCCAATTCAAAGCTCAAAGGTCTTTCTTTTTCATGGTCAGGTATATTTATTGGGGGTCCTCACTATCTATTATTATTACTCTGTAGTTTTCAAGTTTGTTACTTCAAATAGTACCAAAATTGGTACTGAACTATAAGACTTTAATTACATAGTCTGTCTTGTAGTACCAAAATACAGTGTTCTAGAGTACCAATTTTGGTACTATTATTCTAATAGATATAGTACCAAACTGGGACTATACATGATACCCAAATATAGTACGAAATTGGTACTAGACAGGACACCAGGTTCGTAACTACGGGTTCATTGCAGGTTCACGTTCATTCTAATGTATTGACGAATATTCCCAAGATAGTCCATGCTCACTACGATGTCGCACATTGTCATGTTTTTGCGATTCATGTATTGTAGGGCACTGGAGAAGATGCAGGAACAGACAACACGTAAAAGAGTGAAAATATTTGTTTATCCAGCCATTGCCAAAGTCAGAGGCAGCTAGCAGCGATGAAGACGATGACGTTGGAGATAATGACGGTGCTTATGAATTCATGTCAATGCATAATGACACCAACCTACCCATGTATGAGGATAACCTTGATAGTTTGTGTGACTTGTTGTTCACTGGAAAAAAATTTGCAGTCAAAGCAACAGAAAGGGTAGAGGATTTCTATCTTCTTAAATGCACCAAGAAGATGTAACAAACAACGATAACACAGAAGGATGCATGACATAGCAGAATTGTTAGATGAGAGAGAGTAGTTGAAGGCCCATACTGATCAATACATACAACCTTCTAGACCAGACACAGCCGGTAATGATCTATTCACACCTGGTGAGAGCAATCCGGTTTTCCATGGAGCCTATCCTTGGATATCATAACATGTTCCGATTATCCACCGATGTGTATGAGAACATATACAACAACATGTTGTACGAAGATGACAGCGATCAAGAGGACTTGCTTAATGCCCGAGATCAGGATGCAAGTAACCTTTGTGTCTTATATTGATTCATTTGGTACTTTCATAGTGACTCATTTTAAAACTGATGAGTACCAAATTGGTACTTTGGATCACTTATCTATCAGTATTCTGATTTTTTGTTTAGAAATTCAGGCTATGTTTTTTGGTACTATCAGAGTCTCAATTATAGTGCTTTTAGTATTGACTAAAATTGTCTTTTCCATTTGAAAAATAGTTACTACTTGTTTGAAACTCCAAAGTACTTGTTCATAAACTACAGATTCTTTTTTCGGTACTTGAGACTACTAAATTTGATACTATTGAAGTACTATTTTGGTACATTTGTAACTGTCTGAAATTGCACTTAAGTCTCAAAAACAAGTACTTCCTGTGGATCTTTAACATTGTATCCATCTTTAACACCTTTAATACCCCTTCGCTCTTAAGCAAAAACTAAAAACCATCCAAGGAGCAAAAATTATGACCTTGATAAACTCCACCCATAACATTATTCATAGATCATATTGGAATATACATGTGAACACATACTAGTAATGTTGCAAGGAGCACATTATGCAATATATCATATATTGATTTTTGCTATATGTAACATGTACAAAAAAATTAGTTGCAGCCCAAGCTGGGCTGTTCAAATCTAATCTATAGGGGGGTCGAAGCGGTATAATTACCCTTCGACCTCAACAAAGTAGTTCACAACTAGAGGGGACATATCGTCCTCACAGTCGAACAACGGGTTCCTTCTAGTAAAGGCAATAGGGATTTGTGCATGGACCCAGGCCATGAGCCACGGGTACATAGTTTCCTTCATATACCAAGGGGTCATTTCAGCATTGCACTTATGGAAGAGTCGAAAGCTTTTATGGCCAAGCAATTCTCGTAGTTGTTTTTCAATGACTTGTAGCATTTATCGTCTACAAGTATGGTGTTTGATGCGTCGAATTCTGGCCATAATTTTCATACCTCTCGCAAGTTCTTCAGAAATACTGGCACCCCTAGTTTATCCTCGCTGACGTAAGAAATTTCCTTGAAGTCTTCACGCCAGACCTTACACTTAGTTTGGACAAAAATATCTGCAGAAACAAAAGGTATAAATCAACACTATTGAAAATTACTCTCTCAATTTTGAAGGAGCATATAAAAAGTACCAAATATTGGTACATAGTACCAAAACAGAGGCAATAGGTACCAAACATTATGAATTGATATCCAAAATAGTTCAAAATAGTTTCAACTTGGTGCTAAATTAGTTTCAAACAATACCAAACAAGTGTTAATGTGTAAAATGTTGAGCTACCTTTGAAAAATCTTTGTTGTATTTCTTCATGGAGACAGGTCTGCAGTATTTTCATGACCTTCAAATATCTCATGCTGCTCCATATAATGATTTGCACTCCCGCAGCTAGTTCCTCAAAAACTAACTCAGAAAATAGTAGTAGTGTTCGTGCACTCAATTTACGTTTCTTTTGAAGCATTTTACAAAAGTGTCATCCGAAAATGTTCCGTAAGTGTTTAACATCCCGTTTATATCGAGAATCCTTGAGCTTTGAAAGCTCTTCCAATACTTCATTTATCGTTGAATCCACGTCTGTGTCCTTGTTTAGCTGTTGGTCTTCATGCAAGTTGCCCACAGGGGAGCTCTTAGTTGACATAGGACTATCTATACCTGATTATGCGAAGTCAAAGAAGGAAAATGACAGATTTTAAATTTCAGCTCAGTAGTGTCAGATTTTAGATTTTAGTTCAATTTTGGTAAGTCTTCTTTATCGAGATTTAGACTAAGACAACAACCAATAGTACCAATTTTGGTACTTCAGTAGAACAAATAAGTACCTCGAACACAAAAACTCTAGAACCAAGAACAAAAGAATCCTGAAGCACCAAGAACAAAAAAGTACTGACAATCCTCAAAACTTTGGTACTCTAGGAGAATCAAAAGTACCAAGAACCCACAAAAAATGAAAGTGATAAAAAGAAAGCATGAAGAGTGTGGCCTTCCTTGTGGATGTTTCAAGTCCAACAAAGAACCGTTTATGATACTATGTCTTCAACAGGAAAAAAACAAGGTCTACACCTCTTCCTAGAATTGGGAATGTTGACTATCTTTAACTCCACCAAAAACTCTCTCTCTTTCTCTTTCTCAGACAACTTGTACAAAAACTAACATTGCTGAATTAATACTTTCTATTGAATTTCCGTATATCCCAAATATGGGAGTAAAAGACACACAAATTGTGCTAATAAACACACATATTGTTCAACTCGATAGTGTTGAAAAAAACAGTGCCAAAAGTATCAAAATGAGATTCATGCACACATACAATACTATCAAATTCGAAGCAAAATAGTTCTAAATATATCAGATTTGAGTTCTCAAAATAAGAAAAGAACCAAAAGTCCCAATATGTAATTTCAATATGTTCTGCCATAGTATCCAAGAACTCACACGATCGATGTGTAAAAAAAGATCAATAGTTTCTATTGATTACTTAAGATTTTTAAAACCAATTATTGCTAATAGGACCAATCAGTTTAAAATTAAAGACTGCCTATCATACCAAAATTGAAGAATAGAGAACCAAAGCTGGTACTTTGCAACATGAAAAGACTCAGAAATGTGCTATAAGTATAAATCTAGGGTTCTTCAGAGTAACAAATATCGTTGTTGGGATACTCCAAGAGTACCAAAGCAATCAGCACCAAAAGAAACTTACTCTTTCTAAGTACTAAATTAAGTACCAAAAGTAGCTAAAGTACCAAAAGTACTAAATTAAGAACCAAAAACAGCTGATTACTACCATAATACCAAAAGTACCAAAAGCAGCTAAAGTACCTAAAGTACTAAATTAAAAGCTAAAAATAGTTGATTACTATCATAATACCAAGAGTACCAAAAATAGCTAAAGTACCAAGTTAAGTACCAAATTTACTAAAGTATCAAAAGCAGCTAATTACTATCACAATATCAGAAATACCAAACTAAGTACCAAAAGTAGCTAAAATATTGAATTAAGTACCAAAGGCAACTAATTACTATCACAATACCAGAAGTACCAAAAAAGCTAAAATATCAAATTAAGTACCAAAAGCAACTAAAGTACCAATTTAAGTAAGTACCAAAATCAGCTACTAAAGTACCAAATTAAAAACCAAATATAGCCAAAGCACCAAATTAAGTACCAAAAATAGCTAATTACTACCAAAACTACTAAATTAAGTACCAAAAGTAACTAGAGTACTACTTTAGTACCATAATCAACTAAAGTATCAAATTAAGTACCAAAAGCAGCAAAGTACCAGTTAAGTACCGAAATCAACTAAAGTATCAAATTAAGAACTAAAAGTAACTAATTACTACCACAATATCAAAAGTACCAAACTAAGTACCAAAAGCAGTTAAAGTACCAAGTTAAGTATCAACAACAGCTAAAGTACAAAATTAAGTACCAAGTTAAGTACCAAAATCAGTTAAAGTAACCGATTAAGATCTAAAACCAGCTATAGTTGCAAATTAAGAACCAAAAGTAGCTAATTACTACCATAATACTAAAAGTGTTAAAAGTAATGAAATTCATTACAGACAAAACCCTACGATGTTTAAGTTACCCTTTCTCTTGTGGCTTGAACGATCGTCGGAGTAGAACAACAACGGAAAGATATCTACTGCTAGCATGCATTCCAATATTGCGGATTATATACATCACAGAACAGAGCATTGAGAAAGTCGCTTCTATTATCATAGCTGAATTTACAATATTTTCTTGAGCGTTGTCTGTTTCTGTTTCTCAGATCAGCGTGTTGGCGCAAGAGAGATGTTCTCTCTCACGAATAATGTGACTAGCTACTGCTAATCTATAAAACTCACTCTGGAGCTATCTCTTCTGTGTCCTTGACTGTATTAGTCTGTATCTGTGATCTCTTTCTTATGTGATCAATCCAAAAAATCAATTAAGTTAAAAGATCTAATGAAAAGAATGCATTAGGCTTAATCAAAACTGATTCTAGTTTCTCGTCGTTGTTCTCCGTGCATTAGCCGCCTTCTGCCCATTGCACAGTGCCTTCACATTGCAGACCTTCGCATTCTTCCAAAGGACACTTTCGCGATATTACGGGGCAGTGTCGCATTTTTAAGAGCAGGTGTCGCTTTTTCAAGGACAGTGTCGCTTTTTTTCAAAAGGCGAAAAATGCGACAATTGGCCAAAAAAACTTTTCTAAGGCATTTGGAAACAGTGTCGCGTAACATAACTTTTTGAGTCCACATTTTGATTCCACACTAAAAATGGCATAACTTTTAATCATAAGTTTGAATTTAGCGGAGTTTGGTGCATTGGAAAGCGCTCAACAAGGGCTTTCCAATGATATGTTAGATGACATACTTTTGAGCTACGATTAAAAAGTTATGGCAAGTCAAAAGTATTAGTGTTATAATATTCTAATAATATAAACTACATCTTGCACGAATTCTTAAAGGGTCTTTTTGGCCCAAAATATTTTCTAAGTATTTTTGACTTAGGGATGGATTTTCCTCATGACCCAAAAATGCAGATTGTGCAAAACATAGTTCAGAAAACCAACAAAAGAAAAACTAAAAAAAATGCTAAGGCTTTGAAGGATAGAAACTCTTAGTTTTTTCATTATCCCAACTAAAACTACAGTTAAAGCTTCAGAACTAGCTCAACTTTTTGTTGAGAAGCTTTTTCGACTATGCGGGCTGCCTTGCGATATTGTCAGTGATCATGACCCAAAATTTACTGAAATTTTTTGACAAGCAGTGTCTGAAAAGTTGAAAACAACTTTGAGTATGAGTTCTACAGATCATCCAAAATCAGACAGTCAAACGGAAAGGACCAATCAAACGATGGAAGACATTCTACGAGCATATGTGGGCCATCGACAGTCTGATTGGAAAAATTACCTTCCATTAGTGAAATTTGCATATAATTGTGCAAAACACTCAACGATTGGATTCAGCCCTTTCATGCTTATGTATGGTTATCAACCTCAAACACCGATTTTTTGAAAAAAACTTGGAGTGCAAGTCGCAGCTGATTTCTCTATGGATATACAAGAAATGTTACAACTGGCTAAAGACAAGATAAGAAGTGCCCAGGATAGGGCGAGGCACTATGATGTTCTGTCTTGGAAGCACAAGAAATTCAAGGTCAATGACATGGTGTTTTTTACGGTCCGTAGTCAATCTAGGGGCTTGAAAACTGCTAAGTGTGCAAAGTTGGCACCTAGGTATTGCAGTATTTTTAAAGTTATCCAAGTGATTAACAAGGTCGCATACAAACTAGATCTTCCAACTAACGCTGGAATTCATCTTGTTTTTCACGTTAGTAAGTTAAAACCCTCGTTGGGGGTTGGGAAAACCCTGGTCCATGTGGAAGATCTAGTAGAGCTTGTTCGTGATGAGTTCGCGAGTGGACCACCTAAATCCGAGGCAATTGTTAATTGCCGGCAAAAAACTCTAAAGAATAGAGTGCTTCGAGACTTCTTAATCAGGTGGAGGGACAAGTCATAAGAGGAAGATACTTGAGAAAAGGAGACTGATCTCCAGAAAAAAATTTCAAATTTTTCCCTACAAGAAAAAATTTAAGTTAAGGGGGAAGGAATGTTACATACCTATGTAACTAGCATTACTTTAACCCCTATCTGCCCATTTAGTGTCTAGGGGGCTAAATGGCGAGTCACCCTTGGATAAGGGGTACTTTTGGATTAAGGGTAGGTGCCTTTGGATTAAGGTACTTGTGTCTTTGGATAAGGGCACGTAGGTGCCTATGCCTTGGATGGAGGTATGGAACCTAGTGAGATATTAGGAGGACATTACCATGGGCATTGGTCATTTTTTTAGACCTTGGGCCTCAACCTTGAGCCATGATCACATAATAGGCCTTGGGCCAAAATTAGCCATCACATAAGGGTCATGGGAGATTAGTAGGAGGGCGCACCTACTAGGGTCCCAAGATGGCCCTAAAGAACCCAAGAAGTTATATTCAATAGCCACAAGTTATGGAAGGTGTCTTTTGACATTCCATTAATTTGTGAGTCTCTTGGCCCTTCATTTGCCTCCTCTTTTCTCATTGGCTTGTGTGAGCATTCCATAGTGCTTTGGAGTGTGTCATTGGCAATCTATAAGAGAGGGAGAGGATGTCCAATTAAAAGGAAATTTTTTGTGTTGTGATTTGCTTCTATCCTCTAGTGGATTGCTAGTGTGTAGAGAGCTTAAATTTTGCTTGTTTGCTCTTGAGAGGATCACCATCTTTGGTATGGGACTTAGATGGGGGTAGGATCTTGAACATGCTTGTGATGGTTCAAATTCAAGAACTCTTACACTTGTGACATGTGGCAGACAACTACTGGTGCACGTTCAGTCCTCGGCTGCTCAAAATCACATCCATACACTATGTTTCAGAAAGATTCGACGTGCGGACCTAGAGGCGTATCGCGAGTTCCTAGAGGCATTTCTCGACTCTGGGAGGCATTTCTAGTGTTTCAACATTTGTTTCTAGCTTTTCAAAGGTGGAAGTAACCGTTTCGGCTAGTTGTGCTGGCGTTTCGGACTAAAATTAGGCGTTTCAGAGCCTTTTTCCGCATTTTGGGCTGTACCAAAAAAATCTAGTAAACAGTGCACATATAGAGACAACCCAAAAAGTCTGTTTCTAGACAAAAATCACCATTTTTAAGTCAAATTTTCACCAAAAAAATGTGATTTTGATGCAAATAAGCACTGACTTGTACTTGGATCTAATAGCTTCCACAAAAAATTATTCAAATCTCCACCAACTGAACTAGGAATAGTTCTAAACTGCTAGTGACAGTATTGCTAAACTTCTGATAGTACAATATATTTTCCACAAGTTGATTGAGCAAGTTTTTGATTGAAACTTCTTGAAAACTTGCACTTTTCTACTAAAGTAGAAAGTATTGTAAAAATATTCCCTGATGCCTTCGGGACTGTGTCTTCGTTCCTCACTGATGATTCAACGCTCCAAAAACTTGCAAAATACACCAAAGAAGGATTTCTTCCAACTTTGCCTCTCCAAGCTTTCACCTCCTATGAAGGACTTTCTCATTTCATTGTGGAGCCTGTGACAAGCTGTATCAGCTTATCAGGCACGCGGGACTATCGGGCTCTGAGCATTATCAATCACCATAAGCAAGACCCATAAGAGGAAGAAAAACTCACACTGACTATATCACCCTAATAGAAATAGAGAGAAAAGTAAGAATTGACTACTAGACTAGCCTACAGCTACTTACAGCTGGTAATAGCTACAACAATAAAGTACGTAGTAACAGTAACAACGGAATTTGTCATTAATTTCTAACAGCTATAAATAGCTAAAGAGTTAATTCTTTTGTGTTACGGAATTTTCATTCAATATGGGACGAAGGAAATCAATTGTGCCTGATGATGGAATAAAAAAATGACATTTTTTTCCAACCCACGATACCTTCAATTGACACAAATTTCAAGTCTCCAATCATTAAAGAGATCAATCCATCGATTGCTATCAATGATGGTTCAACTCTAGAGCCTAGTGATCAGGCGCAAGAGATATATGTATCTTCATTTCCTGGTTATGTATTGCAGTTAAGGATGAAGCCACAATTGATCTAGAGCTAAGTTATGAAAGCAACACATAAGCAAGACTTAAGCTATGAAAGCAGCACATAAGCAAGACTTAACCCTAGAAAGCAGGAAAGAGAGAGATGAAGGAGACTAAAAAGAGAGATCAATATCATCAGCTGAATAATAAATGACACAGTTTCCCTACTTATAGCCAAGAGGAAGCCCTAAAAGGAAGCTTCCGGTGGCTAGGGCCCAACTGGGAGGGATATTAGTGCACCCTCCAAGAAGGCCCCCACTCTCCAGTAATATGTCCAAATGGCCTAATAGTTAGAATTAAAGTAGAATCACTATGCTACTGTACTGTGGGTCCTATCAATGGATAAGGATCAGTTGGCCTCGCCATGAGGCAAGTCGACGGGACACGCGTCCCGCCAACGGCAACCTGGATCATGCATGGGTTGCCTAAGTGAACAACTATATGTACAGTGTAATTTCATTTTGAGAAATATAGTTGCTATGTGAGCTTGCAGTGGAGAGTGTTTTCTATCTGTGTTACCGTGTAGCATGATCTGTGTTCCTGTGCAAAGCAAATTCTAAGTTGGTATCAGAGCCATACAGGGAGTGTACACAGTATAGCATCATCGTCGAAGAGAGCTTCAGGAGAAGAGAAGTCTTCTGAGAGTTCAAGGTTTACGGCGGGCTAAAGACGGAAAGAAAAGTCACTGTATAGACAATTGTTAGGCGTAAAGGGATTTGCAGAGGAGCTGTAAAGAGCAGTGATAGTGGCCATAGCTATTGATAGGGCAAGATTTGGTGAAAAACTGAAAAAATTGTGAATTTCTCAGCCTTGGTGGGGTTTTGAAGCTTTTTCTGCAAAGTTGAACCGTGTGTGGTGAAATCCTTACCAAATCGTATGCCATCAGTCCCATCATATTGGTAGGACTAGGGCGACCTCAGGGAGGTTGAATTTGTAAGAAAAAAACTCAGAATAAAGCTGAGAATCATCAGAAAACTGTTGGAAAAAACAACTATTCTCAGTCGTTCCAAGGCCAAATACAGATCTGAAAAATTCCTCTAGGGTGCAGAGATAGGGCACAACCAGCTACAGATTCAGATTGGATCAAAAACGCTCCAGAATCACGCAAGAACAAGCTGATTTGGCTTGAAAAGAAGCAAGAAATCAGGAAAGAAGAGGAGAGGTCGTGGAGGCCGTGAGGACTGGTCGCGCGCTTCAAAACCAAAGAACACATAGTGTTCCAAAGTGAGACGTGCCTTCAAGCACGTGGATCAGCGCACAAAGCACCCAGGACCGTCGGATCTCCAGTCACATAGATCTGTGGTAAAGATCGAGCCTCCAAGAACAGTTGTGGGCTGTTGGATCCAAGGTAGCCATTGGATTGAGGTGAAAGGGACTTTGAAAGAACCTTAAGGCCATTGAAGGAAGACTGGCCATTCAATTTCATTAAAAATTTTCAAACTGAAATTAGAGTTGGGTCCCTTCACATGTGAAAGGTGAAGTTTTTTCAAGGTGAAGAAACAGTTCAAAAGTTCAAAAAGCCCTTATTTTTTAGTCCTTTAGCCTATTTTGACCAAACGAAAGGCTATAACCTCCAAACGAAGGGCACCCAAACTGTACCTGCAAGTACGCTACCGCAAAACAGAGTGATTGCAGCAGATAAAGTGTTCAGAACGCACCAGAAGTGATTTCACCATTTCACTGGGCACGAAGTTGGGAGTTGACGACTGAGTGCATTTTGGAAGGCGACGCCGATTTGGCTTTCAAATTGGTGGAAAAGCGGTGAGTGGTCTGGCAAGGGAAAAAGTGCAGGTCATTATTTTTAGCTTCTGACATCACTGTTGGCCTCGGCATATTGTTTTTAGCCTATGGCAGAAGTTTCAAGCAGTTTTGCGATGGCAAACATGGGAGAGTCCATTCTGAGTGAAAGTAGCAAATTGGACGGGATTTCCAACTATGCAGTGTGGAAATTCAAAATGAAAAACATATTGATGGAGAAAGACGTGTGGGAAGTCATCACAAGTGATGAGAGAAGGCCACCAAATGAAGCGGATATCAAAGTGTTCAACAAAAAGGTGAGGAAAGCTTTGACCTTCGTTAACTTGTCAGTGAAGGATCACATCATTACCCACATTTGTGATGTTGTTACACCCAGATAGGCATGGGATGTGCTAAAGGAGCAGTTCGAGACGTCAAATTTGTCAAGAATCATGTTTCTGAAGTCAAAGCTGAATAGTGCCCGAATGAAACAAGGAGAGCACATTCAGATGTACATGACCAGAATCAAGACAATGAGGGATGAACTGCATTCTATTGGTGAGCGCATACGTGATGTGGAGCTGGTGCACAATGCATTGTGTGGCATCGTAGAACCCTATCAGATGTTTGTGAGCGGAATAGCATCAAGAGAAAGATTGCCAACCTTTGACGAGCTCACATGAATCTTGATGCAGGAAGAGCAACGGCGAGAAATGGTGAAAGCTAGATGTCAAAATACTGACGATCAGGCACTTGCGACATGCCAAAAACAAGGCAAGGGCAAGGAAAAGAAGAAGTCTAAGCAGCATTTTGTCAAGTCTTAGGAGGATGAGGGATCTTCCAGTAAGACCAAGAAGAAAGACAAGTGCTTCCATTGTGGTAAAAAGGGCCATTAGAAGAGTGAATGTCGCAAATTCTTGGCAGAACAATGCAAGGGGAAACCAAAACAAGCAGGTAACCTTGTCAATGAGAGTGAGATTGAAGACTCTAGCATCTTCATATCTGCATTGTCATCTAATCAAGATGATCAAGTGTGGTATATTGACTCGGGAGCCACAAGACACATGACAGGTAATAAGAATTGGTTCAGTAGCATGAAAGTGTTGGATAATGGAACGTCCGTTTCACAAGCAAATAGCGAGGTGTGCAAGATCAAGGAGATAGACACCGTTTCAATCCAACTACCTGATGGAAAAAGCGGGATGATCAGGGAGGTACTTTACGTACCAGGTTTGATGAAAAATCTACTTTCTGTTGGAGTCATTACTAATCAAAAGTTGAAAGTAGAATTTGTCCATGATCGTTGCTTTAAGTTATTGCGGATGGAGTAAGAGAGCCCAATACAAAATTGTACAGGTTGAATGCTACAATCAAGGGGCAACATGGACTTGTATCATCAATTCCATCACAAACTGAATTGTGGCATAAGAGGCTTGGTCACTTAAACTTGAAAAGCCTCAGTTTGATGAGAAAATTGGAGATGGTAACAGGATTGCCTACCATAGAAGATCACTTGAAATCGATGTGCGAATCTTGTGTATATGGGAAGCAGCATCAAGAGAAGTTCAATAAAGGGGGTGTTGCAAGAGCAAAGAACATCCTGGATTTAATCCACACATATTTATGCGGGCCTATGAGGACCATGTCCTTAGGTAAAGTCTTCTATTTCATGACCTTTATTGATGATTTGTCACGTAAGACGTGGATCTACTTCTTGAAGAAGAAATCGGATGCATTTGACAACTTCAAAAGCTTCAAAGCATTGGTCGAAAATCAGACAAGTAGGAAGATCAAAGTCCTAAGATCAAATAGTGGAGGTGAGTACAAGTCTAATGACTTCAATGATCTTTGTGATCAATGTGGGATTAAAAGACAATTTACGCAAGCTCATACTCCTGCTCTCAATGGTGTAGCTGAGCGCAAGAATCAGACGATTGTGGAAAATCCTAGATCTATGCTAGCTGAGATGAAACTACCAAAAGATTTTTGGTCAGAAGCATGCAGCACGACAGTCTATCTTCAAAATAGAAGTCCTACCATTGCCATACCAAAGATAACACCTAAGGAAGCATTCACGAAGAAGAAGCCAAAGGTGAACCACTTGCGAATCTTTGGATTTAAGGCCTTGTACACGTCCCTAAGGAAGAGAGACATAAACTTGATGTAAAAGTTATCAAGTGTATATTCCTAGGATATGATGATCGTGTGAAGGGCTATAGATGTTTTGATCCAGTGGAAAACAAAGTCCATATAAGCCGTGATGTTATATTTGATGAATTCAAGATGTATGAAGACGAGGATGCTGAGAAGATAGAGACATCCAGTGGGAAAGATGATATAGTGAGGATACCACTTGATGATGATCCATTCATTGACCTTCCAAGTGATGAAAAAGAGGATACATCTCAAGATACTACTACTCAACCTCAAGAGATAGGTTGGAGAGGTAGGGACAAACATTTTGGTGCAAGAAGGATTGAAGTTGCAGGTGACAAATGCTAGGAGAAGGATGTACCATGGGATACATTTTCACCAAGAAGCCGATCACCTAACAGGAAGCTCCCTAAGTGGTTTGAGAGATTGTTGGAGAGCTGCGACATGGATGACTTTCTAGGATCATCTAGCCAGGGAGAGCTACGAAGATCAACAAGAGAGAAGACACAACCTGAAAGGTATGAAGCAAATTATGCTCTCTTAACTAGCATTATTCAAAGCAAAGAACTTGAAGCGAAGGATGATGGCATTTGGGTCAAGGCCATGGGAGAGGAGATGGAGTCAATTGCTAAACATAGCACATGGGACTTAGTAGAACCACCAGTTGGCAAGAAACCCATTTGTTGCAAATGGGTATACAGGACTAAGTACCATGCAGAGGGAAGTATAGCAAAGCACAAGGCAAGATTGGTGATCAAAGGGTATGCACAAAGTAAAGGCATCGACTATGAGGAGACCTTTGCACCGGTTTGTAAGTGGAATACTCTACGTCTACTTGTTGCTTTAGCTTCACATTTTGGTTGGCGTTTGCATTAGATGGATGTGAATCTGCTTTTCTAAATGGTGAGTTAGAAGAAGAAGTGTTCATGGATCAACCTGAAGGCTTTGTAGCGAAGAGACAAGAAAATAAAGTATGTCGCTTGAAGAAAGCGCTTTATGGTCTTAAACAGGCACCACGTGCGTGGTATAGCAGGATTGATGCCTACTTTCGTTCAAAGGGGATGGTGAGAACACATTCTGATCCAAATCTATATGTCTTATGCTTTGATGGTATGGTTGCTTTGATTGCTCTTTATGTTGATGACTTGATTACTATGGGAAATAATCAAGAGATGATAGACATGATCAAGAAAGACCTCATGGAACAATTCGAGATGACAGATCTCAGCCTGATGCATTATTGCCTTGGAGCGGAGGTGTGGCAAAAAGGACATGAAGTGGGTTTAACACAGGTGAAGTATGTCAAAGAGTTCCTGCACAGGTTTAGGTTGCAAGATTGCAAACCAGTAAATACTCCTATTGAACTAGGTAAAAAGCTTTCTAAGCTTGATGAGTCACAGTCATTTGATGCTACGCTATATAGACAGTTAGTAGGGAGCTTGATTTACCTTACCACAACTAGACCAGATATATGCTATGTTGTTGGCATTGTAAGTCAGTTTATGGCAGCACCTACGGAAACGTATTGGAAGACAGCTAAACGCATTTTGCGTTATGTGAAAGGCACTTCAGATTATGGCTTGATATACAGGAAGCATGATGGTTTACCTGAGTTGTGTGGCTATGTGGATGCGGATTGGGGAGGTGACTATGATGACCGTAGATCCACCACAGGGTATGTATTTCAGGTTTGTGGTAGTTGCTTTTCCTGGTCTAGTAGTAAGCAAAGTACAATTGCTCTATCCACCATAGAAGCAGAGTATAAGACAATGTGTAGTGCAGCACAAGGAGCTATATGGTTGAGACAAATCTTGGAAGAAGTTGGCATGAGGCAGAAAAATTCCACGACATTATGTAGCGACAGTCAGAGTGGCATTCAGCTAGCAAAGAATCCAGTGTTCCATGCGAGAACTAAACACATTGAGATTCAGTATCACTTTATATGTGAGAGGCTGCTGAGTCGTGAAATTCATGTTGTTCATTGTAGCACAGAAGAACAACTAGCTGATATTTTCACTAAGCCACTTGTTGGAGAAAAGTTTGATAAGTTTAGATCAAAGCTTTCTGTACTTAAAGTTTATTGACTTTAAAGCTATGTATATGACTGTATAAAAAGTAGACTCTACTTTAAGGGAGAGAGTTAGAATTAAAGTAGAATCATTGTGCTACTGTACTGTGGGTCCTATTAGTGGATAAGGATCAGTTTGTAAAGCACAGTACGAAGGGAGAGTGGGTCTACAAGGCACTTTCCACATTGCCCTACCACCTAGGCTTCACATGTCGACGGGACACACGTCCCGCCAACGGCAACCTAGGTCATGCATGGGTTGCCTAAGTGAACAACTATATGTACAGTGTAATTTCATTTTAAGAAATACAGTTGCTATGTGAGCTTGCAGTGGAGAGTGTTTTATGTCTGTGTTACTGTGTAGCATGATTTGTGTTCTTGTGCAAAGCAAATTCTAAGTCTAATAATGAATAATAAAGCCAAAGCCCAACCATATAGTCTAAGAGTCACTAATGAATAAAAAGGGCCCAAAGCCTGCTTATGCATAAAGTAAAGTAAATGTTAATGGACGTGACGAATGTAATGAGCCAAGTCCATAACTCTCCTCGACACAAAAAAAGATCCAACTACTAAAAAGAAACTGGATCAAATAGCAGCAAGCCCTGGTGCATCAACTACTAGAGCAGCATCTGATGTAGAGGAATAAACAAGTGCAGCAAGAGCACGATCCTGATCTGCAAGTGATGGCATATGATAAAAGGCATCAATACGCTCCCATGTGGCCTCCTCGATAGGATGGCCATCCCAATGGATCGAAAATTGAATCTGTTGACAGCGTTGACTATGGTGAAGGCGAACTTGGTGCATGGCAGCTGGTAAGAAAAGGAACAGTTCAGGATCAACATCGTGGCGACGAAGGAAACATCTCAGCCACGTCATCAAAAACCAAGCATTATGGAACAACCAGGAATGCCAAGGAACCAGAAGAAGATCAAGCAGCAACTAGGACTTCCAAGGTATCCGTAATGTCCAAGTTAGTAGGGGATCAGCCCAAAAGATAGGGACATCATACCAAGGTATCAAAAAAGTCCGAGAAGATAGAACTGCATCAACAACGGGAAGCCAATAAGGAAACTGAAAAAGAGATGGACACTCATCGCGAATAGCCGCATGATACACGTAACCATCAACCATATGTGCAAGGTGCCCCAAGAAAAGATAGCAGTATCGGAAGACTAGCACCAAGGAGATCATCCTGACAAAGGATAGCTAAAATGGAGAAATATGCACCAATATGGTCAAAAGCCCAAGTATCCATAGGGCCCATAAATGAGAAGTAGCAATGGCATATGGTACCCTCAAGGCTCATATCACGAGAAGAGTGGCATGCCAAAAGTTCCAGAAGGTCCAAAAAATCAATGCATCATCTAAAAAGACATGATGCATGAAAATAGTAGCAACAAATTTAGAAATAGTAGAGGCGCCAAATAACAAACTGTAGCCAAAAAACTCATCTTGAAAGGTCTCATATGGACATACCAATTCATCATAGGATACACCAAAAACGGATGGAGAATCGGATGACCCATCGGAACTGGCCGCAAGTGTAATCCCAAAGTACACACCAGGCACACAAGTGAGGAATAGAAGAAATGCACTGGAAGAAGGAACAAGATCCGCAACATCAGTAGCAAACATCGGGGCAATATCCACATGTAGCTGGGAATGAGTATCAAAGCACATATGAGCAACACTGAAGTATATGGCGGCAACATCCCAAAAACTATCCAAGAGAGGAGAAGGAATTCTCTCAGATACCCTGATGGTTTCGGAACACCAGAACAAAGTGGCAACTCGGCATCGGAGACCAAGCGATATAGAGCAATCTGAAATGACAGGGAACCTGAAGATCACCCAGACAAACAGTAGCTGAAACGGTGGCAATAACCCAAGCCATCAGAATATGCCAAGCCTGACAATGAGCAACAATCCAAGGAATAGATAGAGAGCCACATGCATAATCATAGAGATATCCGCACCATAGGTGATCAGTAATATGGAAAAACCAGCACCAATCAACAGGTCTAGATGAAAACCAAGCTATATGTAATAACCAGGAATGTCATATATCCATAGCTGAAAATGAAGCAATAGTGTGAGCAATAGATCCAAATGAAATCCAAGCGATACGTAATAACCAGGAATGCCAAATATCAAGAGGTAAAAAGGAATCAGTTGCATGAACCCAAAAGTGTATACCATCGGCATGGACTGCATCAAACCTAAATGTAGAAACACCAGGAGACTGAAGGATGCCCGTGTACTCATCTAGAAAGATCCCAGCATATAAATACCCTAGATAAGTAATAGTGATCATTTGGCAAATATCCTCAGACGAAAAATGTGTAACAGTAAGGGCGAAAGGCGCATGAATCATGTCAGGAACCGTAGAAATATCATGAGACAGATCACAAACCTCAAGCAGAGATCCATGGAGTAAAGCGAAAGAAGATACAACCTGATCACCAATAGCGAGGGAACCATCAAACATGGACCCAGAAGAACCCCATAAAAATCAGCAAGAACATCGGCCATAACAGACTCAAGAGATGGAGATAAAGAGACAAATGGAGAAGATACTACACCAACCACTAAACCAGGAGGGCTATCTGAAGTATGCGCAAAAGCAATAGTAGAAATACCACCAAGGTATACGGCCTCAATATCAATGAAACCAGGAATGACCACTGAATACGATATCTGTGAATCAAGGCATATAGTTGCAAGGCACACAACAACAACCTATAAATCTGAAGTAGCATCAACCTGAGGAAGAGGACCCATGGATGGTGAAAGTGAAGCAGCAACTGATGTACTCTGAATAGAAAGAAGAGCTGCATCATGAGCCTTTGGCAGGCTACGCATAAACTGCTTCCCGGTAACCAACTGATAGTCACCCTGGGAATCAATACCAACAAGTGAATGATGTTGACTAGCATGAGTAAAGGAAAGTGTCTACTGAGAGAGATCCACAACAATAGTACCAAGTAAAGAGAACCAGACTGGTCCAAAAATAATGTCATAGCGTTCCAGAGGAATGATGTAGAAATTTGCTTGACCAGAAAAATTACCAATGCGATAATCCAAGCCCTGAATCATCTGAGAACTGGAAAAAGAATGGGGACGAGCAACCTCAACACTGAGAGGTTGAGAAGCAAGAACAGGGGTAGCACGAATCCTGGTGGAAATGTAATTGCTAATAAATGAATGTGTACTGCTTGTATCCACTAGAGAAATATACTCTCGCCCTACATCTAGAATAATACGATCCACAAATGGAAAAACATACGTAGGCATAATGATAGAAGCATCAATTGATAAGGTCTGGCCTAAATATGCATCTAGAAGAACTGCATACTCATCTAGACGGCTATCAGCAAAATAAACTAGTGAGTATACAATGGGACCATCATGAAATGTATAACCACATGCCATATGGAGATCTACTGGAGTAGCCAAAGCATCTGAAAGAGCAACCGTAGACCCATAAATAATATCAAAATAAGAAGCATAGGCGACAACATCTATAGCACGGCGCTCAGGAACATGAGTAGCACCGAAGTACTCAACAATAATATCAAAGCATGCAACAACATCGATAGCAGCATCAAAGCATGCAACGACAATCAATCGTATCATAGCATGCTATATCAGTATCAAGGACCATATCAGCCGCAACCTGTATATGTGAATTAGCATCAGTAGGAACCTGTATATGTGACTCTGACTCACTATGGGATACAATGACGAGCTCCGATAGATCAATAAATATCTCAAGTAAATCAGGCAACTCGCTCACACTATGTGATATAGAATCATCCTCATGTGTATCGCTAGCAATGTGTGAATCAACCTCATGTGGATCGCTACAAATGTGTGACTGTATCTCTAGTTGTCCTGCACAAAAAAATAGAACCTCACATATAGAAGAATGCTCACGAGAGGAATCAGAAGGAGTAGAACTCTCAAGACCTATAATACCACTCATAAGAGCGACATGAAGAACAATCACAGAATTATCATCGAAAAATATAAGAAGACGAAGTACTAGTAGAAATCATGTCACTCAGAGATAGGCGGATGAGAATGGACATAGTCAAACCACTTCAACCTAGCAAAACCCTCTAAGAGAAAAATTGCATCAAGAATCTTATTAGGAACTGTTGGCCGAGAAGTATCAAAATAATACTGAAGACATGTGAGCCATTTGTCGAACATATGTGCAGATGGTATATTACTATCAAAAACAAAAAGATAATCTAAAGGGGATAGAGACCGAAAAATTAGAATTCATGATAAAAAATAAAATTAACAGTAATGGAAAAGAATATGTAACCCAATGATCCAAATAATCTGGATGGTTTTTATTTTTATGTTTTATAATGGAGCGTAGAAAACGAAGAAGAAATGAAAAATGAAATCAACGATGAAAATGAATTATGGAATTGAAACGCAAATGGAACGGAAACTAATAACAAATAATGAATGACAAAATGAAAAATGCGATGGACAATACAAACTACAAAATGGAATGGAAATATTAAAACAACAGCCACAGGCAGAAAGTCAAGCCAGGCAAGACGCTAATCAAGTGGACGAACTGAAGGAGGGGATATAAGTTGTCACAACAGGTACGCCAATGAAAAGACGTAACAAATAATGTAGGTAGTACCTCGCAACTGCAAACGAAAGCGTGTTGAAAATGGTACTAAAATGAAGAGATACTAGGCAGCCACCAAATAGAGATAAAAAAAATGTTTTTGGACTGTTTTGTAGCTGGAAATCATGTGAAATGAACTGCGTATAGGCTGTAGAAAGTTACTGGAAATGTGCACAGACAGCCACCGATCAAATCTGTCAAGGAACTGCGTTGGAGCTACAAATTTTGCCAAGTATTGGGGCCAAATGGGACGTTGGACAGCCACCAAGTAATGCTGCAAGAAATGCTGGAGAAAAAAAATGCATCAAAAAGGCTGGAAAATGCAGATTTGGAGTAGCAAATGGAGGTGGAACGAAGTAAAAATTGGAGGGGGGCACTGGACAGCTTGCAAACAAAACTGAAGAGAGGGTTGAAACTTGGGCGTCCGAAATAATCTGCCCAAAAAAAAAAAAAAAACAATTCCGGCTGCCAAATTTAGCGAAAGTACTTCCGCTAACTATCTGCTAAAGCTCCACCAAGGGAAATGCTCTGATGGGAGTTGGTCCTCCTCCAAAAATGTGCTGAATGTTGCTGAAGCAAAGAGATGACAGCCCTCAGCAAAGAGAGAAAAATCAGCAAGGAAAATGGGCACCCTGATACCAAGTTAAGGATGAAGCCACAATTGATCTAGAGCTAAGCTATGAAAGCAACACATAAGCAAGACTTAAGCTATGAAAGCAACATATAAGCAAGACTTAAGCTATGAAAGCAGCACATAAGCAAGACTTAAGCTATGAAAGCAGCACATAAGCAAGACTTAACCCTAGAAAACAGGAAAGAGAGAGATTAAGGGGACTAAAGAGAGAGATCAATATCATCAGCTGAATAACAAATGACACAGTTTTCCTACTTATAGCCAAGAGGAAGCCCTAAAAGGAGGCTTCCGGTGGCTAGGGCCCAACTGGGGGGGATAATAGTGCGCCCTCCAAGAAGGCCCCCACTCTCCAGTAATATGTCCAAATGGCCTAATAATGAATAATAAGGCCAAAGGCCAACCATATAGTTAAGTGTCACTAATGAATAAAAAGGGCCCAAGGCCTGCTTATGCATAAAGTAAAGTAAATGTAAATGGACGCGGCGAATGTAATGAGCCAAGTCCATAACTATTGCGAGGTTCTAGTTCAAACTCACCACCTTTGTCTTCAACTGAGAATTCGATAGATTTGTTAGAAGTATCTATAATCTACCAAAGGATGATCATACAACACCACTTATGAATGATAAAGAGGGATACCTCAAGTAGAAAATGACAATAAGAAGTTTTGTAAAAGACAAAAACGATGAAAATCTCAATGAGATATTGGTCATACATTTCAACCTCATTGGATCACAAGATTTACGTCAATCGATGCACTACGTACTGAAGATGGAAAAGGAGCTACCAAAGCTATATGTAGGGCTTGTAGTTGGAAAAGAAACAAGAATGTTGAGCTCCAATTGAAACTTGATATTATTAAAAAACATTGTGAAAAAAAATATGTTGAAAGAAAACTAGAATGGAAAGAGCAAAATAATGTTCATAGAGTATTTAGTCTTTCTTGAAAAAAAGACAACCGAGCAAGCAAATACTTCATTTCATCATGTCTTTGATCAGATTTCCAAAAAGAATGACGAATCTAAAATCATACAGTTTAATGCTTTGTTCAATATCTTCAAAAAAGGTCGACCAATGACGGATTATGAGGATTGTGCAACAATGTATAATTTTATTGGAGTGCCAAATTGTCCTACACAACATTGGTCCATACAAGTGGGTGGACAATGGCAAGACACTTGAACTAGGTTGTACTTGATGATCTCAAACAAGAGGTAAAAGAAGCATCATTTATCTCTATTTCGATGGATAAAGTGACTGCAAAAAGTGTTACCGCATACGGTTGGTGTGCATGTTTATATCGTGAAAGATCACGTTTCGAATACCATACTTTTTGGGTAAGTTGGACTCATCAGCTAATGCTACCAACTTGACCCAATTTGTATATGAGTCACTAAAGACATGCGGCAGGGCTATCTGATGCAGATATTGTCAAGAAGCTTGTTTGTATAGGTTGCAATGGGAGATCTGTATTACAAGGTCAAAAAAATGGAGTGTGTGTGTGCAAATTCAAACAAAATATGCTCCATACATGGTGGGAATTCATTGCATGGCCCATCGTACTGACCTAGCTTATAAGATCTTATCAGAGTTTCGACTTGTGCAAGACATAGAGATCCTTGTATCATCTGCTTACAAGTACTTTGCACACAGCGCTAAACGAGTAAACAAGTTCAAGGCAAAAGCTGAAAAGGTGGGCACAGATGAAAAAAAACTATTCAAATCTGTTCCTACCAGATGGATTTCATTGTATGCTTCCAGTACAACGAGTGTTTCGTGAGTATCTAACATTGTGTCATGGACAATGATGCAACGAAAAGTGATCATGCAAAAGATGTTTATAAAAAACTACTGAATTTTACAACATTTTTTGGACTATGTGGAATCTTGCAAATGTTGCAAAAGATGCACATTCTTGTAAAAGTTGTGCAAACTAAAAGCATGGTTTGGTGATACAAAAAAAAAAAAACTCATTTTTCATTGTACCTTTTAGTAGTACATTTCACTTTTGGGGATTTTGGAGAGAACTTGATAGATACTACCCACGAGTTAATGCAATGAAGGCATCCCTAGTAATGATGGGCCTACCCTCTTGGAATATTGGGGGGTAAGTGGTGGGCCTAGTCTCTCTCCTCTAATAAAAAGGTAGTGTATATCTACCCAAAAAAGGTAGTGTCATTGAAAGTTCATGTTGTACCACCAAACCATGCTTTTAGCCTACAACAAAGAGAGATATTCATTGCCGAGTACATTAAAGCAATAAAGATGACAAAACTTGAATTGTTTCAAATGTCCAACACCAATGGAGAATATGAGTTTTAAGAAATTGCTTTCGAGGAGTGGGGCAACTTAATATAAGTCGATAACAATTCAAGTCTTTTGAAGTTGAATAAAGATGGTCACACGTGCATCTTTGTGAAAGGAGATTACTTGAAAATGAAAGTTCACAAAAAACACCATAGACAAGTGCTTACAAAGTCTGTAACAAGGAGGTCTTTATAAATAAAGTGGAGTTTGTTCAAAAAAAAAATGTACAACATATTCGATGAACCCACAAGGAAAATAACTCATAAGTTTCTTCGAGAAGAGCTATTAGAGGCATTTAATATTGTATATCCACAATTTTGGTAGCATAATCGCCATCACATACTTGTAAACTCATGGAAGTCTATTTAAAATGCATGAAGTCTCACTTTTGCTCACTTTGGTCGTTCTGTGAAAATGGATGGGGTTACATATTCTAGAGTTTTGGATTTCGAGCTACTATATGAGCAAGCTTCTTTGTTTACAAAAACAATGCATGAACAAAGTATTACTTTGCAAAATGTAATGGAGTCATGATCAATTATGAGAGTTTGGAAGCTACTTGACAAAAGTTTTTTCTTACAACTAGAGATTTTCAAGTATTTTAAACTTGTAAGTTTGTGTCAAACTTTCATCTTGGATTCTATTGAAAATGAAAGATGTTTTAGTATTTTAAACTTTTTGTAGGACAAACTTAGAAATAGACTAGACAATAATCTAGAATTATATCTAACATCATCATCACAAGTGACCATGTGAATGTCGTACTTTTGAAAACCTTTTTCCAATGTACACTTAGTGGTCTCCACAAACTCTTATAAGTACACAAAAGAATTAATGAATTTGAATGTTTTTTGAAAATTCTGAAACACAAATTAGTAATTATAGTTGCCAATTACACAATTACCTCCAATGATTTATTTGGCGCCTTCATTTTTTTGACGCTAGCTTTAGGCTTTGCAGAGTATCCATCGACATCTTGTTTATTTTATTTGATCAATGAATGGTTCTGTTTGCATGACCTTGTCACCATCAAATTTGCATACTTTGATATCAAAATTAAATTTGAATGGACTATTCAGTATGATTCTAGATTTTTTATATCTATATGCTTTTGTTGCTTTTTTTAGTTTTTGATTTGTCAAGCCATACATCAATTTTGCAGCTTCTATCGAGTGCTGATATGATATAACTCAATAATTGACCTTGTCTATTTGACTCGAAATTAAGCTTTGTAATGGTTTATCGGATCAAATGACATTACATTTACAATAACAACACAAGGTTGAGGATGTGCACAAAATTCTTTTATCAGTCATAACACATGATCTTTTATTAATCCTTGATACATTGTATGACTAGGAGCTTGAAACACCTTGTCACATCAATGTTATATAATGTATTCATTCCGAATGAATAATATCTCTTCTACTTATATATAAGTTGCATTGCATCATCTGTTTTAAAAAACATAGTTTCTACTTGTTGATTTAGAGGCACGATGTCCATAGCTTTGGCATCATTTTTTTTCTGTTTGCTTTGATGTGGAGTCTCACTTTCTAGTATTTTTCTTTTCAGTTTTTTTTTTTTTTGAGTTTTTGTGCGTTCTTCTCTTTTTCATGTTTTTTTTTTTTCTTTTGAACATCTAAGCTCTTATTGGATAAATACATGACAGTTATCAATTCTCCCTTTGTATTAAAAAATTCTTTTTCGTGATGCTAGTATTTTCGAGGTTCTTGAAACTCATTAAGTTCCATCTGAGATTTTTTATGAAGCTAAGTTTGTTATCCTATCTTTGAGACTAAATCCTTCAAAAGGTAGATTGATTAGCGTAATTTTTCATCCTTGGAACTCTTTACAACAACTCTTTACAACAATCCCGAGACATGTCGTTACATATTTTTATTCAGTCTTTTTGACAGTCCAAATAACTTCCATATCATCATACTCCTGATCTTTTGAAGGGATATGTATATGTACATCTTTTTATGTGTCCCTGACGTGTCATATATTTCCATAAACCAATTAATTGGTTTTTTGGTTTCTTCAATTGAATCAACCAAGTCGACTTCACCCGTTATGATCAGACTTGTTTGAGTGTACTGGCTTGCTTATGCATAAATAATCTCATGACTATATTCAGTGAAAAATCGTGCTTGCCCTCAGTCATTGTACCGACAAATAATGTTCACAACATCAATTATAAAATGAGAACATAGAATATGAAAAAAAATGTCAAAAAAATTAAAATTTGTGTAAATAGATAAAACAATCATTTAAGTTTGTCATAATCTTACGATTCACTTTTAAATGTTTTTACCATGCACATAACAATAAATGTTCAGTCAATATACAGATTACCACATGGCGGTAGAGACATGTTGCTCAAACTTAATGTGAGAGTATAAGAGCTATGCTTACATGACAATATATGTTCGAATTCAAGGTGTAGCATAAAAATTCCAAAGCATGTTTAACAAAGAGCATTTTGTGAGTATGTGATTTGTAATTACAATAGTAGTATATAATATTAATAAATAGCGTAAAATCATATGAATGATCACATAGTGATAAAGAAGTTGTGCTCAAACTTAAGTTCTAACATATATTTTATAATATGAAATAAGCAAAAAGCACTATGACTAAATACATTTTAAAAATATCACCTTTAGAGTATGAAGTTGTAGGTACAAAGTATCAAAAGATAGCATAAAATCGTTTGAATAATTACATAGTGACATAAATGTGCTCGTTGCTGGCTATAATCATAATCATTTTTTGTATTGTCCATCGTCTAACTTGTGTGATTGGCTCGTTTTTTGAAGTATATTAACAATGCACATGAAATAAAATATGTTATGGAACAAAGGACACACCAAAAGCGAAAAAAAAAAATTTCCAAAATTTCATGTGATCGAAGTTTCTAAAGCTCATGATCAATATTTGTGATTGAAGTTTTAAATAAATAAAAACTTTAAGATCTCTATGGTCATGTTGTCAGACTAATTTGCATTGTACCTTCTTGATTACTTTCGAGTATTTATGAGAATGACTTTCAAGAGTTTTGTGAGGAAATTTTAGGAATCGCTACTACAAAAAGAGTGCATAGTGACAAAAATTTACAACTTATGCTATTTTTTGACATTTTGTGTGCTATTGCTACACTTATAACTTCATATTTTAAAGATGATATTTTTTTAAAGTATTTTTGAGTCTCCAAGCTCAACTTTGAATTTGAGCACATAGTCTCCCCTATAAATTGCTAGTTCTATAATATTACCTTAAAGTATCAAATAGTCATAATGTCTTTTACTAATTTCATAATATTAATTTTTTGTTAGAATTTAAGTTTGAGCACAACTTTTTTGTCGCTATATAATTATTCATGTGATTTTACGTTACGTATTGATACTATATACTACTATTGTAATTACAAATCTCATACTCTCAAAATGTTTAATGTTAAACATGTTTTTGAGTCTTTATCCTACACCTTGAATTCGAACATACATTTTCATGTAAGCATAGCTCCTCCTATGCTCTCCCATTAAGTTTGAGCAACGTGTCTCTACCGCCATGTTGTAATCCATATGCTGACTGAACATTTATTGTTATGTGCATGGTACGTGCATTTAAAAGTGCATCGTAGAATTATGGCAAACTTGAATGATTGTTTTATCTATTTATATAATTTTTTGACATTTTTTTTTTCATATTCTAATTTTTCATTTCATAATCGATGTTATGGAAAACTTAAATTGGAGTCAAATAGAGAAGGTCAATTATTTGGTTATATCAAGTCAAAACTTGAATAAAAACTACAAAATTGATGTGGCGCTTGACAAATCAAAAACTAAAAGATGTACCAAGAGTATATAGATATAAAAAATCTAGAATCATACTGTATTGTCCAAGTAAAGATTCAATGTTGGTATCAGAGGATACAAACTTGATGGACACAAAGAACATGTAAAAAAAGCCATTCATTGATAAAATAAAACAAGCAAGAGGTCAATGGATAACTTTCAACATGCCTGCAAAGCCTAAAGTTAGTATAAAAAGAAACTAAGACGTCAAATAAATCATGAGAGATAATTGTATTATTGTCAATTATTAATTAGTAGTTTGTGATTTAAGACTTTCAGAAGATATTTAAATACATTAATTATTTCCTACGAACTTGTAGGATTTTGTGTAAACTATTAAGTGTACATTATAAAAAAGTTTTTAAAAATATGACATTCACATGGTAACATATGATGATGATGTTTTTGACAACGAAATGAAAATAATGGAGATGTATGGACAATTGCACCAAAGGAAATCACGAGACTTTCGTATAAAAAAAGACCACAAGAGAAAAAGATAAAATTGGATAGATAAAACAAGTGTCAGGTGCAGTAAATCGTTGTTCTATATTGTTTACATTTATTGAGGGACTAGATCTAAATCAAGTGCAAGGTTTATAAGTTGAAACCATGGCCTGTGAAAAGTACAGTACTAAGGACCATAAATGGATCTTTGAATGATCCACAAGGTGATTGTATGCTTGTTAAACAATCTATTACAACTAGTCATCAGAAAACAAGATCTAGTTTAGCAGCTTGATAGGAAACAAGTAGAGACAATCAAAGCATTGATCAAATAGTATAATTCAACTCCACACGTGTGGAAATAAGGTTGTAGTACGGCCTGTAGTGTTTACAAAGTGCCAAAGCTGGGTTTCATTGGAAATCAAGAGTAATCACCATACAATGAGAGGAAACTCGAGTTTCTCCTTGAGGCTCCAAAAAGTTTCTATCTTCTCACTATGGAGAATGGGAATACATAGTAAAACACACTTCCTTTGCAAAGTTAGGTGAAAATCCAGCATGTAATAAGGAAGTAGACTCCACTTTCTTGCCCTAATGTGAAAACCCTAGCCTAGATCCAAAAGTCATGCTTGGTAGGTGCATGGTAGGTACAAATCTCATCATAAATCATGGTCTAGATCCTACAAAGTAGGAATCAGTACCAAATAGACACAACCACTCCTCTTGACTCGTGGTAACCTACTTTAGGTGTGTATATGCAAGTGGCACTTTGGCCATTCAAGTAACCAACAAACAATATTGACAAAATGTACAATATTCTACATGGCTAGATTTGCCAATGTAGGCAATTTTTCACACTCCTCCTCAAATCTAGCCTTGGAGACCACAATGCTTTTATCAATAACTCCAATTGAAGATCTAAGCTTGAGAAATGAATCTTTAGATAAAGTTTTAGTGAACAAATCAGCCAAGCAACTTGATAATGGCACGTGTTGGAGCTTGATCTCTTTAGCTTGCACTTTTTCCCTCACGAAATGATGAGCAATTTCGATGTGTTTGCTCCTTGCATGGAATGTAGGATTAGTTGCAAGTGATTGGGCTGATTGGTTGTCACAATACACTTTGACAAATGCTTGGAGACCAACTGCAAGCTCCTTTGCAACCATAGATTTCATGGCTTTGTAGTTGGGGTGACCCAACCTTTTGTGCCACAGTTCCACCTTTGCCAAGTTAACACTTTCCACTATCTTTACACAAAAAAGTTTAATTACATTATCTATAGTTCTCTTGACAGAGAGTAGGTTCAAGCGCCAATGGTCACTAAAAGTAAAATAGACAGTCAATTAGATGTATTGTTGAGAAATAATTTCAAATTGGAATGCCAATGATAAAGCTATTGTGAAGAATTGCCAAAAATTGACAAATCTAGCTTGATAAAAAAATCATGTAGTATAATGTAAATTTTGTACATAAGTGGATTCCACACATGTGAGGCCAAAATGCCACGTGGCAATGGGTTGGTCATGTCATTTTGGTAGTGATTCCTAGTTTATAGGACCTAAATCCTAGATTTATGGTGAAAATTGACCAACTAGCTATCTACCAAGCATGACTCTAGGAAATAGACTAGGGTTTCATTTTAGGGAAAAAAACGCTGAGTTAACTTCCTTATTACATGCTAGAAATCCACCTAACTTCACAAAGGAAGTTGAATTTGCTATGTATTCCAAGCTCCCATAGTGAGAAGATAGATTATTTTTGGAGCTCATTGGCAATCTCAAGCTACTCCACTATGTACATTGAGTTTTTGTGATCCAAATGCAACCAAATCAATTTGTAATTGTTTCTCAGCTTTCAGGCCGTACTAAAGCCTATAGTACACACGTGCCAAGTTGGATTTAGTGATTAGTCAATGCTATTGATTGTTCTTGCTTGTTGATTGTCAAATTGTCAATCTAGATCAACTTTTTTGTGTCTAGTTTTTTGATAGGTTGTAAAGCAAGCATCCAATCACTCTTGTGGATCTTTTGTGAAAAGTACAGTACTAAGGACCATAAATGGATCTTTGAATGATCTACAAGGTGATTGTATGCTTGTTAAACAATCTATCAGAAACTAGTCATCAGAAAACAAGATCTAGTTTAGCAGCTTGATAGGAAACAAGTAGAGACAATCAAAGCATTGATCCAATAGTATAATCCAACTCCACACGTGTGGAAATAAGGCTGTAGTACGGCCTGTAGACAGTTTTTACAAAGTGTCAAAGCTGGGTTTCATTGGAAATCAAGAGTAATCACCATACAATAAGAGGAAACTCGAGTTTCTCCTTGAGGCTCCAAAAAGTTTCTATCTTCTCACTATGGAAAATGGGAATACATAGTAAAACACACTTCCTTTGCAAAGTTAGGTGAAAATCCAGCATGTAATAAGGAAGTAGACTCTACTTTCTTGCCCTAATGTGAAAACCCTAGCCTAGATTCAAGAGTCATGCTTGGTAGGTGCATGGTAGGTACAAATCTCATCATACATCATGGTCTAGATCCTACAAAGTAGGAATCACTACCAAATAGACATAACCACTCCTCTTGACTCGTGGTAACCTACTTTAGGTGTGTATGTACAAGTGACACTTTGGCCATTCAAGTAACCAACAAGCAATATTGACAAAATGTACAATATTCTACATTGCTAGATTTGCCAATGTAGGCAATTTTTCACATGGCCAAACATTTTTTAATAGAAAAAAAAAAGATGTCGAAAATAAGATAGATATGGATGATGCATGCAAAAAATTAAAAGTGATAAGCATTACAAGATGTAACGAAATCTTAACTTAAAAAATAGACATTGCGAAAACCTATTTGAAGCCATTTGAGTACCATGTATGGCATTGGAGATGAAGAATATGTGAAGATGTATACATAGTCAAAAAAATGGTGAAAAACTATATTATAGCGTTCTAAAGTCACATCTCGACTACCGACAATCGACAATAGTAAAAAATAATGTCCATCGCTTGTATTCGAAATCCAAAGGCCTAGATTCAAAAGTTAACCAATGGAAAATTTGTATAGTTGGCTTTCAATTTAAAAAAAGTATAGAATTATCAAAAAAGATTGATGGTCTTATATTTATAAGATTGATTATTGTATATACACAACTATGACATTGCATGAACTAGAATATACTTTTTACTACGAAGTAGGAGTTTACAAATAAAAAACAGAGAAACAAGAGATTACATCAAAGTTCTATACAACATCAATTGTAGTAATATTTTAAGTAAGAATTTTAGATTTGTCATATACAAAAGCTGAACTCTAACGAGAAAAGAAACAATTGACATTCCTTGGGACACTTCAACAATATTTTAGATAAAGAAGAAGACATGGAAGATTAATCATGTGCAATGGTTGAACCTCATCTACTAAAAAATCTCAAAGATCCTATCTTTATTTAAGGTCTCGTGAATGCATTTTGCAAAGAAGAAAAATTTGTGGTGAATTTTTTTTGGGGAAGAATTTCTTTAATAGAAGGGCTATTAATGGAATGAAAAGGAGTTGTTATTGTATTGATTGATATAGAAGCAAAAACTTTGGGGAAAACATGTTCAGATCTCGTGGACACAAATACGTCATTGGCAAAATTTGCAAGATTTTTAGAGGTTTTCAATTCAATAGAAAAAAGTCACATTCTTATTTCTTACCGTACTTGTAATCTTTCTAACATACTTCACATGTGTTGAATAAACTGGGCCAAACTGACACAACAATTGGTCCTGCTAGTTTATAACATTTATAGGAACTTACGATGATTATTGGACTCCAATACTAGCTTGATCTAAAAGGTCAAATTATAGTCATTATGCTAACTTTGAGCATGAATTCTTCAAGATAGTTTTTTTTTGGGCCGACATAGAGTCACTAGCATTTAGTTGTACATTGATTATTTTGCCGTAGATAAAAAAATTTCGATTCATTCTTTTTACTCCCTACTTGTTCGTGGTTAAGGAGTTTATAGTTTAAAATAGAGACATGTAGGAGAAGAGTTTTTTCAAGAGATCAAGAGTACAATTTCAATCTACTTTTATATATCTTAAAATTGATCAGTTTGTAGTCATACGATTTGTTTTACTATTGGCTACTGACTTAAATAAACAGCTTTAAAAAAGAAAGTCTTAAAAGTCAATTTTGTGTGACCTTTAATTTAATCTTGAAGTCTTCAATTTTATGTATAGTACTACATTTCATTTAATCCCTGTGATAAACAACACACGGATAATATCAAATATTGATTCCATTGGCTCCTAACATGTGTGTGGATTCATATGTAGACATAGAAACTGGAGACGGTGCATTAGACATAGTCATGTTGCGGTCCAATCTACCCAACCTACCATGAGGAGACACATCTTTCAGGCGATGCCAATTACACACTCTAGCTCTACCTAGAGTTTTTTTTTTTCAAAAAGAAAAATATATTTATTGTCATAACAAATGTGATTTAGTTTGTGAATCAGTATAAAAAAATAGCCACATACGTAATATTTATTATTTAGCAAAATAAAATATCAAATTCAATCCAAAACATTTATTTGAATCAAAATAAAACTACCAGTAAACTTTTAAAGATTAATAAAAAAAACCATAAGTTTCCCAATATGACTTCAATAATGTCTACCATGTCGCCTACATTCAGATTTTCACAAGTCTATTACTCGCTCATGAAAAATTTGTGATAGAATATGAAGTAGCAAAATAATGGAGATGTATGGATAATTGTCAAACATCAGTAGAAATCTGATCTATGCGCTACATTGTTTAGATTTATTGAATAACTAAATCTAGATCAAGTGCAAAGTTTATAAGCTGAAATCATGGTCAAAAAAAATAAAAAATAAATAAAAGATGTCAAAGATAAAGTAGATATGGATGATGCATGCAAAAAAATTAAAGGTAATCAAACATTGCAAGACGCAATCAAATCTCACCTTCAGGAATAGACAGTATGTAGACTTGCTTGGAGTCATTCTAGTAGTGTGTACAGCATTGGAAATGATGAATATACAAAGATGTGTACATGGTCAAAAGAATAGTTAAAAGATGCATTAAATCATTCTAAAATTACACCCTCACTATCGACAATAGTGAAAAATAATGTCCATTGTTGTATTTGGAGTCCAAAGGCTTACATTTGAAAGGAATATTTCAAAACTTCAATCTCTCATACCAAGTACTATTGAACTAGTGATGGTACCATTCATGGATTTTATATATATTTTAAATCTAGTTATGACATTGCATGAACTAGAATATACTTTCACTACAAAGTAGGAGTTTACAATTCAAAAATAGAAAAAAAAAATTACATCAAAGTCGTATACAACATTAGTTGTAGTAATATTTTTAAGTAGAGATTCCATATTTGTCACACAAAAGCTTAACTCTAACTGGAACAGACATAGTTGACATTTTTTGAAACACTTCAACAATATCTACGGATGAAGGGGAGAGGACATGGAAGACCAACCATATGCAATGGTTGGAACTCTTCAACGAAAAAATCTCAAAGATTCTATCTTTATTCAAGATCTCGTGAATGCATTTTGTAAAGAAAACCAATTTGCAAAGCTGGATAATGTAGTGGATGAAGATTAAAAACGATTAGCCGATAATCAGGAGAATAATCCAACACTCCCTCTTAATCTGAATCCATGAATGCTTTGACCTTCAAACTTAGTTCTGCACAAAATTTCTTGTGTGCATCCAAGCTTAATGCTTTAGTAAAAATATCTGCTGTCATTTCTTGCGTCGACAGCATTGCAAATCAACATCTTTGTTGAGAACTTTGCTTCTGACATAGTGATACTTAATTTCAATGTGCTTACTCCTAAAATAAAATCTAGGATTGGCTGATAAAGCAATGGCACTTCGATTATCACAAAATAGAATTGTCGGAGCATATTGATTCAGACTGATATCTGAAAGTAATCTTCTCAATCATATTGCTTCCTTTGTAGTAGAGGTTGCAATATACTCTGATTCAGTGGAAGATAGAGCTATCGAAGTTTGCTTGCAACTATTCCATGAAATAGGACCACTGTTGAGGGAGAATGTAAATTCTGAAGTGGATTTACGAGTGCCTACATCTCCTGCCCAACTTGCATCTGATAACCACTGAAAATATAATGACTCCTTAATGTTCAGCGAACATTCCCAAAATGGCATAGAGCTGAACTTTCTCCTAATATTATTTTTGATACTTCTGGTGCAAACTAACCTTTGCCCAGTTCACTGTAGCTAAAACACTCTGTAAACTCTCGAAGCTTTGGAATCTTTTGAAAAGTTAAAAAAAACTTTGATATCTGCACTGATTTTGGTAGCGTCAAATTGGACTATTGAATTTCATGTACATATTGATGCTTCTGAATATGCTATTGGATCAATACTAGCACAACCAAGGGAATATAAGAAAGATTTTCCAACCAAGTTTGCCAGTCGTCAATTAAATGATGTTGAAGTCAACTACTCCACAACGGAACGTGAAATTTTATCAATGGTATTTTCTATAAACAAATTTCATCATTATTTGATTGCAATACATTTCGCATTTTATACAGATCATCAACCTTTGTTATATTTGGTTTACAAGACATGCAATACATGCCATTGAATGATGGTTATTGTTAGAGTTTGATTTTCATGTTGTGGTTTGAAAGGATAAACGACATTATATTGTCGATCATGTATCAAGGATCCAATCAACATCCGTTAATATTGAAGTGGATGATGAACTACCGAATATCACATTGTTCTATAGGTACTGATATCATTGAGTATTTGATGCATGATCAACCTAATGAATCTTTGACAAAAGTTCAACAACGCCAATTGGTTGTAAAAGCACAATCTTATCAGTTTATTGTTGGGCAATTATATTGAGAAAGATTGATGATATTTTTCGAAGATGCATTTTGCCACATGAAGTACCAAATCTAATCATGTTATCATATGATGGAAAGGGAGGAGGTCATGTCACAACTGATATTACAGTTCACAAGATTTTGCAATCAGGATATTAGTGGCCTTCTATTTTTAAGGATACTAAAAAGTATATTCAATCCTATGATGTTTGTCAACATGCACGTGTCGAAAATCGAGAGGTTAGTTAGCGGAAGCTCGAGCGGGGGCGTATAGGATCGAAAACGCGACAAACAACAACAAAATATTCAAATTGAATAATTCAAACAAATGCACAATGAAACAATATAGTAGTAGGACTGAAAATTTGCACTCTGATTAATATCAAACAGTGAGTACAATACTTGAAATGATAACTTCAGCTTACAGTCATTGAGAGTGATCAGTAATACACTTTCCTCTGAGTGAT
The DNA here is from genome assembly GCA_029204225.1 of Diphasiastrum complanatum. NCBI lineage: Eukaryota > Viridiplantae > Streptophyta > Lycopodiopsida > Lycopodiales > Lycopodiaceae > Diphasiastrum > Diphasiastrum complanatum. The sequence continues at coordinate 29,924,000 of CM055108.1, read as the reverse complement.
TCCAGGAATGACCGGACGGTCGTGTTGAGTGAGAACAGCACCAACTGTCTGATTACTGCCATCGATTTCTACTATAAATGCTTCATTTGGATCCACTAAACTTAAGACAGGAACAATTGCAATTGCAGCCTTTACATCTTCAAAGCTCGCTTGTTGTTTAGGCCCCCAACTAAAGTACTTGCCCTTACCCTTGAGCAGATCTGTCAAAAGGGCAGTCAAGAGGGCATACTGATGGATACACCTCTTGTAAAATCCAGCCGATCCGAGGAAGATCTGCAGCTCTTCCATCGAAGTTGGTGTTGGTCATCGCATAATTGCAGCTACTTTCTCAGAATCCATCCAGATTCCCTCAACGGAGATAATATGTCCGAGGTAGTGAATCTCTTCCACATTTTGATTTCTTCACAAACAAGGAATTCTCTCTCAGGACCGAGAACACTTGACGCAAGTGTTCAAAGTGCTCTTTTCTAGTACGACTAAAAACCAGGATATCATCAAGGTAGATTAATACAAACTTGCCCAAGAGATGTCTGAACACATTGTTCATTAGCCTCATAAATGTTGTTGGGGCATTGGTTAATCCAAAGGGAAGGACCAAAAACTCATAATGACCATTCCGTGAACGAAAAGCCGTTAACGGAACGTCATCTTCTTTAATACGTACCTGATGATATCCAGACCTAAGATCTATCTTAGTAACATACCCCTTTGAGTTATTCAAAGATCTCATCTATCATGGGCAAAGGATATTTATCCTTAATAGTGAGTTTATTTAAAGCCCTATAGTCTATGCACATACGCATAGACCCATCTTTTTTCTTAAATGGGCGCGGCCCATGGTGATTTACTGGGGCATATAAACCCGTTAGCTAAATATTCTTGTAGTTGCCGCTCTACCTCTAGGTGTTCCGAGTGGCTTAACCTATAAGGAGGCTTACTAATAGGTTTAGTCCCGGGCATAAGTTCTATAGGATGATCTACCTCTCTTCTCGGGGGTAATCCGGAAGGTAAATCGCTAAAGACATCTTTAAAATCATTGAATATAGTTTGCAAACTCACATCTCTCTCTCTCTCTCTCTCTTCTCTCAACAGAAGAAACACATTTCTGTTAAGGAATTAATGTTTATTTAATACCCCTTAAAAATAAGTTTGGCCATGCTTGCGTGCTATTTTTAGAGGCCGTTCTATTTATAATAAATTTGTTTTATAATATGTATGTAGGTGGGCACACTACAAATAGATTAGGATCTATTTAGTACTTAGAAGTTCATTTTTGGTCTTTACCAAATACAGGTAGTATTATTAGCAATTAGCTTTTGCTTTTGCTATTTGCTTTAGGCTCTTAGCTTTTCTCACTTATTAGAGAAACTATTTAAGTAGGCTGGGGCGCCTCCACAATCATTCCATTATGCAAGAGCAATTGCTCAATTCTCCTATGATCTGAATTTTCTCCATGCTTAGTTTTGTGTGAGTGCTAGTAGGACTAGTATCTTCATCTAGAATTTGTATCACAAATTCTGACATGGTCTCAGAGCCAAGTGGGGGTCCTGTACAAGCAAGTGGGGGTGTACTTCACCCTGTGCTCACTTGAGTGTGGGTGTTGGAGGGCAAGCTACGCACAGGTCGTGGCTGCCTCCATAGATGCACCAGAAAGAGTGCAATTATCATCCCATAAGTAAATGGAGACTAAGACATCACCCACATATAAGTTGAAAGTAGACATAATACCCTTGTCCCCTAGTACCAACCCTTTTGGCGTCAAGTGGGAAAGAGGCGGGTGGCTAGGCAATGGCGATGGGATCCCACGCGATGCCCGCAGGTGTGCACATTGAGCGAGAGCGTCTACTGGACCATAATGTTTTATGTTGACCATCAGCAAGTGTAACTACGTACTAATGATCACTTTGTTTTTGTCCTAACTTAAACTTTTTCACCAAAGAATGGTTTAGAAAGTTGTGGGTTGCCCCATCGTCCACCATTATCCGAACTTTTTGGCCATTAATACTTCCTGACAGTCGAAAAATAGTATGAGGTCCGATTGTAGGTTGCCAAATGTTGGCAGTAACTGAACAGGTATGTGTCTCATTCACATGAGACACGTGAACAGACTTTACCTTGGGAGACTTCCCAAAGGCAAAACTTGAACAATGTGAACTTGCTTCTCTGGTTTCTTAAAAGAACCAGTTTGGTTCTTACCGGGAGTTTCGTTAGTAGTCCCTTTGTTTTGCAACTTAGGACACTGACTCTTACTATGACCTTTTCCCATACAAACGAAGCACAAGTGCTCCCTCTTGGCTTTTTCTATGTCACTTCTCGACAATCTATATCTCTTTTTATTCGAAGAATTAGATGTCGAAATTTTTCTGTCTTCTACAATTCTTTTACCTTTTGGGCGAACTATGTCATCATAAGTCTGAGCTAGGGTGATAGCAGTTTCTAATGTTTTAGGCTCCAAGGGCCGAAGATACTTTTAATATTCAGCATACAAACCCCAAATAAATCCCCTTACCTGATTATAATCATCTAAGTCAGACAATTTCATGGTAGGATCTCGATAACTGGCGATGTATTAGGTAAGAGGATGGTTTCCCATGCAACATGTTTCCCAATCTTCCCAGTTTCTATCAGTTTCATTTTCAGGAAGAAAGTTTCTCTTGAACATATCCTGGAAACTATCCCAAGTCTTTGGTTTCTGACCTGAGACCGGAGAACTATCTACTAACCTAACCTAAATTTGTCTAGTCAGTTGCATCCATTTTCCACAGTTTCAGGACAACCACTACAAATGCTAGATGTCCTTTAGATAGGCTAAAAATCAACATTGGGCTCTGTTATCTTGCCAATCTTGCTATTACAAACACTTGCATTTGAACTATCCCCATAGAAAAAAATCAAGGAATGGATTTGTAATGAACATATTAATTTTAAAAAACAAAATCACATCCAAATTTGAAATAAATTTCAATCCTCCACTGAAGTTGGAAGTTTGACATAATAAAATTAACGTCTTCATTTAGAGTGATCCATATTGTGACACACAGTTCTCCAACTTTAAATTCACTTCAAATGACTCAATTGCAACTATCTATAAGTGATATATGACTATTGCATATTGTACATTGGTGAACATTCAATTAGTGATTTTTTTGTGTTCGCTCCTACCATATATTTTGTGCTAATCTCATGCCATATATGTGATTGTGCTCATAACTCAACCAATAACTGGGGTCAAAAGAACCTAGATAATCTCCCTCATGATTTAGGATGCAAGACTTGCGAAAACACTATTATTTTTACAACCATTCTGACAAGCTATAAATTGGTAAACATGTTGTGAAATGGAATGTCTACTTTGTGCTTATGTGATGCCATCTCAATGAATGTCCTTAAAACCCCTAGAATATGCCCTCAAAGCTCAGGGGTGAAGATAAGCTAAAACACCAATAACTTATACTATTTCTTAGACAAAACGTATCAATCGTTCCTTTCGTAAGTGGAAAACATCTATAATACTAACACTCTCACAGACATCCAACATATTTCAACTTTTCTTTAAGATTCAATGTATTAACACAAAAGGTCACACTAATGTTGAATACAATGAAAGGCCTATGTGAAAAGATAACAATGTACCACAACATTTGATATACTAAATAAACTATTCTTCCCACACATGGTGCATACTCCCCTTTAGCACTTAAAGATCGATTTAAAGTGAATAGTGGATACCTCCTGAATTATAGAGTAATGCGATAGGCAAAAACACCTCTTGCGAGTTTCAAGAGAGGTTGGGCATTATAATATAATTCATAAAAAACTGTTTTATTTCACCAACAGGTTAGTGTATTTGCCAAAATACAGGAAGCCTATGCATGAGTCTTAGGTAATGCAATACACATTTATCATAAGCAAAACATATTATTTACATCTCACAAGCTTGCATACTATAAATATAAGGGCCTTAAACTAGACTCCATAACAAGTTTGTGGAATCACATTTGAAGCCTATATAGCACTCCCATACACGTAGTCGAATTCAAAGGTGCAACATGGGCAACATCATGATCTTTCACACATTAACATATGGAAAAAATGTTTTGGCGTACCTTATGCTTTAGTAGAGCCACCTCCTTGCTTAGCGCAATCACAAATCAAGTGCCATCATAATGTGACGGCAATACAGCTTATGGCAGTATTTTCCCTTGATTACACAATATGTTCTCCACTCTTTCATAAAGCCTTCAGAACTCAGCTGTGAGTAGTTAGGAGCTTCAAAATCAGCATAGACAGCCGTTACTCCAGCATTCTTAATGTAGACAGGCTTTGCATTCTCACCCAGCATGGCATTAGTGCTTCAAAAAGCCACTGTAGATAGACTTTGAGCTATAAGCTCAATACAGACAGAGGAGCAGCGTAGACAGGTGTAACATTCTTACTCAGCATGGCATCGGTGCTTCAAAAGCCAGTGTAGACAGATTTTGAGTTACAAGCTCAGTGCAGACAGACGCGCTTCAAAAAACCAACGTAGACAAATGTGACATTCTTACTCAATATGGTATTAGTGCTTTAAGAAGCTAATGTAGTCAGTGCTGACAGATGAGCGTTTCAAAAAACCGATAGTTAGTAATAGTGCTTCCTCAATCGCTGGAAATTGGTCGCTATAGCTGCTAATAGCTAATCTCTAGTCATCGCGAGTTAGTTGCTACAATCCAGGAGTAGCTGCCTACAGGGCTCTACCTATGGAACCTAGATACTGTCTAGGAGAGATTTAGCCAAGTTCATGATGCTCTCTATGAAAGAACGACGAGTTGAATGCTAGTTTACTTCTGGAAGAAATGAGACGTCTGAATCTCATGAACAACGACGAGTTGAAGGAGCAAGCATTTATTGCCAAGAAGCGAGGACAAGATTAGAAAGGAGGGAAAAGCAAAATGGACAAAGGGAAGCAAAAGCAACAATACTAACAAGACAAAGGCATGAAGACAACTGCAAAGCGGAATGGTAAATGTCACTAGTGCGATAAGTTTGGCCATTTTGCTTTTGAGTGTAAACAGAAACATTTCAAGAAGAAGAAACAAACATGCCATGATGTAGGAAGTGAACAGACTTCTAATGTGAAGCTAAACGATGACCAAGTTGAGTTATTTTCAGCATCAACATCATTCGATGACATTTTAGAAGAGGAAGCTTGTCGGTATGCAGATTTAATGGTATCTTATAATAGTGCCTTAGGAATTGAAATGGATTACTGAGATACTAAAATCTCTCTACATAAAACTACTCTTTGTTACTGAGTTGTGAAATTGGCATAGCATCCATGGGCCAACAAGCTTGAACAATTGTGGAAAAAACACCTAACTGTTTAACAAAATATCTTGCAAAGATTCAATTGTTGAGCTCGTGGAATATTCTAGACTGCTCCCATGCTTTTATAAAGTAATTGGTCATCCCTCATCGCCAACTTAGCTCCTGGAAATATTCTAGACTGCTCTCATGCTTTTGATAAAAATAATTGGTCATCCCTCATCCCCTTATCAAATCTTGCATTTCAAATTTACACAGTTTATGAATGCCCAACAAGGAATCCTCCTATGTTGATGTTGGTTTTGGGACAACATTGACATGAAGTAGAGTTTGAAATGCTAACAATGCGTCCAAAGCAAGGCAAGATGAAATGAAAGCATAATCCACAAATGAACCCCTCAAAGTCCAGGGCTGAGTGCAGAAAATAAAATTCATATCGGCCAGAAAATTTAAAAACACATAATAGTTAGCGAAGCATTCATTCATCGATTTCACACTGGAAAAATGAAGCACAAATGCAATTTGTGATTCCTTTGTTATTGAAATACAAAAGCTAGAATGAGAGAGACAAAATGTATAGCATGCAACCTCATTGAAATACAAAGCTAGAATGAGAGATACATCATGGCAAGAGCATATGCAAGTCTTGCACAGGCAAGGCATGATGATGTAAGGCTTCGTTTAAGGGACAGCTGACGTTGTGTGGGTGAGTCGAGTTTTAATGCCCACCTTTGTTGCAGGTGCGCTGTTGAAGTAAACAATGTGACTAATGACTTTCAGAATACGCAAATGTGGTTGCCTGCAATTTTGTGCTAGTTAAATTTGACGGATTTAAGATTTAGATTTTGCTCATACCATTTAGGCATCTTGGGCCTTGGCTTGGAATGTGGATGCAGTGCATCTAAAAAGATGAGAGCAATGAGTCACATTCTTACTTGAGCAAGAAAACAGCACTCTGATTGATGATCCCTTTTGGTGAAAAATTTAAGCGCAATGCTGCAGTCAGCTGAAGAGAATACTAGAACCCTGAAAAAGCAAAGTACATCTTAAAGTCAACTTGCAGTCAAAACAATTCCAAAACGCTCTCCATTGCTTATCGTTTGAATGTAGAGATCATATGCTCCTCTCACTTCAGCATGAATTTGGAAATCAAGAAAAGCTGGAAGATCGCAGCCTTTACCACTATGCACTTTTTTCAGACGACATCCTTGCAGCATCGGTGCAATGCTCTCCGTGACACCAGAGTTACGAATTGCTTACAGGCACATACGGCCACTTTCCACTCAAAAATCTTAAGCATCTACGTTCTACTCCTTACTATTTCAATAGACCCTATTTGCAGCTAATGGCTACTGCGTTATGCAGGTGAATACCAAAGTTACTTGTGGTATAAGAATAAAGGCCTACTGAATGCCGTAGTGCTATGAGGTACAGCAGAGCTGATTTCTTGCCAAGATTTAAAGCCAATCTTTTCCGTCAGTACATTCGGAAAATCTTCTGGCCTTATGACCGATTCATTGAAATGCTTCTTTGCCACCTCAGAAACGCGCCTTTTCTTTTCATAAGATGTCCAAGGTTGCGGTTCCAGCACCAGCATACCACCAGGCCGAAGCTCTTGCCAGATTTTTGAGAAAAGCTTGATCAAACCCTCATCGCCCCAATTTAGCTGTATCCACTTTGTCACACTGAGGCAGATAACTGTGTCGTAGGTTGCTTTCTTCACATATGTTTCAAGATAATTCTGCGTCCTGAACTCCACTTGTTCCAGCAATTTCTCAGCAGTTAGACCATCATCAAGCGACTCACGTCTGCTTACTTCCTTAGATTTGTGGTCGTTTGCCCTAAAACCAAAACCCTCATCCCCTCTATCTAAGGCTTGCAAATCACTTTGTTCTGCTGATTGTTCCATCCTCAAAGATCCCCTAAACCTCTCGTCTTGCATGTCCTCTACTTTCCTTCGCAAATTCTCACGCGCCCTATGTATCAGCTTCGGATCAATGTCCACTCCGACCATGCTTCCACAGGCAAATTTCTGTGCAAGAGAGATGGTCACAACCCCCTCATTGCATCCTATATCCAGACAATCTTTCCCCTCAACCCAATCTCTGCTGAAAAACTTGAGCCGCGGATCTTCGCTCAAGTTGTGATCAAATCTGTATCCGTAATAGCGATCGTAGTTGCCATAGATAAACTCCCGTTTCCTTTTCTGCTTATTTTTGTTGCTTACAGTCAACCTCTCACCACCCACACTCGCCAAACCCTGTTGTTCACAACCACAAGCAGCAGCAGGAGTGGCAGCAGCTTCATTTGTTGTGGCTTTCTGATGCTCACCCTCATCGTCCTGCAGGCCATGGCTCTCTGATGATGTTTGGGCACAAACCTGTTTGACGGTTTTCATATTTAGATTTTTCTCAGGCATCTTGGCTTGGAATGTGGATGCAGTGCACCTGAAAAGATAAGAGCAATGGATCAAATTCTTACTAGAGGAAGAAAAGAGCACTCTGATTGCTCCCTTTTGCCGAAAAACTTAAGCGCAATGCTACAGTCAGCTGAAGAACATACCAGAACCCTAAAGAAGTAAAATACATCTCAATTAAACTCAATTTGCAGCCAAAACAATTCCAAAAGCTCTCCAATGCTTACCTTTACGTTTGAATGTAGAAGATCATATGCGCCTCTCACATCAGCATGAATTTGCAAATCAGAAAAGCTGGAAGATCGCAGCCCGTGCACTCTTTTCAGACGACATCCTTGGATCAACGAAAAACCTTGGATCGAACAAGAAATGAAGGGCAATTTCCTACGATAATAAATGGTGAGTTGGTGAGGACTCCCTTATCCGTGCTTGAGGTCGCGAGTTCGAATCCAATTGGTGAATGTGTATTTTAGGGTTTAGACTCTATTGGATTTCCAAGCTAGAGAGGACTTGAAGCACCTTCACTCTATGAAACTTTTTGTGCAACATGCAAAAATTACACGGCCATTCGCTCGATCCCTTCTTTGGAGGGGGCGGGGGGAATCTCTGAGACCATTCCGTAGGGGAAGGGCCTTTCCTCTCTGGCTACCACCCTTGGCTAAAGGCCCTCTTCATGGCAGAATAGCCCAAGAGGTGGACCTTCCCTGGATGGAAACATTTTTTACTTTCTTTTTTTGCCTTTCTTTTGGCATAAATTTTCTTACATGCACAATCCGCCATAGGAAGGTGCATGTAAAAATTTTGACAAAAAAGAGGAGGTGAATAGTTTTGGCGCAAGGAAGCGCCTCCCTTTCCTTTGTAGTAAAGGGAAATTAATTTAGGAATAATGGAATTAATGAAAAGCATGATCTTCAATTTGCAAATGAAGCATCTCTTTACTTGTGGTCCGGCATTGGAAAGCTATTGGAACTTCCTAGAACAGATCTCATATATCCAAGTTTATAAATATCCATATAAAAAATTGCTACATGCAAGACATTTATGGTCATTGAAGCCATAATTATTTTTGCAAGCGTACCCCCCCATTTGTTCATTTAACTCAAGAAGATGAACTATGCTCTACTATGTTTTTCTTAATTTTGACTTATAAATTGCATGCAACTTTCCATCATACCCTTATGTTCTATTATGGTCAGCAACAGCTTACAAAGAACAACCATTAAAACTTTCAAAAGTTGTTATCAAATGGACGTATATAATCGGTTACATATACCAACTCATCTTCAAAATATATTAGTGGTAAGTCCCATTCCATATTGGGCCTCTTTAGACCTATCTCAAATTCCTCATCCAACCATCTCCAAAAATGGTCCTTTGGGATGCCACTAATAAGAATTACAGCATTTGTCAATCTACCATGGAATGTTATCATGCGAGCCAAGGACTTAGCCATGATTTTGGTATTTTCCTTTCACGTGGTTAGACCACACATGGCACATCTATGCCAAAATATTTTTGGCAACTCCATCGATCAAAAAAAAAGTTGACTGGCAAAAAAAAAAACCTTGTGGCAATGCCACGCAATACAAGTTTTTAAACTAAAATGAAAAAAAAGAGCAATAAATTGTTGTTGTGGCTTTGATGTTCATAACACAATTGTGTATATGTTTGTGTATTTTGCAAAAATGCTTCTTGGTTTCCAAGGGGAGGCTCGAACCTAAGACCAAAGAAACTTTGGATGTCAAGCTAACCAACTAAGACAACCCCGTTGGGTATTTTGCAAAAATGAATGAGTAATTGAATTCTTGTTTTCAATGCTCATAAAACCATGGTACAATATTGCCCTTAATATGAATTTTTTTATGGATTTGCAGTAATGAGAATATTGCCACAAGGAGAAAAAAAAATTGAACCAAATAGAAATTATCAACATATGTTCTCTAATTATTTTCCTTTGGTCAATCGATTTTTGATAAATCTTTGATACTCTTTTCCAATGCAACGTTGGTTTTAGACTATATTGAAACCATTTGATTTAAATCAAATCCAATTGATAAGTGATTGAGAGATAGAACTCAAGATGAACTTAATAAATACAACAATGTATAGAGATGTAAGGATTTAAAAAGCAATATATATACAATCTTGTAAATTACAATATATATACAGTTTTTTCATCATTACAATGTTCAATTACATTAGCCAATACATCTTGCAACTCATCTCCACTTAGATTAATTTCAGCATCACTATAGTAATCAGGGACCCTCTCTCAATAATAATGTCATTTGTGTCAGAATCATCCGATCCATTTCTAGTGTTTTCAACATTTAAGAAACTTGGAGATATTTGTCCTCATCAAATATATTTGTGTTGTCAATATTCATCAAATCCTCCATTTCATTCTTAACATATGCATTTTCAAATACATGTATTGTGTGTGGCTTGACTTCAACAACATACCGCCACTTCTTGTTTAGTTAATCAAGTTGAAGAAATGCCTGCACATTTAGCAATGTTAAGTTAAAAAATTGTTGTCATCATGGAGCTCTTAAAGAAAAAGAAGTAATCATCCAGTAAGTGAAAGAAAAAAGACTTTCAAGACAGAGTACGGGCAAGCTAAATAGATGTAATAAAAGAGTGTAAAGACTATCAAGTAAAAAACTATATGTGAATTATGATTTGTCAATCACAATTCATCATATTTTTATCCTAAACTCGATAATAAGAGAACGAGAATATTGCTATTCTTAGAAGGCGGATGAGTTGCTCTAAAAAATTCCTTTTCACAAGGAAAGTTTCAAACTCATACGAAATAACTCACCTTACGACGCCTGTAAAGAATTGTAATCCAAAATTTCCTCACTATAGACATGGCACAAAGTGTCATTCCAAAGTCAAAGATAAGATTCAATCTAGAATCCATCTAGATCCCATTACTTTGAAGTTCCAATTCAAAATAACTTAAGATTTATCGAAACTTCAATACATAAAGTTTTGAATTTCTCATGCTTTAACTATCCAACTCACCTAAGTATACGAGATAATTTTTTTCTAATCGGAAACAAAAAAAAAAAGTAAAAGTAAAAGTTCCTATAGATTCTATGCACATAACCCTTCGAATCTCAAAATGACTCATAATGGTTGTGACTTACAAGTAATACATATAAACTACAATATCAATAAACGGTGTTACATTGTAAATTCAAGCAACTAACTCAAAAGTAACGCTCATGATTTGGTTAGTTGTACGTGATTTATAAATAGTAGAATGCTTAGGTGTAGGGTCCCACATTCAACCTGGTTCAAAATCCTTCACATGTCAATAAGTATTTCTCATCGAGATATCTTATTAACCTGCAAGTAATTGTATCCAAACAATTCTCATCAGTATGCCTATGTTTTTTTTTACTAGTTTATGCATGCATATAAACCTAGTCTAGGAAACACAATGTGGGTCCACAAGATTAAATTGCAATTTGTGATTATTACATATTTACTTGATTCTCACGGATCTGACTCTCGTATGTGTCCAGTGATTGCAATCACTTCGCTTTGATACCAAGTTGACAAAGTTGAGACAGATCAATTCAATTATACATGCACACCATCAAGTGCTTCTTAGACAAGTTGAGAACTAATTGCTCATCACACAAAGATATCAATCATAGTTGAACAAGAGGCAAAATTGTGTTGAATTGATGATCAAATTGCATATAATTGTTTCACGATACATATGAATTCCATAATTTACAATGAGATCCGACAGGATTATCCAGCATCTCCTGAATTGTTTTTTTTGAAATATCAATTTAATGAATGGAAAAACTATGCATATGAACAATATGTAGTCCACATGGTCCATGTTACATATTGAAAATGCTATCACACATGGGAATGGTTGAGAGACTCCACTTATTCCAAGTTGGAGTTCCAAGTAACATAACTCTCTCAAGGTAAAGATGTACCTTGCAAAGTTCACAATACAATTTGGTTCTCCTTGACTTCACATAATTTGCTAGTATGGATTGATGGTTGGCTCATGAGCAAGACTTGGATGGACTCGGTGTATCCAAAAACCATTGTTTCAAGTTTTTGGTACATTTGGTGCAAGGGTGCTCATGCATGTACCTTGTTTTATCCTTTCCATTATAAATTCTTTCACGAATACATATCAATTCTTTTACGATCACTTTCTCTCTCTAAGTTCTAGACGGTTGGGCAAATGTTTCTTGAGCCCTTAGTTACTACTTATGTACATTCTCTTTCTACTTTCAAGTTGATGTAATATACAATTGGTGTGTGTGTTGAGCAATTTGTTCTCGACTTGTCTAAGAAGCACTTGACGGTGTGCGTGTGTGGTTGAATCGATCTGTGTCAACTTAATCTACACCTCATCATCACATACCATTTTCCTGATCACATCCACAATGTTGTTTGGGGGATGAATGTATGATTTCAATTTATTCTTTTTAGTCTTATTTTGATTTCTATATTCTTATCATAAGTGCACAATATTTCCAAGACTCCAATTTTTAGGAAACACCTTGACTTCTATCATTTTCCTAAAAAGATGTGGTACCTTTGGAAACTTCTATTGCTACAATCCATTTATGTCCAATAACTAAGTTTTGTCAAACAGGAGGAAAATTCATATGTGTACTACAAATATGATCTAATGTAGAGAAGATGCAATGTATCCCTACATGTTTAGCATACCTAACCACAAGATTAATGGTTTTCTAGCATCTAATATTTTTAAAATTGGTAAATCTTGTCAATATGAACTCTAACAAAAGAGTTTTCATCTTTTTCCCTATTGACGACATGTAGATTTACATGTGACAATTTCAGCCAAGCAAACATGATTCACATGCGTAGAACAAATATCAGCGATGCACAGAGTGTATGGTCTTCTTTTCACAAACTTCGTGATTTCTCTTGCATCGCCTTGTTGAATCGTATAAGAACAAGGGGAGTCATCAGTAGACTTTTTTCCAGAAAATCTCATTTTGTTAAGGCACAAATAAGGTTCTAAGACGTGTAGTAAATGTAAAGTGAATCGCTGTAGGAAAAAGTTTGAAAAAAAAAACTATTTTCATGAGCAATTTTTTCTATAACTGGATTGAATCCACCAATACACAAAAAAACATCCACATAGCTATTTAATAGCACTAGTTTGAACTTTTGCATGTACTCAACCACAAGATTACAGTCATGAAATGAATTCAATTTTAAGACTTATATCACTTAGCAACTTTCCCATGAAAAAACAAATACTTGATAAAGCATCAAGTTTTGTATCCTATATCCCACCTTTATGTAGGAGTAGACCTTGTTGAAAAAAAAAAAAAAAAAAACAAATATGTTATTCACATTAAGCTTTCTTTGAATATGTTTAATTCATCGATGGCAATGCCACCACATGAAGTTAATAGAGAACATGTGCATGCAAATATGATAAATGTAATAAGAAATTCAAGTTTTAAAGACAAATAATAGAAGATCACCTTGAATAAATGTCACGACATCCAATCGAAAGGAAATAATTAGCAACCACATGGCAACCAAAAGTAGCAACTAGAGCAAAAAGATGAAAACTAACAAGCAAAAATAGGAGAACAGCCAAAAAAAAATGTCATTAGTCATTCCACACAAATTTGAGATCATCAATGACCTCAAACCTCAAAGCAGTGCTCGCGAAAAACCTACAAAGCCTTACGAACTCATTTTTAAAATTACATATTCACCTATTAAATTTATAGTTGTAGGTTTTTAAAGGCTACTAATCTAAAGGGCTAATACTTTTTTAACCTGTTGTAAAAAAACTTGTAAGTTTTAATTTGTTGAAAGAGGGCATTAGGCCCACAAGCACTGACTAAGCATGGGCCTCTATGCAGCCTTCAGCAGCCTACAGCCTTCAGCGGCCCACAGGCCCTTCAGCAACCCCTTCAGCCTTCAGCGGCCCATGGGCCCTTCAGCAACCGCTGCAGCCTTCAGCCTCCCTCTCCTCTCCTCTCCTCCTCTCTCTCTCTCTCACATGGCCGCTGAAACATTGTTATTTAAGCGTCAAAACTAGGACCAATATGTTTTTTCAGCCCAACTTTGAAACAAACCTACAAATTTTAAAAGTAGTAGGTTATTTAGTAGTTTAAAAAATGATTTTTCGCCAGCACCGCCTCACAGCGCCAACAAAAGAAAAATGGCACCAAGCGTCAAGCCATGACAATCTTCCAAGATATTTATATGAATATTAGACACCTCAATGACAGAGGTATCAAAACCTGACAATTCTCATGCACATGGCTTCCAATGAGTGAAGCGAATGTCTCGTAACATTCATAATTTCCTTCTTGTAAACATATTAATCAAGTTATCATCATGAGATTGCTACTTCTCATTCTTTATGGCTCACTATCCACCTCTAGGTTTTCTAGTCAAATTTTTTGCATAGAACACAGAAAAGGTGGAAGCTCACTTAACAGCTTTCAAGAATTGAAAATAGGTAGCGACATTCTTGCAGCTTTTGGATGATGCTACCAGTACCCAAAAGAGCATGCCAAAAAAGGACCTTTTAATGCTGAATCCCATATGCTTTAGAGGTTACTGTTGTTTCATGATTTGAATTCCAAGAATAAGAAAATTGCAAGGATGATCATTAAGCTCGACCTCTAAGATGTACCAAACGTGCTCCCTTCAAAACAGCCAGCTTTTTTTCAACTTAAAAAGGACATAAAATTTCATATATGGATTTTTCCTCAGCAGCAGAAACCTTACGACTGCATAACAAGCAGGAAATGTGCAGCCTACTCTACAGCCTGGCCAATTGGCATGCAATCATCAGCAACCTTGGCTGCAAGACCAGTTACTAAAAAGTACATGTTTCTGTTAATGTGAAGTGCAAGCACATCCTTGCAGCAGGTATTGGTTCATGCTTCATAGATAGTGAGGTCCACAGCTGTTTCTTTCTCACTGATGAAAGAACTCACAGAACTATAAATGGCCTTTCAATTTTGAAGAGTTGTCATATAGATTTTTCAAACAGTAGAAATGCTCAGCTTACAGCAATTCTAAATTTACAATATTTTACTGCAAAACTTTCGTAGAAGTTTGATGACAGCTTCCTATCAATAGTAGCAATAAATCTTAGAAAAAACTGTAGGATATTCTTATGAGATTCCATGAGACCAGCAGCAGATGTGATTTTCTTTACATACATGATGGCACATTTTATAAAGATTTCATTCAGTTATCCCAGGTACATAGTTCCTAGAAATGGAACAGAAACGTTCCTAGGAGCGCGTTCCGTACCGTTCCTAGGGCACCTAAGGAACTGTTCCTTAGGGTACCCTTCCTTAGGGTTCCTGAAACCCATTCCTAGGGTGCAGCAGCATACGAACTGTTAGGCTTTCTGAAAACCATTTTGAAAACCCATTCTTAAAACGATTTTGAAAACGAGTTATGAAAAAAACAATTCAGAAAATCCGTTCGAAAGTGACTCCAAAGACAATTCTGAAAATGATTTTGAAGAAAATGATTCTGAAAAAAACAACTCTGAAAACGATTTTGAAAACATGTTCTGAAAACGATTCTGAAAATGTCATTTCTAAAAGCCATTCCTAAGGAACAGAACAGTACCCGTTCCTATGGAAAAGCCTTAGGAACAGGTTTCACTGCCCAGGTATAGTTTATGAATGATAGTACTTTCAAACAAAATAATTTTAACCTAATTGAATATTAGCATTATTACAAAGTTCAAAGTATAATTACTTGGGGCAGAAATGCACAATCCACATGGAGATCTTATCCAGAAGGAGATTAAACTAATGTTTTGATAAAAAGTCAAATCTGGGCATGGTCTTGCAAGATCCAGATGTATTGTTGAGAGTAACAAATAGAGTTCTTCCATTGACTATTGGATCTCAATTCAACAACCTTGAGCAACTATCAAAATAAACTGTCTTAGAACAGATCGTAATTTCAATATCTAACTGCGTCTAACTGGTAGTAACATGATTAAGACATACTGATCAAGCTCAATATTCTATAAAAAGAAAAGGTCTCATGCCTGAAATGGCCACATTTTAAGCCTACCATATCAAGTTCCACCTTCACAGTTTTGTTTGGTTACAGGTAAAAGCAGACAAACCAGCAATGCACCTTACCCCAGATCTCTAGCAATAAAATGCAACAAGTGATCAAGAGCGATCTGGGAGAAATTGGTTATGTTAGGAACCTCTTAAATTTTTCAAGAACTCTCTGATCATGATGAAATTCAATCAACTTGGCTAAGATTCATATTCAACCTGAAAAAAAATAAGGAAGGAAACTATGTCAAGCTCAAATAGCTATTCACTTGTACAATTACTGTCACTATCTACAGATTCCCCATGAACCTGGTTGTATTACATTGAAAGAAGCTGGTTGAATCAACTTGACTGAGATTCATATCTGGCCTGAGAAAAAATACAGGAAGCCCACATAGGCCTTCACTTGTACAAGTGTTGTCAAAACACCTACAGATTCCCCATGTACCTGGTTGAATTACATTGGAAGAAACTAATTTGCCGGTGTATATTACAAAAAGCATAAACATCCTCACTCCTCACTAGCATTTGCATGTCATTTGTATAAAAGCCTTTCAAGTCGACCTACAAACCTTCCTACAGTATATCCAATAAAAGGATTTACAAACCAAAAATGGGCTTCCGTACGAGTCCACATAACAATAGTATTGCATTGTTCAATCTGGTCCATAGTTGACCCATTGAGCCCATCTTGTAACCTGCAACTATTCAGAAACGTCATTTTCTTCATTGGAACTTTCCTCCTTAAAATACTTTTCCTGCACCGCTGCATTTGTGTGCCTTGTCAAGGAGCAACATTAACTAGGGTCCAGTTTTTAATAACTTTACATCCGAAGTCGTGGAAGCCAAAAAGTTGAAAGCATCTATTTAACTCACGTCCGACTAGACTCAAGAGAACTTCAATCAGAATAAGAAAAGAAGCAATACACAGAACTTGAAAAGAAGAAAATGGAACAAAAAAAGATATCTGTAATAATCCCAGTCCAGTGGGCCAGCAGCAATCTTGTTGAACTCGTTAATATTGCCTTCTATACCAGCAAATACATAGCCATTGCTCTTGTCAATTAGCTTCACAATATCCATAACACTTTCTTTATCCTGCCAAGCAACATAAGTCAAAAGTGGGTTCCCTGTGGTGGAAAGGTGTGATACTAAAGATTAAAACTTTTACTACACGTGCAAAGGACATGAGATCCTGCATGGAAGTGTGTGTGTGCGTGTGTGTGTGTGTGTGTGTGTGAGAGAGAGAGAGAGAGAGAGAGAGAGAGAGATTAGATTAGATTAGATTACGTTTATTAACGTCCACGGAGACCAATATGGTCTATGGGACCAAATAGCAACACAATGTCAATGTCCTAAAACATTCGATAACAAATTGAATAAAACTATTTTTTTAGCATCATTCAATTGAAAAGGTTCAGCAGATTTTCGCATCTACCATAAGCTTCAATAACAAAGCTACCAAGCATGCTAAGATTATCATATTAAAAAAACCAATTATAGAATGCGAGGACTCGTTGAAAAGCCCTTTGAAGGCTACATTGAGAGAAGAAGAAGAAGAAGAAATCTTTATTGTCCTTGAATGCTAAAAAGCATATAAGACCAAATAGTACATGTCAAGTGTGATAGTCTATGTAGGAGCATGGAAAAACACGTCTCCTAAAACCGACCCCCCTGATCAATGGCACACTCAAGCTCGTCAATATATAATCCAAAGAGTGTGTGGGAGAGGGAGCAACCCTGCTTCACCCCAATAGTACTCCTCACCAATTGGGAAAGGCTGGCATCTGCTTTGAAACATCCCCAAACCTGCTCATAGAGTGTCATAATTGTCAATAATGTATCTTCAAAGAAACCAAACTCGCACAATCTCTGTATAAGTGTCTCGGGATAGAATCAAAAGCCTTCCGAAAATCAGCAAAGCAACAATACGCCATCTCATGTCTAGACTTAGGCTCCTCAATAATAGCCGAGTGTAGAAATGTGGTCACTGGTATAGTGTTGGGCTCGAAATCCTGCCTAATCCCCGAATCTCTACCTCACTGCTCACTATTGTCTGGAGGATCGTGCCATAGAATTTCGCCCCACATTATGGCCTATATAAATAGTGCAGTAGTTTCTAAGATTCATAGGGTCACCACTCTTGTAAATAGGATGGATGATAATAGTACACCAAGTCAAAGGAAAACCAATACAACCACTTGGTTAAGGAAACTGGCTAAAATGGGTGCAAGAATATTAGAAGAGTGAAGCGGGAGTTCAGCCTCTAAGTCATCGATGTCCCTTAGTTTGAATGCTTTTGAAGGGGTGTATAGATCAGGGAGAGGCAGAATAGGAGCTGAAGAAGTTTTGGAATCAGGGGGTATGGTACAAAGAGGGGGATCAATATTATTACTAGGTAGCACTAGTGCCTCAAGCAATGGCAAGATAGGCACTTTAGGCAAGGTTATTGCCTGCGTGCACAGGCCACAGCACTGCCATTCCACACTGGCAGGCATCGCTGCCACCTCAGCTGGCAGTGTTGCTACCAGCATGGCAAGTTTATCAGCAGCAGGCGCGCGAGAAAGGCATGGACGCAAGGCATATAGGCCAAATAAGTACATATCAAGTGTGTGAAACAAGTGAGAAAAATGAAAAACATCTCCAAATCTGTAAAAGAAAAATGCATGTAATGTAAATCTAAGTACAAATACCGATGAGAAACAATATAGGTGTGAATCATGATATAGCTCTATATGACGGTATGAAGCCTCAGATCGTGCACTGGAGGTGATGGTGATGCTATTGCTGCTATTCAAGAAAGATGTAATACGAGCTGCAATGGGAGGTAAGGCTGGGATATGCTACCAACGTCGAATATGAGATGGCCTCTCCTCATGATAGGACCAGTAGGTCTGGTTATAGTGTAAAGCTGGGAGCTGCACTATCTCTGAACTCTGAAAAGTCGTGTCATCATCATCCTCATCATAATCTGAATCTGGGTCTGGTTGTGGTTGCCGTCTGGAAAATGTGATATGATCCTCATAGGTACCAAATTACCAAAAAGTGATTGGTGTATCTCTGAACAAACATTAGTATCTCTCATGAATCTCATAATAGGCTGGGCATATGAAAATAAAGTGCTCCTTGGTTTCTACCTCACCTAGGGAACAGAAAAGGCAAATCCTATCCTCTCGAAAGGTATCCTAAAACTGTCCAATCTCAACCTCAAGCTAGTGTGAGGAGACACAGAACTGACCCAATATGAATCTGAGACCATGTGATAGCCCAAAATGTACGCAGTGTGGTAGAACTGGAAGCCGTAACATATGTCTCCAAAAGGTAAGCCAATAAAAGTCAAGTTTAACCCCCAACTGATCATGCTCAATCAAGATAAGCTCTGCAAATGACCCGTCTAATGTAATCATGGGTACATGAGAGAAATGGAATGATAGAGATGCCACGTGTGTCAAGGAGGTGGGAGGCTTGAGAGAACTAAGCCAACTTATAACCCTGACTCTGTAAGGGCTGAAAGGAGATGAGAACAGCCTGTGTGTACCTCTGCTCAGAAGCCTGGAACTCACTGACTCGTTGGATAAATGTGATGAGCTGGAGTATGGCATCAAGGTACATGGGCGGGACCGCAAACTTTGCGAGGATGTAGGGGAAACAGTGATGTCAAAAAGCTGACACTTACTCGAGGCATCTCGAATAAACTTACAAAAACAGAATTTCTCCAACTGGGCAAGAGAAGCATGACCTTCTTAGAAGTAAGGATAAGGACTTATAGACAAATAAATAAAGGACAATTTCATTGACTAGCTCAAGCGGCTGTTGGAGGACTAGACTTCTTAATGAGTTGAACCTAGAGTCCAAACTAAAGAGTCTGCAATTTGCAACAAGAGTTTTGCATTCCTAGGCAGTGAAACAAGGAAATAAGGGAATGGCAGTGCAAAGAGCCAGTCCAATTACCAGCTTAGAACTTCAATTGTAGAATCAGACAGGACCCCTTTTCAGTTTAGAAGAAAGTCTTCAAAAGATAACTCATCCAGTTAGCTCTTCTCCCTTAACCAATTTGGCATTACTTAAATAAAATCTGATCAAGAATTAGTTACCTGAATGTTTAGGGTTGTAAAACTGACAAGTGAATAGTCTTCTATGAGTTCACAGAGACTCTTGGTAAGTTTCCTGCAATGGAAAAGGATCACCCCTGGAAAGTGTTACAATAACAAAAAAAGGACCATCCCCAAATCTGCAAACAAACAACTTCTTCACAATACATTATGTAAGAGTGCCAACAGAACAGCCACGCCAATAAATTCAAAGACGCTCTCTATTACAAACCATGTAGGGATTTGGACTAAAACAAAGATTGATCGCTAATACCGATATTTAGCTGAGCGTGGATCCTGGTCCAAATGATTTTGGAGATATGAAAGATCTTGTACATCTGTATAAAAATCCAGATTGAATGCTGCAAGGGTGCCCATGTGTAAGCAATGAAAATAACAAACCGACATGTATTCAAGTTTTCAAAAATCTCGGTACAGCGCACGTAGGTTTGTGACACTGATTATATTCTACTTCCATAGTTTGATGAGTTAAATCTAAGCTCAAAACATGCATTCAGAATATATGGTAATCGAAACATTCTATGCCATCAGCAGTTCAACCACATCATAGCAAGTCCACAGCACATTATACAACATTTCTATGCATCTTAAAGTGTACAACACTGATTTCAACTTAACCAGTGCTGAAGGCTATTGTTGTGTAATTGAACCTGAACATTATTTCAAAAAGATGAAGGACTGTGCATTCTCTATTTGATAAGAAAAACTGAGGCATTCCCCTGCAATTGCACGCCCATCTTTAAACCCACTCCTCAGAAGCCAGAAAGGACTTGGTCAGTTATATGCAAGTCGAAATCATCTCTATGCTTTGCGGTTGTAGACAGGGTTGTGAACAGATGATGGATTCAGTAATGATGCTTACAGGCAAACTATTGGCACCTTATTGGGCCTTGGGCCCATGGTAATCTTCGTTACTGTTGGACGCCTACATATATGGTTGGGAAACTCATAAACCTGAAGAATACACGAAATTTTGCACGGTCATTGAAAGAGTTTATGAGTGTTCGTGGACCTAGCATGGAGTCATTACATAACAGAGTTGCAAAGGGAGGTTCAAAGTGTGGGTAAGGAACTAGAGCCTGTTCATTTAGGCAAGCCATCGAGGATAGGGGGCCTCACAATGTTGTGCGCGTCGTTACTGACAATGCCTCATATTGGGGGATTTAATGATGGCAAGTTAACCCAAACATGGTGAGATAAGAATGGAGGGTCAACCCCCCCGCTACAGTGCATTGCATTGAGATCCTATCACAGGACTGCAGTGTAGCAGCTTGTAAGAGGAACTGGAGCATTCGCTGGCCCATCTTGCCACAGTAAAAGCACTTGACATTTTTTTGACTTGGCTTGCCCAAATGCTCCCTTGATTTACCCAGACCACACTTAGTAAACATAGCTCCCTCGGTTGTGGTTGTGGTGACTGACGTAAGATATATACGCCTTTCCTCCTCAAGCAAAGCAGCTATCATACTCGAAAGTGACTGATCAGGAACATTATTGAGCAGTGCTCACGAAAAATCATTTTTTTAATCTACTAAAAAACCTACAACTTCTAATATTTGTAGGTTTGTTTCAAAGTTGGGCTAAAATATCCTATTGGGCCTAGTTTTAACGCTTAAACAACAATGTTTCAGCAGCCATGTGAGAGAGAGGAGAGGAGAGGAGAGGGAGGCTGAAGGCTGCAGCAGTCGCTTTAGCGGATGTTCTCCCACTAAACTTTGCGACAGCAAAAATAAATAGCCTTTCTTTTTCTTTGCAGATTATCTCCAGCATTTAATTTAGCAAACCACTGTCACTTTCTAGCACCTGATTTGGAGGTTACAATCTTAAAAAGAATTGGAACATGGAATCTAGATTTTAGATAATGGAACACGTTACACTATAGAGTCTAGAATCTAGACAATATAATTGATTACTGTAGTTTGTGAAGTTTTAACTGTCTCCACTTTGATTTGCATTGTGATTCTGCAATCTGTGGATACTAATTTGGTCTCAACTCTCTACAAGGAACAATGAACTACTATGTGTATGTATCCATTACCAATCTAATATCTATAAGAAACATTGTAGACTTTAAACATTAGATTTTCTTTAGCACTATATCTAGAAGACTTTCCCTCTCGATTCTTTTCAATTTTGATAGACCACGATTTGTACAGTTCAGAACTGCCCAAACAGGGTGGAAACACTACTTGTATATTCCTTCGTACTTGTAAGTTGAGATGCATTATAAATGGCAAACAACGAAAGTCATTAGCTTCTATAATAACAATATTTAAGTGAAGATCTATCTAGCTATAGCAGATTCATTTTGCTAAATAACATACAAGAATGAAGAACTCACAAGTAGGTAGACATGCCTTGAAGATGATAAAGATTGTACTAGGACACTTAAATACAAAGCAAAAAAAAATATTGACCGAAAAAATCGGCAACAACCATGTTATACAGAATGCATGCAGCTCATGGCTCATGTTTGATTAACAACCATTTGGTCTTACATGAAGAAAAACTTACCAAGTTTTCCATAGCTTTCGATCAAGTCGATCTTTGATAACACATTTATGTGTGGGAGTTCCAAATGTAGCATTGCACTGAGTGAAAGCAGCAATGCAGAGACATATTTGCCCGGGTCACTACATAGATGTGCATCTACTAAATGCACTGCTGTCAGCTGCACAAATGTGTAGAATAAAAGAGGCCTCATGTGTCCGACAATTGCACTGATATAAAAACTTAATAATAGCTGTTCTAAGATTTATTTTTTTTTTTTGTCTCAAGGCATAGAATGTATTCACTAAAAGTTACCCAGAAGGTTATGGTGTATGAACCATATTCAATAACAAAATGTCAAGGAAGAGAGATACAATATTAACCTCAAGGTCATCTTAGAAAATTGAATAACTCGACAAAAGAGCACGCTTCAAGGGTTTCAATGTAAACCGTATCAAACAGATAACTCTCTGATGCCTAGCCTCATCCAATTGCTAGGCAACAACTTATACAAAAAAGTTTGAAGGAAGAACAAAAGGTTGATTCTACATCCACCAATTTGCCAAAAAATAGCAAATGGACTCATAGAAACTCACGCAAACCAACAATATCTAAGAATTGCAGACCAATTTGATAGAAAAGCATATGCTTTAACTTGATAATGTTTGTCACAAGATCTCCAAAACTACCAACTCCACATGCACAGAAAGAAAATATCGTCCCTCAAGGTTCCTTGAAAGGTATTAACTTGACAAATAAGCACTCAGTATAAGTTTGCTACAAAAAGTGTCAGAAAGTTTAACTCTGTCATTCAAAGCCTTGTATTTATGCTAGGTAACAACTATGCCAGAATCACAAAACAACTTTGAAGAAAAGCATGCACTACAACTTCATGGTCCTCGTTGCTCAGCCAAAAATTGCCAACAGTGTCAACTCGTTCATGTGTAGCTCACAAATCTTACAGACAAGTGCAGCCGCTAATTTTCACTCTCTAAAAACAGCAAATTCTCTCTCCAGTCATGGTATTATCTCTAAAACGTGGCTTTGATACCAAATGCTACACTCCATAGCACTCAAGCTCTTGAAACCAAAATACGGGTGTAAGATGAATCATGATACTTCTCTCATCCACAGGCTGTCCTCTTAAGTCCTCTGCATGCCTTTCCTATCCTGAGCCACACGGTCTGTAAGTGGCTGGCCAGACCACTAACCAGTATTTTGTGCCTCAACCTGACTGAAAGCTGTAATGACTACTACTGACAACCACCCATGTGCCCCATCATACCTCAGCAATCACTGGACCACCCCAACTTAGTTTCAACAGGCCTTGGTCAAGATTTGTCCTAAATACGTACCTGACAACTTGGTGCATGACAGTTATTCATGTTGCACCTCGCTGAACTTGCGAAGAAACATGACACACCTAACTTAATCTGAGCTAGGTGCAGTTGCCAGTCAATACCGAGTCCATTTGTAGATTGATCCTCTTAACAGCCGGCCCCCATCCAAGATCATGCTTGGTCTGCTACCAGGATCTATATTTAATAGTTGGTCAGACTTGAGTTCCTAAATAAAACTCGAGGTGCTACTTCTAAAAGAGTCCTAGGAATTGATGAAGGTACCACTTGGCAGATGTCATAATGGTACCATAACCATTGTTGGTTATTGTGAGTCCCATGAAACTACTCCTACCTTGAGCTAATAGTCAAAAACCAATGATGGTTTTTGAGGGTCTCTCTTTCATTTGATGGAGGTAGCTTGATCTAGATGTCTTTCCTGGGTGGAGATTTTGCCCGTCCATGTTCTTGCAAACCTGTGTGATCAGAAACCCAGCATGCTTCCACCATGTGTGGCAGTCTGCTTTGTTTATGTGAGAAAAAGCTTGGAAAAACTTGTTCAGTGTCTGGAGAACGAGAGTATTGAGATGTTGAACCCCTAAAGTTATAGTGTGGCCATCAATAGTCTTATGTGGAGAAAGTACAATTACTGTTGTTTAGTGTAAGAAAATCCTAGGATACTCCATTTTTGGGAAAACACAACGCATTGTATTGTAGCTTCAAACATGGGTTCTAAAGAACAGAAAAGGGGCAAAGGAAGATCTACCTTGTGAGGCATTCTAGCAAAGGAACTGGAGTGTGACCCTTTTTCTAGTAGCAGACCCACTATTTATAATAACAGAGGCACTATAAGGCTGGAGCTCTGAACTCACTGGGGCGTGCAAATTTGCAGACAAATTCTGCAAGATAGTGAATTTGCACAGCATAACTGATATGCCTTCCCACTTGTGACTTGAACCATTGGTGGGTCTATCCAATATGAGAAGATAAATTCACACAATCCAGACAGAATAGTAGGCATCGAATATGAAGAACGAGGAATAAGCTTGACCTTACAGAAATTGTGAAGCTTATAAAAATGCTGCATAGCCCTTTACTAATTAATGAGCGTACCCGATAATCCCATTTGTTTGTCATCACATGGATAACATTCTTGGCATTTGAGTGTAAAGTAAAGAGCTCCACCTGTCCAGGGAAGTCAAAAAGGAAGTAATGATCTGTTGAAAGCAAGATAAACTACATCAGTAGAGCCACAAGGACATGTAGTTGGTGTAGGTTGGTCTTAAAAATAAGGGAAAACAACTATTATGGTAGAGATCATTAAGTTCACCTAAACCAACAACTAGCCACTTTCAATAATAAAATATACAACCATCGTCCACAAACCATTCTTTGTGTATTTAGTTAATTGCACCTCAATTTTGAATAACTTATACAAAATTTCAAAAAATGCCAAAGCATAAAAAGAAATGAAATCACTCCCCTAAATAGACTTGTAATAGTCACAGTGGCTCTTGAGAACTAGTTCATGCTACAATTGAAGTTGCTACATTTTCAAATTTTGTGAAAAGATAGTATTCATGAATCTGAATGTGCTTGAAAAATAGCATTCAATTTTTCACAATTATTTAAAAAACAAAATATTGGGCACTCTTTTTTAATCCAATTAATCTCGAAGAATCTTCTGTAAATTTTAGCATGATATAGACATACAATCATGGCACGTACACTCGAGGACAAAAAATCCTAGAGGCCTAAATCTTGATCCATCCCAAAGAAAGATGATATAGCAAAATGCACATTTGAAGTAAAAGAGGTAAAAATTTATGTCCTGAGGAAGAAAAAGGCAAATTGAAGCAACAGATAATCAATTGTTGAGTGCGGATCACAGTCACACTGCTATACATAGACAAATCAGTTTAAATTTCATAGCCAAGAATGCCATAACAGAATTGCCACATACGAAAAGATACCATATCAACTGTATGGACCAAGGATCACCAAATAAAGGCATCAATACAAGCATCATGCCACACAATGCTACCACGCACAAGGAGATAGTAGTAGACATAGAGGAAACATCATTGTATTGAGTAGGATCTAGAGATATAAAATGCTCGAGTGGAATAGGCGAAGTCGAAAAAAAAGCTATAGTTAGTAAGAGTATGACAACAACTCTAAACCAATGATGAGCCATAAGTTCGTCAAGCCCTGATCTAGATTCTGCATTCTATTTGCGCAAAGGTTACACGTTGAATAACTAGATTTCATATTTCACGATTTTAGTTGGACATGATGGCCGTATGTAATCGTCCACCGCATCATAATTTGATCAATATTGAATCATGATTCTGATTTGTACCAATTTGAATCAACTCAAACAGAAAATTGAGACACCAAATAATTTTACCTTTAATGTGTTTTTGGAATTTGATTGTATGCCCATTGAAATTTTAGTGTCTAATCATCTGAATTCCGTCCATTTCACTTCACTTGTCTAGGCTCTCGTCCACATTGCTGCAACTTGAATTCCAAAAGCCTAGAACCTAAATGGAAACTGTTGAATGTTGTAACCTGAGCCTGTCTGACATATAGATGTATGATGAATCATCATCGATCATTTTATCCATATTGCAATGTATATTTTGAGTCCAGGCTGTAAAGATTCATGGAACAGGTAACTATAGCCTGTATTCGTAAACTGCTCTGTAACCTTATTCAACTGTTGTGTTTTTCAATATAGCATATACCTAACATGATTCTTTTGCATTTTTTGCATAAATCTGATTTTCTGATTTGAAAAGTTGGGGTCTGATTCTGAGCCAATTCAAATCAGCATATCGGGTTATTTGAATTGGGCTGAAACCAGTATCTGTAATTGCAGTTCCACAAATGAAATGCTCATGCCCCTCATTTGTTGAGTCCGTAATGTGCTTTTCTAAACAAATTGAGATTGCCAAAACTTGAGGTACAGGCATGGAACACAAAGACTAGCAAATTACCTTTAGCAAGAGGCTGCAACTTCGACTGGAGCCAATCTATATTTTTTTCAAGATAGTCCATGCAATACACCAAACCTGGTGCAAGTCACAAAAAGGTTTCTCATCTCCAGATTTATCCATCGAAGCCAAATTAAATATATATATACTAGAGGAAATTATGAAATTTATCTTGCAAATATAGTGTATTGTAACATTAACCAAAGCTAATGTGGCACCTAAGTGTGGGATCAGAGGAAGATTGCGGGATGACAAGGTCTATGATATTCATACCCCAGGTATTATTTAATTATAGCGATGTTATTTCTCATGCCAAACCACAACTATAAGAGTACACACTTGAAATCTTCAAATGAAAAACCCTCGCCATTTATAATGTAAAATTCAAAACAAGTTGCATAATCCAAATCAATGCGGGTGAATATACCTCCATTGGGACCCAGAGAGTGCTCAGCCATCACATCTTCCAGCCTGATAAGTTCCTCTATATTCACAGCACATTCATATCTAAAATAGGTCAAGGAAACGCCTACTCATCCCATTCTTTCATGTGGCCAAGCATCTGTAGTTTCAGAAAAACCTTTAACCTGAAGTATCTAGGCAAAGGTTCTACTGAAACAAAGCAGTGAATCTAGGTATACAAAATTTTCAAAATCTAACAAAGATAAGGTTTGCACGTTGATGCTGTACAACTGTCAAGTCCAAGCAATTCCGCTATGTGAAAGCTCCACTTGAAGCAACTGAGAAAACTATTTGAAGAATATGGCAATATCAATCATGGAAACACTCGTAAGGAATTTGGGTGTGCAAATTCTCATAGTCTAAAAGATATAAGGTTTGCAGGTTTATGATTTACAACTCGCAAGTCCAAGAAGTCCTACTAGTTAAAAAGTTCCAATTTAAGGAAGTAAACAGACTTAAAAATAAATAACTACAGCAGTTTTGAAAACACTAATGAGCGACGATTTTTGAGCTAAATACGCATAGCAATTGCATTACTTCAGATACAAAATTGAGAGAGATACGGTAGCTCGTCATTGGCAGGGTCTAGGTTCACCACCGCAACCTTCCTGCACTAAAACTTTTAGGTTTTTGCTTTCAAACAAAAATATTGGATTTACATATCATGTATGGAGAAATAGGTGCTGATAGAACAGAGAACACTAATTCGCACCTACCTGCCAATCAGACGCAGAAACTGAGACATGCCATTGCAATAGGTGGTCTTGCCGGAGCCTGGAGGCCCTACCACGACTTGACCATACGCCATCTCTCCGTTCAAGCACGATACGATCAACAAAAAGACTTGGATCGAACAAGAAATGAACCGCAATGTCCTACGATAATAAGTGGTGCGTTAGTGAGGAATCCCTTTGATGTGCTTGCGGTCGCTAGTTCGAAACAATTGACAGCACAAATGAGAGTGGTCGCAGCCTCAAGCTGGATTCTGCAAGACCGCAGCCTTGACCACTCTGCACTCTTTTCAGTGCAGTCTTTTTTTGCTCGATCCTTCCTACATGCGCAGTATGCTTGATTATTCAGCTTCGGAATTGTGACGGGTAATAAGAATGCGGAAGTTTCAATGCCTCTGAAATTTGCATCTAACCAGCCAATTGTCAGAGAAACGCAGGCAGAGAGTTATCGAGAGAGAGAGAGAGAGATGGACGCAGCTATCAGGCAGCGCACCTCAGCTGGGTGTATGAGCAAGAATGTATGCTGTTGTGAGAAAAAGGGATTCCTGGATGTTTCATTGGCCAGCGTGTGCCCTAAATTTTCTTTTAGCTGCAAATGTCAGTTATGTCAGGTAGAACAGACTGGGAGAGTCGGTGTCTTGCAAGCGCTTTCTAGAAAGAGAACGAATTTTATTGAAAAAGAGAGAGAGTAGGTTATAGAGAGAGCGCGCAAAGCGAAGGAGCGCAGGAGCAGCGATGGTGATCGATGAAGAGAGAGAGAGAGAGAGAGAGAGAGAGAGAGAGAGAGAGCACGCTCGGTGCTGCCAAGAGGAAGGAGCGTTGCACAACAGGTGAGAGAGAGACACCCACAATAGAGAGTATTGTGACAAGAGAAGGCATGGCCACATGCATCATTTTTGTCTCTCACTTTTGGGATGTCACGTGTGCATCCAACAACTTAACAAATCCTAATGTGCACATGGAGGAACTCAGCCCAGATCTTAAATGTCAAAAAAAAAAGCAAAAAAAGCAAAAAAAGTGGTTCAGGGATGTGCACAACATCCAAGAACTAACTTAGCTAGAACATCTGGGCCCTAGGACAGCATCCAAGAACTAACTTAGTTGGAACATCTGGGTCCTAGGACAGCATCCAAGAACTAACTTAGCTAGAACATCTGGGTCCTAAGATATGCAGGCTTTGAAAAATGGATGTGTTCAATAAGGTTGTACTTCCCAAACTGGAGGCCCATCCTCTGGTGCATCCCATATGCAGGAGAATGCATGTGGCCAGGCGAGAGAGATGGTGAGTGCTTGTGAGAGAGAGACCGGATAGAAAGATAAGCGTGCATTTTTATTCACGCTAGTAGAGGGTTATTGGGGATTAGTAAAGTTTTTGGGGATTAGGATTTTGTGTGGGGGGAGGTCACCCTCCAAGGACATTCTACCCAAGAAGGGTGTCCGGAAGCCTTTCCTCAGGGCAGAATGCCCCGAGGAGGCGCCCTTCCCTGTTGTAAAAAAAAAATTTACCATTTTTTTAATGTTTTTTTGTCATAAATTTTTTTTACATGCACCTTCCGACATTCAAAATGTGCATGTAAAAAAAATTTGAGCGAGGCGTCTCCCTTTTCTACATGAAAAGGTCATAAATCATATTAAGAGAGGAAACATAGTAATCAAGTAAGGTGTTGGAGAGAGAGAGAGAGAGAGAGAGAGAGAGAGAGAGAGAGAGAGAGAGAGAGAGAGCAATGATTTATTAATATACACATGCAATTTCATCCCATGGTAAAGTTTTGGTTGCTTCGAATTTACATATGTTGTGGCTATCTTAGTTTCGATGAAAGATGTGTCACTATTAGCCACAAAATGAAAAGGTAGGTTTTACTAGCTAGGGTTTCAGGGAAGAGATAAAGCGATACGATGTATGCATGCTATAATGAAAAAAAACTTGCTTTTCTATGTTGATTAGACTATGTGTACTCTAAAATCTCAGTGGGCAAGATGATGCCCGGATGGGTCGGTGATGTTGTAATGTTCGACAAAAAGAGAGTGCAATCGCCAACACATGAGAGAGAGAGAGAGAGAGAGAGAGAATGTTCGACAAAAAGAGAGTGCAATCGCCAACACGTAAGAGAGAGAGAGAGAGAGAGAGAGAGAGAGAGAGAGAGAGAGAGAGAGAGAGAGAGAGAGAGAGAGAGAGAGAGAGAGAGAGAGAGAGGTGTTCCGTTGTTGCGACTTGATTGTTGTATGGTTGTAGGTTTTATGTCATGGAGTCTTTCTAATGTTTTCTTGCAATCTTTTGGATGTAGATGGGTCTTCATAAGTCCAACTACCAAATCCATATATATGTATGCTTTCCCATCTCTTGTTAGAGATATGTAAGGGATGCAATAAACCTCGTCTTATAGTGTTTAGCTTTAGCTAGTTGACAAGGTCCACATTTTGCTTGAGTTTTGGCCAATAAAAGTCTTGTTTAATTCATCGTTATCTAGTATACACTTTTTTTCATTATGAATTAGTAATCCATTTCAAATGGCGAATTGTTTCATAATGTTCTTATATTTCTTGGTTAATTGAGACCTATGTGATTCCATCTCAATTTAGTTCTCATTTGTTCCAGTCTAAACCAACTTCCATATTCAACCAAAATGATTATTATTTTCATATTGTCTTCTCATCAAAAAATATAGATTTGTAGAAATTTCGGTGAATGAAAGTCTGACTAATCACCAATCTGACTTAGAGCGTCTATAACTTGATAAGAGTTGCCTTTGATTTATTGAATCTCATGTTCAAATTCTTGCATTAACTTGACCCACTGAGCTTGATGACCCCTTAGATCATGTTGATTGCAAAAGTAGTTAAGAGGCTAGTGATCTATATACACTATAAAGCTACTATCGTATATGTAGTGTCTCCAAATTCTAGTTGCATGGATCACATCAAACAATTTTTTTTTTCCTAAGTTGTATAACGCAATTGAGGTCCAATGAATTTCTTGCTTCCAAACTATTTTGGCCTACCATTTTTTAGCAGAACTACTCCAATTCTAGTATCACTTGCATCAATTCTCACAATGTCAAGTGAATCAAGATCTGTGATCTATAACACGGGAGCAAAAATAACCAAGCTTTTGAGTTTCTCAAAACATTGAATTAGTTCCTCATTTCATATAATAGGTGGACTAGGTTGCTCTCTTTTTTTTTCACGAACTCTACCTTTTGTCAGGTTGTTGAGAGGTATTGTTTTTTTGGCATATTCCTCTATATATGTATAAAAATATATACTAAATCCAAGGATATAGTAACATGTGTGTGTGTGTGTGTGTGTGTGTGTGTGTGTGTGTGTTAGAGAGAGAGTGTACGGGTTGTCGTAAAAAATTTAAATCTTGTGTCGCCAAAATGTCACGCTCTGCCTGCAAAAAATGTCACCCATTCTACAAAGAAAAAGCTAAAATACGTTTTAAAAAATAAGGTAAAAAAATAACACATAGAAGTCATTTTTCTTTTCTTTGTTTGGGACACACACGCGTAGATGAAAAAAAACCTCCCCCGGCTCTCTCTCTCTCTCTCTCTCTCTCTCTCTCTCTCTCTCTCTCTCTCTCTCTCTCTCTCTCTCTCTCTCTCTCTCTCTCTCTCTCTCTCTCTCTCTCTCTCTCTCTCTCTCTCTCTCTCTCTCTCTCTCTCTCTCTCTCTCTCTCTCTCTCTCATTCTTTCTCTCGTGCGCGCACGCGCGTGATCGGGTCTTCCTCTATCTCTCTCACGCTCTATGTTTTGCTTCTATGAGGTTTCTATAGTGTGTTGTGTTGAAGGATCGTGCTTTGTCTCCATTAAATCTACGCTCAGAGCTTTTGCTATTGTTTTTTATCGATCATATATATTTGTTCTATATTTGTCTACTCAATCTTATGTAAGGGAGCAGTCATTCTGTCTTGGATTCGCTGCAAGGCCAAGTTTCATCAAGGAATAAAACTTTAGGGTTGAATGTTAAGGATATCATGATGATACTATGTGTTAATTTTAAACGACAATCGTAGATTAGGCCTTGAAGCTGTTGATAAAATGCATAAGCAATTGAATCTGATTTTGCAAATAAAACTGGGTTTTCTTTAGTAGCAGGACCTCTGACTTCTATGAAGCATGCTAAAGAGAGAGTTGAGCATGTTCAGCCATGGCTTTTTTAGAAAATGTGGCGATGGGACTAACTTCAATCAGGAAACTCGAAGCATAATTCACTTTTTTTTGGTCAAAGGATTAAGGTGCTTTCTATGCGTTTTCACGAAGGTGACAGACATAAAATAACGGTTGAAATCATTAGGGCCACTAGGCGGCCGGCACGGCATCGATGGTGAAGGTGAGATAGATGCTTGGATAGTTTGAAAAGGCAAAAGCACTTTCATGACAATATTGATCTATTTTACGATTTGGCTTGAAATCGTGGAGTTGTTCTGATAAGTTCTTTCGTTGTTGGCTCTTGCAAGTAGATAATGGCCTCGATAGAGGTCAATTGAGACACGAGCAATAGAAATTAACGCTTGGCATCAACCGAGTTATTTTTTGTTATTCGAGAAATCATATTTAGGGTTTAACACCTTGAGTCAAAATTAGAATGGCAGCCGTAAGACACAAATAAGTAAAGTTTGGATTCTCATAAATAGTTTGGACCGTTATGTATTGTATTCTCATAAATAGTTTAGGGAGTAAGGGTGAAGCACTTACAGCTTTTGAGCTTTTCAAGGAGATGGTTTCAGAATGCTTCCACCCAAATGTGATCACTAACAACTCGATGATAAAAGCTCTAGCTCGAACAAATTTCTATGAACAGGCATTTCAACTATATGAACAGATGCCAAGACATGGATGCCAACTTGATGCCATTACATTCATTATACTTCTGGACATGTGTTCAGCTCATTGTGATGCTAAAAGATATGTGAGACTTTATAATGACCTTAAAGCAGCTAACGTAACTCCCGACAAAGCAATGAAGAAAATTATTTTCAGATCCATGCAATATTTGCAGTAGGAATCTCACTTATATTTTCAGAATTGTGGGAGGAATGCCATGTGCCAATTTGAAACAGCCTGAGCTTTGAGAACTGCTCAGTCTTTTAAAAGGTCTTCCGGAAACATAGATCACCTTTGGAGCGTGACAATTTGAAGTTCCATATTGTTTCTCCATCACATTTGTTGTCTTTTTAGATCTCCTCGCTTTGCATGCAAGTGTGGGTGCCACAAAGCTGAGCTTTTTTCTCACAGATAAACCGTTTGAATAGTATTCAGGGATAGTATTTGAATAGTCTCTCACAATAACCTTGTGAACACAGAAGCAGTTTTGTGAAGTCTTTCAATCACATTTTGTGGATTTTATGTGCGGCTTTTTTGTGGAGAATCACATGTTTTGGTGGCTGGTAAATTGGTGTAGGTTTAACAGAAATAGAACTCAAGAATCTCAAAAGTCTTTATGAAACTTTAAAGTTTTAAGTCATATATGATTCATTTGTTTTGTGCAGGTCGTTTATGAGGTCCAGGCCCCAGATTTTTGGCGCAGATCCACTGGGCCACTACTGCTCCGAAATCTTTCCTGCCTTTGTACAGGACAGCCCACTCAATGTCCTCATCCAAACTCTTCATTGCAGGTATTGAATATTATATATACGAACATATGTTTGTGCTTTTGATTTTGCTTTGATTGTTCCTTGTTTTAGCAAAAAATTCTCTCTCTCGAAAATTTCACGAAAAATTTTAACTCTCTAAAAAAATCAGCAAAAAATTCTCTCTCACAAAATTTTTTGCAAACTTTGAGAGAGAGAGAGAGAGAGAGAGAGAGAGAGAGAGAGAGAGAGAGAGAGAGAGAGAGAGAGAGAGAGAGAGAGAGAGAGAGAGAGAGAGAGAGAGAGAGAGAGAGAGTTAAAAATTTTTGAGAAAGTATTTTTCGCGAAAATTTCGATAAAGAATTTCACGGAAAATACACTCTCAAAAATTTCGCAAAAAATACTCTCTCAAAAATTTCACGAAAAATTTCAACTCTCTCTCTCTCTCTCTCTCTCTCTCTCTCTCTCTCTCTCTCTCTCTCTCTCTCTCTCTCTCTCTCTCTCTCTCTCTCTCTCTCTCTCTCTCTCTCTCTCTCTCTCTCTCTCTTGAAATTTTCGCGTCGCCAACATTTTCATGTCACCAAAAATTTGATTCTCCAAAATTTGAGTCTCAAAAATTTCGAGTCTCCAAAAATTCAAGTCTACAAGAATTGAGTCTTCAAAAATTCAGTCTAGAAAAATTCGTGTCTCTAAAAGTTTGTGTCTCCAAAAATACTTCAAAATTCAAGGCGTGAGGTGTTCAAAATTCAAGGCCTGATGTATTCAAAATACTTCTAAAGAATTTTACAAGTAAAAACATATTAAACCTAGCATCAATTGTCTATACAATTATATTGGACATCGTATTGTTTTATTGGTTTTTATATTAATCAGAGAAGTTTGCGCCTCAGATATATGTTTGTACTAGTGTATACTAAAGTTTGTTATTAACTGATAAACCTTTTTTGTAATGTATGAATGTTGCTTGTGAATATCTCTCTCTCTCTCTCTCTCTCTCTCTCTCTCTCTCTCTCTCTCTCTCTCTCTCTCTCTCTCTCTCTCTCTCTCTCTCTCTCTCTCTCTCTCTCTCTCTCTCTCTCTCTCTCTCTCTCTCTCTCTCTCTCCTCTCTCTCTCTCTCTCTCTCTCTCTCTCTCTCTCTTTGATTAATTAGAAAGTCAATAAAAGAACTTCGGCCTTTTTGTGGGACTTTTAGTGTCGCAGGGCTTTAAAGTCAAGTTAGTAAATAAAGTAGGGGATCCCACCAAAAATTCATTCTTAAATTGGGTCCTCCAATTAATGAATGTGTTCCCTCCACTTTTTAAATGTTTAGGTTAAGATTAGCCAATAGGAATTGGGACACCCATCTCCTCAATTCACTATATAAGTAGCAATTTTGAATCATTGTACATGTTCTCTTTTCATTTCAATACAAGCAGGTTGGCCCTCTTATAGAATGGATGTGGAATGTCCTTGCTATCTATCTCTTTTCCTCCATCTCTCATTTTTTTATGTTTGCTAATTATTGGATGTGATTAATATTGGGATCTAATTCTTATGTTTTTTGAGAGAGAGAAAGGGGAAGAGAGAAGAGTAAACTTCTATCTTTGTGGATTTAGTGTTAATGGATGTAGGGTTGATGCTTAGTGTTAATGGATCCTAGTGTTAATTGTGGATCAACAATGCATGTTGGATTTTGATCTATGCTATCGCTCTCATGGGATCAAACCTCCGCGTGACATCTAACCTCGTCTCCTTGATGCCTGTGTGCTTGGACCTTGGGTTGAGGCTAGAGCAAAAAATAGCCCCACAAAAAATGTGGCGTTGTTGCTGGGGAGCTATGCCAATTTTTCATATTGCAACATGGTTGGATGGATGTCAGCTTGCATTAGGCATCTTGTTAAGTAGGGTTAAAATTGCATTTTAGGATTAAATTGAGAGTGATTTTGCTTGATTTGAGTGGATCTTCTTGTTCGAAATCTAATCTGATTATTGAGCAGGGGAAGTTATTCAGATCACCATTCTTAAGATCTTTTTAGATTTGAGAAATCAGAGAAAACAACAAAAATCGGTCATTTCTATCAAATTTGAACAAAAAAGAGACAAAATCGTCATCAGACTGGATTACTTTTTACCCTCTTATAGGAAACCTTTGTTGAGTTGCAGACACCTTTGGTTTCACTCACAAAACCTTCAGATTGAAGGGTGAAGGTTAATTGCCAACAGATTTGCAGAAACATCAAAAAACACCAAAAAAATTACCAAAACTCAAAAATTACAGAAAAAGAACCTTCGTCTGATTCATTGTGCATAGGTGTGATTCATATCTATCTACTGCCAAGTCGGCGAAGAATAATACCAAAAATAGAAGGCCAAAGTGACTGTTCATCTAGTTGCTGGTAACCTTTTGTAGAAAGTTAACACCTTTTTGCAAAAATATCGATTCTCTGAGAAGAACCTTCGCCTAAACCTTCGCCAAAGTCTGTGTTAGTCCTACTTACTATTTTTTGATCGTCAGTGAGTTTGGCAAACGTTCTTGTCAAGGCCATTTGTCATATTGACCTATTTTTGTCAAAAAAAAGACTCTTTTTTGTAAAAAATAACAATATTACTCTTGCAACCTTCATCGAAACCTTTGTTGACTCTTCTAAGAATTCTATTTATAGTAAATCGTCATTTTTGAGTTCGACAAAGATTAGATCTATCAAAATCTTGCAAAAAGTCTATTTTTACCCTCGCCAAGCTGCAAAAACCTCATTGTTCGCCTTGAAAAACCTCATTCTACCCTAGATTCATCTATGTCAAATTTATCCACAATGAAGTCGGCGAAGGAAATTTTATCAGATTTGTCAGAAAATAGCCTAATCAATGATTTTTGACCCAAAATAACAGCAAAGAACCTTCATCGAGTCTATCTTCGTCTGTTTTATTTTTAGGTTCTGATCTCCCAGGTCTAGCCACTGTCAAATTTCTAAGACATTCTGTTGCAATTTTAATTAGATTCTGAAAAAGTCTGATTTTAGAAGTGTCGATCGCTTGATCAAAGATCTTTTTTCAAAAAATCAAAAATCTGATTATTGTCGAGTGATATAAGTTTTACAAATCTGATTTGAGATAGGATTTGATTGAAAAATCTAGATTCAATCTCATTGTCTGATTGAATTAATTCACAATGGACATTCCACCAATTGTCGTTAAAAGGTCATAGAGATACCAAAGTATAATGGGTTATTTGATCCTGTCAGATTTCTCAAAATCTATTCTGAATCATGTGAGGTATATGGCAAAGTTTTTTCATAGGATAAACTTAAGCTATTCTCTATGGCCTTAACTGGAGTAGCACAAGATTGGTTCTATAATCAAGATGAAACAAAACGTGTCGATTGGAAAGTTGTTAAACATGCCCTCATCACAAGATTTAACCGAAATTTTTTATGGAAGATCCTTTTCTACTTTTAAGTAAAATTAAAATGGGAAAGAGAGAGGGAGTACGAGACTATATTGAACGGGTTAAACACTTCAGATCTAAGTGTGATCCCAATTTAATATTGATGAGGCTATGATTACGTAGTTTTTTAGAAAGTCTACCTAAGAAGATTAGACGCGAGCTAAAATGCCATACTGAGTATACAAGAGGAGGATGAAGGTTTTGATGATGAACCAAAAATTGGAATGTTGTCATAGACAACGAGGAAACCACTACAACATCCACCACTATTGCATTCATGAATATTAATGCTATTGCGGAATTGATGATCAACGAGTTCGAGATATAGTCGGATAAAATGTAGTCTCAGTTCGACGAGAAGCTGAAAGTTTTGGAAGAGGTGCAGGCTCAGAGTAGCAAAGCAACGAAAAAGTTTGCTAAGACCTTTCCTAGTCGAAAAAATGTCTGGTGTTCAATTTGTGTGGAAAATCACACCATGGACGAATGTAGACATTGAAACAACGAATGACAAATACTATTTGTCATCTGTGCAATTCTACGGGCCACGAAACCACTTTTTTGCTCGTTTAATCCTCAGATTATCCAACAAATGTATGCTAAGCTTCAATATCGGGAACCTACTTATGCGAAGGGACCTGAAGCTAAGGCTCAGAACTTTGCCCTCGGATTTTCTGAATGACCAGCTTTGCCAGCTCCACCAGGACAACAAGCTCCTCTTGCTAACTTAATGGAACCATAGCCTTACAGTGTTAATGAGTAATGGAATCACAGTAATGATCAAGAGATTGGTCCTTTAGAGCAGTATGCTATCTATGCTTCCGTGCAACAACAAGCAGCAAGACAATGGGCCAGAGCACCACTTGGATGCTTTGCATGCGGAGAGAACCACATAGTTGCAGAATGTCCTAACAAAGGAAAGTTTGTTCCATTTTGTCGTGAATGCGGTTATGGACATTGTTACAAAGATTGTCCAGCAAGACCAAAACCACCACCAGTTACTGCTCCAGTGAATATGATTATGATCAAGCAAAGACCAACAGCTCAGCCTATTGAACCAAGTGTACCTTTGATGGTTGTTACCAGAGCTCAAAAGCAAAAAGAAGTTCTAGTTCATCCAATATCTGCCGAATCCGTACCAACTACATATATACCTATTGCATCAGGGATGTATCCGAATCTTAACTCAAAAAAAAGGAGACACCAAAATATGAGATAGTGGATTAAACAATTGCAAGAAGAAGAAGCCCTAGAAACACCTAAAGCAGTAGCTGAAGCCCATTTTTCACTTGTGTTGTCTTCGAATTTACATAATCCACGAACGGATGTTAAAACTCAGTTGCACCATCATGAAGAATCCTTCAAGATGACAGAACTTGAAGCACCGCAAACGGAAATGATCATGAATATTTTATTGAGTAAGATATATATTACACTAGCAGAATTTCTAAAGCTGGTGCCGAAAGCAAAAGAAGTATTAGCAAAAAAGTTAACTAAAATTGAACCAGCAATCCATCATGAGCCACTCTTTTGTGCCGCATTTGAAGAATCAAGTGAAGTGCTCAATGTAGGAGCAACATGGGAAAGTGAGCAACGAAACATCACCCTAACGATACAACATAGACAGTTCGGTAAAGAAACAGCCATGATAGATGGAGGTTCAGGAGTTAACTTGATTTCAACAAAGCTATGTACAGACTTACAAAAATGAAGTCTGCCACTTTTTCCATTAAGTTAGCTGATCAAGGGAATGGTCCGTCCTAAGGGAATGGTATAAGATATACCTGTCAAAATTGCTGGAGTACAGTTTGTCGTTACTTTTGTAGTAATGGACTTAGCTAACGCACCAAATGTATATCGTGTCTTATTGGGTCGTCCATGGTTACGAGTTGCGGAAGTAATTCATAACTGGGGCACAAAAAAAATTACTTTCGAGAATCGTGAGTGTGCAGTCAAAGTTGATCCAATCACTTGGACTATCACGCCAGTAGTCTTAAAAAGAGATGATGATTCATCAACAACGGATCACACTTGTG
Source organism: Diphasiastrum complanatum (assembly GCA_029204225.1). Lineage (NCBI taxonomy): Eukaryota > Viridiplantae > Streptophyta > Lycopodiopsida > Lycopodiales > Lycopodiaceae > Diphasiastrum > Diphasiastrum complanatum. The sequence goes on along the minus strand of CM055108.1, from coordinate 29,885,035 downwards.
ATCGACAAGTGAAGACTCTAGGAGTTCACTCTAACTCTCAAACTGATACTGTCAATTGGAACCAAGCTCTTGCAACAATAAATTGTAGAGCAGGTGTTGGAGGGTTTGCGGATCCCAAGGCAATCCTAACCCTAGTTAATAAATGAGATAAATTTGGCACCCTGCGTGTGTAAGTCCAACCCAGTGATCACATTGTTATTCCATTCTCTTGCTAATAGGTTGAAGGTGAGGTCATGCTCCCTTGAAAATGCAACTACTACAAGTTGTGACAGACGAGAGCCCTACAAATTTGGCGTCGATGTCGGGGAGCAATGCACTCTCATCTTGCTTGTTAGCCTTTTCTTTCATATTTTGTGGCTAGAATGCATTTAGGCATCTTGTTTTGGCATGCTAGGGTTAGCTTTGCATTATGGATGTGATTTGAAAGAGTTATGTCCAAAAACGTTCAAAAAGAGTGGGGACTGTATTTCCTATTTTTTATTTTATTTTTCTGCTCTTTTTTTATTAAAGTTTTGCCCAACTTTCTAGTATCTGTAATTTTATCTGATTTGCTAGGATTGTAGAGCATTGAAAGATATTTCTAGCCATATAATTTTTTCTAGATTTCGTCAAGTATTGGTCAAGTTATAAATTTTTGAAATTGGCAACAAAATTCTATAAACTTGTCATAAACCAAAAAATGTCTGATTTTTTTTATTTTTCTACCCTGTTTGATCCATTTTTGGTCCAACTTCATATTTTTTGTAATTTTATTTCAGTAGACAAAGTTATAGATCATTGCAAGAGCTTTTTGATGATTTTATTTTTTTACATTTCGTTAAGTAATGAATAAGCTACAGATTTTTGAAATTGACAAAAAACCCAAAAATAAATAAAAATTTGTAAACTTGTCACTAACTAGAATTCATAATAGCCAAGTGAGAGAGACAACCCATCAAATATATATATAAAAAAAAAATACATCAAAAAACCACCAAAAACCCTAAGAAAATAGAAAAAGAACCTTCGCTCGTTCTACTGCACATAGGTGTGATTCATATCTATCTATTGTCAAGTTGGCGAAGGATAATTCTAAAAATAGAAGGCTAAGTGAATGTTCCACTAGTTGTTGGTAACCTTTTGTAGAAAGTTTCACACCTTCCTACAAGAATATCAATTCTCTGAGAGGAACCTTTTCCTAAACCTTCGCCAAAAAAATAAATATTCTAAAAAAAAAGAAGGCTAAGTGAACGTTCCACTAATTGCTGGTAATTTTTTTGTAGAAAGCTTCACACCTTTCTACAAGAATATCAGTTCTCTGAGAGGAACCTTCGCCTGAATCTTGGCCCAACAAATTAAATTAAATTTTAAAGAAATTTATAAAAAGTGAACGTTTTCTAAGTTTCTGATAACCTTTTGTATGAAAAGTTCGCTTTTCTACAAGAATATCAGTTCTCAGCGGGGAACCTTCACGTGTCTTTCTGAAGCAATATCATCAGTGGATCAGACGAGAAGTAAAAGTGAAAGTTCCTTGAGATGTTGAGCATTTTATTTGTGAAAGGACACTGCTTTTGCTTAGAATCTTTATATCTCTATGTTAGTTTTCATCTCCAAAAAAAAAAAAAAATGGGACAACCAAATATTTTCCTAATACATCAAGTCATCTATTGTTGAGGCTATGACAACTATAGAGCAACAATTGGCTCGAGTAGTTATGTTTCCTGATGAAACTATTCGAGACTATACCAGAAGAATTGTGAACATGATGACAGATTGTGATCCTCCCATTTCTTCAAAAATTGTAATGGCATATTATTATACTGGTATGCTTGAAGTTGGTATGAAAGCATTCACATCCTATACAACACCTACACAACTTTGTGTAGATGCCAACAACATTGAAATCCACTTAAGGGAAGCAAAGTTAAACAAAGTCTCTTCAGTTCTTGCATCATCAGACAAAGAGCCAGAGCAAACATCATTGTCAGATGATTGTGCAAATCAAGAAGACACGGAATCAAAACAAAGTGATGAAGACGAGCAAATAAGACCAAGTGTATGCATTCAAAGTTTGGCGAAGAACATCCTCAAGTAGATGATCCCCATGAGTCTACTACTTGCAAAAACATAATTCTACAATCATACCAGTGTAGTTATTGTTTTGGAGATCATCCACGTACTAAATGTCTAGTTCGAAATCCTCAATTGCAAAATCAAGGGCATGAGACAGAGCATATGGTTGAGCATATGATTGAAGGACAACATCATGAAAGGCCGAACTTGACAACATGCCAACAAGAGATTCATTCAGAGGATAAAAGGAGTTTTGCTTCGAGCACACTAGAATAGTCTTCAGTCAAAAGTGGTGGAGTGGAAGTATTGGTCATATCATCATGCATGTCTCCAAACTCATCAGAAGATTATAATAGCTTACCACTCTACTATGTGAAGAGTGATAGGGGACAATTGCTACCTATATATGCTTATCACCTTAGAGGGGACAATATACTACGCATGGTACAATGTTACGGATGTGGAGGAAGACATTGTCATTCAAAATGTCCTCATCGAGCTGATACAACAACCTTTTCACCTTGGTGTACACAATTTGGTGTTAACCATCCATGTCTTGATTGTCCATTGAGGCAAATTGCAAAAGCTAAGAAGTTATTATCCAAAATGGACCAACATGCAACTTATTATGAAACTACTCCACTCAAGATGCCATAAAAAAGAAAAATCATAGTGCCACCAGGCTTTGAGACAATTGAAAAATATGACAATTCTTCTAAGCTTGCAAAACACACAGAGGCATCATCCCAGGCTCCAGTGACAATATTATCACAGAAGGTAGAATTTATACAATCAATAAAAAATCAAGCAAGAGAAGAAATCAATCGAATTCTACCAAGACTTCTACAACAATCAATAGATGCTGCACTACAAACGGTAGCTGTGACAGTCCAATGACAAATCTGATTCCATCAGATCTAAAGAGACCAAATCAAGGGAGAGTAAGCCCAATAAGATCATTCGTACATGAATAACCAACACCGATATTGTCAACACCTTGTACTCAATTTGTAAAGTTGACGGCCGAAGAGAGTATTCAGGTTCAGACATTTCATGAATATCTGGACAAACAACGCAGTCAAGCAAGCATGTCATATTCACATTACCAATTGAGAGAAGCTTCAATGATGTCACTAGTAGTTGCACCTATCTACGAGGATCAAAATCAACATTGGAATCCTTTCCTAGATGGTGTCGGCTACCCATTTGTCAATGAACAAGGTTATCAAGAATGGCCACCATACCCATATGGTTATTGAAAATTTGGCAAGTTCATGTTCTCGTTAATCATCAACAAATAAGACATCAAGTTTTATGTAAGTGAATCAGTATCTACGCTTTTCCTATAATCGACAATTTTATTTTGCAACTAAATAATCATTTTTTTTCCAACTTCATCACCACAACATTCTACAGGATTCAAGCGTTGAGGTAGGTGTCGTGGGATTGCCACTAATTTTGGTGGGGGATATTGTTGGAGGGTTTGCAGATCCCAAGGCAATCCTAACCCTAGTTAATAAATGAGATGGATTTGGCACCCTGTGTGTATAACTCCAACCCAGTGATCACATTGTTATTTGATCAAATAGGTAGCAATAAAGAGCCTTTAAGACTATTTACACAAGTAAATAAATTTAGAGGCCTAAAAGTCGAATTAGTGATTGGAGGGTCCTTTCCCACCAAATATTTGATTTTGAAAGTAAAGGGAGGTAGGAAATTAGGTCTACCTCTCAACTATAAAAGGACACCATTTCCTTTGTATTGCATAACCTAAAGCAGTTTTTCCAATTCTCTCTCTCTCTCTCTCTCATGTTTCTCTCTAACTTTCATCTCTCTTGATGTTCAAATCTTCTCTCACATAGGTTTACTCTTCCATTCTCTTGCTAACAGGTTGAAGGTGAAGTCATGCTCTCTTGGAAACGCAACTACTACAAGTCGTGACAGGCGAGAGCCCTACAGTAGGCTATATATGTCAACAAGATAATCAATCCGAATTGAGTGAGATTCCTTTACCAGATCAAACTTTGGATACGCAGATCACTTTTCCATTGAAGATGATGAACGTAGCTTGGATATCAACAGATCCAATTCCAGATCCGATTGAAGATGAACTAATTCATGTTAGTCACGCCTTGACTTACGATGAAGATGCAGAGCTTACAGATGAGCAGATTCTCAATCACATGGATCCTACAAAATTTAGAGTTCAAGATATTCCAGATGAACCAAAAATAAAACTACCTAAAGTAGTTGTATTGAAGGAAGGGAAGATTGCAGGACCAATGATGAAGAGACAAGCAAAGCAACACTATAATATGGTCCTGAAATGGGAAAAATCATCTCGAAAAGTGGATTCTAAGAATGTACCACCTTTATTGGATAAACAAAAAGAGAAGATCAAAGATGATACTTTAAGTCAGAGTTCTCACAAGAAATCACCATCAAGGAAGTCGTCACCTTCAGAGAAGAGCACATCTTCTAAAAAGTCATTACCTCCACGATTGATTCCTGCCAAGAAAGCTAAAGTAAGATCCAAGATCAATTCTTATGAAAAAGAACAATCAAAAGAAGTCCAACAAAAAAACATTGAACTATGGAGCAGTTATGTTAGAGCACTCGGATGGAAAACAATTTGATACTCCAGTGAATGGCAGCCTTTCAACCATTTAATATGAACCTTTTAACCACTTAATGTATATATATATATATATATATATATATATATATATATATATATATTCTTGTTATATTTTACAATAGAGTTTTAAAATTTTCAATATAGCATCTTTTGAAATAGAAGGGCAAATTTTAAGTTTGCCATTCACATGACATGCTTTCGAAATTTTTGTCTTTCTTTGAAAGGCAAACTAGCCTTTTGACATGCATTGCAGTTTGCAAATGCCAAGCTCGTTTAACCTTATCTTTTGCCCCTTTTTTTTTCATACTTGCCAAGGCCCCAAAAAGGGGACAAGGGCACACTCTATATAGCTTTGTTGGTGGTCACAAGAGTACAACACAAAAACAGCGGATTCTTGTGTCGGTATACAGTGTGGACCGCTGGATCTTCGTGGAAATGGCAGCCCAGTCATATATATTCGCATTACGCGAGATAGCGTGAGAAAGAGAGGGATAGGAAGGAGCGAGAGAGAGAGAGAGAGAGAGAGCGCGCGAGGGGTTTTGGGTTTAGCTTGGAAGAGCCAGAGGAGGAGGCAGAAGAAGAAGCAAAAGAAGAAGAAGAAGAGGAGGTTTGTAAATCATGAGTCGGCCGAAGGAGAAGATTTTTAAGATCGAGCCGTTTAAACATAAAGTGGAGATGGATCCAAGGTACCCTGAGAGGACATGGAAACTCTTGGAGGATGCAATCCATCAGATATATAATCACAATGCCAGTAACCTTAGTTTTGAGGAGCTCTACAGGTTTGTGGAAAATTTTCAGCCTTAATTGCGTATTGTCCTTTAGGTTTGAATTATGAGATATGATTCGATGGCTTATGCTTTCCATTCGTTGATTATTGTATGTAGGTAATAGGTTTAGTTTCGATAGCTGATGTGTATGGATACTGTTTTCTAAATGGGGTTTCACAGTGCGTTAAATATTTACTTTGAGTAGGTTGTTTATACCCTTCCCTTAAAGTCCAGTATTTCTGTGTATATTATGAAAGGGAAGCATTTGTAATGATCTAGGGTTTGATCAGCCCATGTGTGGTGTGGTTGCGTGGTGTGCTTGGGTTTGGGCTTGCCCAGCAAGGATGGATGCTCTTCCCACATATGGGCGGAACACCTCGGCTGTTGGCAATGTTCAAGATTATGAAAAAACAAGCAGTTGAAGGATTTGACATGGCAGAGAGTAATCTATTCATCGCTTTTCAGGTTACAGATTACCTTCTGTGGTTTCTGGGGTTTACTTTAGTGTTCTCGCAGAGTTCTTAAATATGGACATGATACGGCGGCTAGACAGTGGAGTCCATTAGTTAATGAGAAGCTTAATTGAAAATTTAGGTTTTTATTTCATGTTTATAGTTGCCACCCGGTTTATGTATGGTTTTACTTACTGCCATACAGATAGTTTTTTATATACACAAGCCCCCTTGTTTTCTAAGCCAAAAGATAGCTCCTGTGACAGTGTCATTCTTTTCAATTTACAAGTTTTCATTCACTCATGTGCATAGGTGAATGGAAACTAGGAAGTCCCATAGCCACCTGATTGGCATGTGCAATTCAGGTGCCATTCCTTGTGTTTGTAAGATTATGGTCATCATTCGCATACACTCATGAATCATTTTACTGTGCCATGTGGCGAATGATCTCTATGCTGTGCCCAATGCCCTACCACTGGCACCTGCAGGGTCCAACTCATTCCCTCTACAAGGAAAGACATTGTATGTGTAGAAGCTTGAAGTGTTGTCGATCAATCCTTAGTTGTGTGGATTTCCAAAGTGGGTGGAGCAAGTGCGCAATTCCATGCCTTGTAGCAACCAACCGCATTCGGAGCCTACCTTATATCAAATGTGTTTGAAATGTGGCATTAAGGAATTTGGCCCAAAATTTGTTTTTGGGGGAATAGCTTAAGTTTCTTTTGAAAAGAAAAACGCTCAAAGGTGTTTTGGTGAATCTTGGCATTCTATAAAGCATTGTAGTTTGAAATTGAAATAATGATTCTCTTGTATACAATATGACGTATGCTTTTAAGTTTAAGTTTTAAGTTTAAACTTTAGCATTTACATCTTTGAGATCTATCACATGTTTTTGAATAATGTGCTTTTTTTTGGAGATGTCACCTGTTTCCAACGATGTCGTAAGGTCATGAATTGTTCTATTTCTCCAAATTGATCTTTTTCCTTTTATTAGACAACGAGTTGGAATTTTTTTCTTTTACAGGAAAAGCAAAATTTACTATTTTTTTGCCAACCCTAAAATCACTCCAACTTTTTAGAGTCCATTTTACACATTTCACATTTAGAAGTTGAAAATTTTAGGGTTTAAAAAAAGTACAAGTTCTATTATTAGTTACAAGAAAGATCATCGTAGATAGATCATGCACTATGTAGTTTACAGCTATTCTCTAATTTACAGTTAATTTCAAGCGTTTAGAATTTGAAAATCTTAGGGTTTAAAAAAAGTACAAGTTCTGTTATTAGTTACAAGAAAGATCATCATGCACTATGTAGTTTACAAATATTCTCTAATTTACAATTAATTTCAGGTGTAGAATAAGACAAAATATGTAGGGGTCATTGAACCCACGGTTCCCAGAACCGTGGGTCCTGGGAACCGTGGAAGGAACCGTACCATGGTTCCTTGAACCGTGGTACGGTTCATTTAAATAAATAATTAATTGATTAATTAAGTTATTTCCCCCCCAAAACCCCTTCCTGCCAGCGATGAGGCATGATGGCTGATTCGCTACACTCACAGACGAATGATCCTGCTGCTTTGGCTACGATCATATCATGAAAATTCGAGAATCACTTTCACATGACTTCTTCGCCTTAGGCATTCCATCAGAGGAAGGATTCCGCCCGCTGACTTTCCGCTGAAGGATTCCGCTGCATGACTTCACATGTCTTCTTCGCCTTATGCATTCCATCAGACTCCAGAGGAAGGATTCCGCCCGCTGACTTTCCGCTGAATTGATTCCGCTGATTCCGCTGCATGACTTCCCGTTGACTTTCCACACAATAATATATAAAAAATTATTAATCAATAACTACACGCGGTTCACCACGGTTCTGGCAAAAAAAAATTGAGAACCGTATGGTTCATTGTACGGTTTTCAGAACCGTGGTGAACCGCCCACGGTTCATTAATTCTATGGTAGGGGTATTGATTTTTTATAAATTGGATCAAATCTCAAATTTGAAACAAATTGGATTAACAAGTTTGAGTAAGAATGTGCTTCTAATCTCTGACTCGAAATTGGGAAACCATGATTGGATCTTATACATCTATTAACTTATCTGGATGTATTTAAATTGGTAACCTGAGTTGTAGCGGATCGCGCAAAAACGATCTGGATCGCCAACGATCCGAGACTAGAAACATTGTCTTGGATCGTAAAAATATTTGGGAATTTTTTTCTCATCAAGCAGGGATCCATTGTTGGTTGCAAATGAATAGCAAAAATACTAAAGTAGATACAATTGAAATGAATAGCCAATGAATAAATCTTAAAAAATGATCTGCTTTAGTATATGATTGAAGTGAATAGCAAATATTGGGGGTTAACCATCTGAAACCAAGCAACAAAACTGCTCTTTTGAAATCCTTTCGCTTGATACCCATGTTGGCAGCTTTTTGAAATTTTTTTTTGCGATTCAAACATTTTTTTGGGATCCGAGAAACCCTAATGGGATTTCCCGAATTGCGCTTCGGAATGCGTTCCGGATCTCGGAATGTGCAACATTGTTGGAAACATATCCTAACAAAATTTAAACATCGAAGAGTACAGTTTCAAGTCTATGTTACCCGTATATATAGATTGGGATTTATAAGCTCAATTCAATAAGTATCTTTAGTGAATGTATCGAAATCTTATGTGTATATAGTTGCCATACAATTATAGATACTTAGTCACCAAGAAGAAAAATAGATATTTAGATTGTAACCTAGACTATAGATATAGACCCTAATAGTACATCTAATAAGATATGTTATACTATATAGATACTCTAAGTAAGTTGTTTATAATGTCTATAGATAAGACATGAGGGTCCGGGCCGGGCGCGGGCAATCCGCGTCCGACGTCCGATCCGTGGACGCGGGGTCGGATGCGTCCATTTTTTTTTGTATTTTTTATTTTATTTTTTTTACCCTAATCAACACTCAAAATTAAAAAAAAGAAAAGAAAAGAGAAAAAAAAGGGGTGGATTCGTCCACCCCCGGACGCGCCCCTTGCGCGTCCGCGTCCGCGTCCGCGTCCACCATCCGCTTGATTAGATATACTGCGTCCACTGTCCGCCATTTTTCAAAAACAAAAATACAAGCCCCTCCCCTCACGATCCCACATCCCCAAAATGAAATAAAAATAATTTTCCTCCCTCTACCCCCCCCCCCCCCCCCCGGGAATTAATTATCAGAGTGTCTGGCACATACTTGCCCCCTCCTGTTAAAAAAAACGAAAAAGGTACCTAAAAAAATTTGCAACAAACCTAACCACTGGCCATGCCTCCCATAACTGAGATATTACCAAACAACGATGACTAATGAGCAGTCCATAAAGTATTATGACCTTCTTTGGGAACTAAGCTCAGAAAAAAGTGAAAAAAGCGGCAAAAAAAGCTGTATGATGACACTCGTATAGTAGCCAAGCCTGAGCCTGCTGCCCTAAGTATGACTACGCCTATCAGAAATGAATTAGTGATAGAAATCACGGTTGATCTGATTACGTCGAGGCAAAGGGTAAAAAGACATTGTTTTCAAAGAAAGGAAAAGAAAAGGTGAAGGGTACTCCCTTGGAGCCAAGCGGATCAAAGAAACGATCCTTCGTGGACCAAGAAACCTTCGCAAAGGCCAGGAGTGACAGCTTATGCTTTAATTGCATGGAACTGGGTCATGTGGCAAAGGAGCGTCCTAAGAAAAGGAAAAATGTTAAAGGGGTCTCCACAACCTAATTCGGATGAATGGGATCGTTGGAGGCCAAGCCGTAACAATGTTATTTGACGATGGTTCCACACATAATTTTATTAACTCTAAGTTATTGCAGAAATTAAAGGTGGAAACAAAGCAAAGTGACCTTCGGTATGTGGTAAAGCTGGCCACAGGAGCGGACCAGATTCCAACCAAGCAAATTGCCAAAGCTTTTGGACTTGCTCAACTTGTCGTGGAAAAGTTGTTTAGGTTGTTTGGATTGCCGAATAACATCGTTAGTGATCTTGATTCTAAGTTCACTGGCAAATTCTGGCAGGCGGTCTTTGAGAAATTAGAGACCACATTAAGTTTAGTGTCTACCGATCATCTTGAATCGGATGGTCAAACAGAGAGGACGAACCAGTCTATGGCAGACATGCTTCGTGCATATGTTTCTAGAAGGCAGTCGGATTGGGAAAGGTACCTTGTAATGATTGAATTTGCGTATAGTATTGCAAAGCATTCAACGACGGGTCTTAGTCCATTTTCTCTGATGTATGGTTTCCAGCCTAGAGCTCCAATCTCTGTTGGCCTCAAAAACCTCAAGGTTAAAGCAGCGGTTGATTTCCTGCATGATATGCAAGAAATGTTGCTTGTTGCTCGCAACAACGTAAAAACGGCTTAGGATAGAGCCCAATTTTACGCTAATCAAAAGCAACAACCTAGGGTCTATGAGGAAGGAGTTTGGGTATATCTTAGAATTCCAAAAGATTGTAAGGTATCAAAGACTGGAAAATGTCCTAAGTTATCACCTCGTTATGCTGGGCCTTTTCGTATTGTAAGGAAACTCAATAGGAATGTTAAGGTTCATCCAGTCTTTCACATAAGTCGTTTAAATAAACGATTTGGTGGAAAGGATGACTTGATTCATCAGGAGGACCTAGTTCAGCTTGAGGACCTGACATCCTTTGTACCTTTGGAACCACATGCCATTGTTGATGTACGTCAACGTGGGCTCAGAAACCGGCAGGTAACTGAGTACTTGGTTCGTTGGAAAGGAAGCTTCGAAGATGGGGACACTTGGAAAAGGACCGTGACCTTAGACTGAGATTCCCAGATTTCCTTCCTTAGAAGAAGAATCTTTTAAGGGGGAGGGAATGTTAGGGACCCAACTCCCTTGGGTCCCAAACCCAATTGAAATCGAATGTTGACGGGGCCCGTTGACTTGAGCAATGACTCGTGGACCTGCATGGTTGCCACATGTCATGTTCCAGGATGTGTGCTAGGCTTGGAGACTCCTTCCTTGGAGGTATACAAGGAGAAGAGGTCTCTCAATCCATTCATTCTATCTACCTAGGAGAAGGCGGATGGAGAGCGCTTGTGCACAACCAGGAGTGGTAGCCTGAGGTAGGAGATGGCTGAAGGCCTTGGCAGTGGTATGGGATGCTGTCGTGGTTGGAGGTCGGATCTTGCTTGTTACAAGTCATGAGCCAGGGTGGATCTGGATTGGATCCTACGGCTGGGTGGATCGTGAGCGTTTGGTTTATATGATGACCGACACCTGGCGGTTTAGGGTTTTGAGTGTGTAACACAACCCCAAGTTTGCATAATTTGCCATGTGTCTGACCTACGTGGCTTGCCATGTGGCAGCCTGTGACAAGCTTGTCAGATAGCAGGCCTATGACATGCATATGTGGCTTGCTACACGAGCCTATGGTAGGCCTATGTCGCTTGCCACATGGCAAAACCCCAAGCCTGCATGGTTTGCCAAGTGGCAGGCCTACATGACAGGCCACAATGAGGTGACCTCCGGCCACATTCCCCATCCCCGAGCCCCACAAAAAAGAGTTTTTTTTTTTTGGGGGAGGTGGGGGTGTGGGTGGGAGTGGGGGGGAGGAAGGGGAGGATTTAGCCTCCTCACACATTCTTTTTTTTAGGGTGGTGGAGGGCTACATTCCCCCACCCATGTCTCCCCCCCATTTTTCTAGGGGAGGGAGGTGGGCCTTGGAACCCCCCTTTACATTTTTCACTCTCTCGGCAACATGGAGGGGAACGCGCAATGCGTCGTCTCGCAAAAAGAATTGAAAATGAAAAGAATGTTGTGCCACAGACCACGGGGAGGTGAAGGATGGCTAAGTAGACCTAGAGAAAAGAATTAGCTCATTTATCCTTGAAAGGAATTATTGACAATTTACCTGTGAACTAGGCCATTAAGCTGTCTTTCACAAATCCGTCTTTATCCTCACTTATCATCCATGAGTTTAGGACCCAACTGGCATTAAGAGTGATAACTACTTGCAACAGCTCACAATATCACAAGGGCTCATCTCAGTATGCACTTGTTTTTACATGTCTAGTGCTGATAAAGCGGCATACCTTTCACGCTTTTATAAAGTTCCCTAAAAAATTTCAAGGAAAAGCTAATTTTTTTATTTGGCATTCCGGAAAATCCTAACTCTAATTTCCATAACACATGCGATCTGGATAGCGGTCCGGATCGTGTGCTTGCAACTATGATATGTACTACGTAGAAACCGTAAATTATAAATTGAGGGTTGCGGTATAGAAACCAGAGAACTATCATATAAACAGTTACATAGATACCAACTCCAGTGTAACTAATCAGTTAATGATAGAACTTTGAAGCTTTTTTTTAGCCGATATACTATTTGTTTAAGCTAAACTTTGCCATAAATATTGCTATTTTCACCTGAATATTTTTTTAAAAACCAATATAAGAAAGGGCATTCTTCTGTACAATGCTCCAAAACAGAATGCCAAAAGCGTAAGTGTGTTCCGGAATGCCCAATTCGTACTTGTTTCAGAATGCCATATAACTATGTCCCAATGTCATGCTTTTTGCAAATCAAATCATTGGACAATACATTTGCCGTTAACACTTTCATAATATTGGAAAGATCTAACTAGATCACCTTTTACCGTGTTATGAGCCTCTAAAGAGCCATTTCATTTATATCTAAGCCAAATCTAGCAGAAGTAGCTTATACGGTTTATGATTGATAATATTGTTCTGCGGGTTTTTGAATAGTCAAAAGTATTTGCCAATATTAACATCTTTGATATACCCAAGACACTCTTTTTAAAGTTCAAAGTACGGAAGGAATATTTGTACAGAAGTATTTCCAATCTTAAAAAGATTTAGTTGCAAGTGTATGTGGCTGCTAAGCGATATTTATTCTCTCTCTCTCTCTCTTTCTCTCTCTCTCTCTCTCTCATGGAATTTTGCCACTTTACAGGAGTGCATACAATATGGTTCTTCACAAATATGGGGACAAGTTGTATAATGGTCTTGTAAACACAATGACTGAGCATTTGCGAGAAATTGGAAGGTTAATTGAAGCTGCCCAAGGGGGTTTGTTTTTGGAAGAATTAAACAGTAAGTGGATGGAGCATAACAAAGCTTTGCAGATGATCAGAGACATCCTGATGTATATGGATAGAACATATGTTGCAAACTTTAACAAGACTCCTGTGCACGAGCTTGGTCTAAATTTGTGGAGAGACAACATTGTGAGATCTCTCAAAATAAGGGATCGTTTGCTCGACACTCTTTTGGACCTTGTACATCGAGAACGTACAGGAGAAGTTATTAACCGAGGCTTAATGCGTAACATCACAAAGATGCTAATGGATCTTGGATCTGCCGTTTATCAGGAAGAGTTTGAAAGGCCTTTCTTGGATGCTGCAGCAGATTTTTACAAGCTGGAGTCCCAGCAGTTCATTGAAACAAGTGATTGCGCTGATTATCTAAAAAAAGCAGAGAGGAGATTAAATGAAGAGATAGAACGCGTGTCACATTACTTGGATGCAAAAAGTGAGTCAAAGATCACTGCTGTTGTAGAGAAGGAAATGATATTTAATCACATGAAACTTCTGGTGGAGATGGAGAATTCAGGCCTTGTCTCAATGCTTACGGATGATAAATACAATGATTTAGCACGCATGTACACTCTTTTTCGACGTGTGTCTACCGGCCTTGCAACAATTCGAGATGTTATGTCTGCACATTTGCGAGAGACTGGAAGGCAGCTTGTTATGGATCCTGAGAGGCAGAAAGATCCAGTAGAATTTGTCCAGCGTTTACTTGATGAGAAGGACAAGTATGATAAAATAATAAATTCATCTTTTAACAATGACAAGACTTTTCAAAATGCTCTAAATTCAGCTTTTGAATATTTTATAAATTTGAATGTAAGGTCCCCTGAATTTATTTCACTTTTTGTTGATGACAAACTTCGAAAGGGACTTAAAGGGGTAAGTGAAGAGGATGTGGAAACTGTTCTTGACAAAGTCATGATGTTGTTCCGCTACTTGCAAGAAAAGGATGTTTTTGAGAAGTATTATAAGCAGCATCTTGCAAAGAGGCTTTTGTCAGGTAGGACTGTTTCTGATGATGCAGAAAGAAGCCTTATTGTGAAACTAAAGACAGAATGTGGCTACCAGTTTACCTCAAAGCTTGAGGGCATGTTCACTGACATGAAAACATCTAGAGACACGATGCAGGGCTTCAATACTGGAGGTGACTCAAATGAGGGTCCAGCTCTTGCTGTGCAAGTCCTCACCACCGGCTCATGGCCTACACAGTCAGGGGCAAGGTGCAATCTACCGACTGAGATTCTATCTATCTGTGACAAGTTCAAGGCATATTATCTGTCTACACATACAGGTCGTCGTTTAACTTGGCAAACCAACATGGGTACAGCAGATTTGAAAGCAACTTTTGCAAATGGCCAAAAGCATGAGCTCAATGTATCCACTTACCAGATGTGCATCCTCATGCTCTTCAATCAAGCAGATAGTTTGAGCTACAAAGATGTTGAACAAGCAACAGATATACCTTCCCTGGATCTTAAGAGGAGCTTGCAATCTCTTGCCTGCGTAAAAGGTAAAAATCTCCTGCGGAAAGAGCCCATGAGTAAGGACATAAGCGAGGAAGACGTCTTCACATTCAATGACAGGTTCGCCAGTAAATTTTACAAAGTGAAAATCAGTACTGTGGTTGCGCAGAAGGAAAGTGAACCTGAAAAAGTAGAGACCCGTCAAAAGGTTGAGGAAGACAGAAAACCCCAGATAGAAGCAGCAATAGTAAGAATTTTGAAGGCTAGACGTGTCTTGGACCATAACAATATTGTTTCTGAGGTGACAAAACAGCTTCAAGCACGTTTCTTGCCTAATCCTGTTGTTATCAAGAAGCGAATTGAATCCTTAATTGAAAGGGAGTTTCTGGAGAGGGATAAAGTTGACAGGAAGCTTTATCGGTACTTGGCGTGATTGATGATGGTTAAGGTTTGAGGGAGCATGCTTGCTAGAAAGCATTGATGTGGCTTTTTGCAGCCCTATCTTCATCCAGTTGGTACAACATTGCAATGCTTGGACCCAATCTTTAGCCACATGAGAAGTTCATTGGGGAAGGAAAGCATTTCATCTCTTGGACTTCTGATGGGAAGTTCTGGCAATCGAGTTCTGTATTTTCTGAAGACTCCAAGGACAAAGTCAAAGGATGTCCGATCACTCAGTGTACAAGCAACTACATGCTTTGAACCCTGTCAGCCAGTTTTGCATTCCCTTCGGGTGGCAATCTACAATTTTATCTATAGGGGCCTGGCTCTTTCCTTATCTTGCATGCATTGTCTAACAACTCTGGCAAACCTCTATAGGATTTTAGTGGTACTATTGAATAGGTGGAAAGGCTGATAGCTCTCAAATTGATGCGTAGGTTTGACAAAGATCATTCCTTAGAAGTTCAACGTTTATATGCCTGTACAGCCGCAGATTTTATATCAAAATTCTTGACCTTTGATGTAATTGAATAGTTGGTGTCGAGTTTCGTTTCCTCACCAAATATATTATTACTGTCTTGATTTTTGAAGTCCCAAAGTTTTCTATAAAAAATTTATGGTTTTTTTTTTGTTTGCAATCCTTACTGGTTTCAACCGACTTCAGTTTCTGTACCCTATGTAAGTTGCAACCTAATTGAAATTGCTGGAACAAAATTTGGAAATTGGAATGAATGTGCAGATTGGAAGCTATTTAACACTGATTTGTCAGGAGTGTAAAGCTTTGACATTTACCTGATTGTTGCTTTGCCACCTATAGTAAAAGTCATTTTGAGATGAATCGATGGAAAGTGATAGAAAATGAGCTTAATCTTCGTTCTATGGCATGTACTTGGGAAGCTTTTGACCAAAATTTCACCCAAAGGTCACATTCTAGGCCTCTTTTCATTCAATTCTACAAAGCTCCAAGCATCTCTTTTCTCGGGGTTTATCTAGATGCCTCACTTTTTAGATCCTTAAAAGTGCAGTTCTTTGAGGATTGCATTTAGTGAAATTTGAATTATGACAAGTGTTAAGTTTTTTTTTTTAATGAAGTGGTTTTGAGCATGGAGTGAAAGTGAATAAGATAAAATTTCTAGATTTTTTGCTGGATTCATTTTATCGCTAATTGGGGAGTTGATGTAAGTTGTTATGTACACCTGAACAGTTGCGGCTGATGAGGTCACTCCCCATGACCTTGAAGATACTTGACATTTCACTTGTCATTATATTTTGGTACACACTTGCTGCATTGTCATAGCGAATCTAGTTCAGCTCCTTGATGTTACATGATGTTACATACTCAAAAGGACAGAGTTGAACCACATCTGTAGTTTTGAAGGATGAATCTGGAGATGTAGATTGAAGCATATGGAGGTGAGTGGGTGCTCATAAGGCAAGATGATATGAAGTACCTTTTCATGCTTGAGTATGCAAAGCGCCATAAACCAGTTCAAAAAGTTGGATTGCATAGAGGCAACTAAACACAAGTTGTGAATTTGAATGTAAATGCAGTCAAATTCTAAGACCTTTCTTGCATGGAGAAATAAAAAGGTGAATGCCACAATGAATCGGTTGTTGTGATCTGCGTCCCAATTCCTCATATTTGCCATTTGTTTGCTCAATTGAATGTGTCACTATGATGGGATGTGACATACACAATGCTTGTGAACGTGTCGATAAATGTCATCTCTTGATCGCATATACAAAGGACCTGCACCCCTTGCAAAAAGGACAAATCTCTATGGTGCCCCTTTCAAATCCTATATGGCATTTCTTTGTCATTGTGAATCAAATCAATCAGACAATGAGATTGGATCTAGATTTTTCAATCAAATCCTATCTTAGATCAGATTTGTAAAACTTATATCACTTGACAATAATCAGATTTGTGATTTTTTTAGAAAAAGATCTTTGATCAAGCGATCGACACTTCTAAAATCAGGCTTCTTCAGAATCAAATCAAGAATATAATAAAATGTTTCAGAAATTTGACAGTGGCTAGATCTGGTAGATCAGAACCTAATAATAAAACAAGTGAAGGTTTCTTAGGTGAAGAACGACTTGGCAAAGGATCTTCATTGTTATTTTGGATAAAAAAATCACTGATTTGACTGGTTTCTGACAAATCTGATAAAAATAACCTGCACCGACCTCACAGATAGTAAATTTGACTTATATAAAGCTAGGTAGAACTGGTGAAGGTTCTTTCAGGCGAACAATATGGTTTCTGTAGCTTGGCGAGGGTAAAAATAGACTTTTTGCAAGATCTTGATAGATCTAA
Source organism: Diphasiastrum complanatum (assembly GCA_029204225.1). Lineage (NCBI taxonomy): Eukaryota > Viridiplantae > Streptophyta > Lycopodiopsida > Lycopodiales > Lycopodiaceae > Diphasiastrum > Diphasiastrum complanatum. Next base: position 29,867,797 of record CM055108.1, on the reverse strand, counting down.
TCATCGTCGAACTCAAAATCGATGATTTACTATAAGTAGAATCCTCATAAGAGTCAGAAAAGGTTTTGGTGAAGGTTGCAAGAGTTCTATTGTTATTTTTGCAAAAAAAAAAAAAAACCTTTTGTTTTTGACAAAAATAAGTCAATATATGACAAATGGCCTTGACAAGAATGTTCTCTCAACTCACTGATTATAAAAAATAGTAATTAGGACTGACACAGACTCTAGCGAAGGTATAGGCAAAGGTTCTTCTCAGAGAACTGATATTTTTGCAAAAAGATGTAAATTTTGCAAAAAAGGTTATCAACAACTAGATGAACAATCAATTTGGCCTTCTATTTTTGGTATTATTCTTCGCCGACCTAGCAGTAGATAATCCTGAATCACACCTATGCACAGTGAATCGGGCGAAGGTTCTTTTCATGTATTTTTTAGGGTTTTGGTGGTTTTTTGGTGTTTTCTGATGGTTTTTTTAATCTTTCTGCAAATCTGTTGGGAATTAACCTTTTCCCTTCAATCTGAAAGTTCTGTGAATGAAACCAAAGGTGTTTGCAACTCAGCAAAGATTTTCTATAAGAAGGTAAAAATTTATCAAGTCTAATGGTGATTTTGCTTCCTTTTTGTTCAAATATGACAGAAATGACTGATCTTTGTTGTTTTTTTTTTAAAATTTCTCAGATCCAAATGGATATTAAGAATATTAATCTGAATAGCTTCGCCTGCTCAACAACCAGATTATATTTCAAACAAGAATATCCACTCAAATCAAGCAAAATCACTCTCAATCTAATCCCAAAATACAGTTTTTACCCTACTTATGCCAAAATAAGATGCCTAATGCAAGCTAACATCCTTCCAAACATTCTGCAATCTGAAAAATTGGCATAGCTCCTCGGCAACGATGCCAAGATTGTTGTGGGGCTATTTCCTACCCTAGCCTCAACCCAAGATCCAAGCACAAAAGCATCAAGGAGACGAGGTTAGATGTCATACGGAGGTTCGATCCCATGAGAGTGATAGCATAAATCAAGATCCAACATGCATAGATGATCCAAAATTAACACTAGGATTCATTAACACTAAACATTAACCCTACATCCATTAAAAAAGATAGAAGTCTACTCTTCTCTCTCCCCCTTTCTCTCTCACAAAAAAGCATAAGAAATAACAATCCCAATAAGAATCAAAACCAATAATTAGCAAACCCAAAGAAAGCATGAGAGATGGAGGAAAAGAGATAGGGAGCAAGGACATTCCACATTCATTCCATAAGAGGGCCAACCTGCTTGTATTGAAATGAAAAAGGAACATGTACAATGATTCGAAATTGTCACTTATATAGTGAATTGAGGAGATGGGCTCCCCAATTCCTATTGGCTAATCTTAACCTAAGTATTCAAAAAGTGGAGAAAATGACAAAATTTCCAGAATTCACACGTGTGGGGATGATCCACAAGTATGATAGATCTTATTAAGCTTTATGATTAGCACAATAACCTGATTCTAGATTGAATAGCAAGATCTAGTATAGAAGTTATGACTTAACCACAATCTAGCATGCTAAGAATCAGATAATGATAGCAATGAATCATAAATGAGCAAAAGTACAAGAAATTAGTGTATGAGCATTAGCCTCAACACGAGTTAGAGAGAAAAAGAGAGAGAGATATCAAGCAAAAATGGTGTGGATCCAAAATGGCATGAGATAGCTACAAAGCTTTGGTTCTTCATCAAAAAATATGAGAATGGCTACACATACTTATGGAGTTTGAGGTAGCTCGAGGTAGAACCACATCCATCCACCTTTCAATGACATCTAAAGTAAAAACTATAGTCTATGTGACATTTGTCACATCTCATGCATATATCTCTACCTACTTTTACCAAGTGTCCTAGTTCTAACTAGAATTGTACAAATCATCATGCATGTGTCCATTTCACTTTGTGCATGCCTTGCATGTCACTATGGATCACTTACAATTAATGCATGTGAAATGCCACGAGTTTCTACAAGCATATTTTTGCTATTTCTAAGTCTATAATCTATATGCAAGTTGTAATCATCCAACTAGATATGACATATCCATATAGCTCGAGTTCTATCTAGGCCAAATTTGGCATTTACAATTATGAAACAACATACTTGCATAGTACAATGTTTATAGCAAGCCTAAAGTCAAGATGGATTATTTTTCAATTTTAACACTCCTCCTAAAAACAATCTATGTTGACTTGAACATGGATCTTGGTATTACTCCAAGATTGGCTCTATGCTTGATGAAGGAACTCTTGCTCAAAGGTTTGGTAAGCAAATATGCAATACAAGATGATGTGTCGATGTGCTCCAAGTAGATGTCCCCTCCAATGAGCTTCTCTCTCATGAAGTGATGTGCAATTCGATGTGTTTGCTCCTTGCATGGAATATCAGATTGTTGGCAAGGGCTTGGGCTGAAATGTTGTCACACATGATCATAGGTAGATCATTTTCCATGATATCTTTAGCTCCACTAGCAACCTCTTGATCCAAAGCACTTCCTTTGTTGTTGTAGTGAGTGCTTTATACTCAGCTTCACAAGATTAGAGTGATACAATATCTTGCTTTTTGGAAAGCCAAGATATCAAGTTTCCTCCAAGATATATGACATAAGCACTTGTAGATTTTCGATCTACTCTATCACTAGCAAAATTTGAGTCAGAATAGCCAGCTATAGAAAGATCTTCACTTTTATACAATAAACGATAATCAAAAGTTGAAGATATGTATCTAAGCACTCTCTTGGCCATTTTCCAATGATGAATAGTAGGATTTTGCATAGCTTGGCTCAACTTATGAACACTAAAACTTATGTCAGGTCTAGTTATTGCTAGCGAAGCTCTTGTCAAAACTTTCTACCAGATACACTCTTGCGTTGTTTACTCTCAATATTTGCCTACTCTCATCATGTCTTCTACTGATACTAGTCAATCTCCTCAATATGTCATTCATCGTGGTGTTCCAATTGCAACGAACATCATAATTCTTCCTAGCACAAGCATGGTGGCTCAATGGATGACCCTTGTTGAGCCTCTGCTCATGGCAATAGGGATCCACGAGTGCGCCTTTTCGAGCAAAATAAACATGGAATTCATTACGATGGCATTTACCACCTGGACAGAGGCCAAGTAAAAATTTTATATCACCTACCAAACATATATTCACAAGGTGTGTATTACTGAAGCCGCCCTTGCAGCCATAGGAATATCCTCAAGAACTCAGTCTTCTCCAAACCACAAGCATGCCAAGAGTTTCATTAAGCCTTTTATTGACACAACAAATGAGCTGTATTGGACCGACGATGGCTATTTGCTAGAATCTATTGGAGATCCTACCATCCATGCCACAACTCAACTCCTAAACAACTTCCTGATGGGGGAACCTCAAGAAGGAAAGAATTTTCTCACAAGTCTTGCACCGTATCATATAATCTAACTACAAGTTAGACAAAGCGCCTTTGGAACCATATAATTAGTTGTAATTAATATAGAAGATAGCATTCAATCCGAGTTAGTTGTAGATATTTTTATATCTATCCTAGAATCTTCATCAGAATACTACTTCTGATAATTGTAATCTACTTTATGGATATGTTCGATGATTCTGACCCCCTTGGGGCCTCCAAAGTTTTTGAAATGCCCTTGAGCTCTGCGCCCTTTGAACTCCAATCCCCTGGAAGAGGATTCAAACAAATCCATGATACTACTATCGGTGTTGAAGATTCATACCAGCTACCTCAACATCTTCAAGTTGAAGACGCCCCAGCCACACTTCGGGTCAATCAAGCTATGAAATCACCAAAGCAGTTTGATGCCACAGTGCTTGAGGTCTTTGAAGAAGAAGATGTTTTTGAAGAAGAAGAATTACCGGCACCTGTTTCATGCCAACCAAGGACGGTACCATCAGGTCCTACTGTTGCTGCCACCTCCACGACAATAGATTCTGGTGATTCTCTCGATTTGGTCTCAAGCCTTGTTCAAGTGATCCAGTCTATGCTTGACAAGAAATGGAACAGAGAATTTCAGACATGGGATCCGAGAATACTCTTATCAGCCAGAAGATTATTCAGTTGGACAAAGAATTGAAGATTGCCAAGCAGCACGAAGAAAAATCTGAAGTTGAAAAGAAGACGGCACAGCAACAGGCTGATCACCTCGAAGGATACGTCAGCTCCCTACAGAATGCTTTGACAACCGCACAGGATCAGGTGGACAAGGCCGTGCAGGATGCAAAGCAACAAGTGCAGCTGCTACAAGGTCAGCTACAGATGGCGGAGTAGGATCACACACGTCTCCAAGGTGAATTGGATGCGACCACCCTTGAGCATGATGCGTATCTCCAGACGCAAATACCAGATCATTCGGTAACTCCGACAGAGATCGCGTATTTGTTCAAAAAGGTGGAAACTTACAAAGTGGCCCTTCAGGGATTCCAAGGCCGCTTTGACAGGTTCAAAGGACAGCTTCAACTAAGTTGGCAAAGGCTAAAGCAACTATTAGTGCCTACAAAAAAGTAGTCGCTCAGGTGTTGGAAGCCGGACCACAAATTTCAGTTTCAGTCATGTCGCAATTCTCCCCTCCACACCAAACTACAGTACCAGTGGATATAGGGTTGGATTCGGGCATGGACCGGGGGGGTGCTCCAGAAGTTGAAGAACAACACCCAATTCCACAAGCAGTGCCAGCGGGTCCATCTTCATCAAGGACCACACCGTTATTCAGATGGCCCATCAGTGTCAAGGACCAGTTCAGAGTTTTCTAGCGCAACATCCTCATGAGTCCTCGCGTGGTAGTTGGGTCCTTAAGTTCAAGACCTCTAAAATAGAGGCTAGCAAAGAAGTGGACAAAATACCCACATTGGGAGAGTAGCCGGCATGGAGAGTTACCATTTCTCCGAAATCTATTAGGAGTTATGTGGCCAGCCCTTGCCAATTGTGGGTAGATCCGTATTATGTACCAATGTCACGACGGAATAAATGGAAGGATTTGGGATTGGCTATGGACAAAATCACAATCCATATGCCCAATTGGCCAATCATCCATCAGCCATACATCTTGACGATATCAGTGGATTTCCACCAGGCCTTACAAGCGTACCAGTGGGAGTATATCCACTCTTCTGATCCGACAGTGCAACAATTGGCACTGTTTGCAAAAGATTTAACTCTGTTGGCATCAGTGGCAACCAGATGGGATGATTGTCTTCCTCCTCTAGCATTCGATCCAAATAAGCCAATGGCCCCAGAGAATATCAAGGATCAGCTGTCGGTTACTCGACTATATTTTCGTGCAGCAATGATGGGAAGCTCCTATCGCTTCACATCTTGGACGACCTCAAAGTGGATTGTAGGAGCTCATCATTGTTTTTTGCCACATTTTGGATTTTAACACTGCCCGACTCGATTTTATAGAGAAGGTGCAACACCATTTAATAAAGATTCGTCGCGAAGCCAATAAAAGTCCCCAATAACTACATCTCGCAGGTGTCGTGGGACCGCCACCAGTTTTGGTGGGGGATACTATTGGAGGGTTTGCGGATCCCAAGACAACCCTAACCCTAGTTAATAAGTGAGAGGGATTTGGCACCCTGCGTGTGTAAGTCCAACTCGATGATCACATAGTGATTTGATTAGTTGAAAGTCAATAAAAGGACTTTAGGCCTTTTTGCGGGACTTTTAATGTCGCAGGGCCTAAATATCAAGTTAGTGAATAAAGTTGGGTTTCTCTCTAATTTGGATGGTTTCCACTCTTTTTCTAATTTGAATAATTAGGGAGGCAGAAATGGACCAATAGGATTCAGAGGCAAGGGTCCTCCTCTCTACTATAGAAAGGGACCAACTCGAGTTCCTACACATGTTCATTTTCTCATTTCAATAAAGCAGATTGGTTCTCTTGTGAAATGGATTGATGAATGTCCTTTCTCTCTATCACTTTTCCTCCATCTCTCATGCTTTATTTGTGTTTTGCTAATTGTTGGATCTGATTGTTATTGGGATTGCATGTTATTATACTTTTTATGAGAGAGAAAGGGAGAGAGAGAAAGAGTAAGCTATCTTTGTTGTGGATCTAGTGTTTGTGGATCTAGTGTTAATGCTTAGGGTTAGTGGATGTTAGAGTTAGATGTGAATCTTCCATTCATGCTGAAATCTGAACTATACTATCGCTCTCATGGGAACGAATCTACGTGTGACAACTAACTTCGTCTCTTTGATGCTAGATTGATTAGATCTTGGATTGAGGTTAGGCAAGGAGAGAAACCCACTACAAACCGGGACTTTCTAGATTTTCAATAATACCCATAAGGGTCTGGTGGCCATTTCGGATAATCTTGTTCATCAATAATTGGGTAGTTGAGACATTCCATCAAAGTATCCCAAGATAAAATTGGATCCTCATAGATTGGCACAACTGGTCCCAATGTCATAGATTCCCCCAAATTGTAAGGTAGATATGACGTACTAGCTTGACTTTCTTGTCTGTCCAGGTATTTGAGGTATGTCATAACCTGACAACTTTCCTCAACAGTCAATATCATAGATTGAGGACAAGGCTTTGTCATTGTAGGCATTGGTGATTGCTGTATTGGAGGCCTATTTGGGCTTGGATTTCCTGGATTTGGCCTTTGAAGAATGGATATACCTGGATTTGGCGTTGGTTTGGGCTGCTGCATTATGGAACAATGAGACTTTGGTTGAATCTTGCTCATTGAGGGACAATCATCAACTTTAGTCTTTCCTTGGTCATTGCACTTCCCCGTTGAAGGCTACATGATGGCACTTTTCCTTGGATCTTGTGCTGAATTGTCTTCAAGTTGCCCTGTTGACGCTAGTCCACTTTGTAATTCATCACTAAGAATTCTTTGCAGTGATTGTGCCAAGAGACTTGGTAAAATTTGTTGGACTTCGTCGGATGCCAATTTCTTGACTTCCTCAATTACCATTGGTGTGATGGATTCTACTATCTTTGTCTTCTGCGATGGTTTTACTTGTTTGCCCGAGGGTGTCTTTGTGTACTTTGGGACATTTGCCAGATTGTCCTCTTCGTCACTCATTTCATAACCCGGTGGCACCAAGATTTTTCTTTTATAGTGCATTCGAGGTGGAAGGGTCACCACATGTGCATGTCGGTCTACATAGGCCAAATGCCTCCTGGCTATTTGTAAATTTCTCATCGGACAATCTCGGCATGGATGATTAACTCCGCATTGTGAACATGAGAGATCAAATGTTGATGGATCCCCTCAATGTAGACATTTAGCACGACAGTGTTTTCCTCCACATCCATAGCACCTAACTGAGTGCAGTATGCCATCGCCTCTAAGTTGATAGGCATATAACAGTAACAGATTTCCCTTTGGATCTTCCCCAAAGTAGATTGGTAGGCTGTTATGGTCCTCCATTGAGTTCGGTGACATGCAAGAGGATATAACCAAAACTTCTACCTTGCCACTGTTTGTTGAAGAAACTCGTGATTTAGGTGGATCAATCTGACATCCATCCTTCTGGTGAGCTCCTTGTTGGCTTGATTCTGCTTCTGACCGTTGAGCCACTGGATCTTGTTGTCAATGAACTTGTTGCTCTGCATTTTGTCCTTTTGATAAGCACGGGTTCTTGATTGGACACCTGGTACTTGGATGATCTCCAAAGCAGAAGGTACATTCGTCCTTTTCAAAAAACTTAATAGAGCGAGCATAAGCTTGCTAACAGCTTGAAGTGCAAGGTTCTTGGTCTTTCACTACACTTGATCTGCTTTTGCTGCACTAGATTTGGCAAAATCTGATCAGTTTCAGTTGGCTAACAGTGTGATTTTAGCCCTTTTTCTTAGTTTTTTGTGGGTTTAGGGTTTTGAGATTTCTTCAGATTTGAGTGAATATAACCTTCAAACTTCCTACATTAGCTGTATCTGGACCATTTCTAGACAATGTGAGTTCTGCAAGAGTTCTTGATGGACAAATTTGTCAGAGCCTTGAAAAAACTAAGTTTTTAGGCACTTTTGGCACTTTTTCTTATATTTCTACATATAACCATTGGATCTCCACAAAAATTTCACATTAGCTTGAACTTGATTAGATCTATCTATAAAACTCTTTGCATAGGTTAGTTCCCAGCAAATCTCAAAAAATCATGGAAAAAGTGCATTTTTTTGGTGGTTTTTCCGATTTTCTGGGAACAAACCCTTGCAGACTAGTATACACTTGTATCTGAGTCCTATTCATCTTCTCACCAAGCTGCAAGGGTTACTTACTAAGGGGGCTCAAAAAATCTTGAAAAAATTGCATTTGTTTGGGGTTTCTTTTGTAAAATTTTAATATTTCATGGAAAAAAACCCTTGCAGACAGGTACGCACTTGTATCTAAGTTAGATTCACCTGATTACCAAGCTTCCAGAGTTACTTCCCAAGAAAACTCAAAAAATCTTGAAAAATGTGCATTTTTTTGGGGGTTTTTTGGCAAAATTTTAAGATTTTTTGGGAAATAACCCTTTTAGGCTGGTATGCACTTGTTTCTGAGTCATATTCACCTGATAACCAAGCTACAAGGGTTACTTCCCAATGAAACTCAAAAAATATTGAAAAAAGTGCATTTTTTTGGGTTTAAGATTTTCTGGGAACTAACCCTCGCATACTAGTATGCACTTGTATCTAAGTTAGATTCACCTGCTCATCAAGCTGCAAGAGTTACTTCCCAAGAAAATTTTAAAAATCTTGAAAAAAGTGCATTTTTTTTGGGGGTTTTTTGTCAAATTTTGAGATTTTCTGGGAACTAATCTTTGCAGGCTGGTATGCGCTTGTATCTGAGTCAGATCCACCTGCTTACCAACATGCAAGAGTTAATTCCCATGGAAACTCAAAAATTTGCTGTATGAGAAGGTTCTAGGCCACTTTTTGCTCTTGGAAACCTTCACAGGGGCACTTCTTTTGAGATATAACTCTCGCAGACTTCTATGTGTCCTTGTCTCAATGAGATGGAACTTCAGAGAGCTCTACAAAGGTTACTTCCCAAGGTAACTCAAAAATTTGTTGTCTGAGAAGGTTCTAGGCCACTTTTTGCTCTTGGGAACCTTCACGGGGGCACTTTTTCTGGGATCTAACTCTCGCAGACTTCTCTGTGTCCTTGTCTCAATGAGATGGAACTTCACATAGCTCTGCGAAGGTTAGTTTTGAATTTAAATTTTTTGGATTTTTCTTTGTTTTTACAAAATCTGTTGGGAACTAACCCTCGCAGGCTTCTATGCAGGTCTGGGACAGTACCCTGGAGCTGCTGCCAGTCATGCAAAGGTTCATGGCCACTGGTTTTTGAGAAATCAAAATCTGATGGAATTTTGGCTCTCTTTGTCCTTCCAAAAACAGATTTTGAACTTTTTTTCTGATTTTTATGGATTTTATGGATTAACGAAGGGATTGGGTGCTTGGATCTAATCCTCCCACCTCACAATCCCTCCCTACAACTCTTTAATTTGAGAAGACCGATCCATTATGGCTGAGCGAGATCGTCGGTAGTGATAACGATTTCGACATATTGTTGGTTGTGTGCTTGCTAGTTCATTGTCTTGATAGAAACAAGACTAATAATTCACAATGAGAAGCAGATTACTTGGATGCCCACTCTGATACCATGTCGGAACTCAGTGAGTTGTGCGTGAGCGCTAGATGAATGGATTGGAAACGCAACATTTAGCAGCAAAATAGTCCAAACAATGGATCAAACAAACGTGCAATTGCCAATAACAACTGTAGAACAAATCGCACTCTGATTATTATCAACAGATGAGTACAATAGCTTCAACTTATTACTTCAGCTTATTGAGCGTGATAAATAAATAAATAAGTTTGAGGCGCAAGTTCACAAAGTCAAGTTGAAAAATAAGAAATCTAAGTTGCACAAAGTAGAACTCACATGAATCATGTGAGTGCCCTTGTGCTTTCTTAAAACCAATATATTTAAGTTGTGTTTATTTGAAGGGCTTGGATTAGAATCCTTGCCCCAATGAAGTGGCCAATGAGAGTGAAGGAGACTCACCTCAAAAATCTATAAGAGAGAGCCATTTTCTTTGTATTGTATCATCTTCCATTCTTATTCTAATAAAACTTTCTTGGTTTCTCCATCTCCATCTCTCTCTCTCTCTCTCTCTCTCTCTCTCTCTCTCTCTCTCTCTCTCTCTCTCTCTCTCTCTCTCTCTCTCTCTCTCTCTCTCTCTCTCTCTCTCTCTCTCTCTCTCTCTCTCTCTCTCTCTCTCTCTCTCTCTCTCTCTCTCTCTCTCTCCGTGCTATGTAGGTGAAGGCAAGGTTGCTGGTCCCAGCGACGGACCCCTATGCTACATCGATGACACAACAATGACCTTTATTTTGAACTTCCAGAGATGGTAGTTACTCCCATCGAGTTTGTTGATAAGAGAAGAATTAGAAGACGAATCCATTTTGGTTGAGTGAGATCGTTGGTAGAAACAACGATTTCAGAATATTGTTGGCTGCGTGCTTGCTAGAACGATGTCTTGATAAAGACAAGACTTGATAATCTGCAAATGAAATACAGATTACTGAACAGCACCCGCTCTGATACCATGTCGTAAATCAATAGGTTAGTTAGCGGAAGCTCGAGCGGGTGCGTGTAGGATTGGAAGCGCCACAAACAACAGTAGAATATTCAAATTGAATGATTCGGACAAATGCACAATGAAACGATACAATAGTGAGATTGAAAATTTGCACTCTGATCAATATCAACAATGAGTACAATTGCTTGAAGTAATAACTTCAGCTAGTTGAGCGTGATAACGTTGGCTACAGAAAACTTGAATAATCAGAATAAGTTTTCTGATGAAGATTCTAGGACTGATATCCTACAAAATATTTACAGCTACCTTTTATTGCAGTTATTACAACCGCCTCATTACAGTTAATGCATGTACAAAGTGGGTGTACTGTCAACGCGAAGTCGTGGGGTCAGATTTTAGACCAACAATATCGAATTTTACAAGTATCGAAAAAATGTACAATGCCTCGAAAAATACTGACTCAAAAAATATAGAATTTTTCGAGTCGATCCAGTATCAAAATATTCTAGAAAATTCGATCGTGAATTTTTCGATCCTTTGTTCAAAAATTTGAGCCTTCTATTTCTGGTTTTTCAGGATGCTCATTATTGAATGAATTTGAGGTTGAGAATCGAATTCCAACAGGGTGTACATCACTTTTGATTAATGATTTTGGATTGCTCTTGCTTGATGCATGTAAAATTGTCAATCTAGATCTCAATTTTGTGTGTCTAGTTTGCATTTGTTTTATGATCAATCAATCAATCACTCTTGTGAGTCATTAGTAGACTCAAGTAACGTCCAAAGTACTGTACTTTGACAAGAGAGAGAGAGAGAGAGAGAGAGAGAGAGAGAGAGAGAGAGAGAGAGAGAGAGAGAGAGAGAGAGAGAGAGAGAGAGAGAGAGAGAGAGAGAGAGAGAGAGAGAGAGAGAGTTACAAACATTTTATGAAGCCTACTTCTAACTTTACCACACCCATAGACCAAAAGTTGAAAGGCTTGCAAACTTAAAACACCCAAGTGGACACTAGACGAGAGTCTACGTGGTGCCTTCAATGTGTGCGTAATCACTTGGAAAACAAATGCCCATAGTTTAGACAAAGGTTAGAGCAGTCTGCCCAATATCGCCTTATATGTAATATGACCAATCACGACATGAATGACTATTGATATAATGTCAAAAACCAAGCTGCTCCGCTAGTCCTCCTCCTTTAGTACAACGACAAGGTGTTGTGAAAAATTAGAGGAAAGGACCTCAATTGATTCAATTCTAATTAAAAAAGGCATTGAAGATTGCACTTGATTACATTCTATGAGTGACTAGCACTTGAGAATGAGCTAGGATCTATCTAAATTGGCAAGAGTTTCTAAAATACCTCAACAAAATAGAAAAACCTAATTTGTATGCCCTATCACACATTTGGAAAGTGAATTGGACTCCTCAAGTTTATATCAACTCAGAACATTCAAAGATTATGCAAAGATTAAGCACCAATCTCCCTAGAACTCAAAAAATTGTAAAAATCACATCTCTCAAATTGTAAAAATCACGTCTCTCAAATTGATTGTATCTAAATAATGTACAATTGACCTATCTTTAAAAGATAATAGAGGCTTGGATTTTAGCATAGGATTCCTTTAAGAATTGAACTAAATTAGTATATCCAATGCTTTTGATAAACTTGACCCATTTGACATTGGATTCAAGTGACTCATGAGTAGATGGTCAATATCGCCAAAACTTTCTATTTTTTAGGAACTGGACTTTTAGCTTGATATTCTTGGAGAATCACCAACGAGAAATAATTTTGATCTTTCCTAATCATCATCTATCTTTTTACAAGAAATCGAGACACTTGGTTGATTCCAGCTAGAAGCCAAGGGTTATTTATGCAAAACCTATAATCAGCTACTCAATAGTTGAATATGCTAGAAGTAATTGATGATGCTTACTACCCAGAGGACGAGGCACCAAAAAATATTCTAGTGCATTTCATTGATGGAGTGAATGGTGAGATAATACCAATTTTTGCCAATCAGTTGCATGGTAATGGATTAATAGCTCCCATTAAATGCTATGTATGTGGAGATAATCACAAGATTGCCGAGTGACCTAACAAGCCTCAAGACATTTTTATAGCACTTTACCGAGATTGCAAGAACGAATACCCATGACTACTAGCATGCTCGTTATGAAAAGACAAGCAAGGAGAGTCTGCTACACCACTCCATTTGATGAATGTGGTAGGAACACCCAAAACACCAACAATATCGGTGTTTATTCAGACAAGAGCACAAAATTGCTAAAAGAAGGAGCCAACCAGATTCGCTAGCTCATCAAGTTTCTTATATGTTAGAAAGTATCCCAACCCAACTGTTGAATAAGGCAATTTTAGATGCATGAAGGAATGGGTAAGAGAAGATTGCCACATATGCTAAACGGCCCTTTCATGATCTACCTAGCTGACTAGTCTACTGTAAAGCCCGTAGGTTTAGCCAAAGAAGTGCACACCAAAATAGCCGATTTCCAATTTGTGCTTGACTTCATCGTGTTGGAAGAAGGAAAGAATGCTTAATAGAGAAATAGTGCATTCGATAGATGCTATGGAAAGACCCTTCTTCTAATGCGTGACTGTGCCTATCAGATTTGAACAAAAGTATTGCAACAATTGCCACATTTGATTCTACTTAACTCTAACTTTGAAATCATCAAAGTTAAGGTAGATGATTTCATAGACAAACATACAAAGTGAGTATTGATGTAGAAAGTATTCGATAGCTCAAACAACATTGTAAGAGAATGCAATCAGATTACAATAGAACAGAGAAGTATTCATAATATTGGACGCAATAAAACTATATAATTGATTTAGTGATCAGCATGTACAAATCAAATAAATAGCGAGCACAAAACAATAACGGATTCCGCTGTGTACTCAAAACCAGTTCCGAATCTCGGATCAACTTTATTTGATGCACTTCCGCTAATTAGCAATGAAGCGATACTAGCAATAGTCTATGACCCTTGATTTCTCTTCAAAAGAGAAATGAAGAAGAAGAATGATAAGAAGGACAATAATACTAGAAATAATCAACTATTTATACTAGTTAGGAATGTCGAATAGGCTTGTCCAAATGACGATTAGGACAACAAATTTAGCCAGGTTGCAATTGGCACTTAGCCATAATGAGCTGTCACTTATCCAATTAGGTTACATAGTAGTTACCCGCTAGCAATAATTAGAGCAAGTAGTTAGCTTCAAAACAAGTGGTAACATGTTCTGTAACCATTCGATAGTTCAAACCCCTTGATAGTCTTTGTCGTTGTCAATTCGTTATCGATGTCAAATATGACTTTTAACCTTTCATGTGTATTTTTGCAGACTGTGTGATAACACGAGTAAAACTGCAAAAATAGGATAACTAAATGGATGTAGATTAAGGATTAGATTATAGGATAATAATCCAACACTCTCCCTTAATCTGATTCCATGAAAGCTTTGATTTTTAGACTTAGAATTATACAAAATCTGTTGTGTGCATCCATGCTCAATACCTTTGTTAAAATGTCTTGCATTCAACAGTACTCCAAGCTTACCTTTTTATTGAGAACTTTGATTCTAACATAGTGATACTTAATTTTAACGTGCTTAATCCTAGAATCAAATCTAGGGTTGGACAATAAAGCAATAGCACTTTGACTATCACAAAAGATGATTGTCGAATCATATTGTTTCGGACAATTGTCCCTTATAATAAATTTCTCAATCACACTGCTTCCTTTGTCGCTTGAGAGGAAGTGATATACTCTGATTCGGTAGATGATAGAGTTATTGATCTACGAGTGTCTACATCTATTGCCCAACTTGCATCCGAATAACCATTGAGTATGTTGAGTTTGTCATTGTCGACTCCTCCATAACATATGCATTGGTCCATAGTAGGTAGAATGTACCTCATAACTCTTATAAGAGCTTTCCAATGTGTAATACCAAGATTAGCCATGTATTGACTTAAGGAACTGACTGGTCTGGTGTAGATCATCGTGTACATAAGAGAACATATTATCGAATCTGAGAATCCATAGATCGGATTTTGACTAACTGAGTGCTTCTTTGATAGTAGTCGGCTATTGAATGAAATAACAAGCAGATCCATCAATGTATGTCTATGATCTCTTGTAGATCTTTTGGGAGATGAATGAGGCTAATAATCAAATTCTTGATTTTGTTGTTGTTGAGCTACAACATCTTCTTCTGATTCGCCGTTGATAAGCTGTTCGTCTTCATTTGACATATTCAGACCTTCAATAGGAATGGCAAATCAAAAATAGAAGTGTTCGATAGGTCAACTGTCTGAGCTTTTCCCTTGTCTTTGAGGTCAATAAACTGATCCTCGATAAAGATAACATCTCAACTGGTAAATATCTTCGATTCAACGAGATCATACAACTTATAAGATGTATCTGAGTAGTATAACCAATAAAAATGGATTTAATATTGTGGGAGTTCAGCTTCTTTCGGATCTCTTGCAATATTTGTGCATAGGCAATACATCCAAAAACTCTGATGTTTGATAGTGATGGTTTGGAACCTGTCCAAACTTCATAAGATATTTTTTTTGAGAGCCTTTTAGTCAAACATCTGTTCTGAATATAAGTTGTAGTGGAAACAACTTCAGCCCAGAAGAACTTAGGCAATGTCGCATGAGCAAATTTATATTATCTGTTAGGACTTCTGCACGCAGGATCTAAGGATGGTACAAATGCTGCAAAGGTGAAGATGAGAGATGTTGCAGCCTTGCGTACTGCGTTGAAGTCCTTCAGGATGCATCGAATCTTATCCATAGTGGACTGGAAGTGCTATTAGATTCCAATCAAATGTTGTCTAATGCACGTCTTTTGGACATTCAAACCTGGATGAGCAACTATGTTTGTGAATTCTCGAAATTGCTCGATGGATCAAGCTATAGCCATGAGAGGTAGAGGTGGAAAACTCAATCGAGGCAACAATGAAATGAGAGGGACAAATTTAAACAGAGACAATTTACATCAAGCATCACAGAGATTAAACCCGGATGCAAATGTTGGCCCACGAACATCTACAGAAGATCGAAGTTTTAGTTTTCATGGAAGAAGGCTTCCTATTTTTGGATTCCAGGAGCTCCTTAACTTCCAGTCCTATTCTTGGTGTTGAATGAGGTCTCATTGTAATGTGCTAAGTAGTGTGGTCCCCAAAATCAATCTGAAACTGAACGGTCCATTCTTGTAAGATTTAAGCTGATCACACCGAGACTATTTGATTGTATGAAGCGTGAAGCCTAGCGCTATTAATGACATTCTATGCTACAAAATATTACTGTGCAAATCTTTAGTAAGCGAAGTCTCAATGGGAGTAGCCAGCTTTAGATTAGAAACTTTGGTTAGCTACAAAAATAAAAGCAAGACAATTAGGATGCCCTTCACGGACGTTAAAAGAGCACAAGTAGAAAATTATGAACTGAACTCTCAACATAAGACGCTTAAGAAAGCATGACCTTTAGCCACCTCTTCGAGTAAAGGAAAGATGAATCTCTTCTCCATCTGAGCGTGTTCCTACATCAACTCTAATGTATTGCAATAGCCTTTCCAGAGCATCTTCAATTGCATTTGCGTCCTGCTAGTGGTATGACCTAGCATCAACGCTGAAAAAAACATTTGATGGCAATAAGTATGGTCCCAAGGAGATTGAAAATGAGAACCTTGCAGAGAAAGTATAGAAACCAAAGCCAAAAAGGTGAATCCATGACATTCAGCTTTGCACTGAATCTCTCTTCATCATTCTACTGTAGAGTGGGCAAGTAGGGAACAGCATTAGATATCCAAAACAGAACAACATCAATGCTCCCATATTCAGAAATGCAAGGATCATTTGATCAAGAACTTCTTAGAAGCTTAAGAAATTTCATGGCTTTTCTTTTTGGCTCTCTTTGTGCAGTCACTCTGGATGAGCAGCAGCATCTGAGTGAAGACACCGGCTTGAACAGCAGCCTCGTGAACAGTCCATAAGGAGCTACAAATTGCTAAAAGTTTGTCTGTTGCACACTCTGTTGCTTGATCTGAAACCTTTAGGACCATTCTCACCAATGCAGGAACAGATAGAGCATGTCCACCCACTGTTGTGCGGCCCGCTAGTGTTTTACAGAGCAATTCCAATGTGGCAAGACTTTCTGCTCCATCCAGCTTATTTGCCTCGGGCAAATGCTTAATCAGAGCTGCTGCGGCACCTGCCATCACCACTCTCTCACTGTTCTTGGTAGAGGTGCAAAGACAGAGTGAAAAGATGGAAAGCTCTTGGATCTTCCTTGAGAGAGAGAGAGAGAGAGAGAGAGAGAGAGAGAGAGAGAGAGATATGAAAGGGCCAGTCAGAAATCATGTTGCAATCGAAGCGGAAATGGGAATGAACAATTAACTAAGAAACCAACCAAAACCGGAATACATACCATCGATACACCACTGCCTCGTAGAGCTTTCATGAATTCAAGCAACGGCTTGCTGAATTGATCAAAACAAAAACCAGAGAAATAAGAGATAATAAATGACTTACAGAGAACAATGAGGTCTCCCAAGGCGTAGGAGAGAAGAGGAGGAGATGTCTACTGATGGCGATGGCGGTAGGAGCAGCAAGGATCGGAAGCATTTGGCAATGCTGGAGCGGTTGAGTGCACTGGGCTGTCAGAATAACAGTGGCCAATCCTCTAGAATCAGTGCAGGCATTCCTTGTCGCATTTGGGGAGAGCCAGATGCTGCTGCAGCTTTGTTTCTGGGCAATGATGTTGTGGTCTCAAGTTCCATACATCATCTGCCCATCAACATGATGCAATCTGTTGGTAGAATTTAGTGATGATCGAGAAATGAAACCGTTCATACCCGTTGCTGCTGCTGCTGCTGTTGCCTGCGGCAGCTTCAGAGATGGTGTGGAAGCGATCTCTTTGAACTTAGCTTGCATGCACATTGCGTGAATCGATTGTTGCCTTTTGTGCCATCATTTGCTGTGTTCCTTTCTCAAGCTGGTGTACGTAAGATCTCATGTAGCTGCAGTGTTGAAATCATGTTATTCTGCTGCACCCACAAACATCTCTTTCATAAACATTAGTCTCATTGTACTTTACTTAAGTCCTTTGTATTTTGGGACCAACTCCAAAGTAATGCATTGTGCTCAAAGTAATGCATTGTGCTCAGGTGTCCTTTGTATTTTGGGACCACCTCCAGGACCGTAATGTCCATCCAATTTTCTCTCTCCAAGGAATCTGTCATTCTCTCTCCTCTCTTAGATGGAATTCACTTTCTTTCTTCTCTCTCATGTGGAATGCACGTTCTCTCTCCGGTGGAATGCACGTTCTCTCTCCTCTCTCCGGTGGAATGTGCATGTGCTATGTGGCACCCCGTCATTGGCTGTCCACATCCACATTCCACCATAAACGAAAAAAAAATTGCGAAAAAAAAACGGCAAAAAACCAAAAAAAAAAACTAGTCCACGCGTACGGCCGTACAGCCGTACCGTACGACCAAAAATCGAGAAAAAAAAAAAACTTCGCACAATGGCATTACGTAGGGGAAGGCCCGAAGCCCTCGGGCCTTCCTTGCTGGTCGGGGCCTGCCCTCGGGCTCCCGCCCTCGGGCAAGGGCCCTCCCAGCAAGGAAGGCCCTCAGGCAGGGCCTTCCCCTCCATGTACATTTTTTTTTGAATTTACCTCTGTGGTAAAACAGTTTGTGAGGAGGGACCTTACACAGATGTAAGGAACCTCTGATGTGTCAGGCCTTTTGTGGTAGTACAGCTGTCATATTCTGCCATATAAGAGTCATTCTAAATACACACACAATTTTTTGATAGTGCTTTACGGTAAGGTAATAAGGCCGATGAAGATCTTGAGAAGGAGGATCGTGAGAGCGAGGGGAGGTTTGAATTGGGGAGTAATGTGCATGCATGGGGTAGGATGCACACATCCTCCTCCCATGCATGCATGTAAAACTTTTAGTTAG
This sequence comes from Diphasiastrum complanatum, assembly GCA_029204225.1. Taxonomy (NCBI): domain Eukaryota; kingdom Viridiplantae; phylum Streptophyta; class Lycopodiopsida; order Lycopodiales; family Lycopodiaceae; genus Diphasiastrum; species Diphasiastrum complanatum. The sequence goes on along the minus strand of CM055108.1, from coordinate 29,849,213 downwards.
TATTTTGAAAAGTGCATAGGGTAGGAGAATGCACCCATGCAACCATACATGCATCCTCCTACTCCATGCAACCATACATGCATCCTCCTACCCCATGCATAGGCACAAATGTAAATATCTTTATATATAAATAGATTTTAAATTGCGGTCCAGACAGATACTCTCCGGAATGCGTTGCAGGGCATCATATTTTTTTGGGTGGATCTCCATATGTATGTATGTATGTATTTATAGTGTTGCCAAGTTTAGTGAAACTACTTTTGCTAATTGTCCACTAAAGATCCACCAAAAAAAATGGAGATCCACCAAGCGTGGAGAACTAGCACTCCCACTAAGAAAAGAAAGTGTTTTGATACTAACTTATGAACTAAATCACAGATTTTAAAATCTTAAAGATCATATATGAGGCAACAAAGACTCATCCCTACAAGAATAACATAAATGCATCATAATGATCATGAACATAGCCCTACAAGCTATGGATAGTTGAAACCTAATTAGGACTAAGAAAGTAACCAATATCATAAGCTATCAAATAAATCATGTCTCCTACTTATACCCATAGAGAAGCCATAAAACAAACTTCTAAGGGATAAGTAATGGATAAGATTGACCAAACTAATCGAGTACCAAGTTCAATGTCTTAGACTCTTGAGAGACCAATCTAGGGTATTATGATGTCCTCCATAAAGCCTAGACTCAAGTTCATTCATTGGCTTGAGTCACACTCGAGCCGACTACTCAGCATCCTACATGGCAATGAACTCAAGAGAGGGCTCTCAATGTCCCCAGTCCCATCCTAAAGCATCTTGACTACTAGCATCCAATGTGGCATCCTTGTTTCAAGTCAATGAGACTTCATCAGCACCTTTTTCCAGTCAATACATGAAAATGCCACTTTCATTGAAGGCTAATATATCCAAAGGGATTGGCTTAGTTGGTTAAGTTGCATGAAAAGTTTCTTTGGTCCCAAGTTTAAGCCCCCTTGGAAACCGTGTGTGTCTCCATTTTGGTCACAATATTGTTCTCAAAGGCCTTGCTTGTACTATGGTTCTTTTGAGATTGTTGAAGTACATATTGGTTACTGGATTCCAAAGATGCCTCAAAATATTTTCCAAAAGCACCAATGTCTCAAAATGTTTTTCACAAGCAACAATAGAATATTGTACTATCCATAAGAATTATGGCCAACCCACAATAAAACAGAAAGAATAAAGTCAAGTGATAAAAAAGCTAGATTGGCATTTTGCACATGTTAGTCTATACCACACAATATTATTAGAGTAGTCATAGTAAATAATTTGGAATTCAAAATTGACAAATATATTGTCGCATTAGGTGAAGTAGTGTAGAAAACAACCTTCGCCATGTATATAAGTAGTAGTTCAATTAAATGCCATAATCTCCATTCCTTAAGGTTCCACTCTCCACTCTCTCCTTTGTATTCTCTTTCCCACACTCTCTTTCTCACCATCTCTCACTCTTTTTCAAGCTCTCAAGCTATGGTGGTGCCTTTTAGGACTATGTAATCAAGTAATATAATTTTATGCTTTGTGGTATTGTAAGCTAGATTAGCTTTGCTTTGCTTGGATCTTAGCATAGGTCTAAGCTCTTCGATGTTATTAACAAACCTTTTATTATATATATATATTAAACTTTCGTGCATGGTTCTAATTCTTTGTTTCCTTTGTCAAGGTTCATGCAAGGATAACTCCCCTATGCTACATGACAATAGTAGTCCAAACATTATTCTTACAAGCTCTCCATAGGTTTCAAGAATCATGTTGCATTTGGAGTCATTGTCAGCTAAGCGCTTTCTTTGCATTAATCTCACAATCTTTTGTGATTCAAATCTATATTTCTTGTTGATTTCACTTGTTTTGAGCGAGTTTTTGTTGCTTCAAGTAGATTGGAGTAAAATGAAGTATGTAGAGCACTTGTGTGACAAAAGAAATAATGATTTGTAAGTGACTCATCAAATTAAAAGAGAAAACCAAAGCTGTGAATCTTACCCTTGATGAGTGAGTGATGTAGATGACAATTGAAACAAAGGCATATTAAAGCCTTTCAAGCGTGTCTCGATTGCCTGATCATTTGATGAGTGTAAAGTGCCATTGGATTGGGCAAATGACAACAAAGACGATACAAAAAAAGAGTTTAAAAAATCCAGAGTGAATGACAATGAGCCATAATTAATCCCAATGAGTGATCAACGAGTGACAAAAACGAAAAAAAAAACTCTTTTTTGTGCATCTTGACCTCCTCTCATCGTCAGAGTGCAAATTGTAAACTCATCATTTGGAAGTTTTGAACTTGGACGAGGCACAAAAAAGATGATAAACAAAAATTGCAATGTTTTTTCCACTCATCCTCTTCATTGTAGATGTGTTTTTGCAAGCTTTATCTATTGTGAAGACACAAAGTGAGAATTCTTTGTGGTGAAAGTTATTCATGTCCAATTTTCTTTTACAAAAAGGTGAGAAAATTTATTTGTTTTATGGTTATGTGTGTTTTTTAAATTTTGCACTACTAGCTTCCTTGTGAATGGACTAGTGTATTGTGAAGTCATAGTGTAACATACATTCAGTTGATGATTTATTAACTTGGGAAAGTCACCTAATAACCCTTAAATAATAAAAAACTGGCCTTCTCTACAACACATCTGCCTCATTTCCTTTAGCATAATGCGACCTCATCGAGTTAGATTATGAGCAGGAAGACACTAAGTCAAGTGGACCAAGTGTTTTGTGCCAAGGATAGGGCCAAGCGAAGTCTTCATTGGAGTTGCGCAATGGCAAGGGAAAGGCAAGGGAAAGGCTATGACTAGTGATATCTATCTAGCTCAATAATTCACAACAAGCAACCAACAATTGAAGCCAATGTGTTCTACTACGTCCATGTCCGGTTCAAAGGATTTGGAACGATCCTTGACGTGGATATTCGGCACTCCAATGTATGAATTTATTAGTTATGCCTCATCATTTTGAACTAGGCCAGAAATGTAGTCAAGAACCTTGCGAGGGCCCAAGCACTCCAATTAGGACATGTGAGGCAGTGCATGGTGATTGACAACTTTCATGCATGCTGAGGAAAACAAAAGCAATTGAATGTGGATTTAGCAAAGGATCAAGATTTTGGAAGGAATGTTCCTAGGCTCCATGGGTCTATATATACCTATAGGAACTCACTCTCGGCAGGTGGCCTAAAGGGCAAGAATATCAAGGTGAGGCTTCTACTTTTGTTGGCAAGAGGAAAGATAGATCTAAGCTAAATGTTTCTATTGTGGAGTCAAAGGAAATTTTGCTAATGAATGTTTAGAAAAAAATAGTCTTCTTGTCCTTTGGAAGTTCCACCAATCTTCACGTGTCATTCTTCATAAGAGCTTGATACTGATGTTGATATAGCAAATATCCAAAAGTTTTAAAACTTGAAACTCGGTCTCCTACCAAACAAGACCTCAAAAGGGGTTTTTCCATCGAATACCACACTCAGCCATCTATTCATAGAAAATTAGCACACAACAAAGCTTGATCCCAAAAGGATTTAGGAAGATTTGCACCTAACCTCATGGCTTTGGCTCCTTCACATAAGGTTCTATTCTTCCTCTCGGCCATTCCATTTTGTTGTGGTGTCCTTGGGCTTGTGTACTCCCTCTTGATTCCATGTGCATCACAAAATGCTCACCACCATTGTCACCCCTCAAGCACTTGATCTTTTTAGAAAATTGGACCTCCCTTGCAATCTTGAACTTGACAAAGACATCAAACACCTCATTTTTGCTCTTTAGTATAGTACACCCAACAAAATTTACTAAAAGCATCAATAAAAGTCACATACATCTGAGCACCTCCATTGCTAATTGTAGTAATACCATGAATATCCAAATGCACAAGTCGAAAAGACTTACTTGACCTTGATGTAGATATCAGGTAACCTATGTGACTTTGATAAAGCACATTGCTCACAAACATAATTCAAGCTTGTTAAAGAGTTGGGAAGACCAAACACAACTTGCCTCTTTGTGATCACCTCCAATGACTTGTAGTTGAGATGCCCCAATCTCTTGTGACGACTAGTTCATCCTTCTTCTTGATCAAACAGGCATCGCCATCAAACTCCAATTTGAATCCCTTGTCAAGCATTTGACTTATACTAAGAAGGTTCTTAGTGATAGATGGAATGAACAAAACATCCTTCAAATTCATATTCCTATTAGTAGAGAGGGAAATAGAGATTGTGCCAATCCCTTTGATTACACACTCACCATCATTGGTCATGTAGATCACCTTCTTTTCACCTTCAAATGCCATCAATGATGAGTAATATTCCTCATGATATGTCATATGCAAAATGCGCTTCGACTCCACAATAAAAGCATTTTAACTTGGATCTATCTTTCTTCTTGCCAAGAGAAGTAGAAGGCTCACCTTGATCTTGGCCCTTGCCTTTGATGAACATTTCTTCCTCCTCTCTAACTTGAGATGTAGAAGATGTTCCTCCTTTGATAGAAGCCTACACTCACTTACCAACTTCCTTAAGAAGTTCATTAGTCACATTCATCTTGATCACATGTAGAGCTTTCTTTTCTCCCTTGTCATACCTCAATTTTTCTTGAGGTGCCAAAGGTCTCTCCTCCACACCTACAACAATATCCATCAAATCATTCATCGCAAGCAAAGATTCCATCCTCACCTTCCAAGTTGAATAATTTGTTGAGGTAAGCCTATCATTGCCTTCCAACATGAAGCCACTTGAGGTTGCCGTGTTGCAATGATCTGATCTTCTCTTTGAACTTGTTCCTATGCACTTAGTACTCCCTTGAAAATCAACAAATGACTTTGAGAACATAGCCTCATCCTCTCCAACTTGAGATATGGAAGTTGATCCTCCTCTTGATAGAAGCCTATACTCTCATAGCATAGATCTTGCAAATTTGTTGTGTTGGAAGATGCTTGATTCACTCACTTGAATCAAAAAACTGCTTGCTAGAAAATGCTCGCCAAAAATCACTCCCCTTTTTATGAATAACTTATAAAGTTCTCTCCCAAATGTCAATTCTATTGAGCTTTTAATATAGGTTGTCATTTTTTCAACCATGTTTAATCTTCTGATAATCAAAGGCTAGACATTAGATCATAGTTACAAATTCTAGACAATGGTAATGTTGTACGTTGAAGGATCAAAATTTTCTATATATAGTCGCTACAATGCTAACTTCCGTGGGAAAATCCTTATTTCAAAGTCAAACTCCATCAATAAAATGAGCCACCGCATGATTTTTTAAGTTATTAACCAATTTTTTTTTATAATATTAGTAACTGGTGATCCAGTTAAACAGAGAATTTTTTAGCTAAAAAATCAAATTACTAGATTTTTTTTACACAAAGATGAGATTCAAGGCTTCTCATTCGGTGTTGCTATAGTTTTTGCTAGTGAAGATGAGAATTTTTCTTCAATACTAAATGCTTCTTGGTTTCCAGGGGAACCTCAAACTTGAGACCAAAGAAACTTTGGATGCCAAGGTAACCAACCAAGCCCCCATTGGGTTTGCATATTAAATGAGATGAATTTAGTCTCAATGCATATCACATTGACCTAATATGTGAGAAAAAAAGTTCAAACCAAGGAAATAAATTTGGATCATGTGGATACATCCAATTGTGTGGCTGATAAAGCCTTGTTTACATCTTCATTCATTAAATTTAGATTATTAGTCAATCTATGTTGGAAAACTAGTTAATAACAAAGGAGTGTGAAAATTGTCACAATCTATCTAATTTGCTATGTGCCACATGGCATCATTGTGGTTGACCATGTGTCACATCTTTTTGCACATAGTTAGGTGATCATCAAAAGGTGATTCGAATCCATTTAAATGTGAATGTGGTGGCCAAATTGAGCCCCAAACTTAAGGTCCTAATTTGTGGGCAAAATTTGAGAACTTACAATGCACACGACTCGGCTCATCCAACCACCAAGTAGGTGTGATCCCTACATAATGGATACCTTGTGAATATTATGCCCACTTTTAAACGGATTAAATAGCAAATAATGTGTTTTATTTCAAATGCAGGTTCTGTACTTTTTTGCTGCCCGTCCGTACGTGCCTGTCCGTTCGACTGCCACATGGCACGTTCATAGTGGTCGATCAAAGTCAAATTGCCTATTATGCTTCGTAATGTACATGTGAAAAAGTTTAAGGTACCCATTACGCAATGGAAGGGTTAGGTCAAGACCCAATGATGGAAAACTCTAATAAATCTTGCAAATTCTTTCAATTGAATCTTTTTTGGAGATTCTATGTTTAGCATGCAAAAATTGAAGAAAGAGCATATTGTTATTCTCTACACTGGTTTGCTTTTGCTAATTTGACATAAACTTCCTTTTGGCAGGGTTTCCAACTACCATAAAGCTCACCCTGAAGGAATGGCTCTAAAATCTTGTAGTTTGCACGACCAATTGTTTAAAAGGTCTATTTGTTGCATGGCAATTATCATGATTTATCCATTTAAACTCTATCATATTATTGTGTGACAGAAATACCAAGCCAAAATCTGCAAATGTAACTACCTCATAATATTCCTCAAACTTTTGCATGATTATGGTGAGATTCTCAATTCAAATGTCAATGTACATTGGTATAGCTCTTGCAGAAAACAGATTCTTTGGCCACTTTTGCATCTCGTCTTCTGAAGACTTTGTCATGGCAAGAAACAAAGACCAGCGTCGAAACACAAATAACAGCTATGTACATTGTCTTTTTTATCCAAAATTATCTTGGATTTGTAGTTCAAACTAGTTACCGTTGAAAACAAAAAATCCTTCTGGCTAATACCACATATGATGCACATAACAAAGTCAAGATCTGTACAGTTTGTAAATCAATAAATCATTTGCTAGAAAATTTTCCAAATGCCTTTAGATGTCTATAGAAAGCTTTGACAGTCACAAGCACTTGCTCAAGCTGCTACCAAAAACTTTTCTTCATAGACAGTCATACAATGCATAACTGAAAGAGAGATATAAGATTCAGATGCCCTACCCTTTTCTCTCACCTCTTCCATACTTCAATACAATTACATGCTTTTCACAATAGTTGCCCAGATCTCAAGCCTCATATTTTATTTCATGTCAGTCCTTAGCCTTGGGGCGTTTATTTTGACAATGGTTGACATCAAAACTGAAGGCTTGGGCCAAAAGATCCATCATTTATTGATTAGCTTAACTATTGGACATCTTTTATGTTTGAATTATTATTAGGCCCTAGCTAGGAATTTGCCTGGACATCGTACAGAAATCGCATCCACCACAACAGATTTTTTCCTATGGGGAGAAGGGGCTACACCCTCATACCCTGAAACTTGCAAGACATTGACACTAACTTCAGAAAGTGTAAATATAAGTATGGTGTGGCCTTATTTGGGTAGGTCATTGATTGGAGATAGAGCTACCAAAATATATCTATCTGCGCTTCTGTCATGTTCTGTGTTATCTCAATCATACATAACACAAACCAAAAACTGGAGATATGGTATATAGAACTTCTCAATTGATAGCATATCATTACGTGGACCCCTTAATGCGTTGAAGAGGAAACAATTTCCATCTTCTCAAGCCTGGAAACTTTTCTAGTCGACCATATGCTACTGCTAGATTTTGCCAGTGGATTATTGTAAGACATTGAATTGCATCTTTAAGACTAGGAGCTTGAACCAAGAAATGTGGACTGTCGGTTTGCAAGTGCAGCCATCTCATTTTCCAACCATGAATGGTTTGAAAAGGAGGCACAAAGCTTGGTACCCAATGAAGCAGCTTCATTCACCTGACAGTTCTTATTCACACCCTGCCATACCAAGGAGTTAGCATTCAACAAGAACTAAATCTAGATTCTACAAGAAAATGCATTGTACAAATGTTAGATTTTTTTTGACAACTACACGCCTTCAATTCGACAAAAATTCCTATTCAGTCTTCTACGGTAATCTGCACAATCGCTTCGTATTGACAAAAATTACATCATTGAGAAAAATAGATGCAGTTTGCAGAACACACATGCAACATGAATGTTGCAAGATCTAGGAAAGACAATAAGTTAATGTCCTGCAATCTTCTAATATTTCAACTAGAAGTCCAAACAAGTAGACTAACTAGATAAAATCAAGCTAACAATATAGTCTAATGATGGAATCGAGGGCAACAGAATAGCTTGCGAAAAGCAAGAAACCATGGGAAGCAGAAAGCAGAAAGCAAAATCAACAGTAATTGAAATAATGGTGCAAAAAGATCTTGTTATAAGTTATGATTGCAGATCCAACTCCAAGTCAATAGCTATATGGACCCATAATCTTTTTGTATAATTCTCATTTTGGGTGTCCAATTCACAGCTTTAAAAGATGGATGCCATTTTGTAGTTTTAAGGCTTATCTAACACGTGATCTAGATTCATAGTCTTGCTCATATTCCTGTACAATAATACTACTACTTTGGCGCCTGAACGTTCGAGATGAGTTGGTCTCTGATTCATAATCTTATTCACCCGATAGAGAGAAACGTCCAAGGTACAATTGTTGGTAGAGAATAGAACACCTCCATTTTAGGCATTTTGAAACAAGATTTTCACAATAAAGTTGAATTGTTGAATTGGTCATGCTGGTTATTACTGAGTGCTCAATTTGTTCCTTGCCACTAGAAGGGAAACCCTAAAAACCTTTCATAGGTTCAATATGAGAATAGTTTTGTAGATAATTTTAGAACACATATATAGATTTGCAAAGCCAATAAATGGCTGCCTTCCAATCACACATATTCAAGTTCCCCTCGAAACAAGGGTGGCATCCTTCCAGGACATACTTATTTTCCTACAGTCATCTGCATTTTCTTGATTAGTGATTTTTCTGATACTTATTTTCCTACATCGTCACCTGCATTTTCTTGATTGCTGATTTCTCTGCTATGGTGTGTAGGTAACACTTTGGGAGAGTTGATTTGGTTAAACAGGACTCTTTAGTTTTTGCTTCATGACATGGATGACATTTGGTATTCTTTAGTCCAATTTCTGATTCCTGCAACTTCCTGTTTAAAGTTCAGCATTTTCCAACTCATTGATGTATTGTCATTTGTATGTAATCTACCTTAATTTTATCTAGGTATAACAGCAAAGAAGAATGCCTTGGAAGGAGTGTGTCCATTCACTTTCCACACACTGAGAATTAGTATTTTGTATATACAACCAAGAGGATAAGAAGAATTTTGAGCTGTGCCAGTCCATTGTGGATATAAAGAGAGGTAAGTTTCAAACAAGTAGATAGAGAGGGTTATGATTACCCGTTCCTAAAGTTTTTTCAAAGGGAACAGGTACAAAACCAGTCCTAAAAACAATTTGGTTTTCTGGTTTTAGAGAGAAGAACCATGCAGGCTCTCCTGAAACATCTTCTAGATCTTTGTTAGGGTTGCCACTTCGGATGAAATTTGGTAACAAATCGTTGACGCCATTGGATCGATGGGAGTGTTTCCAACACATTTAACTCAACGTGAGTTTAGTTATTTTTTGTTTTTAGCCACCGTTTTGTTGTTTTTCTAGATGTGCTTGTTTTTTCCATTTATAGGGTTTAGAGGCTAAAACAATTGCACGTTATGTCTAGCATAGGATGTAGGAGAGCCCAGTATAGTGGCAGTCTGTTATGTTTTCCATATTGAGAGCATTTTTTGCGAAACAAGATTGGGTTGTTTTTGAGTTTTGTGTACGGGGTTTAGGTTATGTTCACCATGGTTGCTGTCAGGAACTTATGAACTTATGAATAGGAACGGGCGTAGGAACAAGAACATAAACCCCTTAATTATGCACCAATTTAGGAACTCAGGAACTTACGAATAGGAATAGGAACAAAAACACTTTTATTACGCATGAAACCCTTTTCTAGGAGCCTCAAAAATTATATTTTGATCATTTTTATTAACAGATTTTCCAACCCTGTAAAGTTAGGCTATAATAGGATTTTAGGGGAGGTTTAAATATACAGTATTTTAATGTATTATAGGAATGTTTTGTCTTGTTCTTGGGAACTATGGAGAGGATGCTCCAGATTTTGGTTATCACCCAACAACACCCATCTCCAAACATTAACTGTTCATTTGTAAACATGATGGGATTGACAATGTGAAAACTAGTATCAGAAATACATAAAGATATCAAATTGTTAAAATGCAATAGAATATTATGGGGTGGAAAAGAATCTCAGGCTAAGAAAAACTTGCAATACTGACATTCATCTCTCAGGAGTGACAACTCCGTTTCCTTTTTGCAAAAGTGCATCTTACTGACATGTCCTTCGAATTTTCTCATATTTTTTAGTTTGCAAGGCTAATTTCCCCTTGAAGCTCCCACGCCTCGATCTTGGGGCCTTTCCCCATCTTTAAAATACAAGGCCATCTGGATTGCATCTAGTAAATAATGTGTCAGCTCTGATCTCTTCTTGTAAAAGAAACTTTTGCTAGTGTTGCTGAGTCAAGTTGATCATTACCCAATTTTCATAGGCATCAGGAAGGCTCGATAGAAGAATCATGATAGCATCAGAATCGTCGATTTCTCATTGTAAATGAGAAATTTTTTTTTCTCAGGTAAAGTTTGGAAGTCACATCATGTTATAACTACCGAACACAAGTTTTCAGATTTTTAAAGGCCTTAAAACCAGAATTTTCATCGCCCAGATCACTTTGTTTTCTCAATTTCTTGCACGTTATGCCTTTGAACGTCAAGATTCAAAGTGAAAAACGTACTGTAGTTTTTGCAGGAAAAATAGACGTTTACTACAGCTGCCCCTCCCTCCTTGTTTCAGCCTCAAGAACCAAGAAGTACTTTGTTTTGGAATAACTTGACTTCCATAAATGATTTGTTGAAGATTTAGCACCTTTGAACTATGTGTGTACCCCCTTCTTCTCTCTTGTTTTGTTCTCTCTTAGTGCTACGTTCATTCTTGGCAACAATCGTAAGCTTTTGTATTTTTTCTACCATTTGATTGTCCTAATGCTATACTAGCCTCTCTCCATGTTACATTTGAACCTGTTATAATGCTTTTTCACAATCATCTAAAGCCACGTTTCACAGACGTTTGGAAACTCATATACTCAACCTTTTCTTATTTGGGACCTCAGACCTCCCAAACAAGGCCAAAAGGTCCCCATGTGAATATTAGGGCCCAATCAACCCCTAACCACAAAAAAGAAAAGAAACTGTTGCCTGAGTCCTATGTCGTTTTTTTTTCTTGTTTTGATTAGCCTTACCGATTAGGTCAAGAAATGCATGATGATGCAACAGTCAGCACAATGGTTACTTCCTATGCAGCAAGGTCAAAAGTGTCTGGCATCTCCCAAATGTGGGTACGACTAGTTAAAAAATGTCAGGCAAAAAAGATGGAATGCTTGGGGTAGATCAAGCTACTTGAGCAAAAGTACATTAAAATAAAAGTTAGTAGCAGCAAGAAAAGGTAGCAGACAAACTTATATAGTAAACCAAGTTTCGTGATCGGTTAACTGGAAATGCTGATATCAAGGAGTCAAACAATGATTTTTTAGAGCATTAAAACGAACTCAAGGCACCAAACTAATTTCTCTAAACCTGTGGCTTTGTGCATGACTTCTTAGATCATGCCCTGTTACAAAGTCTCAACTCTTCACTGTGACTCTAAATACATTGTTTACATGGCAACTGTAAGAGAGTTGTTAATATCTTGAAACTGTTGGCTATTGGCACCATGCAGTATACAGTTTTTTTTTTGTCAATTTTAATGGAAGTATATAGACCTGTTCCTAAGGTGTTTCCTTAGAAACAAATACCGTTCAGCTTGTTAGAAACGGCCTGTTAGTTCATTCCTTATGAGTCACCGTCAGGAAAATGTTGTATGCGTTTTCAGGAAATTTGTGTGTTCTTTCAGGAACTTGTATGCCTTTCTTATGAGTTCATGATTCCACAACTCTTGATCGAGTATCTAAGCATTTTCAGTAAAAAATTGCATGTGTTTTCAGGAACTTGTATGTGTTTCTAGAAAAAAATTTCAAATATATGTACCTAAGGAACGGTTCCTAAGGACCGTTCCTAAGGTACTCTAGGAATGGTACAGAACCGTTCCTAGGAACAATTCCGTTCCATTCCTTTGAAGTATGAATGGAAGAAACGGATAGAAATGATAGCGGAAGTTGGAAACCCACTTCAAAAGATAGGACAGTGGTCCCAAGGCCAGTTAATCTTAGAGAAGGCAAAGGAGTCAAAGAGATAATAACATCAAAGTTGAAGGGGCAAATAGGATAACAAGGAAATTGAGCTGTTCAAAGCAAAAAGAACTTGCGAAAATGCCTAGAGTATCATTCAAATCCTTACTGATACTTTTATGGAAAAGCCTACATAATGAACTAAGCCAATCATTTCAGGACCCTTGTAGAGACAATAGTATCTAACTATGATGTCACCCAACTTTTTTTACACTCAAAAAGTCCATGAATAATGCATATACTCAAATAAGTGGATGCTTATTATCAGATTCTCCACTGATGCAATTGAGGAATCACGATTGCAATTACTTTCATTTATCTTGTACTAAATGCACTTTGGCTTTGAAAGGTAAAGAAGTTATGCAGAGATTCATACTAGTCTTGCATTTTGAAAGACAGCAAGTTGAGCTTCACATTCCCGCAGACGAAGTAAAAGTTGTCCATTTTCAATTATCAGCTTTGCTAGTTGTTTCTGACTGTGCCTTTGCTTCTGCAAACAAAATGTACACAAGCCATAAAAATTCAGAGACTTATTCTAGAAAATGCATAACATTTGTACCCAGGAACATACACTAGAAACTCATATTCTGGACTAAGAACACAACATGAGCGCAAGATGCACCAACTAAAACCCAGTGATATGTAATAAGGGAAAATCATTCCAGCTCTGATTTTGCAATTTTGATGAGAAAGTCTGGTGCATGTAGTATGCAACGTTAATTAGGAAGTGGACACTTGGATGTCAAAAATGTACACTTGTAACCTCATTCTACCTAGTTATGAACACATGCACCAAATGACAGGAAAGATAGAATAATGGAGCAACGACTATCAAATAATTATGATTCTACCTTATACGCATCAAGAATGGATGATTATACACCAACTTAAAAGCCCTTCTACAAAAAGGATTCTGCCTCATACTGGGGTCCAAGATCCACTGCCACTACAAATTATGGTGTTTGAGTGCTATTGATTGCTTGGAATCCTTTTTCAACTCGTTGGAACAAAGATCAACAACAACAGCAAAAGTTGAATCATGCTTTCAAATCAACTTTAAATTCAAAAGTGATTTCAATAGCTGATCTAGTTATGGAATTGTCTAGTCTTACTCACCTCACCATGCTTTATTACATTTCTACAAAAATCTGGTGGAAGATACATACTTGCTATTTGCTTTTTGACCACATTGAACGATGTCTTGAGTGTGACTTATTAGCATATTTTTATACCTTCAAATCACATTCTCAAGGGTTGGAGATCTATTGTTACTTTCAACAAAAAGCTACTCAAATACATAAACTTACTGTGTTTTTGGGGCAGATTGGGCCTTATCGCCGCAATGCCCAAGAATGTGTAGTAGTATCCAAGAAAACGACAAGGAATCCACAAGGGCAAATACAATTTGTATTGGACCATCAAGAAACGTGCAACTTTCTAACATATATATATCTATAGGGGATGAAAGATGAACAAAGTCCTAGACATCAGCATGAAAGCACTCAACATCAGCAGTAAGTGTTGTCTCAGCATCGACTTGTATCTCAACCTCACAATATGGGTCAACATGAAGCTTAAGGAGTGCACCAGATAAACAACAATTGGATTAGGAATAGGTGCATTAACCAAAGTACGTATAGAGGATGAAATATGAACAAAGTCCTAGACATCAACATCAAAAGCACTCAACGTCAACAGCAAGTGTTGTATCAGCATCAAGTGGCATAATGACTAGAAAAAGCTAAATAATTGACAGATCACCAACATGTATATTGACCATCAAAGCAAGAGGACTAGTGTATACCATTTGAACCATAAACTAATCTTGAGCAATAGAACCAATAGGACGATTGAGATGGTCCTCAGCCCATTCGAAACATCTACAACATCAAGAGTATGTAGAAGAATCTCCTCTCCAATATCGTGTGTCCATGAAACTATTTGTGTCCACATCCACATGAAACTAGATTTTCCCGTCTAGAAGATCATGTGGCTCACGACCCATAGCCTGATCAAGTACGACATTTAGAATATCCTGAGAATCATCCAGTAATGGAACCATAGCAATAATAAGATCGTGTGCAAAGCCACAATAATCAGAAGGGAAATCATCTCGTCGATATGGTTGTCACCAAGAGTTAGCGGAGCCTATAAATCTGGATGTAGCCAGCATAATCATATCTACATCAAAATGTAGATAGATGTCAAAAAGAGAAGCTAGTGCATAAACCAAATTGACAATTCAGTGTCCCCATTGTGTCCAATATACAATGGAATGGAATAAATGCCAATTATTGCCTAAGAGAATAACAATCCATACGAAAACATATAGAGGGCACAATACAAAATTGTTAATGAGTACAAGAAAAAAAATAACAAAAACACATCGTTAATGAGCTTAAGCGAAACCTTAAAAGTACGTCAAAACACACATAAAAACAAGTGATTTTTCTCTTCTTTTTTATAACAAACAAATGGTGCCAAAAAAAAACCAAATGAAACAATGGACCGTAGAATATAAAGCTCTAAAAACCTAAAAAATACATAAAAACGCTCGAAGATAGATCATGAGACATATGCAAGTGCTGAAAAGAGAGAAAACAAGCAAAAATCTTAAGGGAGAGGACACTAATCGTCACCTCAATGTAGGCTCTAATCAACACTCAAACACCAATGGAAAAAGGCCATGAAGGTGTCGGAAAAATCACCACTAAAGGGAGTAGCAAGGAAGTAAGCTTCCCAGTTGTGACAGAAAATCCGGTAAACAATAGGTCGTACAAAAGCTTCGAAAGTGAGTGAAGTAGGGTACCACTTTGAAGTGTATATCTTGAAAAAGAGACATCTAATTGGTGACCCTAAAGTGCAGAGAGAGAGAGAGAGAGAGAGAGAGAGAGAGAGAGAGAGAGAGAGAGAGAGAGAGAGAGAGAGAGAGAGAGAAAGAAAGTTTTATTAATGTCTTTTCCATGCCAAAAGGCATATAAGGAGTACATGTCAAGTATGTGAAAACCATGGGAGCGTATATAAACGTCTCCAAGAAAAGACTATGCATAACAGAAAAATGAGTAATGTAACTGTAAACTACAAACTGCCAATTGTCCATAAGTGGGAGCAAGAATATCTGCCATGAGTACAGTAGAGTAGAGTAGAGTAGTATCAGATAGTGTCAGATACTGCTGCTGCTAAAAAAAGACGTAATACGAGCTGTATCAGGAGGTATGGGCCGTCGCTGATGTCGTCTAGGAGGGTGGAAATTGTGTACTCTCGTAACAAGGCGAGAAGTGTGAACTGCTGCATGACTATGAGTGATACACTGTCTCTGACATCGGTGAGGTGGTATGCCGTCGTCATCGTCGTCGGGCCGAGTCCGTCTCCTGGTGAAGAAAGACGTAATCTGAGCCTGAGAGAGTCCTCATATCCCATCAGTGCTCTAAGTGTAGTAGGCATGTCACGGAATAAACAATGATATCTCCCTCTAATCTTTTAATATATGGGGCATCTGAGGATGAAATGCTCCTCGGACTCTATCTCATGTAGGGGACACAGCAGGCATAGTCTCTCCTGTCGTAGTGTACCCTGAAATCTGCCTGTCTCAATAGCCAACTGATGTGAGGAGACTTTGAACTGTCCCAAAGTGAAACGGAGACCGTGTGATAGTCCAGAAGACAAATAGCGAGGTAAAACTGGAAGACCAGTGGCATCCTGCACTAGAAAGTGAGTCCGGTAGTAGTCAGGCTTAACCCCCAACTGGGGACGCCAGGTACGGTCGAGATATGCTGTGTATAAAAAACGTCTAATGTACTGGTGTGTACCCAAAAAGAGATTAGTGATAGTGATATCAAATGCTTCCATGAGGAAGTGTGATGCCTGAGAGAACCATGATAGTCGGTATCCCTGAGTCTGAAGGTGATGAGAGGACCTGAGTGCAATCCGCGTATATCTCTGCTCGGTATCAGGAAGTGCCTGAGCTCGCTGGATGTACGTGATAAGCTGGAAGGCAGACTCAATCTGAATAGGGGGGGTGGCAAACTCCGCCAGGATGATCTCATGGGGAACCGAGGGCTTCGCTCGGATCATGCGAGCCAACATGGTGGTCTGTAAGCGTGAAATGTTGGACCAGTGTGAAGATGATAATCCTGTACACCATATCTCTGCGGCATACAAGGCTGAGGAGGTGACGATGGTGTCAAACAGTCTGCACTTACTCGGAGCATCTCGAATAGACTTACGGAAGCAAAATCTCTCCAGCTGGACTAGGGAAGAGTGGCCCTTCCCAAGTCTAGAAGTAGCCGCCTGTCTCATACTGAAGGTAGGACCAGAAGAGCACGCCCAGGTAAGTGTATGAAGAAACCACCTCTAGGGACTGTCCATCGAAGGTAAGCTCATGGCGCTGCATGAAGGCCCGAGAGGTATTGAAGACCATAACTTTGGTCTTCGAGAGGTTCACCCCTAAACCCCACTGAGTACAAAAAGTGTGTAAACAGTCCAACTGTCTCTGTAATCCCTCTCTGGTACGAGAGACTAATACCACATCATCCGCATAGAGAAGGATGGCAATCAAAACGTCTCCCAGCCGACAACCGTCCCCACCACACTGAGAGATGACCTGCTCTAGCTCGTCAATATATAATCCAAAGAGAACTGGTGAGAGAGAGCATCCATGCTTAACCCCAATAGTACTCCAGATCTGCTCAGAAATGCCACTACCATGACGAAAGCAACCCAAAACCCTCTCACAGAGAGCCATGACGGCTAGAATAATATCTGTAGAGAAACCTAGGTCTCAAAGTCTCTGGATAAGTAAAGAGCGTGGAACAGAATCAAAGGCATTCCTGAGAGAGAGAGAGAGAGAGAGAGAGAGAGAGAGAGAGAGAGAGAGAGAATTGTACAGGGAGCATAGTAACTCCATAACAATGAAAAGAAAAATGAGCATAATCCAGAATACATGTGAAATACATAATAACTATCCCTGAGTGAGCTACATCAGGGGAAATAAGTCTTCAAAGTGTGCTTATGCTATCCATCGAGACTACTGAAGTAGTCCGTGATCCGAGGTGCACCGGTAGGAAATGCAGCAATGGAAGGCGAAGGATGTTGATGTTGTCGAGGACGATGGAGTGTGCTCTGATGCTGAATACGGTGAGGTCTCTAAGGGCGTATTCTCCCAATATGTTAGGCATATGAACGATGGTAGTGTCCAGGGCTAGACGTCGGCGGCGAGCACGATGAACTGGGCCATTGTCTATGTCATCCTCCAACACTGTGTCCTCACGTGGACGACGGTTGGTGAAGAAATCCGTAATCGGCGGCTGAGCGTCACTATCCACTGGAGTATGAGCTCTCCGCAATAAAGACATCTCGTATAACATAAGAGCAACGACATGAGAGAGAGAGAGAGAGAGAGAGAGAGAGAGAGAGAGAGAGAGAGAGAGAGAGATCAGCTTCTTCCGAATTGCTTGGGATAGTGCTTTGATACCATGTTATGAATCAATCACATGAATTGATATCAATGAAGAACAATGGCTATAGCCCTACAAGCGATAGCTAAGCATAGATGAGATCTCCCACAAAGAGCCCAAGCAATACTTGTTAGAAGAGAAGAATACAATGATCTACCTAATGACTAAATGATAGCTCTAATTATACTATCTAGAGGCCCTTACAGACTTTTTAAAGATTAGGGTAGTTCGGTCTCATAAGGACGTACCCTTAAAGGTAACTGGCCCAACACCTGAAGGTGTGCTAATTAGGGCAACTAGTAATTAGGGTCAGGGGAGAAGAATGAGTCCAGAACACCCCCAACATCCAATATTGTGACACCTCAAGCCAAACTACTTTTGTGATGTCACGGTGCTTCTTTGTTTCCAATATTCAATTTCATGATTATGGATTGTTGTTTTCCTAAGTGTCCATCTTTCTTGAGATTTTCTAGGACTATGACAATTTTTTGATTCTGTAAAACAACAACTATAATCACAAACTCCCCTTAATAAATCTCCATCAAACTAAAAAGTATTAAAAAAACCTCTTTCAAGCTGAAAATTTAAAACTGAGGTCTGCTCTTTTAAACAGTTTAGCTCCTCACAAATAATCATGCACCACTATGTGAATTCAAAAGTTTTGAGAGCCATGATATGGAATAGGTATCATAGACAAGAAGCTATTTTGAAGCTCTCACACCACAAAGCATAACATGCAAATATGGATGAATCTTCAACATGTCGTTGCTTCCTATTGCAAGTATAAGTACATTATAGAACCTATGGGAAACAACATTCAACAAACCATCTTTAGCTGCTGCAATCTGTGAACCATGTCCTTCTTTATCTCCTGGAATGACTTCCCTTGACTTCGGAGTAGCGCATCTTTTTCTATATCCCACAGCCCCTGCGTGCTCCAAACAAGAAGAGCAGCAGTTAAGCACATTATATCTTTTAATATATTACATCTACCCAATTGCTAAAAATCAATCAACTGCCTAAAGCATGTCGAACTTGTTATCAATCTGAATAGAGAAAGACAAGAGACCTGCAACTCCTCAAGTTGTCGAATCTGGTCAGCTCTGTATCTTTCTCTAAAAGCTTCTAGGACTGTGACTTCTCCATTGAGCCTTTGTAATTTCTTCTGGAGCTCATCATTATCATCCCTAGGGGGCAACGAAATAAGCATTATGAAAGCTCTTCGAATACCATACATCAAAGCTGCTCAGTGATTGCATATAACACAGTCTCCCAAAGACATGACTCCAAGAAAATACCTCAGCAGAAATTGGTACTTTTTCTGAAAAGTGACAACAATAAGAAAGAACTGGATATAAAATTGACTTGTGACTTCTTGGAATAGAAGGATAACAATATGACTCCTTATATTTAATATTATTCCAGAATTACGAGTATAAAGACTATTTCAAAGGCTACATTCTAAAAAAGTAGAACCTTGAGACCTGTATTTTTCTGCTTGCTTGTCAGACTTTTGGCTTTTACGCAAAGCTTCACATAAGTCAGCGCATAGCCTTTCAATGTCTGCATGTTGTGAAGCCACTTCTTTCTGAGCTTTTGATAGCAAGTCTCTGGATGCTTTATTTTCATTCTTCAAATCTTTTAATTCTTTACGCAATCCTTCACATTCCTTCAGATTGAATGGGGTCATTAAGGTAGTTAAGGAGTCATCAAAAACACCTAAAAAAACGCATGCATCTTTATGAGAAAGAAAGGATAGAAAGCTCTACACATTCTCAAGGAAGATCCTAATCCTCTGGATTCATGGTTGGAATATAGTTGTTTTTCTTTTTAATCCTTTCACTCTCTTGGAAATCAAGAACATGAAAAATCAACTTCTAATGCCCTGAACTCAAGCCTTTATATATGCAAATCCACAATAATCTGGTTACAGCCAGCAAAATTTGTTCTTTAAAATACATGGGGCATCATTTCTTCCATTACAGGGTCAAAAGACAGGAAAAAGCTCATAGATTTCTCCAGATTAGAAATACCAGTAAATAGCTATCTTAATACCAGACCAGGTTAAACATCTTTGTGCCATTACAAATTAAATGGCTTGAACCATCCATTCAAAAATCATGCATTCACCATAGGAATAAAGGCTGCACTTTGACAGATGACAATGAATTATTGCAAGCAAATGACACTGAAGTAGGCATTAACTCATTTTGGCTAGATCTAGTGATCACAATGTGATTTCAGGAAATCCATTGAACATTAGCTTCTTTCTTAGTCTTCTGGTGATATGTTAGAAATTGATCATACTTTTGCATGCACAAATGATGATTTTCTGATTCATTCCAGATCTTCTAGTTTTTGAAAGGGATGATCTAAGCAGGAAAATCAATCTAGCATACATAAATGAACAAAATAAAGACAACCAGATTCTCCAAAAGCTCCATTATTTTGTACCACTACCAGCCCTCCCTTCAAAAACCTACAAAATTGCTAGAAATAAAGACTTGGTACATCTCTTGCAAAAGGGCAATACAGCAAGAAGCTTCATGCAATAATTTGTGGTAAATATTCCACTCCTTCACTTTAAAAACATTGCTAGTCTTAGAAAGGCATCGTGTCTTGATATGCACACAGGTCTTGGCATCAAGTCTTGGCATGCATACAGGATTTTGTTCTACTTAGTGTAGACCTTATAAGATTAAAGAAGATGCTCTGTGCAGGAATATCATCTGGCATCTAGCATAAGATATGTTATAACTTACAAGAAAACAACTTTAAAGGCACCATAGAATTTTATGTTCCCCGCAGGTCCCTTGAATTTCTACACACTAGGATATGCTTCTAACCTTCAACACTGCATCTGGCTTAAATTGCATGTCAGCTTGTACTCACCTCTCAAAAAAGGGCAATAAAATAAAAAGGGGAGCTATCATCAATGAAAGCAGCAAGTAAGCTGATTTATTCAAATTTCCTACCACAAACAGAAAGATGCTTTCTGAAAAGAAAAACTAATGAAAGTGAGACTCATTTCATCCTTAGAATGTAAAGAATGAGCTACATTTCATTCTGGAAGACAAGCCATAACAATCAATCCTATAAGTGGATGTGCTACCCTGGAAAGAGCAGCCGCTGCATCCAAGTGCCTGAGCTCAGCTTCACTACTTGTCTGCTCTAGGGCAGTCAGTCTAGCACGACAATCAACAGCTTCATTCTCAAGGGTCCTCCTAATTGCTTTTTGTCGTTCTTCGTCTAATCCAGCCTCCATCAATGCCCCCTTCACTTCCAATTCCAATTCTTCTCTATATGATGCACAAATCTCTTGTTCTCTTCTGTCCCACATGTACATCAAAACTGAAACATGTCTCAGGTAAGGTCTAAGATAAGAGTTGAGAGTCAAACAGGAAAATAAGTTCCTTAATTAGTGGTAACTTGCTGCATAAAGAATAAGCCTAGTTGACTCAAGGATAACTTTAAATGAAGAAGCCCAAAAAAATTCAAGTGCATTGAGCTATCGGAAAATTGAAGTTGAAGAAACAGGCTTCCATTATCAAATCCAATCCAGAGACCAATGCAAAGTATTCTGGAATCAAAATACAGAACGTATTTGTGTTGGCCAGCATTCGTTTGGAACTGTAGACGTGCTATAGGTGCTACTTCATGAAAACGAAATTGGCAATTTATGCAGTGACAGCTGTTTTTATGTTTCATCCTTCTAAACCATCAATATGATTATTCTCATACAGATTCCTCAGCAGAATGTTCCCCACGATACCTTTCCTTCCCCAAAAGATTTTCTTCAAGCTGTTTCTTTTGAATTTCCCAATCCTTTTGTTCAGCAGCTCTCTTCCATTCAGATGCATGAAGGTACTCCCTACATTCCAAGATGCAGCATCTTCAGACTATAGGTATCTTGTGTACTTTCTGAAATACATTGTCTCGACAAACTTAACCAACAAACAATCAGATCTACAATGACAAGTTTCTAACTTACTCAAGCTGGTATGTTATGTGCTCCAAGTCCAGAATTATCGTATTTTTCTCAGATGTCAAGCTTAGTATATGCTCATTTGCAACATTGAACGCTGAGCAAGCTTGTTCAAGGTCACTTTCCAAATGCCTACACTGTCAAAGAAACAAATGGCACAATAAAACCAACTTGACACCTTGAAAATTCAGATAATTATTAAGAATGCTGTCCACAAAACAAAATCTTGAATGCTATCATATAATTTGATGTACTCTGACTAAGAAGATCATCTTTAATTGATATTGCATTTCTAAGTCTGCTCTTCTACTCCCTCGTTTCCAATGATCAGGACTTCCCACATATACCATTCATCTTTGTGGAAATTGCAATCTAGCAAAAGAACTTCAATGCAAAGGCTCAAAAAAGATAAATTCTGGCAATCACCACTTAAAACTTTTCACTGGAAAGCTACTGTGCACATTCACACATATCAAATTGCCTGTATCATTCAGCTTCCAGCAGAGAATGCTGTATGCTTAACTTTAGCAAGTAAATGGTTGCTCTAATACATGGTCTTTTGCAAATGACTAGTTTTATGACAATGCGACAAACCTTTTGTGCTAGATCACCAGCTTCGTGCTGGCAGTGAAGCGTGTCCAACCTCATTGTAAGTAGCTGCTTGACAAAATCAAAGTCTACAGATTGCTTTACTTCTTTATTTTGTCCCTCCTTCCTGCAGCACATAAGTAGAGGACCAAAATAAGCACATTTCTTTGTCAGATATCATAATTTGAACTAAGAAATTTGAAACAACATAGATACAGCAGTTCATTGATAACGTATTATTATTGGTGGCCAAATCCACGCTCGGTCACTGAACAAAACTGAATTTTTTATTGAGTCTTATTGGTTGTTAGGGATCAGCACAGCTGCAACCGATTTCTTGCATGATATGCAGGAAATGTTGCAGGTGGCTAAGGAAAGCATTAGATCGGCTAAGGATTGAGCCCAATTCTATGCTAACCGAAGCCGCTCTCCTCGAGTATTTGAGATCGGAGATTGGGTGTATCTTAGAATCCCAAAAGATTCTAAGGTCCTTCGAACGGGGAAATGCCCCAAGTTGTCTCCACGATATAGTGGCCCTTTTCAAATTGTTAACAAGATTAGTCGATCTGCATATTGACTAGAACTTCCCTCTGGAACTAAGGTTCATCATGTATTCCACGTGAGTCATTTAAAGGAACGCCTTGGCAGAAAGACGACGTAATTCTAGGTGATGATCTAGTGTCGTTGGAGGATTTGACTGCCTTTGTGCCCATGAGCCTGATAGGATCACGGATACCCGACGTCATTAGCTGAGAAATCATTCGATTTTTGAACATCTGATTTGGTGGAAAGGTAAGTCAGATGATGAGGACACATGGGAAAAGGAGGATGACTTGAGACTTAGATTCCTTGGTTTTCTTCCATAGAAGTTTTTATGGGGTGGGGGAGGGAATGTTATGTACTATAACTATACGCCCTTCAGTGACGACCTCACAAGAGGCAGGACGCAGGCCTGGTGTTATCGCCATCCTAGGTGGTCATGTGTCACCGGCAGGACCGTGCTTTTGATGGGACCCACTATTATGCCTATATAGTGGTGGGGGCTTCCCTTTTGCCATTCACTCGGTCTACCTGGGAGTTGGTGGATGGAGAGCACATGCAGTAGCCAAGATGTATTTCCAAGCCAAGAGATGTATGCTAGAGAGAGCCGGGGGTGATGGTTGGTGGTATGGGATGCCAATTATTGCCGGAGGCTTGATTGGGCATGAAGTTGTCGATAAAGTCTGTGCACGGGGGTGGGTCGGTAGTGACCCTATGGATGGGTGGATTCGATGTGTCGTCACTGGTATGGGGTGCGTGTCAACCTTCAAGGCGATCGGAGATCTATGGGAGTTGTAACACCTAGACCATCCTTTTTTTATTTACTGCCCAATTATACATTCTGCTATTCAAAAGCTCAACTCCAAACATGTTGGGACATTAAGAATTTTCAAGCTAAGCTACATATACATGTATCCAGTCTACACTCATCCATGGTTTTCCATCATCCTGGTGAACAAACATCATCCATCTCATCCACAGAACCACAAAACCATAAAATATAATGTTGATATAGGTGGACACATCCTATTAAAGTTTTTGATGCAAGAATTTCCAAAACACACAACATGTAGCAAAATTCTTCTACACAACATGTAGATCGGGAGCTAGTCTTAGTATCACATTCTAGCAATGTAAATGTTGGGGTTGAAAAATTAATCCCCAAGAGAGCGGTTCCAAGTGCTCACTTGGGAATTATCAGCAATTGGATGATTTAATTAGTTGAACTTTTACACTTTTAGAGCAAAATTTCCGATAGCCCACTAGAAGTCCACAATATCTCCCACTCTTGGTTGGAAGTGATGACTAGCCAATTGAGAGTTGTGATTGGATGATCCTTGAAATACAACCATCCATGGCTATGTTTCCTAGGGTGGAGTGATGGATCCATACATATAGTACTCCTAGGGCTAATAAGTAGTTCTCCAAATTACTTCCAAATGAAGCACATAGGCAGATGTGGTTTGATAAAGTTCAAAAAACTATTTATCTTGGATTGGAGCTCTTTAGCCTTGCAAGGAATGAGATAGCCACAAAAATCCTCTAGGTTGAGTAAATTTGTGGAGTTTTTGTACTTGTTGGTCCTAAAGGCAATGGCCTTTGACCTAAGCCGTGTCACAACCATTCTTCTCTTGTTGGCTAACGACCCAACATTAGTCCACTCTAGTTGCTCTCCTACGTGGCCATTCAAGGCTATCATGTTGCTTTGATGTGTCTTGGAGGATGTGTTTCCAAGAATGTACACCTGGGAAAGTGAAGGATCTTCTTGTTTAGTGAACGTAGCTAGCAATGGAGAGCTTGAATAGAGTGTATTTCCCATGTTCTACCATATAGCGCAACCAAAATATCTAAAATTATTTAGTGAGGTTAAAATTTTGATATTGGCATAAAAAATGAACACTTCGAAGATGTAGGAAAGTCTCTCGTCTTAACTATGGTCATAAACTTTCAACGACCAATCATGAAAGTCCAAGAAAGAAGATTAGTCATGAGAGTGAGCCTTGGATATTTGTTGGTTATTACCTATCTCTTTGAAGTCCCCCAAGTCGATTGGAAGGAGACAATGCTCCCCTCCCCTTTTTACTTGAGCTTCAACATTCTATTGGTGTGTTCAAGTTGATTCTTCAAAATATATATAAAATAAAAAACAAAGAAGTATCTAACTGTGCCTAAGTAGGAGCGGTGGGGATCATAGAGCTAGGTTACATAGTCACCAAGGTTAATGATCATACAAATGATTTAGTTGCTAGAGGACGTTGTTGTTGGTTAGTCAATCATGTGTAGGTTGGTTAGTAAGTTAAGGGTTTTTATTTTCTTTAGAAAATGAGCATCTACATGTACATATGTAACCTCTGATCGAATTCATCGTGCATATAGCTACTTTGTTCTTCCAATTTATTTCTTCGTTGTTGTTTTCTCATAGCAGAGTTTCATTGCATGTTTGCATTTCCTTTTGCCACCAAAAAATGTGCATTTTTGCTAGCTGCTCTTCTTTAGCATAGTTGACGTTGTAGAAAAGTCCAATATTTAGTTCAATGGAGTAGCATGCCTTTTAATGAGGCCACTACGGGAGTCCATTCATACTTTTGCTCATATACCTCTGTTGCAAGATCAAGCTAAAGCACCTACTAATTGATTCTCAGAATATACAAGCTCCTTTGCATTAGTCTAGGGACACTTTTAATTTGATTCCGTCAACATCTTCATTTTTCATTTTACTACATGTTATTTATTATCACTACTCACACTGAGGGCCATGCTTTTGTCAAAAGGGGTGTTATGGACATGCATGCAATCTTGATTATTATTTTCCATTAAAGTAGAAACCAATAAAGAAAAATGTAACATACCATTGTTGTTGTAATCTTTCAGAAAGGTTTTTATTGTCTGTTTGAAGCTCCTCATTTCTTTTCTCCAATGATTTGATTTTCTTTTCATAAGTTGGCATCTGGGCTGTTTAACATATCATAGCACCCTTTTACTGAAAGCGGATCTCTCTCTAAATATCCCTTGAAATTACAAAGTGAAGAAAATAATGGTAGTCTACTTCACGCTTTACCTATACTTATAATGATGTTTGTGAGTTCAAGATACTTTTATGTGCACTTGAGTGGTGCTATTCAGCATTTTTTCCAAGTTATATATAGTGGAGACAAGAAAACATATGCAGGTAAAAGAACAGACGTAGTGGAGACAAGAAAACATGTGCAGTTAAAAGAACAAACATAGTGGAGACAAGAATACATATACAAGGAAAAGAACAAACCATAGTTGCATTGCGTTTCTAGAAACGCAGTCAAACGTGTTTCTTCACAGTGTTTCGATTTTGGGGCAACGTTTGTTTTTTGTGGACAATATGGGTATCAAAGCATTAATTAAGGGCAATACATTTATGTAGTTTGCCGAATGTTTCGGGTACAATGAGGTCCAGTTTAGGTGCATCAATCCCTATTGGATTCTATCAAGGATAAAAATTTAGAATGGCTTGTCACGTTACTTTTGATATCTTTTTTGTCAGTTCATTTAGAGCTACTATTGGGCCCAATGAGGGCTATGATGTCAATTGGCTTAAACTTCTAGAGTACTTTCATTCCTGCTAGTTCCCATTCTCAGGTTCATCTACAACACAACTGACCTCGACATCAAGTTCAAATTTTAGCTCATTGGAAGCTAGACCTAATGGCAAGACCATAAGGGAGAAGCCCATTGATGTGATTGCTTGTCAACCTTTGCTGTAGGATCATCATCAAACACTTGATGTGGCTATTCAATCACAAGCTATCATGACTCAATCGAATGTTGACAAAAATGATTATGTTAACTAGGGAAGAGTTACGATGTCTTGTAAGGTTTTATAGATGTACCCAATGAGTTGATGAAATTGCTTCGTAGCAACCTTTACCCGCTCAATCAGCTGTTTCCATAGACTGCTTTCTGGCAATCTCAGCCAACAACAATTGCCCTCCAGCGAGCACTCGTGTAGATTTGATCTAGCTGGCAGTCCAGCGAGCAATAGATGACCTGTAGCAATAACCAGGTCCTTCCCAAAAAACTAGGCACCACACTTCAGCAAACAAGTTCTGTAGACAATAGCTAACAAACTTATTTGTCCTTCAACGAACAAACTCAGTAGCATGCAACACAGTTTTCAACTAACTCCAGCGAACCAAAAACATGTCTATTTTGGCTGTCCTGCTGGCTGTCCACAGCCACCAGCAGCGAAGGACTCCAGAATATCAATTATTTCCCTGTTGTCCAGCAAAGAACACCTGAAAAGACAACGATTTCCCTGCAGTGATGGTACTTGAAAAATCAGCGAAGTGATGTCTTTTCCAGACCTGTCCACGCTATAAAAATGCTGTCCATCAGCGAAGTAGATAAACTCCTTGTCTGCAGCAAAGAGATATAGGATACTGTATGCTATCCACGGTTACCAGCAGCGAAGAACTCCATGATTCAACTTAGATATTGATCTTCCCGCTTGTAAATCTAATCAGAACAGGCTCTCCACACATGTGGAATGAAAGAAACCAGGTCAGCGAACAGTCAAGAGAAGGCAGCGAACAGCCACTAGAATCCTTTCTCCTCAGCGAACATCTTTCACAATCAATTCTCCATAATCGATTTCTCAGCATGTCCTGCATGCAATGAGCGATCCTTGCTCACTTCAGCGAACAATTCCTGCAAATACAGGCTCAGCTCTCCTCCTTATGGCACCGGATCTTCTCCTCACAAAGCTGCCACCATTGTAGACGAAGATTGAATCTGAGGCTGGCTAGGGACACCACCCCCTTTCCTTGAAGATGGTCGAATCAATTTGCATGTAGTGATTGATCCCGTTCGTTGAGTATCTTTTTGCTTTCTTGAATCTCAAACGTAGCTCTGATACCATGTTGGGGAAACCGACTTGCTCATACAAGTAACCCAAGATGAGATTCCTATTGTTGTTACACAATAGCCATACACATGGAAGAGAACAATGATAACCAATCATGAGATGAACTCCGACGATGTCCCATTACAAATGAGTAGGGTGCCCATCATACTTATAGACTTTGGTCTATGTCGAAAAGCAAAAAGCAAGAGCAAAAGCAAAATTAGCCTAAAAGCAATTGCCTAATTGATGTCTTTATATATGGTAAAAGCACCAACACCTATCTATAGCAAAACTTGTCTAACTTGACTTTTATTAAATATAGGTAAGGGCCCCTAGAATTAGCATGCAGGCATGGCCCAACAATCCTAGTTAACCTAGATGATAACATTAGGGGTACTAATGTAAACATTAACTCTAACAATCAATCCAAGTACAAAGATCCGAGATGTGTTGTTGTTTTAAATTGTTTTCCAAGTCATAGTAGCCAGTTTATTTGGTAGAAACTTGCTTGTCTACCTAAACTTATCTTACTTGAGATTTATGATAAGTCAAAGTGATTGTTTGTTGTGATTTTCAAGTAAATTCTGGATACCATCCAAGTCATAGTTGCTTGTTCCTGTGGTGGTTCCAAATTTGTCTTGAAATCATTAATGTTTTGAAAATCATTTCTTCTAGTAGGGTCTAGTTTAAGTTGGAGAGAAAAGTTCTATTTATATGATAATGTTTTCTTCAAGTTCTTGAATCTATCCAAGAACTTTCATGTGGTAGATTCTATCATTTCCAATAAGATTTGGAAGCTCAAGTTGTTGATTAGACTTTGTTGTTGTTTAAAAAACAATGAGATTCAATTGTTGAATAGATAAGTTATTGATTAACCTCAGAAGATCAATATTAAGTCTTCTTAGATGAAGAAAGTTTCCTTGAAGGTGAGGAGGTATCGAGAATCTTTTATCTCTACTTGTTAATCATCATGGATAATTTTGTTGTTGAATAAGGTTTTGAAAAGATTTGCATAGTGCCAAAACACATTCTTGATGAACTTGACATACAACAGTGATAAAATAGTTGTCATATGAGGGTGCTTTCTAAGACAAAAATAATAGTGAGGCAAGTGACTCTATGTGTGAGGTCAAGGCAAAAATTTCCATGGAGAAGATAGTAGCAAGTACTTTGTGTGAGCAACTATTACTAGATACTT
The DNA here is from genome assembly GCA_029204225.1 of Diphasiastrum complanatum. Taxonomy (NCBI): domain Eukaryota; kingdom Viridiplantae; phylum Streptophyta; class Lycopodiopsida; order Lycopodiales; family Lycopodiaceae; genus Diphasiastrum; species Diphasiastrum complanatum. The sequence goes on along the minus strand of CM055108.1, from coordinate 29,820,306 downwards.
TGTGTGAGGAAGGATTGCATAAGGACATGCCCCTGAGTATAGCATATAACGAAACCAAAATATACTATACAGGCTAATTTTCCTACGTACGACGGCTATTCCAATTAGCCGGCTACAAGATCATTGCCCAACTAATATGACGATAGTGGGTCACATCCCGATAACAACCAAATACAGTAAAGCTAATTACCTGTACACTAATTACAGTATCACATTTGAAGCATATACTAATGAATCAGATCAAACTGATTTCTAACACTCTCCCTGAAGCTCAAATGTGATAGTATCATGCAAATGCTCATATAGAAAGTCTACCACACTCTCGACCAACTAACTCATCCCCAATCCGACTCAAGTGGACCACATGACCGACATGGCTCAAACTGAGGACATCCCACTGCCACAATGAGACTTACATCCTCCATCTAGCTAGGCTGACATCCTATCAGGCACTTACAAGCACAAACCTATAAAGATGACATAAATGAGCGACTAAGACTCAACCTAAGGAAATCTTACTGCCACCATAAGACTATACCCTCAGCAGATAGACAACTAGTAGACATAACGACAAGTCAATGAGCATCCAAATGACTACTTTGTTTCTGACGTAGCAAATGCACAAACACATACAACTCTGACTCAAATCTAGACTCCCGTGACAAGGTAACATGCAAGCACACATTCATGCAAACCAACACGAATACGTCAAATACATGACCAGGCTTGCGCAAATTGTCGTACCAGCACCTGTCACTTGTAGATCCGCTGCTACACCACTGGTCTCCAAATCAGGTTTTCAACCATGGCCAACACCTGTCACCAAGATGCCCTCACGTCCAAGCATGTCCATCTATCCAATAGGTCCTGAAAGCTGATCTCCATCCATTCCCCATGCTCCAAGCACAAGACTCTACCAAGGACTCAATGAATGAATGTATGCGAAACTCACCATAGGCTATATCTGAGTAGCTCGCCCATCTCCCAGAGATACTGATGATGATCTGCATCTCCTACATCCCATGTAGGCTCAACTTCCCATGCTTGACGTTGCCAACTCTAATTTGACCAGTACATAGGCCTCCCACCAAGGAGCCTATCTCACCACCGTCTTCATCATGTCAATCCAACCAAAGCAAATGCAAAATACGATGAGAAATTCACCCACGATCCTGTAGCATATCAGGTAGGATAGTTCCATCAGAAACTTGTACCATGTACCATCTGATCACTAAGTATCCATTACCCGCTGATAGCTCCCCAAGAATCTGTCCACTTGTAGTGCAACTAGATTCCAACTAGATCTAACCAAGTTGCATCCTGCTTACCAAATAATGATGGATAACAAAGAACATGTGACGCCAACCTGGAGACTACCATGCATCTAACCATGCAGCTCACCTTATCACTCGCCAACGTATCAGCTGTCACTCCCTGAGCAACCATCTCCATCCCTGTTGGCTCACAACCATGGGCATGCTGGATTCACATCACCCCGTAATGCACTCCATGCCCTGGCCCCTCAGGATATGTACCACCCCAGGTACACTCCATGCCACCTACCTCTAAGTAGGCTTGACCCATCCCTAGGTCACCATCCTGCTATCCAAGCCAATCGCCGAAGAATCATCTGCCTCTCCTGGCTCCTAATAGTATTGCTCTCCCTGGCTATGTGCCACCCGACACCATGCCAACGGAAGCGCATCCATGAGTCGCCGCTCACAGGATCCCGAGACTAATGTTTCCTTGATCGTACTGAGGTATATGGCTCTGAGTGACTTCCTCGTCATGACGTCCTCACCATCAGTGTCCCCTCCAATAGATCACTAGCAAAACACACATCATGGTGTTTGCCCTCATCACACCCAAGTGTGTGATGTCCATCAGCTCTCCATCCTAGAGCTGGCTCCCAAAGCCTCACGCTTTGCCCATTTTCATTTGCAGCATCTTGATTCCATCATAAATTGCCCCTATAAGTTCTGTCCATGACTCAAGTCCAATCTGAGATAGTTGCCCCCTGATGATCATCCCATGTCGTCCTGTAGTCCATCCCTATCAATTATCCCATGTCATCCCTGATCACGAAGATCTGAGCATCTACCTTGTAGTGCCCCACGTATATTCCCCCAAGCTAGCTCCAAAGTTGCTCTGGTGAATGATTCCAAACCAATCCCTGAGAATACACTGAGATGCGAACTCCAAAGCCACCATCAAGTCCCTCACATGATGTGACATGCCAATATCCCTCCAAGTGGACCTGTGAGACCTTCCATGGCCCAAAACAAACGATCTGCACCCTGTCGTCACTGAAATCTGCATCCCTAAGGCAATACTGATACGACAAATTGACTTGACTTACCATAATAGGCTATTGAAGTGTATCTCTCAATGACAAACGTGATACACTGCTCCACAACTACTTTGACTTGATCAAAATGACTTACTAACTGCAAAAACGCAAAATCATCACACTTACTACTCTCCAAGAGCATCCAAAGTGTGATAATTGACCCTTTCTTCATCCTCCATGTGTCCCACACATAGCTCGTCCAATGCAAGTCCACTATCTTGCCCAATGGCTTCCAATTGCCACCACCTCGCACTTCAATCACCCGTGACGGTCAATATGTGTGTACCTCCAAGCTAGCCCATATTTCCCTCCGAACTAGAAATTTCCAAGCTACAGATGCATGTGTCATTGCAGCTATCACCTAAATCGACACTGTCACTGCCGATGATACCTGTGAGAGCATTCCCCTAAAATGCCACCTGACGTTGGTGGGTTTGAACCCCAAGAGTTGAACATGATCACGATAATTTTTCACCCGTAATCGGCTCTTTATTGCTATTTGCTATTTTCCTCCAGATCCATCTTCCTTTGTGGAGGGCATCAGTTCTCCTTATGCTAATCCTTTCACAGACATTGTCAAGTTCATAGATCGAGGGTACGTTCTTCTCATTGGCGACTTTAATGCTAAAACCACCATGAGACAGGTTGATTTTCATGATGCTATTGACCAGTTATGCATACGAGCCATTGATAGTGATGACAAGGGAGTTACCAAGACTTCAGCCGACACATTGGGACCAACCACTTGCTATGGTGAGTATTTGTTGTAGCTAGGTGAAGTGCATGAGTTAGCCAGTTATAATGGCCTAGCTTGTTGGCCTGATTTGAGCAGTTAAACATGCCATCCTCATAGTGGCAGACATAGTGTTTTCAATTATCTCATGGAATCACAATCTTTCATTCCCTTGCTATCACATTTTCAAATCCTCCCCAATACCCGTTTTTGTCTTTCCATCTGGGTTCTATCTCAACCTCACAACCTCCGCCCTAGTCCTCCATTAATCGTGCATCCAAATATACCTTCGCCCATCTCTACATTGCGACTTATTAGAAGGTCCTTACTTGCCTACTCTAGCATTTTCCACATGATAGCTTGTTGGAGTCGCAAGTCGACTTTCTCACACTTCACTTCATATTGCTGCCTCAGTATCCTTTTCATCAAAACCCTATCAATGCATATTCAAATGATCTCATCCTATTTGGCCTCCTTGATTTGATGAGGAGTGTCGTTCCTTACATCTCCACATTGTCCATGCATGCCAACATGAGCCACTTGTTCTTCATACTGCTCATCACTCTCTCCATCATGCTCTCCGCCATAAAAAGTGTGCCTACAAATACTGAGAAGGAAAACACATTATCAATTCTCTATTCAGTTCCTCCACAAGTCCCTTTCGGGATGAATTCATCCCTTGTGCTCCACCACCTCTCCTTGAAAATTTACATATCTAGACCACATGCCGCTATACACTAGTCATCTCCATCTCCCCTCGTCCATGTGAGTTCACCTTCTTCACCTTTGACATGGTCCCAGTGGCGATCATGAGAATAAAGACTCCCTATACCAAAGACATACATAACCTTGAATTGGAATTGTTGATTCATGTAGCAGACATACTTTCACCTTATCCTAGCCATTTTGCTCAATCGAGCAGCTGTCTCTAGTTTCCCTTCAACCTTATCCACTAATATCGTCCATCCTGTTCACAAAATTGGTGACCCCATGAATCCTGGTAACTATAGTACTATCATGATCAGGCACACTATCATGAAGCTATATGGCACTATCCTTCAGTCGATTGTAAGTTCTGAGGCTAAGACCAAGAGACTACATGCTTTCGGCCAGCAAGTATCTGAGCTCACTAGTCCACTGTAGACCATGTCTTCACTCTTCGACCTATCATTAAGGAAGCCATACATAGGAGATACAAGGTTTTCTATTGTTTTGTTGACTTTAAAAAAATCTTTGATTCCATCACACATTCTCTTCTCATCAAGAATTTACATGAGGGTGTAGGTCCTCCAAGTCCTCTATGAGGCAAGTACCTGATGTACATGCATTGAATGTATAGGTGGCAACCATATGATTGAGCTACTTGGCCAAGCGGGCCACTTGCACTAACTAGTTAAGTTACAAATAGGAGGCCCATGTATTCACAAATAACATGCCCCATGAGTAATGTACAACTTACATTAACATTAGTGCTTAGCCAAAGGGGTAAAATAGGCATTACTTTTCACACCCCCCCCCCCCCCCCCCCCTTAATGGCAATTTTATTTAAGCCAACACCTAACAATGTTCTAAACTTCTCAAACTTATCTTTACTAAGTCATACAATAAAGATATTAACAATCTGATTGTTGGTGTTGCAATATGTTAGCTCAATCTCACCACTATGCACTTTTTCTGGTATAAAGTGTTGGTCCACCTCTATATGTTTTGTCCATGCATGGTAGATCGGATTTCTTGCAGCCTGAATGCAACTTTGGTTATTACAATGTAACAATGTAGGTCCTACTTGAGCAATCTGCATATCATCAAGTAGGCATCATGACTGAATCGCTTCACAGGAGATCCTCGTGGTCGCCCTATACTCAGCTTCAGGAGATAATAAAGCAATAGTGCGTTGCTTTTTGTTGCACCAAGAAATGGCCCCTAAACCTAGGCTAAAGCAAGTCAAAGTCCTTCGATTCAAAGGAAGTTAAGGAATCGGGTGATATGTTGAACTTGTGGTGGTCACACATATACACTAAAGGGACATGAAGACTAAAGCAAGACATTGGGAAGTCATATGAAGTAGGTTCATATGAAAAGGATCGACATTTGAAGGAATTCTACATCATCATACAAATGGAAGTTCTACATCGAGTAATGAAGACATTGAGATTAGAGTTGTGTTACAACTCCCTAGATCTCCGATTGCCTTGAAGGTTGAAGCACACCCCATACCAGTATGTTGAACCGATGTCTATGAGGTGTCATGTGCTTTGAGGCTCCAGAATCAATGTATCATCCACCAAACTGGATTCTGATGAAAGGGTTGTTCTGAATAGATCAAGTCCACCAGAGTGCTCTCTTTCTGCAACTTTATCAACAAAATAATCTTCTTGATTCTTGCCTTTCTGTTGATCACTTTGCTTCTTTCAGCATTCAAAAATAAAATGCCCATACTTGCCACATTAGTTATAGTTGCCCTTCCTCTTGGGTGTAGATGAGGAATGGGTGCTTGTGCCCTCTCCAATCTGCAACTTGGACACCGGCTGCTCCAAGTTTTTCTTTAAGTTCTTCCCCTTGACTTTGCCTTTCTTTTAAAAGTTTTGCGTCAAATGCATGTTCTAGATTATTTTCCCTTTCAAAAAAAAATTACCTTCTCATTTCTTCCTATCTCCAAAGGTTGGTAGTCTTTCCCTAGCTGAAAGGGATCACATAATCTTGATAGTTGAATGATAAACTGTTCAAGACTATGGACACAATACTCTTGTCACTTATTGTCTCTCCCACTTAAGCTAACTGGTTGTGATCATTAATTGTTGCACTAGCCTCCATCTTGAGAGTATGTAACCTGTTCTGCAAGTAAATAAGCCTAGTTGGATCCACTGGCTCATAGATAGACCTAAGAATGCCCCAAGCTTTCACTACACCCCTTGCATTGCAAATGTGAGGAACAATGTCATCTTTGACAGAAAGATTAATCACCCTGTGTGACTTCTGTCTTCTGCTAATGTAGTCTTTCAAATCAGGTTCAGATGTAGCTACAGGCTCTCTACCTCATTAATTGTGTCCATCAAGATATTAGCCATCTTGAACTTCCACACCCTTTGTAGTTAGTGCCATCAAGTCTGTTAGGAATTAATGTTTATTTGGTACCCCTTAGTGTGAGTTTGGCCGTGCCTGCGTGCTATTATAGGGGCCATTACTATTTATAGTAAATTTGTGTTTTATTGCTTATGCATGTAGATGGGCGCACTACTACTAGATTAGGACTTGTTTTATTAGAAATACATCTTGGGTCTTTACCCAATATAGGTAGTAATTTTAGCAATTAGCTTCTATTCTTTTGCTATTTGCTTTAGGCTTTTGTCTTTTCACATAGATTAGAGAAACTATGCACCCCACCACAATTCATTCCAATGTATTGAGCTATTGCTCTCTTCATAATCTAAGCTCTTTATCTCTTATGTAGATCTTGATGTGTATGTGATTGCCAATAGGATTAGTCAACTCCATATCTAGAATTTGTAAGACAAATTCTGACATGGTATCAGAGCATGCTTTGTGACTGTGGAGCTATCAAGATCAGAGAGAGAGAGAGAGAGAGAGAGAGAGAGAGAGAGAGAGAGAGAGAGAGAGAGAGAGAGAGAGAGAGAGAGAGAGAGAGAGAGAGAGAGAGAGAGAGAGAGAGAGAGAGAGAGAGAGAGAGAGAGAGAGAGAGTTTGCTAACAGGGTTGTAACCAGAAGATTATTGGAGGAGCTATGCTGGAGTGCTGTTGGGAGTAGTCTACAAGTGTTGTTGGAATCAGATCATTGATTACAACAGATTTGTATCTGCTGAGTCCATCACTGCTTATCGACTGTTTACAAATCTGAATCAGAATTTAACAGGTTGGTTGCTGGTTTTCTAGTGCAGGATCTTTAGGCTGAGACTGATCGTTGACTGCTAATAGATCGTTGTAGACCTGATTCTACAATCGTAGCTCATGGGTGTTTGATGACTACTCGCTGCTTGACTGTTCTCTGGAAGTGCAGATTGTTCACTGTTTCTGACTTGATCGTTGCTACAAAGAAATGTTTCAGAACTATTCATTGTCTACTGGGACTGTTTTAGAACTATTCGCTGTCTACTGCTCTGTAGAACCTGTTTACTGTTGTCAGAACTGCAGAGCTACTCTTCGTCGTCAGTACGCTATCTATTGAAGTTTCTGATCCCTAGAAACAGACAAATTGTTGGAGAAAAATAGGTTGATTGCTTCTAGAACAAATCTACAAGGCGTAATTTTCTAAAAGGATATTGATTGCTAGAAAATTAGGTTGCTAGGAATTGTTACCAATCAGAACAATGGCAGGATTGAACGATGCTGTATTCCCGGAATCTAGCAAGCTAGATAGAACGAACCATAGTATATGGTGTTGAGCTTATAAACCTAGTCAAATGAATAGTACATGTGAATTCATTTCCATTTTGATTCATTAAATTAGCATAGAGTAGAGTTCACATAGACTTGAACTAGGATCAAAATTTGGGATCCATTGCTTGTTGTTTTTTTCCATTTCTACTTGCATGACAACTGCATGTCAAGACATGCCAATTGCATGTCAAGATTTCATATTGCATGTTTCATTCCTAGTTGTGTTAGGCTCAAGTAGTCCTTGGAATCAACATTACTAGGGTCCTGGGCTTATTGTTTTAAGCTATTCTTAGCATAATCATTCTACAACGGTGGTATCAGAGCCTTGGTTAAAGGAAACATGCAGTTAGAAATGGCAAACACAAGTCTATTCACCTTAAATCCAGTTGGCCTTATATTGGAGAATGGAAGACAATACTCCATTTGGAAGACAAAGGTTGTGTTGGTTCTCAAGAGGAATGCGGTGTGGGAGATTGTTAATGGAACCCCACCAGCAGATGGAAGCTACACAAAGAGATCGAGACAAGTGGAATGAGAAGAATGATCAAGCATGTAGTTGGATCAGCCTTTCCACTTCAGAAGACATCCTACTTATGAATCCTACTCATAGGATACTATCTAAACATGCCAATACAAGCAACCAACAAGGGAACGGATGGTGGACAAACCAACCTAACCAAACCTAGATTGAACAGATCTAGCCCCCAAGCTATGGATCAATCTCAATGAGGAATGAGGAATCACTCTAGCAGCATGTAGCTACCAATCACATTATCAAGCATACACTAGTGAGAGCCCAATAGGCATACTTATACCCTCCAAGGCCCATGCACCACTAGTAGTGCACTGTGACACCTCATTGGACACCTCTGCAGCCTATCTGGGCCACGTCATCCAGTTCCCCAATGACTCACTGATAGACCCATATAAATCCACCACCGTGAATTTAGGCCTACAATCATTAATTACGCCCTTATACACATAAGGGCCCCAATTCTTATAGTCACAATTAACTTGTGGGTTGTTTGTCTATTGATCCCTAGTGTGGACACGCTACCCGAGACTAGTCGTGGGCATGACACTACTAGAAATATCTGAGATGAATAGTGTCAAAGATATTTGGAACTATCTAAAAAATAAATTTGAAACTAAATCCACTTCCGAAGTTGTACATATGTCAAATAGATTGTATACAATGACATGGAGTGGTAAAAGTGATATAAAAAAATTTATATCAGAAATGAAAAATTTGAATCTCTAGCTCCTACAGGGCAAGAATATGCCATTAACAATGGCCATAAGTTATTTATTTTTCTTGGTGCCCTTCCTACCTCTTTTGACTCACCTAGAACAACCAGTAATGCAGTGATAGAAGAAGATCACCTCAAAAGAGAAAGAGCAACCCGGCACCAGCATGATAGTAAGCCACAAGAAGCTTACTTCACCAAGAAGAATCCGGGAGACAAGAAGAAGAAGAAGCAGATTGCTAAGGAGAGCAAAGAGAAGGGGCCGAAACCCACATAAGAATACTGTGGGAAAGATGGCCATACACCCACCAAATGTTGGTGCAATCCGAAGATACCTTGCATACATTGCAAGATCATCGGTCATGCAGCTATCTATTGAGAGCAAAATCCAAGGAAGAAGAAAGGAAAACCGAAGGCCCACCTTGTCGAAGACAACTGTATCTATGAAGTTGGAGAGGCATCCAAATCAGCCGAAGAACTTTCATGCACCTACATGACCAAGGAGCATGAAGAGTGCAATATGTTCAATTCAGATATCGAGATGGTACTTGATTTGGGTGCTACTTTGCATATTGTTTCTAGCAAAAACATTGTTTCAAATCTTTCTCCTATCTCTTATGAAAAGCAAGTTATACTAGTAGATGGTAGCATGCATAGAGTTGAAGGAATAGGAGATCTAAGACTAAGGACCTTCAAAGGAATGATAGTTCTTAATGGAGCTCTTTATGTTCCTTCTTTGATGAAAGACCTCATCTCTGTACCAAAAGTAATTGATGCAAGACTAAAAGTGTCGTTTGATGTGGATGTATGTCGTCATGTATTAGACGTAAAAACAAAGGCTATTGTAACTCATGCAAAAAGAAAGGAAAATCTTTATTACTTAGAGGTTTTATCGAACAAAGAGGAATTGCATGCGGTATCAGACTTAGATGTTTTATGGCATAGAAGATTATGTCATGTGTCTGTAAGATCCAAGAAGGTATCTCTAATCTCCAATGTGATGCTTGTTACAAAGGGAAGATGCTCAGATCTATCTCCCTTTAATAAAGAAGCTTTCCAAGCTAAGAAGCCTTTGGAAATGGTTCATACAGATATTTGTGGTCGTATGAATGTTCTTTCATTGGATGATGCTCAATACTTCATTACATTCATAGATGATTATACAAGGATGTGTATTGTATATTTCATAAAACAAAGATCTAAGGCATTTGAAATGTTCAAGGAATATCAAGCTTTTGCAGAAAGGACTACAAACAAAAACTCATCCTTTTAAGGTGTGATGGAGCAGGAGAGTACATTTCTAATGAGTTTCTAGACTATTGCAGACAAAAGGGCATTATACATAAGGTAACTACAGCCTATACTCCTCAACACAATGGAGTAACCGAAAGAAGAAATAGGACTTTGTTGGAGGCAGCAAAGTGCATGATTGTACATGCACATCTTCGCAAAAGATATTGGGCCGATGTAATTGGAGCAGCCAAAATTACCTCTTTAATCAAGTCTTGACAACTTCTTCATATCCAAAATCTCCATGTGAACTATGGTGGGGGAGGAAGCCAAATATTGCTCATGCAAAAGTTTTTGGATGCTTAGCACATAGGACAAAAGAACAAAGCTGGATCAACATTCCAAAGTAGGTATATTCATTGGGTATGTAGATAGCTCTTCTTACTATCGAGTCTATTTTCCTTCAAAAAAAATCACCTTGGAATGTAGAGAAGTTATTTTGAAGAAGACAGATTTCTAGATGACATAGATCGAACAGGATTTGATTTATATGAGCCAATTGTTTCTAGTTTTATAGCTATTAGTGTTGATCCAAATGTTTACACAAAGTACCTTGATTGAAAAATTGTAATCATTGGATTTTATATTGATGATACATTGATTGCTACTAAGTCCATAAAAGATATGGAGATAGTAAAAAAGCAAATATCCTCTATATTTGAAATTGTAGATATGGGAGAAGCCAAAGTTTACCTTGGTGTGCAAATCAAAAAGGAAAACTCTAATTATTTCCTACATCAATCTCTCTATATTTCAAAGCTTCTTGACAAGTTTAACATGCATGATTGTAAAGGAAAAATGGTTCCTATGCCTACGGGAACCATATTATCAAAGGATGATTGTCCTACAACCGAAGAGGAAACGGAGCAGATGGCCCTCATTCCCTATCAACATCTCATTGGTTCCCTTATATATTTAGCAACATGGACTAGGTCTAAAATAGCTTTTCCAATTTTCAGCCTTAGTCAAATCAATTCTAATCTAGGTTTGAAACAACGGAAGTTAGCACAACATGTTTTGAAATATCTCAAACATACTATAAACTATGGACTTCATTTTTCCCATGACAAAAGCATACAAGAAATCACCTATACCAATGCAAGCTAGATGTCCAGGAAGGATGATTCAAAGAGCATCTCTGGATGTGTTTGTCTAGTCGCAGGTGCTGCTATTTCATGGGTATGCAAAAAGCAATCAATTGTTGCTCAATCATCTTGTGAGTCGGAATATGTGGCAGTGACGAAGGCATGCAATGAAATCTTATGGATGCAATACATCTCGAATCAGCTTGGAGTTTTTCAAGAAAATCCTTACTTCTCATGGATAACACTGCGGCTATTTTACTAAGCAAAGATTCTGTATTTCATCCAAGAACTAAGCACATAGCTATGAGATATCATCACATTAGAGATTTGGTGGAAAAACAAATTATCGAAGTGGAGTATGTGTCAAGTGAAGACATGGTAGCCGACATCTTCACCAAACTCTTGGATAAGAGCTTATTTGAAAAGCATCGGGAGGCATTAGAAGTTATTCATTTAACAGGTTTAAGGGGGAGTTGTTGAGCTTATAAACCTAGTCAAATGAATAGTACATGCCACATGAACAATTATTCGGTCCAAGTTTTTAAGGCCCAAATACTTAGGCAATTTTTTTTTATGTCCCAAACTCGTGGTGATGTGGCATGCATGTGACATCTAGTGGCATGCAAATGCACGCATAGGAATTAGACACTTGGCATTTGCATGCCAAACCATTGTACATTCACAAATTCTATTTAATAGAGGCAAGCACCCTTCACGAGTATGGTGAGAGAGGGATTTGGAACTTTCTTCCATCTTCATTGTGCTTTGTATTTTCTTGCTCCATTCTTCATTTTTCTTGTAAAGGAACTCACTGCAGGGACAGATGTGATTTTTGGCGGATCTCCATCATTACTCATCCAATTCTAGTGGAATCAAGTGCAAATTGCTTGTAGGAGGAGGGCGCTACCAGCCATACTACTACTACTATCATTGGTTGCATATTTGGAGCTAGAACAGCCCACTAATAATTGCTGATTGGGCGCTGCCTCAGGTTTGTAGATTCTATTTTTTTCTCCTTGAATACTTTCAAAAATTGATGAAATCAAAAGCATTTGTTTTTTATTAGAAGGGTGCCATCACTAATAGTGATTAGAAGTCAATTAGAGGATGATTAGGATCTGATTTTCCAGATCTGTTCCTGCTGATTGGAGTGGCCAGCAGGTAGAATTCATTTCCATTTTGATTCATTAAATTAGCATAGAGTAGAGTTCACATAGACTTGAACAAGGATCAAACTTTGGGATCCATTACTTGCTGTTTTTTTTCCATTTCTACTTGCATGACAACTGCATGTCAAGACATGACAATTGCATGTCAAGATTTCATATTGCATGTTTCATTCCTAGTTGTGTTAGGCTCAAGTGGTCCTTGAAATCAACATTACTAGGGTCCTGGGCTTATTGTTTTAAGCTATTCTTAGCATAATCGTTCTACAACATATGGAAGTTCAAGATGCAAAATATTCTCCAAGATTGAGAATATTGGGAGATCGTCACAGGTGTCGAGATATCTCCTAACACTGACAGGGAGTTGTGGGAGTATCAAAGATGTAGGAGAAAATCTCATCATATCATAAACTTGTCAGTTAGAGATATGATCATTCCTCACATCAAAGAAACTGCTGGACCCAAGGAGGCTTGGGATATACTGAAGAGCTTGTATGAGACGGTAAATCAGTTACGAATCTTGTTCTTGACTAATAAGCTACACACATTGAAGATGGGTACGGGTGAATCAATAACGGACTATTTTACTTGGGTGAAAGATCTAAAAGGGCAACTTATTGCGGTTGGAGAAAGTGTTCAAGATTCAGTCTTAGTATCCATTATTGTACTTAGTCTACCTTTGGCTTATCAGAACTTTGTAATGATGCTATCGTTACGGGAGACGAGGCCTTTTTTCGATGAGCTGAATGCCATATTACTACAGGAAAAAATGAGACGACAAAATATTGTCAACAGGGACGATTTCAAGGAACAGACATTCCTAGCAAAGAAGCAAGAGCAAAGTTCCAAGAAGGGTGGCAAAGGGAAGAAGAAGAAGAAGAAGTAGCATGATATGGAGGAGAATCAATCAAGTCAATCAGAAGATGGAAAGAAAGTAGTTCGAAAGAGAAACTGCTTAATTTGCGGCAAATGAGGGCATTATGCAATGGAGTGCTAGCACAACAAGTTCAAGAAAAGTAGGATGGGAATTTTGCTGAAGAAGAAGAAACATCTAATGCAAAATTGAGTGCTTTGGATCTTGAAGACTATGAGTTGTTTTTGGCATTGACATCTTCTGGTAGTGGCTTCTCGAAGGAAGAAGACTATTAGTTTATTGATTCAGGAGCTTCGAAACATATGACACCTAGGCGGGAGTGTCTGAATTTGTCTGCAAGGGTGCACCTATTCTTGGTGGAAGTGCGCTACACTATGCATGAAATGCAGGACCTAGATACGCGACTATCAATAACAAATGTAACGCAAGAATCACAACTGGAAGGACAAAAATGTATTGTATTTTGATTTGTTTCATAGTAAATCGCCAATGTCTCGCTCGTTGGCGGCCTAACGCTCCTCTTACAATAGCGTTCTGCTTCTTGCAGATACAGTTACATTCTAGCATTAGCACTAGCTTTTTGCATATCAGCCCCAACTTGTGGGTGCCTTTCAGATATTGCAGTATCTGTTTTGCCATCAGCCAATGTTGCATGCCAGGACTGGAGGAGAATTGACTGAGTGAGTAGACAAAGAATGCTAAGTCGGGTCTTGTACAAACTGTGAGGTACATCAGACTACCGATCAAATCGTATATTCTCCATCTTCTGTCTCTCCTCATCTGTGTTTGGGAAATCCTGCTTCGACAATCTAGCTTCGGCTATCATTGGTGTTGCCTTTTCTTTGTAGTCAATTATTTTGTACTGCTTTAACACCTTTTCGGCGTATTCTGACTGATTCAGATGCATGACTCCTCTTGTTCGGTCTCTTTTGATTTGCAGCCCCAAACATTTCGTCAGACAAAATTGGGTTCAACCGAACTTAAGACAAACTTAAGATGGCCTAAATAACTAAATACCCATGGTTACACAAATCTCGACCTTTTGGGTCAAAGTAACCTATGGATTAACTTTAGCATAGTCATTTACTTCTAACACCCTCCTTAAATGACAATGCAAAAACTGAAATCTTCACTATGTAACAAAACCAACACGCGGTATCAAATTTAAAGCTTTGCATAAAGCTTGAAATCTGACTCTAGGCAATGCCTTAGTGAAGAGGTCCGCAATGTTATCCTCCGTAGGACAATATTCAAGTAAAATGTCGCCATCATGAAGTCTCTCCCGAACAAAGTGATAATGGATCTCGATGTGCTTCCTCCTCGCATGAAAAACAGGATTCCGTGCAATGGCAAAAGCACTTTGACTACTCTCAAGATAAGAGTGGCTGAGGGCTCGCCAAACTTCATGTCAACAAGAAGTCTTCTCAGCCATAAACACTCTGTTGTGGCTGAAAATATTGCTCTATATTCAGCCTCAATAGAAGAAGTAGCAACAGTGGGCTGCTTTTTACTTGACCACGAAATTGCAGAATTTCCATAGAAAAAGCAATGTCCACTTGTAGAGTGTCTAGTGTCTTGATCTCCACCCCAATCCGAGTCACTAAAACCAACCAAACATGCATCATCACAAGTAGGAAAAACCAGTCCATGACTTCTTGTTCCTTGAAGATATCGAAAGATCCTCTTCAACGCATTCCAATGTGATGTCATCGGGGCATGCATGAATTGACTCATGAGTGAGACACTATAAAAATTGTCCGGTCTTGAATTACATAGGTAAATGAGACAGCCAATAGCTTGACAATATAAAGTAGTTTCAAATGATTCACCATCACCTTGATTACTTAATTTCAGACCTGTCTCCATAGGTGTAGCAACCGGCTTGCAATTTTCCATCTTGAACCGCATCAAAATCTGCCCAATGTAGCGTTTTTGAGAGATGAAAATTCCAGCCTCTTCTTGTACAAATTCAATACCAAGATAAAGGTGCAATAGGCCCAAATCTGAGGTTTCAAAAACCATACCAAGATCAAGTATTACGGCATCAATCTGCTGCTCATTACTTCCTGTAATAATAATATCATCAACATAAAGCAAAATAATGATGATATGATCTGAAATATGCTTGACATAAAGAGTAGATTTGCTAGGACTATTAGTAAACCCTCGATCACAAAAGTAGGCATGTATCTTTTGATACCACATCCTCGGAGCTTGCTTCAGTCCATAAAGTGCCTTCTTGAGAAGACAAACTTTATCTTCTTCGCCTTCAACCAAAAAACCAGCAGGTTGTTGAAGATACACTTCCTCATTGAGATCACCATTGAGGAATGTTGTCTTTATGTCAAGTTGCCGCAAATGCCAACCAAATTGGGCAGCCAAAGAGGTTACTACCCTCACGGTAGTCATCCGAGCAGTAGGAGAAAAAGTCTCCTCATAATCAATCCCCTTTTGCTGAGCATAGCCTTTGGCAACGAGCCTTGACTTGTACCTTTCAATGGTACCATCTGCCTTATACTTGATTTTGTGTACCCATTTAGAACCAATTGCCTTCTTCCCATGAGGAAGATCAACAAGAACCCAAATTTGGTTCTTTAGAAGTGAGTCATACTCATCTTGCATCGCATCCTCCCAACATTTTACTCCCTTGGCCTGCTCATAGAAAACAGGTTCTTCTGCAACATCTCCATGAGATGTAAGAGCAAAATCTGAAAAATCAGCATAGTCCACTGATTTTGTAGAGACACGTGTCTTTCCATCATATAATGAACTTACTTTGCTGTCCCGCAAAGTCGACAACAGCCACCGTGGGACTGTTTTGGGCTATCCAACAGCCATGTCTCTTCTTACAATTTGCTGTCCAAGATCCTCCAACACTGCACTTGGCTGTCCAAGATCTTCCAAAACTGGTCCTTGCTGTCCAACAGTTCCTGCAAGCTGATTATGAGCAACAATGGGCGGTTCTTGATGAACATTAGGCTCTAAACTTGATGAGGTTGGGTGTTGGGCAGGTCGAAACTGGTTGATTGCTGCCCCTTATCTCTAGCAATAGAAGATGGTACCAAATCTGGAAAAACTTCAACATTCGCACTATGTGGGTTGTCCCCCTTCAAGATATGAGTTGGGGCCACATCCAATGAATTCTTTTCATCAAAATGCACATCACGACTAACAATAATCTTGTTAGTGCTCAAATTGAACAGCCTATAGCCTTTGCTTTCACTACTATAGCCAACAAAAATGCATTTAACTCCTTTATCCTCAAGCTTTGTACGAAGTTTATTTGGAACAAAAGCATAAGCCGTACAACCAAAAATGCGAAACTGAGAGATTGTAGGCTTCTTTCCATACCAAACTTCATAAGGAGTTAATGTTTTCAATGCTTTAGTAGGACAACGATTGCTTATGTATGCTGCCGTTATAACCGCTTCAGCCCAAAACTTGTGAGACAGCCCCTTTGCTTTGAGCATGCAACGGGCCATCTCCATAAGTGTTGTCATTTGATGTAGAATTTCCTTTTCTCGAAGAAATGCACCGAACGTATTCTTAATTTATTCCCCTCCTCGATTGGTGTGTAGGGTCTTCAAAGAATGCCCAAACTGATTTTCCACCATTGTTAGAAAATCTTTGAAATGTTGAAAAACTTTCGATTTAGCCTTCATAGGATAGATCCATGTAAATCGGGAAAAGTCATCAATAAAAGTCACAAAATAGATGCACTTTCCAATGGATTCGGTCCTCATTGGACCACAAACATCACTATGAACCAAATCAAATTTATCAAGAACCCTTATATTTCCATCAATTGGAAAATGTTTCCTTTGAAACTTTGCAGGTATGCACCCCTCGCATAGATGCGCTTCCGGCTGTTCAATAGTAGAAATGTCTTCTACCATATTAAATGTCTTCAGCTTCTTCAAACTTGCAAAGTTGAGATGCCCAAACCTTGCGTGCCACAATTCAGCCAACTCCAATGATTGTGATGTAGAAGCAACAAGACATGTAGAGGGAATTCGTCGCTCATAGGTATCCATAATGAATAAGCCAGCATGCATTGTTCCCGAAACAATAATCAAGCATGATCTTTTAGGATCCTTGACAAGACACTTATCTTCTTTGAACTCAACAACTAGTCCTTGCTTCAACATAGTTGAAACCGAAAGAAGATTCTTCTTGATTCCCGGAACATAAAGCACATTCTTAATGTACTTTTCTTCACCATTAGGTAGAATGATGGCTACAATTCCAATTCCATGAATAGAATAAGATGCATCATCCGCACATTGTACCTTACTTCCATTTTGCACTTTCACTAATTTAGTGAATGCTTCTATACGAGAAGTCATATGACGAGTAGCACCACTATCAATTACCCATTCAATGGGCTGCAAATCAGCAACTTGCAAAACAGAATCTGAATTCCTCATAGATGTAGTAGTACTAATATAAGCAATATTAGACACAGAAGCATAGTCTTGGTTGAAGAGATCACCACTAGCTTCAAGCTCTTGCTCCAAAGTAACAAGTGAAGCACTAGTATCAATTCCTTTACTCTCCTCTTTTGCAAGTGTTACGAGCTCGTAACCAGTGCCGAACCCTAGGGAACACAGATAAGTTAGATACCACAGTCAGGGTCGTGTCCAGCGTACATGACCAACAGGGCAAGACAGTGTGAGTAGTGTGCCCCAGCACGGTCCATAGCCATGGCAGGCCTAACACAGCCTAGGGACCCTTTCAGCAGGATAGGGCCCCCAGTTGGGTCCCGACATGCAGTCGGCCACGTCAGTGCCACGTGGCTGACACTTGGCAGTAGCATGCTACCAGTCCTCACACTGGGCTAGGAGGGGCTTACTCTATATCAGGGAGTAGGCAAGGTTGGGTGGATCAGTTAGTGTTTGCCCTACTGTGGTGTTAGGAACTATTACAGCAAGCTTCTTCTTACAATCCTTGATGAAGTGCCCATACCTTTTGCAATAATGGCACTTCCCTTTCTTCTTTTGAGTGTTGACATTTTGACCTCCAACGGGCTGCTGTCCCCTAAGAGAAATACTCAAAGATGAAACAAATGGAAGATAAGATGAAGGTAATGAGTTGAGAGTAATGGAAACAAATTATCTCATCAATATTGAGAAGCTCCTCACGAAGATCAAGTGATTGGTCACTTGATCCCCTTCTTGCATCTTCAACAAAGAAAGCTGATTTATAAGATACACCACTCTTGCTGGATTTTTGACTCTATACATACTATAAAGTGTATCCCACGCACTTTTAGATGTCTTACAAGACCTAATATGAGGTAAGATAGATCTTTTCACAACAAGAGCAACCATGGACATAAAGAGGTGCATCAACCATATGAAGAGCTCAGGGTAAGTAAAGGGACCAAGGATATCTAGTATCAGCATCAAGATACCAGTACCAAGGAATAAACCATGCATGTCGAACTTGTGGAAAAACTGTGATCATGGAGATGTGAAGCAATCAAGAAGTCCCATGGAGAGCTGATAGACTAGAATCGTAAACCTCATCGAGAAGAGCCTCAGGAGGACATGTGTAATGGATTAGCACAACCACCGAAAGTATCACTAATTGATTCTTTGATAAGATTACTCATGCAGTAAATGTACTATGATGATGGCACTTCTTGCATGTTCATTTCTTAATGTTCTTCAACTTGACTACAGACTCCAATCAGCTCATTACAACAAGAAATCCTATTAGTTAATCGTTCACTATAAAAGTACAATGTAATACTTGCAATTCATATCTGGTGCAATTGTTAGCCATCATAGATGTTGTGTATTGATGTGTGTATTGATGCGGCCCATGTCAAGCAAGAGTTTTTACATGACTCTACAAAATAATCGTTGATAAGTGGCAATCCATGAAAATTGAGAGAAGGTTTTCACATAAGTATCAGCATGTTCTAAGCAATCTGAGATGCTAGTGATTTGTGTTCACTGTTTTGTATGTTGATGACCTAATGGAAACCCAAACTAGTGATTCATTGATATATGAGATTAAGTAAGATACTCATAAAGAGTGAACTAGAGCCCTAATCTTCATGGTAGAGCCGGCAACAGACCTCATCTTGGAGTCTTGTACACGCTTTTTGCAACTGTGTATTCGCTTTTGTCAATTGGATATGTAGTTCCTTTAGCTACACAAATAAGGCAATAATTTTATATAAGGATGAAGATGAACTTACAATTTGACTATCCTTCATTACATTCTTGTAATATAAGTCCACAATGTCATTCATGAAATAAAAGCTCGATTGTATTCCTACTATGATATATTCAATTTTTCCTCATCAATAGTATTCACATACTAAGCTGCCTACTACTTTCGCCATATAACAAATGAACATGAACATACAAAGACTGTACATACTTCATCAAAATTACGGCAAAGTGCAGCATTTTGCTGCCTTAGCTTGTCGTTTTCCTCATCATCTTCACAGGAGCTGCCTTCTTCATCCCCTTCAGATCTATAATCTTCCTCGTTCTGAGCATCAGCTGTTCGTCTTTGTAGCCTACGACTCACCATTTTCGCGATCCGACACTCTGAATTACATCATTGAGAAAGCTTATTGGCCAAAGTGATTAAGGTAAAATGCGGCATATCTCAAATCTTTGACTAATGACACGTAATTTCGCACAATTGCATCAGCATGGCCGTATTTGTGTGTTATTGCTGCCTACAAGGAGCAAAGCCATACAGATTGCAGAAAGATACATACATAAATCGGCTCAATTAACTCATCTGATGATGAAAAACAAATGTGCGTGTGCAGGTGAGAGCAAATTGGCATCATAGATCTGTCTGTTATGGCTTGATTTTCCAATGCTCTCGATAAAGATTTGCATCATCTCCTTCATTCAGCTTATAATGCCCTCATCCATTGGCCTCGTCATAGCATACGTGAGAAAGAAG
Source organism: Diphasiastrum complanatum (assembly GCA_029204225.1). Lineage (NCBI taxonomy): Eukaryota > Viridiplantae > Streptophyta > Lycopodiopsida > Lycopodiales > Lycopodiaceae > Diphasiastrum > Diphasiastrum complanatum. The sequence goes on along the minus strand of CM055108.1, from coordinate 29,800,231 downwards.
ACATGCAACCGTTAGTGTTCGTTTGTTTTTTCTTTTCTTGTTTTAACGAACGTCCCTCTAACGATGCAACCTTTTTAGGCCTAGCCTCCAACCACTAGGGAGCACGGGTGTGTTTTCAAGGGCTCGTGTACATACTTTCACGGTGAAATGTGTGAATTCATAGAAGGGACTTTCATTATCAAGGATTTTATTAAATTTGAAGGGCGCTCTAAGGATTTTTTAAATTATCAGACTTTTCACGGAAAAGGCTGAAATAAAAATTCATTTCTATGAAGAAAAAATCGGCTATGAAGGGCTTGGAAGACTTCAAAACGCAAGCCTGCTAGGGAGCATCCCCTCTTATCATAGAGATTCTTTTTGACACTTGAGAACCATTTGGACCTGCCCAATCTTTCTCCGCCATGTGTGCCCTCCACATGGCGTTGTTCCACGAGATTGGGCCTCCTATTAAATAAAAACAGTAACCTCAAGGTGATTATCTAGTGTCTGGATCTCCTCCCCAATCTAAATCAATATATTCGTAGAGTGTTGAACCTGCATGAGTTGTTCCATCGTAGCAAAATGCATAGGCTTTTGTACATTGAATATACTTCATGACTCTTTTCAAAGCCTGCCAATGCTGCAATCTTGGATTAGTCAATAAATTGGCTAACTGTGCTGACTGTAAAAGCCAGGTCTGGCCAGGTACATACCATGGCATACATCAATGACCCAATCAAAGATTGATAAGGGTACTGTGTAGCATTTAGCTCCTCAGATGTGTCCTTAGGACACATATCTTTTGTGAGCTTGAAGCCAGGATCTATTGGTGAGTCAATGGGTTTGCGGTCACCCATATCATATTTTCTCAACATGTTTTGCATATAAGTGTGTTGGCTGAGATAGATTTTTTTATTTACTCTATCTTTGAAAATTTGAATGCCTAAAAGATAATGTACCTCACCTAAATTAGTCATCTCAAATTATTTAGAAAGAATTGACTTAATCTTTAGCAACAACAGTTTATCATTGCTAAATAATAATGCATCATCTACATAGAGTGCAATAATAACTAATTTATAATTAAAGTGTTGTACATAAACATTACAATCAGCATTGTTTGGTTTAAAACCATTATGCATTAGAAATGAGTTGATTATGTCGAACCAGACTCGAGGAGCTTGTTTTAGCTCACATATGGCTGAGAAATGTATAATTCTTCTTGGATATCTCCATGAAGAAATGCAGTCTTGACATCCATTTGATGGATTTGAAGATTATTAATAAAATCATAAGCAAACATAGATATGCATGATTGCAGTTTAGCTACAGCACTAAATGTCTCGTTATAATTAATACCTTGAACTTCCTTGTAGCCTTTGGCTACAAATTTTGCCTTCCACTTGGCAATACTACCATTTGGGTTGAAGCAGCAATAAGCACTTGGTTTTATGCAAGCGAACGCGGAACTACGCTTCTCCAAGTGACAATCGAAAATGCCAATGCAGAAGCGAAGCAATATCATTGAATATGGGTTGCAGTGGGTCTTGCAACACATTAGGGGATGTTGGCTAATTCTGACGAATCTCCAAGATACTAGGCCAGAGCTATCCAAGAGCACATCTCACTTTAGACCGAAAAAGTCTCTGAAGAAGAAGGGATAAATGAAGAATGAGAGCCGAGGAATGCTAGTTAAGAATGACCAGTAGAAACTGTGTGAGCCTCACGGTGAATCCCGAAAGATGGAATGACCATGTAGGAACTCGTATTTCTAGGCGTTTGTAATAAAAATATACAAATGTGGATCTTCCCTAGTTACTCATTCTGAGGATAGACCTTGTTTAAGAGGGGAATAATGTTATGTCCATGTCCAGCATGTGGGATTCGGAATAATTCCTAACATGGATAGCTGGTCACTCCAGTGTATAAGGTTATTAGTTATGCCTTGTCATTTTGGGCTTGGCCAGTAATGTAATTAATAATCATATGAGAAACCAGACCTATAATTGAACATAGGAGCACTTGCATGGTGTTTGACTGCTATAATGCAAGAATAGGAGGTCAATTGCTTATTTAGGTTGCATGGGGATCCTAAGAAGAATATTCTCTCGTCATGGGAGAGAATATATACTAGTGGAAACTCGCCCATCTACCTATTGGATTTTTTGATCCTTGAAGCCAGGAGCCCCTCCTCTCTTGCATTCATTCACCATGGCATGGGGGTGAAGTGGTTAGGGTATTGACTAGCCATTTCTTGATGGTTGAGTGATTTTGCTCCACAGGTGTCCTGTTTGGTTGCATGCAATAAGATCTAGTCGGATCTTCACATGGATGGCGATCCTTGCAACTCTCTCTCTCTCTCTCTCTCTCTCTCTCTCTCTCTCTCTCTCTCTCTCTCTCTCTCTCTCTCTCTCTCTCTCTCTCTCTCTCTCTCTCTCTCTCTCTCTCTCTCTCTCTCTCTCTCTCTCTCTCTCTCTCTCTCTCTCTCTCTCTCTCTCTCTCTCTCTCTCTCTCTCTGTGCCTCAGTAGCGACCCCTCCTTAGCCCTCGTCTACCCCTCACCCTTCCCTCTTCAACTATTCCTCTATTCATTTTCGACGCTACCCCTTGCTCTCCCTTGAATATTTCAATACACATTGGACCTTGTCTGATCCCCCTGCACTTTGGCTTAAGAGTTTTGTGATTGTTCATTCCATCCATGTGGGCAAGCTCAGATATCTTGCTTACTGAATTGTCTCTAGATCTCTTCCTCTCTATGCCAAGTGGCCCTTCCTGTCAGATCGCCTCTGCCCAGTTTGCCAATTGGAAGTTGAATCTACTGAGCATCTATTCTTTTACTGCCATAGGCACCTTTGGGCTGACTTTGCACACCTCTTCAGTCATTGGGGGACCCCTCCACCTCTATCTGCTCTATTTTGTTGGGTTATGGAGCGTGTTGGTCTCACCTTTTGGCATGTCTCAGGCTATCAGTACTCTAGAAGATCTGGACTTCTCGGAATCAACAGATCTTGCAAAGCACTACGACTCCTCTTTTGACCGTTATGCGCTTTCAGTTTGCTTTGCATCTACTAGCTACATAATTTTGATTTCACTCCGGCAATTGGACTGCCTCCATGTTGTGTAGTGTGCTTATAGTCCTTTGTTGTTCAGTTATGTGCAACTCTTCCCTTCTTAGGAAACTAATTGGTTCAGCCTTGAGTTGTTGAGGTCTTTGTACTTGTACATTTGTGAAAATATACTTGTGCCTTAAGGTTTTGCAAATAAAACTTCCTAGGTGGCATGCTGAGAAAGAAAACAAAACTTAGTTTCATTGTCCTCGACAGAAGTTGAGTACATTGGTGCAATACAGGCGACCAAGGAAGCTATTTAGATTATTGTTGCAGGATATTACCAACCAGCAACTTAATGCTACAACTATTTATTGCGACAATTTAAGTTGCATCTCTCTTTCATTAGATCCTAGGTTCCATTCTAGGACTAAGCATATTGAAATTCAATTTATTTTGTTAGAGAGAAAGCACTTGTAAAACAAGTAGAGTTAGTATACATTGATACTAACAATATGGTTGCAGAAGCTCTTTTAATTCTGTAGAAAAACAAAGAATTATACACAGGCGAAAAAGTCAAAAATCTACGACACTGCATATTTACTCACAATTTTATGACAGTTCCGTGACAGTTCAATTGCCTATAGATTTACACGAAGTTTCGGCTTAGGCAAAAAATGTGAAAAGTGCGAAGGATCATATCTCGTCACTTTGAGCCTTCATGCAAAACCCAAAAAATGCAAACTTCCTGACACCTGATGAAATACATTGTATTTCTTGTAGATATTAAACGTGATAACGATAGTCTGCTCACAATCAACTTCTATGACACTTTAAGAAGTCACAAACTATGTATTCATGGAAGATCCACTTGAAGGTCTTTCATGGATAGATGTTCAACATACATTTCAATCTCAAATTTTTGAAAATGGAATTTCTAGCACCTTTGACAATGTTACAAATATTTTCTAACAACACAAGGCTACCTTGTGAGCATAGATATAAGCACGGGCAATATGAGCATAGATACAAAAGTGTGGAAGATATATGCTTAAAAAGGCTGATTCAAACTCATCTTTGCAATAAATAGTAAGACTCAAAGCCCTAATGCTCAAAATTGGAAAGGTTGACATGGGTCTGCAACCGTAACTAAAAACTTGTCCTCATTTCCAAATAAGAGTCAAAGATTTGAGGCTCAAGAAAGACCTTGGTTGTAACACATGATGCCAAGCGTTCATTTTCTTTTTTTGTATTTTGAAGTCACCTTCGAAACGGGCCTTGGCATTTTGCGAGTAAATTTTTTGCAAGTTTTGCGAGTTTCTTTCTTGCCATGACTCAACAAAAAGATAGCACATGGTGTGCTACCTTTTTTATGTTATTACTTCAATGTTTATTATTAAGAATGTGATTTGGTACATAGTTTTTTGGCAACCTTCAAAGATAGCACACGGGGGTGCTAAAGGAAACAAGAAATTTTTCTTCCGGTGTGCTATAGGATTCCGCCACAAAAAAATTCTCTTGTTTTCTTTAGCACCCTTGCGTGCTATCTTTGAAGGTTGCCAAGAAAAAAATCTAGCTGATTTACTTAGTACACCAGCGTGCTATGTTTGGAAGCTGAAAAAAGTATTTTGAAATAATGTTTTTACTCAAAATTTGGTTATCAGATGTGTCAAAATACCCTTTTTATTTTATAAAACTTATAATGTATCCACAAACATATGATGGAATACCTTAAAAGTAGATATTGTTCATGACAATGATGGTTTGATACATGAATTGTCACATAGAGCACAATTTGGTACTCCCATTATCTCATAGACTATATAATCTGTTTTGCATGAGAAAGTTGAATGGGTGTGAATAATTCACATGATACAATGGCTCAAGCTATAGTGTCCAAGCCTTTTGTGATATTGGAAAGTGAAAAGCCAATTTTAATACATAGTAAAAAATAAAAGTAAAAAAAAAAATGGACACAATACCATAGAAGAAAGATGTGCTAGAGATTGTCATGACACCTATCAAGAGACATTGAGAGAATTACTAGTAGTAAAGAGTGGAGACAAACAATGCTACTTCCAAAGTTGTCTCACATTGAAATACATTGAAATTTTTGCATCTAGTGAGCATCTTCTTGTGATTACAGATAAAATGAATTTAATATTACATTCGGCATGTCATGTGCTACATAATCGATGAACCATAGGTAGCATGATCCTTGCAAAACTCCCAAAAAAATTACTCGCATATTGTCAAAACCCCTTGGAAACAAAACTTTCAATGTGCTTCCAACCATTCACAATTTTCACTGAAACTCTCATGAAGATAGCCTAATAAATGGTTGCCTCATCATTCTGATAGATTGTGCACGTGTTATTTGGCAACCAATCATTGGCTCTCCACAAATATTATGTTGGTTGAAAAAAATAATAGTGCCGGTAAAAAGGAAACCTTTCACTTGGACATCACATAGAGAAGGCCTTGTAGCCCTCGTGCTTCTTGGTGATGCTTGAGGGCATTTCACCGTCGTGGAATGCAAATGTGCTATTGGACAATGAGTCATTGGTAGTCCACATAAACATTCTTGCTAGTCTAAACAATACTAATAATAACATCCTTTTTATCTAGTCAAGGTGAAGCCCTCATTTAGCCACCCTCAAAGGGTGGAAGCCCACCCCAAGAAAAGGCCATAGTCATCAATAAATAAGGGCATTCTTGGAATTTGAGTTACACGCACCTTGTGTATTAAAATGCTTTTATGCGTTCTAACTTTATTTTGATATGTATATTTGAAGATTACCTTTGAAAATTAAAAAATGTAAGGAGATTTTAACTTTTCTAAAAAGTTCCTATGTATTTGAATACTAAAACTCTAATTTAGTTGACATGGTACAAAGTTTAACGTTTAGAAGTTGATTTTCAAACAGAGGGTAAATTTTCACTTTTGTCTTTCACCTAACAATTTGCAACAAAATCCCTTTTTATTCGAAAAGCAAATAGGCCTTTGACATGCTTTGCAACCTAAGAAGGGCCTACCTTATCTAGTGAATATGAGTGCTACATAAATGTCCCAATAAATAATGTCCATCACATCAATAGAGTTGTTTTCATGCAGCATGGAAAGCATAGACTTGAGCCTACCCTACCTAGTACATATAAGTGCTACATAAATGTCCCAAAATATAATGTCCATCACAACCCACCCAACTGATGCCTAGTAACATCAAAGCTCCAAAAATCTAAGGAAATTTTTTGGACTCAATGTACATGTGGTATATATAAATCTATGGTTGACTAAAACAATGGCTTTATACTATTATAATTAAAACACACACACACACACACACACACACACACACACGTTATAATATAATAGCTTTAGTTCTAATCCAATGAATGGTAAGGACCGGAGATAAATGTGTCAATATATGATAGCAAGACATCTCCAATGAATGGTAAGGACTTGAGACAATTGGGCAGCAAATGTGTCAATATATGATAGCAAGAGATCTCCAATTATGAATGGTAAGGATTTGAGACAATTGGGCTGTAATTGTGTCAATATATGACAGCAAGAGATCTCCAATGAATGGTAAGGATTTGAGACAATTGGGAGATGAATGTGTCAATATATAACTGCTTTAGATCTCTTGATCATAAGACACGTGGGAGAGAAATGTGTCAAATATATGACAGCAAGAGATCTCCAATATAGGATATAAGGATTTCAGACAATTGGGAGAGAAATAATAGCTTCAGACTTCAATCCTCCTCCAATATAAGTGGTAAGGACCAAAAAAAAAGAAAAAGGTAGTTATCATGAGCACCTTGTGTACCCACGAGGAACTCCATCCCCATCACAGGAGAGTTGTCAGATGCTCACCCACTACATACTCCACCACCACCACCGATTGTATCTCGTGCGCTGTTATGCCACCACCGCCCACCTCTCTAGTCTCTCTCTCATCTAAATACATGTAAATTGTACCGGCAAATGCTACCATTATCGTCTCATACTAAGTGTAATCAATCACTGCTTCCAGGTACTCTTGCATCTCCACCATATTATGTCCTATCTATTGTACAGTTGTGGATTTTGATCAGCTGTAGCAGTCGACATCTGGAAGAGTTCAGAGATTCTGCAAGTGTTTCAACCTCTAACGCCATCCATCTTCGTCTGCAACAGCTGAATTAACCCACCACTAGCCTTCTTTTTTGTTATCCTGCAGGTTGTTGGCAGTCCTAGTCTTCGGATATAGGATATAGGCAGACACTTTTTTGTGAAAAAGGCGTGAGCGTGCATTGAGGAGAATAATTAAGACTATTTCTTGTGTACAGGGAGAGATATACAACGCAATTTGCTGTAGGATGACTGCTCGGTCAAGCATTAGTGAGCATTGAGTCATAGGGGGTAGGAAAGATGTGGAGAAGCAGCCCGGGCATTGGCTCTAACCACAGCTAGTGTAGTCTTAGTAATATTAAATCATATACATATAATATACAAGGAATACCGCCCACTCACAACGAAAATATACCAACTCTTCATTATCTGCATGTCAAATGATGTCTTTTATTTGGCCAAATGAGACATATTGAGGGTGAGATTGTACTCTGTTGGATGTACATATATGACAAGCAGGAGCAGGCCACTCATCAGTCTTTAAATACTTCTCACGTTAGTATAGCTCTGACAGAACCAAACTCTGTCCCGTAAAGGTAAGTCTGTACTTTAATTAGATTGAGTGAGCAGATCAAAACCATGCCTCTATGGCTTGCAGCGACGATTGCAGAAGATGCTGCTACAGAAGAAGTGCCATCTATGGTAGTTGTGATTATAGCATTCTGTGCTATTCTCATGATCCTGGGTCTATGTGCAAGAGATAGCAGCATATCAATCGAAACAAACAAGGTCACAAATCGAGAATCTGACGGGGATGAATCACCTTCTTCTGGCTCTGCCAACTGCAAGTCACAAAAAACGGCAGCTTCAAGGCTTCAAAGCAGTGGCAGTAAGCTGCTCTCATTGATAAAGAGCAGGTCTACTCACAACGACAGGAAGCTTTCCAATAGTTGCGATCAGCTACGAGAGTTGGAAGAAGCCTACAGTAATCAAGGCCAGGAAGAGGCGTGCTGGTCAGGTCCGTTGTGGCGAAGAACAATTCTAATGGGTGAGAAGTGCGAACCACCTGAGTTTTCAGGGTTGATCCTTTACGACAATAACGGAAACAGGATACCTGAGTTTCCTGCAAAGTTATCAAAGGCTGCATCTAACCCGGAAATGATGCAGGTGACGGTTGTGAATAGCTTTCCGTCATCATCCTGATTCTTGTGCTACACGTTGACTTAAAAAGTCGAATTACTGTCAGCTGTACTGCTTTTCGAATATAAACTGCTTCCTTCTTTCGAATTGAAGCTGCATGTAGAGAATTTCTGTATTTGCAGTCTTTTTTCTTCAACTTCTAGGCAAATCTAGCCTCTGCTATAAAAGTTGCTTCCTTTGCGTTGTACTTACCTGTGACGTTTTCTTATCAAACCCATAGCACGCCTTTTCTGCAGCAAGCGCCATGCTGAGAGCTCCAAGTAGGATATACAACCAGGAGAGCAGCTGCTGCTGTATAATTCTTTTTGCAGAAAATTTATGCTCATGATCTAAAGTGACTTAGTGGAACCTGTATATTTGAAAACAAATGGGAACATGATGATACATCTAAAAGCACTGGTTGCATTTCAGAGTATAATTGCTCCCTCAAATATATATTCAGCTGAGATCACAACATTATGCACGATCTAGATTCTAGCTGATCACAAATCAGATTGAACTAATCATTTCTCAGCACATAGTTAGATTTGTCTAAGCTTGATCTAAGCCTACTTTCCCTTACAGTAGCATTTGAAGTTGAAAAACGGTTTTTCCTAGTCAGATTGACTGTAAGCAGCCACTAAGTCTTGTGTAAACATATGCAAGGTAGCTTATTCAGAGGATTTGTTTTTCTTCTGTTGCTGATATTCCTCAAATTTAGTGGATGGTGTATTTGTGTTATATAATTGACCGGGGTAAACCCATTATGTCCCCTAAGGCATGTCCTCTAAGCTGCCTTGGTGTGAATTTAAGACCCATTCAGTCCCATAAACTGCATGGGGGCGAATTTCAGGGAGAGTTATGTACTAGGTATCCTTCATGAGGAGGCTGGCTACCGGCATTAGCAAGTCTCAGCCGCTGGAGCCGCTGGAGCGGCAAAACATGCTACAGGACAGTAGCCAGCCGTTGGATGAAGGATACCTCATGTAGCATTTGTAGATGGATGGCTGAGATTAAACTTTTTTTGTGAGGCCCTGCTATGGCCTAAAATCAGGCTTCTCTTGACCAACCAAAACATGCCACGTGTTTGTTTTTCCCCTGCTAGGTACTAGGTATCGTTCATCAAGAGGTGGGCTACTCCATGTAGGAGGCTGAGCTGCGGGAGCAGCGAATATTGCTACAAGCCCCACCGTCGCATTAACAATACCTGATGAAAAATGAGAGAGATAAATGGTCAAGATCTAAATCTGTTTACAAGCTTGCACTATGGAACATAATAAACCTTCTCTCAACCAATGACAAAATGCCACATGTCCACTATCACTCCTCACGACTGCTACATTATAATGATCACCTTGGATGTCCATTTTCTATTTCCTCACACCACATTAATCCTGCTTTCAAAATGGCCTCGTGACAAGAGGCTTAAATTATGCATTTAGAACATCCACAAAAATCCAAAGCGACCTATAAGTATTATGGAAGGAGTGAGGTAGATGATATTCTGCATGGGCTCCGTCCAGTGCTAATGGATAGTTCCATATTTTTCACATGACCATTATGGAGCATAATCTGCAATTGAAAAACATAATCAACCTCTCAAAAACAAAAACAGCTGGTCACAAGTTTGCTGCCCATTTGTTTTTTATACCGTCTAAAAAATGGGTAGAAAGAACCCCAACTATCCATTATGTAGTAGGTAATGTTCCATCGGTTGGGCCATTACAACACATAATTTGAGACCCGGGCAGTTGAGTGGCATAGCCCACAAGCTGCCCAAGGACCGGATTATGTGTGGTAAAGGCCAACTGCATGTAATTGCATTTAGCAGGAATTTTTGGGCAGGTACCTAAAACATTTCTCTTTTAAATGGGTAGGAATTTATGGGACTTATATTATGCAATATAATATAAGCCCTAAAAAGGCCTAAAATTCATGCCAAAGACAATTAAGTATTAGTCCATGCATGGCCCATGGGTTGTGTCTTCAATACTCACATGATAGTAGTCATCCCAACACATGAGTGAAATGTACATGTTCTAGAAGACAATGTTGGGAGCAACACCAATGAGCCAAGATGGCTTAAAATGTATAAGCAACGATCAAGCGAAAGGGCTTAAAACGCTTGACAAATGACTCTTTTAGAATTGACCAGTCTGTCTTTTCGTCATGATCAAGGTTGAAAAACCAATCATGTGCTTTAGCGATCATGGTCATTGAAAATAGTTGGACCATAGCATCAGGAGATGTTTCGCCATACAGATCACATGCATTCTCAAAGATTTGCAAAAATCTTTGAGGGTCCGAACTACCGTCAAACTTTGGTAGATCTAGCTTGGGTATACGTCTCTCAAGATGAGCATGGTGGGTAGCAGAAACTCCATTAAGGTTGGTTCTGACCTGTGAGGGCTCAGCACCAAAAAAATGGGGTCGTGCGCGTGAAGACTCGGCCCTATCAGGTTCTTGTCCATTGAACGTGTTGTTTATGGCTCCTGGAGTTCGGCCCGCATTCAGTAGAACCTATGGCGTCTGATTTGTTCAGCTACAAGGGACCTGACCTCGTATGGATAATCGTCTAGGATTTCAGGGTTTGTATGCTGGTACACTGGGTACTAGGGTATGAGTTTCTAGTATTGATGGTTTTTTAGGGTTTTTAATGTTTTTTTAGAAAGTCAAGGAAAAAGTCAGTATGAAAAGAGCTTTCTATTGGTATGGGTATTGTTTTTTGAATTTTTTTTTTGGTGTTCATGTCTTTTTTTTTTTTTTTTTTTTCAGTCTCAAAGGTGTTGGGAAGATGGTGGTTCGGTCAAAATGGCAATCAAAGGTGTTGATCAAAAGTTACGGTCCGATCGAGATGGGTGTTAATTGCTCCGGTCGAGCTTTGACTTGATTGCTTCGGTTGAGATCTGATCGAATCCCTCCGGTCGAGATTTGATCGCTGCCTTCGGCTCCGGTCGAGATTTCAGCGTGCACTTCGGCTCCGATCGAAATCTGAGAGGGCATTTCGGCTCCGATTGAGATTTGAGCGGGCACTTCGAAGCGCTTCGGTCGAGATTCCAGAAAAATGCTTCGATCGAGATTCCAAAAAAATGCTTCGGTCGAGATTCCAGAAAAACGCTTAGGTTGAGATTTAACATGGGCCTCCGGTTGAGAGTTTATTGAGGTCTCTGGTTGAAATTTTATCGAGGTCTCCGGTTGAGAGTGAGGTGAGGCCTTCGGTTGAGATGTAAGTTGGGCCTCCGGTTGAGATTTCAGTTGGGGTCTCCGGTTGAGATTTCAGTTGGGCCTCCGATTGAGAGTGAGGTGAGGCCTTTGGTTGAGATGTAAGTTGGGCCTCCGGTTGAGATTTCAGCTGGGCCTCCGGTTGAGAGTGAGGTGAGGCCTTCAATTGAGATGTAACATAGGGGCTCCGGTTGGGATGTAACAAAGGGGCTTCGGTTGAGATGTAACACAGGCCTCCGGTTGAGTTTCAACACATGGGCTCCGGTTGAGATGTAACACAGGGGCTCCGGTTGGGATGTAACACAGGCCTCCGGTTAAGATTCAACACAGGGGCTCCGGTTGAGATGTAACACATGCCTCCAGTTGATATTCAACACATGGGCTCCGGTTGAGATGTAACACAGGCCTCCGGTTGAGATTCAACACAAGGGCTCCAGTTGAGATGTAACACAGGCCTCCAGTTGAGATTCAACACATGGGCTCCGGTTGAGATGTATCACACGGGATCTGGTTGGGATGTAACACAGGCCTTTGGTTGAGATTCAACACAAGGGCTCCGGTAGAGATGTAACACATTAGTTAACACACAATCGTAGAGTTAGGATGATATTGTCCAAGAATGGCCCTGTAATGATGCTATTCAAGAACGTGGCAAACTGTAAGTGTCAGCCTACAGATGATGGCAGATCCAGATATGGATGATGTTGTAGCCCGACAGTGTGGGTACCATATTGTTTTTCGTCTATAAGGTACCTGTGCAGGGTTTGACTAACCAGGCATACTGCTTTGGATAGACTTCAGGGTAGCTTGAAACTCATTGGTGAGTTTCTCCATCTGTAGTTGATGTTGCTTATTAAGCAACTCCAACTGGGATTTCCAAAGCTGATCTCAGATATCCTCAATCGGCTTTGACTCATGGAGAGGAGCACGTGGTGCTCTTCTTTCCCTAGATTCGTCAACATTTGATCCTTCGTCTTCTTCCTTGATGGCATCAGACAAAGCTAACTTTAGGCTCGTATATTCGTCATTTGATTTAGGCTCATGTCTAATCCATCTTGGAAGTCCGACTAAGAACCAGATGATGAGCATCTGTTCATAGGGCTATTCTTGTACTTGACTTTTGAGGCGTTTGAAACGCTCGATATAGTCTCGTACGCGTTCATCTTTTTTCATTTTGATGTTACTCAATTTGACAAAAGGACTCTCTATCAAACAAAAGGGCTTAAAACGCTTGACAAAGGACTCTTTTAAAATTGACCAGTTTGTCTTTTTGTCATGATCAAGGTTGAAAAACCAATCACATGCTTTAGCGATCATGGTCATCGAAAACAGTTGGACCATAGCATCAAGAGATGTTTCACCATACACATCACATGCATTCTCAAAGATTTGCAAAAATCTTTGAGGGTCCAAACTACCGTAAAACTTTGGTAGATCTAGCTTGGATGTACGTCTTTCAAAATGAGCTTCGTGGGTAGCAGGAACTCCATTAGGGTTGGTTCTGACCTTGAGGGCTCAGCACCAGAAAAATGGGGTCGTGCGCATGAAGACTCAGCTCTATCAGGTTCTTGTCCGTCGAACGGGTTTGTGGATGGCTCCTGGAGTTCGGCCCACATTCGGTAGAACCTATGGCGTCTGATTTGTTCAGCTACAGGGGACCTGACCTCGTATGGATAATCGTCTGGGATTTTAGGGTCGTTTTGGTGGTCCATTGGATTTTTTTTAAATTTTTGGTGTTTTTGGAATTATTTTTTTTGGCGGTCCTACAGTTTACGGTCTACGGTCTGGTGTGGTTTACGGTTACGGTGGGATGCGGGTGCTACGGATCACTGCAGGGAATTGTGATCTGATGTGATTGACGGATGGTTGCGGTTAGTTGAGTTCAGTTATGTTCAGCTGCGGTTGATTACGGTTGCGGTGGCTATGGTAGATTGCGGTCTAATGTGATTGAGGATGGAGGGATGCGGTTGATTACGTTGGAGACGGGTGAGTGTGGTTTCAGCGAATGTTTGTGGGCAGTGGCGGTGCTATGCGGGGGCAGTTGGTGTGTAGTCGTAATGGGGCGAGGGCGGACTATTGCAATGTCAGCGGTCGATGGCAATGTCAGCGGTTGATGGCGGTTGATGGCTGAGTTTACGGGTGGATGCGGGTCGTGTGCAGTTCTATGCGGAGGCAGTGGTGTGTACGTGGTGGTCACAGTGCAAGATTGAAAGTAGTAAGTAGGTGGTTTGGTGGTGATTAATGTTGTCGCTGCTAATGAATGTGATACATGGGAGGCTCGTGGCAGTGGAATGCGAGTACTAGGGTGGTGTGTTTGTTTGTGGTGGCTACTGTTCAAAGGCAGACGTAGTTTAGGTGGTCGGCTCAGTCCAGTCAGATGAGGGGGTGTGGGGGCGGTTGAGGACCATTGCTACGATTCAAGGGCGGGCAGATGGGGTGCGTGTAGTTACTGATGCCTGATGGTTAGAAATGTTCAAAGTACTTTAATGGGAGAATGCTTTGGTCAGGACGAAGGCAGGGTGAGGTGCGTGGAGGGCAGGGCTTGTACAGATGCAATGTTTGTCAGGGAAGGATGTCAGGAGTTTCGATCAGGGAGCCATTCGTTCGTGCAGGTCGTGGGTAGAGTGTTTTGTTCAGAGGGCTTTGGAGAGAGCGTGTGCAAGTGTTTTTGGCAGACAGATCGTTTGCAAGCAAATTGGAATTTAGTTGCGATCAAATGCAGGGTTTGTTGAATGCGATCTGTGACGATGGAGTGCAGTTGCTACGATGAATGCGGTTTTAGTGGTTTTGACGGGTATATGCAGTGGCTACTGTTACATGTGGTTATGGGGGTTTTGAATAAGAGGATCAGAGGATCTGTCAACACCCTTTCAAGCTCCAAGAAAAAAAAAATTAGCCTAAAAAACTTTTAAGGGTGATAACTTTCTTAATATTGCTCGGATTGAGATGATCCAAAGAGCAAAAATGCTCCATTTCTCATGTAGAATACACTGCTTTAATCAAATTTGATAAAGAAAAAATAAAAATATTTTATTATTTCATCATCTCTAATAGTTAAGCTATAACCTCCATCTAGAACATACAATAAAAATGTTTATTTTTTACCAACGTTGATTTTATGATATCTAACATAGGCTTGGCCACATACCATCATGTCTTTTAATGTATGGTCATACATCAATCCTTGGTAGTAGACAAAAATGTTTTAGCTTGATAAATCTAAAATTAAAGTGATTAAGTAATCTGTGTTCTCAATGGTAGAGCATACTACGTACAATTTGTAGACAACATGATTTGCAGACATATCTTTTAGCTAGTAAGAAAATAAACAACATGATAAGAAGTATACAAATAGATTTCACCCCCAAAAGTGAAGTAGAATAAATTTTAAAAACCTAAATACATTGTAGCATGCCATGTGCTATCAATTTGACGTAATTTAAAAACACAAAACTCACAAAACTCATAGATGATTTACTCGCAAAAGGACAAACCCCTTGGGGCACTCCCGTACCATACTAACCTTGATAACAGTTTACTACCGCAAACTTAATTATGTATTACTGTCATTTTTCCTGAGCAAATCCATACATTTTAGGAGCAATCCAGTCATTATGTGCCAGGTCATTGTATAATGGGGACAAATTTTATCATATCTCAACTAGGCTAGCATAAGACAATTAATAAGGCATAGGGCAAATCCATGCCATACTAACCCTTGTGAGCAATGTCAGAGTTCTTACACACATCCATGATGTCTAAGAATGATTGTGCTAAACCCTAAAGTCGAGAATAGGTCGAGTTTTACTTGAACAAGTTCCAAAATAGCCTAATTAGATAATAAGAACTATTGTCATATGGTTGCATAATAAGATCACATTACTTTATAGCAAAAGGGGCTTGGGCCCATAGTGACAAGGCCGAGTATGACATCAACTTATGACATCAAGTCAAAGAGAGTGACATAGAGGGTGTTCTATGGAAAGATAATCATTGTAAAAAGATTTGGAAATATGTTGTGTGTCGGGAGGGAGCGTGTAGGGTACAATATTGTGTGGTCCCAAAAATACCTACATAACACCAATTGCTGACTTAAAATTATAACTATTGAAGGCCACCATCGAGGTCATATTTGCAAGATCAATGTTGTGAGTAGTGGGACAACATATGCTACGCTGGATAATGTATAAGTTGCGTCAACAGAGTGTGAGGAGGGCCGATTCAGTTGTGAGTTGGCATAACGATCGTTTCTATATAAAAAACAACTTATTAGAAGCAAGGAGAGGGAGATGGTGGGTGGCCTCTGCCTCGAGTTAAGAGACTGCGCCAATTCCTTAAATTGTGAAGAGGGTTGTGCCTAGATTTGGGGTCAAGCTAATAGACCACCCTCACATATTATCTAGTAGCTGAGACGAAGGCGTATAGCCCCCTGCACATGAGTACGCAGATGAGTACGACAGAGTCCCATAGGCCCAATGGGCTTGAACCTCTACAAGTATACCAACCCAAAGGCCAAGGGGGTTGAGCCTGAACAACTAAGCCCAACATCTAGAAACTTGTACTTGCAAATTGTCCAAAATTAAATTAGAAGCAACATTGATTTTGTGGCCAATGTTTCTAATCATGATTTTAGATTTTTTTCTATTCACAAACTAATTGTGGTGATGGGCCTAAGGACCAGCATTGTGCAAGATTTTTTTGTTAAGCAGAACTAGTGGGATGCTTTGCCAAGTGATCAGCCAATTTTCATTAGGTTGCTCCTAGAAACTCAACATGTTGAGCAACTTCCCTAGTTCTATTTTGCTTGGGCTTCAATTGCATGTGCCACATAGTGGTGACTCAAAATGCAAGTGCGACAAGACCTACCAATAGATTGCACAATTGATGAATGGAGAGTTGACGAATGGAGATTGCATAATTGACGAATGGAGAGTTGACATGTCGTATCCTTTAAGAAGGGCCCTTGCTACCTTGTATACTCTCAACAAATGCCATGTCAACAACTACTAGCTTTGAGAGTGTGCCACATCAGCAATGATTATGAAGCTTGTAGGTGGTGTTACATTGCTCTACATGTAGGAGAGAGTAAAATCTTTTGCTTGACAAGATGGGCAAGGTCACTTCATCATGAAGATAAAGATGGTCTCTCAAACTTTTTGTGGTTTGTAGTTTTTTGGGAAGTGAAAACCCAAACAAATTTTTGGGTTCATCCAAATTATTGTCAAATTGAGTAACATCAAGATGGCAAAGGATGAACGTGTATGAGACTATATCGAGCATTTCAAACGCCTCAAAAGTCAAGTACAAAAACAACCCTTTGAACAGATGCTCATCATCTGGTTTTTAGTCGGCCTTCCAAGATGGATTAGATGCGAGCTTAAATCAAATGACGAATATACGAGCCTAAAGTTAGCTATGTCTGATGCCATCAAGGAGGAAGATGAAGGATCAGATGTTGACGAATCAAGAGAAAGACGAGCACCATGTGCTCCTCTCCATGAGTCGAAGCCGATCGAGGACACCCGAGATCAGCTTTGAAAATCCTAGTTGGAGTTGCTTAATAAGCAACATCAACTACAGATGGAAAAACTCACCAATGAGTTTCAAGCTACCTTGAAGTCTATCCAAAGTAGTATGTCTAGTCAGTCAAACCCTGCACATGTACCTTGAGACGAAAAACAATATGGTGCCCACACTGCCGGGCTATGCATCTTGTTGATGCTTGTCCTTCATACCCGCCTATCCAAGCACATACAGTCCAACAATATGACGAACAACTGTCACAATCTGGACATTCCTTGACTTATCATGAATACCCACCAGAAAGTCCAGAACCATTAGCCATACAAGATGGCTATGTCGTTATACAAGGGCCATTGCACACCAGATGTTTCATCTGTGGTGAAACTGGCCACTTCATGGTTGATTGTCCATTCAAGACCAAGTACCAATATGCTGAGTGTCTTGACTGTATCAGAAAACACAATCTCAAAGACTATCCGAAACAACCAGCTAAGATCCTACCTGCCCATCACGTCAGTTATGAATCCCGATAGGATCCTCACGACAACCACATGAGCACCATAGCAACCAACAGTTAAACATGCTGCTCAATTGAGAAGTTTCTAAGAAACTTCTACACTACCGCACAATACACCAGCTCCATCATTCACAAAGAGGGAGTCTCTTAAATAAGCAAGAGAGCTCCTTAGGTGGCATCCTAGTGGAATATCCACATTTCACAAATTACAAGTGGAATAATGCTCTCCACTAGAGGTCACCATCCAAAGGTGGCTCACTCTACTTTCTTTAAGAGGGGTCTACTTGCATTTATTACATTTGCTTAGAAATACTAGTTCCTCCATGGTCTTCCATTTTTCGGGATTCACCATGAGGCTTACACAGTTCTTGCATGTCTTTCCTAGCTAGTATTTCTCAGCTCTCATACTCGGCTCTCAGTCTTCGTTAGTCTCGTCTTCTCAAAGACCTCCTCGGTCTAAGGTGAGAGGTACTCTTGAGTTGCACTGCCCAAGTATCTTGGGGATTCGTCAGAATCAGTCAACAAAGGGGTAGCACACTGGCATGCTACCAATTTAAGCTTTTAGTCTTTAACTCAAATTGATAGCACGTCGGCGTGCTACTCCTTTCAGGTTCCAAGGGAAAAATGGTCATAACTTTCTTAATATTGCTTGGATTGAGATGGTCCAAAAAACAAAAGTGCCTCATATTTTATGTAGAATCCATTGGTATAATCAAAGTTAGTTTCTATCTAATATAAAATGAGTATATATAAATCCTATATATCTGATAGCATACCATGTGCCATGAGATTTTAGAAATCATTTGTAAATAAAACTCGCAAAGAATTCACTCGCAAATTGTCAAAACTCGTGCCCTAATATCTGTGTATTTTCCCTTGTCATACATGGTATCAATCATTTTTGCTCATTTAAGTATCTGATATGTTTAATTAAATTTTTGGTTAATATACAACTGGAAAGTATGGATATGCTTAGGAGTATTGACATCATTGCGTGATATGTTGTTGTATGCAACATTCACAAGAGTTAGAATGACATGGATTTACCCTAATATCTGCTTGTATGTCCATACCAAACTTTTTCGCTATACTATTGAATAATGACTGTTAACTTAGCATATGTTTGATCATTTTATACTATATTTTGATAAAGACCTATACCCTGAAAACTGATCATCATGGCCTTCGCCTTGATATGGTAATATCAGAAGTTGGCCTATCACTAATATATTATACCTGATTGGGAAGAGTTGATATATTTTGCAAATGCTATTTATGTTGTTAAGTTGTGGAGCTTGTTTTTTATATGGATAACAACAACTGACATTCAGCTTTGTCACTTGTCTTTCTCATTGTGCTAACTTGCACGGTTTTGAGTGGTGGGACGGTGGCAGGTACCAGGTGAATATCTTGAAATAAGTTTTGCTTTACAGTGAAGGAACTATGTGAAATCTTGTTATCATGAAGCACTTGGGATGTACGAAGCCATGCTCTTCTAAGTAGGACTCGGTAAAGCTAGCACGATTGTTGGATTATTATCCTATAATTTGATCATTAATCTACATCCATTCAATTATCCAGTTTCTGCAGTTTTACTCATGTTATTCAAACAGTCTACAAAAATACAATGGAAAAGTTAATAGTCATTTTTGACATTGACAATGACAACAACAAAGACTACCAAAGGGGTTCGAACTATTGAATGTTTACAGAACATGTTACCACTTGTTTTGAAGCTAACTACCTGCTCTAATCATGATTAGCAGACAACTAACGTGTAACCTAATTGGATAAGTGACAACGCAATTGATAGCACAATACAGCTAAGTCTGAATTACGACCTGGCTAAATTGTTATCTTAACCGTCATTTGGATAAGCCTCTTCAGTATTCCTAACTAGTATAAATAGTTGAACGTTTCTAGTGTTATTGTCCTTCTTATCGTTCTTTCTCTTCCTTCTTCTTTTGAAGAGAAGTCAAAGATCATAGAGTATTGCTAGTATTGCTTCATTGATAATTAGCGGAAGTGCATCAGACAGAGTCGATCAGAGATTCAGAGTTAGTCTCAAGTACGTGGTTGCATCCGCTATTGTTTTGTGCTCGCTATCCATTTGATTTGTACGTGCTTCTTAATGAATAGATTATATAGTTTTATTGTGTTCAGTATTATGTCAGAATGAATGAATACAAGAGCGATTATTGAATCCACATTCAAAGAAGAAGATGTTTTATAAGTATTGCAAACCAATCATGAGATTTGGGATTGTAGGATATTGAAAGCAAAGAATGCCAACAACAAGTAATCGGATCAATAGGTGAATGCAATTGCAATAACATCTCAATGCAGGTAATTCACACTCTTTAAAGCAGCTCTCATGGATTTGCCTACCCAACCCACATGACTATCCTTCTACACCACACTATCCTTTTCTATAATCTTTATTTTATTTAATAAAATACTTTTTGGTAATGAAGCTGAATAGCTTGAATATGCATGTGGGCTGGCCTTATGATAAAGGCTTAAGATTATAGTCCATAGTTGCCCGTTGTGTGAGCCTTGAAAAAAAAAAAAGTAGTACTTTATTTTTATTA
Organism: Diphasiastrum complanatum; assembly: GCA_029204225.1. NCBI lineage: Eukaryota > Viridiplantae > Streptophyta > Lycopodiopsida > Lycopodiales > Lycopodiaceae > Diphasiastrum > Diphasiastrum complanatum. The sequence continues at coordinate 29,780,054 of CM055108.1, read as the reverse complement.
TCAGATTGAGGCCAAAAATGCATTGTCCATCCATACAAATGTGCGTTGGACATATATATACTTTGCTCTACGTATCAAAGAAAAAAGCAATGGCATTTGGGGTACTGCACTGGGAGATCTAAGCATACTGTAGTCAGCATCTTTGAAACCCCTAAAAATTGGGTCTCATTGCTTACACAACAAAATTGTTTTTTTAACATTGATAAAACTCTCAAAATATGTTTATTGTTTGAATGTATCCAAATTGCATATGCATCGATTGTAAAGTCAACAACAACCGAAGAGTTTGGTTGAAGACTGGTGAAAACATATAATCTACGGGTCTTTTGCAATTCCATATGCGGGCTTGATGGAGATGCATACAGTTGAAACCAGTTTCAAAGTGTCTTATGACCCTGGCCCAGTTTTGCTCGGAAGAACAACATGAAGGTTCAAACTTGTTCATTCGTACGATGGTGTCAAATGCAATAGGAGTCTTTAGAGAAGAGTTTTATGCAGAGCGGCAAGTCTACAAGTTTGTACTTCTTTCTCAATGAGGTGAGTAAGCAAGATCCAAAGTTCAATAGGAATGAGAACAAGGAAATTTATAGTAGGAAGTCTCCAGAGTTTGAAGGAAGTGAGGGCAGATTTGAATTCAATAGTACGACTGGGGACCATAGGGATTTGGCAACTTTTGGACTGGTAGAATTCATAAGCAGATTGGTCACCAATGTCACAAATTTCTTGAGAGAATTGCTCAAGCAGTGATGCGTTATCCTTATCAAGATCATCAATAAAGACAAGCGGGTGGAAATAAAGTTGCATCAAGGATAGGCGTAGTGGCAGACTCAATACAAACAATACCATTTTCTTTTTCTAGACACTCAAAAACTTTTCTGATGTGTAAGTTAAAAAACCTCTCTTCTTCTTGAAATTTTTTCGCAAACGTAGCAATATTACCAAAAAGGGTTTCCGCAGTAGTCAGAGGATCTTTTTACATAGCAAAATCCAGATATATCTTACCCAATCCAGTGTACCAAGTAGATCAACAAGACAAAGGACCCTATACTCAGGTCCGCGACAGCGAGACAAGTAGCCCGATCAGTTCCATTAATAAAACCATGTAAAGTAGCGGCCTTTTTCATGCAACATATCAAAGTTTGAACAAAATGGTTAGGAGGAGGAAGGGGCTCCCCATATCCTAAGGCGACGACATCTTGAAACCAACCTGAGGACTGATCATAAAAAAAGACCTATGTTAGTCAATGAATCATAAACAAAAGGTAAAGGTTTGATACTACCCCAACCAAAGGATAGTCGGATTTACATCCCAAGGATGTAGAGAGAGAGAGAGAGAGAGAGAGAGAGAGAGAGAGAGAGAGAGAGAGAGAGAGAGAGAGAGAGAGAGAGAGAGAGTAAAGCATTCACATAGTTCCTCTTGCTTAAGCAAGACCAAACCCTTTGAAAAATTAATTCATAAGCCAACAAGGTAAAGTATAGCTGACAAGTAAAATATAGTACAGTAAAGCACCATAAAGCAAGACTTATTTCAGAACATCCAGCTGGTACCTGCCACCATTCCACAACACAAAACCATGCAAGTCAGTATGTGAGGAAGACAGGTGTTAACGTTGAATGTCAACTTTTATCCATGTACACAATAAGCATTGCTACTTAACAGCTTGGTTAAAATGAAAAATACATAGTCGAATCTTCCCATTCACTTGTAAATTTTAACGATATGCTAAGTCTTCATATTACCATATCAGGACAAAAGCCATACTGATCAGTGTAACAGGCATTAGTCCTTTTGTGCTCTGGTGACCACCATCAAGGGTGCACTTGGTTTATTCTGAGCTACTGATCCTTGCTTGATTGTTATCAAATTTACAGGTGCTGTAGCTGGTGGTGGCTTCGGTCTTGTTGGACAGTCTTTATAGCAATGCCCATATTCACAATCACGACAGAATGGTACAAATTTTCTTTTATTTGGGCATTCTGCAACTCTGTGATTTTCTCCACATGCAAAGCATCCAAGTGGTGCTCTAGCCCAATTTTTCAAGGCTTGTTGTTGAGCGGCAACATAAATGGCATACTGTTCTGAAGATCTACCTTCCTGATCATTACCATAGCTCTATTGCTCAGCACTTCCGTAAGGTTCTGGTTCCATCAAATTGGTAGGAGGAGCAGAGTGTTTTGGTGGGGCAGACAAAGCTAGACGTTCCGAGTATCCAAGAGTAGATTGTTGCAGTCTTGCTGCTGGATTTCCTCCATATTGTGGTTCTCGATATCCCATCTGGGCATACCGTTGCTGAATTATCCAAGGGTTGAAGTTGCAAGAAGCTGTCTCATGGTCAGGTGAATTACACAGATGGCAAACACTGATTTCCATTCGTTTTTTCAATTGAGGACACTCGTTCACTGTGTGATTTCCTGTACAAATAGAACACCAGATATTTTTCTTGGTAGGAAAAGTCTTTGCAAACTTCTCAGGTTCCCTGTTCGCTTCTCTGTGAAAATTTTCAATGCTTTGATCTTCTCATCAAATTACAACTGCAGCTTTTCCATCTGTTTCTGCTGGGTCTTCCCAAGTTTCTCAAATTCATTGAGCATCATTTCTGCAGTAGCATTGGCATTCGTTGATGCAATAGTGGTGGATGTCGTAGTAGTCTGCCCTACTGTATAAGACAACATACTGACATTCGGCTCATCATCTCGTCCTCCTCCCGAATTGCATCATCCATAGCATTTTGCAAAAGTGCGTACTCATTATGGCGTTTCAGCTCACGTCTGATCTGTTTAGGTAGACTTGACAAAAACCATATAATTATGGCATTTTCATTAATTAGCTCAGGTTCTCATTCAGATTTAAGACGTTTCACCCTTTTGATGTAATCTCGAACCATTTCCCGCTTTCCCATTTTAATTTTACTTAAAAGTAGAAAAGGGTCTTCCATAAACTTCCGCGGTTTGAACCTTGTGATAAGGGCTCGTTTAACAACCTCCCAATCTGTACGCTCAGTCTCATCTTGGTTATAGTACCAATCTTGTGCTGCGCCTGTTAAGGCCATAGGAAACAACTTAAGTTTATCTTGAGGACAAATCTCACCATAGACCTCACAAGATTCAGCATAGATCTGAAGAAATCTAACTGAATCTGTTAATTCATTATATTTGGGTAGATCAAATCGGGGTGCTCTTCTAACAATAATTGGATTGACCTCTTGTGGAGCACCTCCAGGAGTAGCTCCAGGGGCAGCCATCTTTACAAATTTAGATAAAATCGATAATGAGATTGGATATAGATTTTTTTTATCTAAGAGTTCCTTGAGCACAAGATATGTCATTTTGATGCAAAAGATGAGTCTCTTGGACCTTAAATCCTTTGTTTATTGCATAAAGTTGAGTTCCATGAGCTCGAGATCTACACTCAGATCCATATTTGAGCTTGAAGTTGGGGGCGACTTTGATCAGTGATATGGACCTTCTCCATAGCCATAACTTATATTTTTTTTTTCAATCTTTTACGGTATTTTGACTAGCGTTCATTGTTTTAGTTTGAAATTTATCGAATCTACTATATGTAAATGGTCTTCAGAATTTTACTTGCTCTTTTTCAACAAGACAATTACAACATTGTTGCACCATGATCTCCTATGCAAACTTGATATGACTACCTAATGAACATAGTACAATTAGACACATTTAAGGAGCTATTGACATCTAATGAGATGAGGCAATATGCTAATGTGAAACAATGTGTGTATGTGAAAAGAAAAGCATTGTGTGTGTGTAGGACATGAGAGAGAGAGAGAGAGAGAGAGAGAGAGAGAGAGAGAGAGAGAGAGAGAGAGAGAGAGAGAGAGAGAGAGAGAGAGAGAGAGAGAGAGAGAGAGAGAGAGAGAGAGAGAGAGAGATTTTGCCGCTTTATGTTCACGCATCGTTTACATACAAGACTATCAAGGCTAGTAATTGGACCCTTATATCATTGGTCCCTCATATCATAAAACATATAGCAAACATAGCTTGTGATCAAACATAGAGCAGTAGCATTATGGGGATGACAAGTTGCAGGAATCACAATCTTGGGTACAAAATGATAATTTCAATTTGAGATTGTTTATGAGAATCTAAGTTTCTTGCGTGTACAAGAATCCAATTTGAGTATATTTAATAAGATCTCCACTCAAAAGGAGATAATTTTGTTAGAAAATTGATTGATTATTATTCTCAAAATTTAAAGTCAATGATGAAAATTTGGGTTTTTCACATCTCAATACATTCAAACACAATTCCAATAATACTTTGGAACCATTGCCTTCAGATAATTCTTCTTAAAGAACTATTTGTACATGATGAAAGTCAATAGATGGTACAATTGCATGTGTGTAGCCAATCTCTACTATAATGCCATTCAAATCATATTTTTCCAGACGAAGCATATTTTCCTTTTTGTTTCGAAGGTTGTTTGCATTTAGCATAGTAATCAATGGGGTCATCTCATAGACTAGCCATGATAGTAGTATGTCATCCAAATTTGTCGAGCTTAGTTGGAAGCTTTACAAAATATTGGCAGAAAGAAGAGACACCAAACAATAGGAGAACCTATATTGGATGTTGACCTCGACGAGATGCCATGGAAGTGAAAAATGTGTTTTTACCCATTGTCGGATCGATGCAATTGATTTGCACATCCAAATGGAGAATAATAAATTGTATTGGCTTTGCCATCATATGTCCTCATAATGAGAGCTTCAAATGCAAAGCTCTCGTTCACAGTAATTGATACTCAAAACATGTATCATTATTGACATAGGTGGATTGAGGATCTAGAGCTTTGCAGGTTAGAAACTCACAATAAATGCTTTTGTAAATATAAGATTTATTGGGATCCAGGCTTAGCCACTTTGCCGTTTGCATCTCACCTAAACAAAATAGCCTCGAAGCTCATGAAAAAAATATGTAAAACCTGTCTTTAAAAAGTTAATCATGGATAGTTGTCTTGATCTTTCTATGGGGCCAGTTGTAAGCTTTATATACAAGATAGTGAGCCGCCCTTGAAGGATATTATTCTTCATGAAAAGCATTCTGATAGCCTCCTTTGGTTTATTTTTAGTAAGCTTAACCATTGTGTTTACAAGCTTAGGCATGCTATGGAAAATCTAAAAAAATTTGGTGTATGTGTGGTACTTTCTTTGCACTAAAGATTTCATAAACACACAAACATATACAACATTGCATTTTTAATATCAATATTTAAACATATCATAAATTCTACAAACATGTAAATATCAAAATATAAACACGTTTGTAGTGGGTTTCTTTCCTTGCCTAACCTGAATCCAAGATCTAGTCAATCTAGCATCAAAGAGACGGAGTTAGTTGTCACGCATAGGTTCGTTCCCATGAGAGCGATAGTATAGTTCATATTTCAACATGAATGGAGGATCTAACACTAACATCCATTAACACTAAGCATTAATACTACATCCATTAACCCTACTTCTATTAACCCTAAATCCACAACAATGATAGAAACTTACTCTTCTCTCTCTCCCTTTCTCTCTCACAAAAAGCATAAGAAATAGCAATCCCAATAATGATCAGATCCAACAATTAGCAAAATCCAAAGAAAGCATGAGAAATGGAGGAGAAGAGAGGAAGAGCAAGGACATTCATCAATCCATTTCTAAAGAGAACCAATCTGCTTTATTAAAATGAGGAAATGAACATCAGGAGCAACTCGAGTTGGTCTCTTTTTATAGTAGAGAGGAGGACCCTGGCCTCTGAATCCTATTGGTCCAGTCTTGCCTCTCTTTTTATTCAAATTTAAAAAAGTGTGGGAACCATCAAAATTGGAGGGAAACCCAACTTTATTCACTAACTTGACATTTAGGCCCTGCGACATTAAAAGTCCCGCAAAAAGGCCTAAAGTCCTATATTAACTTTTAACTAATCAATCAAATAACTATGTGGTCACCGGGTTGGACTTACACACGTAGGGTGCCAAATCCCTCTCACTTATTAACTAGGATTAGGGTTGCCTTGGGATCCGCAAACCCTCCAACAGTATCCCCCACCAAAACTGGTGGCGGTCCCACAACACCTGCAATATGCAGTTATTGGGAACTTTTATTGGCTTCGCGCCGAATCTTAATTAAATGATACTGTACCTTCTCCATAAAGTCAAGGCGTGCAGTATTGAAATCCAAGTTGTGTGGCAGGAAACAACGGTGGGCTCCGGCAATCCACTTGGAAGTTGTCCATGAGGTGAAGCGGGATTTTCAAGAGCCTCCCATCATAGCTGCGCGGAAATACAGTCGAGCAATCGGCAGCTGATCTTTGATTTGCTCTAAGGCCTTCAGCTTATTTGGATCGAATGCCAGGGTAGGAAGGCAATCGTCCCATTTGGTCGCCAGTGACGCCAACAGAGTTAGATCTCTAGCAAACATTGCCGATTGTCGCACCGTTGGATCCGGATAGTGGACATACTCTCTCTGATATGCTTGTAAGACACGGTGGAAGTCCACTGAAATGTTCCAGCTGTAAGGCTGATGGATGATTGGCCAATTGGACGTATGGATGGTGATTTTGTCCATAGCCAATCCCAAATTTCTCCATTTATGTCTTCGCGGCATTGGCACGTAATAAGGATCTACCTGCAACTGGCGAGGGCTGGCGACGTAACTCCTAATTGATTCCGGAGTTTTCTCAAAAATCGTGATTCTCCATGCCGGCTACTCTCCCAATGCAGGTATTTTGTCCAATTCTTTGTCGGCCTCGATCTCGGAGGTCTTAAATTTCAGAATCCATCCACCACGCGAGGACTCATGTGGATGTTGCTTTAAGAAGGTCTGGATCTGGTCCTCGACACTGATGGGCCTTCTGAATAAATGGCTTGTCCTTGATGAGGATGGACCTGCTTGTACTACCGGTATGATTGGCGGTTGATCTGCTAGATCTGGAGCTCCCCCCTGGTCCATGCTCGAATCAACCTCTGTATCCATTGGTACAGCTTCTTGGCGCGAAGGGGAGAATTGTGGCATGACCGGGACGGGGATTTGTGGTCCGGCTTCCAACACTTGAGCGGCTGCTTTTTCATAGGCGGTGATGGTCTTCTTTGTTTGGGTGAATTGCAAGCATCGGAATCTTGCAAATCTCCGACCTACAAAACTCTAAATCCTATTTATCATAATACCACCTACAACAATAATGGTACATGTTGCTCCTTGGTGCCGTTTTCCTTTGCTAATAACCTAACAAGCCCCTTTCTGTTTGGTATTTTCGCTAAGCTTGATGGATATGGATGGTAGACTACTATTGTTTGTAGCCCGGAAGATGACTCAACTTTGAATTTGCATGCAATCACCTTTGGAGATAAGAACATAGATGTGCCTTGTCCAAATGGATCTTTGAATGGCGTAATAATGGAGATTGGCTATGCATATACATATGGTCCTCTTATTGTCTTTCACCAGGTAAGAATAATTTTTTTGAAGACCTGCCCAAAGTGGATAGTTCCAAAAGTACATTTGGACCTATGTGTGAATGTATCAAAACGCAAAGACTACAAATTTCCATCATTAACTATAAATTTTTGGAATGCAAACTAGCCAATCCCTCTACACTTTAAAGGATTAGCCCTGCCTTCCAAGTCCTTACTACCTATTCATACAAGGGAAGTCGATATTGCAATTATACTGCTCACAATTTGCAACAAAAAAAAGTTCAAAATAATTGTGGATTTTGTTGGAAAGGTCATTAGACTCTTTCCAAATTCCTAGATAAGTGGGATAACATATCTAATCATCCTCCCAATCTATCTTGTATCTATCGTGCATCAAGTTTTGTTGTTCAAAATGATATTAATTGTAATTGAATGCCTACTTGATGAAATCAAGGGATAGTTTGAATCTGACCAACTACTCAGCTTGGAAGCTGAAAATGGAGTCTGTTCTTGTCCTCTAAGATTTAGTGGACATTGTGCTTGGAAAGAAAGATGAATCTCTCCACAATAAGCAACTAGATACAAGAAGAGGGCCAAGATTGCCTTGCGTCGTATCAAGATAAATGTTGCAATTCAATTTCCCAAAGAAGTTGGAGCATGTGTCTTGACCAAGGAGGCTTGAAAAACTTTCAAATCATATATGCATCCAAGAATTCCTCAAATTTGTTATCATTGAAGAATCAAGTTCTTTAATGTTTTCAAAGCAATAATGAGTGATATTATTTTTGTATCGCATTTATAATTATGTTGGCAGCATCATCATTCACTAGTTTATCCTAGAAGAGAGAAACATTAGTTTCGAAACGTGACTGTGAGTGTAGTAGTTCGATTGTTCAAACGCGCATCTCCACACTGACTCACTTAGCAACTTACAAGAATTGAATTCTCGACCAGATCTGGGTTCAGAATATTATCTTTGAGACAGGCAATAAGTTTTAAGTTTTAAGTTTTATTGGTGCTAGACGTGATGCAATTGAACCTTGCTACTTGTGAAACACTCACTAGTTCTTGGATTTTTTTCGTTCATTGAGTACCCCTATTCGTATGTTTTTAGCATTTAATATAAGTTCTTGATTCACCCTTGTAATTAGATGCCATCTTTAATTCTGAAAGTAGCTAAACATACACACGTATGCATATCTGGAAATGAACCACAAAAATTTATCGAATAAATTCATTCGAGAAGAACCACTTGAATAGTACAATATATCGAAATTTTGCACAACTTTGATTACCTTATAACGGTATCTAAAACTCCACAACACTCAAAGCCAAAAACTGAAAATTTCTAAAAAGCAATAAAAAACCTTTGCTGATACCTTTACCTTTCTAACAAGCATGAAGACTAAGGCTGACATTGACTGCTTAATGAGCAATCCAACTGAGTAGGTTCAGAGTCCCTAAAGACATTGTGTATTTTTGTCTAACATGGTAGAGAAATACAATAGAAGAAAATCTCTATAAGCTTTGACACTTAAAGTAGATCATTTAGACAAAGGAAGATGGAACTTTTTTTACATCCCTAAACCTTATTTCCCCCCCAACACATTTTTTTTTTTAAAAAACCCAAAAAAACCAAAAAATAAACAAATTGCAACGTTTCGATCCGGAATGCTCCCAGAACACAGCGTTCCGAAACTCGGTGCATCTATGGCACAAAGCCATAGGGCTATGTTGCTTCAATGGTCTAGTAGAAGCGATATGTGCACTGCCAAGTATTCAAGTGTGGCCATATGCCCATTCTTGAAAAAGAAAGTCAAGGAGCCATTGGAATGTCGTAATGGGATCAAGGCCTTCGAGGCATATGGGCTCATAAGAAGCCATTCCACATTGATAATTGCAATTATAACATATTCATAAAAATTTAGAAAAAAATTGAAACCATCTACCATTAATGTAATGGTATTTCAAGGCTACAATAAAGTGCCATTACACTAAATTAAATATATTGAGGTTCACACTAGTAGCCAAAAATAACAAATCACGAATAGGCCCCAAAGGCAAATCATAAGCTAAAAGAAATCACTCCATTTATGTTCCATTTACTGGCAACATGACTGTTATAAAGATGTCTGTCAAAACAACATTCATGAACTGCATCATCATGTACTTGACATTTTCTTTCATTCATTTTGGAATTTGCTCAAACTTTTGGTAGCTTTTTCTTTCAAAAAAAAAATACGAGCATTTTATCTTTCAAGCATGTCAACGTGGAAGCACCATGAACTGTAGTGAAGTCCTTCGTATGAGCTTTAACACATTGTAAGACTAAGTTAGTCAAATTTGTTAATTCAAATATTTTATTGGAAGATTTACACATTGTTGGTATAGGTGTCTCAAAGCTTTTGGCAATTACTATGATTCAATACTATGGAAAACTTGGAAGTCTGACAATCATTCAATCTATCAATGAACTCTCTTTCAAATTTCAACCAAGGCTCAAGTCGCATAAGCATACTTATATTTTAGTATAGCTAGCAATTAAACTCGTGACAATGAGTGTTTTGAGCAAATATGAATTTAGTTCATTTTTTGAATGGAGTGACCTAGATGCCAAGCCCCCTTTCCTCTTTTTTTGATCTTGGTACGACTTTTACCTTTTGTTAGTTCTTCAGCACCTGAGCTACATATTTTTTGCTATTTAAATATTGATATACTTCACAAAATCAAGGTGTCTCAAGGGCCATGAATGGAAAAACTCACAAATCTAGTTGTACATTCTATGGATAGGATTTAACTTTTATATAAGACTACCAAATCCCTTCATATTCATATAGTCTTTTTGAAGGTTCACCCTACAATTTGTTTCTTTTAGTATAGACTATATGACACTCCACCTTGCTTTTCTATTTATTTTTCTCTCAAAACTTACTTTGACTATTAGCTTTGAACAAATGTACAAAACAAGAACCAATAATAGAATTTTGTCTTTAGCAAGTCCTTCAGCCTCTCAACCTTTGTAGCAAATGAACAATTCTAGGGTTCTCGACATGCTCTATCATTTCTATTCAACCATATTTGTGAGAGACCAAAGTTTGCCACCTAATGGTAGGAGATAAAATCAACACCAAAGAGAGCCACAAAGACATCAACTGAGATACATATGCAAGGATTATTGAGAACAAAATAATGCTTAGAATAAGCTATTTGCAACATTTTCATATTTAGCAACAAGAACTATAATGCAAGCCCACTTCTCAAGGGCCCTCAAATAGAATCCTCATTGGAGCATTCACTTTTCGATCACTTTCACTTCAAAGTACGACACCATTCACTCTCTTGCATTCTTCGTGAATAACAAGGTGCAGTACACGCAAACGAGTAGTTCAAATACATATGTTGAAAAACCAATTAATATAAGGGCTTACCTCGAGCTTTGCTTTTGCTTACCCATTTTTCTACTATGTACCACTTCAACAACATTATCCAATATTTCCATAGAAGTGAAAGAAGTTAGACCAATCAATCAATTTGAAAAGTACAAGTGCATTTGTTGAACAGCCCATTGGTCCAAGAGATAAGCTCAAACTTTGGTTTTGCTTCATGCTTTTTACATTCTAGGGTGCTAGAGGAAAATCATCAAATGCTTCCATAGAAGTGAACAAGTACACCAATCATCAATGAGCCCAATCCTTACTTGTTATGCCCTTTATTTAGATTGTGAACTCATTGTTACTCAATTTTTTGAGCTGAATTATCTCACGAAGCAAATTGGCCAATATAGCCTTCGCCGAATCCTTGGAGCTAAAATCTCGTTCTCGAAATTCCTAGAAGCCAGCGAAATTTGGGTATGAATTTGTAAGAATAGCTTAAATGCTACACTTTCCATGATTGTGTAGATAATAGAGCAAAGATGATTTTAGAAAAAATCTTTGAGCCTTATATAGAAATATAACGCAGAAGTCATTATACCTTGCTAAGGTGGCGGACCCCAGACGCGAACGCGCATTCGCATCCGCATCCAGACGCGGACGAGCCAGGGGTGCGTCCGGGTCCCCGGACGCGTCCGCTGTTTTTTTTTTTAATTTTTTTTGATTTTGTGTAGAATAATAATAAATAAATAAATAAAATATGGACACGTCCGACCCCGCGTCCGGGTCCGGACGCCGGACGCGGCCGCAGATTGCCCACGTCCGGCCCGGACCCTCATGTCTGCAGGCTTGTAGGCGGATATTAAAAACCAATTTAACATTTTAAAAAAAAGGACAAGAGAGAGCAATGAGTTAAGTGTTGGAAATTGTGTGAAAACAAATGAAATATACATTGTCTATTTCATGTACTTCTCGATATCAACTACACACTAGGGCCAATAACATCACCTCTTTACATAAAGCTATACGTTGAGGAAAGCATGTTATAGAACCACATCTCTCAAAACAAAAAACAAATAAAATAAGCATGCTACTCAAGATAAGGCGACAACTTAATAAACTGCAACTCGCAACTTTCTTTGCTTTTATATTCTGAAACTTCAAAAACAAGTAAGTACAAGGCAAATGCCACTTAAATCAATTGAAACTCAACTAGAGTAGCTTCATGAAATCAAATTTGATAGACATTACTTGCATGACTTATACAAACAAAAGAATATAAGAAAGTTTAGCATTGTGCCACCAATGTGTGTGTAAGTGTGTGTGTTTTTGTTGTGGGGGGGTGCGTGTGCACGCGAGAGAGAGAGAGAGAGAGAGAGAGAGAGAGAGAGAGAGAGAGAGAGAGAGAGAGAGAGAGAGAGAGAGAGAGAGACCTTGGGTGTCAAGTCAAGAATAGAAGCGGCTTCTGAAATGTATAAAACCAAGTTGTCTGGGTCTGCACACTTGCACTGATGAAGCACATTTATACGATGATACTTTATGATTTGAAGCATGAGGAACTTTTCTTGTTAAATGCAAAAGACGCCTACGTATCACACTTAAGCACTTTCTTTGTAAGATAAAGTTTCACAAAAATAGAAGCACGACGAACTTTTCTTGTTGCATGCAAAAGACGCCTATGTATCACTCTTGAGCAATTTCTTCTGAAATAATCATAAAAGTTGTGACTAACATAATGTCCATGAGTATTTACGGTAAAATTCAACACAAACGTTCAACAGGAACACTTGCTAAGATAAGCAAAAAGGTGAACATGGTGAGCAAACTTAGGATAGTTCTACAGCTTTTTGTTCCTTTAGTAAGGTACTCTGGTTACTTGGAGGCCAATCCAATAGACACCTCAATGACAAGGGGGGGATAAATTTACAAGGTAGATTATTTAAAAATTGTGTGGATAAAAAGTAGGGTGTTTCACTTGTGCATCATACTTGCCTAACTATTACAGTCTCTTCTTAACAATGTGAGAAGACCTTACATATATGATATTGTTGATTCATTGAGAGAATTAGTGATGAGATGATGGAAATTTCACTTCATTCTGGATATGTATGACAACGAGCGAAAAATAAAGAATGTTGTCACAATGCGACCATGCAAACATGGAATCACATGCCTTTGAAGGAGGAATGAATACTTGTTCAGTGGAAATAGGAACAACTTCCAGATTGCCTCAAGAAGGGGATAATCAATAAACAAAAAAGATTCGACAACAGAAAGATCCAATTTTTTAGTAAATAATTCAAGGTGGTGCCATCCCATAATGACTACAACTTTTGAAAACTAACAAGATGACAATTTGCAAAGACAACAAGTATACAAGTGTGCATAATACTAGAAAATATTGTTTTCACTTTCACAAGCCAAAACTTTGACAATCTGATAGGCATCACTTGATTCTATGAAGTTATTTTTTGATGCAATTAAATTAGAACAGCACTCAAAAAAAATGTTAGAATAACCACTTACTATACCTCTTGGAAATTTTATATACTACTTAAGTTAGACAGTGCTCTGACCACTCTCCAAATTTTCTGAATACTACTTGGATGGTGAGTATGGCTTTAGATTCAAGAATCCTTTGGATATAGACGATCTTGAAAATACTCACTATAACCATCACTTGGAACTTAGGAAAAAACTAGGAAACTATAGCCACCAACACAAAGCTTTTTTTTGTATCAAATTTACGAATGCTGCACATGACACTCGAATCAGTTGAAAGTATTTATGCCTTGAATGTGCCTCCTTCAACAGCTTCATCATAGTTTTTCTCTATTGTGATTTGATTAAGCATCCTAAACAAAATAGTTATACATTCAATGTGCAACTATTACACCCAACATTATTTGTTATTACTGTTTGTCATTTTTTACGTTTGACCATACAGTGCTTCTCTCTTTTGATGATATTATCAGTTACATGCATGTATTGTGATATAAAATGTATTGATGTGATGGAATTATATTTCAGATTGCCAACATGTTATAAGTGTTGATTGGTTAAAGGACTGACCACTTCGAGTAAACTTAGGATCATTTAGTCAACGACTTAGAGTTGTAAAAAAGGATTGATTGCATTCAGTGATCAGAGGATTGAATAGTCATGAGTGATTAGTGTCATGATTACTTGATGGGCCATGGTAGTTACTTAGACAATGTTTTAAGTACCAATGTACTCTAGATTAGTAATGCTTTTGATCTTCTGAGTCCTTTTGAGGAACTACACATCAGTCAAACAGGTTGGTTGATGCCTTAGTAGGAGGTCGACGCCGCGACTGCACATGAAAAATCCTATGCCTATGATGTCAACTTAAAAGTTATAAGCATAAAGCTCAAAACAATTGTTTTCAACACGTGGACCCAAATAAAAGCAATGCATGGCTTTCCTAAAATGTGGCACCCCATTGCCTACAGTAAACCTTGCTATAATCCGTTATGGAATAGGGAGCACTCTCCTAGGAGGAGCCTAGGCCTCCTTGATACAAAACCCATCTCTTCCACTCTCCTATATAAGTTGGTGAGAGGGGTAGAGGAGGGAGACACACAATGCTTTCTAGAATGGGGGATAGGAGAGTAAGGTGTTGGAGGTTGGAGGAGACACACAATCCCTTGCTTTCTAGCATGGTAGAAGGGAGAAAAGGTGTTGGAGGGAAAAAAAGCTAAGCTACCGATCTCCATCAAGTATCTTGTGAGGAGGGAGTCCCGCTTAATGAAAGTTTGAAGAGTGATTTTTGAGAAGATGGTAATGAAAGCCCATTTGTGGCCTACTCTGCCTTCCTCTTATTTAGATTTGTGATCTTGTTTGATTAAGACTTTGTCTCCCCAGGACAATGATTGCATATTTGTGACAATAGGTGTAGATTGTTATCTACTTTTGGACACTCCTCTCCTCTTTCTCTTATTGAGATTTGTGATCTTTGGTTAAGACCTTGTCTTTCACGCAGTGGTTGCATATATATATGGAATAGGAGCAAATTGTTACATACTTCTACATACCAAAAACAAAGACAACTCCATAAGATCAGGGAACTACTATACTTGCAAACAGAGTGAAAAGAAGGCTGTCATATCAATGTTTTCCTTCTACCAGTGTTTGCAGTACATATAAAGATAAATGACAGTGTTGCTCACGTGTAATTTTGTTGGAGACCACTAAATGTTCGCAAATTTATCAAATCCTAATAATCCTACAGTTTAACTTATGTTAAAGTAACAACCATATTCAACAATCTGAACAATTAACTTCAAAAAATGAAAACGTATGTATAATTCTAGCTTTAAAATCTCGTACGTTACAAAGGGCTACATTGTGATAAACATTACCTTGTTAGTCAATTGAGCAAGTCGGATGGTTGGAGAGGCAAAACAATCATCCAAGTCAAAAAGATCCACTGCTGGTGCTGACAGTTCTCTCAAAACTGGTGGGAAAACAGCTGGTTGTAATGGTGGTATCGGCATCTCAAACTGAAATTTTGGTCACCATAAGACATGGTCAGGGATCGAATATGCCTAGCTTAAAAACAAGTATTAGCCTGTAGAGTCTGCTAATTCCAAAATAGTTCACCTGTGGAGTTATGAGGGTCAATGGAGCATGTTTCACCCCAAGATGACCATATAATTTCCTTACTTCAGGGATCAAGTTTGTATGATATGTGAAAGGCGTATCATCTATAAGTTGGGTAAAGTCCCTGGGAAGTTCTTCCGCCTCCTACAATTATTTGGAAAAAAAAAATCATCTCTAGCTCCTTAATTTCCTAGAAGAAAACTTCGGCTTAGGAGATGCATGAGACAAAATAAAGTTTCTAAAAAACTGTACAGTTGAGAAAACTATACAGTTGCCACAAAGCTTGCTCACATTATACACAACTAAAATGCTGCAATCATTGGTACAGAGCTTTTGTTGTTTTTGCTCAATCACCATTAGGACACAGCATATCCTTTAAGATCAAAATAGGTCATCAACACATTATAAATAAGCACTAAAAGTGTTAGCTTGATAACAGTTGGAAAAATAGGATTCAGACAAGCATGGCATCCTCAGGCATTATGAAACTTTGGAGCTTTACAAGGTCATGGCAAATTTCTTGAAGTAAAAAATCTTCCTTATTTCTTGAGAGAGAGACACCTGTAAGCAGCACCGCAATCGATTTGCCAATGTTTCTGTGTTTGAAACGTGCTCAGAATGTCTCACATCCAGCTCCTCTTCCTCATTAGCCTTTTCAAACTGATGTCCTCAGATTGTAGGTTAACCAAGACAAAGATCAAAATTGAACACCTCATCAATAAGTCTTTTTGTTGATATTAGAGAGAACATGTGCTTTTAGAAACTTCTAGAAAGAGAAGTGTCTAGAGAGAGACAAGGTATAAAATCGCGCGATGCATTGCAAGAGAGAGAAAGAGAGGAGCACCAGAGAGAGAGAGAGAGAGAGAGAGAGAGAGAGAGAGAGAGAGAGAGAGAGAGAGTTTAGTAAATTTCTAAAGAATGACAAAACAACAGCCTACTAGGACTGTCTGACAATGAAAAATAATGTTCGTTGTCAATGTAGCAATTTAAGTATAAGATTTGCAATAAACAAGCTCAAGATTGAATCCATGCATATATACGACTTAGAAGGCTGAAGAAAAAGCTTCTGCCTTGTCAACTTAGGCAACAAAGATAAGAAGTATAATTAAATTGTTTTGGCAAAGTGTTCAAACTGTTTTCCATGGCAAAGTATAGCTTACATCAAGATCTGATAGTTGACAGAATCAAGAACTCTCTGATTGGTCAAACTATCACTCCTTTTCCATTTTGATAGTCTAGCCTTATAATCCATCAATATCTTGAACTTTTCCATAACTTATAAGCTATCTAGAATATGCCTTCTTCAACTTCTTCCCTAGACCATGCTTTCTCTTTATATTTTCCAGAAGGATATGGTTAAAACAACTTTGTTCCTCATAGCACCTAAGATTCCTTAGCTTTAGTGAGCAATGTCTCTGATTTAATAATGTTCAAATGCACCTTACAAATCATTGTCCAAAGACATTGTGGGTTGTGTTGCGGCGTCTATCTGTTGAAGGACGACTAGAAATTAGTGAAATTCATACTCTGGTCACCTATTAACCAGTGTCGCTTGATGTTCCCTCCAGAAAAAAGATTAGTAGTTTGTTGGTCTTGACCACTGATGTAATCGCTATAGCTCAACCTTGTATATTTACCATGATTATCCTGAAAAGCTTGCAGAATATCTACCTCAACCTCCGAATTCAGTGATTCTCATACTGTCATCGATCATGTGTTCTTTCTGATTTGCAACAAGCCACAGACTAAGCTTATGGTGTAGCTTAGTCCTACACTCCCTCTAATGAGGACAAATGTGCAGACCTCCAACACATGAGAGATTTTCTTCACTTGACCAATTTGTCAGACTCCTTCATATGTTAGTCCAATTTCGCTACTTCGACAAGTTAGTTATGAAGATTAACATCTTTCACATGAAGCATTCGAGAACGGCTTCCAGTCCCGACCATGAAAAGAAACCATCCCGATTCTGCCTCCCAACCCTCTTATTTCATGTTAGCTGAAACCTTATGCCATGACCCAAAACTACAGTCCTTCAGAAATGGTGAATCCTGCTGGGGCCGCCATCCTTTGTTATACACATCACCTCGGAATTTCTCTGTATATGTCGTTTGACGACTCTTTACTCACATTCCACAGTGACTGTGCAACCCCACAGCCACTAGTTTACAGCACACCATGGAATATTTGTGCACCTACAGAGTCACCCTCTAGCACACTCCCAATCCTTAATGCAATTGCAACTCATTGACTTTGCCTCCAGCTGACATACTACTGGACATGTGTGTTCATGCACTCGCATCATCACTACATATAGCTGCCTCCTTGCATTTTCCTTGGATATGGCCTACAATCAAGCCTGTGGTACAATGACAAGAGTTGTAAATTGCATGATCAGTTGCAACACAATTTTGCTCAAGGCACTTCTCTTGCAAAGGAACTCTTTCGAGCAGGCAGCCTACATGTCCAATGTGAATCTTCATCTCCTCAGAGAGAAACTGCCTCCTGGGCTTCTTCGTAGCTCCTTAGCAAGAGAGTTTTGACCTGAATCCTTCCCTCAATCACCTGCACCTGCACTGACTGATCTCTACATCTCAACCACCTATGGATAACACAAAACATACACACCTGTCCAAAAGCACAAAACCATCAAGCTTCATGCTCCACCCAAAGAAAACTCATGCCGCTTTGTAAATGCTCAAGATGAATTTTTAGCCAAGATTTTGATGAAGTTCAAACTCAGCCTCTTGCACATGCCTCAAACATTCTCTCACCAATTCTCGGCAACCTCTTAAACATTGTTTGCCGTATTTTTCATCCTCCATTGCATGACATCATACATCCCATCGACAATGTTAGGGACCCGATAAAGCCACAACACTATCATACCATTATGATCAATCACATGACGGCCAAAGCTCTACAGGATACAAAGTCGATCTATGTAGTTGAAGAATGTGTGAATAAATTGGTGTACGTTATTAAACATTATAGTTATGGGAATGGAAATGTATAACGTGATGAGTTCTCTATGGACGTTCTACTTCTCATCACATCTTCACACCCATAGATTCACTCGTGGATCTCAGCATAGATGAACTTCTGGCCTGCTCTATTAATGGGTTGTAGGAACCTCTTGAAGAGAAGCTGATTTAAAGCTAATACTTGGCCGATATGTTGAATCCTTTTTATAGCCGCCAAAAAAAATATAAGCTCTTTTGTTCCTCCACACTTGCTAGTACTTTTCCGAAAATTTTTGAGCTCAGCTCTGAGAAAGCCCCTCTTGCTACCATAGCTCCAGCCCAAGACCTAGTCCAATGACAAAGTGCCAGTTACAGTCTAAAGGCGGATGCTTGATTTCCCCAGTCCACAACACGAGCAGGTGAAGTCCTTCGTTCAAAGGATGCAACTCACATTTGTGTCAGCCACTCAGGTCATGTCATTGTTGTAACCTAGAGTTAGGGCTACCATTCTTCTTTAGAGAATCCTTGACACTTTGATGTACTGCAAAATCTCTCGCACCTTTTCAACAAAGCTCTCTCTCTCTCTCTCTCTCTCTCTCTCTCTCTCTCTCTCTCTCCAATGACCATAACCAGGACTTTAAGGGGGAGGGGAGGTTAGAGGATGAAGTGTGAGAGAAGGGGGCTACAGGACATCACATGGACGGGGCCTGCGAGAAGATGTGCATTTGTGCAAGAGAAGAAAAGAAAGGTGTGAGAGAAGGCTGAGAGGTGGCTGTGGTAAATTGTGAAGATGGAGGATAGACATAGAATGGTGAAGAAGGAGCTGACAGAGATCGAGTGCAAAGAAATGGATTAGGGCTACAAATGAAGGTTTCAAAATAAGAATCCTGAGAGGGAATCAAGGAGAGTAGGAGCATTCAACATCCAAAATCAGGCTTTTAACTATGGGTGTGTGTGTGTGTGTGTGTGTGTGTGTGTGTGTGTGTGTGTGTGAGAGAGAGAGAGAGAGAGAGAGAGAGAGAGAGAGACCTCAATGTCCTTTTTCCCAGCTAGCCAAAGAAACAACAAATCACAAAACTTTGCATTTTCCTCCTTATCAAGCCAAGCATCTTCAAATATGGAAACGCTCCCTAGAACAGCTACTCTTCCTTTTCCATTAGCTTCCTGCCAGAATGCACCTGCCAGTGTAAACACACAATCGGTTTCTTCTCAACATGGAAATGAGACTTACCAGACTCCATGATTTTATAGTTAAAGGCAATTGGAAAACATGGTGGTCGTGTTTGAGGCCTATGATCGTGCTAGCGTACACATAAGTGCATCACGTTAGAGCAATCAGTGTTTTACATATGTTACATTACCAATCATACCAAGTGGGCAGCTTATAGGATATGAGAAAAAGCCGGAGTAAAGAACCGCTTTTGCTGGTTGTTCAACGACCAATGTTGCACCATATGGGTAAACCATTTGCAGTTCCTCAGCTCCTAGATTCTGGCAGTTGTCAACATCAACATAAGCTTGTTGAAGCCTATGCACATCGTCATACAGTCATTGAAGTGCATGCGTAACCAAAAAGGGGAAGGCAAGAGGCTTATTAAGAACATTGTGAAGTCTTCTTTCCAGATATTTTGCAAAGCAGGATCACAAAAAAGAACATAGATTAAGAATCAAGATCAGAGAGTATATTCACTGGCATTTGGAATATTGAAGTTGAGAAAAGATGGAAGTGACGACCTATGTGACAAAACTGAACCACGCCATGAAAGGAACCAATGTGTTTTCTTGATACCATTCAAGTTTCATGTTTTGCAAAATCATCGAATCTGATCTGATTTCTATCGAAAATCAATGGACAGGGCCAGCGCTGGACAGAGGGGAGGAAATTCGAGGGTTCATCCCTGAATTTTCCTGATTTTTAGAACCTTTTACACCAGATTTTGTGCCTACAGACCAGCGATCAAGGTGTTGAAGCAAAATTGGAATTTCAGATTGGTTTTGGGCCTTAAATCAGAGGAAATTTGGCCAGTCGATTTCCCTAGGGCCCATGGCCTATAAGTGGTGTGGTTAAATCTCCAGGAGACTAGGCAGACTCCCTGGTCATGGATTTGAAGAAGCTTTCCTAAGAGAATTCCTACCAAAAAATGAACTTGATAGAACCTGGGAAAGAACAATAATGGACAAGTCCCTAATCCAATATATCTCGCAGTATCGAGAAGCAATTTTAAAATCAGAAATATGAATGATTATCAGAAAATCAAGGGATTTGTCCGTGGCCTCAAAGATGAATATAAAGTAGAGGTCCAGAGAAACTCGCCTACTACCCTTGAGCAAGCTCTCAGATATGCTCAAATCTATGATGATTCAGTGGGTAGGAAGAGGGCGAGACAGCAGCCCCTTTCTGAGCAGCCTCCTCAGAAAGACTTTCAATTTAAAAAGAAATTTTTAAAAAGAAAGAAAGAAGATAAAATTAACGGTGAAGCTCCTCAGAAACGCCCTTCACTCATACAGCCCTTAAAACCAGAAGATTTTGAGACAGCCAAACAAGAACGTTTGTGCTTTGTGTGTATGGGCAAGGGACACACAGTCAGACAGTGTCCCAAGGGGCCTTTCACTAAGAAAGATAAAAAAGATAAAAAACAAGTTCATCTTGTTCAGACTGTAAGTTTCCCCAGTGACTCGGCAGCTTCCGAGATCAAAGTGTATCATGAAGATCATGAACACTGTTGTCAGCTGACCTCTGCAATGCTAGCGAGACCCTTCAGCTTTGGGCCGCATGACCTAGTACGTATGCATGGGAAAGTTGGTAACCAGTCAGTTAGAGTTATGGTTGATGATGGGGCAACCCATAATTTCATCAACTACACCCTGGTTAAAAAACTTAAACTTCCAGAAGTACCTCGTCAGCATAGGTACATAGTTTCATTAGCTAAGGGTGAAGATAAGAAAATCTGGGAAACTATGGTAAGTAGCTTGAATCTTGGTATTCAGGGGTACCAAGATGAAATAAACTTTCAGATAATGCACCTGGATCGCACAGACATTGTTCTCGGGAGAGATTGGCTCTACAGTTTAGGACCTTCCCTCCACAGAAATTATCAGGAGAACACCCTCAGCTATCAGCATAAAGGCCGAGAGATCCAGTTGCATGGGGATCATGATGTTCCCAACAGTCCTATGGTCTGCAGTTCAGAGCTCTGTCAGCTAATCGGAGACGACGACCATCAGGTATTCTTATGTGACTTTCAGTTTATTCCTGAAGTTTCTATTTCCAGTTCTTTACAGCAAAAAATCAGTAAATTAGAAACTTTATTGTCTAAATTGAAAGGTGTTTTTCTTGAAGATTTGCCACATGGTTTGCCACCTAGCAGAGAGGTAGATCATGTAATAAACCTAGTACCAGGTACAGCACCTGTTTCTAAACCTCCGTATCGGGTCAGCCGAATAGAGGATGAAGAAATAACTAGGCAGTTAACAGATTATCTTGGGAAAGGCCAAATTCAGACCAGTAGTTCACCCTGGGCCTCACCACTCCTTTTGGTGAAAAAGAAGGAGGGATCTATGCGTCTTTGCGTAGATTACAAAGCCCTCAATAAAGTCACAATTAAGAATAAGTACCCTATGCCTCGGGCAGACTAGTTGTTTGATCAACTCAACGGGGCTAAGTTTTTCAGTAAAATAGACCTCAGATCGGGATATCATCAAGTCCGTATAAAATTGGAAGATGTCCCGAAAACAGCTTTTAGGACTCGTCATGGTCATTATGAGTTTAAGGTGATGCCATTTGGGCTCACAAATGCTCCAGCTACCTTTATGACCTTGATGAACAGTCTCCTCAGACCATACTTGGGTAAGTTTGTAGTCGTATTTTTAGATGACAACCTCGTCTACAGCAAAACGAGGAAGGAGCATCTAAAACACCTCAAAAAGGTGTTTCGACTGCTTAGAAAGCATAAGCTTTATGCTATCTCCATGGATTTTATAGTGTACGCCTGCCTAAAACCCAAAAGGGTAATGACGCTATATGGGTCACAGTTGACCGTCTGACCAAAATGGCTCATTTTATTCTGACCAAAACAACCATTAGAGGTCCAGAGTTAGCGAGGTTGTTTGTAGACGGGCTATTTAAATTGTACGGTCTACCTTCCGGCATAGTCAGCGACCGGGACAGTATGTTTAATGGAAATTTTTGGAGGGCAGTATTCCATCATCTCCATACCAAACTTACTATAATTACCACCGACCATCCACAGACGGACGGTCAAACAGAGAGGGTAAATCAGGTGCTGGAGGATATGCTTCGTGCATACGTCAGCAAGAAGCAGACTAATTGGGAGGAGTATCTCTCGATATTAGAGTTTGCTTATAACAGTACCAAACATTCAGCTACGGGATACAGCCCATTTATGTTGATGTACGGTATTCAGCCACGCTCACCAACAGCTGTAGGGTTTAAACAAGAAAAAGTTGAAGCAGCCAAAAACTTTTTAGAGGACCTAAACCAGATGATAGAACATGCTAAGCGTAGCATAGGCAATCCCAGGATCGAGCCAGGCATTATGCAGATCCACACAGACGGGATGTGCAGTTCATCGTTGGTGAGAAAGTCTACTTGAGTGTTCCAGTTGACTCTAAAACCCTCAAATCAGGAGTGTGTGCTAAGTTGTCTCCCAAGTATTGTGGTCCCTTTACCATCAACAGGAGACTAGGCGAGGTCACCTATGAACTGGAACTCCCACAGGACAGTGTTCTAGTTCTCCCATTGGACTCTCAGCAACCTCCACATGAACCAGAGGAGATTCTTGATAGTAGAGAGATGCAGACTCGTCACACTCTATAGCGAGAATATCTAGTCAAGTGGAATGATCAGCCTGTTGAGAATGCCACTTGGGAAAGAGGCAGCGTCCTTCGCAAGATTTTTCTAGACTTTGTCTTAGAGGACCAAGACAATTCTTAAGGGGGAGGGAGTGTTACAAGCACGTGACCAGTGCCGAACCCTAGAGAACACAAGAGGTCAGATACCACAGTCAGGTCAGGTCCAGTGTACACGACCAACAAGGCAAGACAGTGTGAGTAGTGTGCCCCAGCACGTCCATAGCCATGGCGGGCCTAACACAGTCTAGGGACCCTGTCAGCAGGACAGGGCCCCTAGTTGGGTCCCGACGTGCAGTCGGCCACGTCAGTGCCACGTGGCCGACACTTGGCAGTATGAATGCTACCAAGTCTCACACTGGGCTAGGAGGGGCTTGCTCCATATCAAGGAGTAGGCAAGGTTGGGTGGATTAGTTAGTGTTTGCCCTACTGAGGTGTTAGGACCTATTACATCCAGCTTGAGCGTGTATGTTTCCAGAAATCTGTTCGGGATGCCCCGAGTAAGAGTCGGCTATTTGATACTTTTGTCTCCCCTACTGCACTGTATGTCGCAAAAACATGGTGCCCAGGACTCACCTCGGCTGATTGGGCTAGTATCTCACGCCTCCAGGTCCTTATGTTATCACGGATGATACGGGCTAAGCCCTCTATCTCGCACCAGATTCTCCTAGCAGAGTTTGCAATTCCACCTTTACAGCTTGATGCAATCTTCTGTCTCATCACATATATACAGCGCCTTCGGCTGCTTCCCACTGATGCGCAGAGATATCCACACGCGGCACTCATATCATCTCAGCACCTCCACAGTCTGGGTTATCACTTATCATGGTTCTCACAGGCAGTACGTCTATTGGATACATTTGACATATATATCACGGACCTCCCTATGGGTACGCATGATTATATCAGACGGTTCCTCTACAGAGCATACCTTCGCCGCACATGGCAGGGCCACTTGGGGTTAAACCCGACTATTAGGACTCATTTCTTGGAGATGGATGTTGTGGGGATCCCAATTCGACCACGATATTTAGATTCTGGACTATCCCATGGCCTAAGATTCATATTGGGTCAGCTACATGTCTCATCACATCAACTTGAGATTGAGATTGGACGTTTCCATGGTATCCGCTAGCGGATCTGCCAGCTATGCTCATTGTCTGAGGTGGAGTCAGAGGAGCACTTTTTGTTCAGATGCCCAATCTACTACGAGATCAGAGGGAGATACCATTGCCTCTTTAGAGAGACTCCTGTCACACTGCGATCTCAGCCAGACACTCTGTGGCACAGGAGACTCTGCCACATGAACTCAATGGCACTTTACCAAGCAAGCCATCATGGAGCAATAACAGGGGTCAGCATCTCGAATGCAACCAGTTCGACCACTTGTGATGCATGTTTGAAAGGCAAGATGTCACGCACTCCATTCATCAAAGACTCCTACAGAACGACCAAGATTCTGGAGCTAGTGCATTCTGACATCTGTGGACCATTCAATGTGATCTCAGTAGGAGGTTCAAAATATTATATAACCTGAAGCACTCGATAAATTCACAGAGTATTCGCCTTGACACACAGCTACAGATTGGTCGAGACCTCTTTATGGCCATTTGTTATTTTCCACCAGATACATCAGTCTTCACCACAGATGAGGAGTCACCTTACCCAGATATCTCTTCAGAAATTATCAGATATGAGTTATATTCTTTTAGCTGGCGACTTTAATGCCAGAACAGGTTCCAGGCAGACGGAGTTCCATAGAGCAGAGGATGATCCACAGCGGATACATGCTTTAGACTTGGATGATCTTGGTCTCCGGCAACGATCAGCAAATGCAGAGGGTCCAGTTACTACATATGGAGAGCAGAAGCTTCATTTGGGCGAGGCTCATGGATTGGCCATTTATAATGGCTTACTGCAGTGGCCGGATTCTAGTGACTACACTTGTTTTCCACACAGCGGAGGACATGGTGTTGTTGACTATTTCATGGGATTGTCGTCTCTCCTTCGCTCCATTTCGTCCTTCTTGGTTCACCGCACCACCCTATCTGACCACTCATACTTCTCTCTCTCTATTGGCCTTCTTCACACTCCAGACACTCGTACGTTAACCCCTATCGGAAAGTCTGTATATCACTATCACTCTCGAAACACTCCTCTATACAAGGAAGCCTTATCTGACCTCCTGAGTCATTTCCCTTACGAGCATACTTTAGCGGACCAGTCTCTTTTTCTTGTCCAGACCATGCATATCGCTGCATCCCTTGCTTTCCCATCCCCGCGGCCTAAGCACTCACAACATTGTCGTCCACATAATCCCCAATATGACCACGAATGTAACCAACTTCACCTGAACTTGGTTTATGCACGCTGCCACCTTCCCCATCTGGTAAAGGACTTATCCCGTGTATATCGTAGAACCACCCGAAAAAAGAAAATTACATACGAAATTGGCCAGGAAAGAAGATGATGGACCTTCTCTTTAGCTCCTCATCGAGATCTTTTTGGCAAAAATTCCTCTCATGAGCACCTCCGCCCCGGATCACAAATCTTAGCACATGGGTAACCTATGCCACATCTTTGTGCACTGTACCTGATGCACCCCCACTTCCCACACACCCATACCCATGTACCTATGATACATTCTCTCCATATATAGTAGAAAGGGCCACCGATCGGTTAAACCTACATAAAGCCAAAGACATTGACAAACTAGAGGCTGAACTTCTGAAACAAGCCGCTGACATCCTATCACCTTTCCTCTCTTTCCTTTTTAACCGCGCTATCACATCTAGTTTCCGCTCGCCTTGGTCCACAAACCTTATCCATCCTATACATAAAGGCGCTGATCCCATGAAAGTCGACAACTATCGTACCATCATGATTAGCCACCTCTTTGCCAAAGTTTATGGTTCTATTCTTCAGTCAGAGATCAGTACAGAGATGGACACTAGAGCACTGCATGCTATTGGCCAGGCTGGCTTCAGACCAGGATATACTACATCGGATCATATCTTCACCCTGAGATCCATCATTGAGGGGGCTAAGGCCATGAGAGAGCAAGTATATATTCCTGCTTTGTGGATTTCCGCAAAGCCTTTGACTCTGTGCCTAGGCATTTATTGATACAGAAGCTTCGAGATCGTGGCTTCCAGGAGGATATCATACAGGCAGTTGCGGTATTGTACAGACGAGTTATTGGCCGGATCCGAGTATCAAGAGTTGTATCGCCAGAGATAGAGAGTACTATTGGGGTTAAACAGGGATGTCCACTTTCAGCTACACTCTTTGGTTTATATATAGATGAGCTTGAGCAAGTTATACAAAGAGATGGAGGAGAGGGTTGTACATTGGATGACCTCGTTAGTGCTATCCTATTATATGTTGATGATGTGGTTTTGCTTTCGAGGACGAGGGAAGGCCTGCAGCGGCATCTGGATGCGCTTCACTCCTTCTGTATACAGTGGGGACTGTCAATGAATGTAGCCAAGACCAAAGCTATGGTGTTTAACACCTCCAGATCCTTCATGATGCGGCAGGAGCTTCTATGGGATGGACATCCACTTGAGGTAGTTGACTCCTACACATAGTTGGGCATGGTATTTTCTGGTCCCACTTTCAGCATGCGACAAGCGGCATTTTCCCGGTTACGGAGGGGCTATGGATCACTGGTGGATTTGGAGACTATGTTTCAGCTCACACATTAGGGATGCGACTAGTAAGTGCCGACTCTTTGACACTATGGTAGCCCCCTCAGCCATGTACGCATCGGAGACATGGAGTACTGGCCTGACGGCCACCGAGTGGGCACGCCTTTGACTCTGTGCCTAGGCATTTATTGATACAGAAGCTTCGAGATCGTGGCTTCCAGGAGGATATCATACAGGCAGTTGCGGTATTGTACAGACGAGTTATTGGCCGGATCCGAGTATCAAGAGTTGTATCGCCAGAGATAGAGAGTACTATTGGGGTTAAACAGGGATGTCCACTTTCAGCTACACTCTTTGGTTTATATATAGATGAGCTTGAGCAAGTTATACAAAGAGATGGAGGAGAGGGTTGTACATTGGATGACCTCGTTAGTGCTATCCTATTATATGTTGATGATGTGGTTTTGCTTTCGAGGACGAGGGAAGGCCTGCAGCGGCATCTGGATGCGCTTCACTCCTTCTGTATACAGTGGGGACTGTCAATGAATGTAGCCAAGACCAAAGCTATGGTGTTTAACACCTCCAGATCCTTCATGATGCGGCAGGAGCTTCTATGGGATGGACATCCACTTGAGGTAGTTGACTCCTACACATAGTTGGGCATGGTATTTTCTGGTCCCACTTTCAGCATGCGACAAGCGGCATTTTCCCGGTTACGGAGGGGCTATGGATCACTGGTGGATTTGGAGACTATGTTTCAGCTCACACATTAGGGATGCGACTAGTAAGTGCCGACTCTTTGACACTATGGTAGTCCCCTCAGCCATGTACGCATCGGAGACATGGAGTACTGGCCTGACGGCCACCGAGTGGGCACGCATCTCACGCCTTCAGATTCATATGCTATCTCGGATGATACGAGCTAAGCCCTCTGTACCACATCATATTATATTGGCGGAGTAAATATGCCTATGCCAACTCACTTCCTTTTGTTCGCAATATAAATCGTACCTACCGAAAAGGCTTCTCATTAGTTCCTCCTCTGGTGCCTTCTGGCACAAATTCATCCCTCATGCTCCTCCTCCAGTTTGACCGATCTATATACCTAGACAGAATACGCTAAGTCCCTTTATACTATCGATACCACTTCTCCCATCGTCATCTCACCCCGTCCTTCATCCTTCAATCTTTTCACCCCTGACATGGTATCTGAATCCATTAAAAACCTCAGTAGTCGGCGTGCCCATGAGATCTAAGACCTTGAAGCAGAACTTCTTATCCATGCGAAAGACATCCTTTCTCCCATCCTTTCTGACCTTTTTAACCAAGCTGTCAATCATGGCTTCCCGACCTCATGGTGCACCAATGTCATACATGCCAGGCACAAAGGGGGTGATTCCATGAGGCCAAAAAACTACCGTACTATCATGATTGGCCATATCATGGCAAGAGTATATGGCTCAGTTCTTCAAAGGGCAGTCAGTAGTGAAGCCACGATCAGACGCTTGTATGGCAGGTTTTCGATCACATTACTCCACCTCAGATCGTATATTCACCTTGCGATCCATTATTGGGGAGGCTAGGTCCAGACAAGAAGGGTATACTATTGTTTTGTAAATTTCTGTAACGCCTTTGACTCTGTTCCGAGACACTTACTTATCCGGGACCTTGGCTTCCATTCAGACAGTCTTGGTCTTGGCGATTATAAGTCTATATGAGAGAAGAGTGATAGTTGGGCATATCTCAGCAGGCTTATAGCACCATTGGAGTCAAGCAGGGATGCTCACTAACTAAAGGATTATATCACAATCTCCCACTTGACACACTATCTGGACATAATTTAGATGAGCATGCAGTACATAGCAGACCCTTCTGCAAAATAATTGGTACATGACTCTCCTATTATGAACTCAAAGCACGAAATCAATCAACTTCATAAGATTTGTAGATTGGTAGGAATAATGTTGATCATGCAGAATTGACAAGAGAATAGCACTCACAATTTTAAGCTCCTTGCAAAGCACACCTTCTCCTTTAAGAAGCACTTCTTTTGGATGGAAATATTTATCTTGAATAGATTGTACCTGTCCCGAAAGAGACAACAATGAAAATGTCTACTAAATATAGCTACTAAGCAACCATCTCTAATACGTATGATTTCAACCAAGTCTTCTATGAACATCCAGAATTTACATGTTTGTCTGTCTTAGTAGATAACGAAGAGTTAGCTTCAAGGCAATATAAGGAGGGTGGAATAAATCATCAGAAAATTTACTGTCACACTACTTCCAATCAAAAGTCCAAAGATGAAGTTGCATGAAAGTCTATTTATAAAAGTCAAAGATATGCATGGGCCACAACATGGCATGTACTTTAGACTGCTCACAAAAGTAAACTTCACTATAACACAGTTCTATTATTCATTATCCAAATCTCAATTCCACTGTATAGAAGTTCCGTTACAGAATTTTCAGTTTTCACTAGTTTTTAGCACTTCGCCTTTTTTGACGTTTTATGTCATGCTTTGAAACAAATTACATCCTTATACAACCTATAATATGAATTTGTACTCTCGTTACAACCTGTCATCTTCATATCTACAGGCTAGGGATAACCAAATTCCACATTCTAAGGTTTTTCAGCACTGTTTCTCTTTCAATACTAAGAATACATTTTCTAGTATCCCTTGGGCCTTATCTCAATACATTAGCTCATGGGACAATGTCTAGTGTGTTGGTACAACCTATCATTGTGATGAGACCTTAACATTAATTGGTATTAAGGCATGCAGCAAGAACTAGATGAAAGCAATAAAACACAGTACGGGGACAACAATGATTGGACAAGCTGTACAAAAACACGCAACCAAAATGCAAAAAGTACATTTCTGAACGCATATTCCCTACCTTAGTTGTCCGTTCCGGAACGGAATCCAGAACGTGTTCCGTTCCGGAACCTGGCCAAAAAAAAATTTTAAAACGTACTTTTTTAACAAACAAAAAAAAAGCGATACTGAGTAGACTTCAACCTATAAAACATTACGCTGGATCCGATTGATTGACAACCATCCAGATATGCACGATGATTGAACACTATGCCATCACCTGACATATGGTTTTCAGGATGATCTTGACAACCATCGAGGGACAGATATGCGTGATGGTTTTCAGGAAAAATTCTCGTTTCAGGATGATTCAGGAATAGATATGTGCGATGGTTTTCAGGAAGATTCAGGAATAGATATGCGCGATGGTTCAGGGATAGATATGCGCGATGGTTTTCAGGGATAGATTCTGACTGGTTACACAGATACAACAAGATTCTCACAGAAACTCTACGCATTTCTTGCATATCCCTCAAAAAGAAGGAAGATGTTGCCAGCAGGTGCCTTAATACCTATTTTTTTTATATTCAAGAAAAAAAAAACGTTCCGACCCAGTACATTCCGGAACGTTCCAACCCTTTTTGCTCGGAATGGGCTTCTAAGCTCCCTACTTATATCCTACTGCCTATCAGAAGGCGTTTTACGTCACTATCAGTGACATGTAATCAAAAAGAACTTTAAGCCAATACCCAAGCTTTGTTTGCTTTGATTGCCCTCATTTCTTCATCCATTGCTTCAATCCAATCCTCTTTATGTGGTGAATTCATTGCCTCGCCAAAAGTTGATGGTTCCTCCAACGACTGCTCTGTTAAGAATACCATGTCATCAAACCGTTTTGGTATCCTCTTCACCCTTTGTGACTTTCTGAACTTAGACAACTTTTCTGCTACATTTTCACTTTCATGATAGACAGATTCTGTCAATCCACCCTGCTTTTCCTCTACAATCTCATCTGTGTCCATCTGGTTTTCAGTCACCACTGCTTTCTGTTTTGGATCCAAATTTGTTTCTTCATTTTGCGCAACAATGGTATTGCAATGTTGATCATCTATGAGGACCATTCCATTAGTACTTTTTGGCCAGGTTGAGGTGATTATTCCTCTCTGCCAATACTATTGGTCCATTTAGTTGGCAACACATCCACTTGTGTTCACTGATTCTAGTTTGCCATTCTATAGCCATGAATTCATATAGGTCCACAAAATTGGCATGGTACATAAATGTTTGCACAACGTTACTATCAGAATCAGTACATATGATGTTCACCATAGTACGTTCCTTTGGCATTTTCGTCCCTCCGTATACTTTGACATAATAATCTCATATCATCATTCAACAACTAGTTCTAGTTATAAGGCTTCTTCCCATTTTAGGTTGCAGCTTATAGTTTGGCATTTAACGTTTTGCAACTTCTCAGTCAACATTTGCATGTTTGTGATCTGCTATACTACATTAACACATTCTGTTGTAGCACTCCAGTAGGGCACCAAACCTTAATAGCCCCTGAACTGTACAGTTAATCTCCGTGAATTATATAGTTGATTAATCAGATGATGTGTTCTATGTAAGACACGCATACCATCATTCCTTTGTGGGGGGCATGCAAAGCATATTATTGATTGTGTTGTGATCTCTAAAGGAGACTGTTGTATGATCAGCAATTTGTTGTTTACTTTGTTCATGATGCCTCTTGTTCTTAACCCAATGATATTGACTTATGTAATTTTGCCCCCACTTGTAAGTATCTTCAGTAGCTCCTCAAGAGAAAGCTAAAATAAGATGAGGATGATACAAGAAGAATCTCAAGGCTAGTCAACAATCCTCTATAATTGAAACCCAAAAAAACCCTAGAAATGTCTATGCCATATGTCATGTACTTTTAGTACATGAGTGCTTATCAATGCATCATAAGATCCAGTGTAACCTTTGTTAGGCCCAAAAGGAGCTATTAGCCTTAAGAATAAGGGGCTTCCCTCTGGCCCTCCAAAGTACTTAAATAAAGATAATAGGCCAACAAGGGCCCAAAATACACTTAATAAGACTTGACAAAGGCTAACTATCCTTCAAAAATCAAAATAATTATGTTTGGTTAAGTTAGAGACTTTGTCTATAAGTAAACAAGAGACATCATTTTGAAGGATCTTTTGGTTGATTCGCAAATGAGAGAACTAAGTTTTCTCTTTGTGAATGTGAGTCCTGGGAATTGAGCTCGCCAGGTCTCACGTGCCCAATCCACATGAAATCCATCCCCCTTTTATATTGATTTCCTTTCAACTCTGTGGTGATTTCATGGACCTCTCTCTATATGTGATTTCAACATGAATGCTATGTCCTCCTTTTGATTGTGGCTTTAATTTCATTGTTATTGCTATTTGATTGGGTTTGGCACATGACACCATAATACAGGGAGGTTTTTGAAAGGTTAGCACCCCTCTTCTCTACTCCCAAAACCGTCTGAATATGGTACTCAATTTCCGTTTACAATCCTGAATGCTCCCTGCCTTAGAATGTTTTGAAATCCTTTTTAGGGTCTGAACTCTAGTTTCCTTCAATTGAGCACCCTAATTTTAGTCACTTACCCTAAGGAGCTTGAACTTAAAAATGTTTGGTCCAAATGACATCTAAGAGGCTGAAGGTCTTCGTGGCCCCATTTCACAATCCAGCGCACTCCATACTACGAGTTGTTAGATGAAAACATAAGCAATCAAAGCAATGAAGCTCAGGGCACCACTGACAAAGCATTCACATTTTTTTATGAACTTTAGATACTCACAGCTGTAATGCCAACATAATATCATAAAGAATCTGCATTCTGCGCACTTCACATGATGAACTATATACAATGTCAAGTGAAAAGACCGCTGAAGGCATAGACTTGCCACTGCTTTTAAACCTGGATTTACCAAAGGCACCAACAGACTCCTACAAAGAGCAATAAAGGAAGAGTTTCCATTTTCATGTTGTTGGGGCATGCATGTACTTACTAGAACATCTGAATTGACTGTGATGCCAAATTCCTGAATTATATCGTTGATGTTAGCTTTCTGTGAGGCAGCAACACCTTCTTTGCTCAAAATAAGTACTGCACCACCTTGACTGATAAATGCCCTGACTGATTCAACCTGCTTCAAAGAGTCCATGCAAAGGTCCCATGAGTTCATGCCCATTTTGAAATTCCTCTTTTGCAGGCTCAATTTCTTCGTTTATTGTTGATAAGCAGTTGAAACTAGAGATGGTGCCACATACTTCTGAGCTCAAAATGCTAGACCTCATTCTCCTGGAGGAATTATGAATAGCAAACGTAGAATTTTACAGGATCATTTACAAGAATTAGTAGTGGGCAGTGCTGGTGAAGGCTTGGGCCGTTGTAATCCAATCACCCTCCACAAACTGCACTATACCAGCTTTTAAGCCGATTGCTATGATATATAGATTTGTTTGGATGTCTACAGAAATTGTACGGCATTACAAATCCTATACAAAGGTGGATAAATCGCTATTGCAATGCCCAAGGAAAATAGCCAAAACACCTACAATTGCACTCTTGGGAATACATGCCCTAGTTCATTTTCAGTAAAAAAGTTTTCCTCAAAAGGTGACATGTAAAAGTTGAGCCACTTGGCAGGAAGAAGTATTTTGCAAACATATCGAGTGGTGAAGCTGTGTTCTATCCAAGCAGCTGCGACATTTCAAAGCCTCTAAAGGAGGATATGGAGCAACAAGGGCAAGGCAATAATAACTGCTAAGGCGAATGAAATTAGAAAAAGGGACCCATTTCTCTTCCAATGAAGCCCAAGACACGATTGAAAATGACAAATACTACTATAATTCAGGAAACATAAGTCGACGATAAGGAAACTTCTAATGGAAGGATTAAGTGTTCAGCTGCTTCTAATCAGGCTCAGACTTTGCTCTAGTAGTTCAAATATCAGGTTATACTTTGAAAGCCTCTAGGAAAAAAGCTTTGGAAGCGAACCTCAGCTGCTGTGAACTTCTCTCTGGGACATCCAAACACAACAGCTGCACCTTCCTTCAAAGTGGCAAGTGAGAGCACACCGTTGTTTCTACAAAAAGTCAAAATATCTGAGACTTCATTCTTCCAAAAGAAGTTAAGAGATCAAAGGAAGAAACAGAAAAGATAAATGCAATGATATAAAAAACAAGTTTTCCAAGGTAGTGCCCACTGCTCTATCCAATAAGATGAATATTGCCATGAGAAAAAACTGGCTTTAAACTTAAGAAATTTTTGACATCCATGACGTGTTGTAGGACAAGCTTGTTACAGTTGAAGTGTTGAAGACCGGATACTGCTCTTTGCCATACATTTGTAAACATCCACTTAGCCAACTTTATTGTTGTAGGGTAGCCAACTTTATTGTTGTAGGGTACAAGCTTGTTACACTTGACAAGTTGAGAATTTAAGAACTGGACATTGCTCTTTGGCATCCATTTTCAAACACTAAGATTGGCAACAAGCTAGCCACACAACATTGGATAACCTCAGCTGGTACAAGGCATGCAATTTTCCAGCAGCATGTTACAGAAACTCAAGCTATAGACTTATATAAAGTGGAAAGTTGTAAAGGGATCAAAAGATCTAGATCAGCAATCAAGGAACAAATGGCAACCTTCAAAAGAGATGAGATGGAGTACCCAGTTTCTATTGTTGCATTCTCCTGATGTTGTTCTTGAGATTCAAAAATGAAACTTTTGCCTCTTGATCAAATATTATTGTACGTGGACATTAATTTGGCGTTTTCTTTCGTTGTACACAAGCAGAAATACAAATATAGCATGACTAAAAGCATCCAAAGCCTGGGGTGATAGATATGATAAAAATAAAAGTATGGTAAAGAAAAGAGGATAGCTCACGACAAAACTCGAAAGTTATTCCGCAGTCTCCTTGATAGAAGTTTAAAACTTTGTCTCGGTGTATGTGACTCTGAAATGTACAACGATTATGTATAAAAGATGTTGAAACTGGGATAATCTCTCTCTCTCTCTCGCTCTCTCTCTCTCTCTCTCTCTCTCTCTCTCTCTCTCTCAGACACACAGACATCCATACCTGTTACAGCTATATTGACAATTTTCAGCAGAGCCTGACTGTTGTACATGATGCTCTAGCATTAGACCTGCTTGGCAAATTTATTTATACTGCACCAGATTTTTATACTTTAGCTGGTTGTAGCTTCAGTTTCTGTAAAATTTTGGTTAGTCCCGTACTCTGCTGCTTTTAAGACATTTTCATGGTCTCCTAGATGATATCATACTTGAGATGTACTTACATTGGTCTTGTGTACCTTTGCTACCTAAAAGACATCAATAAAGGGCTCTCTCTCTCTCTCTCTCTCTCTCTCTCTCTCTCTCTCTCTCTCTCTCTCTCTGAGATGGCACTAGGGCTGTAGGCTGTCCCCCCCTCCATCGCTGGTGAATATGGCCAAGAAAGGGAAGGGGAGCCCACGCTCCCCCCCCCCCCGCCCGGTGCTCCTGCCTCCCCCACACAGGCCCCTTCCCTGCTGACCCACCCATCGCTGGCCCCTCGCTGGACTCCACCGCTGCTGCTGATCCATCCATCGCTGCCACTGCTTCCGCTTCTGCTGCTGCTCCACTTAGGGATGAGGTTGCTGATGTGGCTGCCTTTGCTTCACATAATGATTGTGCTGCTGATTTGGCAGCCTCTGTCCACACCCCCTGCTACCTCGTCTCTTTCTGCCCCTTTCTTGATTCCTGAGATCTATACCCCTACCAAATCTTTTGGACAGTACACCAAGGTTATGGTGTTTAACACCTCCAAATCATTCATGATACGGCAGGAGCTTCTATGGGATGGTCATCCACGTGCGGTAGTTAACTCGTATACATATCTGGGTGTTGTATTCTCTAGTCCCCCTTTCAGTATGGGACAGGCAACAATTTCCCGGTTACGAAAGGGCTATTCTTCATTGGTAGATCTGGAGAGACTGTGTTTCAGCTCACACATTAGGGATGCGACTAGTAAGAGTTCTATGGTAGTCCCCTCGTCCTTGTACGCAGCAGAGACATGGAGTACTGGGTTGACAGCCACTGAGTGGGCATGCATCTCACGACTTCAAATCCATATGCTATCTCGGATGATACGGGCTAAGCCCTCTATAAAGTCCTAGACCAAGGATCTTATTCTAAGCATGCCAAAACAAGCAACCACAAAGGGTGCTAATGGTGGACAAACCAACCCAACCAATCCTGCATCGAACAGATCTAGCCCCCAAGCTATGGATCAATCTCAAAGAGGAATGAGGCATCACACCAGCAGCATACGGCTACTAGTCTCACAATCAAGGATACACTAGTGAGAGCCCAATAGGTATACTTATACCCTCCAAGGCCCATGAACCACTAGTCCTCAATGACTCACTGATAGACCCGTACCAATCCACCATCATGAGTTTAGGCCTACGACCATTAATTATGCCCTTATACACATAAGGGCCCCAATTCCCTTATAGTCACAATTAACTTATGGGTTGTTGGTCTACTGATCACTAGCGTGGACACGCTACCTGAGACCAGTCGTGGGCATGACATTCTTCCCCCCTTAATCAAGTTTTGTCCTCAGAACTTAAAACTAGGGAAGTTCCTCCTTGAGCTCCCTTCTGTTAGAAATCCATAAATCATAATATGGATGGACAGACTAGGATTCGAACCCAGGACCTCCCTCATACCGGATGGGATGCTTTACCACTGAGCTATTTGCCCTGTTTGATAGTTCTCTCTAGAGTGTAGATTGATATTCCAACACCCCCCCTCAAGCCACACTTGGTTGGGGTACGTCCTAGCTATCACCTGCTCCACAACTTGGGCCACCTAACCATGGCTTTGACACCATGAACTGTTAGGTCTAACTTGGCTCTGATACCATGTTAGAAATCCATAAATCATAATATGGATGGACAGACTAGGATTCGAACCCAGGACCTCCCTCATACCGGATGGGATGCTCTACCACTGAGCTATCTGCCCTGTTTGATAGTTCTCTCTAGAGTGTGGATTGATATTCCAACACCTTCCTGTTACCAGGAATCGTCGTCGTCTATGCGACTCTTCCATCAAACCAGATGCTTGGTAACTATTCGATTTCTCAATCGTTTAGTTCTTGTATCCAAGATCCTTCCGAGTTCAAGTCGAGACACACCCGATGAGTCATCCAACATGTCCAATTGGTCTCCAAAACCAAGATGCTCTCCTTCACGTAGACTTTTCTTGAGTCAACTTACGTGAAAAACCCGATGCATTTGAGTTCCTTCCGGGAGGTCCAACTAGTAAGCTAAGGATCCGATCTTTTACAAGATCTAATACAGTCCTCTGTATCTAGGAGACAATTTCTAATGCTTGTCGGTACGCATTACACTAGAATCCTTCGGGATTCTCAAATACACCCAATTCCCCACTTGAAAGTCTCGAGCTGATCTTTTCAGATTAGCATAATGTCGGTCCCTATCCTGGGTACACTAGACATTCTCACGTGCTATCCGTAGCAAATCCGCTACCTTCTGAAACTTGATCGTACGAGTCTCTACCAAAATGAGTGATATAGGTTTAAAACTATACATAAGCACGAACGGGCTATAACCGGTAGCCAAATGCTTACTATAACTTAATCTCCATCAAGGATAACTTCCTCTCCGAGGAGATTGCTATCAAAATATAAATGTAGACAGTATTTGATCTTTTGATCATTCAGGTAATCCGTCCCTTAAGTATGACTAGAATCTGAACTATGATTCGTCAATCATAATTCATCGGATTCTTGTCCTATACTCAATAAGAGAATGTGATATCCTAGCATAGGCAACTCAATCAAGGGCAGATACACTTCCCAATGAAATTGCCGCCGGAAAATATGCTCGAAGCATTTTCTCCCTCACTTTATTTGTTCTTTCCTTTTGACCAATGGTCAGAAGAACTTAAGCTCAGTTTCGTCTCTAGTTTAGTGAATACAGTCGACCAAAAGTGACCAGTAAACCTTAGATCGCGATCGTTCACAATGTCACTTGGTAATTCGTAAAGTCTAAACAGATGCTCTACAACTACTTGAGCAAAATCAGATGCATTTTTAGCGGTCTTTACCCAAATAAACATAGCCGATTTGGTAAGATGGTCGGTCATTACCAAAATTCCACTATCCTGTTTATTCATCCGAGGTAATCTTACCATGATCTAAGTCCTCTTTTATTGATCAGGTATATCTTAGAGTCTGAGTTATGATTCTCCAATCACAACTCTCCAAATTCCCAAGACCATACCATATCATAAGAGCGATCACAATTCTTGAAAGACACATGAGTTGTTCCAAAAAGTCCTTTCCATTTGGAAAGTTTCAAACTTTTCCAACTCATTTACGGTGCCTATATAAGGATTGTAATCCAAAAACGCCCTTACTTTAGCCATGGCAGAAAGTGTCATTCCAAAGTTAGGATCCCATCCGGAATACGTCTGGATTCAATTATTCTTAAGTTCTTATCTAGAATAACTCAAGATTCACCGGAACCTCATTACGTGAAGTTCTAACTTTTGGCAACCAACAACTATCCAACTCTCCTGAGTCTTCCGGGATAGCATTCTATCCTTTTCAATCGGGAAAAGATAAGGCCAAAAGTTCTCGTGTATTCTATGCACATAAACCTTTAAATGAATCCAAACTTGACCCATAAAGGTTGCGACTTATAAGCAATACATTTCAACAACAATATTTAAATGTTCAAGAAATTCACAAATATATTTTTTTTATAAAGAAATAGCTTGCGGGTTTCCGGTTTTGTAAATTTGAAATATCCATAAGGGGTCATGACCAATACCTCAAATTTCTTACAAAACACCCATTTTATGACCCATAGTATTTGGCATCATTTAAATTTACAGCCTTGCTATGGTCAACCTGATCTAGTTAGTTTTAGATCTTCATTTTGGAATCACCTGCGTCTCATACCACAAGTTCTTCCTCCACAAAAGCCCTCCACTTCCTGATCAAAACGTCACAAAAAACGATTTTTGTTAACAAGTATATGAAGTTCTCGAGATTGGGTACTAATCCCAACTCAATAGTATTATTTTGAACTCATATCGTCTTTCGCCCCTTTTTATAATCTCTATGGTCACCTAACATGCGTTGAGTGACAGATTTAGGAATGGGGAAGAATGAGTCGGCTTTTTCTGTTTCTTACTTCTTTTACTGTGTCGGTACGCCCCAACTTCAAGTTTATAAAAAAACGTCTTTTTTCGTTTCATTTTAGTCTTTCCATCTTAGGCTTCTGGGCCGTTTGGCCGTGCCCATTTCCGAGAAAAACAGCACCCAGGCCAAAAACATCCAAGAACTCCTAGACATAGCTGTCCAATTCTTGGTTTCCCATTCAGCAGTTAATAAAGCGAACTTTACATTCAGCATCGTCAATCGTGGAAAAACCTTATAAAGTCCTAGACCAAGGATCCTATTCTAAGCATGCCAAAACAAGCAACCACAAAGGGTGTTTATGGTGGACAAACCAATCCAACCAATCCTAGATCGAACGGATCTAGCCCCCAAGCTATGGATCAATCTCAAAGAGGAATGAGGCATCACACCAGCAGCATACGGCTACTAGTCCCACAATAAAGGATACACTAGTGAGAGCCCAATAGGTATACTTATACCCTCCAAGGCCCATGCACCACTAGTAGTGCATTGTGACACCTCACTGGACACCTCTGCACCCTATATGGGCCACGTCATCCAATTCCTCAATGACTCACTAATAGACCCATACCAAACCAACTAGCCATTGAGCTGGTATATATAGTGGCACACTATGAGAGGCTCAGATCTGTGGTATGTGTGATACACACGAGGTAGATGATCAGTTCCATTTTCTCTTCAGATGCCCTACTTATTATGAGATCCGAAGGAGATATTACTACCTGTTTCAAGATCACCCAGTCACACTCTCTACCTTGATATCATATGAGGATCCCATATGTGTTGCACTGATGATTCGGGAGATGTCAGACTTGAGGATGGTGAGACTAGACACGGACAGCCCCCCCCCCCCCTCGATACAGCTGAGCACCAAGGAGTGCTTATCTCGTTGGAGACAAAGACAGGAGAGCAACGATTCTGATGGAGAGGCTGAGATTCCAGACTTGCATACATAGACAACAGAGACAGTGTAGACACCCAAAGAGATTGCCAACCCGTAGACCACATCCCACAGCTTCACGGCAGCAGAGACGACACTGACAGTGCACTCGGAGACAGAGGTCCACAACCCGTCCAAACTCAAGCTGCCTTTCTTAGCACTTCTCTTCATACCGCTGCTTCCCTCGCTTTTCCATCTAAACCCCATAAAAGCAGACGCACTTCCTCATCGATATGACCCCCACACCCCCCGTGGTATGATGTTGAATGTCGCTCTCTTCATCAGCTTGTCACCCATGCCCGTACTCATGATCCTCATCTCCTCCGCTCCGCCAATCGCTCTTACCATCGCACCGAAAAAAGCGTGCCTATGATGACTCCGAAGGAACGCGTCTTGTTGATCTTCTCTTCAGTTCCTCTTCAAGCACCTTTTGGCATGAGTTTATCCCTCGTGCTCTACCATCTCTCATGGATGACCTCCGCATATGGACCGAATACGCTACCAACCTATATATCATACCACTGACGCACCCATCTCTATCTCCCCACGCCCCTTTGAGTTCACCTTCTTCACCTCTGACATGTTACTTACGGCCATCAAGAGAATGAAGTCCCATAAAGCAAGAGATATCGAAGACCTTGAATCTGAACTCCTAACCACACTAGCCACTCTCCTCAATCCCGTTGTTGTCTCTGGTTTCCCCTCATCCTGGTGAATCAACATCATCCACCCTATTCATAAAAATGGTGATCCCATGGTTCCTGGTAATTACCGCACCATCATGATTGGACATGTTCTCACGAAGCTCTACGGTACCATACTCCAGTCTGCAGTGAGTTCAGAGGCGGAAGCTAGGAGATTACATGCATTGGGGCAGGCAGGTTTCTGGTCTCATTATTCTAACACTGACCATATTTTTACACTTCGAGCTTTGATTGAGGAAGCTAAGTACAGGAAAGAGAGGGTTTACTGCTGTTTTGTGGACTTCAAGAAAGCCTTCGATTCTGTACCACGCTCCCTGCTTATTCAGAGACTTCGTAACCTTGGTTTCTCCATAGATATTGTTCTAGCAGTGATGGCTCTTTATGAGAAGGTCTTGGGATGTTTCCGACATGGCAATGGCCTATCTGATCACATTTGGAGCACCATTGGGGTGAAATAGGGGTGTTCTCTTTCACCGGTTCTCTTTGGATTGTATATTGATGAGTTAGAGTGAGTCATCTCACTTCAATACTTCTCGAGCCTTCATGCAACGCCAGGAGCTCATCCTAGATGGACAGGCCTTAGAGGTAGTTTCCTCTTATACCTATTTGGGGATACTCTTTTCTGGTCCTACCTTCAACATGCGACAGGCTGCCACCACCCAACTTGGGAAGGGGCATTCCTCTCCTGTTCAGCTTGAGCGGTTCTGCTTCAGGAAGCTCATCCGAGATGCTCGCAATAAGTGTAGACTTTTTGATACTATTGTCACCCCCACAGCCTTTTATGCAGCAGAGACATGGTGTATCGGCCTCCCTTCATCACATTGGGCCAGCATTTCACGATTGCAGACCACCATGTTAGCTCATATGATTCAGGCAAAGCCCTCGGTTCCACATAATATCCTCTTGCAGAGTTTGTCGTTCCACCCATTCAGATATATGCCGCGTTCCAGCTTATCGCATACATTCAGAGAATCCAGGCTCTGCCCGATGAGGATATGAGATATACACAGACAGCACTTGTTTCCTCACACTTTCTTCATGACCAGGGCTATCAATCATCGTGGTTCTCCTAGGCATCCCACTTCCTCCTTGAGTCATTTGGTATCTCCATTACAGAGCTCCCCTCAGGTACTCATCAGTATATCAACCGCATCTTATATCGGGCATATCTCGACCGTACTTGGGGGTGA
Source organism: Diphasiastrum complanatum (assembly GCA_029204225.1). NCBI lineage: Eukaryota > Viridiplantae > Streptophyta > Lycopodiopsida > Lycopodiales > Lycopodiaceae > Diphasiastrum > Diphasiastrum complanatum. The sequence continues at coordinate 29,738,226 of CM055108.1, read as the reverse complement.
CAGCTTGGGGTTAAACCCGACTATTATTGGACTCATTTTATTGAGCTTGACATAGCAGGGTTCCCGGTCTTACCACATTATTTGGACTCAAGACTATCACATTGCCTCAGATTTACATTGGGACAGCTCCGCGTATCATCACATCAATTGGCTATTGAGACTGGTAGATTCCAGGTACCCAAAGAGAGGAGCGGATTTGCCAGTTATGCTCTTTAGATGAGGTGGAGTCAGAGGAGCACTTTATCTTTAGGTGCCCGGTATATTACGAGATCAGAGGGAGATACCATTGTTTGTTCCGTGACACACCTGTCACCTTACGATCGCTCATAGCTTATGAGGATTCCCAATGCGCTGCACTCATGATACGAGAGATATTTATACTACGACAGGATTTGTATCAGACAGCCCAGCAAAGTCATGTTTCTCGGCCTCAAATCACTTCTTTCTTCTCCAGGAGGAGAGGACAAGTATTTGATGACGGTGACGATGATGATGACCTACTTGCCCACAAAGATCAGAGACGGCGTCCCACACATACTCATGTTGCAGCACGAGCTACTCGACCTATCACGAGGAGACCTCTTCATCCTCCCAGACGACGTCAGAGACCACCAGTGGCCCTTCATGCCGCGGGCCATATTACATCCTTTTATAGCATCAGCATCAGCAGGACAGGACAAGATGATAGCGTCGTACCTCATTCATGACTTCTATAGTATACATGCTCCCACATGTTTCTTATAGCATCACATATATTTCAGTTCATAGCTTTAGCTTTAGATTTACTATTTCTGTTACTGTTTTGGAGACGTTTCATATGCTCCCATGGTTACCACATACTTGACATGTACATTTACTAGTCTTATATGCCTTTTGGCATGGAAAAGACATTAATAAAGCTTTCTCTCTCTCTCTCTCTCTCTCTCTCTCTCTCTCTCTCTCTCTCTCTCTCTCTCTCTCTCTCTCTCTCTCCCCATGATGCCCTAGTCCAGCCATCACTCCAGTTCCAATCCATCGCTCCACCTTTCCACCTCTCCTATGGCTCCACGTAAGTGGGGGGGGGGGGGGGGGGGGGGGTAACTCCCCCCGTTCCCATAGCTCCAGCTCTCCATACCCGACACCTCCATCACTGGCAACACATCTGCCTCCATCGTTGCTGAAACAACCTCCATCCCTGACGGCACTCTCTGCGCGTGCGTATCCCCCTATGCGATGAAGTCTGCTAAATCTCCTACTGCTGATGAGAAATGAATGCGATTACAGTTCATAGCCCGATACGTAGGTGAGGTGGATGTAGGTGATGTGGGTGATATGGATGGGGTCTCGGGTTGCTCCTATGCCCGAGAGCCCCAACTTCCTAGGAACTAGAGTTAGATGGACCTCGATCTAAGTATCGAACCTGACCATCCCGATAAACGGCAAAAAAAATTTCTTGCGTTCTTGAACTTGAATATAGGTAAGATCCTCATCCAAGAAAATCTATGTGCCCTTTAGTTTAGGTTTAAGTCTCAATATTTTGGTTCTTTCCTCTTTTGATTTGAAACGAATAATGAGAGTAGAATTATCTTTTTTGGTATTGAAACTCAACGTAGTATCTAAACGGGATTTTGCCTCTTTCACAGCATCTTGAGTGTCGGACATTGATAGCTTTGAAGTTGCATAATTTGTCTTCAGAGATGGTAGCTGTAGACATATGCGCAGCATTACCTTCTTCTTTTTGGAACAGCCCAGGATTACGTAGGCAATTGTCAACAATGTTTGTTTGTGGTTGCAGGTGAACCCTGACTCCTGCTTGGTGGACTCATCAGCTGCTGCTCCTCGAGCACCACTTACGCAGGAGGAGTTGGATGATGAGTCAAAAGAAGTATTTTTATCTTTCCTATCTAGAAGTTTTCTATTACATACATGACTAAATCTAATTGTTTTCTATTGTTCTATGATTCTTAATATCCAATTTCTATTCTCTTTGAGTGAGTTTTGCATAATTCAAATTAAAATAATTTGTTTTCTGTTTTGACAGATTCTATTTGTGGATGTAATATTCCTTCTAAAAACACATTCACTTTAGGTTGATCAATCCTCATCACTAGTTGTACAATTAAGTTCACATAAATCTTTAAAATGTTAAATGGACCGATTCGAATCAACGGTTCAAATCAGCCGATTTGACTGGTTTGAATCGGTTGGGTCAGGTTCGAATCGGCTAATTCAAACGTTAGAACGTTTTCTGGGTCGATTAGGGCCTTTTTTTATGAGTCGGCCAATTCGAAAAGGTTGCTGATTCGAATCAGTTGATTTGAATTGGACCAATTCAAATTGCGATTCATTGTTTGAATCACCGATTCGTGCAACTATGTCTTTAAGATAGATTCCGCTACCAAAAACATTAGGGTCTTTACAAAGGAAACTACCAAAATCAGGAAGATCTTGAAAAACTAATCTTTGTATAAATTCAAACTCATAATCTTGAAAAACTAAAAGATAGCTAAATGAATAGTACAATTAGTGTCCACAGGAATAACTATCATTTGTTGACAAAGTGAATCGCCTAGAGAAATATGTAAGCTATCCAAGAGACGGTGCAGCCAAGAACAAACATCTTCAACATCAACAATTTTAGTAAATCTTTTCTTCTTTGAATCAACATCTTGATTTTAGTTCATAAGCCAAAAAACTCAAAATGCAAAGCACTCTTTTCAACTTTCAAAGCTTTGCATCGAGTGTCCTTTAGTTTATTGCTAAAAACATCTTGAATTAGCTTATTAACATGAAACTTCAAATTTTCCAAATTGATTTTAGTGTATAGTGTCGTGAAGCCATAGGTTTGGAGAAGCAGAGGTTGGGTTTTTTCTTCTAAACTATGCGAGGAGTTGAAAAACTTTAAGACTTCTATTATACCAACAGAACCGTTTAAAATCCAGCTATAAGTTACAAGAACATTTACATCCTTAAATAAGTTTATCCGTAGCTCATTAATAGAAGGAAGCAAGGCCTTGAAGCAGTTACTTAGCCACTTAGAAAGGTCAATTAGCATAATTTTACAGGCTGCTACAATAAAGCTTCTTTTAGGAACTTTATGAAATTTCCATGTAACACACAAAAATGGATAGTCCAAGTAGTTACACGAATCACAGTTCAAACCTCAAACCACAGTTCGAACTGTTCAAACCATTCGGAGTCGGTTCAAACCGTTCGGAGCCGGTTCAAATCGTTCGGAGCCAGTTCAAACCGTTCGGAGCCGGTTCGAACTGGAAAAAAAAATGTTTTGAATTTTTTTTTCCACGATTCGAACTGTTTTCCAGTTCGAACCAGCTTTGCCGGTTCGAATCGGTTTGAACCAGTCAAATCGGCCCGATTCGAATCGACTTGTAACCTTGCAAGTTCATTAACTTTGGTCAAGACGAGGGCATATTTTGCTTTCTACAGAAATCCAAAAAAAGATTATATTGCATGGATCTTCCTATTCTTAGTTATTTCACAAGTTCCTAGCACTTTACATAGCATCAATCGAGCATTTCTAACAAAAATATTAGGTTTTTATATTTTTTCACATTATTTTGGACTTCATCTTTTTCCGATTTCTAGATCTATAGCAACCTACCTCTAACATATCACTAGGCACTCAAAAGCAACAAATTATCGAAATTCAGCAAGAAGCAGATGAAAATTCAGACTTCTATAGGGCTGGTTCCTTTTTTTAAGAGGATGAAAAGAGACTAGAAAGATCAAACTAGGAGGCCGTAAAGATCAATGATCCACCCAAGGCACCAACTTCGAGATTTTAGCAATTCAACTAGCAGAGTGGAGTTTTAAAAATAGGGTTGGTGCTAGCTCTCAATCTTCACCGAAAATTAGGTGCTAGAACTCCAAATAGTATAAGATCTAGGCACATTGACATTTGGTAGGCAAACCTCCAAACAATCCTAAAAATCCACCACTTTGATAGCAACTACTATAGTCCACAACTGAAATACATGGGATATCAGCAAAAGCTTTCACTTTAGTGATCTCTTCACACAATACAATAGTAAAAAATTAAGAAAGCATTGCTGCAAGTCTCCTCCCAACCTTTGTTGCATTGGAATGAATGACGACCTCTCATTAGGTTCACTCATAAACTCCCTCGAGCACCCCTTAATCCTAACTTTCCTAAGCTAACATGTGGCGCATGCAACAAAGCCACCCGCTCATGCAACTTAGCAAACCCCCTGACACATAGATATGTATTGTAGAGCATGACCGCAACACATGATGCTCATGTATTGAACCGTGTGACCCAATCAGCATATGACAAGTGTCCTTTGACCAATCCACTCCTGCATTTCTAAATGTTGGTCAAGCAAACTATAAATGAGACTTAGCATCCCTAGGCCAGATATAAGCACGTATCTTCAAGCTAGTGAACCTGCTCTTTACATCCTTTTTAAAAATTACCATAGTCTGATGGCCAAGCCACTTTTCAGATATTTAAAATTTTACATTTTACAACGAGATAGGGATACAAGACTGTGACAGAACATAAAGTGTTGTAGTCAAGTTTCTATAGATAGTCACTTGGACCTTTATGTTTTATGATGCTTATAATGCAATAGCATTACTTGAACCAGAAAAATAGGGCATTGGTCTTCAACGTTAATCAAGTCAACTCATGGGCCTCAATGACTATAAATAGGCATGTAAACATCATCTCCCCAGTTGATTAGTCCATGATTAGCTTTAGGACTAGCACAGATCAAGAGAGGCGAGTTCAAGCTTAGAGTCAAAATACTCATAAATATCTTCCTTTTATCAATGCTTTACATTCCTTTGATCAATGAAGTTAAATCTTATTCAATATCAGTCAACTTTATCTTGCGCTTGTGTGTCCCTAATCAGTGAGAGGTCTCATTTGCTGCAAAATTTGACAATACCAAGCACCAAATGCATGACTCCGCCAATGATTCTTTTCAACAATTATCATGATTGGTACAAACTTTCTTCTCTAAAAACAAGTATTATAATTGGTGTACATCAACGAATGATTTGACTCTTCACTCAAAGCTCATCCATTATGCAACATCCAAATTAGAAAATCATTATCTATGCTTTATTTCCTTTTCAAATTGAAAGTGAGCTTCAAAAAACGAAGGAAGAAAAATTGAGTAACGACAACGACAAGGAAACAGCCATCTAGAGCATTTGGTGGCACATCTAGCATACCATTTTTAGAGCAATTGAAAAGTAACGTCAAGTAATTTGAAACATGATCTTTGTCTATTTCGTTGCCCAACTCCATGTTTTCTTTGCCCAAAGCATATCAAATTACCACGTTACATAAGCGATTAAGTAGTGTGGATCTGCAAAAAGAAGTCCCAACAACTCAACATTTTGATGGAAAGTTTTTAAATCAATGAAAATTGACCATGCTGTTCTACACTTAACAAAAGGGCTATTCCTATATAAGCTTGAACTTATGAATAAACCAAAAGCCCAATTGCCTATACTATGTTATTCTACACTTAAGAAAAGGGCGATTCCTATGTAAGCTTGAACACATGAATTAATCAAACGCACAATTGCCTCTACTATGTTATTCTACACTTAAGAAAAGGGCAATTCCTATGTAAGCTTGAACTTATGAATAAACCAAGAGGCCAATTGCCTTTACTATTACCTACCAACATTCGAATGATGCAACAAAACCTATCCAGGTAAACTTGGGGATGCCTAGCCATTAGCATAGTTCAATTTGTGCTAACTAACTAACCAAATGTGCTGCCCACCTGCTTCATGTCATGGGTGGCTTCAATTATTGCTATTTGATGAGTGAGTGAGTGTAGTTTTTGCAAGAAAAGAACAGTCTTGTCCTGATCCTGAAAAGGGTTGGTTAGCACTTCAGATTCCCTCAAATTTGTCTCTAGCCCACCACGATCCAAGGCATTATCCCAAAGTGAGCTGTTAGAGAGAGAGAGCGAGAGAGAGAGAGAGAGAGAGAGAGAGATGACGCCTTGGATCATGGTGGGCTGGAGACAAATTTGAAGGAATCCCTTATGTTTACATTTGCAGTCTTATACTAGATGCATTCTAGTTTGATATTACAACATACCCCTAATTTTTTTTATTTTTTTTATCTACTGTTCGGAGACATTTCATACACTCCCCATTGTATCACATACCCGACATGTACTTATTTGCCTTATATGCCTTTTGGCATGTAAAAGACATTAATGAAGCTCTCTCTCTCTCTCTCTCTCTCTCTCTCTCTCTCTCTCTCTCTCTCTCTCCTAATTTTTTTTATTTTTTTTTATCTATTGTATGAAGACATTTCATACCCTTCCCATTGTATCACATACCTGACATGTACTTATTTGCCTTATATGCGTTTCGGCATGGAAAGAACATTAAAAAAGCGCTCCTTCTCTCTCTCTCTCTCTCTCTCTCTCTCTCTCTCTCTCTCTCTCTCTCTCTCTCTCCCCTCACTTTATGGCTATTTTATTCTCTTGAAACCCTAAAAAAATCCTAACCTTAACAAAAACTCAAGCTCTCTCTCTCTACGCTCTCTCTATGCTGTCACTCACCATTCTCTCTTCCCTCTCACGCCCTCTCTCTCACATGTGCCCTCCTGTTGCTCCTCGTTTGCTCTCGATCGGTCATCAATACAATCCTCCTCGCGGCAGCACTCTCTCTCTCTATCTCTCTCTCTCTCTCTCTCTCTCTCTCTCTCTCTCTCACAGAGCGATGATCATCAACTGCCTGTCATCCCATCAGTTAGGGCACACATGGCCCAATGAAAACACAAAAATCCTTTTTCGCAATAGAGAGAGAGAGAGAATGTATGTGCTTGGGAAGAAGACGGAATTCTGAGCCCAATCTAGAATGTTACAGAGAACAGAGTGATAGAGACACAGAGAGGGCAATAGAGAGAGAGAGAGAGAGAGAGAGAGAGAGCTTGAGCGAGCGAGGGAGGAGGAATGAAGCAAGAAGAGAACAAGAGAAATGAGAGCTCAGATCACGGCAGGAGAATGAAAGTTTAGATCGCAGCAGCAGTAGGTTGCATGTGGATCATTTTTCTCAACCACAGCACCTGGTTTGATGCGTTGCACATGGATATTTTCTTGATGAGAGAGAGAGAGAGAGAGAGAGAGCAAGCGAGCGTGAGTATGCTGCCAGGAGGAGGATCGTATCGATGGCTGATCGGTAGACATTTATCGCGCTCTCTCATGCTCCAGGAAACTGGCTCTCTATCCCTTGCCACCAAAGTATGTCATTAATCGACATTCAAAAGGAGCAAGCAAACGATCCTTCCGACCAGAAGACATGAGATGATGGAAGACGTGTGTGAACATAGACTTCCCCTCCAACTGCATCGCACTTCCACTCCCCTGCTTTCTCACCGTACCTGGGTCTCTCTCTCTCTCTCTCGTCCCCCCCCCCCCCCCAACTCAGTATATGGCTATTTCTCACCCTACCTCCCCCTCTCTCTCTCTCTCTCTTTCCAACACCTCACTATATGGCTATTTCTCAGCATTTCTCAGCTCGTAATGCCTTGTGCTCAGGTGTCCTCTGTATTTTGGGACCACCTCCAGGAGCATAATGTTCATCCAATTTTCTCTCTCCAAGGAATTTGTCATTCTCTCTCCTCTCTTCGATGGAATGCACATTCTCTCTCCGGTGGAATGCACGTTCTCTCTCCACTCTCAAGTGGAATGCACGTTCTCTCTCCACTCTCAAGTGGAATGCACGTTCTCTCTCCGGTGGAATGCATGTTTTCTCTCCTCTTTCCGATGGAATGTGCATGTGCTATGTGGCAGCCCGTCATTGGTTGTCCACATCCACATTCCACCACAAACGTTAAAAAATTTGCCAAAAAAAAACGGCAAAAAAAAAAAAAAGTGGTCCACGTGTACGGCCGTACCATACGGCAAAAAAAAAAAAAAAAACCTTCGCACAATGGCATTACGTAGGGGAAGGCCCGAAGCCCTCGGGCCTTCTTTGCTGGTCGGGGCCTGCCCTCGGGCTCCCGCCCTCGGGCAAGGGCCCTCCCAACAAGGAAGGCCCTCAGACAAGGCCTTCCCCCCCACAAAACTCTAAAAAAACCCTAATTTTTTTGAAAAAGCCTCTCTCTCTCCCTCACCCTTGATCGCGTTGTGCGCTCTCTCTTTCTCTCTCCACACAGATATATATCTCTCTATACGAAAGTTCCAAATTATCTCTCTCTCTACGAAAGTTCCACCTCTTTTCTGGAACATTCCAAAAAACTGCCCGTCGCCCTTCACCTTGCAACCTTCAACTGCCTGTCATTGATGTTTTAGGGCACGCGTGGCCCAATCAAAATTTCATAATCTCGTTTTCTCCACAAGAGCCTACATTCTCTCTCTCTCTCTCTCTCTCTCTCTCTCTCTCTCTCTCTCTCTCTCTCTCTCTCTCTCTCTCTCTCTCTCTCTCTCTCTCTCTCTCTCTTTTTGCACACCTATGATCCATCGCGGGCACTCTCACCGTCTCTCTCTCTCTCTCTAGAACATTCTCTTTCTACAACTTTGGATACAGATTATCAGGTGGTGACCGGCTAGTGGCTGTTGACAAATTTTTTTAAGACACATGTGGCCCAATCAAAACACAAGTCATTTGTCTCCACAACAGTTTAGTCTATCTCTCTCTCTCTCTCAATATTAGAGCTTCTACAAGAACCTAAAACCCCGCACATAGATCACAAGTGATTCATCCCAAGATATTATGAAAGAAGACCACAAATGTGTGGCAGTGCCTCATTGAATTGGCAGTCAATTCACCATTCCCAATCCTAAACAAGATCCAAACAATTACTAATTATGATTACTCCCCCCCCCCCCCCCCCCTCTCTCTCTCTCTCTCTCTCTCTCTCTCTCTCTCTCTATTATCGCTATTTCTCCTCCTCCGAACACACCCTAATCTCAGAGAAATCCTAACTTGTCATTCTTTTCATCTTGAAGGTCACGCTTTGTAGAATTCCACAACACTCATGGGATATAGCGTTTCAATCCAAATGACATTAGTTTTAGGGGATAGATTGAAAGACATGTGTCCATCAAACACACCCCGTTGGTCAGAACCCTAATCACACGTGGACCAAATAAAAATCTCTGAAACGTGTTTTCTCCATAACAACCTACATTCTCTCTCTTACACTCACATTATCTCTAAGAACAAAAGTTCTACGAATTGGCAGTTGATTTTCCAGTCCTAAACAAGATCCAAACAATTACATGCTCCTAATAATGATTACTCTCTCTCAATTACTACGATCTTTCACCTCTCTCTCTCTCTCTCTCTCTCTCTCTCTCTCTCTCTCTCTCTCTCTCTCTCTCTCTCTCTCTCTCTCTCTCTCTCTCTCTCTCTCTCTCCCCGAACACCAAAAGCTCACTCCCGTCGTTTGGAAATGGACAACCAAGCAATCGATGCATGACAATAGTTGCTACCCGATCCAACAATTGCACAAGCATGAGCTCCTTGCCTTGCCACTCCTCGACAGCCAAGCCAAGCCAAAAGGCAGCCATGAGTCAATGCAAAGCTGAAAAAACATGATCGCCATATGTCTCTCTCAACTCACATTAAACACAATCACCATATATCTCTCTCAACTCACATTCTTCTCTCTCTCTTTGAGTACACATTGCGCTCCCCCTCAATCTCTCTAGAACATTCTCTCTTTTTTTGACATCACTCTCTCTCACACACATTAGAAAACGTAATCTCTCTCTTTTTTCTCGAGAATTCCATAAACGCACAATCGTCATTCTTGTCAAGTGCTCTCGTTAATTGCACATCATTGAAAGTTTAGGGCACATGTGGCCCAAGGATTGCAAAACGTGTTTTGTCTAATTGGGGAGTCTCTCTCTCTCTCTCTCTCTCTCTCTCTCTCTCTCTCTCTCTCTCTCTCTCTCTCTCTCTCTCTCTCTCTCTCTCTCTCTCTCTCTCAACTCAAAGCTATAATTAAGGTCCATGACTAGAGATTTAATTATTTTGTTCCCATTTTCCTCCCATTTCACACTCTAACTTGTGTTAGATACCTTTGGTCTCTCTCCTCTATCCTTTACAAACCACATGAATGTTCTCTCGCCTTAAAAAATGCCTAAAAAATTCAAATATGAATGGCTCTTCAAAACTACTCGCCCTAGGGCTTGTGCAAATATTGGGGATTACTCCTTGGCATCTCCACCATGTCATATGGGAGATATCAATTTTCTATGTGAAATGGGAGAAGGCCCTTTCTATTTTTTTCTCTCCAATGAACGTCGAGACATGCCCTACAAACTCTTAATTAGTTTCAGCATTAAATTGAAGTTATTCTATATTCTAATTATTTTGGATGCAATCTTTATTTTAGTGGTTTTTTTTTTTAATGATCTGAATGTCAAGTGTGACACAAAGCTTTTTATGATACAATCCATCACCTTGTTTGTGTACCCTACCATTTCCAATTTTTTAGATGTTTCAATAGAAGTCAAAATTAGAGGAAAAGACAACTTAGTACTTCGAAAGAACCCATATGTGTAATATTTGCTAATGGGAGTTAATGTCTCCCATTATTGTTTGATATTGCTTAAGTTGCATTGATTATGTAGGGAAATCATGAATTTGGGTAAAAACACAAGGACGTAACAAGTATTTTTGTACTTTAAACTTCAAATTTGGCGATATTGCTTTTGCATTGATTATGTAGGGCAATTATGAATTTAGGTGAAAACACAAGGACGTAGCATTATTTTTGTACTTTAAACTTCAAATTTGGGCATTGAATATATGTCTCTTAAAGATGCGAGGTCTTATAATACTACATGGCAATGCTTTGTAACGGTAGCGGTAAGCTACTATGATAATTTGCTAAAAGATGGAGTGTCACTTTGAGGTGAATTTGAGCATTGCTTGTATTTTAAAAATTTGAATTATGTCATGCGTATAACATCTCCTGATACATTCAACATAGACTCAAGTTTTTTAATGTGTTCCTTGGCAAGAAGCAATGGTTGCTACATATTTGCTAGATCTCTACTTACAATTGTCGAGATCTACCTCAAGTAGCAGTCACTATTTATGGCAATACATTGTTATTAAAGGACTAATAGTAGTGGCTAAATGCTTACTATTATTAATAATAGAAGCCTAAAAAGTATTGACTTGCTATTGTGACCAGTGTGTGGATTCCTCTAATTGTCAAAGGTGCTTAGCAACTAGGCTCTACCGATGTTAATTTAATTGAAGGTCGTGGCAAGGTATCTCAAAAACTCTGATTATATGTATGTTTTTGTCTGAATAAATACAGAAATTAGTTGGTTCTTACTCAGTTCGACTATATCACTTCATAAATGATGTAACTACTCTGTATATAATGATACCTACGCTGTCCTATAACCAGGTTTCTCTTCAAATTATCTTGGACAACATGGATTTGCGTAAGATAAACGGTTCTTACCAAAGGATTAGATGTAGCCTATCCAATACAAAAGGTCTTAATAAACCACGGGTTGGATATGGAGTTACAATAAGCGTAAGTTCATTCGTAACTACACTATTCAACCATGGCTTTTACAAATTTATTACCCATTCAGTAGTTATATCATATTATGGTGAGATATGACTGGAAAGCATGGATATGCTCAGGAGTATGGACAATAGTGCGTGACGTTTCTCAAGTCACCAGGGTTAGCATAGCATGGATTTGCTCTGACACCTGCACACGTGTTCACACCATTTCTTTTAGCGACAAGCAATATATACAGTGAAAACTATTCATACTTATGCTTTAAATGAAATGAACTGATACGGACCAATGCCCAAAGACTGATCAGCATGGCACTCGTCCTGATACGGTAACGGCAGGTGTGGAGCCTCATGATCCCACATTATCCAAGTTTTTGTTATATATTGTCAAAATTTTCAATTTTTATACATGTGAATGTGTTATAGTGCCTAAATTCATGTAAAGGCCTATTTGCACTTTGTAAATTCACATTTAGGGTAGAATTTGCGACGCTCTGTAGAGATGCAGTAGCGGATCTCAACCGACATTTTGACGGTTGGTAAACGACATTGAGGCTGGTGATTGTTCCTATAAGGCCTGCACTTCGTGCCATTGCACTTATGCATTTGCACAGTTCTGAGTATCAATAGAGAGAGAAGAGCAAGTTTCTATAGCTTGAGCATATTTTCCCTCTGTCATGTTTTACAATATCACTTCTTATCAATTGAGCGAACACACTCTGTATGATCTATAATTGATTGTGATACTAATCTGTTTGCGTCACACATATTTCTCATGCTTTACTGAATTTCAGCCACTCTAACACGGATTTTCAAGTATCATTAGCAAGCAACAATTCGGACTTATGTGTGCAGGGAATTAGCCGAAGTTGTTAAGCATAACCTTTAGAAGAACTCCTTTCAATTTTGAATGAGCTATGTGTTCAGATAATGAGTTTGTTTGATGCTCTATTCTGTTTGCTTCCTACGATAAGAACTAATTCTCTGTATTTGATTAAGAGACATTTTTAGCCAATGTGATTTTGTCTGATGAATCTATTTGCTAGTTGTTGTCTGATCTAATTGCTTATCTGATACCCAAAGTTCTTGAAAGATAAAGTAATCTTTACAACCGCAGACCTTGACCAAATCGTTTCATCATTGGTGTTCCTGAACGCCAGTTTACCCAAATATCTTTGGATAACCAGAGATGTGGTTGTAGTATTCACTATGAATATTACACATCCTAGTCCGTTTACCATCATACATACATTTATCATACAAAAGATGAGATTATTCTCTCTCTTGGGGAACGATCAAACCTTTTATACTACTAAATTCATCGATTTTGTGGAAATCTATAATGACTAGGCCACCACATAATTTGGCGCCGTTGCCGAGGAGATGAATTTCATCTTTTGCAATATTTTTAAGTGTATCACGTCTACGAATCTTTCTCATGTAACGCATGCCAAGAACATACTCTCAAACAACTATTGAACATAAACGTTTAGAGCGTGCACAACGATTAGTAGCATATAGGAAATCTAGAGATTCTTATTTGCAGAATTTACAAAACTCGCCAATTAGAGCAAGATTAACACCTGAAGCATTTAATGATCTTCTAAACGCTACTACAACATTTGTAGATTCATTTGAGAAAAGATCTGTTGAAACACTAAGTCCTACAAATTTATCTGAATCAGATTTGTCTGATTCTACTTTCGAACCAAGTTCATAATCAAAATCTTCTTCTTCAGAATCATTGTCTGAGCGTAGTCTAGATTCTGATCCTCCAAATCCTCCGAGTCCTCCAAGTTCACCTAGTTCACCACCATATAATAATACCCAGCGCCACCCACATCTACAAAAATCAAATATGATTTCTTTAAGGGATCATCATCTGAAGATGCAAATAGTTATTTGTCGTAGTTTGAATCCATTACCATAGCAAACAAAAAACATACGGACGAGGACAAAGTTAGAATTTTGCCAGGTCTTCTATGGAAGCAGGCTAGGATTTGGTACAGTCAATTAGTACCGGAAACGGTTAATACTTGGAATGCTTTAAAAGCAGCATTCCTTAAACAGTTTAGGGAGATAGGATATTCCACTAGATTGTTGGCTCGGCTTAATTTTGTTGAGAAAAAGCCAAAGGAATTACTTAGGAAGTATACTCGTAGAGTTAAGAATTTAATAGAAAAGTTAGGAGCCCAATATCCGGTTCCTATGCAAAATGAATGGTTCTTGGGTGGTTTGCCTAAGAAAATGGATCATTATCGTCGACAGGGTCTGATGACTTCTTTGGAAGATGTCATTGCCTCTATCGAGAATTACGAAACTTCTCAAATTTCTTGTAGACGGAGAAATGAAAGAAAAAGTAGCAATTAATCTACGAGAGCTTAAAGGTTTTCTAGGACACATAGGTTATTATTGTAGGATAATTAAAGATTATGCCATAATAGTAACTCCTTTAACAAGTTTATTAAAAAAGTCTGTTGAGTACCATTGGTCACAGGATCATCATCAAGCTTTTGTTCAATTGAAACAGTCATTAGCAGAAGCCACTGGAGTCAGACCTCCAAATTGGGCTAAAAAGGTCCATGTATATGTAGACACATCATTGTTTGCAGTAGGTGTAGTGCTTAGTCAGAAAGATGACCAAAATATATATTACCCAATTTATTATGCGGGTAGGCAACTCGCTGCATCAGAAAAGAATTATTCTGCTACAGAGCGAGAAGCACTAGGGATGATTGATTAGTAAAGAAATTTAGACATTATCTTTTAGGATACCCTTTCGTTTTTCACGTAGTTCACTATGCATTGAAACATTTAGTGAATAAACCTTTTATTTTGGGTAGGGTAGCTAGATGGGTATTATTATTAGATGAGTTTAATTATGAAGTAGAATTAAGAAGAGGCAAGGATCATCAAAATGTGGATTATATATCTCGCTTCCAAACAAAAAATCAGTTTGAACCCATTTCTGATGAATTTCTGGATGAACATATAATGTGTATCCATTCTGAACATCAATTTATATGGACATTATTAATTTTTTACAGGATCAGATTTATCCTGAACATTTTAATAAACAGCAAAAAACTCTTTTTCTTTCAAAGATAGGACCTTATACGATTGTAAATAGAATATTGTATAAGTTAGGAGCTGACGATAGTCTTCGCCGATGTTTAGAACCAACCGAGACGACCGCTGTAATAAGTGAATTATATGAGGAAGATTCGGGGGGCAACTATGCTCTTAAAAACACTGCAAAAAAAAAATTCAATGCTAAATATTGGTGGCCTACCGTCTATAGAGATGTTAAATTATTCATTTAAAGATGTGATGCATGTCAGAGGATGGGGAAACTCACCTTCGCAACACATTGGCCGCTTACTCCAATTATTCCCTTAGCACACTTTGAGAAGTGGGGGATAGATTTTGTAGGGCCTACCAAACCGATCACGTGTAAAACTCGTCGTCGTTACATTCCCATTGCCACAGACTATGCTACCAAGATGGTAGAGGCCGAAGCCACAATTAAGAACAAAGTTTTTATTCCAAAATATTATCACGCGATATGGATGTCCCTTAGAACTCGTTAGCGATAGGAAAACCCATTTCCTTAATCAGACCATCGAGGCCATGTTGTCATATTTTTCTATTACACATCGCCAAACCACTCCATATAATCCAAAAGCAAATGGGCTTACAGAGCGGGCAAACGAAATTCTGTGTAAAATTTTGAATAAAGTAACGGAAACACATTCTTCTAATTGGAATCAGAAGTTACCATCTGTTTTATGGGCATACAGAACTGCTGAAAATATTACAACTAGGCAGACTCCATACTATCTTGTGTATGGAATGCATCCCTACTACCAATAGAATTTGAAGTTCCAACGTTTCACATTAGTAATGAAGAGCGAATGGATGAACACGATAGTCTCTAGAAGCAGATGATATCTTTGACGCAACTGGAAGAGGATCGTCGTCTTTCATTGATCGAGACTGAACGAGTTCAGAATAAAAGAAAAAAAATCTTCCAACCAATCCATTAATTATTCCACAGCAAGTTGGGGCGTCGCATAGTGGAGCTGTTGTAAAGAAAAACAAGGTAGTGTATTCACTACTAAAGACAAAATTTCAGACATTTCATCAAGAACTAACATCTTTTCTTCCACCCTTTTGTAGTCCAGAACTCCAGTGGAAAATGGATTATCTTCTTCTACCTAAACTTTTTGGGTATACAAAAGAACAATGGAAAAGCCCTTGGACTTTTTCTAGCCTAAATTCTTTTTGGGCCAAACTAACAGTGCACCAAAACGGAATCCTTGCTCTTGCCATTGTTCAGAATAAGTTCAATGTGCAAACTAACTATATCCATGTGATCGCAGGATCCTTGTATATATATACTTTAGAATACCTAAAAACATTTGAAAATAATATTTTTCCAACTCTGGATGAGTATCTGAATAAGTTAGATTCAATTAACATTTTTTATGTTAAGGAAGTTGTTTATAGCCTTAAACCAGTTCCTTCTCGAGTTTCCCATCAGTTATTGTTCTATGATCTGTGAGAAATCTACACAAATTGGGAAGCTAACTATTCTTATTATTTGGAGGAAGTCAAAATAAATAATATATTTCGCTCCACTAATCCAATAACCATACCATACCACACTTACAGTTATGTAAATATTGCTTCTCTTATTTTATATGCCCTTTTATCCGTTCAACAACTGTACATTAAAGAAAAATTCCCATAATATACATATGCTACCCTCTCACTAATTGTCCCTTTTGTTGAGATGCCTAAAATCTTGTCTGAGGATAGTTGGTACATGCATCTTGTAAACAACACATTGATCGATAACCCTCTCGTACCATTGGGGAATCAAGGAATGGGGGGATATCCAAATTTGTCATTCCAAGAAGATTATAATCAGAAGAATAATTTTTTCCTAGCTACAAAAGGGATGACCTTAGAGCAAGTGAATGAAGAGAACAAAACCCGAGCTAAGGCTATTTTTCATAGCAAGCCAGTCAGCAGAAAGCGACAAAGAAGGATGTAAATAAATTGTTTGCGAGCCGCTGCACAGCTGAGGAAGGGGATATGTGGAGCCTCATGATCCCACATTATCCAAGTTTTGTTATATATTGTAAAAAAATTTAATTTTTATACATGTACATGTGCTATAGTGCCTAAATTCATGTAAAGGCCTATTTGCACTTTGTAAATTCACATTTAGAGTAGAATTTGCGACGTTCTATAGAGATGCAGTACCGGATCTCAACCGACATTTTGATGGCTGGTAAACGACATTGAGGCCGGTGATTGTTCCTATAAGGCCGACACTTTGTGAAGAACTCTCTACCAAGTGGAGAGAGAAAAGGACCTTCACCAGCACACCACTATTTGGAGGACTGCATCTGTCTTTGTTAAAAAATAATGTAACGATGCCTAAGACACACAACAATATCTGACTTGCAATATTATTATGAATTGAGTCCTACTGAACAACTTCCTGATGGTTGGCAACCTCAGGAAAGACCGCATCACTTCACAAATCCTCCATAGGATAGTTGAGTCCTATACTAAGTTGGCCAAAGCCCCTCTTGAACCATATAATTGGTTCAAGATTGTTTCTGGTGAGCTCAAACGAGCTATTAAGAGCAATACTGAGCAGCAGTTCGTTGCTGCTCTTTGTTGTCTCTTCTAGCCACCTCTCACCTAGAAAACAAAATCCATGGCTTCCCCCTGGATTCTGTGCTTTCGGTCTATGAAGAAACACTGGCCGAGTCGTCTCACCAGGCCTCGAGTTCACATAGTCAACGTCGTCCACACAGCGAGATCGTCATTCCTGACTCGCCTTGGCTAGCCCTCGCCAATTGTGGGTCGATCCTTATTATGTGCCAATGCCGAGAAGGAATAAATGGAAAGATTTGGGATTGGCTATGGACAAGATCACCATCCATACGCCCAATTGGCCAATCATCCATCAACCCTACAGCTGGACAATATCAGTGGACTTCCATCGGGCTTTACAAGCGTACCAGAGAGAGTATGTCCACTCTCCAGATCCGACAGTGCAACAATTGGCACTATTTGCAAAAGATCTAACTTTGTTGGCATCAGTGGAAACCACATGGGATGATTGCCTCCCTCCTCTAGCACTCGATCCAAATAAGCCGATGGCCTCAGAGAATATCAAAGATCAGTTGATGGGTGCTCGTTTATACTTTTCTGCAGTAATGATGGGAGGCTCCTGGGAATCACGCTTCACATCATGGACGACCTCAAAGTGGATTGTCGGAGCCCACTGTTGTTTTCTACCCCACAATTTGGATTTTAATACTGTCCGTCTCGATTTTATGGAGAAGGTGTAGGACCATTTGATAGAGATTCGGCGTGAAGCCAATAAAAGTTCCCAATAATTGCATCTCACAGGTGTCATGGGACCGCCACCAGTTTTGGTGGGGGATACTGTTGAAGGGTTTGCGGATCCCAAGGCAACTCTAACCCTAGTTAATAAGTGAGAGGCATTCGGCATCCTGCATGTGTAAGTCCAACCCGATAATCACATAGAGATTTGATTAATTAGAAAGTCAATAAAATGACATTTAGGCCTTTTTGCGGGACTTTTAATGTTGCAGGGCCTAAAATGTCAAGTTAGTGAATAAAGTTGGGTTTCTCTCCAATTTGGATGGTTCCCAGTCTTTTTTAAATTTGAATAATTAGGGAGGCAGAAATGGACCAATAGGATTCAGAGGCCAGGGTCCTCCTCTCCACTATAAAAAGGGACCAACTCAAGTTCCTACACATGTCATTTTCTCATTTCAATAAAGCAGATTGGTTCTCTTCAGGAATGGATTGATGAATGTCCTTGCTCTCTATCACTTTTCCTGCTCTCATGCTTTCTTTGGTTTTTGCTAATTGTTGGATCTGAATGTTATTGGGATTGTATGTTATTATACTTTTTATGAGAGAGAAAGGGAGAGAGAGAAAGAGTAAGCTATCTTTGTTGTGGATGTGTAGTGTTAATGATTGTAGTGTTAATGGTTAGGGTTAATGGATGTTAGAATTAGATTTGGATCCTCCATTCATGTTGAAATCTGAACTATACTATCGCTCTCATGGGAACGAACCTTCGCGTGACAACTAACTTCGTCTCTTTGATGCTAGATTGACTAGATCTTGGATTCAGGTTAGGCAAGGAAAGACCCACTACAGATTTCAAACAAAAAAATCCACTCAAATCAGGCAAAATCACTTCCAAACTAGCCCTAAATGCAATTTTAACGTTATTCATGCCAAGACAAGATGCCTAATGCAAGCTAACCATCCAACAAACATGCTGCAGACTGAAAAATTGGAGTACCTCCCCGGCAACGACGCCAAAATTGTAGTGGGTTTCTTTTCTAGCCTATCCTCAACCCAAGATCCAAGCAATCTAGCATCAAAGAGATGAAGTTAGTTGTCATGCATAGGTTCGTTCCCATGAGAGGGATAGCATATCTCAGTTCACAACATGAATGGAAGATCCACACCTAACTCTAACATCCATTAACCCTAAGCATTAATACTACACCACAACACTACAATCCACAATGAAGATGGCTTACTCTTTCTCTCTCTCCCTTTCTCTTTCACAAAAGGCATAAGAAATAGCAATTCCAATAACATTCAGATCCAACAATTAGCAAATACAACAAAAGCATGAGAGATGGAGGAGGAAAAGTGATAGAGAGCAATGACATTCACAAATCTATTCCATAAGAGAACCAATCTGCTTGTATTGAAATGAAAAAATGAACATGAGGAGCAACTCGAGTTGGCCCCTTATTATACTGGAGAGGACCTTGGCCTCAAAATCCTATTGGCCCATTTCTACCTCCCTAACTATTCATTTTTAAAAAAGAGTGGGAAGCATTCAAAATTGGAGGGAACCAATTTGAATTTGAATTTGAACCAGTTTTGGTGGGAGTCCCAACTTTATTCACTAACTTGACATTTAGGCCCTACGACATTAAAAGTCCCGCAAAAAGGTCTAAGTCCTTTCATTGACTTTCTAATTATCAAATAATTATGTGATCATCAGGTTGGACTTACACACGCCAGGTGCCAAATCCCTCTCACTTATTAACTAGGGTTAGGGTTGCCTTGGAATCTGCAAACCCTCCAGCAGAGAGAGAGAGAGAGAGAGAGAGAGAGAGAGAGAGAGAGAGAGAGAGAGAGAGAGAGAGAGAGAGAGAGAGAGAGAGAGAGAGAGAGAGAGAGAGAGAGAGAGAGAGAGAGAGAGAGAGAGAGAGAGAGAGAAGTATAACAAATCCTAAAATTGTGAGGACAAAAAACCAAAATTGTTATATTCGACAATTTCCAAGATAACAGTTACAAGCATTCGACATATTGATTCACGATAATGGTGAGCACACGACACAAATAGTTATACATTTAGTCTTTCAAGACCATGGTTGCCACTCATTAAAGTATTCGATAACACTAATTGTGAGTCGAATATACATTGTAACTTTATTTGTAGATCAGCAAGTGTTACAAAATTGACATTTCTATACATTACTCTAATATTAATGATCATCAAATCGACATCCAAAAACCATCGATTTCTTCTAGGGATAAATTGTCCATCCATTTGTTGAAAATGAAGGAACTCTGCGAACCTCCTTAACAACCAAAAGATACTACATGTGTGCACCTCATCTCAAAACAGAATAGTTCCATCACATCTTGCACAAACCTCATGTGATCCACCCAAATCTGTAACATCTGCATTTTATGAAAAAACTTCATAAAAAGTTGATGTGATCATAACAATAGAAACATACTTTACATCTCTTACATCCTCTAAATACTTTCATCCACAACCTACTTTCAAGTTAAGCTTGACATGTACCTCGATGGAGGTCATAGGTTCGAACTGGATGCATGCATGTAATTGCTCCAAACCACGATATGCACCCAGAACCACAATATCTTGAAAAACTCCCAAAACCTACAAACAAACACAAGTGTTTAATTCCTCCACATTTATAATGCTTACTCAATATTCATTTCACTCTAAATTACGATTACTCAATATTTATCTCACTCTAAATTACGATGCTTAGTTGAAGATGGCATGCACTGTATCACATGTCACCCACAGTCCTATAACACTTCGGAGTACACAATATTGGGTGTGTATCTTGATACTTGGCAATTGGTAGCAAGTTCACCAACATCCTTCACCAATGCTCGTATGCAGGATGCCTTTATTACTCTCGATAGTGCAACATATAGTTGTCCATGACTAAAAACTAGACACGACAAAAAGAGTCCAATCACTTCCATCTTCTGTCCTTGGGCCTTGTTGATGGTCATTGCAAAGGCAGCTCGTATCGGAAATTGCAACCTTTCAAAATCAAAAGGCATATTAGAGCTTGTAGGAACCGACGGAATATGCAGTCTTTCACCCACATTCTTTCCACTCACAATCTTTGCCTTAATTATTTGTCGTCCTAATCTACATACATAACTGCTTCGGTCGAGATTCAAAAGAAGGCTCCGATCGAGATCTAAAGGGACTGCTCCGGTTGAGATGTAACCTTCAAAGTCAACACATGTGGTGGACAACCACTTGGTTGCAACATGTTTAAGAACTCAACATGGTAAATATTTGCATTTTGAGTATCCACCACAGTCTACACTGTAATATGTGTGAACATCACCCAGAAATAGCTCTAAAACGTGATTTTTCACCAAGTCCACATCATCATTTAATGCAGTCAATATTGCACGATTCTTCCAAAAATCAACCTCTCTATAATTCTTTAGAATATCTGGGAAGGTAAATGATATCAAATCATCCAAATTCTTTATACCAAAACACATATTATTTGGTAAACAAATACTTTCCAAATCATGATGCATCTACCATCTCCAACTATCAAGAGAAACTCAACAAAGTCAACCTGCTCATTTACATCACTCCCTTCCAATCCCATAAACCTCATGTTTGTTTTGAACTGATGCACTTCAACATCTTTCGACAGCTGTGAAAACTTCAGTGATGCATGTACTATTTGTGTATGACTACATCTTCTTACCACTGGCAAAGCCTGCCGAAAATCTCCACCAAGAACAACTGTTATTCCGCCAAAAGGAACATCTGATGATAACAGATCACGAAGAGTTCTTTCAACACTCTCCAATGCCTGTTTGTGCATCATTGGAGCCTCAACCCACACTATCATACGACATGCGATTATGAGTTTACCCAACTCGCTCTGTTTCAATATACTGCAAGTAGATGTTTCGTGCAAATCCATCAGAGGAATTTTAAATCGAGAGTGAGCTGTTCGGCCACCTTTCATCAACAAAGCTACTATTCCTAACAATATAACAACAAATGCAATCCATCCTTTGGCACGTACCCAAGAAAGCATAACATTGTACAAATATGTTTTTCATGTTTCACCAGGCCCATCTACAAAAAACAACCCACCATTTCTCTCTAAAACATGCCCATACATAACCCGTTCAAAAATGCTTCTTTGCTCAACATTTAGTCTCGCCATTGCATCTTCCACCTTTTCCATGCTCTCATTCGCAAACACTTCCTCCTGAAAGAGAGGAGAAAAATAATGTTCGACACGGGCACCTCAAATCCAAAGTTCGACAGACTTAGCTACGACTTGCATACGTCTTTCAACGTCAACAATACCTCTACTTGTAATGATTGGATTTACAACACCAACTCCACCATTTGATGCACCATATTCACCCAAAGCATAATCTTCTACCATAAAATACTCCAAGGACTTCCACAAATTTACAGGGTCAACAGGTGCACAAGCTAAAAGAATGGTTGCAAACATAAGACGCAATTGCAACGACATTCCCCACCTCGCAACTTCTTGCAAACAATCTTGCCATTCATTCACATCATTGATGAGTAATCTGCATCTAGTGCATCTCTGAATGACAACCACAATACTCCATCAAATACGCAGGTCTTTGACGTTGGTTTCCCCTTTTACGTTCGTCAATAAAAGCTGCAAATAGAATCTTTCTCCTTCTCCTGGATGGACAAAGTACATAGTTCAACTACCGGAACACTTTGGCTCCTTTTTCATGGAGTCCACTTCCGCTTACTTTGTTATACACAAATCTTCTTGGAAAATCCACATAAAGCAAAGATCTTGCTTCGTCATTGTTGCTTGCATTTGGTGCAAAATAGCTTGTAAGTGTCGTTTCCCCACTTTATGCAACAACATCAGCCAAATCATCATTTTTAGCAACAATAGTCATGTTCTCTCCAGGAAGATGGACCGCAAACGAACAACATTGGGTTTATGTGCACCCATTGAAAATGCAAACAATCGCCATGCTGCCTCACTTGTAGAAAAGTACCTTGCACGTAGAAAGTCTTTGACCTCATTCACAACATTTGACTCCTCACGACTCTCTTGTACAACTTTTGCCGTGATCATGTCGGGACCTTTATACACGTATTTGTACAAATATTTCACACTGAACATGTACACAAGCCTCCACATTAATATGACAAGTAAAGGTTCAACCATTTATTGTATGGTACAACCCACCGATTATCCAACTCTACTCCACGAACCTTCATTCTTCTGCCATTGTTTTTGCATTTGTAGGAAAGGTACCCGTTCACTATAATTGCTCCTCAACAAATTGTCTTGGATAGTGTTTTGTGCATTTCCCATCTTTCATGCATGGAGATTTCGAGAATGTTACTCCACATGGACCATGTATCATGCAATTCTTCACTATCTCAAACAACATTTTATCGTTTTCTTCATCAGGAATCTCCGCACAGACAATGGCATCATAATCTATTGTTGTGAAGAATGATTAAAATGTGTGCGTGAGGCAAACCCCTTTTTTGAAACTCAACGACATGTAGTCTACCGATAACATGTCCAAATATTCCATCCCTTTTTAACAATTTCATCAATTGTTGTAGCTTCATATTGAATACTCTAGAAACCAAATCGGGACGATCAGTTGCAACTTGCTGAAATTGCAAATCTCTTTGCACTTCTGGCCATTTTGGATTAGCAGTCATTGTAATGAACAAATCTAGACGACCCAGTTCTCGGACAATTGCCATTGCATCTTGATATAACTGGTGCATATGACACGGTGATCCAATGCACAAAGAAGGTAAAACATAACGTTGTCCTATATTGCTCGTTGCTTGACACCACTTCGAATTTCTCTACGAAATCACTTTTGGTTTTTGTATAAGAACTTGATATTATGTTGAACATTTTTTGCCAATTGATCACACATGTACTCTTGTTGGAGACACTTGGCTTTCCCTCACTTGTAAATGGTAACTATAAAACTCTCAAATTGTGACGTTCTTTGTTCTTGCAAGACATCTTCACCAAAGCCATCACCTTCATCTTCT
Source organism: Diphasiastrum complanatum (assembly GCA_029204225.1). Lineage (NCBI taxonomy): Eukaryota > Viridiplantae > Streptophyta > Lycopodiopsida > Lycopodiales > Lycopodiaceae > Diphasiastrum > Diphasiastrum complanatum. The sequence goes on along the minus strand of CM055108.1, from coordinate 29,714,300 downwards.
ATACTGTTATTATCGCTTCCATTTGTATCCCTCACACCATCTTTGACTAACCCTCCAACATTGTCCTTCGACTGTTCGTAAGGTATCCCAAGATGCCAACCATCGGTTCCAAAAGGAAGCAACAACACAAAATGCAATGCATCATACAAGGAATGCAATTGGCTGATTGTTTGTAAACCATTATGTAAGAAATGCAACATTATCTCGCATTGTTTGTCTGAAGGAACACCATCGAGGGGGAGCAATACAACAATGTCATTTGATGTTGGAGCACTATATTGTCTATGTTGTTTGTCTTGTGAATTTCTAGATATTATACGTAGACGAATGTCAACCATTGGGTTAGCACGCACTATTTCCCTGGCATTTTTAAATGACTTCATGAAGGGATTTAACCTTGGCCATCATCTGTTGCAACCTCCCCAACACATCATGTCGTTAGATAGGATTCAAAGACATCCTTTGATCTAATTGCAACTTGTCACCATCCATTATATATATTTGTGAGAACGATGAAGATACTTATGGTGACAAACCACCCACTTGATGGCATAATCTTCCTGAAACCCTAAAGTCGTAAGCCCCTCCCTTTGAATTCGCAGTCGAATTATCAATTTTGACATCAAGAGAAGTAAATGACAGACAATTGTTGAAATTTCGAATATGCTTTCTGAAATGAAGTCCTTCCTCGCTCTCTCATGTGTAAAGTCTCAAAAGTACCTCTGGTGGAGAGGATAGCAACGAAAGTTTCACCTTTCCTCTCATGCAACAAGTTGAACCATTCATTTCAGTTTAAGGCTAAACAAAATGAACACGTAAATCTCATCTCTCCAAAATCATGATACGTGACAGTTTTCCCAGAGCGAGCAACTTTAAACATTCTACGCATTGCACTTCTTCTTCCTCTTTGAAGAGTAAGGTCAAGACTACAAGGATTTGTGCTTCTTACACCAATTTCCATTTCCATTGTCCTACTTTCTACATGAAATAGTGATCTGAGAACCTCATGCTCCGCTTGTTGTCAATGAGAAAGTCTTCTCCTCTTTTTCGACCTTGATTCCACATCAGGCGTTTTGTAGGTAAGGATGGCATTGAATTTGCTCTAGTGTCACTGTTGTCGTTGTAGATTGCACTCTTGTTTCCGATATTCCACCGTTGACTTGAGAACCAATTGAAGGTGGTAGAAGATGTTTCTACGGGCGAGACTTCTTGAACCAAGTCCGCTACGTCGTCGGATGCACCGTCGGTTCTAGACGTCAGATCCAGGTAATCAAATCTAGGATCTAGGACGTCAAATCTAGGTCGTCAGATGCACCGTCGGTTCTAAACATCGGATCTAGGTCGTCGGATCTAGGACGTTGGATCTAGGTCGTCGGATGTACCGTCGGTTCTAGACATCGGATCTAGGTCGTCGGATGCACCGTCGGTTCTAGCTGCCCGTCACGCGTTAGCGGGCAACGTGAGCGTTGCCCCACTAAAATTTTAATATATATAGATAGGGACTTCAAATGATGGCACAACCTAAAAATGAAAAGTGCTCATACCCATTGAAGGATAGGGTGTGAAGCTATTACAAACTTACCTATAATTAGCTTCACCACATGAACATGCCTAACTTTTTGAAAAGTTAGCCATATTTGAATGCGCATATCCATGAACCGGATGTCCCAAATTTCATTTCCTAGATGTGCACACCACTCGGTCCACTTCCATAACTCCCATAATCAAAGCTAGTTAGTTCCTTAATTGACATGCAATAAATTCTCTCTCTTGCTTACCATATAAGAAACCTCATAACTACTAAGGGCCCATCCACATGGACGTGCGAGAACTGTGCAAATGGGACGAGTTGGGATGCCAAGATGCGAGGTTCCATCAATTGGAGGAAACAATATAAATTGTTTAGTTTGACGAGATTTGCAATGTATGGTCAAAATCAAGGAAGAATTACCCAATTTACAAATTGGGGGTCAGTGATGAAGTAGGGCCTACCGAAGCCCCTTATCACAGTTGAGTCTCTCGTCCTCGACGATGAAAAGTTGTGGGGTCAGGCCTATGAGCTAAAGGCACATGACCCAAGCCAAAAATGCAGGCACGTGTTCAAGGAGGCTCTCGCTTCCATAACTGGAAGCGCATCTCGCCGCAGGCGCACGGTCCATGTGGCAACCGTTCCCTCTGCCTCCTAATCCTGCTCGATCGCTGCCTCTGCTTGCTTCTTCTCCTGCAAATGCTCTTTGTGGGAAACCCAGATTTGCACCGTTGCTAAGGCGTGCAGCAAGGCGAGGCAAGGGAACGGAACAGCAACAGCAGCCATGCTTCAGTGCATCTTCATCCTCTCTGATTCAGGGTTCGTTTTTCACTGACAATCATATATTTCACTAACAATCAGAAGCCCTAGCGTCGCTGTCAACGATCTTCACCTGTGGTTGTTCTTAAATTCTTGTTCGAGCTATCCAAATCTGGTGTGTTGCAAGGAAATGCAGGTTATTTTTGCACGGTCACTTCTAACGATCACTCATGCTATTAGACAAACATGTGTGCAACCTAGAGTAGATGAAATGATCGATGAAAAAGGCTATTTTATGCATTAATCAAGTTTACATTAATCGCTCTATTCAATGCTCGGGTGACAAGCATTAGCTTTGCTCAATGCGCTGCTTTCTACACCCTTTGGGTCATGTTTATGTGTATCAGCTCAAATCTTGAAAGATTAGGCGGTGGGGACATCTATTATCCTCTCTAACATCTGCCTTGAATTTTTCTTGCAATCCGAATGGTGTAACTTTGTTTCCCTTATTGTACAGAGCCCTCTTCGATGGAATATTATGACCTTTCTCAGGGTGTAATGTCTTGAGTAAGATTTTTGTGGCACATATTAAGTCGATTATGTACATGTATCAATTTATTATGGAAATTACCTTCATCCTCAAAGAGAACGAGCCAATAATTTTCATAGTGTGCATCTAATGAGGTATCCTTAATTAAAGCTTCGAGCTGAGTTGAAAGACAGAGGAGGGTATATATTCTTGATCTTCAATTGCTGGATTGCATTATCAGGATAAGTATTCTACAAAGAGATCCAAGATACAATTGGAGACGAATACTCCAAATTTTGTTTCTTCAAAAAATGTTTCACACACGCATACACACATTTGTATAATGTCTCTCTTAGACACACACACACACACACACACACACACACACACACACACACACACACACACATACACACACACACACACACACACACACACACACACACACACATGTTAATATGGCAAATGCCGAAGGTTCCTAGTCTGACCTTCTTGTAGGGTTTTCAAATTAGGGTCTCCGGCCCTATCCATTGAAAATAGTCTTATTTAATAAAAGAGGTCTAAAAACAATGAATTAGGCCTCTAAAAACAATTATGAGATCCCACTAGATTATGGGTACTTATGTGGTGAAAAATAGAAAAGTATGGACTATGTAATTTATGTCCATAACACTAAATATTGCCCTCAATGAGGGTTTAATTCCAGCTACTAGAGCTACTTTTGGGGACAAAGTAACCACCAACAAGAGAGTAATGAGCGTCGAGGAGAAGCTGGGAATGAATGTCAAGAGTACTAGAAATCCATAAAGCCCCTTAATGATAAAGACAATCATCATGGAGGGAATAAACTTGGTGAGAATGGGAGGACACGATAGAAGCAGAAGCATAAATGTCATGAAAATCAAGACATTGGGGGTAAGCTGAAGGTAGGAGGTCAAACCAAGGAGGAAGAACTGTGACAAGACTATGGATCAAAGCAGGTTGGCGAGATAAATCATTTGTAGCAGCATGAATGATGAGACGTGCCGGATTTGTAATGAATATGAAAAGAAAAAGTTTGAAAAAACTGGTGCCAACGATATTGACTGTCGCTAAGATCTTTTTGGGTAAGAGACTGGTGATAAACCATTGTCTGAACTGCTTCACCCCATAACGTATTCGGAAGTTTCTTACTTTTAAGCATCCTTGCAGTTTCCACAATAGACCGATTCTTTCTTTCCGCATATCCATTTTGTTGAGGCGTTTTCGTACTTGCAAATTGTCTTTTTATACCAAGGTCCTTGCAAAACACCTGAAACTATGTAGAACAGTCTCTCTCTTTATCCGAACAAAGTATCTTAACCTATTTATTGGTTTCTTTCTCCACATGTCTTAAACCATGTGAAATACTCGAATGCCTCACCCTTATTCTTGAGAAGATATTCCTACATCTTCCTAGAATAATCATCAACAAACACCATAAAGTAACTTGCTCCCCCATAAGATTGAGTTTTCATAGGACCACACAAATTTGTCTGAACAAGTTCTAAAACATGTCTCTCCAAGTACTAGATGGAAATTTCTTCATATGATGTTTCCCTAAGACACAACTCTCACAAAACTTGTGATAAAAAAGAACTTGAGGTAAACCAGTAAGCATATTGTATTTCCTCAAGACTTGTAGACTATTGAAACTTAGATGTCCAAACCTTTCGTGCCATACTTTACTCACTGAACCAACATCCACAATACCTGCCTGATGACCCATCACTTGAGCCTGAAGTTTATATAACCTTCTTGCAAGAATGTGTTAGAAATTAATGTTTATTTGTCCCCTAATGTTTGTTTGGCCATGCTTGCAAGCTATTATAGGGACCAATCCTATTTTTAGTAAATCCTAAAGGCAAGTTAGTTAATCATGCATGTAGGCGGGCATGCTAGTTCTATGTTAGAACTTGGTTTTGTTAATTAGAGATTCAATAAGGGTCTCTACCCAAAATAAATAGTAATCAACTTTTTGCTTTATGCTTTTAGCTTTTCATAAGCACTACAGAAAGTATTTAAGTAGGTTAGCGCCCCACCTCATTTCATTCCATTGTAGAGAACTATGCTCATTCTTCTATTAATCTAAGTTCTCTTCAGTCTCTTATTGATCTTGATTTGTGTGTGTGAGTGCTAATATGATTAGTTCACTCGTATCTAGAATTTGAGCATCAAATTCTGACATGGTATCAGAGCCGGCTTCTTGATATTGGAAGCTATCAAGATCTTACGTGAGGGACCTTCAGTAATTTGCCTTGGAGAATTGTTGCAATCCACCTTAAAAAAATGCTCCAATCATAAGCAATCAGAAGTACTTGGGATTTGTGATAATTAATAGCTGCTCCAACTCGGCTGTCCTGGTGTAACTATCATTGTCTTTGAGTGTTTATGTCTAGTTAGAGCATAAACTCTTTGGGCTTTCCCTAAATTGAGACTAGACACTAACAATGCCTTGTTATTTAGGGATGTAGAAGGCTATATGTCAGTATCATGGTAATGATGAATCTCGATTTGAAGCCCTTCCAATCAATCCATTTCGATTTAAGTTTTTCAAAAACCTTGTTTTTTCAAAAAGAGAAAATTATCTCAAGTTTAATGTGAGAATTTGAAAACAAAAATGTCTTTTTCAAATGATTTTGCAATATGACAATTTGAATTAGCAAGATAAAAGATTAAAAGCACTATTCAAATCGAATCGATTCAAATTAACTTATTACTATGTGTCAAATATGTACTCAAACCATCATAAGCGATGAATCCTTGCACTACGTAATTTATAGATGTAGAGTATCTACATGGTTATGTATGTCCACATGTTTTTTCATGCATCCTACTTCTGCTTTGGGGAATTGACAAAGTGAGTAGGGATGTTGTTACACCCTATACACCACAAACTGCTAGGTGCCGGTCACCTTATGAAACTGAACGTCACACGTTCCACCCCGCCGTAGGATCCAACAAGCGAGATTCGACCTTCAACCCTAACAACATGCCATACCACTGCTAGAGCCATCAGTCGTCTCCCACCCCTAGCTAGCTCACATCCTAGCTCTGCACAAGTGCCCACCATCCACCTTCTCCTTGGTAGGTAGAATGAATGGGAATTGAGACCTCCTCCCCTTGTATACCTACCTCCAAGGTAGGAGTCTCCAAGCCAAGCACATATCCTAGATCACGACAAGTGGCAACCATGCAGGTTTATGAGTCACTGGTCAAGTCAACAGGCAGTCGACGTTTGGTCCCAAGTTAGGGTTCGGGACCCAAGGGGTTGGGTCCCTAACAAATGTACTGCCATTTGATTCGTGCTATGCATATCACGTGATGAAGTTGATGGTTTGAGACTTTGTGGTTGGACTACATAAGGTTGAAGATTGTGTGCCTCCTTTGTATCGTTTGGTAATAACCTAGATGTATCATTGGTATAGTATTTTTGCTTCTCATTTGAGATTTTGGTCCAAGTTGGGGCCAACTGGTTTGTGCCAATTCTTTCTATCCTACCATCTATGCTTTTTAGTTAGGTATTGAGCAAGCCGAGGTGATGAAATGTAAAATTTCCTTGTTCTCTATGAGAAAGTAGGGATTTCATTGGATTGGCTTTGCTCTTTGGTGCTAGCCTTCATCATGATCGAGTTAGTATGTCGGTCTTTGTATAGATGTATGTAAGCGATTGTGGATTTATTGCTTGTGCATGTGACCTTCTCGTATTGTTAAACTTTAGTGATGTAGCAGCTTTTGGTTCATGCTATGCATGATGAACTTGATGCTCCGAGACTTTGTAGGTGAATTGCATAAGGTTGATGATTGGATACTTCCTTTTTTATGTCTATTCGTATTGTGGGTAGCAAACTTGTTTCATCCTTGAAGGTGAAGAATTTCACTTGGATGACAAAATCAATCATGCGACTCTTGGTAGCTAATGTCATGAGTGTGTTTGTCAAAAGATATGCTTTGTGTTGTGCATGATGGAATTGATGGTATGGGAAGTTGTGCTTGGACTCTATAAATTTAAATTGCATGTCTCATGTGCTATGTTCTATTGCAAGTAGAACAAATTTACAAATATGGTGTCACATAAAGCATAAAAGACTATAGTTGATGGAGAATGGACAGTCTCCTTTAAAGATCACCAAATACAATCATAGAAAAAGCCCTTCAAGCAATGTAGATGAGCTCTCTCATGAAGAACTCAAGCATCTCAATAATCAAAAGTTAAATAATGAATGTCTCTAGCCTCTATTTATAGTCTTTTAGGGAGTCTTAAATGGACCTTCCAAGAAAACCTAATGCATAATCTGGAAAGCAAGGGAGGTAGCACTTTTGGAGCGAAAAAATGCACCCATTAGCTTGATGCCCTGTTATTCATAATGATGGGCCTAGAGGCATTGTATGTTGTTAACACTCCCATACACGTAACATTGCCCTCATTGTGCGTTGAAATAAAAAACTAAATTAATGTTGGTGTTGCAAGACGTAAACTATAAAATGACATATGTTAGGAATACCATCAAAGGAGGTCATTGCGATATACAAGACATGAGTGCATAGGCTAATAAGAAGCTGCATGAAGGATCCATGGTGAATCACAAAGCTGCAACATAAAGAGGAGAATCCACTAATTGGTTAAAAAAAGAATTCTATCCAAGGCATTACTTTTTGGAATCAAGCATCTTAAGGGCTAGAATCGTTAGCATATCCGTGGTGATATATATACAAAGAGTGTTTTTGATATTTATGGTTCATTCTTTGCTCATTCAACTTTCAAAAAAAAACTTAAATTGTGATTGCCTCTATTCAACACAAACCTTTTGGTTCTTTGTAAGTGTTAACCCTTGACAAGATACCAGTTGAACATGTTGAAGTGCGATTTTATAGGTGTTCTCGTGACAATATTATATTACAATTAAAGATTGCCAATGCTACTCATTAGAGCATCAGAGCAATGATGGAATTATCAACTAAGAACGGGTATAAAGAAAACAATCACTCAACAACGTTGAAAATAAGTTTTCCTCTTTTGTAAGTAGATTTCCAAAAATTACTAAGTGATGCGTTTATCGATTGAACCATGACCTTGAAGACCTTTTATTAGTAGTAAAATGAAAAATACTAATAATTCAGTTTCATCATTGAAAATGACCATTCTAGAGAAAATTTATGAAGGTTTTTTAAGATGCTTTCTTTGGTTTGTTTATGGATCTCGGGGAATAGCAAATGGTATGTATGTTTTTATATGTAGGCTTCTTTATTGCAGATTAATTACAATTTCATGACTTTCAACCTTCTAGATTTGACATTTTATATTAGTGTCAAGTTGTTTAAAGCAAACAAGGAAAAATCAAATAAATTCCTTGTATGTTTGTACCTTTGTGTATGAATTGCTTCTTATATCTTTGAAAGATATTGTTTTTCAAAACGAATGACATTAGATGGTGTTCGACAGGGAGGTGATGTTGGAAAAGCAGTGGATGGGAAAGCGTGTTGATCGATCCATTTGCACTTGGTTTTGGACACAAGCTCGTAGCTCAAATTATGATGAACATGTATGAACTCTTGTTATATAATGTTTGACTTATATGATGGTTGTGTCTTAGAGATCTGAATTGCGATTAAAATCAATTTAATTCAATTCAATCATGGTTTCCTTGTTTCACAGGGGACCTAATCGAATCTCATTAGATCATAATTGTTTAAGATTTTTTTGGTGAGTTATGGATCTTATTTAGATGTTTGAGTCCTCTTAGCCACATCACAATGACGTCTCTTTTCCTTGCAAGACTTGTCAGGAATTCCCCATCACTATCATGATGCATTGCGAGGTGTAATCACAAAGTAGCTTAAATTTTAAATGTTCTTACATAAAATGTTAAAACTTAAATGTTGTAAGTTTGTTGTCAAAGATTTTCAAAAAGGCTAAGTTTTGACATGTTAGAAATTGTAAGTTGCTACCACACTAGCTTTTCTCCTCCTAGTTTGTTATCGATTGATCTAGACAACAATGCCAAATCTTCCTTTTGTAGTGAAGATTGAAGTGTTTTGAATCAAAGTTTGTATTTTTGGGAAACATATGTGGACTGATTGTGACCTTGGGTGAATGGATTATCAATGGGTCAAGTAACCATGATAGTGCTCACTTGTAACCTAGAGCTAGCTCTGGAGTCGAGTCATGGCCTAGTCAGCTGCTAGGACACCCAAGCTGATTCTGCCCGCCGGGAATAGGATCCATATCCGGGAGCTAGATTGATTCTACCAGGCTTAATCAGCAAAATGAAAACTAAGTCCAGAAAAGCGTGCTTTACTAGAGCATGCTGAATCACAACAGAACTATAGGGGGAGTCCGACAACAGACAAAAAACTTGGGCAGCTAAAAAAACTTAGGAATCCAGTTGCCGGTCTCAGCTCCCTCTACCAGCATGAGCCAGGCACAATGCCTAGCACGTGTTGGTGGCCCCGAGAGCAGTCAGTCTCTGTGAGAAGGAGATGAAGAACAAGGAGTGAACTCACGTTAAAAGGCATTAGTGGATGAACTGAAGAGGAGATTAATGAAGCTTCTACCTTCATTTGATTCATAGTTGTGCTTTTTATTGTGAAGAACAAGGTGGCAAATGAGACGGGCATCACGTAGGAGGCGAGGTGAGTGGTATTGTGCATGGACAATTTGTTGGTGGTGATAATGGCATTCAACATCATATCAGGGTTGTTTAGCTGAACCAGATGGGGGTTTCCGATGAGATCGAATGGAAAAGGTATGGAGGCAGCTGTGTGTAAAGCAATGGTGAGGAAAGCAGCTTGAGATCCAAGAGGTATATTATGGGGAAAATCGTGGAGTAAGGTCATAGAGATGCTTGGTACAAGGGAATGTAGGTTTGATCAAAATGTCTTTTGGTGCCCGATGAGGATTACAAGAAGGTTATGAAGTAGGTGATATGATGTGGCTAAGATGAAAGGAGAGGCGTGAGTGGTATGAAAGAGTGGTGGTGGAGATACGAAAATATGAGATGAATGGAATGAAAGAGGGTGATTTCATAAGATAATCCATGACATTATGGCAGCCACTTTGAGGATGGTAGCTGAATCCCCCAGACTCAGGCCAACCAGCTAAGCCATTAAAAATGTCTAACTCATGGGCACCACCAAACTTGCAGCAGATCAAAAACAAAAGTTCTAGTCATACCCATATCGAAGCTGATCAAAAACATCATGAGACTTTGTTTGGCATGAAGCAGTCTTGTCATTGAAGTCGCTAGTCATTAGTATCTGACCTCACTATGGATATCTGACGGTGATAAATCAACATATGGGGAATCACTATCCACAAAAGAAGATGTCATAGGTGGAAAGTAACATACTGCCATAAGGGTATCTCTATCCATACCGATACCCTGTCCGCTGAGGCAAATCCAAAGATAGAGTGCATGTATATCCTGACCAATGAACTCAATAACAGGCTCCATGTACAAACATGCCACCCCACCCGAGCCTCTGCCACTCCCAGAATGTGTCACTGTCCTGTATGCTGAGTACCATCCTAGGAAATCAGGTAAACCTCTCTCATGGTTCTCATGTGACTCAGTAAATAGCAATATATCTCCCTATGCAATAAAATCAACTAGGTCTCCAGTTGTGGAAGATGAATGACTCCCATTCCAGTTTCACACTCTAATTCTCAAGTAGTGTGGAAGGGCCCCCTCCCGGTTTCTAATTAATGTATTTCACCTGTCCATCCCTATAAATGGCAATTTGTCCCGAGTCACGAGCAGCCTAAAAGGCTTTTTTTCTCTCTTCAACTTGCATAAATGTAATGTCGTCATCTAGGAAATAGTTGTTCCCTTTAGTTTGGCTTTTAGACATAATACTGATCTTGCATGGCATCGTGGGTATTGGGAATCCCTCTCACTTGTACATTGTGTGCTTTTTGTTCTCTCAATTTCTCTTTGGAAAGAGTGAAAACAATAATAGTAGTCATAGGTCAAGACTTACCGTCATCTTTTGTCAATAACGAGGCCCAAGTTTATGAAGGTCGTATCTGATTGTTGCTTGATCAATCTTTAGCTCTCATGTGGGACCTTGTACAAAATTGCAAATAATCTATTGACATAGTGGTCTAATGTTGGAGGAGCTTAATATTTTACCTATGGACTAGCTTGAGTCTATGGGCTAATAGGATGTGTCCTATTATTGTTTAGAGAAGTGGTTGAACTTTATGACTTGAATATTTTGTTATACATGCCGTAGTTTAGGCTTTTTTTTCCCAAAAGAACTAACAACTAAACAATAAATATTAATTGTATGATTAGGGATGCCAGTGACCAAGGGTTTGTCTAGCGTGACCATTTTGTCCATGTCAAGGTACAGTGGTGACTATTCTAGTAGAAGTTATAGAAATCTATAGACCAACCTTTAGCTCTCATCTGGCCCCTTGTACAAAATTGTAGATAATGTATTGAAGTAGTCTAACGTTCGGAGGAGCTTTATTCTACTTACGGACTATCTTTAGTTTCCGAGGTGGTTGGATGTGTCCCAATAATGCTTGTGCTTATAGAAGTTGTGCCGTATTGGAATCTATGTGCGGTCGAAATTTATGACCAATAATACTTTTTCTAGATGTGGTAGTTTAGCTTGTTCTCCTAGAAATAACTATATTTTTAGTAGGAGTAGAGATGATACATGGCTTGAATGTTTGCGCAGAAATCGGTGCTATTGGGATTACCTATGTAAGGTCAAATCATTTCAAGTGTATTGCTCATACCGACAAAGAAATGTTTATGCTACCGCCTTGTTACATTTGATATGATTATTTCTTATGGTAATCTTGTGTAACTTATGAATACAGTCGGTGCCCTCTGTTCTTGCATCTCCAACTTACTACCTTATGAACATTGTGCGTGATGGAATAACCTTCTTGGCGTGTACCGAATCTGAGATGCCTCCTTTGTTAGGGATTGAGGTGAGCAACATAAGATTTACTTTAGCTTTGAAAGCATTATAGAAGAAGGCTTTAAAGGGGTTGCATAAATTCATTATGTAGGATTTGGGGAGTAATTGATAATGTACAATAAACTTTGTCTTCTTGGTTCACCCAAAGTCGCATAGCTTTATTAGGCTTTGTCAAGTATTTTACTATGCTACTTCTTAACATTTAAGTCTACTATGAGAATTTTTTTCCTAATGATATACAATCAATTCAAAATTTTCAAATCAAAATACTTGAGGATGATTGCTAGTCCAATCGCTTTTGTTCTTATGTACAACTGATAAATTTTTTCTCTTCAGGTTACATCCCTGAGGAATTAGGGTTCAGCCTCAAGTTAAGGGAAGCCCATGGATGTTAGGCTCTAACAAGAGGCAATGTTTTATGATTCACCCATTTGATGAGGTCCAAAGTCATTCTTGATTCAAACCAGGATCAGTCAATATGATCCGTGAAAAAAATATAGGACAAAAGAGCCTTTTTTATTCAATTAAAAGAAAATTGATTGGATTAAAATATAACCTGCAAAGAATGTGCAAACCTTAGCCATATTGGATCCATGTGAAGTTTTCATTGTTTCATGGGTTGATTCAAATGGGAGCTTTGATTCGTTCAATTTGAATTGGTTTGAGCCAGTCAGTTCAAGTTCAAACCTTGAAATCTTTTTTTTATTATATTTCAATGCTAGAATTATGTTATAGCCAAAAACAAGGGCAAATTCAGAATTTACGGTGCCACTCTTAACAATGTTCAAATGCTGATATATATTGATTTCAATTGATAATCGATTATTACGTTCTAACTTAAACATTTCAATTTGCAATTTTGTCATGAGGTGGTTGGATTTGTATTGTGCCATCAAACGTCACAGTCACACCTGGCCAATAGTTGTAGGTACTCCTAAAAGAGCTCATAAGGAGACTTCGTAAGAAGTCGTAAGTGGCCGGTGACGGATTGATAGACTTCACCCGACAGTTCGATGACCTGCCGATTATTCGATGATCATCTGACTGTTCGATGACCTGCTGAATACTTGACAACTGAATGGATCTAGATTTCACGGGCTCGTGTGTGAAAGTATCTCGTAACTAGCAACTGCCGAGAGTCTATGCCCATATGTTGTATGTAATGCTGAAAGAGCTGGCGGCGAATATATAGATTACTGCCCGATTGGAAGGTCCGTGACAAAGATGTCCAAAGAACGTAGTAAATCCACCAGCTACTGGTACCATGAAATCTTGGTATTGGAAGTAGCAAGAATAGAAGAAGAGCAAAGCGCGGCTGCAATATATCTATCCGGGTGGGAAGAGTGCATATGCCGAATGCGTTGAAGAAGGCGTATGATATGAAAAAACCCTCGAGAATGATGGGAGGGGTGGCAAACTCCACACAAAGAATATCATGTGGCGTAGTCGACTTGGTCCGAATCATGCGTGACAACATATTCATCTGAACACGGGAAATAGCTGCCCAATCCCGGAGAGGAAGACCCGGTAGCCAATTCTCGGAACCATACATGACTGTTGGAGACACCCGTGTAGCAAAGAGCTGGCATCTGATAGAAGGATCAAAAACATGATTCAAAGTACAACCTCTCTCAAACTGGACCAATGCAGAGTGACCCAATGAAACCCTTTTAAAAGCAGCCTGACGGAAGCGAAGCAACTGCGCCGTGAATAAGACTCCCAAGTAGGTATAAGAAGTGACATTCTCAACCTCCTATGGAAAGGCGAGCAATATCATCGGCAAGGGTCTGAAATAGATCTCCTCCCAAATCCGTAAACACCAAAGTATGAGGAGCAAAGTAGCAGACTGCGACATACAAATCTCTATTCAATCTGAGAGAAAGCCACAAGAATCTACCATAACTGTGTGAAGAAAGCATACGAACAAAAGGATTATGGAGAGATTGATACAGACACGCCACACCTCCGGAAGCACAAAGAAGATGGCCCTGAAGCATAGGACGGGGGGCTGAGATCCACTGGTAACCAGAGATAGGTGGGAGTGGGTGTAGGAGATTCATGTGTCTCAGCAAAGAAGAAAATGTGCCCCGAGCGCAGATATTGATCTAGATCCGCTGCCGTAGAAGAGGCTGCCTTAGTTCCAAAAACCAAAAGTGACACTAGCAGGGGTTATCGGGCCGCTCCCACGCCCGAATACCCCAACTTCCTATTGTTGCTTAGACAAAAAGTGCGGGCTGCCATGTGTGAAGACCACCCTCTGTTGTTTTGCCCTCGCTTCTTGAATGATGGACTTGCGCTGTAACCATTGGCAGTAAGTAAGATCATCATCAATGTAAACGTGAGAGCTGCGGAGAGTGCAACGCGCCCGAAGAACCGCTTGCCTGTCTTGCAGAGTTTTGAATTTGACAAATAAAACATGGGGATCAGTCTTGAGTCGCCAAGCGTACTGGATGCCTAGAAGACATAGTCCCATGCGCGACGTAAACAAAGATGTAACCTGATGCAATGTTGTACCGTCGGTAGGAAGACCCCGCAACCGCAAGTTTAACTTCTTATCATCTCGGCATTGCTGTTTTGCCAGGACGCCTTGTACGGTGGAGTCCAAGGAGGGGGCTGCAGAAGATGGAGCGGCGGTGGAGGATTTAAATGTAGAAGCCCATGATGTGGTCTCACGGACCTCTTTCTCGAGAGGAGGGGCACATGGTGGATGCGACTAGCACTCTCAGCAGTGTCATGAATTTGGCACTCAAGGTGGTGGATCTTACCAATAGAAGCTTTAGCATCCTCAACTTTACTTGTCTAGAGAGAGAGAGAGAGAGAGAGAGAGAGAGAGAGAGAGAGAGAGACACAGGAATAGAAATCCAACACCCCCCCTTAATCTGGATCCATGAAGACCTTGATCTTCATATTTAACCTTGCACAAAATTTGTTGTGTGCATCTGTGCCCAGTGTTTTAGTGTAAATTTTTTAGTCATGTATTGTGTTCGAGATAGTACTCCAAGGTGTCCTCTTTGTTGAGAATCTGGCCCTTGACATAGTGATATTTAATTTCAACATGTTGCACCAAACGAATGTCCGATAACAAATTTCTTAACCACACTGCTTCTTTGGTAGCTTGAGAGGTAGCGATATACTTTGTAGGACCGTTGTTGAGGAAGAATGTAAATCCAGATCTGGATTTACGAGTGTCTACATCTCCTGCCCAGCTCGCATTTGTATATCCACTAAGTATGTGAAGCTTGTCGTTGTCGAGTCCTCCATAGCAGATGCATTTGTCCTTTGTGGCTCGAATGTAGCTCATGACTTTGATTAGAGCTTCCAATGGGTGATGCCTGGATTAGCCATGTATTGGCTTAGGGAGCTTACTGCAAAAGCGATATCAGGTCTGGTATAGACTATTCGAATGTATACAACAAGCCAGTGCAGCATTCCTTTATCATCATCACTTTGTATGTCGATGACACATTGCTCTTCAGCAACAATGTTGGTCTAATAAAGGATGCTAAGAAGATGCTGTCCCTAGAATTCGACATGACAAATCTGGCGAAGCTCACTACTGTCTCGGAATTCAGATCTACAAAGACAGAGAGCAAAGGTTGATTTATATCACCCAACAGAGGTACATTCTTAATGCACTCACCAAATACAATATGATGAACTGCTCACTCACCAATGGATCCAGGCCTAAAATTGTCAAAGGACCCATGTCCTCAGACAAAGGAAGAGAAGGAGCAAATGAGAGATTACCCATATCAATCTGTTCTAGGTACTCTCATGTATGCAAGGGCTATCCGATAAGGAAGGTGTTTAACCTTATGGAACCAAGCCCTTGTGGATTGTTTTAAGCCATAAAGTGCCTTGTGGAGTTTGCATACACGATTCTTCGTACCGTTGAGCACGTAGCCGTCGGGCTGTATCATGTAGATGTCTTCTTTGATAACTCCATTCAAATAAGTTGTCTGCACATCCAACTGGTAATACCATTAGATTAGCTGCAGCAGCATATGATAGAAGTGTTCTGATCGAGGAGTGCTTGACTACCGGATTGAAAATCTTGTTGCAGTTGATGTTCGGGATTTGAGAAAATCCTCTTGCGACAAGTCAGGCTTTCCTTCGATCGACACTTCCATCCACCTTGTATTTGAGTCTTGACCTTGAATACCCATTTGCAGTCAATTACATTTCGGCTGGCCGGCAATTCAACAATAGGCCACGTCTTGTTCTTGATTAGAGAGGCGTACTCTCTACCCATTGCTTTTTTAGAGATTGGAGTTTGGCTGGTTGAGTGCTTCTTCGACTATTGTTGGTTCTCGAATGAGATAGTAGGTAGATTCATCAATATACCTTGTAGGTTGTATGCACACTCTCGTCAATCTTCTTGGAGGTGGCATAGGCTGATAATCTTGTCTTTGGTTTTGTTGCTCCTGAGTAGCAACGTCTTCTGTGGACTCGTTGTTGGTAAGCTGATCGCCTGTCGTCGCATTCAGACCTGCGACTCGTGTTGTCGTGTCGAAGGCAGGGGTAGTCAATAGTTCGCTTGGAACTTTGCCCTTGCTCTTCAGGTCGATGAATTGATCTTTGATAAAAACGACGTCTCTACTGAAGAATACCTTTGCAGTACCGGGATCATATAGCTTGTAAGCTTTGTCGGAAGAAGCATAACAAATAAAGATGGATTTAATGTTGTTGGGATCCAGCTTCTTTCTGGTGTCTTTCGGGATCTGCACCTAGGCGATAGCTCCGAACACTTTGAGGTTCTTCGTCAAAGGTTTGGAGCCTATCCAAACTTAACAAGGCGTCTTTCCTGAGAGGCCTTTGGTCAGGGATCTGTTCTAAATGTAAGCTGCAGTGGACACAACTTCGACCCAGAATTGCTTCGGTAGTGACGCGTGAGCAAGCATGCACTTAGCTGATTTGACCAAGGTTTGATTCTTTTTCTCAGCAAGGCCATTTGATTGGGGTGAATAGGGAGTGATGAACTGCTACTCAATGCCTTTGCTAAGGCAATACTCCTTGAATTCGGTAGAGACGTGTTCTCCGCCGTTGTCGCTCCTCAGTGCTTTAATCCTTTTGCCAGTTTCAAGTTCAGCACGCTCCTTGTATTGTTTGAAGAGGTTGAAGGCCTCTGGTTTCTGCTTCATGAAATATACAACTATTTTTCTCGAATATTCGTCGATGAATGTAATAAAGTATCTTGCACTAGACAAAGATAGCGTTTGTTGGGCCACATATGTCTGAGTGAACAATGTCTAGCAAGTCTTTAGCTACGTGCCGATGACTCGATCTGCAAGGATTCGTAGTCTGCTTCCCGATAATGCAACCCGGGCAGATAGGGAGGTCAATCTTCTTATCAGAATAATCGAGATCAAGTACTAATGATTGTCTAGACATGTTCAAAACAGATGCATGATTCAGGTGCCCAAGTCTATAGTGCCAAAGTAATCCTTTATTAACATGAACATAAGTATTTAGAGCTTGATCTGTAGCAAAACAACAATGAATCAGCTTATAGAAATATCCATGCCTCTTTCTGAGTGCTAGGATCTTGTTTGTCCTATCGATAATTCGGCATTGATCAGTTTCAAATTCTACTCTATGTCCTAGATTAGTAATTTTGCTAACAGAGAACAGGTTTGTAGAAAGATCACGTACATAAAAAACTTTAGAGAGTAACTTGAACTGATCGTTCTTGAAGCCTAATCTTACGGTGCCTTCACCTTCGTCATCACCGAGGTGGACAAACTTTTGGACACTGGAGGCGTATAGGACTGGAAACTTTCAAGTTGACTGGTCATATGCTGAGTGGCTCCCAGATCAAGAAACCAAGCATTGTCGCGTTGCGCTTTTTGATGGCTGACCATGAATGCACCTTCGTCCTCTCGTCACGAACTATCGCTTGAGATGTTCAGCCTTCCATATTCTGCAATCTTGAATCTCGTGATTGGTACGCTTGCAGTACTTACAGAACATCCTTTTCTTCGACTGTGGATTCGAAGATTGTTATCGGCTCCGAGTTGGCTTTTGACTCAAATTGAAGTGTTTGGAGCCTTTTCTTTTTCTTCTGCCTTGTCGAGCTTCTGTTTGCATATAGTCCGTGTGATTCTATATTCGACTTTCTTCCTGCAGCAACATAGAGATAACTCTTAAGTTACGAATGAAGCCACAATTGATCTAGAGCTAAGCTATGAAAGCATCACATAAGCAAGACTTAACCGTAGAAAGCAGGAAAGAGAGAGATTAAGGAGACTAAAGAGAGAGATCAATATCATTAGCTGAATAACAAATGACAGATTCCCTACTTATAGCCTAAAGGAAGCCCTAAAAAGGAAGCTTCCAGTGGCAAGGGCCCAAGGGAGGGATAATAGTGCGCCTTCCAAGAAGGCCCCCACTCTCCAATAATATGTCCAAATGTCCAAATAATGAATAATAAGACCCAAGGCCAACCATAAAGTCTGTGTCAATAATGAATAAAAAAGGGCCCAAGGCTTGCTTATGCATAAAGTAAAGTAAATGTAAATGGATGTGGCGAATGTAATGAGCCGAGTCCATAACTCTCCCCGACACAAAAGAAAGACCCAACTGCCGAAAAGAAACTGGATCAAACAACAGCAAGCCCTGGTGCATCAACAATTAGAGCAACATCTGATGTAGAGGAATCAACAAGTGCAGCAAGAGCACGATCCTGATCCGCAAGTGATGGCGTATGATAAAAGACATCAATAGGCTCCCATGTGGCCTCCTCAATAGGACGACCATCCCATTGGATTAAAAACTGAATCTATCGGCAACGTCGACTATGGTGAAGGCGAATCTGATGAATGGCAGCTGGTAAGAAAGGGAACAACTCAGGATCAACATCGTGGCAATGAAGGGAACATCTCGGCCGCGTCATCAGAAACCAAGCAATATGGAACAACCAGGAATGCCAAGGAACCAAAAGAAGATCAAGCAGCAACCAGGAGTGCCAAGGTATCCGTAATGCCCAAGCTAGTAGAGGATCAGACATCATACCAAGGTATCCAAAAAGCCTGAGAAGGTAGAACTGCATCAGCAACGGGAAACCAATAAGGAAACTGGAAAAGAGATGGACACTCATCGCGACTAGCCGCATCATACACGTAAGAAAAACCAGCACCAATCAACAGGTCCAAATGAAAACCAAGCTATACGTAATAACCAGGAATGCCATATATCCATAGCTGAAAATGAAGCAGTAGTGTGAGCAATAGGTCCAAATGAAATCCAAGCGATACTTAATAACCAGGATTGCCAAATATCAAGTGGTAAAAAGGAATCAGTCGCATGAAAAACCTCTAATGCATAAAAAGCCCAAAAGTGTATACCATCGGCATGGACTGCAACAAACCTGTATGTAGAAACACCAGGAGACTGAAGGATGCCTGTGTACTTATCTAGAAAGATCCCAACATATAAATACCCTAGATAAGTAATAGTGACCATCTGGCAAATATCCTCGGATGGAAAATGTGCAACGGTAAGGGCCACAGGTGCATGAATCATGTCAGGATTCGTAGAAATATCATGAGGCAGATCACAAACCTCAATCAGAGATCCATGGAGTAAAGTGAAAGAAGATACAACCTGATCACCAATAGCGAGGGAACCATCAAACGTGGACCCGTGAAGAGCCCCATAGAAATCAGCAGGAACATCGGCCATAACGGACTCAAGAGATGGAGATATAGAGACCCCACCACCGAACCAGGAAGGCTATCTGAGGTATGCGCCTCAATATCAATAAAACCAGGAATGACCACTGAATACGATATCTGTGAATCAAAGCATATAGGCGCAAGGCACGCAACAACAACCTGTAAATCCGGAGCAACATCAACCTGAGGAAGAGGACCCACGGATGGTGAAAGTGAAGCAGCAACTGATGTACTCTGAATGGAAAGAAGGGCTACATCGTGAGCCTTTGGTAGGCTCCGCATAAACTGCTTCTCGGTAACCAACTGATAGTCACCCTGGGAATCAATACCAACAAGTGAATGATGCTGACCAGCATGAGCATCTGAAAGAGCAATCGTAGACCCATGAATAATATCGAAATAAGGAGCATAGGCACCAACATGAGAGCGTGCTGAAAACGGTACTAAAATGAAGAGATACCGGGCAGCCACCAAATAGAGATAAAAAATGTTAAATTACATTTGTATAGTTTGCCAAATGTTTCGGGTGCAGGATGACCATAGTTGCACTGCGTTTCTGAAAACGTGTTTCGAAATGCGTTTAGAAAATGCGGTTCAGAAACGATTCAACCAGCACCAGCAACACAGACTTGACATCTTGATCACAGATGATTACTTGTCTATTTAGTTGATACTAGTTTTCTTTATTTCAGTTTTGGAGACGTTATATGCGCCCCCATGGTTACTACACACTTGACATGTACCTCGTTAGTCTTATATGCCTTTTGGCATGGAAAAGACATTAATAAAGCTTTCTTCTTTCTTCTCTCTCTCTCTCTCTCTCTCTCTCTCAGATCACAACAAACTGAACAAAAACCACAAGGAACCATGCTGAACCATACTGCATCGTACTGAATTGGAGAGAACCATACGCCGTGGTGTGGCCCTGGCTCTGCCGGTGCGCTCTGGCTCTCTGTTGCGTGCTCTGGCCCTGCGTCCTCCCCCTGCCTCTACCTATGCCTCTCTCCCCTCCTCTGGCCCCCCTCTGGCTGCCCCCACCCCTCTGTCTACGCCTACGTGTCTGTGTCAGGTGGCTGCGATCCTACGCCCTGGGATGGCCCTACCCACTGTGATGATGCCTGGCCGACGGTTGCCTGTGATGCTCCACTCCTGTCTACAAAATGTGAACTTAGCCTGCCCCCCTCCCAGAACCTCTAGGTCTCCCTCTAGGCCTACGTGAAGGAATGGTCGGCTCCTCCTCTGTCTCTGCATCAGGGTCCACCAATAGGTCAGCCAAGTCATCCCCCTGTGCCTCCTCCTCCTCCGTATCCCCCTCCTCTCCTCATAATCAGCCCGGAGCTCCTCTCCACCCTCCGAGCCCTCATCATCTCCCTTCTCAGCCCTCTCCCGCACCCTCTCTGCCCTCCTCTGCTGTCGTAGAGCCCGTGCATCAGCCTGTGTCTGTCTATAGAACTCTCTATAGATCTCATCATCCATCTCCTCCTGCGTGGGTGGTGCCTGAGGAGCAGCAGCTGCAAGAGTTTGGGTGGTGCCCGAGTCCACCAAGCAAGAGTTTGGGTTCACCTGCAACAAAAAACAATACATTATTGTCAGGCAGGTATATTGCAATTCATTGCATATTTCGCAAACAATTCAATTCGTCAAAGTACTACTAGAGCATGGGGTAATAATGTGACTCACCTCGATCATATGGCCCTCTCCACGTGTGTGCCTCAGCATATGACCGTTGGTGTTCACAAACACCGATCGTCTACACTACTCAATGGATAGCCTGTTCCTCTTCTGCGTGTGATACAAGGTCTAGGTGCTCCAATTCCGCTCACAAGCGGATGTTGAACAGTCCTGTGCAGGGACTCGGCCAATCCCCGCAAGTCACCTGTGCTGCGCCCGTGGATGCTCCACCACGTAACAGGCCTCAGCTAATCCTCCCTCAGCTGACACTGCTCTCCATCAAAAGGAAACTGGAAGCGCTCAAAGGTGATTAGCTAGCGTGCTATGTTCCTGAGCATCAGACCTGTTGGCAAAAGAAACATGGCATGCGCGAGTTCACTGAATCCACACACTAAGAATGAGTACACTACTGCAGTTTTAAGACTACCAAACGATGTCTCACATATACCTGCTCCAGGCCATACGCGCTCAATGTTATCCACCCATCCCCGGTGCAACTCCCGATCGTCCAAATCCCGGGTAGAGCGCCACAAGGGGTGCAACATGTGGGCTACGGCGTTGATGGGTTGGTGGAAGTAGTCCCATCTGGCCTCCCAGATTTGCAAGATCTCATCCCTCTTGCAGCAAACAAATTACAATAATCAGTGCACCGTAGCATTAAAGAAACACAACAAACTAGACACTGAAGAGTCATACCTGTCCTCGTCTAGGGCCGACCTCTGAATTGCCTCGTCAATGTTGTCCCACAAGCTCCTCAGCATGTGTCCAGAACTCATCCCCAAACACAGTGGACTAGAAAAATGTCGCACCTGCGCTGATGCCTCTAAAGTCCCCGAAGGACTCGCTAGAAACCATTCGTCGCAAGGCATCCTTCACTGTTATCAATCACTCTAGCACCAAGTAGAACGCAAAGCGGGTGGGTGCTGGCTTCTTCAAGTCCAGTGACAAGAAGGTGCGGAATAGGGCCAACACGCGCTTCTTTCTGGTGACGACATTGACCACGCGCATGGTCGTAGAAGTGATCTGCAACACAGACATCCAGTAAAAAGTTTAGACAACAGTTGAGATGTGTTTAGCAGCATGGAGCAAATATACAAGGAAGATAGCATAGCAAATGGAAAATATTATACCTCTATGATCCATGGAAGTGCACATAGGTCATGGATGAGCAGGTCTATGCAGTGTGCAGCACACGGTGTCCACACAATGCTGGGGTGCTCCCTCATCATAATCTCTCCCATCTGCTTGCAGTTCGCAGCGTTGTCCGTGACAACCTGAACCACGTGCTCCACCCCGATGTCAGCAATAACATCTCTAATAGCCTCCCAGATGAAGTCGGCTGTGATGGCTCCACCACCTCGAGTGGCATCCACGCCACGTAGGAAGTATGTGCCAAGCGGGCAAGAAACCAAGATATTGATGACGAATTGCCGACGAATGTCGGTCCATCCATCACTCAATATCGTGCATCACTAGCCACAAAACACCCATTAGCCACATGCAAAAATTGCGCTACTAGCAAAATGAAACACATGCAAGGAGTTTATGGAGACAAAGTACTTACGTCTGCCAAGCTAAGCGAATGGAACTCAGCTCCCGCGTGATGGTCTCCTTCTCCTGACGAAGCATCCTGCCTCGCAGTGCCTCTCGCCTGGGAGGCCTCCATGTAGCATCCACTGCTGCAATCTTCGTGCAGAGCTCCCTGAACACCCATGTGTCAACAACAACAAAAGGAATGCCGCACTCGTAAGAGAACTGACCAACAAGTCGAGTGCACCGGGCCTGCTGCTCTCTCTGCCACCCGCATCGATCAAGGGTCTGCTATTTGGGCCTAACCCCTCTCTGTTGTACATATCGCGCTCGTGGTCTAGCACGCCCAATGGATGGGTGGTCTGTGGGTGTGTCTGATCGTCCTGGAGGGGTGTCACTCTCTCTAGCAGGACCTGTCCCAACATGTGGTGCATCTGCTGCCAAAGAAGAGGAGGGACGAGAAGGACCCGCTGCCACTGATCCAACATGCTCATCTGACGCTCGTGGCTCTGATCTAGGCTCTGCTGCTGTAGATGGAAGGAGTGGCCTCGCCTGGACCATGCACTGCACCTAAACCATGCCCAGAACGTGCTGTACTAGGCCCTGCACCTATACCATGCCCTGCCCGTGATGTACTAGGCCCTGCCTGCCTGCCTGCCTGTGAGCCTTGCCTATGAGCCTGCAGTTGCCCCTGGCACCTGTCCCTGGGCAATCAGATATGCCCAATGCCTGCCGATCTGGCCCTCTGACCCGCAATAAGTGAGCCCTAACCCTGGTGAGTGATCCTACGAAGAGCCCACCACAATGCAAGCTCCATCTGCGGACTCCTGTGCCATGGTGTGTAGCCACATCCCCCTCTATAAGATCAACCTCGGCCCCGCACTGGGATCATGTCAACACGAGATCAAACCTGCAAACAAAAATAAGCAAGCAAACGTTCAGTAGAAGAAAATACAATGCATTGAACAACATTACCAGGCTAAAATAGAGCTCAAAACAAATAAATGCCAAAAAACAAATGGGATTAGGGCGTGGGATTGAATTATTTTAGTACGAGCGATAATGGGCGAATGCTGTTAGCGTGTGAGTCTGTGCAGGCGTAAAGAAATGCAGTGTAGGCCTGAACCACACCCCAGACAGATGCTTACATGAGGCTCCGCACCTAAACCCTAAAACACATGGAATTAGGGCATGGAAATTAATAAATTTGTGATATGGGCGAAACGGAGGTTACAGGAGTCTCTGCAGGCATGTGGAAATGCATTCTAGGCTCAGACATTACCTCAATCGGATGCCTACAAATGATTTTGTGAATATGGCAAAAATACACATGCATTTGGAGTGTGGCGTTGAAATCTCTCGCCATAACGGCTGAAACTGACACTGTAGGAATTACCGTGGGCATGAAGAAAGGTGGTCTAGAGCCAAACTTCGCTCGATTTAGTTGCCTACAGGCTACAGCTCAATGTCAACACTTGCAAAAAAATCATCCCTACACTTACCAAAAATCAGAAATCGATGGTTTCGCTCCCCACGAAGCTCAGATCCCCCCGGCACCGTGTGCACCACCTCGGTATCGCTGAGTAGATGCCTGCAGACTATTCACACGCCCTCATCCGAGTCCGATAGCCTACTGCAAAAAAATTTTGCCTCCTTCACGGCTGGCGTGTTTCTGGCCGCGAGGAGGGGGCAAAAAAATATATGTAATCTGTTTTTTTAAACCACGTTTCTGTGACAGAAACGCATTTCTGAGACGCGGTTTCAGAAACGCATTTCTGTGCAACTATGGTTCGAACTATCGGCTCTGATGAGTGACTCCTTTCCTCAGTGCATGAACCAAATTCAAATCAACTGTATCGCGACAAAGGTCGTGATTGATTTTACTTGATCCTCACTTTGAAATTGTCAGAATCGATCCAATTGATTATGTGGACAAACACAAATTCATTAACGTTGTTGCGGAAGCATTGAGATGTTCAGACAAAACTATACGAGAGCTGAGAAATAAGGTTGCTTAAGGTAGTAAATCAGAGAAGCATAACATTCATACTGACATGGTAACTGAACGCAATAAGACAATTAAATTGAGTTCAGAATGTAGCATGTACATAATCAGCTGAATGACGAGCACAATGCAATTGCGGTAATAACCGCGCGCTCAAAGCTGTCTCTCTTACTCACTCTCTGTCTTGAACAACCTAAGGTGGAAGAAAGCCGCTTTGGATCAATCTCTTATTGATAGATAATCAAGATTGACGATTGATGATTAGCTTAATGGCTGCTGTTTATAAGATATATGTATAGAAATCGCTCTTGGATTTAATTTACAAGGCATTGGATCGGTCGCTGTATGACGGCGCGCCGTAGATCCTGACAGAGTTTAATGCACTTGCTTGAAGTGCCTTGTCAGGTCGAGAAGTGGTTGACAATGTACTCAGTCTTCATGGTCATTGGTAAGTGCTCATTGGTCACTGCTTACTAGCGAAAATAGATACAAAGTGTATAGCTGTGATGTAACATTTACCATCTACTATCTACACTGAGTAATGACTATTGTATCTTCCTCTGCTTGGAGGCCCTCTGCAACATCCGCACCATCCTCGCTGCCCCCAACATTGCCTCATCAGCTGAATCTTTGTCCTCATCAACATACTCCTCTGACTCAGAGGTCCAAAGACTCCTCATCCTCAATGGCAAGCGACCTTGAGGTCCCATCACGTCTTGGCGGCCCTCTTGGTAGCTCTAGTGGTAGCCCCTGCACACAAGAATCGTCAATGATTAAAAGTGGCGAGTCACACAATAGAGTTATATATCTTAGCAACATCAAAGACAAATCACCACAAGCTGCTCACTCATTAGTTGGATTCTGAAGATTTAGAAATTTGGATTCTAATTGGCCCATGAAAGTTGATACATTGGTAACCTACAGCCAATGTGAAATTCTCATGGAGCAATGCATACACATCCTCCTCCACTTGGTCTCTTGGTGGCAAATCTGGAACTTTTGCCACATCGATCTCATCGGGATTGCAAAATCAAATCAAAGTTTCAGAGTGATTGTAGGCTAGTCGCTATAAGTCAGAATTTAGAAGTTAGTAGTAAATACTAACTCTTAAGTCTTGACATTTCACCTCTGACGTCTCAATCATCATGTGAAGACAGATTGACATGTCCAACTTGACAATGTACAAGCAATAATCAAAACTACAGTTTACCTGAATTGCCTCTCTAATCTTCCTCAACCTCTGCAGCAGCTGCAAGTTGGCTTACACAATACGAATAAGAGAGAATACATTCCAGTTCTTCTGACATACAATTGCTGTGCAGTTTTGTCAAAGAACTCAAATCTCTAGAATCTGCAACCTTGGAATGTCAATCCTGTATTTATCCCACCACCATGAGACAGGGGCTGCAACATGCTTAAGAAATTTGACAAATAGTTTAGACAGGATAAATTCAAACAATACATATCAAACTTTGTTGAAATTTTGAAACTTTAGGAAAAGAGAATGTTCAATGGCTCCTCCGTTACCCTATGCTTCCAACACCTAGATTAGCAATTTCATTAAGCTTGAAAAATCCATCACAAATCAGCACCTACTTGGAAACAATATTCTTGGAGCTCTTATTGAAGATGTGTATCTTGAATCCTAGAATATCAAATGCTAGAATGACAAGTACAGTTTCCTAGTATAGAGATGAAAAATACAAGTGTTTGTCTTGCAGTTTGAAGTTTACAAGGTTCAGTTAATGTGTTATTGTTTTACTCCTATCTTGATCTACATTGGTAACACAAAGTGCCAAACTCTATTGGAAAAACTAATCTAAAGTGGCATCAACAGAACGATGTGTGTTGATAGAATAAATTTTTTCGATTAGACTGCTCAGTGCTCCAATTTTTTAATTCATCACCTAGACCACTTATTTTGAAAATATGTATGTTGGATTCAAAATTCTTTGCCCAAAATGTACAAGGTTCATACCCTTGTCAAATGCTTTTGCACATTTCGTTTCTTATTCAGCCTCTTCCTAGCAGGCATGTATGTAAGTGCCAAGGCTCACACTGGGGTTTGGGTACTCATTCCTCATAGGCCTTGTCATTTTTCGATCCAATAGGGCTCTGATTCTCATTAAAATTGAAATGTTTCATTCATAATGTAATTGGTTTGGAATTTGTGAAGACTCATGCTATGCAAAATGATTTGCAGCCTGCCAATTCACGAAGATTTTTGTGATCTATGAGAACATTGTCCCTTTTATAGCTGAAGGTTTTTTCTGACTTCTGATAAATGGCACGAGAACATCAGACATTTTCAAGTATCTTATAATGTTAGGATTTGGAATTTGTAGTTCAACTTGATTCTGTGATCTGTTTCTTAAGGATGTCAAACTATGTTTCTTTTTCCTATTTGCTGATTAAAACAATCATAATTTTGAAGTTTTTGTGCAGGGTTGCAGACGTCCTTGCAGACTACCTTGGTGGCATCAATGAAGATTTGATAAAAGACAATTTTGTGATTGTTTATGAGGTATTTTTTCTCAACAGAATTTGCTCCTTAAGATGAATTTTGGTACTTAATCTCATAGTAAACCTTTCAAATCCTTTTGAATTGCACTCTTCTGATGACATTTGAATAAGGCTTTGGGTAGTGAATTATGTTTGTTAACTTGTACACTTAAGGTCTATCACAATCCACAAGTGAAATACAGAAGAGTTTTTAGTTACATATAATGTGAAAACCCTGAGAGACTGTTGCTGCAAGGCTCCTCCCAACCTTTGCTAAGGGGCTCCCTTTCACCGTTGATTCTCGGTGTACTTGAGTAGGGGTGCAACCTATGATGAGAATAAAAAACCCCAGGTCATAATAGGAGCGGCCATTGTCGAGATTAGTCCACCTACACTTATTAAACAAGCCACTTTCCGGACTCCGCGGCATGGCCTCTTCTCTGCCAAGAATTGAGACATGAACATATCAGGTTCAGCTCTTGCCCGGTTGCACCGTCCACACTTTGGAAATTCGAGCTTCAGGTTCGGATAATCCTGTTGGCTCTACAAACAAAGTTGTGAAGCAAGAAAGCGCTTTGCGCTTAAATTTCGCATTTTTGCACCATTATTTCCCAATCATCTAGGAAGAAATGAGGAGTACCTCTCCAAAGGTTCACATATATAAATGCTGAAGCACATCGCATGTAAATCAGCCATCGACATTTGCCACTTGGAGGGTCCCTGATGCATAGGCAAGTATACAAAAGATGCTTAAAGTATAAGACCATTGTCGCTCATATATTGGACTAGTGTCTCGCATACAACAACGTATGACATGTCCCTTTGACTATTTAACTCCTACATTTTAGGAGATCAGCTTAGTAGTATTATAACCCCCACGATTGACTGAGTCAAGTATTTACACAACGTCACAAGAAGCTGGACACTCACAATCCACCCCGCGATAGAGCTCAATCCAAGCTCACCCACCGTGCCTTCAACCTAAGTTCAAGTTGTAACCATCCTCCAATGATGACGGCGTCCCATACCACCGTCACCACCTTTGGATAGCAACCGCCAAAGTCTAGCTAGCACAAACAACAAGATGGTCCTGGCATGCACTAGGACTCCTTGGCCAATAAATTTTTTTTTCTTACTAAATCAAGTGTCCTCTGTATACCCAGATGACCTGCACATGGGCTGTCATGACATTCTAGCAGGATCTGGGCCCTGATATCTTCATTATCCGGTACACAAACTTTCCCGTTCCACATCATGCATCCCATCCACAAAAGTGGTGATCCCATGCGGCATGATAACTACCGTACTATCATGATTGGTCATGTAATTGATTGCAAAACTGTATGGCACGATTCTACAGTCATCTGTGAATTCCGATGCAGAATCTTAGAGACTATTTGCTATGGGATGGGCCGGTTTCAGGGCTCATCATTTTACCACATATCATATCCTCACCCTTACAGCTATCACTGAGGAGGCCAGACATATACGGGAAAGTCTTTTGCTGTTATGTGGAGTTTTAAAAAGCCTTTGATTCTTTTCCACGCTCTTTGCTCATTCAAAGACTCCAAGACTTGGGTTTTTCCACAGAGATAGTGCTTGCAGTCATGGCATTATATGCGATGGTTTTGGGTCGTTTCAGACGTATTTCGGGTATTTCTGAGCAGATACTGAGTACTATTGGGGTAAAAGAGGGTTGTTCCCTTTCACCTACTCTCTTCGGGCTCTATATTGACGAGTTGGAGAGGGTCATTGATCAGTGTGGTGGTGCTTGTTGCAGACTTGGTGATATCTTGATTGCCTTTTTATTGTACGCAGATAGATGCTATGGTCTTGATTTCACAGACCAGAGAGGGGCTTCAGAAACAGCTAGACAGTCTTCATAGTGAGGAGCTGTGGCTAGACTTGGAAAGGGATATTCTTCCCTTGTCCAACTAGAGAGGTTTTCTTTCAGGAAATTTATTTGGGATGCCCTGAGTAGGTGTCAGCTCTTTGATACCATTGTGACTCCCACGACCCTTTATGCTGCAGAGACTTGGTGCACCGGTATCTTTTTTCTGATTTCTCAGGTCTGCAGGTTACCATGTTATCCCGCATGATTTGGGCTAAGCCCTCAGTTCCACACCATATCATCCTTGCTGGGTTTGCAATCACGCCACTTGAGCTTGATGCCATCTTTCAGCTTATTATTTATATTCAAAGAGTTATGGAGTTTCCAGTCATGGAGTTGAGGTACTCTCGGTTGGCGCTTACATCATCATTGCATGTCCACTCTCAGTGATATCAGCTCTCATGGTATTCTCAGTGTTCTCGCCTACTTGATAAATTCGACATTTTCATTTCACATCTCCCATCGGGGTTCCATCAATATATCCGTCACTTCATTTATTGTCCTAATCGGGATTAGCATAGAACATTCACAATATTAAGAAGAAAGGTCATGCATTGTTCCAAACTGCTGAAATTTCCAGCATCTTTTTCATGGATGCTTATCCAACTAAAGAAGTTCAATTTAATTCATAGTGTATATTCAAAATTTCTATTTATAAGAACATATAGTCTTGAATGAATTTCTGACCGGCCCCCAGTTTAATATCTGCACAAATAAAAAAAAGGGTACATGCAATTAAGTAATCACTCAACAACTTATAGACTAATTCAAACCAATAGACACTGCACTTACCAATTTGATAAAAACTTCCCTGTTTTGGATATCTCCATTTCATGACCTTTGACTGCCTTTGATAGTTTCCTGGTTATACTAATCACTTGGGTAAACTTATCTCTTCTTGCATGTCCTTAACGTGGAATCATTCTTTCATGGGCTATGAAGTTATTTCCATAGAAAAATTTGATCTTCATGCTCTAATCTGATGTTGTGACTCTCTCATGTTACTTTAGATTTTTCTGTCATTATGTGTTGATGCAGTCATTTTGCATTTGAATGGGCAATTCCAGGTTTTGGATGAGATGATGGATGGCGGTTTTCCATCCACGACTGAACCAAATGTTCTCAAGGAACTTATTGCACCACCAAATCTGGTGAGCAGGGTACTGAGTGTGGTGACAGGAGCTTCTTCAAGCTTGAACAACACGCTTCCACTGGCCATGGGATCAAAAGTTCCGTGGAGAGGAGATGGTATCAAGCATTCAAACAATGAAATCTATTTTGATCTTGTGGAAGAAATGGACGCTGTATTGAATAGGTGAAAGTTACGGGGCTTTTTTTTCGGAACCCTGGTGGTTTTGGTTTTTTATGTCTTTCTTCCCTCTTCATTAAATGGAGTTTAGTATTGGATCTGGATCATTTCTTCATGAAAGTCATAGTTCTTCATTGATGCAATCATGATACACTTGCAAAGTATCTTGTGGTAGTTACCTTATGGGTCTGCATAAAAATTTGAGACTCACCAGAAATTCAGTAAAAAAAACAGAAGTCAACACATATATTTCTTTTTGAAAGCAAATATAGGAACATGATATTTCAAGGCCATATGAAAGAACCTTATGTTCTTGTTTCTCACAGATTTATTAGAGACTTGGTTCAAACTGATCACATACAAAATGGAAATCATATTCACAGACATTCAAAAAGCTCTATTACATCCACTATGGTTTCAAGCAAATTGAAGTTTCCAGCGTGGAACTCTTTCTAGTTTGGGCAAAATTTTACAGAATGACAGGGCTAACCAATTCAGATGGTAATCATACAGTTCTTTTTAGTTAAATTCCTGGCTTCGCATAATCGCTGTCCATTATAGAGTTCGACTGAGGGTACATATAAATAATGATTGGCCCTCTTGATTGGTTCTTTGACTGCCACTGGTTGACATGGCAAGCAACTTAGAGCAATGTCTCACAAATCACCGATCAATGCCAATTGAATCGTTTTTCCGATTTGAATGAGAACCGGCCAATTCGAATTGGATTTTCAGTCGAATTGGCCTGAGGAAAAAACCGATGGACCAAATTACCATGAGAAATTGGGCTCTAAGTTTATTGTTTTGCAGTTTACCTGAATATGTACTATAAGCTCTAGGGTCTCTTTGAATCTGGAATCTGAATCCACATTGTATGCTAATTTCTAAAGATTCACTTTTTGATATTCAGAATTGAAATAAAAGATTCAAGATTCAGGATTCAGTGGTCAGTGGCCAGGACATAGACAAGCGCAATTGCATCATTGCATGGTAATTCGTGCCATAAACCCTAAGCAAGCAATCGTTTATATGCCCTTAAACCCAACATATTCACTAGACTTAAATCTATCAGTTTATGAAAACCCTAAAACTGATTTTCTGATTTGTTCCCTGAAAAGCTGATTCAAACCGGCTTGAATCAGTCGGTTTGAATCGGACCCAAAAACATTACTCAAAGCACTATCTGGTCAATGAGCATCTGTAACCAATACCGTTTCCCATATTTTGTCAGTATCGTTCTTACATCCTCAAAAGCTTGAATGTGTAATAATTTGAAGAATATGTAGCTATTAAAATGAGTACAAGTGACAATAATCATGAATATTACAATGCCAAAGGTATCAACAACCTGTATACTTGAGTAGTGCGATTTTGTAACTAGTATGCCAGATGTATAATGGATGACCAACGTGGTGAATGTTTATGATGATTTTTGATTGCCTGGCATCATACAATTGGTGTTATGTCTTTCAGTTGGGGCATGGATAAATTACATAAATTACTTTTCAATGATCCTTTTTTTCATTTGAAGCTAGCTCAAAACTTCCTGGCTGCTGTACATATCATTTTGTGTGCGTGTATTGATTTTGCTTGGTTGCAGGGACGGCTTCCTGATAAAGGGTGAAGTTTATGGAGAGATACATGCTAATTGTCGATTATCAGGCATGCCAGAAGTTTCACTATCCTTTTCCAACCCTGCAATCCTCAATGACATCAGCTTTCATCCCTGTGTCCGATATAAGGTTTGGGAGTCTAACAGAGTGCTATCCTTTTTACCACCAGATGGAGCATTCAAGCTTACAAGTTACAGGTCTGTAAATCATATCTTTGCTTTAATATTAGCATATATTCAATAGTGGTTGAATTTGATATTATTGTTCATATTTCGTTGGAATGCAGAGTAAAGGGTCTGAAGAGCACCCCAGTCTATGTAAGGCCCCAATTGACATTTAGTGAAGGCATTTGCCACGTCAATGTGATGTTGGGAATACGAAATGACCCTGGCAAGCCTGTAGATTCCATTGTTGTCCAGCTGCCTTGGCCCTCCACCATAACGTCGGTGGATTTGACAGCAAATCATGGTACAGTAACACAGAATCATGGCACAAAGGTATGCCTATGTTTGTCCTTAAAGAATGTAGCTTTGACTTCCTAATCAAAGTTCAAGATGTTCATAGTAATAATTCAAATGGCGTTTTTTTCTTTATCCCTGAATGACATAAGCAGTTTGCTAAGGTACTAGTTAATCCATCATTTGAATTGACAGAAATTATTTAACAAGCCGTATGTCGTTTGCTCAAACCATGCCTAAAGGGTTTCTACAAATTCTTATTCTTAATGTGATACATTTACAGGTCTCTACATGGTCTGTGGGGAGAATTCCCAGGGACAAATCTCCTTGTCTAACTGGTACATTGAAATTGCAACCAGGTCTCACAAAATTACCTCACTATCCTACTTTGTTGGTAGGTTTCAAAATTATGGGTGCTACTCTTTCTGGCCTAAAAGTTGACAAGATGGATTTGCAAGGTGAAAGCTACCGTCCTCACAAGGGATTTCGGGCAGTTACTCGAGCTGGTAATTACGAAATCAGAACATAAATAGGGTTTATTATGTCTGTATAAAAATGAGATACATATGTGCCATAGTATCTCTTTTGGCCCTTTCAACTGGGCAACAAAAATAAAAAGGGAATGCTTTAATCTGATATGACAAAGTTAAGATTTTGAGGATGATAGTTTGTGTTTTTGATGTTAGTATGATGCATTTTTAGTCTTACAAAAAGTGGAAAAAATTGTTCTCATAATGACCCTCAACAGCCAAAGTTAGAGCTTGAGGATGAGAATGTTTCATGTAAGACAATGCAAGCAGTTGTTGCAACTTGAAGAATGCCCGAGTGATAAGAGAAAACATTGTTCATGCAAAATTTTCCATTTCTGTTGATCAAGATTGCAATTTATACGTTTACGATGCTATTAAATCGATTTTCAGTAGATTTGTTAATCTATCAGTCAATTCCCCTGAATTGGATAAGAGTGTTGCCTGTGGCAGTCCTGACCCAAGCTTGAAACCCGGTTTGCACGTAGAAGGGACATGTTGGAGATTATGCTCCAAAACCTAATGTATTTCATGTGCTTTTCATCATGATCGTCTGTTTTGGTACTTGAAGATCCTGCTTGTGTTCGTTATTAGACAAGGGAAACATTGATTAGTTTGGGTATTTTGATACATGTATGAAGTAAATTTTAACTAGATTGTGTGTGTGTTTGTACTATCATATAAAAACAACAAGGTTATTGTCAGCAATTTTATATACATAAAGGTAATTGAAATGTAATTATTAAAGGCTTCAGTTTAAAACATACAAAGTACTTGATCTCAATCCTTAGTTAACAACTTCAACTTCTACATATCTTATCATAGTATGTATGCACCTTAACTAGATACATGATTTTTTGGATTGTCAGGATATCTGATCCAGTTTATTCTCCAAATAAAGATGTATTTTTCCAAGGATATCAAGAGGTGATAATTCCCTGGGCCCTTCATATAGTCAAGCTATCAACAATGTTCTGCTTCAAGGCAAAATAGGGTTTAAGTCACCCTGGATTTTGGGGTTTGTTGGAGGACAATTCATATGAGTTTTGTATAATAGGAGGCAATATATATTCAAACAAAAAATAATCATGACAAAAATTTGCACCATTCGAGTTTAGATCAAGTTTTGTCTCACAATACAAGTACCATGGTTAGGAGGTCGTTGAACTAAGCTACACAATAGAAAATGAAAACAAGTGGCTAGCGGATGCAAAATGATAATAAAATATGATTGCTATGAAGTCACGTGATTGGATTTAAAGGAGTATCGATATCAGGCTATGGTATGGTTTCTAAATGCACACCACTTGTTGAACAATCTCAACAGGAAGACCATCCTTGAACATGAACAACCACACAAACAAGCATTCATTTTTGAGGTGAAGTTCACATCCACAAACATAGATGAGCATAGACATGGACCTAAAAACAAACAAAGTGGGCATGTTGAATCTCACATGTTGAAATGTGAAGACACAAATTTGTGTTTGTGGGGAGTTTTTGGTTCAAAAGTATCAGTTTACTCAAAAAACATTACAAATTATAAAATTTATTTGGGTAAAACAATAAAATGTTAGAAAACCGGCTCCCAAAGTATCCAATCAATATGGTTTTATGATAACAAAAATGATGAATGCAACTTTTTTAGTAGAAGCTTCCAATGGAAAACTTGGATGCCCAATTCCTCCAGATATACTTAATGATTAATAGTTTGCACCAATAATCACTTACTTTGCACGCACGATGATCTATGCCAGTAAACGGATTAACCATATCTCTCATAAAATATTCCATCTTCCACTCTTATGCATAAGTTCTGTTCATAGGTGCATAAGTGGCTAAGGACCCTAGTCTAGAAGGTTCCAATTAGGATAGACTTGATTAATAAATCCAAATGAAACTTGTCTTTTTTCTTAAACTCCAAGAATCTTCTATGGTAATTTGTGAAGCTCTTATTTTCATTTTGAATTAGCTTCACATTTTTCGAGCTGCAACAAGGTTTTCATGCATATTTGTTAGATATACTCTTGTACATTCCACCTACAATTAGTGAGACCCAACTAAACTGAAGTGTATGAAGTACTAATACCAATGGTTGAATGTTTTCTATTGTTATAAGCAAACTCAAGATTGAAGGAACATACTTTTTTCCAAAGATGTTTCTTAGCAACAAGAGCTTGAGAATTTATTTTCAACCACTTGCTTCACTTTCTACATAAGTGACTTTAAATTATCCCCACTACTCATGGCTAGCCTTGTCTTCAAAAACTAAAGATTGCACTCCATAACTTGCTTGTGAATTTTGAATCTCGATGACTCATGGTCATAGGTGGCAATCCGTAGAATTGAAAAAGAGTTTAAAGACATCCACCTGCATTCAATATCGTTTCAAACTTCGACAAATATTTGAGGTCAAATAGTCCAAAATATTCATCAATTACAAAAGGCCTCGTCAATTTAACCATATGCCGATGCCAAACTTGATTTTTTACAATCAAATGCCAAGAGTTTAGCATTTCATTCGTACCTTCAAAAACAAATTGTGCATACCAAAATGAACATCGGAATGGCTTTCCTAGCTTGAATCCCAACAAAGCCTCTACCTACAAAAAGATTTCTTGCAAATCTTTGACCTACAAAGCTCCAAACTCTATTTGTTATTATACCACCTGTGGCAATAATGATACATGTCGATTCTAGTATTCGACATTGAAAGGTAACTTTGCATTTCAGGCTCTCACTATGAGTACATCCAATGGATCCCCTTATACAATCAATAATCTTTCATTTAGGTGTGCGAATCAAATATACGATTGAGCACACATATCTATCGGTCAAAGCCAATGTGATCCTAGGTAAATGTATGTTTTTTCTTCCATGGCAGCTTGCGATTGCCAACATTCAAAATAGGTTTTCCTATTGCTTGGTGCCATTTTTCTTTGCCAATAACCTAACAAGCCCCTTTCTGTTTGGTCTTTTCGCTAAGCTTGATGGATCTGGACGGCAGACTACTCCTATTGTGCCTAGCCCAAAAGATGACTCAATTGATTATTATTTGATTTTGCATGCAATCACCTTTGGAGATCAGAAAATAGATATGCCTTGTCCGAATGGATATCTGAATGCTGTACGATTGGCTATGCATATACATGTGTTCCTCTTATTGTCCTTCACCAAGTAAGAAAGGCCTAAAAAGTGGATGGATCCAAAGTACATTTGGACCTATGTGTGAATGTATCAGGACACGAAGGCTACAAATTTCCATCATTAACTTTAAATTTTGAGAATGCAAAGTGGCTAATCTCTCAACCAAATTATCTCCTTTGAATTACCCCTGACACTATTTGCTTGAACATGGTCTTGAGAGGACAATCCATTTAGTCAAGTTGGATTCCTTTGCATGCAAGAGTTTCAGATTGTCATAGACAACGTCAAATCACAATTATTGCTTCGTACGCAAGGCTATGGAAGAGCCTACAACTTGGCATCTCCATAATGCTATTGCTCTATGCTTGATCAGAAACTAATTTTTTGTTCTATAGTTTGTGAGCAAACATAGAGAAATAGCACATAACAAAAACATAGTTTGTGATCACACATAGAGTAGTAGCATTAAGGAGATGCCAAGTTGCAGGCTCTTCCATAGTCTTGGTTGTTAAGTTTGTTCAATATGATATCTTTGAATGTAATGACTCTATACAAATTTCATTTACTTTAAGATTTGTATGCTTGGTATTGTGGTGATAATGTGCACTTTTGTTAGATTTGTTAGGTTCAAAAACACACACACCACTCATGTGTTGGAGAGGATTCCCTTCAAAAATCCAACCATACCTGGCTAGATTTGCCTTGAAATATTGGGTTTTCAGTGTTTCAAAGTTACTATTGACATCACTATCTCACATGGGTTTGTACTTTGTCTTTCATTATAGTGTCTCTTACTAAACTAGTAATTATAACGTGAATTGGACAAGGTAATTTCATTGACAAGTTTCAACCATACAGCCTCCTACATTAAGGTAATTTATAACCATACAGCCTCCTACATTGTGGTTGTAAGACTTGAAAAATGCTTCTTAGGCAGTTGTGTCATTGCTAGACTGGTGTAAACTTTGGCTAGTATCGTGAACTAGTTTGGAATTTGGCTGGGAAAAACTATTATTATATCTCGAGTGTTTATCTCGATTCTAAGATGCTATTGAGAAATTTTAGGACATATTTGATGGCATCATCCATGAGAAAATATGGTTGTCTTTTGACTATGATGACACTATACAAATTCGATTGACTTTAAGATTCGTATGTGTTGTATTGTGGCGATTATGTTCAGTTTTGTTTAGATTTGTTGGGTAAAAACACACACACACCACTCATGTTGGAGAGGATTCCCCTCAAATATCCAACCATACTTGGCTAGATTTGCTTAGTAACATTTCGCCATCAATACTGGTTTTTCAATGTGTCAAAGTTACACCTGACATTACTATCTTACACTGGTATGCACTTTATCTTTTATTGTCTTGTCCCTTACTACATGAGGCATTATAACAAGTACTGGATGAGCCTAGATGGCTCCATCTTGATACTCAAGGTTCTTCTTGGAGTCCTCGGGTCTTGAGCTTGATCCTCCACTTGACTTGACTCCAAAACATCAATGAATTGAATAAGGTGTTGATCCAAAGGTGCTTCTTCAAGTTTACAAATCTTCCACTCTTGAAAGATCACATTTCTACAGGAGAACACAAAAAAAGATTTTTCGATCCGATTTGCAAGTCGACATCTCAGTAATACAGGAACTCTCACGCTTTGAGGCTGATCCTCAAGATCTTCCTCCTTTTGATGCTCCTCCTCAATGCAAGCAAGATCACACTTTGCCAAGATCTCCTCTTGAGTGATCTCCTCCTTTGCCAAGCTCATTCTTTCAAAAGCAACACTAGCTTCCAACTTAAACAATCTTCCATGTTTGAATCCCTTTGCAATGCAAACATCATTCTTCAAGATGAAGCAAACACCATGCTTAAAGTGGACATCCAACTTGGATGGCAAAACTTTGGACCAAATTTGCAAAGTCATCTCCTAGACCATTAAGGACAATTTGTACAAGCTCTCCATCATGAATCTTCTCTCCAATGGAAGCCAACTCCCTATTTAGAGACTTGATTCTGAGTACATAATCCTGTGCACTCTCCTCACTTCTCCTCATGCTTTGCAAAATTTGATTTCTAAGCATAAGAACTCTAGAAGTGTTGCTAGACTCATAGATTGATTTTAAAGACTCCCAAGCCTCTTTAGCACTAGTACATGCTGATACTTCTCTCAACAAATCGTTGCTCACATTCATCTTCACACAATGAAGTGCAAGCCTAGATCTCTTCTTGTATCTAGCTAACTCATGTGCACCTAGAGGTTCATCTTCATCTTCAATCAAGAACTCATAAAGATCTTGGAGCACCAAGAGTGACTCCATCCTAAACTTCCAAATAGCATAATTTGTAGAATTCAATCTCTCACTAGCTTCTAGAAGGTATGCTCCAGCAGATCCCATCTTACTAGTGACTTCTACAAACAAGAAATAGATTTGATTCACTTGAAACTCACAAAGGTCTCACACTTGCAATGTTTCAGTCAAATTTGATTTCTAATCCAAAAAATGGACTTATAATCACAGTTCTATCACTCCCTCACAAAGCTGGAATGAAAATAAGATGAAGTGAAAACTATTTTCAAACAAATCTTGCCAAGAAATGGATTTGATTGTCTCTAAAAACTCACTAAGGTTTCTTTCTTGTAGTGTTTCACTCAAATTAGATTTCTAATGCAACAAATGGACTTATAATCTCAGTTCTAGCACTCCCTCACAAAGTTGGAATGAAGATAAGATGATGTGAAATCTACTTACAATCAAATCTTGCCAATTTTGGCTATTTTTGGACAATAACATGACTAAATCTCTCTCACACTCTTTGATGTACTTTCAAGACCTGTAAAACAAGTTCAGAGGACCTGATTTCAGCCTAGATTAATTAGATTTCATGACCCTATGTCAAATCTAATC
Organism: Diphasiastrum complanatum; assembly: GCA_029204225.1. Classification (NCBI taxonomy): domain Eukaryota; kingdom Viridiplantae; phylum Streptophyta; class Lycopodiopsida; order Lycopodiales; family Lycopodiaceae; genus Diphasiastrum; species Diphasiastrum complanatum. The sequence goes on along the minus strand of CM055108.1, from coordinate 29,675,295 downwards.
AATGGCACTCAATCTTGGTAGCTTATCCTAGGATTTCCACCAAAAATTACATCAAAAGCTCACAAATTGAATTTTTTTTGGATCAAATGAATACCATGCATTAAATGCAGGTTTAGAGGTGCCCACACATGTGGATAGTACGGATTTGGACCCCTACCAAGTTTGGGATCAAATCTCACCAAAATCAAGATTCTAGCTTGCCCTCTCAATACTAGTTTTTAGCACCAAAACTTGCTAAAAATGGATTTGCATTAGATCAATGGCTTATGCTCTTGTACTTGGATCTGATACCATGTGAAAGTATTGTACTTTAGGACCATAAATGGATCTACAAAAGATCCACAAGAGTGATTGGATGCTTGGTTAACAATCTACCAAAAAACTAGTCATCAAAAAGTTGATCTAGATTGGCAATTTGACAAACAACAAGCATTAACAATCAAAAGCATTGATCAACATTGAAATCCGAGCCCACACGTGTGTAATACAGGCTGTAGTATGGCCTTCAACCTGAGAAACAAGTAGAAATTGATTTGGTTGCATTTGGATCACAAAAACTCAATGTACATAGTGAACTAGCTTGAGATTGCCAATGAGCTCCAAAAATTTTCTATCTTCTCACTATGGAGAGAGGGAATACATAGCAAATTCAACTTCCTTCTTGAAGTTAGGTGGATTTCCAGCATGTAATAAGGAAGTTAACTCACTCTCCTTGACCTAAAATGAAACCCTAGGCTATTTCCTAGAGTTATGCTTGGTAGGTAGCTAGTTGGTCAAATTTTCACCTAAACTTAGGTGTAGGTCCTATAAAGTAGGGATGACCACCAAATAGACATGATCAACTCTCTTGACTTGGCCTAATCTTTATTAGGAGTGGGTTGTCACGTGGCATCTTGGCCTTACATGTGTGGAACCCAATTATACACAATATTTACAATGTTCTACATGGTCTTTGATCAAGCTAGATTTGCCAATTTTTGACAATTCTTCACACATTGATGCTTAACTTTCATTAACGAGGTTTCCTTTGAAGTGTATTGCTTTTTGTTAAACCTTTGGTTACACTTCGACTATAATCTCGAATATAAATGGTATGATGGGTTTAGTTATATGACTTGGATTAGACCTGTCTGTTAAAGTCTATATTTCCTATTTGTGGACGGTAGTGCCCTGACAATTTGAAATTGACAGTACAATAAATATTTCTCCAAGTTATTACTTACGATAAGGGATGGTATTCCGATAAGCACTCTGAAAAGGATAATGGTACATAGTTTTTAACTCTATTGGATGTAATTGTCTACTTTAGTCGTAGTTATGTAGTTGATCACTTTCAAGCATTGATTATACATTGCTAACCTTATAATTTTGTAACTTTGAGTAGAGCTTAAACAACATCTGACCTTTTATTAATGATATGGACAAAATTAGAGTCACCTAACTTGGCAATGACTACTTGTTGTGACATGGATAACAACTGAGAATATGTGCACACCTGTAGTTCCCACAATAATGTCTCTGTTGTAACACGGTTGTTGTTGTGGATGGATGCATGTGAGCATATTCCCCTCAACTCGAAGCTTTTGCTGGTTGTTAGGTTTGGTCAATATGATATCTTTGACTGTGATGACTCTATATGGATTTGACTTACTTTAAGATTCGTATGCTTGGTATTGTGGTGATAATGTGCAGTTTGTTAGGTTCACACACACACACACATATACTAGCGAAGTGTGCCCGTCGAGGACGAGCGACTGATGGTGTGTGTGCGCGCGCGAGGCGTGTGGTGCAGAGAGAGAGAGAGAGAGAGAGAGAGAGAGAGAGAGAGAGAGAGAGAGAGAGAGAGACCTCCCAACGTCCCCTCCCTTGCACGCCTTCCTGCGCCCTCCCCACACGCCCGCCCTTGCATCCTCCCTGCATGCGCTCCTTTTGCCCTCCCTACGCCCCCTCCCCATGGCCTCCCTACACCCTCCCGGTGTGCCCTCCCTTTGCACCCTTGCTATGCCCCGGCGCTGCCTCCCTAGAGAGACCAGCGTGCCCTCCCTTTGGCCCCGTGCACCCTTGCTACGGCCTCCCTGAGCGGCATCCCTAGAGAGAGAGAGAGAGAGAGAGAGAGAGAGAGAGAGAGAGAGAGAGAGAGAGAGAGAGATGCCAAGCAAAACTGAGAGGCTGAAGACCAGAAAGAAAAATAGATCGAGCAAAATCAATATAATATTTTCAAGGTCATTGTACATCAATATGAAATCTAGGACTTGTGATGTTATGATTTAACGTGACAAGCTGAAACTCCTAATTAGTTTCCTTATTCTTCTCTAGTTTGTCAATTTTCAGCTACTTGATCACTAGTCAATAGACCCCTCAAGACCAAATGTTTGTCTCGTCATTATTCCCGAACCTCAAAGTACCCTTACCCTCTTAATTCTCGATAAGATTCAGATTGAGATCCATATCTCCAATTTCTAGTTACTTTCGGTCCTACCAGAATCTTGGACAGGTATTTAAAAGTTGGAGGACTTCAGGTTATCAAGCTTGGTGGATATTGGAAATTTGACACCATGATTCAAAGTATTAATACCCAAATTGATAACCTCTGAGTATCAAAAATAGAAACTACCTACCCCACAACCCTTGGTTAGCAATAGCTGGTGCTCCAAGCATTTCTTCATTTAATCCAAAACTAGCACCACACTAATTTGTCTCAACCCGAACGACTGCACTATCCTACTTGAGTCTTTCACTAGATAATTTTCTTCTTATCAATCTCAAACAACCTACATTTGTAATCTAGGCTTGTAAATAAGATCCTCATCATTGTGCAAAATGAATTATCTTGTCTGATTTCAACTGGTGCCCTCTACAAGACAACTCTCAAGGGTTTGTTTGTGTTCCAACAATCAGGCACTATAGGACAGCTTTTGGTCCAAATACTACTTTCACATTTAAAATTTCATGTGTTAATTCTATTAACAAAAGCAATCTCTCTATCATTCTTTTTTTTCTTAGGTATTCCACTGGGTTCTAACTTCTAAATTACAAAATAGATTCAAAGCCTTCATCTGGAAATTTGTCTTCCATCGCTTCTCATCTTAACAATCTCTTTTATGAATCTCGTAGATCCTTTCATTTGTTGGTGTTACAAATGATAATTTGGAAGAGAAACGACAATTTAGACAGAGAGAGAGACGCACACACACATACGCGCGCGCACGTGGACACACGGGGGGGGGGGGGGGGGGGGGGGGGGGGGGGGGGTTTGGCAGCTAGTGTGAGAAAGGGAGTCTCGGAGGACATGAACTTCAAGACTTGAATGCATCAGATCAAGAAGCCGAGAAAATGGTGGCTTCAGAAGGAGCTAGAATCAAAGTCACTTGGAAAGCCAAAAATCCAAGCCATAAATAAACCTCCAAGGTTTCAATTTGATTTCAAAAGGTGCTGATAAAAGTCACTTGGAAAGCGAAGAATCCAAGCCATAAATGAACCTCCAAGATTCCAATCAGTTGCAAATTGCAGCTTAATGAATGATTCAGCAAGAAGTCTGGCGAAATGACAGAAACGAGAATTTAACAAGAAGTCAGACAAAATGACAAACTTTTTCTTTAGCAAGTATCTGTCTACCAATAACACAGCCAACATCTTGTAACTACTAGCAAATTGTTGAATAAGTAAGGTGCAATGCATCGTAATAACATCCAATCTAAACAGTTTAACTGATGACAAGTCTAGAGCAGATAAATGTCCCGACTCAATTGACTGAAGCTGCTCCATCTCCAATAGCTGCACATGAGGTTTCTTGCTAGCTGAAACTCTAAAACTGCTTGCAAGGTCTCTGTTTCAATGGTCCACGGAGAGGAGCAATATGATGCTTGGAGTGTAGCACGGTTGCTTACATCGTGTGTGTGTGTGTGTGTGTGTGTGTGTGTGAGAGAGAGAGAGAGAGAGAGAGAGAGAGAGAGAGAGAGAGAGAGAGAGAGAGAGACAGACCGACCTCCCTCTAATCAAAGTGGAAAAGTCAAATGGGATGGTTGGCAAGAGTTTCATGTATAGACAAAGGCTTTAAGGCAGATAGGTTATGGCATCAATTTAATAAGAAACGTTGAGAGACATACTGTGACCTTATTATGTAAATAAATCAAGATTTTTTGTACTGATGTAGAATTTTAAGAGAACAATCAGAAAAGTGAGTCTATGGCATGTATAAGTTTTCTTCGGGGTCCAACAGCAGCTGCTCCCATCTGTTTCAAAGCACCCATATTGAGATCCAAGAGTTCAGGTATTTCTACGTTTTTCTCCTGGAAAATCTTGACAAATTGGCCAAGCCCTGATTTGACTAGCCAGTTTTGAAGTCCTCCAGCTTTGTCAAGTTTCTGTTGTACAAGGTTAACTTTGTCTTCCTTCTTGTCAAATATGGTTCCATGTACAGACAGAAAACCTGGCTTCATTGAACATAAGGTCACTAGTTCAGTATTTCTGTGAAATCTTGTGTCCTTTGAATTGCTGGTGTTATCAGTGTATGAATTTGATTGTACAACATCTTTCTTCTTGAGATGTGTACTTACCCTCCCTCCTGGAATGACAGCGTCAGGGATATTAATCAGTTCAATAATTGCTGGAAAAGGACCTCCATCATTCGTCAAAACTGAATATTGCTGTTGTAAAGAAACCCTTTGTTCTTCCTTTTGCTGAGGGATAAAGTTCTGCCCTGAGTGATTACCATCTTCCTTTATCTTGTCAAGGTTTCCTTGCAACCTCATGCTTTTTTCTCTATCATCAAGTGCAACTCGACATGTTATATCAGCTGGCAAAGGATCTTTGCTAAAATCAATTGCATCGTCTGTCTTGTCCATCTCTCTGCAACTGCCTGACGCTGGATCCACCAGCTTGTTGCAGATTTGTTGTTCCGAATCTTCTTTGGGATGGCTAAGAGCAAGTGTTTCCTGAATTTCTAGTAGCATAAGTGCATCAGTATTTTCATGATCAGGGTTCTTGCTATTTGTGCTTTCATTGATGTTGATCTCTTGCATTGGATACTGAATGGATTTTTGCTGTGATTTTACTCTTCTTCCCATTTGTCGCTCTGGGACTTTGGATAAACCATTCTTTTCAGGAAGCTGAACCTGGGCAACTAGCTTTTCTGTGACTGCACCCTTCTTTTCAGGAAGCTGAACCTGGCTAATGAGCTTTTCTGTGACTTTCGATGCACCGTTCTTTTCAGGAAGCTGAACCTGGCCAATTAGCTTTTCTCTTCGCCATGCTCCATGTTTCAATATCAGTTTCAAAGAGCCAGATGGTTTATCAACACTCGTGGGTGCAGGAGCTTGCTTCATTCCAATATCCAGAACTTTGGAATAAGTCTTTTTTGGTTTCTGATGAGCTCGACCATGCAGCTCTTTGACTTTCTTCAGTGGGAGGGGAGGAATGAGAACTAGTACCCTCTGCTTCCTATATTCAACTTGACGATTTTGAGCTTCTGGTAAGTCTGAGGATACAACATCTTTGCCACTTGCAGGAATCAGGGGCAAAACATCCTCACTGGCTAAAGTTTTGTTCTGTTTTTCAATAGCTGCAAGTCTCCTTCGCTTTGCTTTTGCCATTCCAGCAAAGTTTATTGCATACTTTACTCTGTCAAATTGATATACTGAATAACTACTGTATCAATCTGCAACTAACACAGATATATCAATGACTATATTAGTCATATATAGCAACATTGACAAAAAAATGGAAATTTGGACATAGTTGAAGGAATACAAACAAAGATAGCCTTTAAGCATTGACACAGTATAAAGTAAAACTGTAATATTCTGAGCTGAAACACCATATTGAATTGTGCTTCAAAAAGCACTGCAGCCCAGGATAGAAGATATGCCAGAATGTCAGCAGTGATAGACAAAACGAGATTCTGCTGTTTTGATTGGTCCACCTGTATTTTAGGGTTTGACCAACGCAGGTCAATGAGATTTCTTTGATAATATATGTTTTTTTTTTTTATTGAAAGCTTACAAATATCATGGCTGTTTAAATTTCTTGCAAAATGTGTGAATGTAACGTTCAAAATAGAACGCGTGGAAAGCTAGTGTTTCTGTGAGATTAGGGTTTTGGGGAAGAAAAATGGCGATATAACTCTGCCATTCATGCTCAAAGGCTTCCAGGAGCGTAAGTTGTCGTACAATAATGTACACGTATGTTGTAAAGAGTACACCATTGAGCAATTTATAACAGAAAATATGATTGATGATATACGCAGTCTTAAATTTATGCCCTTCAAATGCATCTGAAGTAAGTCGCTTCAGGGTTTCATATTATTGAGTTATACAGGTTTTGAGTTACAAAATGCAAAAAATGGGTGGATTGCATGGCGATTGTACCAGATTTGAGGTCATTGGTAGAATGGCCACCATAAACCACACAGGACATCAATAGAAATCACATTGTCTGGAATCAAATTTTACCAGGGTCAAAACAAGGAAAACTGATAGCTCAGATTGACAGGAGAGCTGCCTGTCAAATAACAGGTCTTGTCAGACAAGATCAAGAAAAATGAGCAATAATAGTCGCACATGTGAACCAGGACAGGCTACACGTGTGAGACAAGTTTTGAGTTAAGAAGTACACTGGCTTCACATCTGGATCTGATAGATTGCAGGCTGATTGCAGGTTGTCTCATCAAAATGAAACTGCATTCAGGCTTTTTTGCAAAGGGCAGAAGCTACACATGTGTCAGGTTGGCAGGTACACTCACACCGGACAAATGCTCATTGAAAGTACAAGTGACAGCAACAACAGCAGGTGGCTTACCGTGACAGTTGGGGGGGGCGGGCGAAAGTACAAAGATAACAACAGTAAAGGATAGTAAGGATTGCACTACAAGCTGTTCACATATAATATTTTATGGTTTTTTTTGGACCATTTTGGTGTAGCAAGACTCTCAGGAGCAAGAAGAGCATTTTCGTATTGTCCAAAATATCTCAAGAATGCTAAAGAGTTGAATGAGTTTTCTCAAAAAAAAATCAAGTATCTAAGCCACATCATATTTGATCTAGTATTGAGATTGATTATGATAAAGCTTGTAAGGTACAATATTGGCCAATCTCAAAAACGACTCATGAAGTAAACTATTTTTTAGGCGTCACACACACTTTTCACCTATTCATTAGAGTCTATGCCCAAGTTGCTTTGCTCATAAAATATTATTATAGCAATCGTAGACAAATCGGTCTGCCAACTCAGTGGTCCGATAAAGTGAACGGAAGCTTTGAATCTTTGAAGTATTGCGAGTCCACAATGCCCATACTACATATAGTCAACCGGAACAAATTGTATTTCGTTGAGATGGGTATGCAACCCCATCCAAACTTCAAATTGTTGAGTGAGGCCTACAGCTCATGTCAAATGGTAGCATGATAAGAAACATAATGGTGGGTATGAATTAGTTGGCTTTGTCCATCACACAATAGAGGGTTAAAAGAAATGTTGAACATACATGAATACTATCGCAACGATATCAAAGTTGTCACACTCATCATTAGTGGTCTGAGAACCAAACTTCATTCTTGGTGAAGTGGCTGGAAAGCCAAACCTCAAACATAAAATAATTACATCTGATGGCAGAATGCTTTGCACTACTATACACAAACTAAAGCACTGAAAGGTATTGTTCCCACTTTGATTGTTGCTTGGAAACATAGGCATATCTTTCATGGATTGGTTGGTACATTCCATAGTTGCAGCGAATCGCAATTCACTGCAAGAATTGTTGTAAAAAAAAAAAAACAGAAAACAGATTTTTGGGCCTCCTCGCGGCCAGAATCGCGCTACTAGAGGAGGCGGCAAATTTCTTTTTTGTGAGCTATAGGCGTCCAACCTTCGCATGCGGATAGTCGGCAGGCATCTACTCGGCGATACGGAGGTGGTGTGCACGGTGCCAGGGGGATCTCAACTTCGTGGAGAGCAAAACGATCAGTTTTCGATATTTGGTAAGTGTAGGCTTGATTTTTTGCAAGTGTTGACATTGAGCTGTAGGCAACCAAATCGAGTGTAGTTTGGCTCTAGACCACCTTTCTTCATGCCCACGGTAATTCATACGGCATCAATTCCAGCCGTTACAGCACGCCTAGCGAGATTTGAAACTTTTTACTGGATGTTAGTGTTGCAGATCACTTCTACGGCCATGCGCCTGGTCACTTTTGTCACCAGGAAGAGGCGTGTGCTGGCCTAAACCTGAAGAAGCCAGCACCCACACACTTTGCGTTTTACTTCTTGGTGCTGGAGCGATTGATAGTAGTGAAGGACGCATTGCAGTGGATGGTTTCCAACGAGGCCTTCGGGGACTTTAGAGACATCGCACATGTGGCGTTTTTCCGGTCTACTGTGTTCGGTGATGAATTCTGGACACGTGCTGAGGAGATTGTTGGGGTCTTTCTACCCATTTTCAGAGTGTTGCACCTAGTAGACCATGAGGGGTGCACTCTCGGTCTCATTTACAAGTTCATGGACCGCATCGGCGAGAGCATTCTGACGTCAGCCTTGGACGAGCACAGGTATGACTCTTCAATGTCTAGTTTGTTGTTTCTCACTCAAGTTTGATGCATTTCTTTTATGCTACGGTGCACTGATTATTGTAATTTGTCTGTTGTAGGAGGGACGAGATCTCGCATATATGGGAGGCCAGATGGGACTTCTTCCACCGACCCATCCACGTCGTAGCCTACATGTTGCACCCCTTGTGGCACTCTACCCAGGAGAGGGACGATCCGGAGCTGCACAGGGGATGGGTGGAGTACACGGAGCGCGTATGGCCCGGACCAGGTACGTGTGAGAAATCGCTTGGTAGCCTAAATACTGCAGTAGTGTACTCATTGCTAGTGTGTAAATTCGAGGGGACTTACACGTGCCATGTTTTTTCTTCTGCCAACAGGTCCGATTCTGGCTAACATTGCACGTCAGCTGCTCACATTTGAGCGCTTCCAGTTTCCTTTCCATGGAGAGCGGAGTCGGCGGAGGGAGGATCAGTTGAGGCCTGTTACATGGTGGTGCATCCACGGGCGCAACACAGGTGACCTGCGGCGATTGGTCGAGAGTCCTTACACAGGACTCGGCATCCGATTGTGAGCGGAATTGGAGCACCTAGGCCTTGTATCACATGCAGAAGAGGAACAAGTTATCCATCGAGCAGTGTAGGCGGTTAGTGTTTGTGAACACCAACGGCCGTATGCTGAGGCACACGCGAGGAGAGGGCCAGATGCTCGAGGTGAGTCACATCATTACCCCTTGTTCCTTGCCATGCTTTTTGCTTTCGAAATATGCAATGAATTGCAAAAAACCTGCTTGACAACAATGTATTGTTTTTGGTTGCAGGTGAACCCTGACACTTGCTTGGAGGATTCGGCAGCTGCTGCTCCTCGGGCACCACCCACGCAGGAGGAGATGGAGGAGATGGATGATGAGATCCATAGAGAGTTCTATAGACAGGCACAGGCTGACGCACGGGCTTTACGGCGGCAGAGGAGGATTGAGGGCAGAGGGATAGGGCTGAGGAGGGAGATGATGAGGGCTCGGAGGGTGGAGAGGAGCTCACGGTTGACTATGAGGAGGAGGAAGAGTGGGTTGAGGGGATACAGAGGAGGACGAGGAGATGGGGGCGGAGGCACAGGGGGATGACCTGGCTAACCTGTTGGTGGACCCTGATGCGGAGACAGAGGAGTAGCCAACATTCCTGCACGTAGGCCTAGAGGGAGACCTAGAGGTTCTGGGAAGGGGGGGCTAAGTTCACTTTTTGTAGACAGGAGTGGAGCATCACAGGCAGCCGTCGGCCAGACATCATCACAGTGGGTAGGGCCATCCCAGGGCGTAGGATCACAAACATGCAGGAGTAGACACAGGGGTGGGGGCAGCCAGATGGGGGCCAGAGGAGGGGAGAGAGGCAGAGGTAGAGGTAGAGATAGAGACAGAGGCAGAGGGAGGATCCAGAGCCAGATCATGCAGCAGAGAGCCAAAGCACGCAGCAGAGCCAGAGCCACACCGTGATGTATGGTTCCATCCGGTTCCGATTCATCTGCAGACCCTTGGGATCTACAGTCAGGCACAGATTCGGATGATTTTTCCTACCATGACTCTGACGAGTCTTAGTTGTATAGTTTTCATTACATTCATGGAACATCATTGTACCCCATTTTGGTGCCATGTGGCTCGATATATTATATATTCTGATGATCCTATTCACAACATTGTCATGATTCAGTACTGTACTTTGTGATTTTAGTTCGGTAACTTCGGTTTTAAGGTTTATGGTGAGAGAGAGAGAGAGAGAGAGAGAGAGAGAGAGAGAGAGAGAGAGAGAGAGAGAGAGAGAGAGAGAAAGGGGGGGGGGGGGGGAGTAGAATCGTATTATGAACACATTAGGACATTCTCTTTTATTTTTTAAATTAAAAGGAGCTATAGCGTTAATGCACCTAAACTGGACCATCCTGCACCCGAAACAGTCAGCAAACTACATAGTATAACGCTCTTAATTAGAGCTTTCATCTGATACCCATATTGCCCAAAAAAAATTCCAAAAAAAAAATGATTCTAAACGATTCTGGAATTTTTTTCGGACCACGATTCTGAATCGTAGTGCATCTATGGTACATTCACTCTTTCCATCGGATTCTAGATCATCAATGGACGTTGGATTAGTGATAGTTTCTAGTCCTCTAAAGACCACCACCAAAACTTGTCAATGAGCTTGTAATCATGATCACCAACAATGTCATTCACCAAACCTAAAACCTGAGACAAAAAGACGTTGAAATAAACTGCACCATCTTGGTTAGTTTGTCAGCTACTCCCTAAATAGTGACCCTTCCCTGTTCTAGAAAGGTCCATCGATTAAAAAAATTTCCCATTTCTTATTGGGAATTTCCAATAGATGTAACCAACTGTTGGAGGGTTTGCGGATATCGAGGCAACCCTAACCATAGTTAATAAGTGAGAGGGATTTGGCACCCTGGGTGTGTAAGTCCAACCCGATGATCACATAGTTAATTGATTAGTTAAAAGTTAATAAAAGGACTTTAGGCCTTTTTGCAGGACTTTTAATGTTGTAGGGCCTAATAGACAAGTTAGTGAATAAAAAGGGTTCCCACCAAAATTCAAATTGGTTCCCTCCGATTTTTGAATGGGTTCCTATAGAACTTATGATCAGTAGAGTAGCCTATAAAAGCAGCACTTATAGCTTGTATCATCAAGCTTCTTCCTCAAATTTGAGGGAACATGTACAAAAGCTATGCATCAAAACATCTTCAATTGAGGCCATTTGCTCTAACAATATGACTTGAAATTATTGATATCCATAGCCATTGAATCAAACTCATCCATCGAAATTTCTTTCTAAGCAATAGCTCTAAGCAAAGTACCATTCTCAACTTATTTTCACATATAGAAATTATGTCCATCATAGAAAACCAGAAGAGTCCCTTAAAGATGGATGATGGAAAACAGATATACAATGTGGATTTTGACCAAAAACAGGATAATGCTGTTGCAACCAGAATAACCAACAATTCGCGCTCAAATTTTTTTGAAAGAATATTAATGTATTGTTAACACACATAAGTAGAGTCTTCTGTAAGGACAGTACAGCCTGATGTACGGATTTCAAAGTCTGTACAGCGTTCTGAAATTATTAATCAGACCGTATTTGCAGAAAAATTAAGAAAAACTTCAGATCTTGACCAAAAACATCAAGATTTTGTTACAGTTTTATGGACTACTGGTAAACTCATCAAAGACAAAGAGCATAATTTTTTGACCAACAAGGGGGCTGATGATTGATTTTCTTAAGTAGGGCTGCCCACAAAATCATATCATAGTTAGAGCTTCATGATTGGGAGCTAACGTCTTAATGTACGGATTTCAAAGTCTGTACAGCCTTCTGAAATTATTAATCAGACCGTATTTGCAGAAAAAATAAAGAAAAACTTCAGATCTTGACCAAAAACATCAAGATTTAGTTACAGTTTTGTGGACTACTGGTAAACTCATCAAAGACAAAGAGCATAATTTTTTGACCAACAAGGGGGCTGATGATTGATTTTCTTAAGTAGGGCTGCCCACAAAATCATATACAATTTAAGTTATTGGGTTATGACTTGTTCTCAAGAAAAGGTTACACCAGATCCAGAGTTATAGACAAAAGATATGGAACAAATTGGCAAGAGTCCTACTTGCTAGAACACAATTGTTCATAGTTAGAGCTTCATGATTGGGAGCTAAAGTCTTAATGTACGGATTTCAAAGTCTGTACAGCCTTCTGAAATTATTAATCAGACCGTATTTGCAGAAAAAATAAAGAAAAACTTCAGATCTTGACCAGAAACATCAAGATCTAGTTACAATTTTGTGGACTACTGGTAAACTCATCAAAGACAAAGAGCATAATTTTTTGACCAACAAGGGGGCTGATGATTGATTTTCTTAAGTAGGGCTGCCCACAAAACCATATACAATTTAAGTAATTGGGTTATGACTTGTTCTCAAGAAAGGGTTACACCAGATCCAGAGTTATAGACAAAAGATATGGAACAAATTGGCAAGAGTCCTACTTGCTAGAGAACAATTGTTCATAGTTAGAGCTTCATGATTGGGAGCTAACGTCTTAATGTACGGAATTCAAAGTCTGTACAGCCTTCTGAAATTATTAATCAGACCGTATTTGCAGAAAAAATATAGAAAAACTTCAGATCTTGACCAAAAACATCAAGATTTAGTTAAAGTTTTGTAGACTACTGGTAAACTCATCAAAGACAAAGAGCATAATTTTTTGACCAACAAGGGGGCTGATGATTGATTTTCTTAAGTAGGGCTGCCCACAAAATCATATACAATTTAAGTGATTGGGTTATGACTTGTTCTCAAGAAAGGGTTACACCAGATCCAGAGTTATAGAAAAGATATGGAACAAATTGGCAAGAGTCCTACTTGCTAGAGAACAATTGTTCATAGTTAGAGCTTCATGATTGGGAGCTAACGTCTTATGTTTTCAACTCACTAGCGGTTTATCCTGGTTGTGAGCTTTGGGTTGGAAGCCTAAAGCAAAGGGAGCAAGATCATCCGCATTCAACAACGTTACTTGGCGAACACTTTTGGGGTGAAGTCAAAGCACAAAACTCTTGCTTGAGATGGGAATAATCCCTATCGACCTTGACGCTATGGAATGCACCCCAATGGAGGTAGTTTCATGGTGTGTGTTGATCACTAGCTTATGTATCTATGTGGCCAACCTAATCTTGCTAGTCGAAAGTATGGGTGGAAGTCATGCAAAAGCTTGACTTTGAGATCCATTACAATAACCGTTCCATTATGTTAGGAAAAAGGCCCTTCAATCTAAAAGGTGGGTGTGCACCTCAAATTCTTGGACATCTCCTCCAGATGATGCTCCACTTACAGTGGCTTCTTGACCAGAGATATTATTACATAAGCACAACAACATTTGTAGTATATTCGGCAGCAGTGGATAAGCATAAACAAGATGCACAGTTTGAAGAATGACATGATGTAGACCTCCAACTTCACGTTATATTTAGAAATTAGGGCAGCCGACTGTAGGTATACTTCAGGTTCAGATTCAGCAGCATTTTTGTCGAGGCCAGATACAGTTTCTTCGTTCATTGGGATGGATGCCTTGATGATAGGGGAACATGGAAGCCTACAGACATTTTCACTCAAATGGACTTCAGATTTGCAGCTACCATCCTTTGGTGCCTCATGATCCTCAGCCGCAGAGAGTACCTGAGTTCAACATTATATTATAATAGTCACTCTTCTGGATTTGATCATTGTTATGCCCACATTGAGGACAATGTTTTTTCTCAATAGGGAAAAGTTATGGACTAGTCTATAAGAGCTTTCTACAATTTATTTGACCACTGTATCCTTAAGGCCCTTAGGCCTTTATATTTTACTACATAGATTGAAGCTTCTGGAGGTAACTCACAAGTACACTGGCCAACTCATATGGTGGCCCAGTATTTGCTCTGAATGATAGTTCCTGGAAGGTTCCTTTAGTGTTCCCCATAGTAGTATATATAGTAGCTGCTATTGAGAAAATAGATTATTTCATTCAGCTGTTGGAGTTCACTGCAGGTGAGTACTGCAATTCTTATAGGGAACTGCCATTCATGACTTGTGATTGAGGTTCACTGGGTAATCGTTGTTAAAGTTTGCTTAATTCCATCTTTTATAGACTTTGAGCTTATTTGATGCCTTATTTGTGAGTCTTGCTCGTAACTAGTTGTGAGTTGCTTGTCCATTACCCTTATAATTTCCAGTTACTCTATCACAATCTTGCGGGTGTTAAATTGGCAGCCTTCACATAAGAAATTACGTTACGCATCTTTCAAAGCAGCCTTAAGCACATGCAATTTCAAAAACACTTGAGAGAGTAGATGCAAGAACCTAACTTCTCATTTGCAAAATCTCTAAAAAGTATCACAAAAGCACGAAAGTACAAATAACAAGAAACACATGCAAAAATCAACTCTGGTTAAAAAAACCCACCAGCGAATACCAGCAGAACTTTAACTAAGAAGCAATACGTCCTGATCTAAGAACACCGGTAAAAAAAAGTGCAACTGAGAGCTTCACTGATGAAGCTACCTGTTAATACTGGTTAAGAAACTAGGATTGCAACTACAGCCAACAAAGGAAGACAGAAATTTTAGCAGTAAGTAATCTACATAATAATTGATTTCTTGGCAAATTCCTATAGCAGCGTGTACTTGCAAGTGTAGGTCTAAAAAGTACATAGTGAGTCTTAAAGCACAGCTGTTCACATAACCTCCGCTACAAATTCCAAGGGCTGCAAAAAAGAAACAACTAGGTCACAGGATCGTAGAGAAGAAAAAGTGTCATAGCCTGCAAAAGCAAGACGGATTAGATAGATGGAAAAATTCTTGGCAGTCACAACCTCCATGGCCGCCTGCTGCTGCACCGTCATGTTGTCTTAGGTGATCTCCTGGTTCAGCCATGGAGTAGGCTGAAGACTTGCCCTTCCCTTGATGCCGGAAGGAATGCATGTGATAAATACACAGAATAAAGCAGGATAGGCTGAGGCGTTTTATGCTACTTGGCAAATTACTTGCCAACCCATAATCCGATCCAAAAAGGCATAAATCTGAAGACCCACTTTCAAATTCTTTGAACTATTTCATTCATTCACACAAGAATAGCAGCAACTCACCATCATTTCTTGAAATGCAAACCAATCCTTCTATCACTAGACCCTTGAAGAGCAATTTGATCCTTCCATCACTGACTATGTCACCCTATTGATCAATCTACTGCAACACAAATTTTCAAATCAAAAGCCTAGAAAGCAACAATAGAGAGGCTTCCTTTCCCCTTCCCTCCTTTCCAATGCTGTGCTTCATATCCCACCCTTCATTGATATGTGTTGGAGCTTCCCTCCTCCTTTAGTGCTTTGATGGAAACTAGGTCATAAAATGAAAATCTCTTTCAATTGAAAAAGTATGATTTGCTTTGCTAGCGTCTTAACTTTGCCCAAGGTTGGCATAAATTCTCTTGATGATTTGCTAAAAGATGAGCTGTCTCCATCGGAGGTGAGCTTGAGCACGGAAATGGATTTCTTCGGGAGAGTGTATTCCACACCACCACTGCCAGCACTAGTGGTGGACCAAAGATCCAAGGGTGGGCAATGGTAGCACTGTTTTGAAAAAACAGTGCTGCCATTGCATGGGCACTGCACCATGGCAGTGGTGGTGCAAAATACGCTGCTCTGATTTCTTCTTATCTTAAATGCTTTTTTTTAATTCCAATATTTGTTTTTCTAAAAATTTTAAAACAATTTCAAATGCTTTACGAAGGTAATGTGTATGACAAAGCTAACGCTTCTTGTGATATTCAAACCACATTGTTTTTCTCTTGACAAGGGTATTAGTGAGCACTAGGATCGTCATGAAAAGTCTTGGGAGTGTACATCCACATATACAACTCACATGTGAGGATTGGAGCTTGTGCTAGAGGTCCTTTCTTCCATGCACACCAAATTTCAAGCCTAGGTAACACCCTTATCCTACATTAGGGGCTTTGATTGTGACTTGCATTAGCTCCTCAAAAGTCCCTACTTCCATGCACACACCATGTTTCAAGCCTAGGTAATCCAATTCATCTCCACTAGGGACTTTGATTATGACTTGAACTAGCTCCTAGACGTCCCTGCATCCATGCACATACCAAGTTTTCAAGCCTAGTTAACACCCCTTATCCAACTCATCTACACTAGAGCTTTGATAGTGACTTGCACTAGCTCCATCTTTCGTGCAGAGACCATGATTCAAGCCTAGGTCTAACACTCTTATTTGGCATAGCTACACTAGGGGCTTTGATATGCACTTGTTTTATGCACCAAAGCCAACTTTGAGGAACAAGACTCCTTGATATCCCTGATTTGAAATAGATGATTGAGCCTACGGGAAAGTTGATGCAATAGCAACTCTTACCCAACTAAGCTGTTGTGGGGGTTTACAGACTATTTGATTCCATACTTTTTTAGGAAAGTACGTTTTTGTCATTGCCTTTTATAGGTCCATTGGAATACATGTGTTACAACTCTATAACTTACGTTGGTGAGGTGGTGTAGAATTCTTGACCAGTAGTTTAGCCTAGATGTTCAAGATGTGCCAGTATTATAAATTTATCCAACAATTCCATGAAGTGCTAGGAGTGCATTTTTAGCACATTTTGGAACTAGGAGCTCAACAAGAGTGTCAATCCATTGATTAAATCATATACGCCAAAAACCTAGGTGGTGGTACAAAAAAATTAGTTTTGGAAATGCAACTACCATGCACCTCAGCCTTGGACTAAAAGACTTATTAGTGGTAATGCATCTTGGTTTGTAAGGGGAGCTTGAATTTGGGACCAAAGATACTTTGGATGCCAAGATAACCAACTAAGCCAACCATGCCAATATAACCAACTGAGACAACCCCTTTGGACTAGTGATAATGAACAAAGTCACAAATTGAGCCTTCTATAGTTGCAATTGATGAGGCAATATCCAGAGTATTTAAGGATATTAAATGCAACATGGTAATGAATCTTTTTTTTTCTATGTTGATTATTGACTAATTGACTTGTTAACAAGAAGATGTGCACAAACTCATTGATGGAATTGCAAATGAGAGCTAACATATAGAATATGTATTGATGTAGTTGGAAGGATGATGTACATGTGTACTTGGGAATTTAAGGCATGTGAGTTGAGTGACTCTAGGAAAGAAATGATTACAAAAGTTCAAGAGAGAAAAGCTCAATTGCAAAAGAGTTATAATAATTGAGAGAGTTTTCAAAATAGAAGATGAAAGCTATGTCGTAAAACGTGGGGATGACCGGCAGCGGAAGAGTGAGAGAGACAATTGCATTCAATCAAGAACGTAAGGATTGAACAGTAGCGAATCTGTATATATATAAAAGAGAATCGGAACACAATACAATAGCGCTGATAAGCGCATGCTCCTAAGTACAAACTCAAAACAATAGCTACAGCTCTCTCTCTCTCTCTCTCTCTCTCTCTCTCTCTCTCTCTCTCTCTCTCTCTCTCTCTCTCTCTCTCTCTCTCTCTCTCTCTCTCTCTCTCTCTCTCTCTCTCTCTCTCTCTCTCTCTCTCTCTCTCTCTCTCTCTCTCTCTCTCTGTATAATTCACTAACTCTAAGGAGCTAGTTACTTAAGACCTTTTGGTCGTTTGATCACTCTGTGCATACAAGTTGTTCAACTCAACAACACCTATCCCCATTCTCTTCGATTAGATACATATTTATAGCTGTCAGAGTCTTTTGATTTATTTTAATTACAGTTTACAAGATGACTAACAGTCATTTAAACAAGATCCATAGATCCGTTATTGGAGTGTCATGAACGAGGAGAAGTACAGAGTAACGTATCCTCCGTATGCATCGTGGTGCAAGGATGTAGGCCGTGATGGCCGTATCTGTCCGCAATCGTTTGAACAACCATTGGTCGTTCGATCAGCTGTTGATCATTTTGGTTCCTTCGTTGATAATCGTAAGTGATAACTTACGGAGCTAAACGATGAGATGGGTCGACCGTTGTTAGTTGACTTCGTAGGAACTCATAAATCGTCATCGCTGGTCAACTTCGTTGATAACCGTAAGTCGGTTGCTTACGTTTAATAACGGTTGAGGAGAGTTGACTCTGGTCATTCGTAGGAGACCGTAAGAAGGTCACTTGCGGTGATCGACGCGATTTCGCAAGTGCTCGTAGATGGTAACCTACGGGTTTTAACGACTCCCTTGTGGTTTGCGGTTTGAGTCGTGCTTCTCCATAAACATTGATTTAATGGTTTCCTTCGGTCAGACCGTAGGCTGGCGATTGCTTTGCGGTTTTGATTGTTTCTTACTTTGCGTGTATTTCTACAGACTGATTCTAAGATATAGAATTCTTGAGAATAGGAGGAGGGCAAAGGGATGAGTAGGAGAAGATTAGATATCCAACACAAAGTTGGTAACCGCCCTTGGGATACTTGGTCCTCCAGATATTTTTAGGATTAATAATAAGTTGGTGACGTCGGTCCACCACTATTGAAAAACCCAGGTCCAAAATGGAAGCTGGTCATTGTGTCGTCTTTTTCGCGAAAGTGCGAAAAATGCGAAAAAGGTGAAGGTGCCTAAAAATGATTAAGGCGCAAAAATCCCTAAGGTGCTAAAAGGCGAAAAAGATGACAATGCCTTAAAACGAAATGTTTTTAAAAACGAAGTTTTGGAAAATGCGAAGGTCCAAAATATGTTGTCAACCTTCTGCTATTTTCAGGATGCTCATTATTTTGAACGATTTGTTAAGGCTGAGCATAAGAAATCTAACACTCCCCCTTAATGTGGATCATGACTTTGATCTTCAGATTTAACATATTGTTAAATCTGAGATGTTGCTTCTTTAATAGAGCCTTTATGAAGTAATCTGCTGCCATGTAGTTTTTTCTGCAGAAAACCAATGCTACTTCCTTGCTATGCACTTTCTCTCTAAGGTTGTGATACATGATTGTTGGAAATTAAGCCCACAGTTGCCTCCTTGGTGAATGATAACTTAGACAGCCAATTACTTGAAGAACGCCTACAACGGACTTTCAGCTGATCACCAGCAAAGGATAACCAATCTCATTATAATTTTAAGTTCAAATGTTAAGTTTAATAACTTGAAGTCATTGAAGACCTGGCCATCTTCAGGGACTCATTTAGAACAGGTTTGCATATTTACATTATTTTTTAACAGTCTGCAGAAGAATACTATCTGTGTAAAACGTAGTGTTGTGATTGAATGCACTTTCATTGTTGGTTGATCGCGCTTGTATACTCACTCTGATTAGAACACGGACGTCTATGACTCCTCAATTTCTGATCAGACGATGGCTGTCTTTAACGCCTGAGGAACTCGCAATATAATACTGCTCTTCCATTTAATTCAGAACTATACTTCACATTCAATCTAATTTCAATAGTACCACACACAAACCATCTCTAATCTCTTCGGTGGACTGTACTTTCATTTTTGAGAGTATGAATTGATTTTTAGGATCCTATTGGGCAATTACAAAGCATAAAGTTGTGATTATCTTTAGCATAAGTTGTCTATTAGACTGTTTTTGCACCTAGCAGCCGATTAGAATGGGAGAGTTGTTCCGCAATATTCCTGCTCTCTTCTTCATTCTCGTTCTTCCTATCTCCCTTGCCCCATCAGATTGGTATCAAAGCATAGCTCAAATAAACTAAAAGATTAAGTCTGTTCAATGTGTATACTATTATCATGTCTCATATAGGTAGCTCTTCATCTTCATCACTCAGTGAAGCTAGAGTCATTGACAAGTTCAATGGTTCTAGCTTCTACATTTGGAAGTTGAAACTTAGAATGAAATTGATAGATAGAGATCTTTGGGATGTAGTAGAAGGTGCACGTGCAGACCTGAAACAAGAAGATGGTGATCAAGCAAAGCCCTGGAGGATCAAAGATCAGAAAGCCTTAGCATATATCACACTCAATCTGGCCGACTCCCAAATATCTCACGTTACCACGTGCAAAACCTCTAAGGAAGCACTAGACTTGTTATGAAGTCTCTATGAGACTCACGATGTAACCACGAGATTACATCTTAGAAGGAAGTTATTTACTCTTAGCATGTCTGATTCTACTGCCATCACTTCTCACATCAACAGCTTCAAGTCCCTGTTAGATCAGTTATCAGCTGTAGGATATTCTATTCAAGATGATGATGTCATTATGACCTTGCTTTCTTCTCTTCCAAAGTCCTATGAGCACTTTGTGGTGATGACCTCACCCGTCTAAAGGTGATTGGTCATCTTCTTCAAGAAGAAATGCGAAGAAAGACTAGCAGCCTGTCCATGAAAAACAAATCCATGGCTCTATACACCAAGAAGAAAGATCATTCTAAGGGCAAAAATCAAGTGCAGCAGCAACAATAGAAGCCTCACGCTTAGACTCAGCATGGTGGATCGTGGAAAAAGCTCTTCTGCAGATATTGCAAAAGAGCTAATCATGACATCAAGGAGTGTCGCATCAGGATTTACAACGAGGCAAAGAAGCAGCAACAAGAGTAGCAGCCAGACTCCTTTAACGCGACGGACTTCAAGGAGCAAGACACACATTTGTTAATGGCTTGCAGCAGCAGTGAAGACCGTGATAGCTGGTACCTGGACAACGGCGCTACCCAACACATGACCTCTCTCAAGGAATGGTTTATGGAGTACATAGCTTACAACAGAGACCAATTTATCTACCTCGGAGATTCAAGCACCATACGCGTGGAAGGCAAAGGAACAGTCAAGGTCACATTCAAAAACAATCTATTCATTTGTGTTCCCAACATCCTTCATGTTGCTCAGCTATCAAAGAACGTATTATCAGTCTCTAAGATAACTGATGAGGGCTACACTATTACTTTCTCATCTGAGCAGTGTACAATACTCGAGGAAGATACTCCTCTGACTACATGCACTAGAGTTGAGAACCTTTATGTACTCTCTAATTCAGTTGCATTAGCTAGTATCTCTAATGAAAATGTAAACAACAGTGATGTTTTGTGGCATAGTTGATTTGGACATGTGAATACAAGATCACTTTCTTATATGCCTTGTAATAATTTAGTTGATGGTTTGAATTTCCCGTCTTCATTAGATAGGAAATCTATCTTTTGTGAATCATGCATCTATGGGAAGCACTCTAGAAGCAAGTTTCCAAAATCACATTCCATCAAATCAAAGCATGTATTAGATCTTGTACATAGCGATCTTTGTGGTCCAATGCCAACTCCATCCTTAGGAGATGTAGTCTATTTTATCACTTTCATAGATGATTACTCCAGATGGTCTATAGTCATGTTCATTAAGCACAAATCTGAAGCCTTTGAATGCTTCAAGAGATTCAAGGCCATGGCTGAGACACAAACGTCTAGGAAAGGCACTCCGGACTATGGTAGTGGCAAATACATCTCCAAAGAGATGTGTGACTACCTGGCTGAACATGGCATCAAAAGACAGTCCACTAATTCCTATTCACCTCAACAGAACGAGATTGCAGAAAGGAAGAACCAAATTCTTCTCAACTCAGCCAGATCAATGCTGTATCAAGCACACCTATCTGCGAAGTTCTGGGCAAAAGCTCCTGCCATAGCCTGTTATGTGCAAAACCGATCCATCACCAAAGCCGTCAACAACAAAACTCCTTATGAAGTTTGGCATGGGCACAAGCCTAGTGTTAGCCATTTAAAAATCTTTGGTTGTATATGTTTTGTTCACATTCCTAAACAACTTAGGACGAAGCTAGATCATAGGACAAATAAATGTATTTTTATTGGCTATCTTGATAAACATAAAACTTATCAAGTTTATGATCCATCCACCAATGTAGTATTTGCCTCCAGGGATGTAATGTTTCAAGAACATGCATATTATGATTTCAAACAGCCATTGAGCTATAGAAGCCGAGCAGTAGACGATACCTGTCACCAAACCAGACAATCTGGAAAAGTTCAAGAAGAAAAATCAGCGCATCTTGGTCAACCCAACGTCCGCAGATTCTCATGGACTCGGACAGTTTCTGAGAGGTATGCACCTCAATCATTCTGGACTTCATCAGAAGAACCAGAGAGCCTAGCTAAAGCAATTAACTCCAAGGATGTTGTGAAGTGGC
This sequence comes from Diphasiastrum complanatum, assembly GCA_029204225.1. Classification (NCBI taxonomy): domain Eukaryota; kingdom Viridiplantae; phylum Streptophyta; class Lycopodiopsida; order Lycopodiales; family Lycopodiaceae; genus Diphasiastrum; species Diphasiastrum complanatum. Next base: position 29,653,080 of record CM055108.1, on the reverse strand, counting down.
AAGAAGCTGTGGAAAGTGAGTACAACTCACTTTTGACGAATTAGACCTGGACACTGGTCGACTTCCCCACTCACAAGAGAGTTATCGACAACAAGTGGATCTTCAAGAAGAAGATCAATGCTGATGGTTCCATTGCTAAATGGAAAGCACGGCTGTTGGCTAAGTCACTCAAGTCCAAGGAGTGGATTACCAATAAATTTTTAGTCATTTTGTCAAGATGCAGTCAATCAGGACTTTGATTGCGTTAGCAACCGTGGAAGACTCGAAATACACCAAAAGGATGTCAAGACAACATTTCTCAATGGCAATGTTGAAGAGAAGTTGTACACCTTCCAACCGGAAGGATTTGAAGTCAAAGGCCAAGAGCACAAAGTGTGCAAGTTGCTCAAAGCAATCTACGGTCTGAAACATGCCGCAAGAGCATGGTTCGATAGATTCAACTCTTATCTCATTGAATTGGGATTTGCAAACAATTGTAATGTTTATTCAAAGCATATAGGCATCAATTCAGTTCACATAGCTCTTTACGTAGATGATGCATTTATTCTGTCTAACGACACTTCTCTACTGCAGACTACTAAGAGTGTTCTGTCAAAGAAATTTGACATGACTGATTTAGGAGCTGTCAATTCTTTTCTAAGAATTCACATTACTAGAAGGCTTCAGAAGAAGATCTATCTTAGCCAGCAGACATATCTAAAAGGCATTTTAGAAAAATTTCATATGTCTGATTGCAAACCCATTGATACTCCAATGGATCCAAGTATAGTATTAACTAAACCTTCTTGTGCTGAGACTGATAGTGAGGTACTCAACCTAGTGAAGTACCCTTATCATTCACTAATCAGATCTCTAATGTATGCAATGTTGTGTACTAGACTAGATTTAGCATATATTGTTAGCACGTTAAGTCAATTCATGTCTAATCCCAAGATCTCTCATTGGAAAGCATTGAAGAGAGTGATGAGATATATTCAGGGAAGTTTAGATCACGTCTTATGTTACGATGGAAATGTTATCGACCCACTTGTCTTATGAGGCTATTCCGACTCAAACTGGGCAGGAACAGTCTCTACCAGAAATCTATCTTCGGGTTCTGTTTCTATCTGGCAGGGGGACTGATTTTGTGGAACTAAAGGAAGCAGAAATCAGTTGCGCTTTTTTCAACAGAGGCGGAGTACATCGCAACATGCCAAGCTTTAAAAGAAGCTATATGAATCATGTTGTTACTTCACAACTTACATCACACTCAGTTTAATGCTACCACCATTCTGTGTGACAACATGAGCTGTATTTCACTGTCACTGAATCCCAAATTTCATGGCAAATCCAAGCATATAGAAATCCAATATCATTTCATTCGGGAGAAAGTTTTCTCAGGGCAAGTGATCCTTCAATACTGCTCCACAATGAAAATGGTCGCAGACATCTTCACCAAAGCGCTTCCCAGGATCAAGCATCAGAAGTTTTTCAACATGTTGAATCTGACGAAGATACCAAGGCACGAACCGTGACCTTAAGGGGGACTGTTGAAAATTAAGCCCACAGTTGCCTCCTTGGTGAATGATAACTTAGACATCCAATCACTTGAAGAACGTCTACAACGCACTTCTGGCTGATCGCCAGCAAAGGGTAACCAATTCCATTATAATTTTAAGTTCAGATGTTAAGTTTAATAACTTGAAGTCATTGAAGACTTGGCCATCTTCAAGGACTTCCACAAAACTTGCATTTAGAACAAGTCTGCAGATTTACATTATTTTTGAACAGTCTGCAGAAAAATACACTAAGTGTCGCAGTTCGCATTTTTCGCACTTTTCCGAAAACTGCAACACTTACTTTCGACTTCTTCCGTTCAACTATTTTGAAGAAGTCAACTTGTTCACAGTTCAACAATTTAACTATTTTTCAAACACCTTCGCCCCTTTTCGCATTTTTCCAAAAAATGCGAAGCGAGAGAAAATTCCAAGAGGCCCTCTATTTTTCAGAGTAAAACTGTTAAAGACACTTTCGCCAACTTTTTAAGGGCAGCTTTGGCTTTCCCGAGAAGAGCGAAAGAGTTGAACTGTTAAAGAGACCTTCGCTTTTTCTGAGGGCACCTTCAACTTTCTAAGGGTGCCTTAAACTTAATTAGGACACCTTCGACTTTTTCGCAAAAACCCGAAGAGAGAGAAAAATGTCGAAGGTCGTCTAAAATGAACGTTCTAGCCACTTCCCGTAATTTGCAAAGTGAGAGAAAACCACTTCGTAAAATGCGAAGTGAGAGATTTTGCGATGTCCTCGTCCGTGTCAACGATACTGATTTGTTGATATACACTATGTACAATTGTCACAAAAGCCATATACTTCCAGGTACAATGACTTTTCCAATTAGGTGACAAACATTCAATGTAATTAATACACGGATGAAATCTATAAAGAGATCATCCAAGCACAGATTAGTGATTGTTCTGTCCATGAGACATATTATTTGAGCCTCCCAATTACGCCATCAATTCTTGGTTGTAATTGTTATTTGTATTGTGCTTCAGTGTAATATAGAAGCAGCACGTTTTTATCTATGTACAGTGCGTAGATGAATGCTTGTTGTGATTGAATGCACTTTCATTGATGTTTGATCGTGCTTGTATACTCACTCTGATTAGAACATGGACGCCTACGACTCCTCAATTTTTGATCAGAGGATGGATGTCTTTGACGCCTGAGGAACTCGCGATATCATACTGCTCTTCCATTTATTTTAGAACTATACTTCACATTGAATCTGATTTTAGCAGTACCACACACAAATCATCTCTAATCTCTTCGGTAGACTGTACTTTCGTTTTTGAGAGTATAGATTAATTTTTAAGATCCTGTTGGGCAATCAGATACATAAAGTTGTGGTTATCTTTAGCATAAGCTGTCTATTAGACTATTTTTGCACCTAGCAGCCGATTAGAATGGGAGAGTTGTTCCGCAATTGAGCTTAACCCATTCACATTCATGCAGTGAACACTTAGAACCACAAGCCGCGACGGATATGGAGACAACCAGTTCCTGGACCGAATGGTCCCGACAGCATACTGTTGGCCCCACAGACCCCCCCGAAGGATATTTGTTTTCATTATGCAAAACCAATTGGCCTATGCCAATTACATATACATTGGTTTTCAAAAGGGTCTCAAAATAGGAACTTAAACTTAGTTCCTTCCATTGTTCTTAATTCCAAATCTAGCTATATCATAAACATAGGATTTTCTTCATAAATCTTAATTCTTTCGACATGCAATCATGATTGATCTTATATACTTCACATGCAATCATGATGGATCATAGATTCTTGACATGCAATCATGTATAGTCTGAACTGACATGCATGGACATTAAGCAATGAAGGACATGACATGCAAGAGTCTAAACTGACATGCATAATCATTAGGCAAAGGATGGCATGACATGCAAGAGTCTAAACTAACTTGCATGGTCATTAGGCAATGGATGGCATGACATGCAAGAGTCTAAACTGACATGCATGGTCATAGGATATGGTTTCTTATGACATGCAAATGTTCTAAACAACCATTCATTCATACATATGCACATCAGATTCATAAAACGTACCATGGTTTCAGAAGAGGATGAGAGAGAGAGAGAGAGAGAGAGAGAGAGAGAGAGAGAGAGAGAGAGAGAGAGAGAGAGAGAGAGAGAGAGAGAATGTGAAAGAGAGTGAGAGATCCAAGAGGGTTTGAGCTTCAAAATCCTCCAATCCACAATTTAGCATAGCCTCCTTGAGCCAATGCTTCCATCTTCTTCTCCAAAGCACCTGTACACAAGAACAAACAAGAGGGAAGAACTTGGATGCAAAATCATTCAATCCTCTTGGTAGAGGGGCGCATTTCTGCTTATATAGAGAGTGGAGAGTCATTCCAAACTGAGTGAGGTGTCAAGTTCAAGTGCATAAGGTGTGGGGAAGATCCAATTGGACTTAAGGTGAAGTGGAGTGCATGGATGAGGTGTATTAGTTAGAGAGGGTGAATGGATGAGGTGTATTAGCTTTGGGAGAGTAATTATGATGATTTGGCATAGGAAGTGAGAGTGAAGGAGGGTGCCCCATTCTAGGTGTCAAATAGCCGTAGCAAAGTAGGTGGGAGGTTGGTGGTACAAGGTTTAATCTTGACTTTTATTTACACATAGTTTTTCACTGTCACAACTTGGGAATTCACCCAAGTGCAATCTTCCTAGTGAAAAGGCCAAAGTATATGCCCATCTTGTTTTGCATAATAGTCATCAATTCCTAATCCCCTTTTCTAGAGGTTGCCCATCCTCAATTATGGTCATTGGCACTTTTTTGCTAGAGGTTGCCAATCCTCAATCATGGTGGTGGACAAGGGTCAATAGGGTGATTAGACCCTTGGTCTTGTCCTCTTCTTTATAGACTCCTCTGAGCCTTCATTATAGACTTAGTAATAAGCCTTCCTTATAAACTCCTATGAGCCTTCATTATAGACTTAAGTAAGCCTTCTTCTTGTAAATAGTCTTTAGCTTTGAAAGCTTCAGGCACTTTCCTGAGTACCTGCACACACCTTCAAAGTAAGATCAGTCCTTAAGCCCAGAAGGCTTCTTATTCTTGTTCTTTGTTCTTCAGGCACTTTTATAAGTACCTGCACATATCCTCAAAGAAAGGTCAGTTTCCATGCCATCAGATATGGCTCACAACAGGTTCTTAGTTCTACAGGTATCAATGCATGTTACTCAAATCAATAAAGTAATAAATTCAAGCAGTATCCAAAAAGAATATTTGATCATTGATAATTTCATATCATCCATGTCTATATGGAGTTTGAAGTTGGGAAATTATTTATTTACTTTGGGGCAATTTGTCTCTACAAATTACACCCCTCCAACGCATAAAGCGTTGTCCTCAACGAATATTTCTCAAATAGGATTCTTAAATCTTTGGATTCCCGGAAGTAGTTTTCTACCATTCATCTTGCATCCATAGTCAGATGATGGGTTGGTGGATGGCTCTTGGACTTGGGATTTCATCCTAGAATATCTATTGAATCGAGCTTGTTCGGTAGATGGAGAGACTATCTTTGGTGGATAGTCCTCTGTGGAGTACCTTAGGATTGGGTAAGTAGGCCTCTTGGACTCTTTGGTAACTGGCCTGGTGTTTGTTTGTTTGTTTTTTTAAAAAAAAATAGTCAGAGACTAATAATGTGGTGGTGTCCAAATGGCACAATTGTTTTGTTTTTTGGTGTTAGGGTTTTGCAATAAACTTGGAAAGAACTATGGTATTTGGCAAACATTGAGACCTCGTTGAATAATAAAGTAGAATTTGTTTTGAAGTTGACTTGATAGAAAATCCTCGGTTGAGAATTGATAGAAAGGTCCGGTCGAGAGCTGAGGGAATGGCTTCGGTTGAGATCAGATAAAGTACTTCGATCGAGATCTAATAGAGTACTTCAGTTGAGATCCAACAGAGTACGTCGGTCGAGATTAGGACGGAAGGCGCCGGTCGAGACCTGATAGAAGGCTTCGGTTGAGATCTAATAAAAAGTCTCCGAGCGAGATCTGAGTGAATGGCTCTGATTGAGATCTGAGAGAAAGCTCCGATCGAGATTTGACAGGATGCTTCGGTCGAGTTTTGATAGGAATGCCTTTGGTCGAGTTTTGACAAGAATGCCTTCGGTCGAGTTTTGACAAGAATGCCTTTGGTCGAGATCAGGATGGAAGGCTCTGGTTGAGATGTGACAGAAAGCCTTCGGTTGAGATTTGATAGCAGTTGAGATCTTACAAGATGCCTTCGATTGAGAATTGACAGAACGCCTCCGGTCGAGAAGTAACTGAAAGGCACCAGATGAGATGCAACAGAAGGTCTATGGTCGAGATGGCAACGGAAAGGCTCGGGTGTGATCTGATCGATGAGCATCGGTTGAGGTGTAACTCAGGACTTGGTAGGATATTTTGAGTAGTGATTTGGTCGAGAGTTGGTGTGTAGTTTCAATAGGTGAATGAAACAAGGTTTGGTCTGGTCCAGACGAGAGTCGTGGAGGTCGGCTAGGTAAGGAGTGTGAAGCTCGGTCGAAAACGGAGCTGTACGTCGGTCGAGACCAAAGTGATGAGCTCGATAAATATGCGTGGGGGAGACTTTAGAGCGATGGTTTGGCAACATAGATTGGAAAGGTTTGACGTGGATAAGTGTCTGTGTATATGTGGAAATGGTGCCAAATGTTCACAGATTTCAGCCAAATGTGAACACGATTTTTTTTTCTTCTTACTTCTTTGTTACTTCAGATGGTTACCACTATAGAAACCGGATGTTTCTGCCCATTTTCAGCAGCCAGTTCTTTATAGTTAAATCTTCTTGCTACTCAGCTACATGCATTTACAAGCCATGCAACCAATCCTACCCCAAGTTTAGATCAACATGCTGGACAAAGAGCAAATCTACAATCTATCTTAGGAAATCAAGAAATAATGCAATAACAAGATTAAGCTACTCAACCAGAAACAAGAAAACAAAAAACTAACTTCCTAATAGCATTCTAGCAGCCCAAGAATCAAGGAGCACCCATTTCTTGATGCTTGGAATACCCAAGAACAATCAAGGACATGATTGTTAGTGAATATGCAAAATTAAATCCACAATCTCAGCCTCTATAGTTTACCTGCATGCTGAAACTACAAAATCAAGAAACAAGAAAGTTAATCCACATCTACATTCCATCAAGCAAGCGAGATCTAATTAATCCACAATCACAAAAAGAAATCAGAACATGTTCATAGGAATTTCACTCAAGAAGATTGCCATGAACAAGGAGCTTCACAGTTGTCAAGAACTCGTAGAAGATCTTCTTTATTCAATCAAGAGGAATGACAATACAATCAAAGCTCCCTCACAAGAGAGGGGGGCCTTTAAATAAGCAAGAGGGCTGCCCATGTGGAGCCCAAGTGGCAATTCCACTAATTTAGAAACTACAAGTGGAAAAAGCTCTTCCACTAGAGGTCACCATCAAAAGGTGGCTCACTCTAAAATATTTAAGGGGGTCTACACTTATTTACATTGCCTAGGAAATATTACTAGCTCCTACATGGTCGTTCCTTCTCTGGGATACACCATGTAGGCTCACATAAATAATAACTGTCATCCTAGATAGTAATCCTCGGCTCTCATGCTCGGCTCTCAGCTTCTTCTGCTCTCCTCCTTCAGAGACCTCCTCGGTCATGGGTGAGAGATACTCTATGTCTTCAGCTTGGCTCGGCATCTGGGGATTCCCTGGAATCCGCTAACATAGTGGTAAAGCATCGGTCAATTTGCACCTTACTGGCTATAGCTGTTGCAGAAGACCTGGACATTCACTAGATGGATGTCCAGACAACATTCCTTCACGGATATATACAAGAAAAATATTCATTTATCAACCAGAACGAAACGTCCTTCAAGCCCAAGAACATTTGGTATATAAATTGCGTAAGGCACTATATGGCCTTAAGCAAGCTCCTAGGGCCTGGTATGAAATAATCAATCGTTTCTAGTTGCAGCACAATTTTACTCCTTGTTCTATAGAAAATCCCGACAAAGTTCACACCTTCGAGCCATTCTGAACACAAAAGTTTGCGAAAAATGCGACAATGTGTTCAGTCCAAATTTTGGTCTATTTTGGACAATTCCAGAAATGTGACACTTTCCCTGAAAAATGCGACACTGTGCAAATTTACACAGGATTTCAAGTACAGACTGTGAACGTCTTCACGCTCCAATAACAACTGTTCTAATTGACCAGTTAAACAATCTTGTAATTGTAAAGTTAGAATAGCACAAGATCATCCATCTGCTATATAAGTAAATGAGCGTTGTAGATACAAGAATGACGATGCTTGAGTGATTGATACATGACAAAGAGCAAACAACCAAAACTAGTCTTCTAGTAGCTAACTCCTCAGAGTTATTGATTACTCAGAGAGAGAGAAAATATTTAGGACTATAGCGATTGATTCGTTTTTTTAAGTAGGATCACGTGCTTTTTATCAGTGCAATTGTATCGTGATCTGATCGTTGTTATTACAACATTAATATACAGATTCGCTATTGTTCTACCGATTGAATGTTAATTAACTCTCACTCTTCTTTCACAAGTATCATAAATGAAGAAATGTATGGTTCTCATGGATGTCGTTCTTACATTTCTTTATATCAGAATATTAGTATCAAAGAATTGCATGGCTATCTTAGATGCCTAATTGTTTTCTTGCAATCTTCTTTTATGGTAGTATAAGACTCCTACACTGATACTCTTAATCAACACAATCAGAACAGCTCTATAATCTCCATTCCCCAAGTAATCCAGATCCTTAGATAATAGCATGCATAGTTTTTATCTCGTTGGTGTGAGTGAACCACAGACTGCACCCACCTTTGGGACCACCTCCACGAGTAGAATGCCCATCCACTTTTCTCTCTCCTTCGGAATGTGCCATTCTCTCTCTAGAATGTGCGTTCTCTCTCTCTACAGAATGTGCATTCTCTCTCATTTCTCTACGGAATGTGCATTCTCTATCTACGGAATGCACATTCTCTCTCTACCTTCTCACATGGCATTACGTCGTGGAAGGCCCGAGGACCTCGGGCCTTCCTTGCACGTTGGGCCCCTGCAAGGGCCTCCCGGCAAGGAAGGCCCTCGATCAAGGCCTTCCACCATACGTAATAATCTTACTACACATAAGTTATCTTATAATTATCCTCTTCTTACTTACTTACTCACTCAAATCTTTTTATTATTCCAAATATTTCTTCTTCTTTACGCAATAATCTTATGGTTTTCCTAGTGTGGAACTAAATATTTCTAACTTTCTTTATTCTAACACAAAAGATTAATCAATTAAAGTAAAGTTTGAATGTTATAGCACATTTCTTTCCTTCCTGTCCTGCTTTCCTGTTAATGATAATGCATTACTAACAAGCACAAACGTGTCCTCCTAAGCTTCTATGATCTGTCCTAGAACACTGTTCACCCTCTCCCTCCAATCTGATTCGATCATACAGTGTTTTTTCTATTTTGTCAGGTTTTGAAGATTGCAAGTAAAAAATGCGAACTGTGCGACAATCAACTCATTTCTGCAGACTGCTTTGAGAGAGTGATTTACATGAGTAAATTGGAGGGCAGTTAGGATGAGTAGGAGTAAGATTGAATCCAACACTCCCCCTTAAGCTTACTACTACGGATCTGTATTTAAATTGAGATTTAAAATATCTACCAAAGTAGAATGTTTCTCTCTTGACAATGGTTTTGTCAAAATATCAGCCAACATATTGTCTGTATGACAGTAACTTAGTACAACATATTTATTCTGAACTTTCTCTCTAAGAAAAAGAAACTGAACTTCTATGTGTTTAGTTCTAGTATGAGTTCGTGGGTTCAGAAAAAGAGCTATGCAGCTATGACTGTCACACTGGAGTTTGGTTGGACTGATGTGTGAAAATTGTAGATCTTGTAGCAACCTTCTAAGCCAAATAATCGCCTTCGCTACTGATGTAGCTGCAACGTATTCTAATTTTGTAGAGAACAATGAAATGCATTTCTGATTTTTGATGTTCCATGAAATAGGTCCTCCTAAGAAAACAACTATAACCATATGTAAACTTTCTAGTGTCCACATCTCCTATCCAATCTGAATCTGAATAAGTCACTAATGTAAGTGCAGCTTCTGTGTTACCATTATAGGACAAAGCATAGTGCTTCGTAGCTTGAATGTACTTCAATACTCTTTGCAGAGGCTTCCAATGCTGTAAGTCTATTCAAACACTAGTTTTTGGTACCAAATTACAGTTGTTTAACTGTTACAAGCAACATATCATATTAGAATATTATCAAGAACTATTTACTAGAAGCTCTTGCTAGTCTCATTTTTTTAATCAAATAATCATCTAACAATTCTCCGATTGGATAGTCTTGAATACGATTTGCCACACTCATAAATCATTGATGTATATAATTAGAGAATATTCATCAATATTTTGTTAACCTCTCTAGATATGATGTTTACACCATACTCATAACCATTCATGCATATAATAATAAAAGATTCATCAATCTTTTGTTAACCTCTCTTGACATGATGTTTACACCAAGAGAATATCCATCAATCTTTTGTTAACCTCTCTAGATATGATGTTTACACCATACTCATAACCATTGATGCATATAATAATAAAAGATTTATCAATCTTTTGTTCACCTCTCTAGACACGATGTTGACACCAAAGGCTCCAGCTATTTGTACTATGTCAAATACATAGATCTTGCATCTACAAACTTAATGTAAAATTGATATCTATTGCAACAGGCTGTACAATGTTTACGATAACATAGATATTGATTCCACAACCTTAATATAAGAATGACATGTGTTGAAACAAGTTGTACAATTGAATGGTACTTCAATGTATAGAGTGTGAAACTTCTATGATGTGCCATAATGTGTAGCAGTGCTCCCTCAAGTTTCCCTTTAATATCTTACATCTTTCGATGGATGTTGGCTTTTCGAAAATAATGCCTTCTAAAACCTTCAACCCAAAAATGTTGCATTCTAAAATCCTATCATTACCAAAAATTGCCTTTTATTATAGTAGCTAGCCTTGTCAAAGAATAGTGCATCAATTGAAACTACTTTTTATCTCCTGAATAATATTCATCATAATAATTTTTTTCATAATTTTCAAAGATCTTTGGCATCCAACTATTTTTCTTGGGCATCAACATAGCTAACAAGTATTTTCATTGTATGAATATATATACAAACATAACTTATATAAAAATTTTGTGCAAAAAGTCGCGCACTTGGAAGGTAAATATTCCTTGTTTCAAAACTTTATGTGGTTTCTTGAAGTATTATAATGATCTACATTTGTGTGATAGGCTGCTTGCTATTGTACGGACAAGGACAATACCATGCTGTATTTTCATGTTCATATATTCAAAAGACAAGAGTTTGGAATGGTGTCATTATTTTACTAAACATAAAATTTTCTACAGAATCAGAATTTTATCGATTTTTAAAAAGCTAACATACTTCATTAAATCTGAGAAGTTGGTTTCTGAGAAAATTTGCAGGTTAGATACCTATGGACTATGCCGAATTTCCAAACCAAAGCAATGATGTAGTTGTAGTTTATAGTCGTATTTGAAACGGAATGGCAGCTTTGAATTGATCGTTTTTATGGAGCACGGAGCGATCTGCGTGAGCTTACCTAATGATATTTGTGAAACAAAGCCAGAAATCTGTCTTACAACCAATTTCGCCAGAGATCTCGGGAGCTCCTCGAGTTGTTTGATGGTTTCCTTTGGGGTCACACTCGGGACTGAGGTGATGGTTGTGTGCTCTTTGTACTTGTTGGCCAATTTAGCTGTTGTGGCTCAATGTTCAACATAGTTTGTAGATCGTATGACCTGCAACATTAGAATAGACATAGATCTCATTGAAATCTTTGTGGATTTTGTGGTTGTGGTTGCTGTTGCTGTCGTACAGATTTGTCGTTGTCAACTTAATGTTAAAAGTATGATTGTGCACATTGTAATTCGTGCATTGAGGTTGAAAACCTGAGCACACGCATTAAGTTGGGGGGGGGGGGGGTGTCCTCGGCTCTCCGAGGGCCTTCCTTGGTGGGAGGGTCCTCGCTCGAGGGCAGGCCCTGACCAGCAAGGAAGGCCCGAGGACTTCGAGCCTTCCCCTGCGTAATGCCATTGTGCAAAGGTTTCTTCTTTTTTTTTTTTTTTTTTTTTTTTTTCGGTTTTCTGGGGCAAAATATTTTACATTTGTGGTGGAATGTGGATGTGGACAGCCAATGACGGGCTGCCACATAGCACATGCACATTCCACCGGAGAGAGGAGAGAATGTGCATTCCGTAGAGAGAGAATGTGCATTCCATCGGAGAGAGAACGTGCATTCCACCGGGAACGTGCATTCCATAGAGAGAGAATGACAGATTCCTAGGAGAGAGAAAATTGGATGGACATTATGCTCCTGGAGGTGGTCCCTAAATACAAAGGACATTTGAGGACAAGGCATTACGGAGAGAGGACGACAGATTTTGGAAGAGAGAGAAAGGTGGATGGATATTTTACTCCAGGAGTCGGTCACCTCCAAAATACTCACAAAACCTTGAGCACTTGGCATTACGAGGAGGGGAAGGCCCTCCCTCAAGGGCCTTCTACCCTAGGAGGGCAGAGTGCCAAAAGGCGTGTGCTTGAGCAAGCGAGAAGCCTCGAGGGGAAGTGGGCCTTCCCCTGCGTAATGCCAAGTGCGAAGGATTTTCTTTTTCTTTTTCCTTTTGGTTTTTTTAAGCAGTTTATGTTTTGCATTTTGTTTTGTTTGTTTGTTTTTTTTTTTTTTCATTTTTTGTTTGCAATATTTTATTTATAGTTTTTTTTTTCAATTCTTATTTTTTCAGTTGTTTTTTTCTTAACTTTTTAGTTTTTTATTTGTGATGGAACATGCATAATGACGGGGGGAAAGCTCTATGTGGCTGTTCGCATGCACATTTTATCACAACTCTGTCCACTTGAAAATTATGACAAAAATGCTTTACATGAACATTGTGCTTCTGGAGGTGCCTCCCGTATACAAAGAAAATTAAAGCACTCAACACTACTATTGCCTAATTCCCACCAAGAGGGATTTTGCTACACCATTGTTTCCAAAATATTCAAGAAAATTGTTACATGTTAAAACACTTATTCTTCAAACTTTTCTTTGCGACTTATGAAATATGACCATGTCTTTACCACCCAGTTTTGTAATTCATTAGATAAGGAAATGTAGCACTATATAAGCATAAGGACATTATTGATTATAACTTTCTTCATTGATTTTATATCAAACTATAGGTTTTATGCCAATCTAGTAGGCAGCTTACCATAATACATCCATACTAGAAAACTATGACATGTAACTACACTTGAAAATCTCTAATGACACTCTTTATCTGTATAGTGACTTGGCTCTCACCCTTAATTGCCTTGCTCTCTTATGAGTGTACATTGCTCTCTTATGAGTGTACATTGACTTGGTTTTGACTACTATCTTTTGACCTGCAATGTTGTCTCCAACATAAGTATGAAAAATCTCACTTTTGCTCGTGTAATGTGCTTCTTGTTATCTCCTCATAATAATTATTTCACGAGTTGACTATGACTATGACTATGCCCTCTCCCTTTATAATGTGCTTCTTTTTTCTCCTCATAATAATTATTTCACGAGTTGACTATGACTTATGATAATTCATTAATGACTTGTAATGAAACTCCCCTTCAACTTTTCTGAGGGTCAACACTCATTACTTGCGCATTTATGGTCTCACCAAAGCATCTGAATCGATGTCTTTGTCATAATATGTGGTGGAAAGTGTAGTGAGGGGATAATCTTTGGTTGCCCGCTCACCATAATATTATATCCATTTTATCAAGTGCAAAGGTCACTAAAAAGATCGTTCCCCAATGCGTATGGTTTTGCCATGACATGGCATCCAAGCATCCAAAATCATATCCCATAAGCAAATTTTGGTGACGATGAAAATTGGGGTGCAACCCAAAAAGCAAGCTGGTGATAGATCAATGATGCTTGCAGAAAAAATGTGCACACATCAGCCTGCTCCCGGGCAGCAATGCAATGTGGGGTGTGTCTTGGTAGGGGGCCTACCCAAACCCAGCATACGCAAGGAAGTGTCTTTAAGCTCCAAGGGCTAGGCTTGTCAAATAATCACCTTATTATAGTTGCGACATTTCACACAACCAATGCTTCTACTTAACTTTTCAAGAATTCTGTGCACAAAAGGTCTTTGCAAAAAATGCAACAAAGGTGTTCTACACAGGATTTTGAGCCATTTCAGGCACCCTACAAATGCAACATATTTTCAAATAATGCAAGGAATGCGACATATTGCAGAGTTACACCGGATATCGAAGGAAGCCGCCAAGTCAATGCTTGCGGTCCTCATGCGGTTACGACCGCACCACAATATCATGCTCCTGCGGTTACATGCAAAGGAGATTGCGGTTGTCTACATCTTCACGCTCCGTCAATAATCGATCTACGAATCTACTCTAGAACTGTTAATGATCTTTTAAACTTTGTAATTAGAATAACATAAGATCATCCTACAACTATATAAGCAAATGAGTAATCAGAAGCAATTAATCAATTGAAAAAATTGATCAATTAATCAGTATCCACAATAGAGATAAAATGACCAAAAATGATCTTCACAGTATCTGACTCCTCAGAGTTAGAAATTGTATAGAGAGAGAGAGAGAGAGTAAAAGTATTATAAACTATAGCAATTGAACTGTTTCTGTAAGTAGGATCATGCACTTATCAGTCATCCATATTTACAAGATTAGTTTAGTTCTAAGTGTGTACTTGGTCGTGAAGTAGTGTATAACGACATCCTTACATGATTTGTAGAACTCCGCTTCAGGAGCGTGAAGTTGCGCCATCGTAGAAGCCGTATTGAACCGTAACATTGGCTTGGCGATTCGTAACGGTCGCAATGTATGTCGTCAGATGTAGCTTGTGGTTCCTTGCGGTTTTGGTCTTCACTTAAACTGTAAGATTGACTTTGTGGTTCAGTGTCATTTGCCTTCGTTGAAACTGTAGCCATTGTGGTAGCGGCATATTGCAATTTTGTTGAGTCCTCTCTTGGTCTTCCTAAGGTTGACTCAGTGCTGCCTTGGCGGTTCCTTTGGGTCCCGAAGGTGGCTCCTTGCTGTTTCCCTTGGGAGGTTCTTGGTGGTTTGCCTTAGCACGTAGAAACTATAGTGGTGCTTGGCGGTTTGTCCAATTCGTGAATGTTCTATATGAAGATGTGTTGAAACTTTCTTCACTCTATTTATCTTCCATCTCATTTAATGCTACATGTTCGTCTACTTCATGTTATCAGCTAAATATGATTGGCAAAAGTAGCAGATCTCATAGGCCAAGAAAAGAACCTATCAAGGAAGAATCAACCGAAGACGAATTCGACAATGACAACGACAATGACGATTCTACTGATGATGATGATGCATTTACATACCGCAATATTTCTTCTTTTGCTCACTTTCAAGCATAGTTTCTTCCTCCAATGAAGAAATCATATTTTACTATGATGAACAAGCTATCTCAAAAGCAATTTGCAATCCACCCCCTCCTAATCCTCGTATTGCAGATATCCTTGCTGGAAGAACTCCTGCAAAAACTATTCATGAGATGTGTCGTTGTGGTTTTCCATTCATTTGGTCCTAGAAATTGCTCACTTTTTTTAACTATCAGCCAACACACTTTTACAATCCCTTTGGTTGCCTTCTGCCATCCACATTTCTTGCCAAAATATGTCCTTCTATCCTTCTTGCCAAAGCTATGATTACATTGGACATTACTCTCAAATAAACTACTACTTTGACAATCACATTGGTTAGAATGTCATAAATGTTTTTTGCATTTTGTCATTTTCACCTCGAGAAAAGTGCATCTAAGCGAGATTTGAGTGGATCTTAGTCCTTATGTATCACTCTACTAGCCACTGAAAATGTTTCTCCTATCGATCGTGAGCATTGTGAAGTATGCCAAAGTTTGAACTACCTGAGTGACATACCAACAACTCATGACCATGGATCTCTCTAGGGCATGAAGATTACCTAATGGGCCCGAGGTAGACTCTTGCTCATGTCAATTGTAATACATATATGTCTCCTTGCAATTTGATTTGATGAGTAAATGGTTGCTTTAAGTATTGATTTTGATATTGAAAGTAGGACATGTGATGTAGAAATGTGTAGGGTGCCTAAGAACTGTGCATTGTTGCACTTAACATTTTCAATGCTAGAAATGATGGTGTTTCCTTTGCAATGACGGTCAAATATTGTTGGATGTGTGTATCTTACATTAAGTCAAATTGAGTTGCAATCTAATGCCAATTCCGTGAAACACAACGTACACTCTATACCTGATGTGGGCAAAATATCCCACTTTAGTGAATTAAGCCCGAGTTACACATTTATTGGGATCGTTTGTTAAAACATATTCGAAAATACACTCGACATTTTCAGTCCTCCACAATAAATGAATTGGAAAATTACACATCAAACTTCTAAAGGAAAACGCTTTCTCAAGGATATCCCCATAAGAAGCCAAGCTATGAGAATAGTGGTTAGAGAAGAATATTGAATTTCCTACCACTGGAGGGTCTTATAATAAATTGAACAAAAGTCATTTACCATTTGGTGTTGGGTTAGGACTTTAGTATAGTGAAACATGAATAAAAGAGTGTTGTGACAAAATTTTAGTTGAGAGAACCCAAGTTGGGGCCAATCAATGCTACTATACAAAAATGCATTTTTGTGTACACATTGCCAGCCAACACCTATCTAATCTATAAGCAATCTACTTGATGCCATCCCTTGTCAATGACAAAGTGGCATGTCTTTCAAGACTCAAAAAATCGTATAGTCGAGGGCATGCCATCACGCACTTCCTTAAAAACTATTTTCAATCACATCATCCTTGGTTTTCAAACTCACCAGAATATTCCCTAAATTGGCTATTGTTGATTAGAGGTCGCATTGACTCAATTTTCCCATCATTGTCATCTTTTCCAACACTTCATCCCATCAATATGGTTTTTGGTTATAACACTCCAGATTTTTGTTATTCTCTGAATATAGGTAAAAGTATTTCACTTTCAATGTTGCAATACCCTACAATTAGCATCAAGCTACAAAGTGCATTGCCTCCATAACATCAAGAAAGAGTCATCATGGAGAGAGGGAGGGAGGGATGACATGACTAGAAGTCACAATTTTATACATCTATCCATGGTTGCATCTAAATTGGAAATGATCATCACCCTCATCCATGTTAATCTCTAGTAGGGATTCTTGTTGCATGTTGAGTGCAAAAGGCCACTTAGGGTCCCCGACGACTTCATACGCATGCAAGAGAGCCCCTTGAAAACATTCTTTTGTTTATGAAGTCTAAGATAGTAGAAGTGGGTTAGATATAAGAAGCACTTTGTTCAACCTAGTCAATATTTGATTGAGGGCATACTTGAATTAAGGAAGGAAGAGGGGAAGCTCAACCCAAAAAAATGATAATGTTTAGAAGCAAGGATTCTTTGGTTTCCTCTTCAACATTGAAATTAAATAGGAAAAACCTCCTTTGTTTAGAACTTCCGATCTCATCGGTTTAACACCCAAGTTTCCATAAGCGTAGGTTTATCAATAAAGTAAGCAGTAGTAAAGCATTTAGAAATGTCATCGAGGTGGCTATGAAACTGTAGATCATCCCAACATAGATTGAACACTTTTCATTCATTGACATTATTTCTTGTACCACCAAAAACTTATGGTAGTGTGCTAGAAATTTCATTTTGCTCGAGCCTTTGAAGTTTGAATCTTTAATCAACAACTTCTCTAAGAAATGGTTTTGTTAGTTGTACTCCAATGAATCTAATTTTGCAACCTTATGGCTCATGTGTACAAGCTTGTAGATAGGGAATTGCAAGTTCATGATACAAAATCGCAATAACTACACCCACTAGCATTAATATTCTAATACTTTAGATTCAAAGGAAGCGATTGCTAGATTAAACAAACCGGCTAGCAATCAATTAGCTGAATGACTACAAGTCTCACTTGAAACTGTTATTAGCTGCTAGAACTTAATACGCAAACGCAGAATCTTAATAACATAAGATAATAGACCAAAGCTGTTGAGTATAGGAGGTTAACTTAAGTTTGGGCTTTTAACAATCCCAATAGAAGGCCATATTTCAGCATTCGGAAGTTTTGATTAAGCCTGAAGTGAATTCATAGAAATGCTACACCTATTGCATGTAAAACTGAAAACAAATGTATTTATGTCCACTTCAAAATAGTCCATTGTTGCAACTCTCAATTCTTTTCAGATTTGTGAATGTGTCAAACCATCCATTAGATCCAAGATAGAAACCTTTAAAGATTTACTTCTGTCGAACTAAAAGCCTCTTCAAATGGAACAAAAAATGATACAAAATGAACCATTTTAGCTTGAAAAAAAATGTAGGACAACTATGTTGGCAAGTCGTAAACATAAGTATCATTTAAATTGCTCATCATTAGAATCGATTTTATACAATACGAGAACGTCAGTCTGTGTATGAGTTCTGATAGAACTTGGCCAAAGAACCACATCACATATCAAGTGTCTGAGACTTGAAGGCGCCAGGACACTATGCTCTACTAACTATAATGCCTCTAAGGCCATCGGGGATACACCTGCTGGAGGTTGGTGTTCCGACCAACATTATTGCTCTACATTTTAGTATAGTGCCCGACTCAACTGGCCTGTGCAGGAAAATTGATGCCAGTAATTTTAATAATGTCATAATGTTCTGGAAAGAATCACAGAAAAAGGAGCTCTGTACAGGATATTATTGGGAATTCTAACTAGTTACGAAGGTACAGTAGCAGCTCTCTATGCAGTCACATGATGGAAAGGATCTTAAAATTTCCTTTTCAATATACAAATCTTACAAGGTCAGGAAAGTGTTAATTTGTACACATTTCACCCGATATGTGAGGTATGCAGGATAAGGAGAAGCCGCCTGAGCATTAAAAATGACCTTGTCCTGAGTAGCTGAATCAGCTTAAGTCAAACCCAGCACCAGCAGTGATTGAATATAGAAGCTTCTCCCTTATAGCTTCTTTGCTGTTTTCAAGACAACCCATGCAGCATGAGAAAAGATTTGAGAGGGAATAATGTTTATACACTTGAAGAAACCTCACAAAAAGGCTACAAGAGTTGAGATATAACAAAGCAGCCACACATTTATTAAGATCCAAACTCTCCGTTTATTCAAGAGCATGAAGTTACATAAAAGCTCATGTAAGTAACCTTTTATAAGGAGGAAGCTTAAGAAGGTTCATGCATGTAGCTGAAGTTGGCAACCGATCAAGTGCTTCGTCCGGTGCATCTTCAGGTGCTGCCCTGAAGAATATACAATTTTATCATAATTTGTAAATATAGTGGGCGTAATGAAATTAACAGATCAAAATCTCAATGCTTATCTACCATTCGCTTGGCAGTATTCAGAGTCTCTTGTTAGTAGCAACATTTGAAGCCTGTACCTTTGTATGCAGAACTGAGGTTCAAGGTATTTGAACCCAAGTAGAGGTCCACGTGAGCATCCAGTAACAAATCTGATTCAAAAAACCAACATCAGTAACCAAAAAAGAGCTGAACCCAAGAAACATTTCTAAGAGAACATCGATGAAATGTCAATTCACAACAACTTAATTAGAGAAAAAATTGACCGACGAAACTACAAAATTCCTTATGCACAAACAAGCATTGAGGACAGAGTTAACAAAAAATTTAGCACCTACCTCACAAAGCTGATATATCATGAAAGTCTACATCTATTAGATCTGAAAGGAGATCAGATCATTAATGGAATGGGCTACTAGGCCTAGTATTTTCTCTGCGCACAAGCATATGAGGCATGCATGACTAACTGCATTTGTAATTGTTTTTTAAGAGCTTCGTTTTCAAATCAAAGATTTTTTATAAACTGGACTGGAGGAAAGATATCACTATGACATGAGAAGCGTAATAGAATTGTGCTATAATGGTAATGAACATATTGAATTAATTTACCAGGGAGCCATAGTTTTGCAGTGTACGTCACCGTTCTGTACAAACATTTTTTATTTTCCTATAGGACTGTTAAAAATGCACTTATTTTTTTTTTTTAAGACAACCTCCAATAGGCTGCAGATTGGGATCGATAATGTTTATCCCATAGTTTCAGCAAAAATATGTATCAAAGACTATTAAATGCACCTGTTCCGTAGAGGATGGGTACCCTAATGATCATCTAAATGTTCAGCTGGGCTGTGAGCTGTACGTATCCATATTGGCTGTGAGAAAATGTTCGACTAAAAATCATTCATTTAAAAGTCCAACCTAGCGGTATAACAACTGGTATCATCATTATGATGAACATTAGCTGAGAATCTAAAAATATTCATGTCTCGTTCCCTATGTACTGAATGAAATATGTTCCATATGCATGGAGCGATACATTCTATACGTTTTGATATGGAACGAGCTTCTATGCAGGGAGCACATGTAGTGTTACATCATGCCACCTCACGACAGGGTAACCATCAAAACAACGTTCTCACTTTAAATTTGGATAGTGAGAGAACCACTCTCCACCCTGCAACTGCATTTTCCCAAAACTACTATGCCTGGAGATTTAACATTATTTTTATTCACATTCACTGTCTCTTCATCATCCAGCAATACGAAGGGGCACATGAAAATAAAAAGATGTTTGAAACGAGAGATCATTTACCAGAGATTAGAATTACACAATGATAAACAACACACCAAAAGAGAGAGCGCACTTACTTGAGAAATTTTTGTTGTAAATTGGAATCCAATGTCTTCAGAACCTCCCAGAACATCTCAATGACTGGATGATGCTGCAGATCCAGAAAATTCAGATTGCAAACACAAATACAAAAGAGCTTGACAAACAAATGCCCCAAAAAATGTAGTTCATGTCATAATTGACAAGTCCTGGATATGACATATAACTGTGAAAATAAAATTGTAACAAGTTGGGCAGCAAAAATTATCGATCTTTAAAATGCTGAGACATTTCCACATAGAGGGTAGGATTGGATGCCACAGTACAAGAAATATAATAATCATTAGCATCCCACTGGCAGGAGAGCAGTCTTTAGTTTGATAATTAGAAGCTCGAGCAAACATAGAGCTTGACTTTTTTCCAGTGAAACTTATAAACGGAGAACTCTATGAGAAGACACCCAATCTTCAGAAATGATTAAATACTTTTTATGATTATTCAGAGCATTCTATCTAGTTAAAACTCTTAGCAGGTGTATGTTCGAGAGAAATCCTTTACCTGATTGACAACCTTGAACCAAGAGTTGTGAATTCTCTTGAAGCAAAATGAAAACCGCTGAGTTCAGCAATGAAAGCAAGAAATGAATGATGAACACGAAAATCTTCAACAACAGAGAGAAGCCAAAAACACATTCTTCATTTTATCGAGCATTTGTTCTTCTTATTGCTTTGCCTCAGCTGAATAGATCCAACTTCCATGTAAAAGGGAAGCAGTGGTGTGGAGAGTCCTTGTGAGGAAGCTAGCCCGTGTCTTAAGTGAGGCATTGTGTAGCATGAAACTAGGGAGGCAAGGGAAATCTAGTAGAAAGCAAGATGTTGAGTACGAAGGAATTCACCCAATACCAAGAGCATTAGACTACTGAACAAATCAGAGAATTCAAGCTTTATAGGGCCTTGGGCCTTGAATCGACCAGAGTCTCTGTGCCTAGCCTTTTCACCTATCATGCTGCCTCACAAAGCTCCTTGCAACCCACTTCTTGAGCTGCCCTTTGTCTCTCTTCTAATCACAACTTGTTGCCAAAAAGAATAGTGTTCTGACTTTTTGTTTGAGAAAATCTACCAATCTGATAGCTGATAACATGCTGCTATAGATCGTTCCTATGGCTGCAACCATGCAACACGTACAGAACCCCCTCCTCGGGTTAACTTGTTGCCTGTTACCTGAGCATTACATACTATGGAATGGGCTGGGCACAGGCCATTCTGCCCGGTAATTATTTCCAGAAATTATTTTTTGGAAATCCTTACCGGGCAGAATGGCCTGTGCCCAGCCCATTCCATTGCGTAATGGGTACTTTGAAAATTTTCAGATGCTCATTATGAAGCATAATGAGTAGTTTGACCTTTTTCAACCACTTTCACGCCGCCATGTGGCAGCCTGCACCTGACGCCTGATGTACAGGCTAGAATGCCCAGGATTTTCTTTAGAAAACAGATGCCTATTCTGCTTTTTAATCTATTCAAAAAGTGGGCAGAATAGGCACAAAGTATCCATTACGTTGATAAGACATTGATCCACGTAGCCATTGATTGAATCATTAAGATGGTGATACCTTTCTAAACCACATATTTGCAATATGAGCTCGCTTCAGTGCATGAATTGTTTTTGTTACTTCTCTATCCTCCAATAAAGGGTTTCCTAGCCTTTCAAGGTTCGTCTCTTGTTGCTATGAAGGAATACCTGTGCCTCATGCTATACAAAGCCTCAAAAACACAATTGAAAATGTGTATTGTATCTAGGGATGTAGATATGCATGATCACTTTCATATGGTTTACCTTGAGAAGGCTTAAATTAGTCTAGGAAATTCAGGTTAAGTCAAGTCATGGTGTAATTTAGGCTTGCATGACTTACATATTCACTTTAGATCATGGAGCTTGAAGAGGCAAAAAATAGTTCTATTTATTATTGGACTTCCATCAATAGATAGCATGCACACTTGATGCATGGAACCCTCCCAACCTATAGGTTCTTCTAGAAGGGCTATTCATAGAATAAGTATTAGTAAAGATACCAATTGGTAGGCAAGGTCAAGCAAGCCTATGTTTCCTTGTGTGAGCTCCAAGCTTGGTTATGGCTATTGATTTGATGACATTGTAGGTTACTAACATATCACACTTGATTCTCTACTTCTTTACTCAATTGCCACTATGGTATCAGAACCTATGGCTGAGAATCGGTCTTAGTAGGATCTTCGTGAGAAATATCTTAATTGCATTTGTGATGCATCAACGAGTTACGAAGCTGTGGATAGATCTTGAAAAGATTGACATTTTACCAAGAACAATCTACTTTTGCCAATTCCATCGTGTCCACCAATGAAGGAAACAGATGTTGATTTGTGTCTTTGGCCAAAGTGGAGTAATGTTGTCCATCGTGTTCTCTAGGTTCAGAATTTTCACAAGCTTGCAGATGCTACATTTGTTGGAATCTAGCTGTACTACAAGGTTAGTTGTGAAAAATATAGCTAGGGCCAGTCTGAAACTTCAAAATAAAGAAAATGCAGGAGAGAGAGAGAGAGAGAGAGAGAGAGAGAGAGAGAGAGAGAGAGAGAGAGAGAGAGAGAGAGCAGCATCACACCTCATGGTAACCTCCTGCATAGTGGACATTGGTGCGCAAATCATTGACATCCATACCTTCATGTGAACCAGAAATTAACACCTACAACACATTACAAGTAGGTCTGAAAATGTCTTCAAAAGGACAATATACTATGTACACTTTTAGTTAAAATAAGTTCATCTACCTAAACTAGATTTTTTCCCACAGATATAACGTTAATAATTGTCTCCCACAGATGACAATCATGATAGAATTAAGATGAAAGGCCATAAGAGTAAAGAACCTAACATGCATATACAGCACTTTCAGGTGGTCTATCAGGCAAATTATGAATGTGAAGATTCCCAAAAACCAGAGTTATTCTCAGCTAACATAACCACAGAAGCATTACACTGGTATTGCCAGTATAATCAGGATGGGATGTTGACTTGGGAATGACTTCAGAATGCTTTTTTTTAAGCATTATCACAAAGAAAATGAGGATGAGGAAATACCGGACAAATCACAAATGATTAAGCAAAAATGCAAGGAGGATGTGTGACCTAAGTGCACAGGTTCAAGGCATTATGGTCCCCTAATGTATCTTTCTGTGAACGTACAAAAATTATGAGCCATTGCTAGTCAAATTGTAAGGAAAGGACAATGTAATTACCTGGAGTTCATGTTCATTAAACATGTCAATCCATTCTGGCTTTATCAGTTGTTGAAACCCGTGGAGAAAGTAAGAACTCTGCTGACGAATCTGTTGCAACAAAGTCAGTTAGCAAGAAAATTGTGGTCGAAATTGCAATACAATTAGTAATCCATCCCCATACACATAATTGTGTAAGATCCTTGTACACAATAGAAACATTTATTAAATTGAAATATCCTCCTGAAGGAAATTTTTGTCTAGGCTTCAAATATATACAGACACTCATTACTAACCTCCCAAATAAACCTCTACATTCATGAGTTCAAATATATTACCCGTCATAACATTTCCATAAGATATTGGCATTATTAATTATACTAGAATTATATTGGACTTAGTCACAGTAAACAGAGAGCTTGTGAAGAATCATGATTGGAATCATGGAGAAACGAAAAACCTGCTGAAAAGATTTTGTAGCATCATAGAAAGACTAACACCTATGTACCAAATAAATCGGAGTCAATTTTTCAACGTTAAAAAACAATAACTTACAACGTAATCATAAACAACTGGAAATTCACAAGTTACACTACATTTGAAAATTAGAAACAATATCTTACTTGACTATTCAAACGATAGTTTGCCACTAAGTGAATGTATCTAATCACATTAGTATTGTTGACTGGCATATCTTTTCCTCCTGGTAGAAGCTCCACCTCAATCTGCTCCCCATATTCATTGTCATTTATAACAAAGTACAACCCCAGCTCTGATATGTCACCCTCATAATGCTGTAAGCAGAAATTACAAAGCATCAGAAGGGTAAATGACCTCTCTCTCTCTCTCTCTCTCTCTCTCTCTCTCTCTCTCTCTCTCTCTCTGCCATCACACTCTTATTCAGCTGCCATCACGATCTCCTAATTGTGCTTTGCTGTTTCAGTTTCTTGAAAGAAGGGAGCTACATTTCCACCACCTCAGGACATGATCAAGCATAGTTATGCCTTGTGTACATTCCTTCATCATTGGTTTCTGTACTTAGACTTCATGGCTAAATTGCTGAATGTTGTAATTTGAATGTTTTGAGTTCATACCTTTATAATTTCATCGGTATTTGTTTCATGATTTATTTATGATTTGACATCACTTTCAGGTTTACTATTTTAAAGTTCAAACCCTAAAGCATACTTAATGCAGGTCACAGATGTCAGGTAACATTAAACACATATATGAGGTCTAGAAGGAAAGGCTAGAGAGGCGACAGTGTGGAGAGATGTGGTAAGTAAAGCAGCTTGTGATTCAACTGGACTACAGAAGAGAAGGGAGTAATGAGGCCAGAAACTCCTGGTAGATTGGCATGTGTAGAGGACTGAATGTCTATCTGGGTGCCCGAGTAAGCATGGCATGAGAAGATGGCTGGGGGGGGTGGGAGGTGACCAATACCGAAAGAGAGAAAAGAGTGATCAGAGAGGGTGGTGGGAGAGATCTAAAAATCAGAGATCAGGGGTATGGAGGATGGTGAGAGAGAGAGAGAGAGAGAGAGAGAGAGAGAGAGAGAGAGAGAGAGAGAAGGAGAGAGAGGAGAGAGAGGAGAGAAAGCTTTATTAATGTCTTTTCCATGACAAAAGGCATATAAGACCAAAAGGAGTACACGTCAAGTATGTGAAACCATGGGAGCATATATAAACGTCTCCAAGAAAACTATGCATAAAAGAGAAATGAGTAATATAACTGTAAACTACAAACTACAAACTGCCAACTGTCCATGAGTGGGAGCAAAATAGCTGCCAGGAGTAGAGTAATATCATATAGTGCTGCTGCTGAAAAAAGATGTGATACAAGTTGTAACAGGAGGTAATATGGACCGTCGCTGACGTCATCTAGAAGGATGACAATTGTGTGCTCTCGTAAAAGGGCGGGAACTGCGAACTGCTGCATGACTATGAGTGATACATTGTCTCTAACATCGGTGAGGTGGTATGTCGTCGTCATCGTCATCAGACCGTGTCCGTCTGAGAGCTAGGATGTGGCTGGTGAGCTGACTGGTACATATCCTGGCGCAGCAAGACCATCTCTCGTAGCATAAGTGCGACACAACGAGAGTCCTCAAATCCAATCAGTGCTCTAAGTGTAGTAGGCATGTCACGGAATAGACAGTGATATCTCTCTCTAATCTCATAATATATGGGGCATCTGAAGGTGAAATGCTCCTCGGACTCTATCTCATGTAAGGGACATAGCAGGCATAGTCTCTCCTCGAGGTGTACCCTAGAATCGACCTGTCTCAATAGCCAACTAATGTGAGGAGACTCTGAACTGTCCCAAAGTGAAACGGAGACCGTATGATAGTCTAGAGAGGACAAATAGCGAGGTAAAACTGGAAGACCAATGACATCCTGCTCCAAAAAGTGAGTCCGGAAGTAGTCAGGCTTAACCCCCAGCTGGTGTCGCCAAGTACGGTCGAGATATACTTTGTACAAAAAACATCTAATGTACTGGTGTGTACCCAAAGGGATCAGTGATAACGATACCAAATGCTTCCATGAGGAAGTGTGATGCCGAAGTTGTCCGGGCATTAAAATCCTCCGTGAGAAAAATATGCCCCCGCTCTGCAAATCTGATGATATTCACTAAAAGATCCAAATAAGGTGAGCCAACACCCTCAACAAAGGAGTGGGACTCTGGAGGAAAATATAGCAGGCAACAATGAAGATGTCCCTGTCCAAACCAATCGCTCGTCCTGTGATACGGAGCCCAATATCCCGTGCATGCTCATCATGCCTGAAGAACTCAAACATCTGATGAAGGGACTCTCTGTAGTGACAAGCCACTCTTCCCGAACCACGGCCACTGGTTGATCTACTCTCAGATCTGTATACTGAATCCCATCTGTAGCCCGGGAAGGTGGGTAAACCGCGCACCTAGCTCTCGTGAGTCTCCATGAAAAACAATAGGTCTCATCCAGTGATAAAAGTCAATCAGATCACCTGTTGTAGAGGATGAGTGGATACGGAGCCAAATATACCGTGCATGCTCATCATGCCCGAAGAACTCAAACATCTGATGAAGGGACTCTCTGTAGTGACAAGCCACTCCTCCCGAACCACGGCCACTGGCTGATCTACTCTCAGATGTAGCCCGGGAAGGTGGGTAAACCGCGCACCTGGCTCTCGTGAGTCTCCATGAAAAACAATAGGTCTCATCCAGTGATAAAGTCAATCAGATCACCTGTTGTAGAAGACGAGTGGATGCCATCACAATTCCATACCCCAATCTGAAGATGGTATGGATGGGGCCTCGGGATGCTCCCAATCCCAGGGCCCCCGAATTCCTAGCTCTGGGAACTGCTAGGGGTGCCAGCAACAAATCGTATCTGACCATCTCAATATATGACTCGTCTACCAGTCTCTCGAGCCACCTGGAAGGCTTTACGCCTCTCCTCAACCTGGATGTAGGTAAGATCGTCATCCATATATATAGTAGTGCCACGTAACTGGGCTCTCCAGCGTAAAGCCTCTTTGCGGCTGTCTAGGGATGTGAAGCGAATGATCAGTGTAGCTGCATCTCTGGTGGTCCTCCAAGCTGTATCTAGCCCATCTGTCACATGCCCTAGAGTGGACTCAAGAAATCTCGTAGCTTCGGCAATGGCATCCTGTGTGTCCGGTATCCCGCAAACCCTGATGTTATGGGCTTTTTGCTCCCTTGACCGCTCTTCCGAAATGGTGGCTGAGATAACTGAGGGAATGGGGCTGCTAGGTTTGGTGCCTTTCTTCAAGATTGCTGCCCATGAATCTTTATGTTGCTCAATTTCACTCTCAAGCTCCCGTATCATGGTGGTGGTCGTGTCCGACGCTGCACCCTGCTTAGTGTTGGAGGAGCTGTGGGTTGGTGTGAAGACGATGTGGAAGAGGATGAGGATGAAAGAGAGGGGGGAGCAGTAGTGAGAGAAGAAGAAGAAGAGAAGAGGGATGAGGTGGAGCGGGGTGCCATGTCAGCAGGCAGCGCTGCCACATCTACAGGCAGCCCGTTGGGCATCAGATTCGAGGTGGCAGCAGTAGCGAGGGGGGAGAATGAGTTGGTAGCAACAGCGACGGGGGAGGTGGCAGCATCAGCGAGGGCGCCATCTGATTTGGCAGCAGCAGCGAGGAGGGGGGTGCTGAGGTGGCGGCGGCAGCCGGGGGGGGTGGGGGGGTGAGGTCGGAGAGCGAGGGGGTAGGGGGGTCCTGCGAGCAGCATGAGGAGGCGTCATAGCTGGAGCAACGAGAGAGAGAGAGAGAGAGAGAGAGAGAGAGAGAGAGAGAGAGAGAGAGAGAGAGAGAGAGAGAGAGCGCTCCAGTTAATTTGGCATGCTCTCCTTGTGCCATAGCTCCAAAAACACCGTCTCCAAACACCTACACAAGGGGTGATGTATCAAGTTTAAGTGTGTGAGCTATGGGGAAGACTTATAGTGAAGTAAAGGTAAATGGAGTGAAAGAGTGAGGTGTGAGGGAGAGTTGCATGGGAGTTGGAATTGGTCAAGTGAGAGAGGAGTAGGGCACCCCTAGCTAGGTTCCCATAAGCCCTTAAGCCATGTGGAAAAGAAGGTAAGTGATCTATGACATGCAAAGAAGGTAGTTGGCTCAACATTTGATGTTGAGCAAATCCTTTGGCAAGCCAACGATAAATTTTTACCAGTATGAGATCTCAACAGGTATTTTCATCAATATCTCACAAGACCACTAACCAAAGAATGAATACTAAGGAGAACATGCAACTCAAGTTTGGAGTTGAACAAAAATGAAACTCAAATAACGCTTAAAGTCTTTCAATAACAATTTTGAGCCTAGTAAGATATGAAGCACAATTTTAGCATAGCACAACAGTAACTTTGTGACACATTCTGAATAATAGTTTTTGAAATTAGTACATTACAAGAAACTGGGAAACTGCCTCCCTTTCAATAGTTAATGAAGCTGATAACATAATATTAGTCAATTGGCCTAAGATTAAAAATGACTGTTATCATAAATTTTGTTTTTCAACGCAGCATTCCAGAACGTGGGGGTCCGGAACCGCGTTCCAGTGCAACTTAGCCAATATGGCACCTCAAAAAAGGGGACACAAAATGGATAAATACACCACATCATCATACATAAAATAAGTTTCAAAATTTTTAACGTACATATATTTTCAGAAACTCTAATTAAAAACTTCAAAATTTCCATTTGCATATTTTACTGGTTATATACTTGCAAAGTAGAAGACATTACCCAACTATGAATCAAAATTACTTCTGACGAGGCATAGAAAGCGTTCTAAAAGTTGAATCTCTAAAGAAAAACTAATATGTAGCTAATATTTGATTAAACATGAGGATGTTTTAAAGCGCACACAACAATATTGCCTTGTAGTCAATGTTAGATTACAGCAATATTTCGTTAAGTCATAGTTCTGAGAAGAAAGCTTATGTGAATCGTGCAAAATAAACTGGAACCAAAGCCAAAATGATGTAACATGTACGCAAATGTATTAGCTTATACATAAAGATAGGCCAATGCTTCCATGCATTACAAGCACATAGAAACATTCTTTAGAATAGCAACTCAATGACTAAAATCAAACCTTTATAAAAAGAAGACTTCGATAAAGCTCAGGATCCAACGAAGGCAAATCATGCAAATAGTTATGCCTGAAAAACAATAATCAATGCACATAAGAAAAGGTACACTGTTCGAAACAAATTATTCAGATAGTAAGTATCATCTTTTAGTCCCTAACTACTTACGCTAAACGAAAAAGGAAGGTTTCTTTTTAGAACTTATTTCATCTACCAAACAATGGATGAATAATACCCTTCATGACTTGAATGTACTTCGAGAACAATAAATAAGCTGATCAATTTATATTTCAAGTGAACTTCTAATGCATACTTGGTACATCAGATTGCAATCTACAAACTTTGTTTTATAGGTTTGTATTCGAACATGCTCAATGCTCATGAATTATTGCAATTTTCTGTCACAACTGATGCATGACAGTGCTATTAACAACAGTTCATGATTCTTGTAAATTTTTTGGTCCAACAATTTGTGAAAAAATACCCCTGATTTGGTGTTTGTTTAAGGGCTCAAAATTTAGTCAAATTGTAAATGGATCTTGGCAATTAAAATTAAATCAGGAATTGTTCCCAAAATATATTTTTGGGAGAAATAGCTTATGGCTGAAATTTTCTCTTCTTCGTCAATCTTACGAGTCTCGTCGTTTGCGCTCTTATGAGAGCTACTTGCTGTTATCCATGCTCTTAAGAAGTGGCGCCATTATTTGTATCGTGTCCTTTGATATTATTACGGATCATCAGTCTCTTGGTTATCTCTTTTCTCAGCGTGATCTTAGTGATTGTCAGTATTGTTGGTTAGTTTTTACAATCCTTCCATTTTGACATTTTCCATTTTCATTTCAAAACCTTACCCACGTCTTAAGGACCAATTCTATTGGCCATCCATGAAGTCTGACCTAGCACATCTTATCCATGACTATACCTTTTCTGCCCATAATAAATATTCCCGTGCTAAGTCCGCTAGTTTGCTCCAGAGTAATCGGATCCTTTATCGTCGGCATTTTGTTTCTCCTTCAAGAAAGGATTGGGAGCAGCATTTATGTTTCACAGAGTACCAGCACTCGAGTTTCTCCTTTCTTATTGGCTCATGGGTATGCTCCTCTTTTGCCAGGGGTGCCTCTTCCTCCTGATGATAACACCAGTCACCATTCCTTCTTTCTTATCAGGTGCTCGGGAGCTTATTGCTAGGGCTACTACCCATTTACAGCATGCAACACTATCAGACTTCTGTTGATCGCCATCGTCATCATGTCGAGTTTTAGGTTGGTGATATGGTTTATCTTCGGCTACGTTTTGCGCGACATCATTTTGTTCAAAAGCTTGCACCCCGTTATTATCGTATTCTGGAGTGCCTCAATCCTGTTACATATCGTTTACAACTGCCTGCTTTTGCACGTGCCTGTGATACCTTTCATGTTAGCCTATTACGTGCTGCATTGAGGATGATGCTCCTCGTGATCTCACATTTTCTACAGATCCTGAGTATCAGTTGTCATTCACCAAGTTCGCCTTCAACATAGTCGACACCGCCGATAGGTTCAGTTTTTGGTACAGTGGGAT
The DNA here is from genome assembly GCA_029204225.1 of Diphasiastrum complanatum. Lineage (NCBI taxonomy): Eukaryota > Viridiplantae > Streptophyta > Lycopodiopsida > Lycopodiales > Lycopodiaceae > Diphasiastrum > Diphasiastrum complanatum. The sequence continues at coordinate 29,622,298 of CM055108.1, read as the reverse complement.
GGTTGTTTTTGAGATAGTCATAATGTTTGCTATGGGGTGGAGGGCTTTGTTTTTCTATAGGGGAGAGTTATGGACTCGGCTCATTACATTCGCCACATCCATTCTTTTATTCTTTATTATACATAAGCAAGCCTATGGACCCTTTTTATTCATGTACTGGCCTTGGTCACATTTTTAGGACTTGGTCATATTGATTTGGAATGGGGGTCCTCCTATTGGGGGGGCGCATTATTTTCCCTCCAAATCTTGTGCCTCCCTCTACTTTTGAATTCCTATTTTGGGGTTCATTGGTAGGGTATATATAGGCAGCATTGTAGTCTTTTATTCAGCTGATGATGATTGCTCTTTGTACATATTCTCATGTAATGATAGCCTCATTACATATTCTCTCTTTCATGCTTTCTAGCCTAAGTCCTGCTTTCTAGCATAGCTAGTGAATCTTAGCTTGTTACTCCAATCCTCCCATGTATTCATTCCTTTCTGCCCTTGCTAAACATAAAAGGCTAAAGGGCACGTTCTCTCCCTTCATTCCAAGTTTTGGCAACTTTGGAGAGGGATCTTGGAATTGGGAATCCATCAGCACGACTTGACGACAAGCTTTCTATGAAATGAAAGATCTTGACCTCTCTCTTTCTACACTCTCTTTCCAAATCTTCTTTCTACACTCTTTCCCAATTCTCACTACTCTCTCAACTTCTCTCTCTAACCTCTCCCTATCCAATACACCTTAATCTCTCTACCTTTCCTATCTAACCTTGTTCTTGTTTCTCCTATACTCGACCTTCATCTCTCTCTACTCTCTTTTTACCTATGCTATCACTAGCAGTCCGTCCCCTTCCTCTATTTTTCTCTCTCTACTAGACTCCCCTCTAAAGCTTACAATATGTGAATTCTGTTGGATTTGCAGTAGCTGGTCAAGCTTAATGAACTCACTCGAACAACCCTAAGGCCTAATCAAAAGCAACCTCTTGCAAGCAACCCATTTCTTTCATACAGCTAGATACGGAGGTGGCTATCAATCAACTATGCAACCGTGATGATTGCTACCAAGGGACCTTCACCAATGAGCCACTGATTGGGAGAGAATAAGGCTTGGTTCAGAACTTTGTATTCGATCAAAAATAAGACAATCCAACCAAATGACAAAGTATAACAAGTTGTTAAAGAAACAGAATGATATACATGTTGACATGGCACATGCTTGGATTCGCTAAAATCTTTCACTTATGAAATACTCGTGACTTGAATTGTGAATGATTCACATACTTGTATTTCATATTAATTGCAAAAATCCTCAATGGATTTTAAACATAAAGTTACTCTCAACAAACTAGTTCTTCAATAAATCTTGACAAAACAAACACATTTTTCAAAAACTTTTGCAAAACTTCGTGCATTGCCACTAGTAGTAAATGCTACCACTTCAAGCAAGATTGGATTACACCTGTAATACTTACTTTTTTCTCAGTTTGCTTAAGAAAAAGGGTGCAAATGGTATATCCACTAAAATCCCTTCAAACATGGCCTGCAATTGGGAAGGCACCAAAGTGACCCCGTTATTGATGAGAACTCTCTCTCTCTCTCTCTCTCTCTCTCTCTCTCTCTCTCTCTGAATCATGGGAATGACACTCAGCTGGAAGCATGTTAACGTGTACAAAACACCTCCATGAAATTGAGGGACCAACAAGATCCCACCAACTTTTCGTATAACCTGTGGTTCAAGAAAGAAGTGGAGGAGCTATCTAACTTTTACAATGACAAGGCTCAACATATCAAGGGGTTGCAAGCAGAATATTGCAAAATGGGAATACTATGGATATGTTATAGATGTATGTGTCAATGAGTTTATATGTATATACATATATTCGGGCTTTCATTTACAATGTACATACATATTTTTATTTTGGGGGGCGGTGGTGGGTGGTTGGGAGAAAGTTAGTAGTAAACTTCTATGCTGCTTCAAACACTTCAATTCCACTTGGAACAAATAAAAATATGTTGTACTGTCATAAGTTTACGAGTACTTACCTTTCCAAGTACTTTCCCAAGAAATTCAAAGTAACTTAAATGATCATCATGGACCATATGGGATGCAGGATTTGGATAAAGAAGATGATCTGCTGTTTCCTGAAAATATAAATTTAAATGTCAGCAAGTCTGATATAAAAGTTGGAACTCGGTGACTTATTCAGATGGCACTGTATATCAAAGTTTCAGCAAATAATGCCAGTCGAATCATGCGTAGGAAGTCAATCCTGGTAGCAATAGTCAGCAGCATTTAGGAAGTCATACTTGTGAATTTTTCAATGCCAACAATGATATCTGAACGTACAATGAAAACCTGATTTTAAATCGATAGCTTTCACAAAGAAAGTAGAAAATGCGTAAAAAAAATCAATTTTAGCTTGGACACAATATAAAGCCTGATAGACCATGTTGATGTTTGGAAGAAAGATCATTTTACCTTAAATAGACCATACTGAATATCAAATGCTGCTTTTGTGATATTTTCCATGAAATCTTTGAAAATCCCTCCTCCATCAACTCCGGCTTCTTCAACCCCCAGCTCATTTACAAAAGAAACTCTAATCTGAAAGATGGAAAACACATTCATAAAAGTAAAAAGACTTTTATGTGACGCTACAAGAGGTATCAAACACCTCAAAAAAATGAAAGCTTGATTTTTAGGTAAGTATGTTGCTAATCACATCAAATTAGCCCCAACAAAACTTGCAAACCAAGTCTTAAACATGCCTTAGCACAACCAAAAACATACCGTGCCTCTGAGAAATTCTTCTTGAAGCGCATTGAGCTGAGCAAAAGCGTCTTCAACTATTCTATCCCTTCGTATGGTTATTCGAGACCTTGAAAATGGATGGGGGCTACTATTGCTTTGCCTGGCAGAGCTCACCTGTGACTACAAGGCAACCCAACAGATAAAAGTTGGCATGGCGAATGCAATATGTTACTAATGACCAAACACTCAAAGTCACGCCATTCAACTTATATCAAATTAGGTTGTTGCCATCTTCCTCAAAAATTCCTGAACAAATCAGGGACTGGCTTCCTAAGAGCTGCTATCACAATTTTCAGTTGCACTTTCTGAGTTTACAATACAGAAAGGGCCTTATATAAAGGGTCATCCTATCAACCATGAAGGCAACTTAAGTAATTCCACCATGAAGACAACCAACAAGATACAAACACTTACAATAGGTGATCCAAAACACGCACGACAATTTTGGACAATTTATTTGCAAAAGCTTATGTACAAGATCATAAATACGTAATTGTCAAAACATTGCTTTATTGGATTGAAATCCTAATATTGCTAAAGCTTTGAAGTTAATGAAAGATTCTCTCATCACATGCAGAAAATCAAACACTCTGATCATTTAAGCAGAAAATATTCATGTAATTACATACAATCAACAAGATTTTAAATAATGGAAAAAATATAACAAGAACGAGTATTATATTAACATACAATCAGACCAAAACAGTACACAGGACCAAAACAAGGTACAGCACAGAACAACATACCAATATCTTTGTTCTTATAAAAACAAGACTATGGTCATCTAAACAAGAAAAAAGTACTACGTAATCAAGCAACCGTCAAAGAGTTAATGCCGATTTCCTATGTTTGTAAGCTTTCATGATATGTCCCGCAAGAGTGCCTAAGTGTGTTTGGCTGAGAAACTCATGTATAGTATCTCCAATTTTGCATAAACAAATCTCTGAACTCTTGTCAAACTCTTGTCAAATGGGGAACAAACTCTCATATTCCACAAGATGATACCATTCACTCTCCAATAGTCCTTCATTGCATATGACACAAATACTTTCTTCCCATATAAATTTAGTTCAGTTCAATATTTGAATCTAGGAACATAATTCATGAGAAAGAAGGAAAAAAGCTTAATGAAAGTTTACGATCTAGCATAAAAGAGTACATTCCAAGTGTGCTTGAACTTCAGGACGGTAAAACGTCTCCAAGGAACAAGCTGTAACTTCTAGAAGAAAACTAAGAACTAGAGGTACAAAGATGATCATAACTGAATAAAGAGCTATAAGAGAACTCTATATAAGAGATCACATGAACCAAATATTTGGAATGACTAACCAGTCTAACTTGATCATAATAATCGTGCAATATCGTGTGAGATGAACATCTGATGAAGACTGTGATGGAGGAGGATGTAGGAGACATAGGTCGCGGAGGTGTGTGTGAGTCTATGAAACTTGCCATATGGCTCTCATGGGTCACGTTAAATAAACTCACACTCGAAGGTGACCGATGAAGAGCAATACAAAAGGTCAATAAGGCTGTTGCCTTTGGCAGCCTAGTGTTGGGTTTCACAAAGAAGATGAGGAGAGAATGGATAAGTCTTGATGACATTGAGATGTAGAAGACAAGAGACATCATCATACTAGGGAAAACATATGGGATGTCTAGATTTTAGTTGATATGACTGATGAAGAGCAATACAAAAAGTCAATAACGCTATTGCATTTGGCTTCCTCGTGGGCCCCTCTTTTGACAAAGCATGGCAGCCTAGAGTTGCGTTTCACAAAGAAGATGAGGAGAGAATGGACAAGTTTCAATGACATTGAGATGTGGAAGACAACAAAACATCATCATACTAGGAAAAACATATTGGGGTTCTAGATTTCAGTTGATATGACTTGGATGAAAAGGAGAAAGGTGGCCTACTAAAGAGCAATGGTGAGGAGATTGGCTTGGGTGTCAATTGTGTTGTCATGAGAGGAATGTTGTAGCTATCGGAAAACTACCATTTGTTATAGAGGGATATGGGGGACATTGAATGTATAGCAAGACAGAAGAGGATGGTGTAGACAGGTCCATTATTGAACCCAGCTGAAAAGGAGATGGAGTGGTCAAAAAGCGTATTGGGGAGATGATTAGGTATGATATATACGAAACAAAAAAAAAATGATGCCACCTCCTATAATGACCACTAGGGACAATCCCCTAAGATGAGGATAGGAAAACACAAGAGAGACTGTGGAGCAAAACCACCCAACCAAACCTAGATCCCTCCTGGAGAATCCTCCTGGATCTAGCCCCCAAGCCATGCCATGTGATAGCAAGAGGAGAAGAGCTCATCAGGTAACCTAGACCAAGTCGTCGACGGAATAATCACTACCTCAATATATAGAGAGTAGGATCCTATGCATGAGCACTTGCAATTCCCATGCAGGTCAACTATAAATAGGTCAAAGCTCTTCATGCATACCTCCTGCCTATATCAGTCACACGTACATGCACTACTCCATATGTCTCAATTAGAGTGTCTGGGTCCTCTCAAGGTCATTAGTAACCAACAAGCCTCGATGTGGAATAAAATCTAGGCGTGACCAATAATCTCGAATACTGGAGGGCCAGTCTACCATATTAGAACTATTCCATGTCCTTAGCTGAATATGGCCATAACATTCTTCCTCCCATAAACAGGTTCTGTCCTCGGAACGAGAAAAAGAAAACACTTTCAAATCTTACCCATGAACTATTATTCTTAGTCTGATCTTTCCATTTGAATAAGTACTCAGAGATGCAGCACTATTTAAATTGCTTGTCTCTACTCATTAATACTGATTCAAATTCCCAAAGATACACTAAGCTAGAAATTTTCCAAATGGGTTGATCTTATCCAAAAGAAAAGTTCATCACCTTCATGTAATCTCAATAACATGAAACACTAGGTGATTTATCTTATTTCAGAAATCAATCCAAAAGCTAAAAAAATTCCATTTCAATCTCTTACAGAAAATAATGCTTCTTGGTACAAATATTCTTAGAATAACAAAATATTCTAAAATACCACAATTCAGTCATCTAAAATCTCTAGGAGATCCATCAAGTCTCAAACAATCATAACTCAAACCAGAGTACTGCAGTTACTCTAATGAGTTAACAACCCCATTTCTAGCATCATATGCAAGAAATCAGCATCTATCCGTATCTTAATAGATTTATCTGTCTCCTACAAAATTGGAGATTTAGACTGAACTTTGTACACAAGCACTTATAGACTATAATCTGTAAAGAAAGCAATTCCTCATAAGTAAACAATCACTTAATGGAAAGGCCTGTGAGATTCATACAATCTCAAGTATGCACTGGAGTAAAGGAATTTAGAGTTCAAATAACAGATCTAAATCCTTGACTCACCCAATTGATCAAGAATTACTCATTATCTTAAGAATCTTCACATTTCCTTATAATCTTCAAATGATCTTTAAGTATCAGTTTATGATTCGTCAATCATAAACATATAGAATCTTATTATTCATCAATCATAATTTACAGGATTCCAAAACCATACTTAATCATTGGAAAATACTGGAGTATATGTACAACATACAACTCAAGAAACATAAGAATCATTTTAAAATCTTTTCCATCAGGAAAATCACTAGATTCCAAGAATATTCTTCCAAACTAATTCTTAATTAGATTATGAGTTCCAAATTCTACCAAGTAATTAAAGACTATTATAACATTCATCTTTAACAATATAAACGTTATTCAATCTCCTAGAACAACATTTAGAGATTACAAAGTTCTGCTGAATTCCCAAAATTCAAGATCCAAACAAGATTAATCGTGCACATATGAAAATAATCTCACTATGACCCAGTACATAAAAACATATATCATTAACAGGCAGATTCCTCCAAAATCTACATATGTTACTCACATAACTCACTAAGAATCTTGTAACTCAGCTACAAAAGATTCTATTTCTCTTGAGTAAATAACATATCTGGGAAATCTCTGAAGTGAATAATTCCACATCACAAGTTTTCCAACCATCATACTCTTACCAACAAAATTCCTTCACCCAATCAACCTACTTCAGCTCTTAGTGCACAAACTAAGACTAGGCTGACTTATACAGACATCTTTGGACAAAAGGTTCAGATTAAAGATTTATTCCACTGATCCAATCCATAACTAAATGGTACTTGGTAGCCAATCAATGAACCTAATTTAATCTTTACCATTACTTCCCATATTCATGAATATCTCACAGCTCAAAAATTCCCAAAATTACTCTGGTTCCAGATTATTCAAAAAAATCACTAAAGATTTCCTCTATTCCCTTGGATAGTTCCACCATTGCACACAAACTAGATTCCACAAAAGAAATCTATGCAACGTATAAGATACTAAAAATTTGAAAAAGTCAGTAATGAGTATCAAATACTATTACAATCCGAACTTTTTCCTTAAAATCATAAAATATCTTATCCCAAGTGATAGAAACATTACTCTCTATCATAGTACCCCCTGGTACCGCTGGTATGGTACCGCCGGTACCATATCAGTGGTACCGCCGGTACGGTACCGCCCTGGGATCCACGGTACCAAGGCGGTACCATTTTTAATATATATATATATATATAATATATATATATATATATATATATATATATATATATATATATATATATATAATATATTTAATAATTTTCTATTGCCTATTACTTACCAAAAAAGCACAAAAAAATGGAAGAAAAAGGGGTACTGGGTGTAAAAAAACAGGGTACAGTACATGGTGCAGGGGACTGGTGCAGTGGCACATGGGCACTGTGGGTGAGCAGACCATGGGGCCAATGGGAGACCAACACAGGGGGGGAGCATCACATGGGGGCAGGTACAGAGGCACATGAGCACTGTGGGTGAGCAGACCATGGGGCCAATGGGAGACCAACATAGGGGGGGAGCACCACATGGGGGCAGGTACAGAGGCACATGGATGGATGATGGGGATCCACATGGCCAATCAGGCTGTGGGGATAAATAGGCACTCACAATGCCATTGTGGTCGGCATTTTCAGAGGCTGTGAGAGAGCTAGCGATAGACAGTGAGAGAGCAAGCGAGAGCCGGTGACAGGCTGTGAGAGGCTGTTTGAGAGCCAGGGTGCTGTGAGAGGGTGTTCAAGGACCAGGGTGCTTTGAGGAGAAGGTCGATCGAGATGGCAGAGCGCATACCACCGAAGCCTGAGGGCGAAGCCAGGAGGAAGCTTGAGGAGGATATCCGAAGGCACAACGAGAGACATCGGAAGTAAGAGGCAGATATCCGAGAGATGCTGCGACAGACTCGGCAGAGAATTCCGGAACCGGAGCCACCCGCCCCCGCTGTGAATCCTGTCCCCGTTGTCGAGCTGGATCTGGATGAGCAGATCGGAATGAATTTCACATGACGGCAGCTCATCATGGTCAGGGAAAGGGCGGCCAGTCGTCGGGCTAACCAGGAGGCAGCTCGGGCTAACAGGGAGGCAGAGCAAGAGCGACAAAACAATGCACCAGACGAGGGCGAGGAGTCGGTGGAGGATCAATGAGGGATGTTCCAGCCGTATGTGGCGGGCTGTTGCTATGTAGTTTTCAGCAGTTTATGGTGCAGCAAATAACTAGATGGCTGCTTAAAAAAATGACAGTATATGTGATGTTATCTTGATGCAACGGTTGAATATATACATTGTTGTTTTTTGTGCAACGCGAGCCTGGTTATGTAAGATGCAATCTCTGAAATTTTTTTAAATGCAGATGTATTACATGTGTTTATGAAATGTCGTTTGAGGGGTGATTGTTGTGCTCATGATGTAGGTGCATATATGTGAAGCTAGCATTCACTTCAAACGAAATTAGATGAAAATAGGAATCACACACGCACATAGAATTTGACATAAAATTGAAAATACAGCATCACATGTACAGAGCGACATACGCACAATGTGCAGCAAATAATGTAGGCCAAACACTGTATATAATGTGAAAAAGAATCTGAGTACAATGGTAGACCGTCTGCTAGAGACAAACTACTGAAACTAAAACAACAGAGCCACAATCAATGCTCTGGCTCTGACTCAGACGAATGCTCTGGAGACAACTCAGGGCCCCGAGCTGACTCTCGCAACCGATATCTCTGCCTGTCTGGAACAGGCATGGGCTGTGTCCGAGGAGGAGGACTCGTCACTAGCATCATCCCAGTCTGCCTCCGCATCAGCCCCCAAGCAGGCCAAACCAACAACACCTGCCCCAACTGGCTGTGATACTGCACCTCTACCTCTACCTGGAGCCCTGCGTGGTCGTCCTCTCCTCCCTGGCAGTTTCTGTGCCTTGCCTTCTTGTTCGGTGCACCCTTGGGCCTTCCTGGTCTCTTGCGGACAAGAGGAGCTGTCAATGCCTCGTCACCCCCATGCAAATCACCTGGCTGGCTAGGCTGGGCCCAAGCTGAGGCCGGCTGGGATAGGGAAGCAAAAGAGGGAACTCCCTGTGCACCTGAGCAAGGAGGATGAGCTCGTGGAGTGTGTGCCCGTGGGGCTGCTGTAGGTGGATAAACTGGCTGTGCAGGAGGCGAGTACAGCGGCGATATGTACTGAAAGGGGCGCTGCGGTGTCCGGTACTGGTACATCCTGGGTGCTGCCAAAGGGGGAGCCAGTGGAGTGGGTGCTGCCAAAGGATGAGGATGTGGAGTGCGTGTTGCCACTGGAGGAGCAGCACAAACCTCTGAATCATCCTGTGCACCAACCTCTGAATCAACCCGATGCTATGGGAGAATAGCCCATCACCTGCAATGCGCTCGTAATGGTCGGCAGTCTCTTGGTGAGACGTGCGTTGGTGCTACAGAACACCAACCGCTCTAGCTGACTCACTGACAGCATGTTTCTTCTCCTCGTGTGAACGAGGGCCCATGTGCTCCAGTTACGCTCGCACACGGAGGCAGCGCAATCCTGTGGTATGTGCAATGAAATGGTTCAGCACATGTACACGGGTGGAATGTCAACGAAACACAGCAAGGGAGGATGAGATGAGATGAGATGCATACCTATGAAAGGACCCGTAATGCAAGACGCTGTATGGAGGGATAGGTGCTACCGAACATGGTCCACCAGGTAATGGGGAGCTGCCTCCTCTCTGGATCCTGAGCAGCCGGGTGACCGAATGTGCCCATGTCAAAACGAAATGCAGCTAGCTGCTCCATGAGTCTGATAGGATCCAAGCCAATGTGTGGACCCACCCTGTAGATGTACTCAAGCCAATCCGACTCGAGCTCCCTGTCTGATATCTGTGTCGGAGAGAGCAAGAGGGCATGCAAGATGTGTGCAACGCTGTGGATACTCCTGTGAAAGTAGTTCCACCGCGTCTCCCAGATGAACCTTAGCTCCGTCATCCTACACAGAGTCGAAGCAAATTTTGGAAAAAAGTGTAACATCGACAGAAAAACAAACTAGCAAACACTGAAAAAATAAAGACCAATTACAACACTATATCGCTTACCTCTCTGGCTACAAGATGAGCAGCTGCAAGAACTGTCCGATCCGGTCCATGAGCTCATACACCAGTCCGAGTGTGGACCCCTCGCTGTCAGCCATGCAGAGCACAATGTAGAGTGGTCGAAGCAGTCCTGACAATGTCTAGGCATCCCTCCAGAACTAGTCTCCCCTCACCGTGGAAGAAAAGTGCTCCCCATCCTCCGTGTGCTGAAACGTACTGGCACGCCAAAGATCACTGGCAACCATCTGTAGAAGCTGTGCCCTGCACCTGATCAGACGGTCAATGACCACCAAGTCGAATGCAAAGCGTGTGGGGGCTGGCTTACGGAGGTCCAAATGGCTGAACACCCAAAACATGGCAAGAACACGCCTCTTCCTGGTGACAAAAAGAGGGCCTCGCGGACGATGGCTCTAACCCAAGGAAGTGCACCTATGTCCCCCATGAGAAGGTCTATGTCGTGCGCTGCACAAGGGGTATGGACGATGTGAGGGAACTCGGCCCACCCTGTGAATGTACTGAAGCCAATCAGCCTCGAGCTCCCTGTCTGTGATCTGTGTCGGAGAGAGGAAGGGGATACTCCTGTGGAAGTAGTTCCACCGCGTCTCCCATATGAACTTCAGCTCTGTCATCCTGCAGGTGAGAGGCATGCGGTTTAGGGCATTACGAAAAAACTTAACACTGACAGAAAAACAAACTAGCAATTACTAAAAAGATAAAGGCCAATTACATTACTATACTGCTTACCTCTCTGGCTGCAAGATGGGCAGCTGCAAGAACTGTCCAATCCGGTCCATGAGCTCATATACAAGTCCAAGTGTCGTCCCCTCGCTATCAGCCATGCGGAGCACCATGTAGAGTGGTCGAAGCACTCCTGACAATGTCTGTGCAACCCTCCTGAATTGGTCTCCCCTCACCGTGGAAGAAAAGTGCTCCCCATCCTCAGTGTGCTGAAACGTACTGGCAAGCCAAAGATCACTAGCAACCATCTATAGAAGCTGCGCCCTACACCTGATCAGACGGTCGATGACCACCAAGTCAAATGCAAAGCGTGTGGGGGCTGGCTTACGGAGGTCCGAATAGCTGAACACCCGGAACATGGCAAGAACACGCCTCTTTCTCGTGACAAAAGTCACCAAGAAGAGGGCCTCACGGACGATGGCTCTAACCCAGGGAAGTGCACCTATGTCCCCCATGAGAAGGTCTATGTCGTGCGCCGCACAAGGGGTATGGACGATGTGAGGGAACTCGGCCTCTAGTAGGACACCCATCTGAACACAGTTGGTGGCATTGTCCGTCACCACCATAACGACATGCTGGGGGCCTATGGACAGTATGGAAGACCTAATGACATCGTACATGAAATCTGCAGATATGACTCTCCCCCCCCCTACTGCAATCCACGACTCTCAAAAACTGTGCACCCATGCAGCTGGAGACCAAGATATTGAGGATCGGCCTCCTCCTGACATCAGTCCAGCTATCGGACATGATGCTACATCCATATGTGGCCCAGTGGCGGCGTAGAGGCTCCATCTCTCTAGACAAGGATTCAACCCTATCTCTCAGCATGTGTGTGCGGACAACCTCCGAACCAGAAACTCTACAGCCAGGGCTGACAGACTGTGCAAGGCGGAATGCCCTTCTGAAGGCTTCATAATCGGTGATGGCAAAAGGTAGGTTCAGCTCGTAAATCAAACTGGCCACGACCTGTGTCGCCTCTCTGTCCATTTGTGGCTGATGCGCGCCGCGAATGGTCTGCTGCACAAGGGCTCTACCTGGTGGGCGACGGGTGGTGGACCTCCAGCACAGTGCACCAACCGTGACGGGAATGGACGATGACGCGACAGGCTGGGCACTGGTGGATGCATCGGTTGTAGACGTGGAATGGGGAGAGTGGGATGCACTGGCAGGGATGGGTGCAACAACATAGGTGGGGTGCACTGGTGGAGGGGCAACATCTGGCATGGGGTACGAAAACTGTTGGCCGAGGAGGTCATCCGGATGGGAAGGGAAGGAAGAAGGGATCTCTTCCACATCCTCGAAGGCCTCAGCAGTAGCATGTTGGGCCTGCTCGGGTGGCGGAGAGTCCATGAGAAAGTCGTAAACCGGGGGCGTGCGAGCAACAGGACGTGGAGGTGGAACCGCAGTGGCAACTGGCAAACGATGGGACGGAATCCACCGGAATCTGAGCAGATGGGTGTGCGTGAGGCGGAACTGTCTGAGGGGGATGAGGGGCAAAAGGACCGGAGGAGGATGCACTCCCTCTCCTCGTGCGTGCCAGCCAAGCAGGCAGCAACTCTGGGTCAGCCACATAAGGAGCGGTGCAAAATCGGAGAATGCCCTCCGAAATGGTGTTCTCCCCCACCACGAGCCGCGGCCCGTAGGTGTCCAGTAGTCGTTGCCTGTCGGGGACGGTCATGCTGCCACAAGGGGCAGCATTCAAGGTGGCACCATTTTTGGCGCGTGCACCGAGTAGATGGCCTTTAAGGCGAGTGAGGGATGCAGCAAATTCGACGAAACAGTATCGGCAGCGCACGATCTTCTGTCCGGTCTTGTTGGACTTGTCGGCAACCCGCCTAACAATGTCTACCTCCTCCCACAGACCGGAAAGGTCAGATTGCACCATTGCGATGGAGAAAACTAGGGGAAAAATGCAGATGAAGCTAAAGCTGCAAGGATGGAACGCTGGAAAAAAAACAGCAGGGTACATTGTGTGAGAGACGCTGAAAATGGGCGAAGGCAGGTTCTTGCAAATCAGATGCAAGGCAGGGCGGTCTGTGGGCGAAGGGCGACGCAAATCAGACGCAAGGCAGGGAAGGCAGGGCAGCAAAACCAGTAGCGAAGGCAGGGCAACGATGGCTGGAAAAAAAACTGAGAGAGAAGAAGCGAGGGGGGCGGGTAGATTAGGTTTAAACAAATTTGAAAAAATATAAAATATTAATTATATTAATATATTATGGTACCGCGGTACCATGATGGTACCGCGGTACCAGTACGGTCCCCCAGTACCGAGATCCGCGGTACCCAGTACCGCGGGACCTATGCTCTCTATAATGAACTATCAAATAGAGATAATCATTTGGGAGATAATTGAGGATGCTCAATTTGTTTCCATTACTCTAAACTCATTACCTTAATCTTATCTTCCATTTGTTTCATCTTTGAGTATCTCTCTTAGGGGACAGCAACTCTCCTTTGATGAACTTGTTGGGCTGCTTCTTCAAGAGGAGCAAACAAGGCAAAACTTTGCACGTGACACTCAACAAGATCAAGCTTTTTTCACGAAAGGCAAGGGCAAAGGCAAGTCAAAAGGAAAGCTGAAGACATTTAATATGGTAGAAGATTGGTTCTTGTTGATCTTCCTCATGGGAAGAAGGCAATTGGTTCTAAATGGGTATACAAAATCAAGTATAAGGCAGATGGTACCATTGAAAGGTACAAGGCAAGGCTCGTTGCCAAAGGCTATGCTCAGCAAAAGGGGATTGATTATGAGGAGACTTTTTCTCCTACTGCTCGGATGACTACCGTGAGGGTAGTAACCTCCTTGGCTGCCCACTTTGGTTGGCGTTTGCGGCAACTTGACATAAAGACAGCATTCCTCAATGGTGATCTCAATGAGGAAGTGTACCTTCAAAAACTTGCTGGTTTTTTGGTTGAAGGCCAAGAAGATAAAGTTTGTCTTCTCAAGAAGGCACTTTATGGACTTAAGCAAGCTCCGAGGATGTGGTATCAAAAGATACATGCCTACTTTTGTGATCGAGGGTTTACTAATAGTCCTAGCGAATCTACTCTTTATGTCAAGCATACTTCAGATTATATCATCATTATTTTGCTTTATGTTGATGATATTATTATTACGGGAAGTAATGAGCAGCAAATTGATGCCGTAATACTTGATCTTGGTATGGTTTTTGAAACCTCAGATTTAGGCCTATTGCACTTTTATCTTGGTCTTGAATTTGTACAAGAAAGGGCTGAAATTTTCATCTCTCAAAAACGCTACATTGGGCAGATTTTGAAGCGGTTCAAGATGGAAGATTGCAAGCCAGTTGCTACACCTATGGAGACAGGTCTGAAATTAAGTAGTCAAGGTGATGGTGAATCATTTGACACTACTTTATATTGTCAGGCTATTGGCTGTCTCATTGACCTATGTAATTCAAGACCGGACATTTCTTATAGTGTCTCACTCATGAGTCAATTCATGCATGCCCCGATGCCATCACATTGGAAAGCGTTGAAGAGGATCTTTCGATATCTTCAAGGAACAAGAAGTCATGGACTGGTTTTTCCTGCTTGTGATCTTGCATGTTTGGTTGGTTTTAGTGACTCGGATTGGGGTGGAGATCAAGACACTAGACGCTCTACAAGTGGACATTGCTTTTTCTATGGAAATTCTGCAATTTCGTGATCAAGTAAAAACCAGCCCACTGTTGCTACTTCTTCTAGTGAGGCAGAATATAGAGCGAAATTTTCAGCCACAACAGAGTGTTTATGGCTGAGAAGACTACTTGTTGACATGAAGTTTGGCGAGCCCTCAGCCACTCTTATCTTGAGTGATAGTCAAAGTGCTATTTCCATTGCACGGAATCCTGTTTTTCATGCGAGGACGAAGCACATCGAGATCCATTATCACTTTGTTCGGGAGAGACTTCATGATGGCGACATTTTACTTGAATATTGAACTACGGAGGATAATATTGCGGACCTCTTCACGAGGAAGGATCCAAGACAGGTATTTCAGAAGAGGAAGAAGGGGGAGTGAGGTGATGGAGGACATGAGGTGGAGGAGGTGGAGTGCTGAGATGAGGGGGCGGAGGTGGAGTGCTGAGATGAGGACAGGAGGTGGAGGAGGTGAAGGAGGTGGAGTGCTGAGATGAGGGGGCAGAGGTGGAGTGTTGCTGCTGTGCAACAATGGATTCCAGCTGCTGCACAACAGCAATGATCTGCTATGCACCACTGGGACTTAGGGAGGTGAGGGGGAGGAAGGAGAGGGTGAAGGGGGGCGTGTGAGGAGAGGGGGAGCGTGCGCTTCCCCTAGTCTTTCTTGCCATAACAATGGGAGGGGGAGAGATAGAGAGAGAAAGGAAAGAGAAAATTAGAATTAGAATTATTATTATTAATGTCTTTTGGTACCCAAAGGTACATAAGACAAAAAAGAGAGTACAAGCGTGAGGAGTATTGTCCGCATACAACCTTATTTACTAATGAACAGAAAAGAACTAGTATATCTATCTCTATCTCTAAGAAAATAAAAATATCAAAGCTTGACCACTAGCTTGAGAGGGTACAATGCAAGAGCTTAACCACCTGCTCTGCTGAGGAGATTAGCTACGAGCAAGCTGAAAGTAACGAGTGATGGTAGTAGTGGAGCGTGATGTAAGCTGGCGGGAAGCAAGTGAAGACCTGGTAGCACTGGATCTAGCAAAAGCGTGTGAAACTCTCTGTGTCTTCGATCTTCGAACGAGGACTTCAAAATCCTCAACTAAAATATCATCTTTGTCTCGCTTCTGGAAGAACTGGGTAATATGAGCCTGACTGTGATCCACATCTGAGAGCGTAGGTAGAAGTGAAGCTCGTAGAGTATACATCTCTCTCAAAAGAAGACCTACACATCTGGGGTCTGGATACTCGAGGAAGGATCTCAACGTGAGGGGAGTATCCCTGTATAAACAATGGTATCATCCTCTGATCTCATAATATACTGGACAACGAAAGGTGAAATGAAACTCATCCTCCACCTCCTAATGAGAGCAAAGCTGACATATCCTTTGCAATCGAGTGTTTGTGTATCGACCTGTCTCAATAGCAAGCTGGTGAGAACCAAAAAGAGAAGTATGCCGCTATTTGTGCCCAGCGCACGGTATTCTTTAGTAAAAGGTGAAAGAATAGTTCGCTATGCTGAGAGAGAGAGAGAGAGAGAGAGAGAGAGAGAGAGAGAGAAAAAGCTTTATTAATGTCTTTTCCATGCCAAAAGGCATATAAGATTAAGGAAATACATGTCAAGTATGTGGTAACCGTGGAGCGTATAAACGCCTCCAAAAACTATAAAGAAAAAAGGAAACATCTAGTACAAGTTAAGATAACTACATAAATGATAATGTTTGTGCATGGTAGTCAAATGTGTCCATGTCAAGATGCCAGGTCTGTACTGGCGCTGTAGAAGGATGTAATGAGAGCTGTAGCATGAGGAAGTGCAGGAGCCCGCTGACGTCGCCTGTGAACAGGAGCATGTATAGTGTGTCTCTGTGTAAGAGGTCTAGTAGGGCGTGTAACTCTCATGACCGCCTGAGGCTGGGTGATGCGTCGTCTCTGCATCCTAGGTCTGGGAATGTCGTCGCAATCGCTGTCAGTCATGTCTGCATCTGGACGTGATCTCCGGCGAGAGAAGAAGGATGTAATCTGAGACTGTGTCTGGATAGGTGTGTTGAGCTGTCTGACATAGGTCCTGACGCAGGAGGGACATCTCACGTATCATAAGTGCCACACATCTAGGGTCCTCATATGAGATGAGGGACCATAATGTAACTGGTGTCTGACGAAAAAGGCAATGATATCGCCCTCTGATCTCATAGTAAACTGGACATGTGAAAAGGAAATGCTCCTTTGTCTCAGCCATAGATAATGAACATAACCGACAAAACCGCTCCTCACGTGGGGTACCCTGGAAGCGTCCAGTCTCAATCGCCAACTGGTGTGAGGACACTCGGAACTGGCCAAGAATAAATCGGAGCCCATGAGATAGTCCTGAGGTGAGATAGTGTGGCAAAACTGGAAATCCAACTGTGTCTAGCTCCAGAAAGTGTCCCCTGTAACAGTCGGGTTTGACCCCCAACTATCCCTGCCATGTCCGGCTCAGGTATGCTCTATAGAGAAAGCGTCTGATATACTCATGGGTGCTCGATGGAAGGTCTGTGATAGAAATCCCAAGTGTATCCAGTATCCGGGAGGCCTGGGAGAATCATGATAGTCGATGCTCCTGATCATAAAGGTCTCGCGAGGAGGCAAGTGCCGTCTGTGTGTATCTCTGCTCATCTGTGGGTAACATCATAATACGCTGAATATATAGAATAAGCTGGAAGATGGCGGATAGCTGAATGGGAGGGACCACAAACTCTATCAGGATAATCTGATGTGGGACAGATGGCTTAGCCCGTATCATCCGAGATAGCATGAGAACCTGCAGTCGTGAAATACTCGCCCAATCCGAAGATGTAAGACCCGCACACCATACCTTTGCTGCATATAGGGTTGTGGGAGTAACGAGAGTATCAAAAAGCTGACATTTACTCGGGGCATCCCGAATAAACCGTCTGAAACAGAAGCGCTCTAACTGGACAAGGGAGGCGTGACCCTTCCCAAGTCTGGCGGAGGCTACCTGTCGCATGCCAAAGATAGGGCCTATAAAAAGCACGCCAAGGTAAGTGTAAGAAGATACGACCTCCAAGGGTTGCCCATCAAAGATGAGTTCCTGGCGCTGCATAAAAGCTCTCGATGTGTTGAAAACCATAACTTTGGTTTTCAATATGTTAACCCCCAATCCCCATCTACTGCAGAAGGCATGAAGACTGTCTAGCTGTCGCTGTAATCCCTCTCTGGAAGAAGATAGGAGGACCACGTCATCTGCATATAAAAGTATAGCAATCAAGATGCTCCCAAGCCTGCAACTTGTGCCACCGCATCCCTCAATAACTCTCTCAAGCTCGTCAATATATAGTCCAAACAGGGTTGGGGATAGAGAACCACCCTGTTTCACGCCAATAGTGCTCCAGATGTGGTCTGAGATGCCGGTATCACTCCGAAAACAGCCAAGGACTCTCATATAGTGCCATCACTGCCAAGATCATGTCAGTAGAAAAACCAAGATCACGTAGACGCTGAATGAGAAGGGATCGTGGAACGAAGGCTTAACAAAACAACAGTAAACCCGTTCTCTTCAGTGTCTAGCCTCCTCAATAATGGCCCGAAGGGTGAAGATATGATCTGTGGTGGAGTAGTGTGCTCTGAAACCTGCCTGGCCCAATGCATGTAACCTCCTAGACTCTGCCTCAGAACTGACTGCTGACTATAGGATGGTGCCTTATATCTTAGCAATGATGTGTCCAATCATAATGGTGCGATAGTTACCAGGGTCCATGGGGTCACCAATTTTATGAATGGGGTGGATGATGTTGGTGCACCAGGAGGAAGGGAAGCCGGAGACAACTGCTTGATTAAGCAAAGTGGCTAGGATCGGTGAAAGTGTATCTGCAGCATGGATTAATAGTTCGGATTCAAGGTCGTCAATATCACGGGTGCGACAAGTTTTCAATCTTTTGATGGCGGTCAAGACCATGTCCCGGGTGAAGAAAGTGGAAGTAGTCGGTCGGGGAGAAATGGAGATGGGTGTGTCCGTGGGTACAGTATATAAGGTCGTGGCGTATGTAGTCCAGGTATGGAGGTCAGTGAGGGGAGGAGGTGGGGTACGGGGGATGAATTCTCTCCAGAAGGCACCGGAGGAGGAACTGCAAAGGGAATCGACTAAGCTTTCCCCTTTTTGAGTTTCATACGTCCGTTTCTTCCATCGGAGGGCATAATGGAAAGATCGACGAGCTGCAGGAAGAAGGTGTGTATTATGCAATCTAGCTTGGGTGACTTGGAGATGGAGGATACGACACTCGGTGACAAACCAGGAAGGTCAGATGGGGTGTGACGAAGTGGGTGGGCGTCAATGTGGTTTGGAGGGAAAGGAAGATGATGCAGCGGTATGTAGTGACGTGGTAAGGAAGATAGCTTGTGTTTCCAACGACGTGTGGTGGGGAAAATGACAAAGAAATGAACTGACGACCTCCTGGTATGTCTTGATGTGAGAGCGATCAAAGGTGTATTTGGAAGCACGAGAGATGGATGGTATAATGAGTGGTTGGGAAATCGGGATGGAGCCCGTACTGAAAGATAGGAAGGAGTGATCGGAAAGGGTAGTGGGAAGAATGTGGAAATCAGATATAAGTGGGATAAAAGCTGGTGACCCCATGAGATAGTCTACAACACTGTGTCCTCCGCTATGTGGATGGCAAGTGAATCTGCTAGAATGTGGCCAGCAAGCGGCCAACTCGTGAGCCTCACCCAGCTGTAGAAGGTACTCTCCATAACTCGTGATAGGGCCTAGTGATGCCAATGTCCTCGCAATCAATAGCTCGTGTACGTAATATGTCATCAGTGTCGTGGAAATCCACCTGTTTGGTAACAGTCCTGGCATTAAAGTCGCAAGTGAGAAGGACATAACCCCGATCTGTAAATCTGACAATGTCTGCGAAGAGATCAGTATAAGGAGAGCCAGATCCGTCTACAAAGGAGGAGGACTCTGGAGGGAAGTAGCAGGCATCCCTATCCAAACCGATAGCTCGCCCAGTGATATGAGCCCATATGTATCGTGCCTGTGCATCATGTCAGAGAGAGAGAGAGAGAGAGAGAGAGAGAGAGAGAGAGAGAGAGAGAGAGAGAGAGAGCTTTATTAATGTCTTTTACATGCCAGAAGGCATATGACTAATGAAATACATGTCAACTATGTGATAACAATGGGAGCATATAAAACATCTCCGAAGCTATAATAAAGAAACATCTAGTACAAACTAACTGTGTGTGTGCATAATACATGTATCCATGTCATGATGTCCTATCTGTGCTGGTGCTATAGAAAGATGTAATGCGAGCTGTAAAGTGTGTCTCTGCATAGGTGGTCTGGAGATCTGGCAGCAAAGTGATGATGAGTTATACATTGTCTCTTATCCCTGTGAGCATGTAAGCTGCCATCATCCTCGTCATCGTCATCGTCATCATCATCATCAGGCACTGTGTCTCTTGATCTCCGCCTAGAGAAAAAGAGGTAATCAATGGCTGAGAGGTAAAATGCTGAGATGTCCCGCATAGATCTCGCCGCAATATGAACATCTCTCGTACCATAAGAGTGACACACCGAGAGTCCTCATAGGCTATGAGAGATCGTAGAGTGGTGGTGGGCATGTCTCGAAACAAACAGTGATATCTACCTCTGATCTCATAGTATACAGGGCATCTAAAAATAAATGCTCCTCAAACTTCACCTCACCTAAAGAGTATAACTGGCAAATCCGCTCCTCTCTAGGAATACTGTGGAACCTCCCAGCCTCAATAGCTAGCTAGTGCAAAGACACCCTGAGCTGGCCCAATGTGAATCTGAGGCAATGTAATAGGTCTAAATCCAAGTAACGTGGCAAGACTGGAATCCTTGCTGCAACTAGCTCAAGAAAGTGGGTCCGATAGAAATCAGGTTTAACCCCAAACTGGCGACTCCAAGTCTGCTCCAGACATGCTCGATAGAGAAATCGTCTGATATATTGATGAGTGCCTAAGGGAAGCTCTGTAATGGAGATACCAAATGACTCAAGTAGGAGGTGAGATGCCTGAGAGAACCATGATAATCTACAGCCCTGATCATGAAAATAATGTGAGGAGAATAGTGCAATCTGTGTGTATCGTCTGTCTTTTTCTGGCAATGCCTATACTCTCTGCATATATGTGATGAGCTGGAGAGCTGCCTCGATTTGTATAGGTGACACTGCAAACTCGGCCAGAAGAATCTCATGTGGAACAGAAGGCTTCGCTCAAATCAACCGAGCTAACATAGCGGTCAGTAATCGTGAAAGACTAGTCTCCAAATCTCCGCCTCAAAACTCACAATAGACTGAAGTATAGTACCATATAGCTTTGGCAGAACATGCCCAATCATGATAGTGCGGTAGTTACTCGGAATCATGGGGTCACCATTCTTATGGATGGGGTGGATGATGAGCGCACCAGGATGAAGGGAAGCCTGAAACAATTGCGGAGTTAAGAAGAGCGACTATGGTGGGAGTGAGTAAGTCGGATGCATGGGCAAGGAGTTCAGATTCGAGGTCTTCGATATCTCTGGCCTTATGGAACTTTATCTTCTTAATGGCAGCAAGTACCAGAATCGGATGTGAAGAAGGAGAACTCATATGGTCATGGAGATATAGAGATAGGTGAATCAGTGGGGATGGTATATAAGCTAGTAGCATAGTCGGTCCAAATGTAGAGGTCTTCCAGAAGAGGTGGTGGAGAGCGGGGAATGAACTCACGCCAAAAAGAGCCTGAAGAAGAACGGAAAAGAAGGTCAATAAGACGTTTCCCTTCAGAGTCATCACAGAGCGTCAGGAAGATCGAAGCGAATGGGGAGCATGAATACGTGAATAGGTGACCAAATGATGAAGAGAACGACACACGGCATCATACCAGGGAGGGTGCAATGATCAAGATGTGTGTCGGGTTTTGCCTGGATGGGGCTTGAAACGCTAGTGAAGCGGCAGTGTGAAGGGAGGTGGTGAGAAAAGCAGCTTGGATGTCAATTGAACTATCATGGGGAAAGGAGTGTAAAAGCGAAACCAGGGACTGCTAGTACGCTGGCATGTAAATGGGGTCAAATGTGTGTATGGGTGCGCGGATAAGCGTAGGTAGTGAGGAAGGATGAGTGGGCGGAAGGTGACCAAAAGTGAAAGAGAGAAAGGAGTGATCAAAAATGGTGGTGGGGGAAACGTAAAAATCAGAGACGATGGGTATGACGGATGGTGACCCCATAAGATAGTCAACAACACTATGGCCTCTACTGTAAGGATGGCATGTATATCTGTCTAAATGTGGCCAACAAGATCAGCCATTATAAATGGCTAGCTCATGGGCCTCTCCAAACTGTAGTAAGTGCTCACCATATGGGGTAATAGGTCCCAAACTGTCCTCGGAAGTCCTGGTAACTCCAAGCATATCACTGTAAGGGCACGAACACAAAGCTAATCAGTGGTGTCGAAGAACTCTGTCTATCGCAAAGATGTCCGGGCATTAAAATCCCCAGTGAGGAGAATATGCCCCTGCTCTACAAATCTAATAATATCCAATGAGAGATCCTGGTATGGAGATCCAATACCCTCAACAAAAGACGAAGACTCTGGTGGGAAATAATAAGCTACAATACAAAAATCTCTCTATCCAAACCAATATCCTGGCCCACAATACGAGTCCATATATAGCGGGCTTGCTTGTCATGTTTGATGAAATCAAGCCTCGAATAGAGAGACTCCCTGTATAAGCATGCAACCCGTCCTAAACCACGGCCACTGGCAGATCTTTGTCAAGAACAAACTAACCTTACTAGATCGTCCGATTAGGGAGGAGTTTATGGATTTGTTCACGAGTGAACTCCCATGTTTTACCCCCTAAAAGAATATGAAACATAAGATTGAGTTGATTCCTAGGGTAAGACCTAGCTTCTCCCCCTTTGCCTCTCCGATCATTCTCGTAAACAAGAAGGATGGGTCTTGGAGGGTAATTATCGAGGCTTGATTGTTAGCATCGATATCCTATGCCATGCATAGATGATCTTTTGGATGCCCTTCAGAGTCTACAATGTTTAGCAAAATTGACCTGAAGAGTGGTTATCACCACCAGGTGAGAGTTCGTGATGAGGATGTGCATAAAATTGCCTTCCAAACTTGCTTTGGACACTATGAATTTCTATGGATTAACTAACACCCGCGCAACATTTATGATGTTAATGAACAGTGTTTATGGGTGAGTTTGTGGTTAACTTTTTGATGACATACTTGTTTATAGTTGTGGTGATGTTGTGCATGTGAGCCACCTTAGAACTGTGTTGTCAACTTTGAGGGAAAACATATTTTTTCTTAATGATAAAAAGAGCGAATTATTTAAAAAGGAAATAGCATAATTGGGTTTTAGGGTGTCAACCAATGGGATAAAACCAGATCTCTAAGAAGTTGTTCTTCTTGCTTGGCTTGTTCATACAGACTTGACAACATTAAGAAGCTTTCTTGGATTAGCTGTGGTTTTTATCGTAAAGGTGTGAAGAACTATTCACACGTAGCTGCACCATTGACCGATATATTACAAAAAAATAAGTCGAAAGAATGGACGGAGGTTCAACAGCAAAGTTTCGATGCTTTGAAACAAGTTGTGGCTGACTTCATCACATTAAAAATTGTTGAACCTCAGAAACCATTTGTTGTGGAAACGGATGCAAGTGATATCGCCGTTGGGGCAATTCTGATGCAAGAGGTAGTTTTGTGGCCTTTGAGAGCAAGAAGCTCAGCTGCTGTTGAGCTTCTTGGACCTTGGTAGAGGCGTCCGTTGCTGATTGGTAGAGATTTTGGCCACATTCTAGCATATTCACTTGCCACCCACACACTGGAGGACACAGTGTTGTCGATTATCTCATGGGGTCACCAGTTTTTATCCCACTCCTGTCTGATTTCCAGATTCTTAACACCACCCTATCCGATCACCCTTTCTATCTTTCAATATGGGCTCCATCCCGACCTCCCAAACACCCACTTTTCCACTAATCGCCCGCGCACCCAAAGCATGGAGGCATCATTTCTATCGTGCGGAATTCTATGTGTACGTCGACCATAACACTTTGAGATATTTCTGCAACCAGTCGGACCTTAGAGGGCGTCAAGCCAGGTGGGCTTAGTTGATGTAGAAGTTCACATGGAAATTCGGTACAAGAAGGCTATCGAAAACCATGTGGCTGAAGAATTATCTCATATATTGTATTAGATGTCTTTTGTGGTCATTGAAAATGACTTAATTGTTGAGATTCGACAGGCTCAGTAGGAGGATCGTAAGGAAATTGTGAGAGAGGCAAAATGGCAAACTTCTCATTCCAACTTGTGAGGAGCTGCATAAGAAGATTGTCCATTTAGGTCATGGTAGCCCGAGGGTTGGTCATCTTGGTGTAGATAAGACCTAACTTCTGGTGGCCTAAGTTGAAAAAAGATGTTTACCATTATGTGACCTATCGTCTGAAGTGCCAGGTCAATAAGGCCGAAAGCAGTAAGACTCCTGGAATTTCACACACTACTTGTGCCAGGAGGAAGATGGAGAGTATCTCCATGGACTTTGTCACCCACTTGCCTCGTACTCCGTTACACATGATTCTATCTTGGCATAGTTGACAGACTCACTAAGATGACTCATTATATTCCAATGCGTAAAAAGATTCACGCGTCTGGAGTAGCTAGCCTATTTATCAAGCATGTGTTCGTCGTCCATAGTGTCTGACAAAGATACTCAATTTACTAGGAACCTTTGGGCGGCAGTTAGGGCCAAACTAGAAGTCCAATAGAGAAGTACCGAGCATCTTGAAATAGATGGCCAAACTGAGAGAGTCAACCAAACTTTAGAGGATATGCTTACAGGCTTTGTTGGAGATAAGCCAACTCAATGGGAGAAATACTTGCCATTGTTGGAGTTTGCCTACAATGACAAAGAAAATGAAAGTACTAAAATGAGCCCTTTTGAGCATAATTATGGTTTTAGACCAGCTAGCCAGGTTACGGTAGGAATTCCTCAAAAAGTACCCAGTGCAGCTAATTTCCTAACTCAAATGAATGAAATGCTTGAGTTAGCAAAGTTAATGTAAGGCAAGCGATGGATTGAGCCAAGTCTTATGTTGATCAACATCGCACGCCTAGAGAGTTTGTGGTGGGAGACATGGTGTTTCTGCAAGTACCCAAGGACTCTAAGACCCTTAAGACAAGCAAATAATAGTTATCCCCTCATTATTGTGGACACTGGAAGATCGTTAAAAAGATCAGTGATTTTTCTAATAAGTTCAGTTTGCCTAAAACTTGTAAAGTGCATCCTGTATTTCATGTTTCTAGTTTGAAACAAGTTTTACATTATGGTGATAAGTTGTTGTCTGATAGTTTGTTTGCGTTCCAGGAGCAAGAAGAAGCAACCCATGGGCCGGCAAGGGTATTGGATAAGCTGGAGAGGCATTTACGCAACTGTCTAATCTGTGAGTACTTGGTCGCTTGGCATGGCAGGCCTCTTTCTAATACTACTTGGGAGACCGCACACAGTCTGCATGCACATTGACCTAGCTTCACCATCACGGACGATGTTACCCGAGGGGAAAGTGATGTTACAGTTTTTACTCCCTATCCCGGTTGTTTACAATTTTATGCACAAATGTACTTTTTGTAAAATACAAAACTGGCTAAGTAAATAAAATGTAAAAGAAATGTAAATAAAACTATTATTAGAGTTATGGAGCCTCTGAGTCACATGTTGAGCTTTCCTGGGTCATTAATTAGGAGTGGCTGGACTGACCTCCTAAAAAGGAGTTGACTAGTCAACGGGACACGTGTCATATGCTCACTTGGACACTTGATCCAATAAATGACACATGTCAGCGTTGACCGGTCGAGCATGACACGTGTCACATGCTCATTGGGACACTTGGTCCAGTGTATGAGTGACACATGTCATCCTACTCGATTGCCTATGTGTCAAGGTACCGCCAAGTGACAAGCGTCGATTGTGCATAGAATTGGCCATGTGTCAACGCTAAAAAGGGTCAAGGCTAAGGGATGCTTGAGGATTGTGCATAAGTGAGCTTAGAGAGAGGCATTCTTCATCATAATCTACGCAACAAAGGTTGGGAGGAGACAAGGCAGCCAACTCCACTGTGTTTCACGCTTGTCAATGCTATGTACTTACTGTGAATTCAATAAAGTTTGAGATCTATCTATACATGCTTTACTGCGGTTTGTGTATGAGTGTAGTTCAGGGAGAGCCTGGCAAACCCCAAAATGCTCCCATACCCAAGAGCCCCAATTCCCTATGTACAAGAACCGCTAGGTACATCATCAGAATATTGAACCTCGCCATCTCTATAAATCGCACATCGTCCCGTAGCCTTCGCTTCTTGCAAAGCTTTGTCACGTTCTTCAACTTGAATGTAAGTCAAGTCATCGTCCATAAAGATTTGTATCCTGATTAGCTTGGCCTGTTGATGCAATACATTCCTTTCTTCTAGAGGCTTGAAGCGGCAGAGGACAAGTGTAGTATCGCCTTTCTTAGTTCTCTAGGTTTTCTCTAAGCATTGGTGATGGCGACCAAGAGTACTGTCGAGAAAGTGTTCCACTTCCTTTATGGCATTTTGAGCGTCCAAAAATCCCCTAACCCTAATATTGTGAGCCTTTTGCTCACGTAGTCTCTCTTCGAAAAGTGTAGTCAAGATGAACAAGGCAATGTGCATCAATGTTTTGTTGAGATCTTTCCTAAATACTGATGACCAAGATAGTGTCTCTTCCTTGTGTGGGGAGTTGATGGGGAGCAAGAGAGTGAGGAGGGGGGAGGGGGGTTGGGTTGGGGAGCAAGGGTCGTGGGGGTGAGAGCTTCCTACGAGGAGGCATGATGGTGAGTGAGATCGAGAGAGAGCAAGGAAAAATTAGACGCACATTTATTGACTTGACAATACTAAATGTGTCAGACTTTTGAATGTTAATACAAGCAAATGAAGGCAAAAATCCAAAAGAAAAGTGTAAGTGCTGGTAGATTCTTGGAGATAAAAAGAAGCAACTCTTCGTAGCATTTTATACTAAAATCGTTGCAAAGCAAAAATAAATATGTGAATAAAATTTGACAAACAAACTGTCAAAGGTGATTCTTACAGTGTACACTCGCACTCTTGAAGAGAAAGGAATCAAATATGGAGCTTGTCGAAGTAGTTCTCGTGCTCTACTATTCTCCCCCTCTGCCTGCTCATCCAAAAGAGAAAATACATTAGAAAAAAATTAAGCATGTGCCATTTCTCAAAATCTAACATCAATCCAACATTGCAAAAAGGAGGACAACATGCACAAGATCGATAACATGATTCTATTTGTAGCTAGTCCTACAAAAACATCTCTATAACCACCTTAGAAATTTGGTAAAGTTATTTCAAACATGTGGAAAAAGTTTCAGTTTTAATAATAATCTATTAGGAGTTAGAATAAGTTTTAGACGAAATTTTGAATGTCGTGACATTTCCTTTGTATCAAAAAATTTGTAAACTCTTCACCATCAAATATTTCATGATTGTGAGGCATTACCTCATGTGAATTCCACAAGACAAATAAGTATGGAACCTATTACTTGAGAATGGGTATCACGAGCTTGCGGCAAGATCATCAAAATTTGGAATCTAGAATCTCCTTCCCTAAACCCTAAAACGGCTAGAAGTAATAGTACACAAATTCAAAGAGATTCAATTATTCATTCATGCACAGAATGGCTTTGAGTGTGCGCTGGAGAGGTGCAACTACGAAATGCACATGGCAGTATAGTAGACTAACATTCCTTAACACTAGAGTTGTTTTCAGCATATTTTTGTGCGCACACAAAAGTGCGCATAAAACCCTTGGTCACTTGACGAGACATAACATGCCATCAAATGATTGAAATTTCAATCTTTTAATTGTATGTAGAACTAGATTTGACTCTTCATTGTATTATTGGAAGACTTAAAAAAAATTTCTCTCAATTGATGGCAATTTGCCCCTAAAAAACTTCAATTTTCAGCACTTTTCAGCACTTCACATGAGTAACTGCACGTATATATATCTATAGGACTCCAAATTTTTAATTTTTTTTATAGACATGTTTCTATGGTCATAAAGGATAAAAAGCACCTCCAAAAGAGCTGAAACTTTCTAGCACCTTTCAATAATTTTCAATACTTTTCAGCACTTGACATGGGTAATTTTAGATGCACATATCTATCTCTACAGAACTGCAAATTGAAAAAAATTTGAGAGACATGTTTCTATGGTCATATAGTACTTTTTAAAGTAGACAAACCAAAAAAATATTGTAAAAATCATGGTACTATACACTCAATGCTCATATATGATATTTCCAGTTTTGGTGATTTTTATCAGCACTTAAAAGGGTAACTTTGAATGCACGTATCTATCTCTATAGATCTCCAGAACAATTTTTTTTAATAGGCATGTTTCTATAATCATATAGGATTTTTAAGAGTAGACAGGCTAAAAATTGAATGTAAAATTCACAACAACGTAGTCCCATATATGAAAATATCGAAGTTTCATCAGTACTAAAGTTGCTCAAAATGAAGGTCTCAAATTTTTTAATCGGTAAATGTATATATGAAGAGCACACATGTGAAGGATTTGATATGATTCATCATAGTTTATGAGATGATTTTTTGAATAAGTGCTTGAAATGCACACTTTTGTGTGCATTTTGTGACGACTCTAGTGTTAATATCTTGTGCATTGAAGTCAAGTCATTTGCTCGCATCAGATCAATTAGCCACTAGATTCAATCCAGGTTTTTTGTCATTTAATCTAGGAAAGAACCTAAGAATAATTAGAAACATTTTACAACTTACGACATGTAGTGAGCTATTATCAATAATAATCCATGGTAAATTGAGACACATGCAACATTCCATGCATGAGATAGAAAATTTAATCCACAATCGGGCGTGGAGGTCACCCATGCAAAATGCTTGAATCATGCATGGAGAAGGGGTTAAGCTTATCTAGGATACCTTCTTCTACTTGAAAACCATGTTTTGAGAAAAATGCAATGACATCCCTTTCATATTTTTAAACCAATCGAAAACCGCTTTCAGACCAAGTTGCGTTCAAATCACATCAAGTGAGGTGGTTTGATTTTCTCATTGTGTTTCTTCATAATATAGCAAAGGTGAGCAACATAGTAATACATGATCCAAGTGGTGGTCATGAATTGAGATTGATTTTAATCAATTAAGCCAAAAGCCATTCTAGACTTACGAGTGGGGAAGCTCTCAATAAAAGAATGTTAATGAATATTCGATTTTGGGGAGACTAAGTGATCATGAAGCTAAGCTTAGATAAACGGATGTGTATGAGTATTTCATTTTGTTAGCATTGGCAAATAAGGAAGCTTCATTCACATCTCTTTCTCCTTGGAAACAACGTTAGCCAAGAAACATTTTATAAAAAGGGGAAGCAAGCTCAGAAAAAACAATATCTAAGATTATTTGATTTTGAGAAGAATTGGCATACAAGAGAACGTGAGGCTTCATTCGTTTCTCTTTCTCCTGGGAAACAAGGATGATTGAGGAGGAAGAATATTAATTACCAGATTTTCATTTATGTCATTTGGGATGCATGACAGGATTGTTCACCCAAGAACTTCGAGTGATTTTCTCATGGATGTTAGCAAAAACTGTTCAATTTGCATCCATGGCAAGAATCAATCATGTCCAATACCTAGTTGATTAAGAATCTTAGGACTACTAAGGCTGGCTTAGTATTGTTTGGAGTCCTAGAAGGCAAAATGCAAGACCATAGCTTGAGTGTAGTTTAGCTAGGATCTAAATTTTGAATGTGAGTATCAAATGTATGCAATAAAAGTATCATAGCACAAATAAAAACTACTGTCCAAACGGCGCATGGAACCAGTGAAGCCACTAAATGTAAACTGTAACTGAAAGTTAAAGTATCAATTTAAAAGATTCCTATTCAGCAATATATTTTATTGACTATGCTCAGTAATTGATTTGTACAACAAAATTGATTTGTACAGCAATATTTTTTATTGACTATGCTCAGTAATTGATTTGTACAACAAAAGCACAGCATAATAAACTCAATATGAAAGAGGGACACATGACAGTTCCACTAGTCTACAGGTAGTGGAAAAACGCCATAACGGATAACTATGGAGATGGTTTGATAGCTAACCTGACTAAAAAAGCTTTCATCAATGGCTTCTCGAGCATGAAAGGTCTCCGGTGATGTGAACTGTCGCCTACTATTCCTGTCATGCAGCTGCCACCAATCAGATTGCAATAAGCTTAACCTGATTAAAGTCATCAATTTTGAAGCATTCAACAAAATTACATTCTTTGCTTCCCAATCTCCATAAGGCTTAAAGGCTGGTGGCCTGGTTGTGTGCAACATATAAAAAAATTGTAGATTCAAGATGTCTTCCAATTTCTGATCTTGGCAGAGGATCAATACATTGTCAATCTGGGCGCAAGGATCCCATGGAAGACCAAAACTAAAATTGACTGACTGACTTCTTGGAAAATGCAACCTGGAAAGAAAATAACCTATAGTTTTTACAACTGCAATGTAAAAGCCTTGGATTAATTTTTACAATCTATCTAACATTTGGTAACGTAACATTCGGTAAAGGCTAAAGTGAAAACATAAAATCTCAAGTTGAATTTAGACAGCTGAATCTTTTACAAAGTTTCTGGATAACTCCCTTAACAATGCAACACGAATTCTGCTAATTTAGTACCACTCTGATCTCAATGTCTTCATTACTCAATGTAGAACTTCCTTTGAATGTCTATCTTTTCATATGTACCTGCTCCATATGACTTCCCAATGTCTTGCTTTTGTCTTCATGTCCCTTTACTGCATATGTGTAACCACCATGAGTGCAACATATCACCCGATTCCTTGACTTCCTTTGGATCAAATAACTTGACTCTCCTTGAATCAAATAATTTAGACATGATTAACCTTGGCCATAACTCTAAGAACTTTGCTGGAAGATTCTCCCTTGATCTTTTTTAACATCTTCCAAGCTACCACAAATACGTAAGGATCTCACCAACATCCACCATCATGACAATCAAATGTCACCATCAAATCTCATGCATCAACACCCACGTTTGAAACCTCTCTTGGTACTTTCATAAGTTACCACCTGTGATGCACTTGATGGACTTAGCTAAACTACTCCCCCTAGATGTACAGTTCATGTTTGCATTTCAATCACTCTCCGACAATGATACAAATGGAATGTCATCCATGAACCCAATCAAACATGCAAGTAAAAGAGCAACCCCAATAGAAAGATAAAACGTATACAATACTTCCTCACAAAAAGTAACTGATACTCCCCCTCAAATACTTTCTCACACAAAGCACTTGACACTATCTTCTCCATGGAATTTCCTGCCATCATCTCACACAGAGTCACTTGAAAACAACTTTCCGACTTAGAAAGTATCTCATCATGACATCTATTTATTGGTCATATGAAAACTTCCCAATTGGTGTACGTCCAACTTCCTTGAAAGAATCTGTTCACTAAAAAAGACTTCATATTGATTTTCTACGGGTGATCAATAACCTATCAACTCAAAGAAATGAACCCCGTTGTTTTTTTGTTACTAAAGAACAACCTGTACTGTTGATTTTCAACGGCTAATCAACAACCTTACCTTCCAAACCTTATTGGAAACAACATAATCTACCACATGACAAAATATGAACTTGGATAGATGCAAGAACTTGAAGACAACTCAAAACAAATCTTCCTAGAAGCAAACAAGCCAGCGATTAGGAGTCAACTTTTCTTCGACGATCCAACCTTCTCCTAGAAGATTTCCGTTGTGCTTATTGTCTCCACACTTTGCTGCCCTACAACAACCTGAGATCTGAGGCAAATTTCATAATCTCCTCAAGCACAGCCCTTCTCCTTGTAGCACTAGATATTCTCACAAAGCTGCCACTATTGTAGATGAAGATCAAACTTGAGAGCTGGTGTTAGGGACCCAACTCCCTTGAGTCCCAAACCCAGACTTGAGACCAGACGATGACTGGGCCAATAGACTTGACCGGTGACTCATGAACCTGCATGGTTGCCACGTGTCATGATCCAGGAGTGCACATGGCTTGGCGTCTCTCTCCTTGGAGGTATACAAGGGGAGGAGGACTCATTTGCCATCCATTCTGTCTACCTGGAAGGAGGTGGATGGAGAGCGTGTGCACGGCCAGGATGTATTGCTAGCATGAGGCAGGAGATGGCTAAGAGCCTAGGCGGTGGTATGGGACGCCGTCCGGGATGGAGGTCGGATCCAGCTTGATACGGTCACAGGCCAGGGCACGGTGGGTGGACCCGGATTAGGTCCTACGGCGGGGTGGAACGTGAATCGTTCGGTCTCTTGTGGTTAACCGGCACCTGGAGGTTTGCAGTAAGTGAGATTGTGACATATGGTATCAGAGCCACTGCATACTGAAAGCAGGTGCGTTGATCCGTAGTAGATTTCTTGTAACTTACGACACTTCTGACGAATTTCAAAACGGGTTAGAATTGCATTTTTATGCACCCTTCAGGGTTTTGTCTCTCCGCTGTTTTGTAAGTAAAATTGAAGAAGTTTTAAAAAAAAAAACAGTAGGGAGCCAAAGGAAGACCTGCCACGTGGCACTGTCCAGGAAAGGACAGGTGGCAGTCCTTCCTACATCTATTCCACTCAGATTCAGGCGTTGGTCTGATCGCGATGGGCCCTCCTCAGCTCAGCGTAAAAACTTATATAGGTCATCGCTGCCTGTCCAGAATGGACCCTCAAAAAAGTGTTAAGGAATCTGCCACGTGGCATCTCTAGGGCCTTGTGAGGTGGCAGCTGGCAGCGCCCTGCTTTTGCGATGTCTTTCTGATCCTTAATTGAGAAAATTGGGGCCCTCCCTGAAATTTTAACTTGTTTGTCTTCTGCCTGTCCCTGTTAATCAGCGATGGACAGTTTCAAGAAAATAAAAAAAATTTAAGGGGGAAGGGGGCTGTAGGCCACCTGGCAGATTGCTAGGAGAAGGCCAGAAGGCTGAGGTGGAATCTAGGTGGCAAGGCAAAGCCACTTGGCAGTTGGTAGGATGGCATGTAGAGGGAGGCATGCCTCTTCTATGCCTCTGTTTTATGTGAAAAGAGGTGGAGGTGGTGGTGCATCCTTCTCTTTGCTTCTCTTATTCCTCTTGGCAGCCATGGACAATACCATTTGGTTTGTGAAGAGACAGCAAGAGTAGCTTTGTATCTACCTTCCTTGAGTACCTTTTGATTCTCTTCTAACTTCTCTTCTTAATTCACCTCTCTTCTCTTTGTAAAAATGGAACCTACTCCTACTACGCAGCCTATGTCCCATGTTCATGAGGCTACAGTATCTGCCTTTGTCTTAGACCCTGATGCTTTGATGCTGGCTATTAACAGTCTACAGCAACAGATTGTGGATATGCAAGCAAAGCACATCGGGATCAGCAGGATCTCAAGGAATTGACGCAGCTAAGACAATTGGTGCATCAACCCTTGTTTACTCCTGAAGTTTTTGTTGGGGAAAAGAAGGATAGAACCCCGGAGGCGGTCTTGCAATGGCTGGATCGATAGAATTCGCACTTTTCCATGCACGATTCATCCGAGGACAACAAGATCAATCTCGTCGTCATGTACCTGCGAGGTAAAGTATTTACCTGGTGGCAAGATATAAGGGGTAAGCCTGAAGTTCCTAGGAATTGGGAGGGTTTCTATAAGGCCTTTAAGGCGGCCTTCCTTCCTATTCCTGATGATTTTGAATTTTACCGTCAGTATGCGACGATCCATATGGGGAACCGGCCCCTGGATCAGTATTTGCAAGAATTTCAAGCGGTCTATTCTCGTTTTGCAACTAGAATAGATCCTTTGCTAGTAAAGTTGCATTTCATATTGGGGTTGCTAAGAGATTATCAGCTAGAGGTCAGGAGGAACTAGCCTCTTACCCTCGAGGATGCTGTTTGCTTCGCCAGAATCTACGATGATACTCGTACGATGGCTAAGCCTGAGACTGGTGTCTTGCCCGACGTAAAGGGTAAGAGGCCTTTCTTTCCAAAGAAATCGAAAGATAAGGCAAAGGAAGGCGCTTCAGGTTCAGGGAAATCGAAGACAAGATCTACCTTGGACCAGGAAACCTTCATGAAAGCCAGAAGCGACAATCTGTGCTTCAATTGCATGGAACCAGGTCATGTCGCGAAGGAATGTCCAAAGAAACGGAAAGCAAAAGGGGCATCTTTTAAGACGCCAGGTAACTCTAGCATATCTAGTATAGATCTTTCCTTTGCTGGTAATTCTGTGTGTGAGCATTGTTGTTTTAATACGGCTGTTTTTGGCCCTCATGACCTCATTCGGATGAAGGGGGTTGTGGGTGGTCAAGCCGTAACTGTTTTATTTGACGATGGTTCCACATAATTTTATTAACGCTAATTTGTTGCAGAAGCTAAAGGTGGAAACAAGGCAAAGTGACCACCGATACACAGTGAAGCTGGCAACGGGAGCAGAAAGCCAAGTTTGGGACCGGATAGTCCCACGTCTACCAATAGAGACTCAAGCCTATAAGGATAAATTAGACTTTCACATTATGAATCTAGATAAGGTAGATGTAATACTTGGAAAGAAGTGGTTCTACAAGAGGAACAGGTCTATGAAAAAAAACTATGTAACTCACAGTTTGTCGTTCTTACATAACGGCTCACTCATAGAATTGAATGGAAATGTTGATATTTCTACTCCATATATGCTTTGTGCTTTGGAAACAGTTAAATGTATGGATGTTGTAGATTGTAATTCTTATTTATGCTGGTTAAAAGATTTTACTTACCATGAAGAATGTGGTTTGCAATTTTACAATCTCCAAATGGAATTAATGTCTAACAATCTAAAGCAAGAAAATTCACCAGAAGGTGAAATCTTTAGGAAACTTAGGCAAGAATTTAACGATGGTCTTTTTGAGCAGCTTCCTGAGGGTCTTCCCCCCTCTAGGGGTGTAGACCATGGTATTAAACCGATTCCTGGTAGTTCTCCTATATCACTGTATCCATATAGGATGAGTACTACTGAAGAGGATGAGGTTTATAGGCAACTGCAAAATTACCTTAAGATGGGCCATGTTAGGCCTAGTAAATCTCCCTGAGGGGCACTTGTGCTCCTTGTTGATAAAAAAGATGGAGGTACTCGTCTTTGTGTGGACTTTG
This sequence comes from Diphasiastrum complanatum, assembly GCA_029204225.1. Taxonomy (NCBI): domain Eukaryota; kingdom Viridiplantae; phylum Streptophyta; class Lycopodiopsida; order Lycopodiales; family Lycopodiaceae; genus Diphasiastrum; species Diphasiastrum complanatum. Next base: position 29,587,360 of record CM055108.1, on the reverse strand, counting down.
AAAAGTTAAATAAGTTAACGATTAAAAACCGTTATCCTTTGCCACGAATGGATGAACTGGTTGATCGATTGCATGGTGCAAAGTACTTCACCAAAATCGATTTGAGATCAGGGTATCATCAGATTCGCATAAAGACTGACGATGTTGAAAAAACCGGGTTTAGAACTAGGTACGGCCATTATGAGTTTCTGGTTTTACCATTTGGCTTGACAAATGCGACTTTCCAGCAGATGATGAATGATCTTCTTCGTCCATATTTGGGAAAGTTCGTGATAGTGTACTTAGATGATATTCTCATCTATAGTAAGACCTTGGAGGAGCATGAGGAGCGTCTCAGGACTGTCTTAAAGCTACTTAGACAGGAGAAGCTTTTTGCCAAGGAGTCCAAATGTGCGTTCTTCCAGAAAAGGTTGTTATACCTTGGTCACATTACTTCGGACCATGGGTTGGAAATTGACCCAAATAAAGTCTGACAAGTACGTGAATGGCCTATCCCTAAAACCATCCGGGAGGTTAAGTCCTTTTTGGGCTTTATGGGGTTTTTTCATAGATTCATCTTGAACTATGCATTAGTTGCATTGGCCTTGACGAATGTCCTCCGAGGGGCTAAAAGAGTTAGCCGGCACAGTAAGTTCAGTCATCCAGTTACTTGGACTGAAGAGTTGAATCAGAGTTTTGAGAACCTCAAATACTGTGTAACTACAGCGCCTATTCTACACATAGTGTGGATCCTAACAAGCCGTATGTACTTGAAACGGATGCCAGTGACTATGCTATAGGCGCAGTCCTATATCAGGATGGTAGACCGGTAGCTTTTGAAAGCAAGAAGTTGGACCCTGCTCAAAGGCGGTATTCCACCTATGACAAGGAACTTTTTGCTGTCATTAACGCCCTGAAAGTTTGGAGACATTACTTGTATGGCTCCCAGTTTACTATAGTTACTGACCATCAAGCGTTAAAGTATATTAACGATGCGGTCGACCTTAGGGGTCGTAAGGCCAGATTCTCAGAGATGCTCCAAGAATTTCATTATGACATTGAGTACCAGAAGGGTACCTCTAATAGTGTCGTGGATGCCTTAAGCCGGATTGGAGAGATTAATCAGTTAAGCTTTTCTGAGATCCAATCTGAGTTGTATTTGTCCTTAAGAGATTTGTGTAAGACCGATAGGTACTTCGGTCCTGGGAGGTTCTTCTAGATCTAGTGATGAGCTTGGAATGCAGGATTCCAAGATTTCTCCTCAGGACAAGATACAAAGAGACTATTCCATTAGGAATGGGTTACTTTTGCGGAATGGAAAAGTTTGTGTGCCAGAAAATGATGATATAAGGGCCCAAATCCTGCATGAATGTCATGACAGCCCATGTGCAAGGCACGCTGGCGCTCAAAGGACGCTTGACTTAGTAAAAAGGAACTTTTACTGGCCAAACTTAAAAGGTCAAGTGGAGGCATATGTTCGCAAGTGTGCGCAATGCCAAGTTAACAAAGCTGAAAGACTTAAGGCAGCTAGTTTGTTAATGCCCTTGAAAATTCCCGAAAGAAAGTGGGAAAGCATTTCCATGGACTTTGTGGTTGGGCTACCTCGGACGGGGAAGCAAAATGATGCCATTTGGGTAATAGTTGACAGGTTAACTAAAATGGCGCAGTTCATACCAACCAAGCAAACATACAGAGAGTTCAGTCCTGGTTCTCAGATTATTAAAGTCTAGTTTATTTTAAGTTTAATTTTGAAGACATAGTTATGCTCCTACATGGAATATCACACGTGAGATGTATTATTTCCTACTACATGCCTTTTGGCATTTAAAGACAATAATAAGCTTTCATTCTTTCTAGATGACAATTTTGGTCTGAATCTTATAATTGGTTTGGGGGGGGCGCAGATTTGAGCATATAATACGACTTGCTGTTCACTTCTACAGATGGCAAAAATTAGCTATCTATTCCTCGAACTGTCACCATCTGAAACTAACTCTAAGCTTCACCTATCACAACGCAGACTCTCTGCAATTTCCATAACATGCAACTGAGCCCTAAGCCTACAAAACATTCAAACAAATCAGCACTGAACAAGCCAACAAAAAATTTCAATGAATGATGTGTACATAATGGAGAACTGAATATTAAAAAGCTTCAAAGATTGCAATGTCACCAATTAATAACGACAAACAGAACTTGGATAAACCAGGCACAAATGCATGTAAGTTGTATGACACTCAAGAAGTTGTTACCCTTGCTCTAGATTCTAGAAAGTTGTAAGACTAGTTATGGGGCTAATACACTACCTATAACCTTCAATGAGCACTTATGTGCACAAACATAAAACTCGGCCAAAGTTAATGCTCACAAGTTAGAATTTAAGAAATAGAACCTTGGTTAGTCGACATCATATATGGAGATAGCCAACATTTGACAGATGTAAATTCGTACTTCTGCATAAATCTCAAATACCTCTGCCAAAAGCCTGCTCGATGCATCACTCACAAACTGACGAACACCTTGTGAGGACATGTGTTTGACCTGCGTATCCATATTCTGCATGGTTGTTCCAACAGCAGACAACTTGGGAGCTAAAATCCATCGCAGTTGCCAAATAGCCTGTACAGACAAAATTAAGTAATCAAAAAAGCACTTTCAATTAAACAACAAAGGAACACCAATTCAACAAAGGAACTGGTAATTTCAACAATTCTATATGTTAGTTTGGAAGTTCTCTCCCGGAAAATCTCTCTCAGAGGTACTGAATAAGGATGGAGTATGGAATAACGTCAATGAGACTGTCTAGAGGTTCTGTGGCCTTCCTGCAAACATCTAACCTTCACCCACTAGCTTCTCTAAGAAAGTGTTTGCAGCCAATCCAAGAGGTATGACGTTTCATGCTAGATTTCCAAGTTACAACTTTTACACCAAGAGCAGTAGTTTGCAATAAAGTTTACTACCTTCATGTGCCTTGCTTAAGCTTGTACGTTCTTAAAAAACTTATTTTACCACCATAAGCATTTGATGTTTCATAGAGGAACTGACATGACTGGTAGGATAACGCACATAGCTAATGGTAGGATGAAATGAAGTGCCAAGATAAAGATCACTGACAGCAGCATCGCCTTTGTGCCTTGGCACCACTAACTTAAGTTTGAAACCATGTTATCCTCCAAAGCATGGAGTTGTGTAATAAATCAAATAAAACTCAAATCAATTGGGTGCATCAAAAGTACACAGCCGGGACAAATAGCCACCACAACAACACTTAAGAATTAAGTTTTAACAGCATTGGTTTTATTTCCTCACAATGTTCGCAACGTTGAAAAAATTATACAGGAAGAAATCAAACATAGTTTCAAAGATAATCAGGTGATGCCCTGCAAGAGATTTTCAGGAAAAAATTCATAATGACTATTTTACTGGACATGCCTTCCTAGACATAGGGCCAAGTATAATCTTGGCTGCATTTTACTGCACATGTAATCAAAAACCAAAAAATTAAATATAAATATAAATAAATGCTACAGAAAGGCCTCCCATCTAGCAATATAAAAGTTTCACCAAGAGCATAAGAACAACACAGAAAGAAAAATCCAAAATTTGCAAAATAAAGGTGTCCTGTGATTTGACAATAATCAAATGGCAATCCTATTCGAATCAGTTTATTTTTTGAATCAAAGAACCCGACTGGGTGGAACATTTCCGCACGTTCAGGTTTTTTTCTAACCCATCTGAAGAGTTTAGGAGGGAGAGATAACAAGGAGGAAGAAAGAAGATAAAAGAAGATGAGAAGAGAAGGAGAAGAGGAGGCTTCGAGCTTGAACGGAGGAGGGGGAGCGCAAGGGCAGAAGGAATTTTGAAAGGAGAAGGAGAAGGAGAAGGAAGATTAGAGGAGGAGAGCAAGCAAAAGAAAGAAAATTGGAAGATTCATTGATATCTTTTGAGCGCCAAAATGGTCCATAAGACTGTGAAATAAATATTAAATGTGTCATCCAAGGGAACATAGTGTCTCCGAGAGACACAAATAATGCTAGACGAAGCATAGCATCTAGAATGCTGTCTATTAAGCAGTACATCAAGTTGTTTCACTACATATGTGTAAAATATGAAATATGAAACATGAAATATAAACAAAAACAAAAACTATTGATCTATGTGTGGGCTCAAACAAGATCAAGGGAAAAATTGTGATAGTATAATCTCTCAACAAGCAATGATCTCTCTGTTTGATCACATAATATATCAAACGGCAAAAGATAAAATGCTCCTCCATCTCTACCTCTCCCAAATGCACTAATTGCCATATGTATTCTTCTTTGAGAAGCCCATGGAGGCTTCCTATCTCTACCTGGAGTGATGATATCTAAAACTACCCTAATGTGTATTTGAGACTATGATACAAGCCCCCAGTCAAATAATCTGGTGGAATAGAATCGCAAGTTATCCCCTATCTCGACGAAGTCTATGTGATAGCATTTCGAGTTCCTAACTTTGGTTTCTTCTAGTGCTTAATCTTTCCTTGTGTTGTTGATGCTTCCATAGCTAGCTTCCTTCAAGCTCTCATCTGTTGTGTCTGTTACTGAGGCTAAGATGCTTCATAGATAGACTTGTTTTTACTTGAAAGTGGGCACACTTTCTGTAGAGCAGTTAGTTTTCAGAACAAGAAGCATAGTTGGACAGCTAGTGATAAGAGGAGCACAGTCATATCAAAGTCTTTGGATTCCGAGCAACTTTCCAAAAGTTGAAGAGAGCAGCTTGTGGAGAAGTAGGCCACACTTACTGTAGGGAGATCCGATCAAGGTGTAGAGTGAATCTTGTGCAAGGCATAGCAGGGCCGTACTGTGTGGCAAAGACAAGAACAGAAGCAGTTGGGTATTTGACAAGTGACATAATACCCTAGTTTGGGAGAAACCCTAGTTTCTTGAAACGCCTCAATTCTTGAGTGTTTTCCATGAATTTCTTATGTTCGACTGAACAATCATGGCTGGCCTGAGTGAGAGTCTACTCAATAAGTCAAGTAGATTGGATGGAACCAATTTTAGGGTGCGGAAGTTTACGAAACAAAACATTCTCATGGATAGAGAATGTTACGACCATAGATGCACCGAATCGCGATTCGCTGGGTCCGCGATTCGCGAATCGCGATTCTCAACCTAGAATAGCAAAAAAAAATAAAAAAAAATTGGAAAAATAGCTTATGGCTGAAATTTTTTCAGGATCAATGGAAAAACCAGCGTTTTGCCTCTCAGAAGTGCAGTAGATGAGGCACAAACAAATCTTATTTTCAGTAGCTATCTGGTTGTCATTTGCTCTGGTTTTCAGTAAATGTTAATCCTACAGGCTATCAACTGTATGGATGATGATCACTTTTGCAAACGTTTCACTGGAGATGTGAGTGCAATGTGCATACATACAGTTGGGGGCATAAATATTGGGCCCTTCTCGGCGTGCATTTGGACCCCATTTTTATCTATGGGGGGGTGGTAGCATTTTTATCTACAATGTCTATATAGCAGGAAGCTCTAGGGGGGCGGTAGTCCCCCGGGAAACAGGGGGTTCGGGGGGCGGTAGTCCCCCGGGAAATAGGGGGTTCAGGGGTGGTAGCCCCCCGAGAAACAGGGTGTCCGGGGGTGCGGTAGCCCCCAGTGGGGGGGTTTGGGGGGCAACGCCCCCCAACGGCGGGGTCCGACGGTAAGGCCTCTTCATGATTTGGCCTTCCAACTCCCTGAGTGAAAACACACTTTATGGTGTTTCGCATCCGAAACAGTCGGCAAACTACACAGTCATAATGCTCTCAATCAGAGCTTTCATCTGATACCCATATTGCCTGCAAAAATTTCCAAAATAAAAACGATTCTGCGCGATTATGGGAAAATTCCGAAACACGTTTCTGAATTGCGATTCAAAATCGCGGTGCATCTATGGTTGCAACATAGTCACATGACATGAGCCTATTCCAGATTCTGAGCCTGAGTTGAAAGATTACATCAAGAGAGGATAAAAGGCACATGGCATCATCAACCTTTTTGTGAAGGATAGCGATATTCCTCACATTAGGTGTGTTGCAGGACCTTGTGAGGCTTAGGAGATTTTGAGGTCTATGTATGAGACCGTCAATACAGCTAGAGTCCTCTATCTATAGAACAAACTATGTACCATCATAACTGACTCCGATGATTCAAACGTTGAGCATATTACGAAGATCAAGGATCTTCAAGACCAACTGTTGCAGTTGGAGAGTGTATCAATGATAGGACATAGTCTCAATAGCTTTGAACAGTTTCTCGAATGCTTTTCAAGGGTATCTCATGAGTCTTTGTTGGAATTTGATGCTCAAATTCAAGATATGAGTGAACTAATCATATTAGCACTCACACACACCAATCGAGATCAACATAAGAGATTAAAGAGAACTTAGATTTATTGAAGAATGAGCATAGCTCTCTACAATGGAATGAATGGAGGTGGCCCTCCTTATATAATTTCTCTAGTCCTTAGCGAAAGTGAAAAACTAAAAGCATAAAGCAAAAAAGGAAAAAAGGAAAAAAGCAAAAAAAGCTAATTACCCTTATTAAATTTCTAAGTGAAAACCATGTTCTATTCTAGAACTAGTGTGCCCTCCTACATGCAAGACTAATTAACTTGACTTGAGCATGTTGACTTTGATATACTAAAAATAGAAATGGCTCCTAAAATAGCTCGCAGGCAACCGACATTAGGCGCGCAAATAATAATGTTTACTTTGTTATCTATTACTCCTAGAAGTTTTCTAAACTTCTGAAGCTTTTCTTTGCCAAGTCCTTTGGTGAAAGATACACGCAACCTGCTCTTTTATAGGGCAATAAATAAGCTCTACTTCACCACTTTGAAACTTCTCTCAAATGAAATGTTGTTGTACTCCGATGTGCCTTGTCCTGCTGTGAAAACTGGATTCTTTGCCAGCTTAATACAACTTTGATTATCAAATTGAAGTACTATAGGTAGACTTCCCTCATTTAAAGAACTATGTGGTTTACTCATGCATGAAGTGAGGAGGAAGAACCTTTCTAGAAGGGAAGGTAATGATGAGCAAGCTTTTGCTTCGAAGAAGAATAAGCAATTTACCAAAGGCAAGACAAAGGGCAAATTCAATGCTAGTGATTCGACACAAAATCTTGAGCAACCAGCCCTATTGGAGTGTGTGTTGATCACACTATTTGGCTTCCTAATTGGGTTTCGGTGTAGGCTTCAATCGAAGCTAACCTAATTTTCAAGAAGCTGTTTTTCTTTGTGCAGAAAGACAGCCATCGATCCATTATCTTTTGGGCACTTTGGTTGCAGATTGAAAGACATCTTGTGCTCCTACTTTCAGCTCTTTGTTTGCTGCAAAATTTTGAGTAGATTTGGTTGTGGAAAGGCTCTCTTTCCTATCTACTACAAGCTGAAATTTTGTTGGAGGTAATGGCTAAAGAATTGGAAGCTATCGGTTCTTTGTTTAGTGAAGATCGGTTGGATGGCACAAACTATTCCTTGTGGAGTTACATGATGAAGAATCTACTCATAGCGAAAGGGCTGTGGGATTTGGTCAATGGTGATGAGGAAAGGCCTCCGCCTTTGGCACCTCCTACACCTCGTGGATCATCATCATCAACATCATCTTCTACATCTTCGGATGAACAAAAGAAGTGGGATAGAAGGGATGCACAAGCACGTTCTATGGTTGCTCTTGCTGTGAAAAGATCTATCTTACCTCATATTGGGTCTTGTAAGACATGTGAAAGTGCGTGGGTTACATTTTATACTATGTATAGAGTCAAAAATCCAGCAAGAGTGGTGTATCTTAGAAATCAGCTTTCTTTGTTGAAGATGCAAGAAGGGGATCAAGCGACCAATCACTTGACGAAGATCAAGGATCTTCGTGAGGAGCTTCTCAATATTGATGAGATAATTGAGGATGCTCAATTTGTTTCCATTACTCTCAACTCATTACCTTCATCTTATCTTCCATTTGTTTCATCTTTGAGTATCTCTCTTAGGGGACAGCAACTCTCCTTTGATGAACTTGTTGGGCTGCTTCTTCAAGAGGAGCAAACGAGGCAAAACTTTGCGGGTGACACTCAACAAGATCAAGCTTTCTTCACGAAAGGCAAGGGCAAAGGCAAGTCAAAAGGAAAGGGGAAGCCTCCTTCCAAGGATGAGCAAAAGCCCGTTGGAGGTCAAAATGTCAACACTCAAAAGAAGAAAGGGAAGTGTCATTATTGCAAAAGGTATGGGCACTTCATCAAGGATTGTAAGAAGAAGCTTGCGAAAGAGGAGAGTAAAGGAATTGATACTAGTGCTTCACTTGCTACTTTGGAGCAAGAGCTTGAAGCTAGTGGTGATCTCTTCAACCAAGACTATGCTTTTGTGTCTAATATTGCTTCTACTAGTACTACTACATCTATGAGGAATTCAGATTCTGTTTTGCAAGTTGCTGATTTTCAGCCCATTGAATGGGTGATTGATAGTGGTGCTACTTGTCATATGACTTCTCGTAAAGAAGCATTCACTAAATTAGTGAAAGTGCAAAATGGAAGTAAGGTACAATGTGCGGATGATGCATCTTATTCTATTCATGGAATTGGAATTGTAGCCATCATTTTGCCTAATGGTGAAGAAAAGTACATTAAGAATGTGCTTTATGTTTCGGGAATCAAGAAGAATCTTCTTTCGGTTTCAACTATGTTGAAGCATGGACTAGTTGTTGAGTTCAAAGAAGATAAGTGTCTTGTCAAGGATCCTGAAAGATCACTCTTGATTATTGTTTCGGGAACAATGCATGCTGGCTTATTCATTATGGATACCTATGAGCGACGAATTCCCTCTACATGTCTTGTTGCTTTTACATCACAATCATTGGAGTTGGCTGAATTGTGGCACGCAAGGTTTGGGCATCTCAACTTTGCAAGTTTGAAGAAGCTGAAGACATTTAATATGGTAGAAGACATTCTTACTATTGAGCAGCCAGAAGGGCATGTATGCGAGGGGTGCATACTTGGAAAGTTTCAATGGAAACCTTTTCCAATTGATGGAACTATAAGGGTCCTTGATAAATTTGATTTGATTCATAGTGATGTTTGTGGTCCAATGAGGACCTGATCCATTGGAAAGTGCATCTATTTTGCGACTTTTATTGATGACTTTTCCCGTTTTACATGGATCTATCCTATGAAGGCTAAATCGGAAGTTTTTCAACGTTTCAAAGATTTTCTAGCAATGGTGGAAAATCAATTTGGGCATTCTTTGAAGACCCTACGCACCGATCGAGGAGGGGAATACATTAAGAATACGTTCGGTGCATTTCTTCGAGAAAAGGGAATTCTACATCAAATGACAACTCCCTATACGCCTCAACAAAATGGTGTTGCCGAGTGAAAGAATCGCAAACTTATGGAGATGGCCCGTTGCATGCTCAAAGCAAAGGGGCTGCCTCACAAGTTTTGGGCTAAAGCGGTTATAACGGCAGCATACATAAGCAATCGTTATCCTACTAAAGCATTGAAAGTATTAACTCTTTATGAAGTTTGGTATGGGAAGAAGCCTTCAATCTCTCACTTTTGCATTTTTGGTTGTACGGCTTATGCTTTTATTCCCGATAAACTTCGTACAAAGCTTGAGGATAATGGAGTCAAATGCATTTTTGTTGGCTATAGTAGTGAAAGCAAAGGCTATAGGCTGCTGTTCAATTTGAGCACTAACAAGATTATTGTTAGTCATGATGTGCATTTTGATAAAAAGAATTCATTGGATGTGGCCCCAACTCATATCTTGAAGGGGGACAGCCCACATAGTGTGAATATTTACTTTGACCCAAAAGGTCGAGATTTGTGTAACCATGGGTATTTAGTTATTTAGGCCATCTTAACTTTGTCTTAAGTTCAGTTAGACCCAATTTTGGTCATGTACTGACCTTAGGGTTTGGTGGCATTTGGCCACATCCAGGTAGAGTACTTAGATGCTCATTGTGTATTCCATTTTCACAGTTTGGCTAAGCATTGCTCTCCATTGCTCTTGTTGCTGTTTTCTCTCTCTCTCTCTCTCTCTCTCTCTCTCTCTCTCTCTCTCTCTCTCTCTCGCTTAGAGTTGGGCGCCCAGCCTCTTCTCTCTTGTTTTCTGTGGAGATTGATTGATAACTAGATCTTGGTGACTTGACTCTTGCTTTCCTACAGAGTACATCTCTTCATCATTGTTGTTCTCTCTCATGTGTATGACTATTGTCTAACAACAATAGGAATCTTGTCTTGGGTTACTTTTATGATCAAGTCGGTTTTCTAACATGGTATCAGAGCATGGTTCAAGATTCAAAAGAACAAGGAGATACTCCAACAAACGGAATCAATTCACAAGGAATTTATTTGGCCATCATCTTCAAGGAGAAAACCAGGTGCAGGTGGTGTCCCTAGCCAGCTCTCAAGTTTGATCTTCAACTACAACGGTGGCAGCTTTGTGGGAGAAGATCCGGTGTACAAGGAAAGAGCTGAGCTCCAAGAAGGACATTATGGAATCTCCCTCAGATTTCAGGATCAGATCTGATTGCTGATTGCAGATCAGCTTGTTGCTTGAGGTCGCAAATTTGCAAGTCATTTCTGGAATTATTCGCTACTGATCAGAAGGAAGATCATTGGAATAGTTCACTGAAAAACAGCAGGTCAGATTGCTGGAAAACAGCAGATCAGATCGTTGGAAGACAGTAGGTCGGATCACTGAAGGACAGGTTAGATCACTGGAAGACAGCAGGGTAGATAGCTGGATTGCTAAAAATCAGACCTGCTACAATACAAAACAGTTTCTGCTCGCTGGTCTGCTGAATAGTGATCATTGTTGGATCTAGATCACTACTACTTTATACAGATTGCTGCAAGGACAGGGATGTTGTTGGAAGATTATTGTTGCATAGCTATTCCCTATTGAAAATCACAGAAGGCTGTTGGATCTGGACAGAAAAGAGTTTTTGAGTTAGTTCACTAGATCTGCAAGGCAGACAGCTGATTATTTGGAGAAGACTTGTTCGCTACCAGATCACTTGTTGTGGAGAAGAACTGCTCGTTAGAAACGAGTTTATTCATAGGTTGTGATAGCTTGATACAAAAATCAAGTTCATTGTTGCAAAGTTTGATTGTCAAAGATCAAGTTTGATCATTATCATTGCAAGTTCATTGGTATACAAGATTCAAGTTTGCATGCATGTTGGGTCATCATGAAGATTGAGTTACTGTTGGAGCTTTTTGCATGTAATTGAAAGTACAGCAAGACAATCACATACACAAGTGGGAGTTTATCACATGCAAGTTGAGGATGATTACATGTAAGGAAGCATGGAAATACACAGATTGCTAGGATGCAATGGTGAACCTTGATGCATGCTGAGGGAGGTCTCAGGAGTAAGGATCAGCAATACAACTAGGAGTTGCTAGCAATCAGATGCAAGGTGAAGAAGGAATTCACAAGAGTAATCAGAACAAGGTTCGTCACAAAATGTAAGGGTTAACTCACAGGGAAAGGAAACTCTACATGAAACAAAAGAGATGGTAGGGGAAGACAATCGGTGATCATGGTGTTGTTGAAGTTGCAGAAGCGGCTACCCACAAGCATACTGAAGGAAGGTCAACTTCAGACGTTCTAAGATTGGCAAGGTTCTGTCGAGGTTGGAATCGACAAAGGTGCAAACTCTTAAGAGAGAGTTGCATGAGAAGTATAGACTATGAGTCTACATAGGTAAATCGATATTCAAGGGGATGTTTTCACAGTTTCTTATGATGGTGGCAAATGATAAGTTCATTGTTACAAGTGACAGGTGTGGCAAGCTGTGTGGTCGACATTCTATGTTGTGTCGGTTTGGTTTCTATTCAAGTCATAGTAACTTGGTTATGTTGTAGAAACTTTCTTGCCTATCTGAACTAGTATCACTTCAGATTTATGAGTAATCGAAGTGATTGCTTGTTGTGGTTGTCATGTAATTCCTGGATACCATCCAAGTCATAGTTGATTGTTCATGTGGTGGTACTAAGTGAGATCAATTCTATTTTGAGTTGGAGAAAAGTTCTAGAATCTATCCAAGTTCATGTTTTGTCATGTGGTAGATTCTGTTATAAGATTGGGAAGCCAAGGTAGTTGATTAGCCGTTGAAAATCAACAGTACAGGTTGTTTAGCTTCGAGAAAAACAACATGGTTGAAGATGGACGTACACCAAGTTTGCATATGACAAACTGTCAGAATAAATATCATGATGAAATGCTTTCTAGGTTGGACAGTTGTTTGGTGCAAGTGACTATGTGTGTGAGATAGAGGTAGGAGATTCCATGGAAAAGATCATGTCAAGTACTTTGTGTGAGAAAGTATTTGAAGGAGAGTATCAGTTACTTTGTGTGAGGAAGTATTGTATACATTCATCTTTCTATTGGGGATGCTCTTTTACTTGCATTTTTGGTTTGGTTCATGGATGATATACTATTCTATTTGGAGAGAGTGGTTGCAATGCAAACATGAAGTGTACATCCAGGGGGAGTAGTTCAACCAAAGTCCATCAAGTTCATCACAAGTGGTAACTTATGAGAGTACCAGGAGAATTGAAATTGGTTCAGTTCAAGGAATCGACACAAGTGGAGCCGACTACTTATAAAGCACAGGTTTCTAAAGTGGGTGTTGATGTATGAGATTTGATGTTGACATTTGTAGATCTATTTCCTACTTATGGTTATCATGATGGTGTTACTGTAATCAAAGAGGATTATTGTTTTTCTTTATGAATGTTGGGGAGATCCTTACATTTGTGGTAGCTTGAAAGGTGTTCAAAGAGACCAAGGGAGTCAATCTTCAAGCAAAGTTCTCAAGGTTAAGGAAAAAGTTATCATGTCTACATTATTTGATGCAGGGGGAGTCAAAGTTCTTTGATTCACAGGAAGTCAAGGAATCGATACGAAAAGGATCGACATTCAAAGGAAATTCTACATCATCATACAAAGAAAGTTCTACATCGAGTACATTGAGATCAGAGTTGATCATGAATTCTACATCAGAATTGAGGATCTTCATTACATGGGCTTCATGGAAGATACATACATACTTTTGTTATGCATAGTTCTAGACAATGTAAACATTAAGGGGGAGTGTTAGAGTTAAAGTCTACTTTAGTTCCCCTAATGTTATCATTTAGGATTGATTAGTGATAGTTTGGCCATGCCTGCGTGCTATTATAGGGGCCATTACTATTTATAGTAAGTTGTATTTTAGGGTCATTACTATTTATAGTAAATACGTTTTTTAGTCATGCATGTAGGTGGGCGCACTACTACTACAATAGGATTTGCTTTTATCACTTAGAAACTCATCTTGGGTGTTTACCCAATATAGGTAGTAATTATAGCAATTAGCTTTTTGTCTTTTGCTATTTGCTTTTTGCTTTTTACCTTACACATAGTTTAGAGAAAGTATATATGTAGGCTGGCGCCCTACCTCATTTGTAATGGGACATAGTTGGAGTACATCTCTTCATCAATGTTGTTCTCTCTCATGTGTATGACTATTGTCTAACAACAATAGGAATCTTGTCTTGGGTTACTTGTATGATCAAGTCAGTTTTCTAACACGAAGATCAGACTACATACATCTTTACTAAGCCGCTTAGTACCCTAGAGGCTAGGCACCTATATGGTGTTATGTTGTATATTTGCCATGGGGACAATTTAATTGAAATTACATTGTGCCCCTCTTTGTAGTTAAGTAAGTAAGTGTAGGTTTCGTCCAAGTGGCCAAGTATATAGGCCACATACTTGTGGTGCTTAAGCTTTCCTTGTATTGTTGATGCTTCCATAGCTAGTTTCCTTCACGCTTTCATCTATTGTGTTTGTTCTTAAGGTTAAGGTACTTCATAGATAGACTTCTACGATCAAGAAAGGCTACTTAAAGACTTGCAACTATCACTTAATCGTTCATTGTGATAATTGAAGTTGCCTACAAATGGGAAAAAATCCCATGTATCAAGCCAGGACAAAGCATATCGAAGTTGATCACCATTTCATTAGAAAAAAGATCCAAAGTGGATAGATAAAATTAGAGTATTACGACTCTAATAATCAAGTTGCCAATGTATTTACTAAAGCTCTAAGTAGAGACAAGTTTGAGAAATTTAATATCTTCACGTGAGGGAGACCAAAATAATCATTAAAGTGGTGTTAAAAATAAAGTGCAGTTTGTTATAAGTTAACTTGCAAACATTGTACTTGTACCCATGGTCCATGAATTAAAAAGTAAAAGCCCCTTCAAACTGTGTTATGTAAATTTGAAAACTTGGGACCCATGTATTCCAATTAAAACATGAAAGAGAATTCTAGAGATTTCTCTTGTAATCAACTAGAGAAACTTGGCCCTTACTTCATGTCCCTATTATTTTCATGCATGTTGACACATGGCACATCACTTTAAAACTGTAGATAAAGGTCTAGAAGGCTGTGGAGGAGGAAGAAACTACTAATTTTCAAGTAAGGTGCTTGAGGGGCTAAATATGAGTATTCTCCAAGAGAGAGACAACTAATGCAGAAAATCTAGCAAGCTAATGGCATTCTATTGCTGCCATTTTTGCTGTCCTGAAATGTTCTTTACTATCTTTTAATATCAAAACTAGTGTGAATTCTTTGTTCACAATGTACATGTTGTTTGAGCCAATCTACTAAGAAGCTGAATTTTCTGGTTTTTGGCACAAATACGTAGCGTATGAATGCTAACTTTCTGTTTTTTTCTCACAGATTTGACGCAATGTCAGCACTCACCATGTTGTAAGATAGCTAGTCGAATAGTAACTTACCTTTACATCTAAGCACCTATTCTAACATCTTCTACCACCATCTGCATGCTTTGCAAAGGTTATTAACAATCTAGGACAAAATAAGAAAAGTGCAAAGGTACCTCTTTTAAAATGAGAACTAATTGAACAGCATCATCCAGCTTAAGAGGTCGCTGTTGCTCATAAAATTCCTCATTGTCAGTAGTTGTCAGCATATAACTGGTACAAATTTCCACACAAGAATGAAATATCAAAATTTGTTGCCAACCTGAAATACAAACTGACATCACCCTTAAAACACTTTGATTAAGATCTCGACAATCGTATGTTGGCAACAAGGTCCATCCATTACTGCTAATACAGGGAAGTACTAAACCACTTTGTACCAAAAATATGCTCACATAATAAAACTCAATATAGTTGCAAGCATATTAAACGAAGTGTCATAGATAGAGCATAAAAACAGACAACATGTCAGGGCTAAGATTAGGCCACACCCCAGGAATCTCGTAGAGAATATTTATGATTAATTAAATTTCCGGAAGGTTAACTTGCACATGTATTTTCATCATTCAAGTAAATTTTAAAGACTCACAAATTCATGCACACTCACCCACTTTTTATTGTAGATTTTTGAACTCGACACACCTTTGAGTAGCATAAGCATAAAGTACTCGCATCCATGGACACCAATTAGGCCAATAGAAATATATTTGTTCTCATCCTCTTGCCTTAGCAAGAAATGCAAGACTAGATGACTGTTATAAGAAAGATTATATCTCCTGACTTCTTCTTAAAGTAAAAGTCTCGCCAACTCTTCAAGTGTTATAGGATCCTTATGGCAAAAGTTATGCTGATAACAACTTGCTGAAAGCTATCATGTAATCGTTTTAACGTGATGTTTACAAGTTCTTTGGATCTAATAATTGATCTTTTAAATTTTAGTCTAGTCAAATTGTCATTTGCAGTTTCAGAGTCATACAATCTAAGATTTAATTATTCGCTTCTTAGAAAAAAAAAAAGCTCTTGAAATATTTGTCCTTCGCAATAATTCTTGAAAAATCCCCAATTAAGAACTTTAAAATAACTATAAAACAAATTTGGCATGCTCACCAACTAAGCTTGATAGGATAGTACCTAAGTTGCTCTTCGTTCCAGAACGCATTGTTCCAGAACCATTCTGGAAATCGGGATCGTTCTGGATCAGCATGCAGTGTATATTTTTTGTTTAGTTTTCAATGGTTTGTTGGAATGAAAAAGAAACCACTAGAGGCTGTAAAAAAATTGAAAATGCATTGTAAAAGTTTGTAAGCTATAAATCAGACTATCAGTGATCATCATGCGATTGATACTTGTGTAGATTTTCTTGAAATCCAGTTTATTGTCATAGTTTACAAACTAGTCATTCACATTGAGCTACTTGCATGTAGAGTAACCTAGCGAATTGGACAACCATTATTTTGTAACTTGATGCGACCTCATTGTACTCTCATGATTTGTACTTGGTGTAGACATTAATAGAATGATACTCGTACTTGTGTCAACAAGACTTAACGAAGGATGATAGATTGGTACCTTCTTATTGTAATCATTGAATGTTATGTACATCTTTAAACGGTAAAGAAGTGTACTTTGTCTAGTACCATCTAGATTTAATCATTCTATTTTTAACATTCTTGATTGATTTAGTGTATTCTCAGTTCAGATCCGGATTAGTCAGAAATTGATAGTTATTCTTCACAGCGCTCATTCTTCAACTCTTTTCCACCACGATAGATTGTCATCTGCATTATGCATTTCTCTGTGAAGGAAATACACCAGATAAGTGAGGAGTTCCAAAATCTAAGAGATAAGATACATGACAAAATCAAGTTATGAGGGGTGAACTACACCTCATATGTCATGGGCCACACAATATTCTAAATGTGGCACAAGAGGATGACGTAGAGGATACTAGAGATGAGATACTGGCACGTCATCTTCTCTGACCATGTTACATTCGAACCTGTTTGAATGGTCTTTCAAACTTGTTTAAGACCTCAAAATCTCAAACTTTTGTTTTATGGGCTCTAGGGCCTCAAAAACGATGTCACATGGTCAAATTGCTCAATCGCCTTTCAACGCCCAAGCACTTTTCATCCTAAACAGATAAAAGGCTCTTTGCACAAAAGATTATGCCCAGTTAATCACAGCAAATGTGATGCTTTTGTTCAATTTATATGCTCATTCAATCCATTTTATGATATATTTAATCTCCAAACCCTTTGACTGGCACTTGGATTGGTCAGAAAACACAACCATGTCTAACTACTTGTGTCATTATGATGAACAAACTCCAATGGCACTTTGTTGACAGATAATACGTTTTCATGCACCTTCGTTTTAGCCATTATTCTTTTTTACAGGGTCCTGCAGACATTACTAAAGCCCCTCGCAACTATGGCTCTTTTGAGATTATCAAAAAGTCTCAATCTGCCACTTACCAGCTCAAGTTACTTTTGTCCAAAATCACAATTGCATTGCATATCTATGGTAAAGTTTCTGGTGCAGCAGAAGGGCCAACATGCTCATAAGAGTACTTGGGAGACTACCAGAAATTCTCTATGAATATCCATTGCTTATGGATAGGGCATTTGTTCTTACCCAGCAATTTCTTTAACAGCAATCATATAATACAGAAGATTGAGTATTAATGATCTTTTTCAGCATCAGCATGGTTATCCCGCTCTTCATTATTACGTCAACAATGAGGATAGTGTCTTTCTGAGGGGAGAAAGTAGACTTCTCACAGGAATTTGCTCCCAAGTTATGATTTCATTTCAGGCTCGGCAGATCTTTCATATTAATCTATAGTTGATAAACACATTTGCAATGTGCGTTTCCTACTAGTAAATTACCATTTCTTTCTAGTATAGGTGTTGCTTTGGTCATAATACCTCCTAGTTTAGATTTTCACCAAACATTGTTACCACATTGTAAGCATGACCAATTGCAGCCTTTTAGCTCCAAATTGCATGACAATTTATCCTAAACTTGCTCAGAGAATTGACATTACTAAGAGTGTACAGATCCCAGCTCTAGAAATACATGAAACCACTTTGCAAATTTCAATTTATATGTATACATGGCTAACTAGTAACCAGGAAAACAAAAAGTAAGTATGCCATCGTATTGCTAAAGAAACTATTTAGGATGTTTCTCACCTGTATACAGGGCAGAAAGCAGCAAGTGGCAGCAGCGCCCCTAATAACTCCGCACCTGTTGAACCATCAGGACCAGTTCTCCAAACAACTGCCATGGCAGGCCAACGACCACTCAAATGACATCTTCTGATGTAATGCCAGAGCTGAGGAACAAGTTGTGCTGAGTATGCCAAGTTTGTAAGCACTACGCTTCTTGGCAAGACAACAAAACTGGCATATAGAAAAGCACAAGTTGCACTGATGACAGCAACTTCAGTTTCTGATGGAGGTTCAGAGTTTGATGCATTTTGCACATTCCGTAATAGATTACCTTGAGAAAAAGTTACTCTCACCTGAAAGAAAAACAGGAAACTGAAATTCAGGCTTACTGCATTTTTACCACGTTAGTGCTCACATAAAAGTGAGCAGGTACAAACATGCAATGCTTCCTTCTCTGATAGCCTCCATCTAAAGAACATCTTCAAAAAAACAGCTTGCCTTACTTTTCTACCCTAAAATAAAATTTTCATCAAGCAAAGAGGTCAAACCTTTAAAGAAGCATATTCATTTTCCTGATTTGCAACCTTTATCTAGTAAATATGTCAGCTGAAATGGAGCTATAAAAAATAAATCAACATAGAATGTCGTTCCTATGTACAAAATATATTGTGCACTATACATACAAAATGTAACAGCCATGTTTGGCGTGAGCCATTGTTTTTAGAGCGGCTGCCACAAGCACATTCTTAGAGTTTCCACAGGCAACAGATTCAGGATTTTTCTAAAGAAAACAAAAAGAAAAACATTCACCAAATGAATTTTTTGGAATACTAGAAACATGTAAGGAATGATGTTCCATACGCTAGAGAACTATGGAATAAGAAAAGCAGACAAAGCTTCCTCGTCTCAAACAAAAGTAAAAAAGCACATCATTTGAGCTTAACGTGGAAGATACTTATAGTCTTATACTTGCAGGCTTCTTTCGATCTCAGACACCCAAGAAAGCTTAGCTATGTCTGCTACTTCAAAGGTCCCAAAAGGTTGAAAACATGTACTACATTTGTGTAGTAGTTACTACTACAAGTTTAAGTGAAAAAACTCTACCAGATTCCTGAGGAAGTCAGGATGCGAGGCATATCGAAGCTGTTGCTCTAGAACAGGCTCTGGCACCATTGATAGAGCAGATTCATCAATTTCCATGCCATCTTCTGTATCTGCAAATCGTCACTCAATTCAATAACTGATTCATTCAGTATCTACCATGGCATGAACATTTTTGCAATCAAAAACCAAAAAGGTAATCAAATAATTATTAGTAGTAGCTTACCATCTGTGACATTCTCAGCTGACTTAAAGTAGTAAGGAGGAAGCTCCTCCATTAGGTACCTGGCTACGTTTGCAAAGTCTGTGACCTGTCAATATCAAAAACTGAAAATCACCCACTATATTTGTGTCAACTATGCCATGATCATAATGTGAAAATGTTGAAAAGTTGTTTTCAATAGACTAGTCAGAGATGGGTAAGGAAAATTTCTCTATGAAAAGCTCAAATCAATTTGTATCGAAAGAACAGGAAACTTGATATATTTGGATAGATGATGAGGTAAGAAACTACATGGGCAGAAATTGAATTTTTACTTTTCAGAAAATCACGAAACAGGGAACCCAGCTCATGATAACCACAGCCAAGAAATTAAATATAGTCCAGGTTTGAAAAATAACAATTCCCACAAACACAGTCCTCGGGATGATAGATTGATAGACAAGTGAAACCTATATCATCAACCAGTAGCTTAGGGAATCAGTGCAAATTTCCATAAGCACAATCCCACATGAAATACTTTCCTTCATATTTGGAAATTTTGGCATTTCAACACACTCTAGGGCTTTATCACAGGCAGCAACTCCACAACGACAAGGTCTTGATGGGAACCTGCCTCACCAATGAAAAGAACATCTCAACAAAACCTACAATGCACAACTTTCAAGAAAAAGACTACCTTATTAGGGGAGAAGAAAAGTGCATAGCTTGTTTAATTTCACAGTGGAAAAGACACAAAGAACCAAGCCATTCAACTCATGGTAAGAACACCCAGTGATAATTTCTAGGTCCCACGAGTTTTGGAAAACTTATGGCGTTTTATTATCCATAGTGGAACATGCAGTCTCCTAAGTACTTTTACTTAATGGCAAAGGAACCTTCTCATTGTTCCTCCAGTCAACCCTCAAGCTTGACTCTAGTAAGGACTATTACAAGACCTTGAGCTTTGAAGGTATAATATCATCTATTTTATTAAAGCCTCCCAAGTACATGTATGTACAAAAATGATATTCACCCATCAAACAAAAGCGTTATTTTTAGAGCATTCCCCCCTTCCCCCTTAATGATAATTTTGTTCAGTACAAGACAAACAACATATAGATGACAATTCAAAAGACTAGTTAAGACTCTTTCTATATGTAAATCCCACATAGAATTGTTTTGATTTCTTTTTCCTTGTGCAGTTGGGTTTCTCTTTGATAGCATCTTATCAACTGAAGTGTTTCCCTTTTTCAGCTATCAAGCCGAAACACAAATTGTAGCTTGCCATACACCATTGGGCACAAGAGTTATCCTTAAGTTCCTGAATCAAACAGGCTCTTTCCTTATAACACACAAAGCATGTTAAGGCCTGAAATATCATAAGTAAGCTTCTCAGTTTTTTGTAAAAGGGTTCATGTGCCTATATAAGAACCCATCAAAAGCGTCAAGATACTCGTTTTTGAGAAATAAGGCCCCATCCAAAGTATCAAGGTACTCATTTTTGAGGGCCGGTTCCATTCCTACACTTTGCCGGTTTTCAGACTTATATTTAATGACGTGGCGTTCCCACGTTCCCAAGTTCTCAAAAACGTTCAGTTCCTAGGGGTCCCGTTCCCATTTTGTTCCCGTTCGCTGGCAACTATGCAGTAATCCTTCAAATAACAAGCAACTAATACAAGACTAAAAGATTCATATTCACCCTTTCCCCAATCAATATTGTCTTTTTTATCAGTATCATCTTCTTCTACAAAGTCATTTTCCTGTTTCTTTGCAAATCATTTTCATTTTCCTTCAGTCTCTAGCTAAGTGTCCCAGTTTTTTACAATATACATTCTCCCTTTCGATGTGGCTTAGCACCCTGTGGTTCAAAATTTTGCTGTTCTTTCACCTGGGGTTTGTTTTCCAACTTTGCTTCCCTTATCTCTATAAAAGCTAATGCACAATCACTATCACTCAGCTGGTAAGATTTACTACTTCCTGCAGCAGTCTTTCACTTATTCTTCAAATGATTTAGGACAAATTATCAAACTTAATCCTCTGACATGGATGGAACCAGGCTATTCAATAATGTAATTGGCAAAAAGTGATCATTTGTCCTCTTAATGACTGTTGCAAGCTCCTCCTTATGACTTGATATATACCTCAAGATTCTTTTAGCCAACTTCCAGTGATATATCTTTGGATCCTTCGATCTTTAGTATAACCTTAAATGATTAGTCATATTGCACCCTTCCAAATCTTCAAACTATGTCATGGATTCCTCCAAAAAAGAAAACTTGATGTGCTTAAGGTTTCCAACATCCTCTCCGTATGCATCATGCCTCCTCAGAAAATGATGCACTCTTATTATAAGGTATGACTAATCTTTCACAGAAAATGCAATCAGACAGATGCCAATGAAAATGCCTCTATGTCTGAACAACAGGGGTGTTTCCTGCCTTCAACTATCTTCCAGTAACCTTTGAATGTGACTGACTATATTTTTTATTTAAAAAAACCCATCTTGAAAAATTACTTCCATCTAACTCACTTTTTATCACTAATCAGCCATGATTGCTTTCCGATTCAGAATTCGAATCAAGAATTCAAGAGAAGTTGTCACCTTTTTGGAAATTTGTTTTCCCTAGCCCTTTTTCCTTCAGCTAAAACCATCATGTACATTTGGTACCTGTGTTCTCACATGTGTGGACTTCACTTCTAGCGTATGGGTCATTTTTGGTTTGTTCATCCTTCAAAATGTAAAATCTTTGGTATCATTTTTGCAATAAGACACAGCCTGCTATAGTCCAATTGTGTCAGCCTGTCATCACAAAAATTGGAATCTGCTCCTAATTGTTCCTTAGCGAGTTTCAAGATGTATTTCCTGAAGATTTACCTGACGGGCTTCCACCCGCCAGGGAGGTGGACCATCCTATAGAGTTAATTCCAGGAACTCTACCTATTAGTAAACCACCATATAGGATGAGTCACAAAGAGCTTCGGGAGGTCGAGCGGCAGCTCGAAGATTACCTGAAGGGCTTTATTAAGCCAAGTAAGTCACCATGGGCTGCACCGATCCTTTTAGTTAAGAAAAAGGATGGATCGATGCGCATGTGTGTTGATTATCGTACCCTGAATAAGGTCACGGTAAAGGATAGAAATCCTCTTCCCAAGATAGATGATCTCTTTGATCACTCATTACAAGCGAAATATTTCACTAAAATTGATTCAAGATCGAGATATCATCAGGTTCGGATCCGTGCAGGTGATGCCCTTAAGACGGATTTTCGAACTCGGTCAGGACACTTTGAGTTTTTGGTTCTTCCCTTTGGGTTAACCAATGCTCCAGCCACGTTCATGAGGCTTATGAACAGTGTGCTAAGGCCCTATAAGGGCAACTTTGTGTTAGTTTTCTTGGATGATATTCTCGTCTTTAGCAAAACTGAGGAATTGCACTTGGAACACCTCAAAAAGGTCTTCCAACTGCTAAGAAAGAGTTCCCTTTTCGCTAAGAAAGAAAAATGTGAATTTTTCGTAGAAAAGGTAAAGTACTTGGGGCATGTAATCACGGATGAGGGAATCAATATGGATTCTGATAAAGTGGTTGCCATTTTACAGTGGCCAATGCCTAGTAATTTGGAAGAGTTGCAAATCTTCCTAGGTCTTGCTGGGTATTATCGGAAGTTCATCCGAGATTACGCCAAGTTAGCAAACTCCGATGATGGATTTGCTAAGAGGTCAAGGCAAGCTTTTTCGTGGGGGGAAGCCCAGCAAAGAAGCTTTGAAAGGTTGAAATGTGCAATAGCTGCAACTCCTGTCTTAAGATTACCTGATCCTACTCAGCCATTTGTGGTTGATACAGATGCCAGTGAAGAGGCTATTGGTGCGGTTCTATTGCACAACGGACACCCATTGGCATTTGAGAGTAAGAAATTGGACGCGGCTCAACGGAATTATTCCACCTATGAGAAGGAGCTGTATGCTATAGTTTATGCCCTCAAAAGTGGCGACACTACTTGTATGGGGCAAGTTTTGAGATACTCTTTGATCATGAGAGTATCAAATGGTAAGTGTCCAAAGTTATCTCCTCGATATTGTGGACCATTTGCGGTACTAAAGAGGGTTGGAGACTCGGCTTAAAAATTGGCTTTGCCAGAAGGGTCCAATGTGCACCCAGTCTTCCATGTCAGCAGACTAAAGAGAGTGCTCAGGGACGGAAGTTATGGACTTGGCTCATTACATTCGCCGAGTCCATTCTTTTATTGTTATTATGCATAAGCATGCCTAAGGGCCCTTTTTATTCATATACTGGCCTTGGGCCCTATTTGGTTATATTTTTAGGACTTGGTCACGTTGATTTGGAGTGGGGGGTCCAAATCCTTTTCCCTCCCTTTTTTGAATCCTCCATTTGATTCAGGGAGAGGGTATAAGTAGGGCATCATTGTATTCCTTTATTGAGTTTTGCTCCTCTTTAGCCTCCTTAAGCATTCTCTTCCTGCTTTCTAGCTTAAGTCCTGCTTTCTAGCATAGCTAGTGAATCTTAGCTTGTAACTTGGTATCAGAGCACTTTCCTGCAGATTGGTGGAGGCTGTCCAGCGCCCTACCACCCATCACTTTCATCGATTTTTCTCCGTCAACCTTCCTGCAGATTGGTGGAGGCTGTCCAGCGCCCTACCACCCATCACTTTCATCGATTTTTCTCCGTCATTTTTGTAGATTGGTGGTGGCTGTCCAGCGCCCTACTGCCCATCACTTTCGACAATTTCTTCATCATTTTTTGCAGTTTTGGTGGAGGCTGTCCAGCGCCATGCTAACCCATCACTTTCGTCGATTTTTTCGGCAGATTTTCATTGTTTTTGCAGATTTGGTAGCTATTGCCCAGCACCCTACTACCTCATCATTTTCGACGCTTTCCGTCACCGATTTGCTGTCCATTTTTTATATTGATTGGAGGCTGTCCAGCGCCCTACTACCGTCTCATTTTCAGCGGCAACCCATCACTTTCGTCGATTTTTTGGCAGATTTTCACTGTTTTTACAGATTTGGTAGGCTATTGCCCAACGCCCTACTACCTCATCATTTTCGACACTTTTCGTCACCAAGTAGCTGTCCATTTTTTATATTGATTAGGCTGTCCAGCGCCCTACTACTGTCTCATTTTCAGCAGTTCTCTTCACCGACTTGCTATCCGTTTCGGCTATTGATTGGAGGCTGATCGGCGCCTTACTTCAGCACCCTTATCCAGCTTATTTTTCAGCATATTGTGGATCTTGGTAGTTGCTGCCCAGCGCCCTATTATCTCACCATTCTCGACGGATTTTTCCATCGACTTGCTGCTCATTTTGCTGATTATGTGTCAGCTGTCTAGCGCCCTCTTTCAGCACTTTTTTCAACTTATTTGGCGCAAGTTAAGGATTCGGACTGGTGGCTGGTTGGCGCATCTATTTTGTCATATCTTCAGCTTTTTCCTCTCTTTGTTGGCACTACTGATTGGACGACGGATCAGCACCCACCTAGGTATTGCTTGCGCCCATTTGTACTTCCTTATTGCACCTACTTGCTCTCTTTTTGTTCACATACTGCTCT
The DNA here is from genome assembly GCA_029204225.1 of Diphasiastrum complanatum. Classification (NCBI taxonomy): domain Eukaryota; kingdom Viridiplantae; phylum Streptophyta; class Lycopodiopsida; order Lycopodiales; family Lycopodiaceae; genus Diphasiastrum; species Diphasiastrum complanatum. The sequence continues at coordinate 29,562,530 of CM055108.1, read as the reverse complement.
TTTTCCAGCCCCCTATTTCCCTCTCATATTTGTTATTTTGCTGCCTCACACCCTCCTCCTTCCTTTTTCCATTTTGTTAGAACCCTTCTAGTTATTGGCCTTGCACATTTGGTGTCCATTATTCTACTTTCTGCTCCTCTCGTGATATGGGCCTTGAGGGTACCGTGTGCCATTGCTACTTCTCATTCATGGGCCTTATGGATACCTTGGACTTTTGACCATGCTGGTGCATATTTCTCCATTTTAGCTATCCTTGTCAGGATGATCTCTTTATGCTCCATGTTTCCTGGCATATCACATGCTTTTCCATGCTATTACAGCATGTCTGTCATCCTGCTTATGTTCCTACTCTTTGGGCTGGTCTTCCAATGCTGCTATCTTTTCTTGGGGCACCTTGCACATATGGTTGATGGTTACGTGTATGATGCGGCTATTCACAATGAGTGTCCATCTCTTTTCCAGTTTCCTTATTGGCTGCAGTTCTACCTTCTCGGGCTTTTTGGATACCTTGGTATGATGTCCCTATCTTTTGGGCTGATCCTCTACTAGCTTGGGCATTACGGATAACTTGGCATTCTGAGGTCTTAGACTTTTCATTTCACACAAAAATTACTGTGTTTGAGTTGAAAGTAAGCTCCTAGACAGTTTCTGATGAGGCGGCCGAGATGTTTCCTTCGTCGCCATGATGTTGATCCTGAGCTATTCCCTTTCTTACCAGCTACCATTCACCAAGTTCGCCTTCACCATAGTCGACACTGTCGGCAGATTCAGTTTTTTGATCCAGTGGGATGGTCGTCCTGTTGAGGAGGCCACATGGGAGCCTATTGATGTATTTTATCATACACCATTATTGGCAGATCAAGCTCGAGCCCTCATGGCTTTAGCTCTTTCCTCTACTACAGATATCATTGTAGATGTTCCGGGTATAAGTAGGGCATCATTGTATTCCTTTATTGAGTTTATGATGATTGCTCCTCTTTAGCCTCCTTAAGCATTCTCTTCCTGCTTTCTAGCTTAAGTCCTGCTTTCTAGCATAGCTAGTGAATCTTAGCTTGTAACTATGGAGATCAGGTGATTTCCCACCAGGTACCCTTTGAGGAATTGAGGTCTTTGCCACATAAGCCAGAAGAAATTCTGGATACACGGGATCGTAGGTCGAGGCATACGATCTACAAGGAGTATCTTGTGAAGTGGAAGGATCAGACAGCCGAGGAGGCTACCTGGGAGAGAGCCGATGTTCTTCGAAAGAGATATCCTACCTTCCTTACCGAAGAAGTGACTTTCGAGGCTGAAAGCTTTTAAGGGGGGAAGAGTGTTAGGGCATCAGTAGTACCGTAAGGAGTAGCCTTCCATGCTAGGTGGCACCCGGCCAGTTGTCATCACTGGTTAGGAGGGTTCCAGGGGACGCGGCTAGTGGACCCGCAGTGCTACCAGTATAATTGATAGCCGAGGGGTCAGGTACACAATTAAGGCCACGTGGTACCCCGAGTCCAGTAATGGGCCCAGTGGGGTCCGAGGGGTCAGTGGGTACAGTTGACTACCTAGCCACGTGGGCGAGCCCGGGATAGCAAGTGCTAAGTGGCAAGCTCATGGAGAGGCCAACTAGGCAAGTACCCAGCCCTTTGGGACTAAGAGTGTGTGGGAGGAGGTGGGAGCTACTTAGTTTCAGATTTTCCTTTTGCTTCCTGACTTTCTCTCTCTAGCGTGCTCTTGCTAGAAGGCTGTTTTATCTTACATCATACCTATTATATTTGAGAGGTACCCTTGCAATATACATGTCATATGAAAGGTAAGAAGAAAAAAAATGCCCATCAGGGTGAAAGGTAAGAGTGCACGTCAAATTCCAAGCCTAAGCACAACTGTCAAGAAACTTTATTGAAAGAGAGAAGAAAAGTACACGACTTGCTTCACCTCATGCATTGTTTCATTTTCCTCTTGTAGTGATATCTCTTTTGGCAATCTAGTTCTCATATTTGGATAAGTGTTCACATGCAAAGAGGATGTCATTCTTGACATGTGCAAATAAATCATTGAATAAATTATAATAGGAATATGTACCAATACTCACAAAAATATTATCTAAGTATCAGTCCGATAGTTTTCTAGAAGATGCATCTAGATGTCAGGTACACACAAAAACTAAGCTTGTCAACTTGTGGAAGGGCCATGAATTCATGGTTTACAGGAGTCCCACCCGTTTTAGACTCACGGGATTTCATTATCTCTAATGACACAAATAGTCTCCTGAATAACTTTAATTAATAAAAAAGGTCCATTGATTTATGATTTATAGTTTTGATAAAAACAAAGGACCCTTACTAAAGAAACTAGCACATCGTGGGTGGGGTCCACCGTTAGTAAATTTTGGAGTTTGTGTCTAGAAAGGACTATGACAAGACCTCGTGAGTCGTACACTAGGACTAATTTGATTTCAAAGCTTCTCGAGTACATGGTAAAACATGTATATATAACAAAGTGACATTGACTCATCAAAGAAAAACACATACCCATCCAACTTGTAACCGAAACATGGCTGATTTGAGAAAAGATTAGGACAAGTCAGTGGCAAACAATAGCTGATGCAATCTGGACAATTTTTTGTGTGAGGATGTTTCATCAATGCCATCGTGAGTGCAAGCACATGCATTCACATTGGCTTTTCATATATTTGTATAATGCCCAATGTACTGAGTTTTTATCAATTCTATGAGGGCCAAAGGCAGACGACTCAGCCATGATAAATGCTAGCACTAAAGAGCAAAACTAATCAAATAAGTCCTATTTCCCTACAGAAAAACAAGGAAATGTATATTCCATCAATTCCAATTGCTCCAAAATAAGCAAATAGCATAACTGGTAGGCATAGGCAGCAATTAATACTGCTTGAAGAAGATTGACATCACCCTTTTCTCCAAGAAGTGCCAATATCTACTTCAATGGGCAAAAACTATCCCCAACAAAAATATAGATGGAAATATCTCAGCTTGGCCTTTTGAGCTGAGATTCTCTATAATGGAGCTATCAGATTGCTTGAAAGAGATGGAGGAACTCACCAACTGGACTGTAACATCAGACTGAGACAATGCTGAGCCTGAAGCTTCTAAAATATTGCCCAATAAGCAAATTTTAGAAGGAAATGAGGGTGCCGAAGCTGGAGGAAGAGTATTCAAGAACTCTGAATAATTCTCAGCTATCATGTGAATGAACTGGGCCCAGAGACCTTGACTTACAGCAACCTGCATGGGACATAAGAAATCAAGTGGGTGTTGTGTCGTTGCCTCAAACTTTCAAAAAGATGGATGCAATTTATATTCACGTCAATTATGAAAATTTTCTGAACAAAAGTTTTATTGTCCTTGTCTATGCCACGTTAACCTGAGACTAAATAACGCATCGTAAGTGCCTTGGAACAGCACAATTCAGTATACAAAGCTTGGACAAAAGAAGCTAAGTCTAAAAAGGTGGCTTCATTGCAGATGAGCTTGATTCAAAGCACAGAAATTTTCCAGAACATAGCAATTACATTCTTAGACTACACATGCAAACTTATCTCTCGGTTTATTCTAGTGACAAAACTTATGATAACCCACAGAATGGAATATATACTTAAAACTCGTAGGAGATGGATAACTCTAGCTGCATTGTTCCTTACATAAGTACTGACACTAGAAAATTCAAAGCAAATATAGGCTTTGGATCTAGTGAACCTTCCTAATACCCAAAAATCATCTCAACTTTGATAATGGCTTGTTTTCCTTCATTTTGCAAAACATACTTGATTCTTTGTTAGCTTTTCAACCCTCTGGCACATGTAGAAAGTCATAACTGTAACACAAGTTATTATACCTGTTTAAATGTTGGAGATCGCTGCCAAAGTAGAGGAATGGAAAGTATCTGTGCAGAAAAAGCAAATTTCGACTGTGGATCTTTTCTGTCAAGTGGTCTTTGGACATCACGTAAAGCAAGAGAAAACAAAATGTTTTCCAGACGAGGCATCTCTCTGGGTAGAGTGGTTGCATCAGCTGCTTTCTGCAGCGATGCAAAAACAAAAAATAATAAGACATGGAATTCAACAATTCAAAATTGAAAACTACCACTACAAGCACGAAGGCAAGTAATGCAAGAAAGATAACATGAAAATCCTCCTCAACGTCTTTGACCGATTAATAGGGTTACATCATTGTTACAAAATCTGATACATGAAAATATTACTCATAAATAGAGAGCGCATACCAGTGTAAGGAGAAGACCACGAAGAATAAAGAGCAAATCTTTGTGCAACAAGTAGTCAAGTGTAGCTCGGGACCAGAGTAAATTGTCCCTGGTCAGCAAGAAAATTGTGTCTAACAAGACTTCAGTTCCATTTCCTGTGCGTAGTAGTGATGCTGGAACAACGAACTTGGATTCAAATGTATCACTGCATAGTGGAGCAAAAGACACATCAGCAGCGCTACTTGTGAGTAACAACAGAGAAATAAAGACACATTTGTCTAAACAAGCACACCTATTATTGAAAAATCTTAATCAATCAAAAGCAATCATTAAATATATCTATCCTCATTTCAACGTGAGAAGTAGACGCAATAAAGTCAAGGAAGTAAATCATACTTGTCCTGCAAGCGGAAAGGTTGCAAATAGATTAATATAGATGGCACAAAAAAGAGGGCCTCTGTAGTTGTGAGGTTTATGGACGAAGTACCCCTCGGACTAGGTGGGCTAAAATCAAGCAAATCTTTTACTTCTTAAGAAACAAACTGCACCATACCCAAATGGACTAGGTTCAAACCGCTCACCCCCATGAAGTCTAGGCCATGATGAGGGAGATCCACTACAATTGAAGAGTTGATAGCTTGCAAGGATATGCAATCAGAAAAGACAGTAAAAAGTTGCAAGTTGCCAAGAGCTTGGTAATAAATCGTGGATTGGAAGATTCAGAATGATGAGTGGCCTACATACATGTAGTACATACCATAGCAATCTGCTGCAACAACGATCTGGAACACCAGCGATCTGGGAAACCCTAGTCCAAATTCCTGGATCTATGTATAGACATGTATGTATACTGAGTACATACATAGTCACCCTTGCACCGGAACACATTCCGGGGAGCGGAGGGTCCCCATTCCGGAACACTGGTTCCGGACAGCTGAACGCATATATAATTTCTTTGTTGTTTTTCTTTTCTTTTGTCCCGGAACACTCTTTTTTTTTCTTTTTTTTGCAATATGGGTGCCAGAGAACAGGTTTTCTGATGGGGGATCTGATGGTAATTTTTGCAAAAAAAATAATGAACTATAGGAGCCCACAAATCCCTGAGATTACCTAAGTATTGCTAATTCACTGATTCATGATGCATTGATTCACTGATTCACTGAATCACAGGGACGAGGGCCTGTGCTCATCACACTATCATGACCATGTTATGTGGAGGCCTTTTGCAAATCGTCAGAGCTGTGGATATCTAGACCCAGAATGCCCTATGCATCATATCGGTAGTAATGCTGATGCACTCACTGGTTAGACATGCACTGATTGGAGACCATACTTTTGCCCTGCACAACATACAGATAAGCTGGATAGCATCTTTTAACACCTAGCATTTACTCGAGTATAGAGATCACTTAGGTAAGAATGAAGCTCCTCCCAACCAAGCAGGGTTCCAGATCACAACAAAATCAGGTCATAGTCATTTCTTCTCACTTACCTGATTTTGCCCATCAGCAATCATGATCACTAACACTTGCAAACTTCTGAAACAAACTTGAGTTTTGCATTATGATTCGTGTCTTGTGACTTGTGCACTTGCCACTATAGTTACTCGTCTATGACAAACGTCATGTATGACGTCACTACTGACATGTTTTCAATCAATCTTAATAGCTAAAGCCAAATATCACTTAATAATCAACAATAAATTGTAACCTTTGACCTACTACCGCCTTGTTGTAAATACAATCTTCCTTAGTTATAACTTCTAACATTGAGCTATATTGATGCCGATGGCCATAAAGCACTAAGCAAGCTACCAACATATGTTATTTAGGAGTCAACAATGGGGCTCAAGAGAGAGGATGTGATAATCGATTGATTATAGTCTACACTATACATAAGTGTAATTGCACCCTAAAAACTAAACTAGCACTTTCTTTCTGTATAACAGAAGGCCAAGAATCAAATATACATGACACAATTATTTGGGTCAGTCTGGCTTTGGATCAGCTTGGCTTTGAGACAGTTCAGAGTATCCTCACACCAATTGGTTATTGAGACCTGTAGATTCCAGGGTACCCCATGAGGAGAGATTATGCCAGTTACGTTCTTTACTTGAGGTGGAATCCGAGGATCGTTTCATCTTCTGATACCCTATATATTATGCGATTAGAGACAAATAACATTGCCTATTCCAGGGCATGCCTACAACAATCCGATCGCTCATTGCATATGAGGACCCTCGATGTGTTGCGCTTATGATACGAGCCATGGAATTTGTATAGCCAACAAATGTAACTCCTCATTGGAGTGAATATGACGTGTCAAACTCGTATGGACTCTAAAGGCCATTTTTAGAATGGGCCCCATGAACTTACAAGGTGAATTAACATTAAAAATAAAGCCCCCAATGGGTATACAACATTGGTAGGGTCTAAGTTTAACATTAAACTTGACATTAGCCCATAGAAACTTGATATAAAGGTGCGAGTTTCTATTTTTCACAAATTGCAGAAGGATCACGCTTCTCTGGCTAGTCTTGTGTGATTTTGCTGCAGAAAACTGTCAAATTCCAAGGCCTAGCTATGGAGTATCATAACAGCATAGTAAGCACACTATGAAAGCTTCAGAAAACCAGCTATGGAGTAGAACACAAAAGCAAAAGAGAGAGGACTTCAAAGCTCACACAACATGAATGAATATTCAAAGTGTAGTAGGGCGTGGAAACCCCTCCAAAGTTTGGGCTACATATAGCATGTTATGTATAGAGGTGGTGTCTTGCTAATTCTAGCTCTAGAACCCACATGGGTCCTTAACCTACTTGATTTACTTGCCTAATTAGCACAAGTGGGGTGTACTATGGTACATAAATGTTTTACCCCCATGTCTTATGCACAACTTACAAGTTACAAGTATACAAGCCTTAAGGGGCAAAATAGGCATTTATTTCAACACCCCCCCTCAATGGCTATTTTGTTCATACCAACACCTAGCATGCTACGAAACTTTTCAAATTTTTCTCTACTAAGTGCCTTAGTAAAGATATCTGCTGCTTGTTCGTTGGTATCACAGTACTCGAGCTGAATTTCTCCGCTTTGTATCTTCTCTCGTAAGAAGTGTTGATCCACCTCAATATGCTTCGTACGAGCATGGTACACAGGATTTTTGGCAAGCTGGATGCAACTCTGGCGGTCACACTGAAGAATAGTAGGACCATCCTGTGGAATCTGCACCTCCCCAAGAAGTCTCCTGAGCCATATTGCCTCGCAGGTAGCTTTTGCCACTACCCTGTACTCGGCCTCTATCGATGATAAGGTAACTGTGGGTTGTTTCTTGCTACACCAAGAAATGGCCCCTGAACCAAGGTTAAAAGTGTAACCTGTGGTCGACTTTCGATCATCCCTATCACCTACCCAATCCGAATCGGTAAAGCCTCCAAGCTGAAGCTTTCCGTCATCTGTGTACTCAATCCCATAACAGGTTGTCCCTTTGACATACCTCAAAACCCTCTTGGCTGCTTTCCAATGTGCTTCAGTTGGAGAACTCATGAACTGGCTTGCTACACCAACCGCATAGGAAATGTCTGGTCTCGTAGTGGTGAGATAAATCAGGCTACCCACAAGCTGCCTATAAAGAGTCTCGTCCACAAAAGGAGTGCCATCATCTCTGGATGGCTTACTGCTGGTATCAATGGGCATGGAAACGGGTTTGCAATCCTGCATGTTGAACCTGTTCGAAACTTCACATGCATAGTTGGCTTGGGAAATAAACACACAGTTTTCCTTTTTCCAAACCTCCAAACCAAGACAATAGTGGATTAAGCCCAAATCCTTCATCTCGAACTCATTTGATAAATGAGCCTTCACCTTTTCAATAAGCTGCCCATTGTTACCCGTGATGACCAAGTCATCCACATAGAGAACTATCAAAACAATGTTCCCATCTTCCTCCTTCACGAACAGGTTGCAATCCGACTGACTCTTTATGAATTGCTCCTTGGCAAAATAGTCGTCAATACGACTATACCAGGCCCTGGGTGCCTGCTTCAAACCATATAAGGCCTTCTTAAGCCTGCATACCATACTTTCCTTGCCCTTAGCCTCAAAACCTTGTGGCTGTTCCATGTAGACTTCTTCAGCCAACTGTCCATTAAGAAAAGCACTCTTCACGTCCATTTGATGGACCTCCCAACCAAAAAATGCAGCCAATGCTAAAACCAACCTGATAGACGTCATCTTAGCTACCGGTGCAAACATCTCATCATAGTCCAAGCCCTCCTTCTCTGCATAGCCTTTAGCAACCAGCCTTGCCTTATGCTTTTCGATGCTCCCATCAGATTTGTATTTGGTCCTGTAGACCCACTTACAGCCAATAGGACGCTTCCCTTTTGGTAACTTCACCAAATCCCATGTATCATTCTTGAGAATGGAGTCGTACTCCTCTTGCATAGCATGTTGCCATACCTTCTCATCTGCTGCCTCAACGAATGTATGTGGATCTTGTGAATCCAAAATAGTAGTCATAAGTGCATAGTTTGTCTCCTGGTGTTCATGTTGTTGGGCTTGCCTTTGAGACCTCCTAGCCCCTGGATTGCTGCTCTCTCCCTCATCCAATATCAAACCATCCTGCACAGTTTGCCAATACCACTTGGAAAACTTCTTCCTTGCAGTTGGTGATGAAGATGGTGAATAGGACTCAACAGATTTGCCCCTTTCCTTCCACTTCCTAGCCTCCTCGGATTCTTCCTCTTGATCACTCATATGATCATCCTAGGGCTCCCCAATATATGGATGTGGGTCATCAAGTATTGGCACAAATTCACTTGTACCATCCTCCATCTCAAGTTCCTCTATAGGAGGCGTTTGATCTTCTTCAAAGATCACATCTCGACTTATGATCCTCTTCTTGCTAGTAAGATCGTAAAGTCTGTAAGCTTTGCTTTCTTCACTGTATCCCAAGAAAATACTCTTTGATGATTTTGCATCCAGCTTCTTCCTGTTATCCTTGGGAATATGGGCATAGGCCGTACAACCAAACACTCGCAAAGCGCCTACCTTGGGCTGAATGCCGCTAAATGCCTCTTCTGGAGTCTTGCCTTCCACAGCTTTTGTTGGACTTCTATTCAACAGAAACACTGCTGTGTGCATTGCCACGCCCCAAAAAGAGTTGGGCAACCCCTTTGCCTTGAGCATGCACCTTGCACACTCCACAATAGTTCGGTTCTTTCTCTCTGCTACGCCGTTTTGCTGAGGGGTATGAGGAGCTGTAAGCTACCTTTTGATCCCATTGGCCTTGCAGAATTCCACAAATTCTGTCTTAATGAACTCTCCACCACCGTCTGACCTGAGCATCTTTATCTTCTTTCCTGAATGTTCTTCTACCAAAGCTTTGAAATGCAAGAAGTACTTGAATGCTTCAGATTTTAACTTCAAGAAATAAATCCAAATCTTGCGTGAGAAGTCATCAATAAAGGTCATAAAGTAATATGCCCCCCCTGCAGATTTTGTTTGGGTTGGCCCCCACAAATCTGAATGTATCAAGTCAAGTATGCCTGCTGCCCTGGTGGTGCTTTCCTTGGGAAACTTATGTCTTTGTTGTTTTCCCATAGCGCAAGCCTCGCAAACTGAAGAGCTTGGCTTAACAACTGGAAGCCCCTCCACCATATGATGCTGGTTCAACACCTGCATGCTTTGGTAGCCAAGATGTCCATACCTCTCATGCCACAACCTATCCACATCCCTTCCTTTTGTTGTATAAGCATGCTGACTAGGGATAGAAGTGTATAACCTGTATAGATTATCTTCCTGCAATCCTTTGGCCACAACCTTCATATTATCACTCAAGTCCAACACAAGACAAGAAGTAGCATCAAATTCTACTTTCATATTTTGTTGAGTGATAGCTCCTACTGACATTCTTAATGACTTTGACTTCTCCTAATGGAAGCTTTACAAGTATTGTGCCCTTTCCCTTGACCTTGTGTGTTGAGTTGTCACCTAGGCACACCTCTTGTCCATCACTAATCCCCACAAAGGTATCAAACCAATCCCTATGAGGGGTCATGTGCTTTGAAGCACCTGAGTCAATGTACCAACCACCTGTTGTAGCTTGTGAAGCCAATGCAACAGAGAATAACTCAGCTTGCCTTATGTCACTCTGGTCCTCTCTTGCAACACTCTCAACAACATTTCCTCCTTGCTTCTTTGTGCCCTTCTTTTGGTCTGCAAGCTTCTTCCTGCACTCAAAAGCAAAGTGTCCATATTTACCACAGTAATTGCAATTCCCCTTCCTTCGAGGTGTGGAAGAAGTATTCGAGGAGGGTTGTGCTTCTGACATCTGCAAGTTCTCCATTCCTTGCTCAAGTGTTTGTGGTGTTCCTTTGTTCTTGCCTTTACCTTTCTTCTTATCCTTAGCTGGATTTTGCTTCTTCTTAGAAGCAAAGGCATGCTCCTGGAAATCTTCCCTTTTGGAGAGATTAACTCTCCTCATCTCCTCCTGTAACAAGAGACCATAGACTTCTTCATAGGTAGGGATCTTCTCTCTCACTGATATCATCATCACAAAGTTCTGATAAGCATATGACAAGCTATTCAGAACTATTGGCACCAAGTCTTTGTCAGCAATAGACTCTCCAAGTACAGAAAGCTGATATCTAATATCCTGAATCTTAGTAAGATGATCAGTAACTGTATCCCCTGTCTCCATTCTGAGAGTATACAACTTGTTCTTCAAGTAGAGAAACCTGGTTGTACTTGCTGTCTCATACAATGCACAAAGAATGTGCCATGCATCCACAGGCCCTTTGGCTGACCTGATTAGAGGAATCACATTATCCCTCACTGACATGTTGATGATTCTGTGTGCCTTTTCCCCTCTCTTGATATAGTCCTTAAGTTCAAGTTCAGATGTTGGAACAGGCTCCTCACCTGTCACAAGCTTCCAACATTCTTTGTCTTCAAGAATGTTCTTGATCTTGAATTTCCATATGCTAAAGTTAGTGCCATCAAGCAGGCTGGCTTCACTCAGCATGCTCTCTGCAAGACTAGACATAGCTGGATAGAAATAAAACACAAAAGGCAAACTAGGGTTTTCACCCAACTAGGGTATGCAGCCACTTGCTCAATAACCCTCAGCTTCTGGATTTGAAACTATCCCCCTGTATGGCTGTCCTAGCCCTTGTCCAAGATCCACTCAGAACTTTCACTGAAGTCCCCACTGTAGAAAGCGCCCTCCTACAGTCCTGGCTGTCCAAAAAACCTCAAAAAAATTTGTCTCGAATTAGAAACTTTTTGGCTCCCTGTACTCCCCTTGCCAACAGTACTCCAACCATGCAGATAGCACAGAGATCAGATGCCCCTACAAAAAGTGCTCCCTCCTCAAAGGTAAGCTGCTCTGCAGGAATGGCAGGAATCTGATCAAAAACAGGGCCACGCTTTCACCACACCACAGGCAACATAACCTACTCTGATACCATGTCAAATTCCAAGGCCTAGCTATGGAGTATCATAACAACATAGTAAGCACACTATGAAAGCTTCAGAAAACCAGCTATGGAGTAGAACACAAAAGCAAGAGAGAGAGGACTTCAAAGCTCACACAACATGAATGAATATTCAAAGTGTAGTAGGGCGTGGAAACCCCTCCAAAGTTTGGGCTACATATAGCATGTTATGTATAGAGGTGGTGTCTTGCTAATTCTAGCTCTAAAACCCACATGGGTCCTTAACCTACTTGATTTACTTGCCTAATTAGCACAAGTGGGGTGTACTATGTACATAAATGTTTTACCCCCATGTCTTATGCACAACTTACAAGTTACAAGTATACAAGCCTTAAGGGGCAAAATAGGCATTTATTTCAACAGAAACACATTCGTGATGCCTCGAGCAAGTGCCAAATGTTTGACATCATTGTTTGACCTACAACTGTATATGCAACAAAGGCTTGATGCACAATGATTCCCGAGTCAAAGTGGACTAGTATATCTCGTCTACAAGTCGCCGACAGATTCAGTTTTTGATCCAGTGGGATGGTCGTCCTGTTGAGGAGGCCACATGGGAGCCTATTGATGTCTTATCATACGCCATCACTTGCGGATCAGGATCGTGCTCTTGCTGCACTTGTTGATTCCTCTACATCAGATGCTGCTCTAGTTGTTGATGCACCAGGGCTTGTTGTTGTTTGATCCAGTTTCTTTTCGGCAGTTGGGTCTTTTTTTTGTGTCAGAGAGAGTCATGGACTTGGCTCATTACATCCGCCATGTCCATTTACATTTACTTTACTTTATGCATAAGCAGGGATTGGGCCCTTTTTTATTCATTATTGACACTTAGACTTTATGGTTGGCCTTGGGCATTATTATTCATTATTTGGACATTAGGACATATTATTGGAGAGTGGGGGCCTTCTTGGAGGGCGCACTATTATCGCTCCTAGTTGGGCCTCTGCCACTGGAAGCTTCCTTTTTAGGGCTTCCTTTAGGCTATAAGTACAGAATTTGTAAAGTCTTACTTATGTGATGTGTTCATAGCTTAGCTAGGGTTAAGTCTTGCTTATGTGATGCTTTTATAGCTTAGCTCTAGATCAATTGTGGCTTCATTCGTAACTATATCCATTATATGATAAGTACATTAACAATCCTTGTACAAGTCACTGACACAATCCACATCCAAGATGGAAAAACGATGCCAAATCCTTTGAGTGATCCAAAATAACGAAAGGGGGGTCTCATCTCGTCAATAAGCTGTTGCAAAACTTGTCCTCTTACACGGAAGTGATTATTCAATCAGCAGAAAGATAGTATCTATATAAGATATAAAAGAAATCCCATCATATAATAGTGACAATAAGAAATCTTGCCTTGAAGAAAATAAAAGGTATCCAGTGGAGAATAACCATCATTAAATAAGGGACCAACATAGCTCTAATGGAATGCTAAGAGAAAAGGTGTATAAAGGCCTCTTTTGTTTGAGCAGTTATAGTTATGATTAGACATTATGGAATTAAGTAAAGTTAGGCCATATTTAGTCCAAGACACGCTATTATAATCACACAAAGACATCTATTATAAAGGCAGATAAGCTATTTTATTTCAAGTACTTTGCCTTTTAAAATTGAATGAGAAGTTGGCTTTCTCATCTTCATCATGCAAGGATATGGAACTCATCCGTAGGATCCTACACTCCTCGGCCACAAGCACACTATGTAGCTAGTCAATTGAAGGTAAAACCTTTTGGATGGCAAAGCTTTGAACAGCTATTGTACAAGTTCATTATCTTGAATCTTGTCTCCAATGGAAGCTAGTTCTTTGTTGAGAGACTTGATCCTAAGCACATATTCTTGTGTACTTTCATCACTTCTCCTCATGCTTTGCAAGAATTCAGTAACCACTTCTACTTCTGCGTTATTCCAGTCTCTCTTACCACGTAGCAATAATAGAATCAATTTTTCCAGAGAAACTTGCATGCAGCATACAGATTTTATTTAAACTCATACAAGAATTTTACACTGATGATGGTAAAGAGCAAAACTGAGAAACTCATGTCCAGCAAACAAAAAACTCAAACAGCATACCGATGCTGGTTAATGGCAAGTAGGCAAAGACGAGCGAGGCGCTTGACTCTGTGTTCAATAATAGCCCTCTCTGCCGTATACTCTCCATCAGTAAAAAGAGAAACAGCATTGTCTGCAGTACAGGAGAGACAATCAGGAACTTTTCTAGCAATCCAATCAAACACTATTGTTTCTTTCTGAATCATCGATAATTATCATAAATGCTTTGTAATATTAACGTTGATTCTAAAGTTCACAAAACATCAAATACATCAATAGATCTCAGAGTGAGGTTGAACTTTCATCGGTATCTAAACATATCTCCATACCCTAACAATACTGCCATTTGTTCAATAATTATTCATAGAGAACAGAGAATACCTTATTGATAACCAAGACAGAAAGTTCATGAAAAAAATTCTCACTTCTAGAGCATCAGACTGCAGTGATGCATCTTAGAAAGTCGTTGCTTCCGATCATATTTCAAGTCTCAAAAGATTTGTGATCTGAGCATATATTAGTGCTTAGAATCCTTCCAAGTCCATTTACTTAACAGGTGAAAATCCTTGACCAGATTAACATCTCCAATAGCCATGATCTCTACAACATTCAACACTCCTAACTTACTTATCAAAAGGTTTCGATGAGCATCATTCTTTGTTTTGCCTTCAAAGTGGAGGGAGAAAAAATTTCTGTTGGAAGCATACCACATAATTAAGATTTTTTTGGCATAAAAAGGTAGTCTCAGCTCATGAGTGGGTACAAAGGCTCCAAATGAAGCCAATAGTCCCAACATCACAAACTTGAAAATGTTTTGCTATGACTGGTTAGAGCAATTTCCATGCTTGAATGATAGAACTTTGTTAACTTAACTAGCATCCCTAACGAGAACCGGAAGACTAGGGTGATGGACTGATACAAACTTTACAGAAAGGAGAGCATCTGAGATGCATAAAGTCTCCATAACAAGAACGGACTTTCTATCTAAAATGTACTCTGTTTGTAATCTTGTAAAAGCCCCAATACAAACTGGCATATGTCACAGAAGCGTATGAAAAGATGAGATGGAACAGTGATTAGGTGTTCAACACTAATCCATAGGATCTTAACGCTAAGTATTCTATTGCTATATTTGCATAGTTGAACACGCTGAATTATGAGTTTAAAAGACACAAAAAAATTCAGCCATACAGCAATTTATTTCTATGAATCAAGCAAAAATTACCTTCTTGAACTGCAGCAAAGAAAGTGCATTAGCAATTTGGATGTCAGGAGGCTTAAAGGCAACAAGCAAGATGGCTTGAGAGGGAAGACCAAAATTAATACAAATCCATAGTAGCATGGATACTTCTAAATCCATGCACCTCTTAAGCTTTACCAAATTGACAAAACCCAATTCCTGTTCTATGTTTTCTGCCTCCATTTATGAAGTGTAAATAAAAAACAAGTGTAAGAAAGGAACTAAAGCATTCATATGACCTGTTTCACTTAAAGAACGGAGTAAAAGGTTGCAGGCTCCAACCAAGCACCAAAAATCATTAGAGTTATTCAAGGAAAAAAAGTATAGTAGCTGAGGCAGATAGCTGCATTGGATCTTGAAAACACTTCTGCAAAAAAATTCACAGTAGAATGTTATCAGAGCACACAAACCGCAGAAGGATTTTACTCTAGTCAAAATCCAGTAGAAACTTTCAAGGCACAACTGCTGGAGTGCAGTCACAACAACTACTCACTTGTCTGCCTTCTGACCAAGTTCACCAAAGGTAGCACAAAATTTATGTCGAAGAGCCAAGCGTTCTGCAGCAACAGCCCTTCTTCCCCTGAAAAACTTCTGAAATATGCAACAAAATGATCAACAAATGAATTTTGATATATAAAAAGAAATACAAAAAATTCAAAAAGTAGTTGAGCAACAAAACAATATTCATCATAAAGCACGCAGTAAAGATGTAACTGTTAGCCCACTGTACCTTACGTAAGACTAACTACATTAGAGGATCTACTCCACCACATTTCTGAAACAGCTCCACAAGGGCCTTGTGCCCACAAATGATTTCTATGAGTTTCAAGAATGAATGAAAATGGTCATGATTTAGAGAAAATTCCTCAGAAGCCTTAAAAAAATATCATATCTTACCTATCTCAAGAATATTCAAATGCGTCGCTGACATATAGAGTGCCTGCCAGACAATAGACCACGCAGGCCAGTGTAGCACCACCATTACCCATTTTGACCTATGTGTTCACCTTTTTTTGCACCTCTTTCAAGGGAAAGAGAGTAGGAGAGAGGGAGAAACTTGAAGAGAGGAGAAAGGAGAGGAGAGGAGAGGAGAGAGAAGAGAGAGGAGAGTGGAAAGAGGAAAGAGGAGAGAGGAAATGTTTGAATGTGTTAGGTTAATCTTCATTGTTATATGCACTTTGAAGGAGAGAAATTACAATAAGAGTTAGGAGAAGTTGAAACTTAGGAGTTTAGTAGTATTAGCCACTACTATTAGGTCAATGAAGGATAGAGGCTAGAACTAGGAGTTAGGAGAGAGAATAGGAGGAGGTGTGTGGATTTAGGCAAGAGCCGTGTATGAAATTGTGAATTTAGTTTTAGGTAGTAGAGTTGTTAGGAGTGTTTAGTGTTAGGTAATAGAGGTGCTAGGAGTGTTAAAAGTTAGGAAAGTTAGGAGTTAGCTTAGGAGTTAGGAGTTAGGAATTGAGAGTTAGAAGTTAAAACTTAGAAGTTAGGAGTTGGGAGTCATGGTGAGTGCGATCATGTCACAATTGCTTCGGCATACGATAGCACGGACACAAAACGATAGATGTGCAACTACTGTTGTTTGCCACACGGGAGGTCCAATGCGTATTCGAGCACACCTCCTTTAGTTGCGTGGTTGTGAGATCTAACCATGCCCAGATACACCTACAAGGCTATCGAGCATGATTGCGAGACCATGAGCTAATCAAAGAGAGGAGATCATTCCTCCAACTGTTACTACAGGTGAGCATCACGCACTTGTGACCTGATTCTTTGAAATTTTGCTTTTGAATTTTGAAATGTACATGATGAATTAGAGTAGACTAATCTTATTAGTACTCACACAAATCATCAACCACAAGCTGAAGAAGAAGAGAGACTGCAAGAAGCTATGCTTCATAAGCTGGAAATTGAGATAACAATGGAGGTGGGCGCATATGCTCTTATAGAGACTGCCCAAAAACAAAAGCAAAAGCTATCCTTCTACAATAGCAATTGGAATGCTAATTATGAAGTCTTACCAATAGTTATCTATGCTATCTTATTTAAAATAGATTTCTATACTATTCTAGCCAAATTGATACTTATACTATAAATAGAAAGTACTTATACTTAAAATAGAAATAGGCCTTCTAGCACGTAAGCTGGCCTCTACAAATAATTAATTAAAGGCAATAATTGGACAGGTAGTTGTCCTCAAAAATTGTTGCATGCAATTATATTCTTAGTGGAAAGCCCATCATTTTTGTACAAAGATGGGGAGTCTGAATGAATCTGTTCTTCCATAATCAAGCAAGTCAGATGGATCTAACTACAGCTTGTGGAAGTTCAAACTTCAGAATATCCTTCAGGACAAAGATTATTGGGAAATTGTCATGGGACAAGAGGTGATGGCTCATGATCTCAATGATCAAGATAGAAGGGCATTTGAGAAACGGGTGCAACGTGCGCATCATATCATCAACTTATCTGTGAAGGATAAGGTGATTCCGCTGATCAAGAATGCAATTGGGCCTAAAGATGCATGGGATATCCTTAAGAACACATATGAAACGGTAAGTAAGTCTCGAGCGTTGTTCTTGAACAATAAGCTTCATACCTTGAAAATGGAATCAGAAGAATCCATTACGGATTTTATTACCAGGGTGAAGGATCTAAGAGATCAGTTGTCTTCCATAGGAGAAATTGTACTTGATAATACTCTAGTACAAATTGTTTTGAATAGCTTAGCATTACAATATCAGAACTTTGTTATGACACTAAGTTTGAGGGAGAGATCGTCAACATTTGACGAGCTCAATGGTTTGCTACTTCAAGAGGAATTACGAAGACAAAACCTGATGTCTAGAGAAGATTTCAAGGAACTGGAATTCTTTTCCAAGAATCAAGGTAAGAAGGGCAAGAAGAAAGGAGGCAAAAAGGATCAGAAGCAGGAAGAGAAGGACAATACGGAAAAAGGAGACAGTTCCAAATCTAATCCAAAGAGAAATGGCAATTGTAATTTTTGTGGCAAGTATGGTCATTTTGTGTTTGAGTGCAGGAAAAAGAAGGCTATCCAGGACAAGAAGAAGCAGTCAGGCAACTTCATTGAAGACGAAGACAAAAGTGAAGCTGTGGGATGTTGTGAGTTATTCTCAGCTTCAACATCAGAGATCTCTGAAGATTGTTGGTATATTGATTCTGGAGCAACGCAACATATGACACCACATCGTGAGTGGTTCACACAGTTTGATGACACTGGTGTAAATTCACATGTCAAACTTGGAGACAATTCTTCTTACGATATCAAAGGTAGAGGTACTGTGAGAGTACATTTACCTTCAGGGAATATAGGAGAAATTAAGAATGTTCTGTGTTCCAGGCTTAAAAAATAAATTACTTTCAATTTCTGCCATAGCTAAACAGAATATGAAAGTTGAGTTTGACGATCAGAAGTGTCTCATCAAAGACAAAAACAAAGGTTACAAAGTTGTGGTCAAAGGATTGTTGGAAGGTCGACTTTACAAACTTGATGCAACTACATTGGATCATCAGGTTTGTGCAGCTTCTGATAGTATGGAGAGCAAGATATGGCATGAAAGGTTTGGACATCTAAACTATAAAAGCTTACAGGTTCTAAAAGACAATAATATGGTAATAGGATTACCTAATATTGTATCTTCAGGAAAAATTTGTGAAGGATGTGTTATGGGCAGGCATCATCGTATGCAGTTTCCCAAGGATGGAGCATATAGAGCCAAGGAAATCTTGGAGCTTGTTCATACAGACTTATGCAGTCCCATGCAGACTGAGTCTATAGGGGGGAGCATCCTACTTCATGATATTTGTGGATGATTTTTCCAGGAAGGTATGGATATACTTGCTTAAGTATAAGAGTCAAGCTTTTAAGTTCTTTACTCAGTTCAAATCACTTGTTGAGAAGCAGACAGGAAAGCAAATCAAGATTCTACGTTCAGATAAGGGAGGGAATTCATATCTACAGAGTTCCAGGAATTCTGCAAAGAACATGGAATCAAGAGACAATTTGCTTCAACTGATACACCACAACATAATGGAGTAGCCGAGAGAAAGAACAGGTCTATTGTGGAGAGTGCTCGAAGCATGCTACGAGGTAAGAACCTCAAGAATCATTTGTGGGGCGAAGCAGTTAGTACAGCAGTTTCCTTGCTTAACAGAAGTCCTACAAAAGTTGTTCTAAATCAAACTCCATAAGAAGCTTTCACAGGTATAAAACCTAAAGTGGATCATCACGAGTTTTTGGTTGTATAGCATATGCTCATATTCCTAAAGATAATCGTCAAAAACTTGATTCAAAGGCAATCAAGTGTTTATTCTTGGGTTATGATGAGGAAGAGAAGGCATATCGCCTTTATAATCTTACCAGTAAGAAGGTGATTATGAGCAGGGATGTTGTGTTTGAAGAAAGTGAGTCTTCTACCCTAGAAGATCATGAGGAGGATGTATTTTCTCCTTCATCAAAAACTCCTATTATAGATGATGTTCAGGAAGATACAGGTCCATGTGATACAGCTTCTACACAAGTTATACCAAGGGTGTGTACACAGGTGGATCTTGGTAAACAGAAGGAAAGGTCAAGGGTATTTGATACATATTCTCCTTCTACGTCACCTACAAAGAAGTTACCAAGATGGTATTTTGAGACTATAAAAGATAGTCAAATGTTGGATGAGGGAGAATCGAGTCAACAAGGAGCTAAGAGATTGACACGGTCAAGTGGACACTATCATGAAGATGGTGAAGAAACGCATTATGCGTTTATGGCTTCAGTGTTGGATTCTGAGGATCCTTTATTTTATGAAGATGCTGCAAAAGAACAAGTTTGGAAAACTGCTATGGATGAGGAGTTCAGTTTTATCATGAAAAACGAGACATGGGATCTTGTTGAACTTCCAGCAGGTAAGAAACCAATTGGTTGCAAGTGGATTTATAGAACCAAGTTTAAGTCTGATGGTTCTATAGATAAGTATAAGGCCAGATTAGTAGCCAAAGGATATGCTCAGAGGGAAGGGATTGACTATGAAGATACTTTCGCACCGGTTGCTAATGAATACTTTGAGGAGTGTTTTGGCAATTGCATCTCATTTTGGATGGGATATTCAGCAAATGGATGTCAAGAGTGCTTTCTTGAACAGTTACCTTGAAGAAGAGGTTTATCTGGAGCAACCTCAAGGTTATGAGGTTGAAGGCAAAGAGCACTTGGTTTGCAAGTTAAAGAAAGCATTATATGGGTTGAAACAAGCACCTAGAGCATGGTATACACGTATCAACAATTATTTTTTGAAGCAGAATTTTCATAGAAGCATGTCAGAGTCAACGCTTTATATTATGAAAGATTTGGATGACATAGTCATTATTGTTCTTTATGTAGATGATCTTATTATCACAGGGTCAAATAAGTCACTAATAGAGAAGATAAAGAACAATCTTTCACAGGAGTTTGATATGAAAGATTTAGAGAGACTTTAGTATTGTTTGGGTATTGAAGTTTGGAGATCAAAGGAAAGTCTTTTCATATCACAAGCAAAGTATGCAAGAGAGTTACTCAAGAAGTTTAACATGCTTGATTGTAAGTCCATTTCTACACCATATGATCCAAGTGTAAAGCTTACAAAAGAGGAAAATTCTGAAAGTGTGAATGAAACACTTTATAGGCAGCTTGTAGGTAGTCTTGTCTATCTAACGACCACTCGACCAGACATTTCATATGCAGTGAGCATGGTGAGTCAGTTCATGTCTTTACCAAAAGTTTGTCATTGGAAAGCGGCAAAAAGGATTTTGCGTTATGTCAAAGGGACACTCAGGTATGGCATTTATTATGGTAAAGGAACAAAAATAAAACTGGAGGGTTTTGTTAAAGCTGACTGGGCAGGAAATGCAGAAGATAGAAGATCGACTACAGGATATGCATTTAATCTTGGAACAGGAACTATATCTTGGAGTAGTAAAAAGCAACCAACAATTGCTTTATCTTCTACAGAGGCAGAGTACAGGGCTACTACATCAACAACTTGTGAAGCAATTTGGTTACGAAGGATTCTAAAAGATCTTCATATAGAACAAGTTGAACCTACAATTCTATGGTGTGACAATCAGAGTTGTATTCAGCTTGCAAAGAATCCAATATTTCATAGTAGGTCAAAGCATATTGAAGTTCAGCAGCATTTTATACGAGAAAAGTTACAAAGTGGTGAAGTAGAGTTGATCTACTGTGACACCAATGATCAAGTTGCAGATATCTTCACAAAAGGACTTGGTCGTGAAAAATTTGAGAAGTTCAGGACTCTCCTAGGTGCTATTGATAATCAATTATCCATTAAGGGGGAGTGTTAGAATTAATGGTTAATTGTAGAGGCCAGCCTCTGTGCTAGAAGGCCTATTTCTATTTCTATTTTTAGTATAGGTACTATCTATTTTTAGTATAGGTACCTAAGTTAGTACCAATTTTGCTAGAATAGTATAGAAATCTATTCTAACCAAATTAGCATAGATTTCTATTGTTAAGACTTCATAATTAGAATTTCAATTGCTATTGTAGTAGAATAGCTTTTGCTTTTCATTGTGGACAGCCTCTATAAGAGTAGATAGGCGCCCACCTCCATTGTTATCTCAGTTTCCAGCTTATGAAGCATAGCTTCTTGCAGTCTCTCTTCTTCTTCAGCTTGTGGTTGATGTTTTGTGTGAGTACTAATAAGATTAGTCTACTCCGATTAGAGAATCTCTTCAATTCTAACACTTCCTGCTTCTGATCCTTTTTGCCTTTCTTACCTTGATTCTTGAAAAAGAATCCTAGTTCCTTGAAGTCTTCCCTAGACATCAAGTTTTGTCTTCGTAATTCCTCTTGAAGTAGCAAACCATTGAGCTCGTCAAATGTCGGCGATCTCTCCCTCAAACTTAGTGTCATAACAAAGTTCTGATATTGTAATGGTAAGCTATTCAAAACAATTTGTACTAGAGTATTATCAAGTACAATTTCCCCTATAGAAGACAACTGATCTCTTAGATCCTTCACTCTGGTAATAAAATCTGTAATGGATTCTTTTGATTCCATTTTCAAGGTATGAAGCTTATTGTTCAAGAACAACGCTCGAGACTGACTTACTGTTTCATATGTGTTCTTAAGGATATCCCATGCATCCTTAGGCCCAACTGCATTCCTGATCAGAGGAATAACCTTATCCTTCACCGATAAGTTGATGATATGATGTGCACGTTGCACCCGTTTCTCAAATGCCCTTCTATCTTGATCATTGAGACCGTGAGCCATCACCTCTTGTCCCATGACAATTTCCCAATAATCTTTGTCCTGAAGGATATTCTGAAGTTTGAACTTCCACAAGCTGTAGTTAGATCCATCTAACTTGCTTGATTCTGGAAGAACAGATTCATTCAAACTCCCCATCTTTGTACAAAAATCGATTTGAGATCAGGGTATCATCAGATTCGCATAAAGACTGACGATGTTGAAAAAACCGGGTTTAGAACTAGGTACGGCCATTATGAGTTTCTGGTTTTACCATTTGGCTTGACAAATGCGACTTTCCAGCAGATGATGAATGATCTTCTTCGTCCATATTTGGGAAAGTTCGTCATAGTGTACTTAGATGATATTCTCATCTATAGTAAGACCTTGGAGGAGCATGAGGAGCGTCTCAGGACTGTCTTAAAGCTACTTAGACAGGAGAAGCTTTTTGCCAAGGAGTCCAAATGTGTGTTCTTCCAGAAAAGGTTGTTATACCTTGGTCACATTATTTCGGACCATGGGTTGGAAATTGACCCAAATAAAGTCCGACAGGTACGTGAATGGCCTATCCTTAAAACCATCCGGGAAGTTAAGTCCTTTTTGGGCTTTACGGGGTTTTTTAATAGATTCATCTTGAACTATGCATTAATTGCATTGGCCTTGACGAATGTCCTCAGAGGGGCTAAAAGAGTTAGCCGGCAGAGTAAGTTCAGTCCTCCGGTTACTTGGACTGAAGAGTTGAATCAGAGTTTTGAGAACCTCAAATATTGTGTAGCTACAACGCCTATTCTACACATAGCGGAACCTAACAAGCCGTATGTACTTGAAACGGATGCCAGTGACTATGCTATAGGCACAGTCCTATATCAGGATGGTAGACCGGTAGCTTTTGAAAGCAAGAAGTTGGACCCTACTCAAAGGCGGTATTCCACCTATGACAAGGAACTTTTTGTTGTGATTCATGCCCTGAAAGTTTGGAGACATTATTTATATGGCTCCCAGTTTACTATAGTTACTGACCATCAAGCGTTAAAGTATATTAAAGATGCGGTCGACTGTCGAGGATGCCTTAAGCCGGATTGGAAAAGTTGATCAGTTAAGCTTTTCTGAGATCCAATCTGAGTTGTATCTGTCCTTAAGAGATTTGTGTAAGACCGATAGGTACTTCGGTCGTATTTGGCTAGACGTCCTGGCATGTTCTTCTAGATCTAGTGATGAGCTTGGAATGCAGGATAGCAAGATTCTCCTCAAGACAAGATACAGAGAGACTATTCCATTAGGAATGGATTGCTTTTTTGGAATGGAAAAGTTTGTGTGCCAGAAAATGATGATATAAGGGCCCAAATCCTGCATGAATGTCATGACAGCCTCTGTGCAGGGCACCCTGGCTCACAAAGGACGCTTGACTTAGTAATAAGGAACTTTTACTGGCCAAACTTAAAAAGTCAAGTGGAGGCATACGTTCACAAGTGTGCACAATGCCAAGTTAATAAAGCTAAGGCAGCTGGATGCCGTTGGAAATAGCCGAAAGAAAATGGGAAAGTATTTCCATGGACTTTGTGGTTGGCCTACCTCGAACGGGGAAGCAAAATGATGCCATTTGGATAATAGTTGACAGGTTAACTAAAATGGCGCAGTTCATACCAACCAAGCAAATTGTCAAAGCTTCTGAGCTTGCTCAGCTTTTCGTTGAAAAGTTGTTCAGGTTGTTTGGTTTGCCGAATGATATTGTTAGTGATCGAGATCCTAAGTTCACTGGCAAATTCTGGCAAGCGGTCTTTGAGAAATTAGAGACCACTTCAAGTTTGGGGTCATCCGATCATCCTGAATCGGATGGTCAGACAAAGAGGACAAACCAATCTATGGAAGATATGCTTCGGGCATATGTTTCCAGAAGACGGTCGGATTGGGAAAGGTACCTTCCAATGATTGAGTTTGCGTATAACAACGCAAAGCACTCAGCGACAGGGTTTAGTCCATTTTCTCTGATGTATGGTTTCCAGCCTAGGGCTCCCATTTCAGTGGGCCTCAAAGGCCTCAAGGTTAAAGCAGCAGTAGATTTCCTACATGACATGCAAGAAATGTTGCTTGTTGCTCGCGAGAACGTAAAAACGGCTCAAGATAGAGCCCAGTTTTACACTAATCAAAAGCGACTACCTAGGGTCTATGAGGAGGGGGCTTGGGTATATCTTAGAATCCCAAAAGATTCTAAGGTACTAAAGACTGGAAAATGTCCTAACTTATCACCTCGTTATGCAGGGCCATTCCGTAGAGTAAGGAAACTCCATCGGAATGAGCTCCCTCAAGGAGTTAAAGTTCATCCAGTATTTCACATTAGTCGTTTAAAGGAACGACTTGGTGGAAAGGATGACTTGATACTTCAGGAGGACTTAGTTTGGCTGGAGGACCTGACATCCTTTGTACCTACTGAACCACAGGACATTGTTGATGTACGTCAACGTGGGCTCAGGAACCGACAGGTAACTAAGTACTTGGTTCGTTGGAAAGGAAGTTCTGAGGATGATGATACTTGGGAAAAGGAACATGACCTTAAACAGAGGTTCCCTGGTTTCCTTCCTTAGATAAGGAATTTTATAAGAAAGAGGGAATGTTAGGGACCCAACTCCCTTGGGTCCCAAACCCAGACTTGAGACTGGACGATGACTGGGCCTGTAGACTTGACCGGTGACTCGTGAACCTGCATGGTTGCCACGTGTCATGATCTAGGAGTGCACATGGCTTGGAGTCTCTCTCCTGGAGGTATACAAGGGGAGGAGGGCTCATTTGCCATCCATTCTATCCACCTAGGAGGAGGTGGATGGAGAGCGTGTGCACGGCCAGGATGTATGCTAGCATGAGGCAGGAGATGGCTGGGAGCCTAGGCGGTAGTGTTTCCTCGAAACACATTTCGAATGCTGAAACGCGTTCGAAACGGGACGTACGAAACGACCCCGTGTCGAAACGCCATTTCAGTGTTCGAAACGACCGAAAAATAAAAAAAAAAAAAAAAAAAAAAAAAAAAAAAAAAACCAATTTTTTTTTTCTGAGACCGTGCCATAAGCTTTGTAGTATGTACTGGCAATGGGCATGAACAGATCAACCTAATAACCTATCCATGATAGTATCAATAATTGACTAAGGAAAGTGACCATACACAGCTTCTCCTCTTGAAATTGCATTCTAATTTCTCTAGAGCATTCTCATGAAATTGGATGTATCTACTTGTTACTAGACTGTCTATGACAACTGTAAACCCCAAAAACCGCGCCATAAGCTTTGTAGTATGTACTGGCCATGGGCATGAACAGATTCTCGCAACCTAATAACCTATCCATGACAGTATCAATAATTGATTGAGGAAAGTGACCATAGTCACCATACACAGTTTCTCCTCTTGAAATTGCATTCTCTAGAGCATTCTCATGAAATTGGATGTATCTACTTGTTACTAGACTTTCTATGACATCTGTAAACCCCAAAAACCCTCAAAAACACATTTTCAAAAAAAAAAAACCCTAAAAAAAATTTCATGTTTCGAACCTGAACCAAACGTTTTATACGCGTACGAAACGCACCCATGAAACATTGTTGGGCGGGGGTATGGGACGCCGACTAGGATGGAAGTCGGATCCAGCTTGATACGGTCACAGGCCAGGGCACGGAGGGTGGACCCGGATTAGGTCCTACGGCGGGGTGGAACGTGAATCGTTCGGTGTGCCACTAATTTACATTGAGAGATCCAAAAGTTGTTACGAGGGCTTATTCATATTACTATTCATGCAACCATCGCCATTTTTGTTCTCATGGTTTTGACTTGTTTCTATTGGAGCTATAAGTCTGATCCTGCTAAAGTTTCTTCCATACGGTCTTGCCCAATCTCTAAGGATACTCATCATGTGCGCAGGCTGTAGGGACGAATTTTAGATTTTGCTACATGTGCATTTTTTTAATGTTTGCTGCAACAATCCACACACTTAAAAGATAGAGAATACAACCTTTACCAAGTTCACTTTGACGTATACATCAGCTACCAGTCTTTACACTAACTTTACAAACAAAATAAACCAGTGTAGTTACCGTCAACTCCGTTGGAAGATATTTTTCTCTTTGACCTTTATTATAGGCCAAGTAAAATCAATGCTCTCCTTGGATTACCTACTCATACATCTTCTTTGACCATTGTTATATAGTACACTCGATTGGTTTGACATCTTATCATTGTACGAACTTTCAGAAACAATTAGGTTTCTAACAACGAACCTACATCTTTCAAGTCTATTCCCTTGCTCAAAATCAGATTTAATATTATGACCTAGTACCATTGCTGCTTCACAACCTGAAATTTTGTTGAATGCCCATCTATCCTCAATTGAAGGCCATTTCAGTTACCATTAAGTCCTTTGATCGTCCTAAGACCCATTTATATTGGCCAAGTATGAAGACTGACTTGTTCTACCTTATTCTTATATGTTCCTTGGGTGCTTGCAATAACTATGGAGATAAGAGGACCCGATTACTACATCAATAGCCTATTCATCAATGCCAATCGACAGATATCTTTGTGGACCCTAGTCTAGAGATCCTTTGCACAAAATAAGACATGACATGCATAATTGTAGCATAGATGCATCGTGTTCCGAAACATAGAGTTCCGATCACCAGAACGTTCCAAAATTTTAGGGCATTTTGGATCAGAACATTTTTTCTTTTAAAGTTTTTTTTTTTTAATTTCCTTTGTAAATTTTGTAGGTGTTTTAGAAAAGGAAAAAAAGCCTAGAAAGTTCAAAAACCAATGAAAGATTTTACGTATTAGGAATAGTAAATAAATTATACACGTAGTTGCATCAGATCCAAGTTATTTTTTGATCACGCAAAGCATTCAATAACATGTTACATTGAACAACCCTTCTACATCTCCACTCTATGGTCTTCTGTTCAGTCGTACCTTGTTGCACACCGTGCAAGGTCCTGTGTTCTTCAACACATACAGAACGAGCAATTACTAGTAACTGAGGCAAGCTTAATCCAAATACCAAACTTCAAAGTGCAAAACTTGACCGTCATGAGGTTTAATTTCCTCACCTAGTAGCACTCCTTCCTCAACACTCTAGGTTTTCAGCATGCAAGCTCTGGCTTTGATATTAGTATTACTGAGAAGGCATTACAAGAAGTCACTAACTTGGCACAGATGTGTTGCGTACAATAGAACTTGCAGATTTCAAAACCTACTATTGCTCCTACTTTGTGGGTCTCCTACTCGGGTTCCATGGCTGTAAAAAACAAATTGAAAGGTTTTTTTTTCTTCCACGTTCTGATGTTCCAGAATGCAACGCAGGGGGCCCTGAAATGTTGTTCCAGTGCAACTGTGGGAAAAAGTGTTAATGCTCAACAATTAAACCTATAAAAGTAAGAAATCAACCAATACCCTGAGAATTGCAAATCAAAGGAGCTATTCCGGAAAATGAACAACCCTACAACTGTAATTGATGATTAAAAAACCAGTAACCTGGATGACAATGGCGCTATGATTGCAAAGGCGGCGGCGCTGCCGCTGCTCCCGCTCCAATCGAGTCTGTTCCAGAAGCTTCTGCCTGTCCTGCTCCTTGCTGCTCCTGCCACCCAGCGCCACCTTCCTCCTGCTGGCGGCATCCCCTGGGAAAAACATTCTTGTTCCAGCGCTGAGCGCCCTCTTCACCCTCAACAATCAAATACTCTCAAAACAGACGAAAGACGCAAAAGCAGAGACTACA
Source organism: Diphasiastrum complanatum (assembly GCA_029204225.1). Lineage (NCBI taxonomy): Eukaryota > Viridiplantae > Streptophyta > Lycopodiopsida > Lycopodiales > Lycopodiaceae > Diphasiastrum > Diphasiastrum complanatum. Next base: position 29,534,515 of record CM055108.1, on the reverse strand, counting down.
TAGGGACGATCGCGATCCAGAACCTCCCGCCCTTTCAAGGGTTTGCCTTAACACACCCCAATTACTAAAATGAATTCGAATGTTTGTTGCGCTGTGGCGATGGAAGGGAAGCGGGCAAGTGAAGGAAGACAGAAGCTACACGAAAGAGAAGCAGGAAGAGGAAAAAGAAGAAGAGGAGACCTGGAAAGAAAAAGGCAGAAGAGCGTGATGAAGGAAATTGGATGGGCGGGGAGGAAGGGCGCACCCACTTTTGTACTATGGAACAGCCCTTGAGAGTGGATGGATGTATGGATGGTGAGACCCTAAAGAGTCCCGTCTATTTTGCATTGTGATCCAAGGGTGAGGGCGAGGCTGGGCCCACCCTCATCCTACCGTACAAATGCTTGTTTGTGAATTTTTATCCAGATCTTTTAACATCAAGAACCATCACTGTGATCAAGGGTGATGGCGAGGCTAGGCCCACTCTCATCCTACAAGTACAAATGCTTGTTTGTGAATTTCCATCCGGATCTTTTAACATCAAGGACCATCATGTGCCCTTGGACGAGAGTCAAGCCAACGAGGTTGGCGAGGTTGGTTAGCTTAACATCCAAAGTTTCTTTGGTCTCAAGTTCGAGCATGCCCTTGGAAACCAAGAAGCATTGGATGAGACTGGGCCCCCTCACGCTCACTATGCATAGCACATTGCTCTCCCTTTCTTGGTGTTAATGGCAGCGCCCATTCAATGGCTTTGCAAGTGCAATGATCAATCCATTCTGAATGTAGAATGGACTTCAATGTTCACGTGCAATATTAGAGGTATGATTTGGTCATGTGAGTCACAAGGCTTTTGGGATGAATTGTCGGGCCTTGAGTGAGTTTACTACTCCTTTAACTTTTCTTTCACATTGCTTAGTAATTTCAAATTATTTGTAGTGGTTTTACTTATTTCTCATGATTTGCTAGTTTTTCCTTCTTTTTGTCTAGATCCTCCATCTATTTATTTATCTCGACTTTTATGGACTCAAATCTTTAACTCCATCGTAAAACATTCCATTTGTGTTTTTTTGGTCTCATCACTAGCTCAATTTAGCCATCCTTTATCTCGTTCTTTGCAAAATCTAGTTGGATACTCGCCATTGAAAGTTAGGTGGTTAGTATTTGGCCAGGGGAATGTTTGAGCTAATCTTGGAGTTTTATCTCAAACCAAAGCATCTTTTGCTGAATAATTTGGGATAGGATAACATCCTTAACAAAATGTTTGGAAAACAATAATTAGTTGCATTGTAAATGTGGCACATTCAAAATTAACGAGGTGATATTTTTCCATAGAGATTATGGCACCAAAAAATTTTAACAGCAATTTATTGAAGGTCAACATTGTGAAAAGATGTTACGGAATTTTGTAAGCCATGTAATGCAAGTCAAATACAAAGATGACCCATTCCAATGATGCATTTGTTGGAGGTATGATCTCCACATCCATTGATCATGATGACGCCTTGACTCTGAAAGAATTTATGACATGTATATGCTCATGAATTTTACATAGCAGTTTTAGCTTAGTCATTTATTATTGCAACATACTTGAAACGTACTCAATAGAGTTAAATGACTCAATGGTGTTTAAATGCCCATAAATAGTGCAAGCTAAGTAATGGACCATTTTGGAATGTGATAGGGCTTAATCATATGAGGCTATTGTTGGAAAGAGGTGATAAGATGAGAGTAAGCAAATCGACAAAGTCGAAGGAGGTAAACGACTTCATCGAGCGCAGCGGAATGAACCTTATTTCTTGTGCATGACTACGCCTATCAATATTGAACAAAAAGTAGTGACAGAAATCACGTTCAATCTTTTAGCAACTAACTTTGAAATCGCTAGAAACTAAAGTGATTATGTAGCCAAACATGAAGCATTGAATTATCAGACAAATAGTAAAGAGATTATCAGTCACAAAGAATTACAGAGATGCATACATACTGACATGATACTGAATGCAATAAAGGGTAGATTGGTTCAGTAAAAGAAACAAATCAGATTGCAAATGAGCACAAATGAATTGTGGATCAAAGCCGCGTGCTCTAAGCTATCTCTGAGTAAATGTAACTATGTCTGAATTAAGCACTTTCGCTTATAAGCAGTAAGCGCAATAGCAATACTCTAAAATCAAGTCTAAAGAACTGAGCTAGAATGCTCAAGAGTGTTCAACCTTGAAAGCTTGAGAGAGATGCTAACTGTTACTTATTTATATGAAAACATAGAAGTATGATCGACTATTTATACTAAGCAAACGCGGCAACGTCCAATAGTAGGACAACTAATTAGGTCGTAGATCGTAATAGCCAGTGGCCATAGTGAGCTGGCATCCATCCAGTTGGTAATTTCTAGAAATTTACTTGCTATAAGGTTAGGCAAGTCTTTAGCTTCAAGATGAGTGGAACGTTAACTGTCAAATGACATGGCCGAAGTGGTCGAAGTCCCCGAAGTGGCCGAAGTGGCCGAAGTCGTCGAAGTGGCCGAATTTTGTCAAAGTGGCCGAAGTCTCCAAAGTCACCGAAGTGCCCACAGTCTTCGAAGTTTGTCGATGATGTCATTAAACATTGGAGCCACCTGTGAGCCACTTTCGGGTAGTTCTGCAAACTGTGTAAAAATAGGAAGAATATTGCGGGTCTGGATAATGCAGTGGATGAAGATTAAAAATCGATTAGTCGATTAGTAGGAGATATTTGTGAGGAGGCATAACCTCTACCCTTTCTCTCTCGTGTTTCCTTCTGTCTCATTTTATGGTGCAAGCTTCTTGAAGACAAGCATATTGTGTGTGCTCTCTCCATCTCTCTCTTTCACTATGGATTGAATCTGCTACATGCTCTGATTTCAATATGTTATCAGAGCCATCGCTGGCTAACCCCTTAATGATCTTGGCATGCAGCTCTCATTATTATTTTGTTTTATGTTTTACAAATGTTTGTGTTTTTGTTGAAGAAATTAGAAATGATTATGCTTTTGTGTAGAAATGCAGAATGAATGAATAAGAGAGAAGCATTCTTTGTGGTTGTTATTTTGAAGTGTGAAATGCACAATGCTTGGAGTTTCAATCATATAATCTAAGATGGAAGGGATAACTTTCTCCTTATGTGAGAGATCATTTGTAGAAGGCAACGACAACACGTGTCCTCTCTTTAAGGCAAACACAATTTTAGAGTGTTCTTGGACACTTGATTTTGCAGTCATGACATTTTTCAATCAACTCATTGGTGCAAACAAATCATGAAACAATTGTTTTCCTGGTGAATCTTGGATGAACTCCATCTGCAAATGTGGAAGACTTGCAAAGTAGGAGCAACAATGAGGACTTTGTTGTTAATCATTTTGAGTTCTCTACATCATTTTATGGAGAAGTGTTGGAGTATTCAAGTTCTCGTTATTGGCTGAGAAGGTGATAGCCTCGAAGATGCAAGGAAGCCCTATCTTCCTTGTTACCAACTAATCAGTGATGCAAGTGCAAGAAGACGGCTTGCATGGCCCTTGGATATTTGTTGGATGCTTGCTTATGCTGTTCATGGATGTTTGATCAAGGGGGAGTGTTAAAGTTAGGATCTCCACATCCACTGATCATGATGACACCTTGACTTCGAAGGAATTTATAACATGTATATGCCCATGTATTTTACTTAGTAGTTTTAGCTTAGTCATATATTATTGTAACATACTTGAAATGTACTCAATAGAGTTAAATGACTAAATGGGGCCTAAATGCCCATAAATAGTGCAAGCTAAGTAACAGACCATTTTGTAATGTGAATAGGGCTGAATCATATGAGGCTATTGTGAGAAGCCGCAACCTCTACCCTTTCTTTATCACATGGGCATTCCTCTTCTCTCATTGTATGGTGCAAGCTTTTTGGATGCAATTTTTTTTACTGATAGGACCAATTTGAATACAGACTTATATTCTATTGGAAAAATTTCCCATTATTGTCTCAAAAGGTCATGGTCATTACATTGTAGCTATTGATTGTGGCAAGGATGAAGAAAAGGCTAATGAATCGATTGATGACTCGATGTATAGATTGTAAGTAAACAATCAATTTTATATTATCCTTGAGCAAATGTTGATGTTGAACAATAGACAAGGACTTGAAAATATATATTTGCAACACAGTATTGGAAAAATGAAAGTCATGGCATGAGCATTTAGAACCAACACTATGGGTGAATAAAACTACTTACAAGTGTCTACATGCCATACCTCATTTTAGTTGGTGTATGTCACTGAGGCAATCTTACCATTAAATTTCTTATAAAGTGCAAATATTTATGTACAAAATAGATCCTAACTTCATCAATGGAGGTGATGAAAACTCTTCTTTGGAAATCGTTGTTGCTAATGACTTATTTACTCATTTGGAAAAAGATGGTGCTTTGAGCATAATTGAAGAAAAGTTTTCTTTTGCATCTTTATGTGATGAGTCCAAGAAAGTCATTTGTGCAACAAGTGGTGTCACATGTATTCATAAAGAAAGTAGATCAGAAGGTTCTATCATGAGACTTGGTGAGAAAAATCTCAAGTCAAAAGGGATAGATGAATGTGAAGTGTTCAAAGTAGGATGTACTTTGAATGATGCTTTTGTGAATGATAGTGAGGGTTCATTATCATTACCTATATCATTGATTAGAAGTTCAGGTTTGACAAGAAAAAGTACTTCAATCATTCTTATGTTGAAGGTACTATGTATTCTTTTCATGGCTTCTAATGTTCGAGATTCTTCCATTTCTTATGATGCAACTATCAAGAGGGAGATTGCTAACTTTTGTGGTGTGATCATTAAGAGGGAGTCTTGTGAAGGAGAGGGCAAAGGAAGAGTGACTCTTGGGAAGATCCAAGGCATGGATCTTACATCTCTTCATCAACTCAAAGGATGCTATGATTTTGGTGGATTGTTCATGCATGATCAAGATGGCAAAAGGTTGGATGAAGAAGACTACATGGAGCAACTCAAGTGGCAATTTCCTCAAGGCAAGGAATATCTCATTGGTGAGCTCATTGAGGTTTGGTTTGAGCTCAAATGGGCTTGTTCGATTAGGTTTGATACTCAACTTCATCTACTCTACTTCATGTTGGATAGAATTGTAGAAATCTATCTTTTGGTTTATGATGGTGACATTGTTTTCACTAACTATAGTGAAAGGGTGAAATCAAGCAATGATGAGATCTTGTGGGATGTTAATCATGTGTTTGAGAGGGAGTATCTTCAGAGGTTCATATCTAGAGATGTTTATGAATGCAAAGTCCTTGATGTTTTATTGGAAGATCAAGATGTTGATCTTGAATTGCTTCATCAACACCAAGAGGCAAGTAGCAATTGGAAGCTAGTCAAGAGCATCAAAGGGGAGCCACATGGGCAAAGCATTTTGGATCTATTTTTACAGGCTCTTGAAGGTTCAAGTAAGGTTCTTGGAGCAGCAAGGAAGTGTCCTTTTACTCTACCTTACTTGAATAATCTCATGTATGAACATTGTCATGTCAATGTGTTGGGATTGTCAAAATTCAATGAAACTAGTTCCATAGTTTTGCATCCTTTGGATCTTGGAGATGGAATAATTATCATTGTTGGTTTTTATGGTCAAGTACATGCATTCATTCAAACCTTGAAAGATATTGAAGTGGTCAATATGTTTACTTTTGAGCAAAGTTCAAGATCTAGCATCCTAGTGTTGGCAAATTGGCAAATTGTTAACGATGTAGGATCAAGGGTTGTATGCAAGTCTTGTGGAGATACTTCAAGTATTTCAAGTTCAGGTTTTGCTCATTCAAATGGAGTAGAGAAAACATCATTTGGCATTCATTCACTCAAGGGCTTTCATGTATTGGAGATCTACAAAGGCAACATGGTGATGGAGGTTCATTCATGGACATGGTGCATTCACTATGGGCATAGTGGAATGTGGAAGAGGCATGCAAACACTTGTTGGTTACTTTCACTTACAACTTTTTGCTGATGTTTTACAGAGAATTCAAAGGTGGATACATGGAGGAATTCTTTCATTATGATTCTATGTTCTTTTACATGTATTTTGTTCCTCATTCTATGTAAAATTGATGTAATAAATAATGAAGCATCCTATATGGACACTATTATCTATATCAATTATGTTGTACTTCATATTGTATGCATTAGAACACTCGAGAAGAGATCTATTATCATGATGGAGATCATTCTTAGGTTGGAGCAAAGTAGTGTTGTAAAACTAGCAAGCTAAGTTGAAGAGAGAGTGTGAAAATTGTCAACATTTCCTAGCTAGTTTGAGGCCTAAATTGGCAATTTTTGTACATAAAACTTTCACACGTGTTAAAGAGGCCTAGCTACTTTTATTTTAGTATATATCTCACATTGAAGAAGTCTCAAACTTTAGGACCTTTGAAATGACACCAAAATCGTGTTATTTGGACATATAGGCCAAAATTGGTTATTTTAGGCTACTGGTGCCCTAAAATTGGGTCCTAAGTTCTAGAGAGAGGAGAGAGAGTCATCTCTCTCACCTATATTAGGCTGAAACTCATGGAGAACACGTCCGAGAAACTTATTGTATTGTTGAGAGAGATCAATATATCATTGTCACAGTTTCTTCCTCCATTGAGAGCATGCTTTGTGTATTGTCTTCAAGCTTTTGTGTATGATCTTAAGAGGTTTTCAAAAGTGGTAGGCTGCTATTGGGAGCCCTGTTTGCTATTATTTTTGGCTGCCATCAATACCTTTTATTAGTTTCTTTTGACTCTTCAATGCTTTGTCAAGTTCATGTATATCAAAGGTAGCATTAGGATGCTTTGCCATTTCTAGCTTTTGTGCAAAGATCTTAGCCAAGTATTTTGGGAGTTTGGATCCACTCAAAATCCACTTTTTTCACATGATCCACAACACTGGCTGCGCATTTCTATTCGAATGTGTTCACGTGTGGGAATATGCATATAGCTACGTACTATAGCTACACAAATTGCAAAGAAACTCACAGGAACAACGACTACATCTATTATAGCATACTTGTTTGAATGGATTCACTTTTGAGCAATGGCTTTTCACCTTCATCGCTGGAATTACCAATGATGATAACACCTTTTTTTGAAGCAATGATAACACTTTTGAAATATGTAGAGATTTGTCTCTTCAACATGACTATTGATTCTTCGCTGAGAGATAGCGACCTATTGTTTACCGATTGTTGTATGGGTTATGATAAGTGCATGCTTTAGTATACAAAGCCATATGTCTCTTGCTTCACGGCGACCTCTATACTGCAGCATTACAACTCGATTCCATTTTCAGATTCAGTTCATACTCGCATATAGGTATGTGCTTCAATAAACAGACTAAAAATGATGGGTAGTTGTATGGTCTCTACCATATGTAGATAGTGTGGTTCATAGATAAATACATACTAACTGGCATTGCTTTTCATGTTGTCACTGCTATGACATAGATTAGACTTGAATATGCTTACTAGCACTTTTCAAGGGAAATGTCTTTCATAAACAAACATGACTTTCTCATAGGATTCGTATGCGACAACTATTCAGGTTAGTACCACAATACTTTACGAGCTTTTATATTGACATTGCTAAAACGAAATCAAGTTAATCATAGACATCATGCACCTAGCAGCTTCCATTAGAGTCTTTTTCTTTCTTTCTACGACACCGTTGTGCTGCGATGTGTAAGATGCAGTTCTTCTATGAATGACTCCACGATCATTGCAGAAGTCAGTGAATCTATTTGAGATGTATTTTCCACCTCGATATGTTCTGATCTGCTTCACCTTACTTATTGTGCATCTTTCTGTCCAATTCACATACTATGTGAACTTGTCAAATGTTTCTGATTTATTGTGAATAAAGTAGACTCTAGCAAATTTACTATAATCATCAATAAATGTTATATATTACTTTGAGCCTCCTACTGAGATCACGTTGAAAGGTCCACATATGTCAGAATGTACAAGCTCCAAAGTCTTTGTAGTTCTATATGAGTCTTTGACAAAAGGAGTATTGACATCTTACCCTCCAGACATGCATCACAAGTCATCGAACTGGTTGCATTCGAGATGCTCACCCCTATCATTGCTCCATGATGGGTTGTTTGATATAGTGCCATTGTATACATATGGCATATTCTCTTGTGCCATAGGGTATCTGGCGAATCATCATGAGTCTGATGCACTTGATCTGCAGGTAGGCATACCTTCAAGTGATACAGGTTGTCTTCTCTTCTACCTTGAGTGTTTAGTGTACTGGTACTTGCATCAACAATGTTGCATGCTTTGTCCGAGAACGTTACACGCATCTCTGCATCAACTATTCTTGTCACTGATAGCAAGTCATGTTGCAGCGTAGGCACGAACAGAACATCTTTGAGGCGTCTGTCTCTGCGGTTTGTGTTGAGCCATAGTGAACCAATACCATTCACTTGATGCTTTGATCCATCTCCAAGAACGATAAATCTTGATGGATCTGCACTTCAAAAATCAGACATTAGCCGTCTTGATGTAACGAAGTGTGAGGTAGCTCCTAAATCAAGAATTACCTCCTGTGTGTTAGGTGTTGATACTACACACATGTCTGCACAGATGTAGGTAGTTGAATTATGAAGATAACACAACTACTGCCTTGTCATTCATCTGCTTCCATTCACGTAGATCCTTGCCTACAGTTGTAGGCATCTCCTCAGTGCCATCTACCTAGGGGAATAATCCTTCTCCCTTTAGTATCAACAGGGTCTTAACCTTCCATGCTAGGAAGTTAGATCTTGAAAATTTGAAGATTGTACAGATCATGGATTGTATGCCACTTATTGAAGCCATTGCTGTGAGTTGTGTTCTCACTTGTTGATGGTTCTTTGTCTGATAGCTTTGTGGCTATGTCATACTATGATAGGGTGGCTCTACTACCACTGATGCGAAAAATGATCAAGAAAATTGCAAATATCAACTAGGCTCTGATAGGAAACGAAACGAAACGAAGCAAAACTAAAACTTGAACGAGCTCTGATATTGACATTGCTAAAATGAAATCAAATTAATCGTGAATGAAACGAATTCGGATGGATTTCAGATATGATTGTTGGTCACTGCCTGCTATATCATTCTTACAAGCCACTAGAAAGTAGATAGACACTGCTGATTTACGTTATAGATTAATACAACATTTAACAAAACTGAATCAGTGTGCGAATTTGATAAAAACAAGTGAATGAGATACACAAGTGATAGCAGACAGTAATTTATTCAAGATCAGACAAAATTGAGAGTGATATGTGCGTAATAGCTACAGTATCATCGATTGATCCTCTTGATTTTGAGCGTTGTATGACGAATCCACACAACACATTGGCATGAAAGAAAATAGTGTTCTCTCACGAGTAGCGTCTCGCTTACTAGCGGACTTCTTAGATCTCTGCGGATCTTGCTTACAAAATTGTCTCGCGCACAGGCGGACTTCTATTTTGTATATTTCTATCAGCCAATCTATAACTAGTCATAGATTACAAGAGAGGTGGATTAGGCACGTCCTAACGCACTTCCGCTGACGTCATCATATCATATCAGGATTTTTATACTTCATGGTACTTGCATGATCTTCTTGATCCTTTGGAGTGTGAAGGTCAAAAAGTGTCGCGAAGATTTTCATGTTGGTTCGAGTCGTTTGACTTTCTCCTGTTGTATCACGAACACATTTCTTTCGCGAACATTTTGTGTTCGTGTCTATTTGCCATGATGTTCGCGAACATTTTCGCTTCGTGTCTTTTCGCCAGGATGTTTGCAAACCTTTTCGCTTCATGTCTTTTCGTCAAACTGAGGGCTGAAAGCTAGCAAAGCTTTGGAAACAGAAATCTTTTGTTTCTTCATTGAGATGGAATTCCAAAGAGCTCTACAAAGGTTCTTATGAAGATCTAATTTTTTTTTTGGATTTTTCAAGGGTTTTTTTGAAATTTTTATGGTTTTTTCTAGATTTTTCAAGATCTGATTGGTAGGATCCTTCGCAGGCTTCTATGCAGGTCTGAAATAGTACCCTAGAGCAGCTGCTACCAGTCGTGCGAAGGTGTTTCCATTGGATTTTGAATAAACAAAATCTAATGATATTTTTGCCTCTTTTCTCTCCAAAAACAGATTTGAGCTATTTTTATAAATTTTTTAGTTTTGTGAATGGATGCCAAGCCCTTAAAGGCTGTTTTGGGTCTCCACTACCCTCTCACACCTCCTTCGCTAGCTGAGAACAGGCCAAACACAAAAAATCACACAAAACAAGCTCACTCTACCCCAAAAACCACCTAAAAACACTCTAAAAAAGCAAAAACAACTAAAAATGCAACTAAACTAGTTAGTGAAACCTATCCCAGGCAACGACGCCACTGTAGGGAGTGTAGATCTAGAGGTGAGCAGCCCTTCCGCATGTCAAAGAGGGTTAGAAAACTAGATAGGTACGAAACTATATCAAGTTTATAGTTTTAAATGCATTCTACTCTTTTCTCTGACTCTACTCCACTAGCAAATTGTTCACAAATTTTATCACTGAAAATCTGTGAAGCGATTTCTTTGGGTTGCTCGTTTCCTTATCTCTAGATACATTGTATTTTTGCCCGTTACCAGACGGTTGGCCTTCTTAATGTGATCTTCTTATTACAATGCTAGATCAGGCATAAAGATGTGGTTATGTTGTAGTATTTTTAATCCAACCTGTCGGTGGATTATTGAAATTGCGTTCACTCCAGATGCACTCACAAGATCAAAGCCATGCAAGCCTAAAACATTCAACTAAATATAAACGTGCATTGTAGATGTTCAATTCTTACTTCTATCTACTTGTAAAACATTGGGAAAACAAACAAGATTCTCAGGCTAAACTACAAATCAACAGAAATGAAAGAAACAAGAAACAAGAAACTAGCTAACAAGCCATTAAAGAGCAAGGATAAAAAAATAACCATTTCTTGATTCTTGAGCTTCTCAAGAACATCAAGAACTAGACTGTTAGGAATTATGCAAGATCTACACCACAAAGCCAGTCTACTTAGTTTACTTGAAGCTTGTTTCAAATTGAGAAAAAGAAAACAATAATCTAATCCACTCTACTTCCACAAACATGATGGAAAACGAGAAATCTATTCTAATTCCGCAACTACATTGAAGAAGGAAAGCAAGATCATGAAAGCTTCACTCAAGAACACAAAAATGATCATGGAGCTCAGATGAAGGCTCACAACTCGTGGAGGAATCTTCTCATTAAAGCAAGAGCAAGAGCATTACAATCCAAAGCTCCCTCACAAGAGAGAGGGGTTCTTAAATAAGCCAAGGAGTTACCCACGTGGAGCCTAAGTGGCAAATCCACAAATTACAATTTACAAGTGACAAATGCCTATACGTACTAGCTCCTACATGGTCATTCCTTCTCTTGGGATTCACCATGAGGCTCACATGATTTTAAACTGTATCTGACAGCCTTATGTATATTTCCATTATTGTGGCTGAGGCTTACATGGGTTGGTGACGTGCTGAAGGTGGTAATGGAGAGAATGGAGGGATTATATTAGTTGTGATGGTGGTTGTGGGAATGATGGGTGGATCAATGGCCTGGGTGGTGGTGGTGACGTTAGTTGGTGGAATCTGAATTTCCCCCAACTGATTTGATTTGTCGTCGTCATCAGCATCTACCTCGATTAGGTCCGTAGCATCAAAGTAAGTGGATGTGTCCATGAGGATCTGGACTTGTTGGTCCAGTTCTTGCTGGTGGACTGCTGTTGTGTCCTTGGGAATGATATTCCATTTCCCTCCCTTCCCAAAATTTGTGCCAATGGTGAAGTTGGTGGCGTTGGCATTGTAATGAGTACGGGGAGAGTTGTTACATAAGCTTGTTGGGCCACTTGTGAATCTGTGCCGGTGTCCGCATCTAGGGATGTGGCAGCTCCATCAGCACCGTCGATGACATGAGTCGGCAAGGATTGTTGTTGTGATGCTGAATCTGATGTTGAGCTAGCATCTTCGGAATTTGTCGAACTGGCAGATGTTTGTTAAGAATGTGTTGTTTTGTCTCATGCCTCATGGTTTGCGTTGGAGCTTCTTGCCCTTTGATTCTATTTTATCGGTCCCCGTACCATATGGAGAGGTCTTTTTTGCCATCATTTTGGTTCTTGTCCTCTCTTGGCATGTTTCGGGAGGTCCAGCAAGCTATGACAGAAACTTCAATGCACCATGGACCAACAATATTTGAAGGCGACAAAGATAGTGTGCACCGAAAGAGAAGGCCATCTATTGTTGTGGATGTAGAGGAAAACGATAGCCACAGACCATAGTACAACTTTGAGAATGTAAACCGTAGAGAACGAGGTCGTCCAAGAAAAATAAATTTTACTTCAACTTCACATGTCTCCAAGCAACCAGAAGATGAAAGCACACCCCTAAGTTCTAGTCCTTGCTTGACTGGGGGAGAGATGGTCTTGGAATGAGAGATACACAACACTTATTGGGCAATCCGAAAAACACCAACAAATATTCGTGTCAGCAAGCAAAAGCACTGAAAATCTGATGTATACACCCTCACCTCTTCAAAGCATGAAGCTCTTATACCATGTGAAGTTTTTAGCATGTGTGAACTTCACCACACACCCTACAGGATCTTATTGAGGTGTTGTGATTGCACAAGATTGATCAGAGAACAGTATACTTGAAAAATCTATGACAAGAGCACAATGGCATACATCAGATGAAAAAATCTAACTTCTCACTATGAAAATTGAATGTCAGAAAAAATTCTAAGTGCCCAGTATGGGAAAAAAACAACCTGCTCTCGGTTAGAGAGAGAAAATCAATGATGGAAAACTGGGGTAGAGAGAGAATAAGTCCAAAACACCAAAATCTCATTATTCACAATATGGCAAAACATGCCAAGCTTTCCCTACACGAGAGAGACTCGAATTCCTACAGTGGAGTTGCATGGAAAGTCCACTTAACTGAACTAATTCACCTACCAAAGATCCACATGTGTAACTGCATGCATGGATGTTGCATGTACTGCATGTCAACTCATAAAACTGCCTAGACATGTGTAGATCACATAAACCACTTTGCATGTTGCATGCACTGATTGCATGTGGATTGCATGCATACAGTATGACATTGCATGCTATCTAAACTTCTGCATGTCATCAAAATTGAATCTATCTAACTCAAATCTGACCTATACTAGAAGGTTATGTGCTCAATTCACATACTTTTTATGTACAACATGAAATTTAGTGGAAATAACCATGGACATGGCCCCAAACTCGAGATAGGAATATAATATTTTAATAATCTTCACACTTGATATTTTTGCTGTAATGGGGGAGATACTCTTTTCTGGCTGCCAAGTGTGTGTGCAATTGGTGTTGCAAAACCACATCATTTGTCGTGTCTTGCCATTGGAATGTGTAGCAAACCAAAAACAAGGAGCATGAACACCTTTTGATGAGTTTGATATTGCACACCACATTTTCCGTGACGAGGTAGCCATCCTAGGCACTTTTGGATTTGGGAGAGGGATTCAAACTCGCTGAGAGACAAGCTATTTGTGGATCATAAGTGGATCAAAACGAGCCTGATCTGCTCCAGCAGGGTCCTATACAGACAGAGAGCTCACACGTGTGAAATCAGCCCTCATTAAATGAGTGCTACTTCTCTAAATTTGATCCAGATTTGATGTTCTATAGCTTGTTGGATGGATATTGAATAGTATAATGTGTTGCTCGTGTTTCTAAATCAATTTGATTTGTTTTTAGAAGAGTTTTTAGGCAATCAGAGAGTTTGAGAGAGTACTCAACTCGTGGGATATGCCAAAGTGAGCACACATCAGTTCTTTTCACCATTTTCATCAATTTTCACTATCAATCAAGTAGAATTGGATATAAGTGAGTGTTCTGAGGTCTCGGACTTTTCATTTCACACAAATTACTATGTTTGAGTTGAAAGTAAGTTCCTAGAGAGTTTATCAGTACTTTGAAACTCGTGGGAGAGATAGACTTCTTACCTGCATGTGCTTCTTTTTTGTGACTGAAGCAAGATCCAAATTCAAGATAGATTGATTTTTTGTCTTGAGAATTTGTTCTCACATCTGTTGCTAGATTTCATAGGTTGGATCAACATTTGTGTTAGATCCTAGATTGAGATTGTAAGCAACATCCTTTCAACTCCATTTTTTTATCATTACTAATATTTCTCCTAGAGAAGATGTCTTCATCTGGTTCACATTTCTTGGAGCACAGTGAGAGATTAACATCTTCCAATTATGCAATGTGGAAGATCAGAATGGAATCATTACTGATTCTACAAGATGTAATGGATATTGTGAGTGGAGCTGAAGAATAACCTGCTGCACCTAATGAAGCTGCAACATTTCACAAAAGAACTAGAATTGCCCTTCATTTCTTTAAAATGGATGTAACCAATGAAGAGTTAAGAGAGATCAGTACATGCATCACTGTCAAGGAAGCTTGAGATACTCTAAAAACAATCTATGAAATCAAGAATACTTCTAGACTGCTTACACTTAGAAACCAAATATTTCTAAGTTATTAGAGAGTAGATGAGATTGCCTCATCATATGTCATGAGAGTTAAGGATCTTCATCAAGAGCTAGCTGGTATTGGAGATGCTCTTAAGAACACTGAACTTGTTCAAGTAGTCCTAAATGGACTTAGAGATGAGTACGACAATATTGTGCAAACTTATGCTGTCAGGGAGGATCTTCCATCCTTGGAGACACTACAAGGTGTTCTCATTGCTGAAGAAAGCAGGCAAGAGAACGAGATGTTGAGGATCAACAGACTTTCATTTAAAGATGATGGAGATGACAAAGCACTCTTCATCAGAGACAAGTCAAGAGGCAAGGGCAAAGGACAACAACACTTCAAGAAGGACAAAGCCAAAGAAGGTGGTGAGGATCAGTCCTCACAAGCTGCAACATCTAGTGGCAAGAAGAAGTTGTGAAAGATCAAGTGTTTTTCATGTGGCAAGAAAGGACACTATGCATCAAACTGTTTCAAGAAGAAGAACCAATCTAAGCAAGCTAGCCTTACTAATGAGGATGTGTGTGAGGGTGTTGAGAATGAAAGAGAATTCATTAATGATGTCTACTTTTTCATCTTTTCCTTTTAGGAATGAAGAAGTTGTGTGGATAGATAGTAGAGCTAGTTCCCATATGTCTAGTTCTAGGAACTCTTTCACTAATCTCATTCCATATCTAGGTGCAAAAAGATCAATCTATACTACTATTGATGTAGAGTGTAGGATTAAAGGAATTGGTAGTATTCCATTGCATGCATCATCATCAAAAAAAATTTGTTTACATGATGTACTGTATGTAGCTAGATTGACTAAGAATCTCATTAGTGTAGGATAGTTGTTTGATAGTGGATTGGATGTCAAGTTTCAAGTTCACAAGTGTATAATCTCAAGAGAAAATGAAGTTATTGCTAGAGGATCTAGAATTGGTAAGCTGTACAAACTAGATTCTAGGGAGAGTGCTAACATTTCAGATATTGCTTATGAGACCAAGGTTCATTAGGAGGATCTGTGGCACAAGAGATTGGGTCATCCCAATTTCAAAACCATGCAATCTATGGTCAAGGAAGGAAAAGCTGTTGGACTACCAAAGACACTGTCAAAGGAGCTTCTACCTTGTGAAGCTTGTGTGTTGGCAAAATCACACAAGAGGCCTTTTCCTAGATCAAGCATTAAAACAAAGCAACCATTTGAACTAGTGAACCATTTAAGCAACCATTTGAGCCATTTGAAGCTTTGTTTCCTTTGTGGATGATTATACAAGATATTCCTGGATCTATATGTTGTCTTCAAAAGCCATGGTTTATGATGTTTTTCTTACTTTCAAAGCTTATGTAGAAGAACAGTTTTCTTTCAAGTTGAAAGCTTTGAGAAGTGATAGTGGAGGAGAATACACCTCCAATAAGTTTAAAGACTTTTGAGAGAGAGATAAAATTCAAAGAGAGTTTCCTTGTTCATATACTCCTCAACAAAATGGAGTTGCTGAGAGAAAAAATAGAACTTTGTGTGAATGTGCAAAAGCCATTAGGCTAGAAGCTTCTTTGCCTAAAGAATTTTGGGGAGAGGCAGTTGCACGTGCAAACTATCTTTGTAATAGGCTTTCCAATCTTGCAATAGGAGGAAAAAACACCATTTGAGATGATGTATAAGAAAAAGCCTAAGGTAGATCATCTTAGGATTTTTGGCTGTGTATGCTTTGTGCATGTGCCTCTAGAAACTAGCAAGAAGGAAGATCCTAGTGCAGTTAAAGGAATTTTTGTAGGATATGCATCCACTAAAAAAGCATACAAAGTATATCTTCCTTCTACTGACAAGAACGTTGTTAGTAGAGATGTGATCTTCCATGAAGATCATAAATTTAACTTGGATGATGCACAGATCAAGGAGTCTCATGCAAGATCAATCATCAATCTTGATGTTGTGAGGCCGAGGCTTGAGGAGGAGCAAATTCAAGCTATCACATCAAGAAAATCTACACGAGCAAGATCTGGGCCAAGAAGGCTCACATATGATGAAGAAGGAAGGCAAGTGGAAGGTAATACTTCTTATCGTGCTCTCTTCATATCAGATGAAGAGCCTAAAGATGTCCAAAAAACTCTTCAATCCAAGATATGGGTTGAAGCAATGACCCACGAGTTTGAAGCCTTGATGTCAAACAACACATGGGAGCTTGTGGAGCCACCAAACAATATGCACGTGATTGGATGTAAGTGGGTTTTCAGAATCAAGTATAATTATGATGGATCTATCAATAAGTATAAAGCAAGACTTTGTGCCAAAGGCTACTCACAAATCAAAGGTCTTGACTATGAAGACACCGTTGCACTAGTTGCAAAGATGGTAACAATCCGAATACTTATATTTCTTGCATGTTTTCACAATTGGAGTATGTTCCAGCTTGATGTTTCTAATGCATTTCTCAGTGGTTACCTTGAGGAGGAGATTTACATGGAGCAACCTCCAGGTTTTGTGAAAGAAGGTGATGAATCAAAAGTTTGTCTTTTGTTCAAAAGTCTCTATGGACTGAAACAAGCACCAAGGTCTTGGTATTGAAGGCTCAACTCCTATCTCATATCACTCGGATTTTGTCTAATTGAATATGACCCTTCTCGATATTATAAGTTTGTAGATAACTTTGTAATTATACTTCTCATCTATGTAGATGATATCATTCTTTGTGGAAATAATGAGAAGCTAGTTGAAGAGACTAAGCATGCACTCGGTACTGAGTTTAAGATGCAGGACTTAGGAGTTTTTCACTATATTCTAGGCCTTGAAACAGATATCTGGAAAGGTCATGCATTTATAAGCCAAAGTAGATATGCACTTTTCATGCTCAAGAAAGTCCAGATGGAAAATTGTAAAGGCATAGATACACCTATGGAGCACACTGTAAAAGTTCCTATGAAAGATGATGAAAAATCCTTTGAGGACATCACTCTTTATAGGAGTCTTATTGGCTCACTTATTTGGTTAACAGTGACGAGGCTTGATCTAAGCTTTTGTTTCATAAACTAAGTCAACAATGCAGGATCCAAAGGTCTATCACTATAAGTTGGCTAAAAGAATCTTGAGGTATATATCGTCTACCTTAGATTTTGGACTATTATTCAAGGGAGAATATCTGACTTTGATTGCTTTTTCAAATTCAAATTTTGCAGGAGACAAGTTGGATAAAAATTCTACAAGTGCTTACACTATTTTTTGTGGAGAGAACTTGGTTTCTTGGCTATCAAAGAAGCAGACAACTATTTCCTTATCATCTTGTGAAGCTGACTATAAATCTCTTACAACCACAACAAAGGAGGTTTTATGGAGCAAAAGGCTACTTTTGGAGCTAAAGTGTTATGCAGATAAAGATCTTCCAATTATCAAGAATGACAACATTTCTACTCGAGCTCTTGTAAAGAACCCAGTTTTTCATGCAAGGAGCAAACACATTGAAGTAGCTCATCATTTTGTAAGAGAAAAAGTCCTTGGGAGAGAGATCTCACTGGAGCATGTTGATTCTACAAATTGTGTTGCAGATCTTCTCACCAAGCCACTACTCAAGAATGTCTTTATCAAGATGAGGTCTAACCTGGGCCTAATTTTGAAGTCTATGTTGATAGGAACATAAATTTTAAGGAGGAGTGTGAAGATTATTAAAATACTATCTTCCTATCTCGAGTTTGGGGCCATGTACATAAAAGGTATGTGAATTGAGCATATAACCTTCTAGTATAGATCAGATTTGAGTTAGATAGATTCAATTTTGATGACATGAAGAAGTTTAGATAGCATGCAATGTCATATTGTATGCATGCAAGCCATGTGCAGTCAGTGCATGCAACATGCAAAGTGGTTTCTGTGATCTACACATGTCTAGGCTATTTTATGAGTTGACATGCAGTACATGCAACATCCATGCATGCAGTTACACATGTGGATCTTTCGTAGGTGAATTAGTTCAGTTAAGTGGACTTTCCATGCAACTCCACTGTAGGAATTCGAGTCTCTCTCGTGTAGGGAAAGCTTGGCATGTTTTGCCATATTGTGAATAATGAGATTTTGGTGTTTTGGACTCATTCTCTCTCTATTCGAGTTTTCCATCATTGATTTTCTCTCTCTATCCGAGAGCAGGCTGTTTTTTCCCATACTGGGCACTTAGAATTTTTTCTGACATTCAATTCTCATAGTGAGAAGTTAGATTTTTTCATCTGATGTATGCCATTGTGCTCTTGTCATAGATTTTTCAAGTATACCGTTCTCTGATCAATCTTGTGCAATCACAACACCTCAGTACGATCCTGTAGGGTGCGTGATGAAGTTCACACGTGCTAAAAACTTCACATCAAGCACAAACTGTGGAGCAAGGTACAAACCTCACAAAAATAGAAGTTGATATGCTGACGTAGCGTGCAAGATTTCAATTAGAGACAATTTCGATCACCAAAAGAGGACCCGATGAAGCTCCTAGCGACAAAGCTCCCAACAATGAAGGTAGTGGTAAATGCAATTCAACCTCTGCAACAAACAAAGAGTTCAAATGCCAAAATTATAGACCTCTATTGTCGCACGAAAACGAATAGAGAGAGCATTGTCTTTGGGTGCATGCGTAATTTCAGAGACAGTAGTGGACAAAATGAAGCACGTAATTTTTAAACTATAGACTGAACATTCTATGGTCACTAGGAATAGCTATGATGTACATGTCCAGAATTTTAGAAGCGATTATCGGGTGGAAAGTCATACTTGAACTGCAAACATTTGTACTTCATATTTCTCAAACATGTTCATCCACCAACCAATGCTTAATGACACAGAACTTTTTCAGGCATTGTCAAGAAGTAGAACTTATCCCTGACACTTCATTACGAATGCCTTGATTGTAGTGCACAATATATCACATAACCACATCAAGATTAAAGTTTGTACAAATTTATTCATGAATTATTTTCTTGGGGGGTCAAGTTGTGAACCCCAACAACTCTAGATTTTATTTTACTTAGGTACTTTATCATCGTCTTCTATGAACTTATATTTTTCAGGTTGCCATTAAACTTTCAACCATTTTTTCTAATGGTTGTGCATGTTGTGATAATTCTCTTCTGAAATGCAATATGCATGTGCATGTCTTTTTGCATACTTCAGCATCTTCGACATGCTATTGTTTCCATTAAAGCTTTCCTAACAAAGGCCTATGTTGTGTACCAAAAAAATATTTAGTTGTTGTAAATGTTGAGTCACATTTGAGAAGAGAGCTGAGTCCTTTTCAGATGAAATGCATCTATAGTTATGTGACATCAAGGCATCTTTGCAATGCACAGGCATGCAAGGATAAAATCAGTGAAAGATATTATGAGTTTGTTGAGACTGGATGCATGATTTCGGTAGTCTCTCTCTTGTCTTATTCCAAGGCCACAACAACTCAATGCGTAAGTTAATATTTTTTCCACTCTAAGTTAATCATCAAGCTGGAAAGCTTTTTGGTAGTGCCCTTGTCCACTTGTAGTTTGTTGTTCCTTGTGTCATATGAAACCACTATCATTGGCTCTATGAACACCCACACAATACAACACTATGGAAAAAGACAAAATAATTAACAGCAAGATGACCTACATTGACAATGAGTGCATGGCGTTGTTGCTAGTAACTCGTCTATCAATTTCTTGAGTGTTTGGAAAACACTAGTTGGTGTATAGTTTTGAAGAAACAAAACGTTTCTATTACCAAAGCTTTGCTAGCTTTCAGCCCTCGCTCTGATAAAAATGTTCGCGAACACAAAAGCCAAAAAAACACGAAGCAAAAATGTTCACGAACACCCTGACGAGAAGACACAAACGAGAAAGATTCACAAAAGAGAATTTTTCATTGTACAGCAGGAGAAAGTCAGACGACGAGAAAGTCAAACACTCGAAGCGACACGAAAAACATCGTGACATCATTTTTTCTGCTCTCATGCTCCAAAAAGGACCAGCAAGATCATGCAAGTACCCAGAAGTACAAATATATGATCTGATAGCATGACGTCAACATATACACTCTAGGTCGTGGCTAATCTGGCACTCTTGTAATTCATGATTAGTTGTAGATGTTTAATCAATCTAATCTAGAAGTTACACGATGCGACTATATACTTTTTGGATGATACTTGATACAATAGAAGAAGAAGAAGTCTAATGCTAAAAAACAAGAAGACAAAAATATAGAATACGAGTCCGCTTGTGTGCGAGACAATTCTACATAGGATCTGTAGATCCACAAGTCTGCTAGTAAGCGAGACATTACTTGTGGAAGAACCGTATTTCTCTCACGCCAACGTACTGCGTGGATTTGCATGCAGTGCTTGAAGAATTAGCAGAATCAATAGATGATTTTGTAGCCATTGCGCACATATCACTCTAATCATGTATGATCTTGAATGCAAATTAGTCTGCTGTTATTCGTGTTTCCGATTCACTTGTTCATTTAATTTCGCACCTTGGTTTGAATTTTGTTGAATGTTGTGTTAATCTCGAATGTAGATCAGCAGTGCCTGTCTACATTCTTGAGGACTGTAGGAATGATACAGTTGGTAGTGACCAACAATGAAAAGAAGACTTGCGTGAGATGCATAAGAGATGGCCACACAATTTATACATGCTAGCTCAATCCAAAAATTGAGTGTATCCAAAAATTCATGCTGGATTGTCACCTGAACTCGAGGAACAAATCAGCACAGAACAGACAGGAAAACAACAGTTCATCCTATGTCGAGGAGCCTGAGAGCTCAAAAATGGGCGAACAAAGATTGTTCGACTGCCTACATTTGTGAAGATGTGTGTGCAGCGTCAATATCTGACACACATGAGGTGATCCTAGATTCAAGAGCCACCTCGCACTTCGTGACATTAAGATGAATCATGTATGATTTCAGAAGTGCAGATCCTTCAAGATTCATTGTTCTTGGAGATGGATCCAAACATCAAGTGAACAATATTGGTTCACTGTGGCTCAACACCAATGGCAGAGACAAATGACTCGAAGGCGTTCTGTTTGTGCCTACACTATAGCAAGACTTGCTTTCTGTGGCAAGAATAGTAGATGCAGGGATGCGTGTGACATTTTCTAATGAAGCATGCAACGTGGTTGATGCTAGTACCAGTACCCTGATCACTCAAGACAAAAGAAAAGGTAATCTATATCACATTAAGGTATGCTTACATGCAGATCAGGTGCATCAGACTCATGATGATTCGCTAGACACTTTGTGGCATAAGAGACTATGCCACATGAATTCAATGGCACTTTACCAAGCAAGCCATCACGGAGCAATAACAGGAGTCAGCATCTCGAATGCAACTAGTTCGACCACCTGTGATGCATGTTTGAAGGGTAAGATGTCACGCACTCCATTTGTCAAAGACTCCTACAGAATGACCAAGATTATGGAGTTAATGCATTCTGACATCTGTGGGCCTTTCAATGTGATCTCAGTAGGAGGCTCAAAATATTACATAACCTTCATTGACGATTATAGTAAATTTGCCAGAGTGTACTTTATTCTAAATAAATCTGAAGCACTTGATAGATTCACAGAGTATGTAATTTGGGCAGAGAGATGCACAAACAACAAAGTGAAGGAGATCAGGACAGATCGAGGTGACAAATACATCTCGAATTGCTTCACTGACTTCTGCAATGATCGTGACATTATTCACAGAAGGACTGCAGCCTACACACTGCAACACAACGGTGTTGCAGAGAGGAAGAATAGGACCCTAATGGAAGCTGTCAGATGCATGATGGCCTACTCGAAGGCTCCAAGGATATTGTGGGCAAAAGCAGTAGCTACAGCTACATACTACATCCAGAATAGGACATGGAAGTCTGGTGTCCCTCACACGACACCACACGAGTTATGGTGGGGTAGAAAGCCCAACCTGTCTCACATCAGAATCTTTGGTTGTGCAGCTTATGCACATATTCTTGATAAGCTTTGAAAGAAGCTTGATGAGAAAGCTGAACATGGATTTATGGTAGGTTATGACAACAATTGATCATACTATAGAGTCTACATGCCAGACACGAACACTGTGAAAATAGTGAGAGATGTCAGATTTGATGAGAGCAGGACGATGGCCAACGACGATCATGTCAGCTATGAGGTTATGGAGAGACAATACTATGATTTGCCACCAGTGACAAAGGGAGTAGAGGATGAACACGCAAACGAAAATTTTTGATCCGCTTTTCATTCGAGTGACGAATCAGAAGACGAAAGATTCGAGAGGCAGCCTACTGCTACAATTCCTGTAAACCAGACGAGCAAAGCAGACAAAGGCAAAGACATTGTTGTCCCAGGAGGATTTCTTAGAAGGTCGACAAGACCACGAAGACCGCCAACAAGATGCGTGCCAGACAGCTCTGCTTCTACATCAGAAGAGTTTTGTGGATTCAGTGGCGAATCACATATTTTCGAGAAAGCGCCATTACCACATAAGCGTAAGACTGTCAAATGCAAATGGGTTTTCAAGCTCAGGTATGGATCAGATGGGAATGTCTCAAAATACAAGACAAGACTGGTAGCGAAGGGATTTTTTCAAGATATGGTATTGACTACTCTGAAACCTTCTCTCTTGTCGTCAAACATTCGTCCCTACGTCTGTTATTTGCATATGCAGCTGGCTTGTGACCTCGAGATCCACATTGTGGACGAGAAGACAGCCTGCTTGCATGGTGAGTTAGACGAAGAAGTCTACATGGATCAACCCCCAGGATATGTCTCAAATTCATTCTTTGATTATGCATGCAGAATGCATAGAAGTATCTATGGTCTGAAACAGTCAGCTCGACAATGGTACAAAAAGAAGGATCAAGCCTTGAAATCATTAGGATTCAAGCCACTGATGGCTGATTCCAATGTGTATGTCAGAGTTACAAATGGGCTGATCATTATTGTGGCTGTATATGTCGATGACACTCTGATACTTTGCAAGAGTGAGTAGCTGATTTATGGTGTTGAGTATCGGAATTTGCCAGATCCAACTATGCGACAATTGACAATATTTGCCAATGATTTGTCCAAGTTGACATCCACTACTACCAGATGGGATGATTGCCTACCTCCTTTGGCATTCAATTCGAATGTTCCCATGGCATCAGATAAAGTCCACGACGAGCCGCCAATCGCCGGATTATATCATTGTGTAGCAATGCTAGGTGGTACTTGGGAATCAAGATTTTTGGCCTGGACATCATAAGGGAATTTTCAAATTAGGGAAATCCAGAAACTGAAGCGTAAAGAGGTACTGCCTTGCATTATAAAGATAGAATAGGACCCACGATTAGTACAAGACCAAAATTGGGTCCATCACAAATTAAGACAAACTTAACATGGCCTTAATAACTAAATACCCATGGTTACACAAATCTCGACCTTTTGGGTCAAAGTAACCTATGGATTAACTTTAGCATAGTCATTTATTTCTAACACCCTCCTTAAATGACAATGCAAAAACTGAAATCTTCATTATGTAACAAAACCAACACGTGGTATCAAATTTAAAACTTTGCATAAAGCTTCAAATCTGACTCTAGGCAATGCCTTAGTGAAGAGGTTCGCAATATTATCCTTTGTAGGACAATATTCAAGTAAAATGTCGCCATCATGAAGTCTCTCCCAAACAAATTGATAATGGATCTCGATGTGCTTCGTCCTCGCATGAAAAACATGATTCCGTGCAATAGCAATAGCACTTTGACTATCACTCAAGATAAGAGTGGCTGAGGGCTCGCCAAACTTCATGTCAACAAGTGACTTCGCAGCCATAAACACTCTGTTGTGGCTGAAAATATCGCTCTATATTCTGCCTCACTAGAAGAAGTAGCAACAGTGGGCTGGTTTTTACTTGACCACGAAATTGCAGAATTTCCATAGAAAAAGCCATGTCCACTTGTAGAGCGTCTAGTGTCTTGATCTCCACCCCAATCCAAGTCACCAAAACCAACCAAACATGCATCATCACAAGCAGGAAAAACCAGTCCATGACTTCTTGTTCCTTGAAGATATCGAAAGATCCTCTTCAACACTTTCCAATGTGATGTCATCAGGGCATGCATGAATTGACTCATGAGTGAGACACTATAAGAAATGTCCGGTCTTGAATTACATAGGTAAATGAGACAACCAATAGCTTGACAATATAAAGTAGTGTCAAATGATTCACCATCACCATATTAAACGTCTTCAGCTTTTTCAAAGTTGCAAAGTTGAGATGTCCAAACCTTGTGTGCCACAATTCAGCCAACTCCAATGATTGTGATGTAGAAGCAACAAGACATGCAGAGGGAATTCGTCGCTCAAAGGTATCCATAGTGAATAAGCCAGCATGCATTGTTTCTGAAACAATAATCAAGAGAGATCTTTTAGGATCCTTGACAGAAAACTTATCTTCTTTGAACTCAACAACTAGTCTTTGCTTCAACATAATTGAAACCGAAAGAAGATTCTTCTTGATCCCCGGAACATAAAGCACATTCTTATTGTACTTTTCTTCACCGTTAAGCATAGTGATGGCTGGTGGAAGAAACTTTGGTTGCGTACCATAGATCTAGATTTAGGTTAAATTTTTTGAGAGAAGCTTTTACACATTTTACTAAACTTGAAATAACATTTGAAGCATATAATCTTATACATATCTATTTAAAAAATAAATAAAAACAAGGTGATTTATACATCACAAGAATCCTCGACTTCTGTGGCATTTAATTATTATGATTACAATGCTTAAACTTCACAATAGCTTATCGCTTTGCTCTGTCTTAATAGCTTAGCACAATGGCGACGACAGAGATTCAAAAATTCCATTTTAAATAAGCATGATTATCTTATATAACAAAATTACAAAAAAAAAAGATAAATTCCTTT
The DNA here is from genome assembly GCA_029204225.1 of Diphasiastrum complanatum. Classification (NCBI taxonomy): domain Eukaryota; kingdom Viridiplantae; phylum Streptophyta; class Lycopodiopsida; order Lycopodiales; family Lycopodiaceae; genus Diphasiastrum; species Diphasiastrum complanatum. The sequence continues at coordinate 29,509,058 of CM055108.1, read as the reverse complement.
ACAATAGTTTGCTAGCTTCTATTTATTGGAGGACACGTTAGGGTTGGACCGTGGCTTCACATGGGCCATATTCCAATGGTTGGCTGCCACGTAGGCAAGCAAGGGCCCACCTCACCTGGGGATTTCTTGATACTGCGATTGGTGGCAGTTAACAGTATTAACGTCTTTTCCCGCAATAAATAAATAAATATATTTTTAAATTTCCTGCAGCCCAATAAATATTTATTAGTTCTTTTCTGTATATTAGTAACTTAGAAATAATGACCTAAACCTATTGCTGAACCCGAGAGAGAGAGAGAGAGAGAGAGAGAGAGAGAGAGAGAGAGAGAGAGAGAGAGAGAGAGAGAGAGAGAGAGAGAGAGAGAGAGAGAGAGAGAGAGAGAGAGAGAGAGAGAGAGAGAGAGAGAGAGAGAGAGAGAGAGAGACGTTGCTTCTGAGAGAGGACGTGAACGGTAGTCATATCACGTCCCCGTTTTAGGGCTTTCTAGGGTTCTTGCGAACTCCTGAAGGAGAGTTGCGGTTTAGGTACCGGTTGGGCCGGTACTGCTCTAGGTACCTGTTGGGCTGGTCACATTCTGGACAGAAATGTTAAGGCTAGGGTAGGTACCTACAGAGGCTCGTGGAAGACAAGTGTAACCAAAAGAGACCTTTGGAAAAGAGCTCAAAATTTCGGATTTAAGGGAATGCACGAAGGTCGCCATGTGAGGCCGTTTTGTTGGGGATGGGCCTATGATGAAATGACAGAGGATGCGAACTTTCCTTGACGGAAAATAGTTTTTACTTTCTTAACCCTAATTTTTGCCATTCATTTTTGTTACATGCACCTAGCAGGAGAAAGGTGCATGCAAAAGAAAAGTATATTTTTTTACGTGCACCTTTGGGCACTCATAAGGTGCACGTAAAAGTTACACAAAAAGTGAGGAGGTGATTCCAATTTCTCCGAAAACTCGATTTTAACAAATGAGAAATAAACTGGGTGAGACGTTGCAGTTGATAGAAAATCATAGAGAATGAAAACTAAATCACAAACTAAAGTCCTATAGCTGATATTGTTGTAAGGCTTTTATGTTGCGGCTCTTGTGCCCATGTGAAGTGAATATGACTTACGTTGTTGCCCTCGCACATGCAATGTCATGGGTGGAAGGGCTCAGAAAAGGCCCTCCCACCCTCCCCAATTTTATCTTAACAAAATTTTCAAGTATTTAAATAACAAAAACACAAGTGCTAAAAAATAGAGAGGAGGGAGGGGCGCGACAACACTAACTAGTCTAGTGCAACGTCAACCACTCAATATAGAAAATGAATCTCTATTGAAAACAATCTGCCCAAAGTATGTGCCACAATAAGTGTGATAAGTGTGCGATAAATTGACATGTGATTTTGTCCCATAAGATTTGTCACTTCAGCTTCTCAAGTGCCGAAAACTAAACAAAATCATGAAATATTTGTGGCCCACAAAAAAATTGAAATCCGTATTGAACATTGTGATGCCCTCGCCCATGCTGTGTGGCACCTTGGCAACGCACTAGGGCCAAAATTGTGAGCAGTGCTCTACAAGGGCCGGATGCGGCCTCGGTGGGCACCCTGATGAGCAAGTTCAACTCAAGTGAAAGGCATGACTACAAGCAAAGGACATCGGCGACATAAAATATAATAATTCTAGGGGCTATGTCTAAACAATAAAAAAATATTAGGCAGGGAAACATAAAAAGAATTTTATTCATGCCTTTTGGTCTCTACTTGTATGACACGTGGACTGTGTGCCTATGCCATAAGCAAATCACAAAACGGAGGCATGGTCTCCGTATTTGGGCTACAATCAGTGCTCAAAGCCCTAAAAACGAGATTAGGGTTTTAGTAGTTCAGGAATTGAACGGGAAAATCCCACCGAGCGAGAGAGAGAGAGAGAGAGAGAGAGAGAGCGAGAGCAAGAGAGAGAGAGAGAGAGCGAGAGCGAGCGAGTGAGCGAGTAAGCAAGCAGGGGAGCTTGGTTCTTGTGTTACTATAATATATGGGGAACATGTGATGTGATGGGATGGTGGGGTTGATTCAATGCACACAATTGAGGAGGCAGCGGACGTTTTGAGATCATTGTGCAAATGGAATTAGCGCTACCAAGGAAGCTTTTGGTGGGCGAGCTTGTGGAGGTGAATTTCACTAACAGAACTAGCTATTTACTTGTTTCCTGTTGCCATGAGTAATCTAAGTACTTCAATTTGCCAGTATTTGCATGGTGTTTTGAAGTCCTTTACTTCCAGAGTTACATAAACTGGACTAAGGGCTTTGTTTAGGAGCTTTCTGTGTTGCGAGTTCTATAAAAAGCATTCTAATCAGTTTCTTCTTCGTATGCATAGCTGCTGTTGCTCTACGCCTTACAATATTTCATCAAAGAAGCGAGCTGTGATATGCTTTCTTGTTTAATCCTATGAGCTTTCTGTTATGGGTTTTCCAAGAAACATTATGATTGATTTTTTTTCGCAACGCATGCTTGCTGTTGCTCTGTCTTTTTCTAGATTTTATCAAAGAAGTATAGGTTCTGCTGCTTTCTTGTTTGATTATAAGAGCTTTCTGCATTTTGGGTCTTATAAAAGGTATCCACGTTACTTTTTCTAATATGATTCATCAAAAACATTATGCCCGCTCTTTGCTCTGTACTTTCTTAATTTCATCAAAAAATTGTGTAATGATCTTCTTTCTTGTTTGATCAGGTTCGGCAGCCTGAAAAGGGTTTACGAGGTTCTTGGCATCCTGGAGTGGTGGTTCAAGTGAAGACAGGCAGACGACTGGTTGAATATGATGAGCTTCTTTCTGAAGATGGGAAATCTAAGTTGATCGAATCCATTTCTTTTGAGAAAGACTTCCAGCAAAGTAGAACCTCTTTGCGGCTAAAGCTCGAACCCTGCCCACAGAAAAGCAAGGGGTTTATCCGGCCCAGGCCACCCCAATTGTTGAATTTTAGTGCATACGGATGGAAAAGGGGCCTTTTTGCAGATGTTTTTTATCAAGATGCATGGTGGGAAGCAATCATATTGGAGTACAATGACGGTAAATCCAGTGCCAAGGTATGGTATCCTCACGAAAAAGGAGAAGAATGGGTTTCTGTTTCAAAGCTTAGAGTTTCACAGAAGTGGAATGAAGAGACTGGATTTTGGACTGTCACAGGATATGGGTTCTTGCCTACTTTTTTCACAAGGCAGATAAGGTCGACTGATTTGCCAAGTGTTCATCAAGAAAAACCTACGGAACCATTGAAGTTCAATGAGGTGCCATGTATAGAATCTTCGACAGGAAGTCATGCAAGTATTGAAGACGATCTGCAACAAGATATGGCTGCATGTATTCTTGCAGTGCAAGTTAAGAGGGGACAGGCAAAAGAGGTAGGTTTCCAAAATACGCTTTTTGCAGAAAAAAACACGGATGGACTGCATGCTCTGAATGAAAATAAGCTAATCACTTTACCTCAGAACGCTGTTATGGATAAGCAAGTAATCACTCTAAGCACTGCCCAGAAACGCGACATTTTGCAGAATTTTACTTTAGAGGTGGATAAGAGCACGTTGGGAAAAGTAACAAATTGCTCGTTTACATCTTCTATGGCAACCAAGGGTAGACATTCAAATTGTTCATTGAATAGAGAAGACGAATGTTTAGAAGGGTTAAGTCTATCCTTGAAAATGTCTTCTGAGAATAGTTCTACTTTTCTGTCAAATTCTACATATGAAGCGTACTTGTCTCGGATGAAGGAAAACTTGAAGGAACAACTTACAAAATCAAACTGGCAATGTTTAACAGCACAGAATTTCAAAAGAAAACAGATTTCAAGAGAAAAGAATCAGCAGCCCAACCAAGAATTGAAAATCAGTCTGAGAAAACGAAAGGAACTTTTACCAGCAATCAATGCTTTTGAAGACAAGTATCAGCACAGAGTCTCTTTACCTGAGTCTACAGTCCAAAACAAGGCTCGGAAAGTCTTAACAAAAATGTATGTCTATTCTATCACATCCAAATCAAGAAAACGTGTTCCTGAAAATTGGAGAACGAAGACATCAAGAACTAATGACAGGGATACTCTCACACGACGTACTTATAAATTACCTCCACTCTCACTTGCACCATCATCTCCAACAGAAGAGCTGCATGAAGATTCAAATTTCATAAAGCAGAATCTGTTTTCTTCCTTGATAGACAAGGGTATTATTCAGGAAAATGAGGTTGTGAAGTATCTTCGCAAAAAGGACAAAAGTGTGATGAAAAAGGGCCGTATGACCAGGCAAGGGGTGCTTTGTAGTTGCTGCAGAGAAGTATGGTCTCTTTCAAAATTTGAATCTCATGCTGGCAGTAGACTTCATAGGCCTTCGGCAAACATGTTTCTTAGAGATGGTCGGTCTTTGACAGAATGCCTTGACGAAGTAAGGGAAACACAAAGTAGATTATTGAAACGAAGAAAGAAAGGGCAAGCACTGATCCATAACGAGGAAGCTGCTTGTGACATAATGAGGAAGATTAATGATGCTAGTGCTGACGACTCTGTTTGTCGTGTATGTGGTGATGGTGGTGATCTTATTTGTTGTGAAAATTGCCCTTCCATATTCCATCCGGAATGCCTTGGAATTAAGGTATCGCACATTGTTTAGTCCTATAGGCTTATACTTGGTGAATTGTCCTTAGCTGCTCAATTCTTGACATAAACAACAAACATCTATGTGCTGTTCTTTCATCTGACTTATAGTATAATCAGGCTGTTATATGAAAGAATTGTAAACTTTACTATAGTACCTACCATAGTTGCACTTTCAGTAGAATTTTGGATCATCCTGTAGGCTGAAAATCTATTTGCATGTTATGGAGGCTACAAGCATATTTTTTTTGGCACATGTCTAAGATTCATTATATCAAAGCTAGATATGTTCTCTTGTAATTCTTTGAAGTGATGGGAAGTTGTCCATGAATTGGCGGTGCTTGCTTCTTTGTGCCCTAGGGTTAGGGTCCTTTACAAGGTTTATGCTTTATCTCATCACTTCAGCCTTTTGACATGCCAATTGAGTTTGGACAAGGTATGTGTGGAGGAGGTAGAGTCATGGATGGGGATGATGTTTACTATTTGAGAAGGGGAGTGTGAAGATGATTTGTAGATGCACTTACTCCAATACCTTCACAAGTGTCGAGTTGCATCGATTGGGGCTTGCATAGCTTGATGGTAGGACCTGGGCGTTACCTTGTGCTTGGTCATCACTAATGGGTGGGGCTTCACGAGATGCATGGGGAGCTAGGCCTAGGTAGGCTTAGGCACAACCACATTTAGTAGTGAAGTTGTTGTAGCATATGGTTCATAGCATGTGTGGACTTCTATGGCCTTTGGTCTTCATGACACTCCACCAGTGGTGCACTTGCCACCAATACAAATTGTAGTAGTTTGTTCCATTCTGGTATCTAGTGATGCCATAGTATAACCTATTTTTTACTACATTCCTAAAAAGAAATTGAGTAAAAAAGAGCTTTTTAATGCGTTTGTTCTGAAGACATTCTGAAACGTACTGTACTAGAACATTGTATAAACTATTCATAACAATTAGCACATTATTCTAATGACTAATAACAGTCTCTACATATCATTTAAAGTAAGTTGCATCTGTATGTATTTCATTGACTGAGAATTTCGAAACATTGTAATTAAATATCAAACCGGCCACACTTTGCTGGAAATTGCAGGTCCAATACTGTTGCCTAAGTTTCCTACACAATAAAAAAGTAACCGTTCAAATTTTATGAAAACTGTAGGCACAGGTGACAGATGGATGTTTGTCTCTGCTTCTTTGCTCATAGAATTCAACTGGCTTAGGAAATTGGTCCAATCAATCGTATGTCAAATGGGCTGTTTTCAAAGTAGGTGTTTGGGTATTTATTCACCAGGGTATTCATCGAAGGACATAATCAACTTCTCAGGATGTTTTCTTTGTCTTGACTCTGATAGTCGATATGATTTCACAGGATATGTTCTACACCTGCCTGCTTTCTACCAATAGTTTTTGGTTGTATTCTTCTGTGTTTAATGACCTATTTCTACATGTCACAGGAAGTTCCTTCAGAAAGCTGGTTCTGTCCTAGTTGCCAATGTGCAATTTGTGGGGGCAGTAACACCCCGCACAGTAGGGTCCGTCGCAAGGGGACAGGAATGTTCAAGTGTGTCCAGTGTGAGCGTAAATGTATGTCAAAGTTCTAGTTTACTTCAAAGTTCAAACATGTATCATTTTTATCTCAGAAAGTTGGAAACTATCTTAATTGGAGTCACAGCTAAACTTGAGATACTTAAATCAAACCCTGAATGAGATTTTGATTTGGGTATTCTTTGCAGATCATAGCTCGTGCTTGCAGGCTATGAAGATGCAGCCAATCGATGAACCTTCTACTGGAAGCAGTTTTTGTGGGAAACGATGCCAAAAGGTGCACCTTGTCTGATGCTTGGATTTGATTGTTCGAGTTTATCATTCTGTAAACTGTCACTCTTCTGGTGTTTACGTTAAATGCTGCATTCTGGAGAGCAGTGTTTCTTGCGAGTAAGGTATCTCTGGGTCGCGATTCTTTCATGAAAGAATCGCGATTTTGTTTCAAAAAGGTTCAGGCTGTCTCAAACTTAAAAAACCTCCACTTTCTTCAGAAGGTCCCCTTTACCAAATTACCACTGGAAATACGTTAATCTTTATGTTTCCTTGTTGTGAATGCATCGTGATGGGAGAAAGAGCGAAGGTGAAGATTCTACTGCCGATTGGGAGCTGTGCAATGGGAAAGGAGAATTATGTGTTGATTCAACTGCAGTGATTGATCTATCTGATATCATCAATGATATTAGCTAGTAGCTACCAACTTCCATACATGACTAGAAAGATTGATCATTATTACTCGTCACTCAAAACATTAATTTCACACCATACATATTACAATCTACATGGCTTGTTAGTAGTAAATCAGCAAACCTACAAAAACTCTCAAAATCCGTCAAAAAACCCCCAAGGCTCTCTCTCTCTCTCTCTCTCTCTCTCTCTCTCTCTCTCTCATTTGGAAAATGTGCACGCCCAACTCCTGCCACATTCCTCTGAAAAATACCCAAAAAACGGTTCGAACCGTTTTTTTCCGCCGGTTCGAACCGCGGTTCAACACAAATATGAGAAACATGATCCAAGTCTAGTAGAAGCTGCCTATCTCATATTAAAGATAGTTCTTGTAAAGACTCAAGAGTATGCCTAAGTAAGTGTAGGATGAAAAAATCTCCAGTGGTTGATTGTCAAAATGGAGTTCCCGTCTCGTTATAAAGCCCCTAAAAGTGTTGAAGACCATCACTTTGGTCTTTCCGAACCCCTAGGCCCCATCCGGAACAAAAGTCATGAAGGCAATCCCCTCCTCGTAGGTGAAAGTAGAACTACATCACCTCTGTAAAGAAGACTCGCAATCAAGATGTCTCGGAGTCTGAATCCAAAACCACCACACTGCTCACATGACCCTCTCCCGCTCATCAATATATAGCCCAAAAAGTGTAGGAGAGAGAGAGAGCACCCCTGCTTCACCCCAATAGTGCTCATGATCCGCTCAAAAATACCTTTGTCACTCCCAGAACATCCCAACACTCTCATAGAGAGCCATCACTGCAAGAACTGTGTCATCAGAAAAACCAAGGTCCTGTATCCTCTGGATAAGTAAGGAGCGTGGGATAGAGTCAAAGGCTTTCCTGAAGTCAACAAAGCAGCAATAAACTCGCTCTCTCCAGTGGCGAGCTTCCTCTCTAAGAGTAAAGGTATGATATGTGGTGGAATAATGGGTTCTAAACCCATCCCGGCCCATAGCGTGCAATCTCCTAGTCTTTGCATCAGTGCCGTGCCCACAACTGACTGAAGAATGTTACCATACAAGTCCGATAATTAACAGGATTCATGGGATCACCATTTTTGTGTATAAGATGAATGGTGTTAGTGCACAAGGAATAGGGAAAACCAGAGACAACGGCTCGGTTGAGTAAGGTGGCTAAGAGGGGCGATAGCAAATCAGCCACGTGGATCAGTAATTTGGATTCAAGTTTATCAGTGTCTCTTGCTTTACATGTATTCAATTTTATGGTAAAAACGATGTAAACATTGCAATGGTGGTGTGATGTTTAATGTAGTTCTAATTTGCAGGATGTAGTCATCATAGTGACAAGACGTATTTTGAGGCCTCCGAAAAAAGGTGCGGCAGTGAATCGTCCGCGCAGTCGCACTTTGACAGCAGTGCATGACGCCATCTTAGAGGACTTGGTGTATCCAACAGAGATTGTTGGAAAGCGGGTCCGATATCGGTTAGATGGATCTAGAATCATGAAGGATCATGGACCAGACTAGCAGTGAAGAAACTGAACTTAGAAGGTCTAGGAGAGATGAAAATGGGTGTACTAGTATGAATGGTATATAAGGCAGTGGCATAATCATTCTAGATGCGCAGTTCATCAAGGAGTGGAGGTGGAACACAAGGAAAGAACTCATGCCAAAAAATGCTTTTGGAAGAACTATGGAGAAGCCCAATGAGTTGTCTGTCGTCTTATTCGGCATAGGCTCATTTCTTACTTCGAAGTAAGCAGGTCGAAGACGACGCGTGGAGCGTAGAGGATGGGGGGGGGGGTGCATGCATGCATATGTGACAAGGTGGTGGGGGGAACAACACTCATTGTCATGCCAAGGAGGGCATATTGATCTTGACTTGGTAGATTTGGTTTTCTTGTTATGAGGTTTGGTAAGGAAGGAAGCTTGCGCTTCTAGTGAGTTGTGATGCGGGAAGATGTGGAGGATTGGGATAAGCGGATGCTGATAAACTGGTGCAAGCGAACGATCAAAGATATATTTGGGTGCACAATCTAGAGATAGGGGTGAGAACTATTGAGGTGAATGTTGAAGAGTAATGCCTATTTTACCCCTTTTGGCTAAGCATTAGTTAAGTTGTACATAACTCATGGGGCATGTTTTAATTAAATGCATGACCCCCCCTTTTGTTAAGTTATGTAAATTAGTGCAAGTGGCCCACTTGGCCAAGTAGCTCACTCCCATGGTTGACACCTAGACTTTCCATGCATGTAAAGGAGGTGCTTGCCTCACAAGGGATTTGGAGGACCCACGCCCTCCTCTCTCTCTCTAGCAATTCATTTCTTCTTGAGACTTTTGAGTTTGTGAGATGCTCATGCAATTCTCCTTGTGTGTGATATTTCCATAGCCAAGTTTTCTCAAGCTTTCATAGTTGATCTAGCATCTGAGTTAAGATACTCCATAGCTAGGTCTTGTAATTCTTCATGGTATCAGAGCAGGTTGTCTAGCCTGTGAGTCTGAGAGTGAGAGAAACTTCAGTGCTTAGATTCTTGAGAAGATTCTTATCTTCTACAAGCACCTCAATCTTGAAAGAGGGAGCATTTGATCTACAGGTGTCAGATCAGGTGGAGTCTTGCATTGTTGGTGAGCTATTGGCAAGGGGAGTGGGATGATCCAAAAACTTTCTAAATCTGGCTAAGTTTTGGAGAGTTTTTCAAGAGGAGCTTACACAAAAGTAGGGCGCACTTTCTGTAGGGGCTTCTGGTTTCTGTTCCAGTGGAGCCTAGTGCTTGTGCTAGTGAGGCCACACCAAGTGGCAAAGACAAAAGCAGGAGCTGAAGGGTTGCCTTGAAGTGGCTACATACCCTAGTTTGGGGTTAAACCCTTGTTGCTGGAAGCTGTTCTTTTCTGATCTCTTTCAAGTTGAGCTTCTGTTTTAAGCACAGATTTTAGCATGGCAAGTCTTGGGGAGAGTTTGCTGGGTGAATCTAGCAAACTAGATGGCACAAACTACAGAGTGTGGAAGTTCAAGATAGCTAATATCTTGATGGATAAGAATTGCTGGGAGGTCATGACAGGTACAGAACCTGTACCAACATCTGATCCTGAATTGAAGGACTACATGAACAGGAGACATAAAGCTCATAGGATAATCAATCTTTCTGTCAAGGACAATATTATTCCTCACATTTGCAATGCAAGGGATGCAGCTGATGCTTGGACAATTCTGAAGTCTATGTTTGAAACAGTGGATTCAGCCAAGCTGGTGTATTTGCAAAACAGGTTACATACTCTCAAGATGGAAGCAGGTGCAACAATTGGTGATCATATTACAAAGGTCAAGGACCTATTGGATCAGCTTGCTTCAGTTGGAGAGAAAGTAAGTGACAGGAGTATTGTTCCCATAGTCTTGAACAGCTTGTCATTCAACTATCAAGACTATGTGATGTCCCTTTCTGCTGGGGAGAAACTCCCAACCTTTGGGGAGTTATGTGGTCTTCTTTTACAGGAGGAGATGAGAAGGAAGAATCTTTCTGAAAGGGAAGATAATCCAGAGCTTGCATTTGCTTCTAAGAAGAAGCAAAACTTTCAGAAGAAAGGCAAAGGCAAAAAGAAGAACTCAAAGCAAAGCTTGGAGCAGCAGGTGTCCAAGTTACAGGTTGGAGAGGAGTCAAGCACCAATTCCTCATCTACACCCAAGAGGAAGGGCAACTGCAACTATTGTGGTAAGTATGGGCATTTTGCTTTTGAATGCAGGAAGAAGCAAAGTGATCAGAAGAAGGGAAAGAACCAGCAGAGTCACTTTGTTGACAAAGTTGCAGAGGAGGAGCAATCTGGTGTGCTTGAGCTATTCACCGCAGCCCTATCATCTGAATCCACATTTGGTGGATGGTACATTGATTCTGGAGCCTCAAAGCACATGACACCTCATAGAGATTGGTTCAGCACCTATGAGGAGACAGAAGATAGCCAGCATGTTTGCCTTGGAGATAATTCTACACGTATGGTGAGGGGCAAAGGTACAGTTGCAATACAGCTATCATCAGGTGAGGTGAAGGAAATTAAAAGTGTGTTGCATGTACCAGGGTTGGCTAAGAACTTGTTATCTGTTGGTGCCATTACCAAACAGAACATGGTGGTAGAGTTTAATGATTCTAAATGTTTGGTAAAAGACAAAGAGAAGAACTTCAAAGTGGTAGCCAAGGGAATGCAAGAAGGAGGTCTTTACAAGCTTTTCACAACCATTCCTAGCCAAGAGGCCTTGTCTGCAAGAGATACTAATCGGGACAAGCTTTGGCATGAGAGATATGGTCATTTGAGTTACAAAAGTTTGCAAGTTTTGAACAGGCACAAAATGGTAGTAGATCTTCCTAGCATTAAGTCTTCTTCAGATACATGTGAGGCTTGTGCATTAGGGAAGCAACAGAGGAAAAAGTTTCCAAAGGAGAAAGCTACCAGGGCCAAGGGCATTCTTGAACTTGTGCATTCAGATTTATGTGGTCCCATGCAGGTCAAATCAGCAGGGGGGGCATACTATTTCATGACCTTCGTAGATGATTTCTCTCGGAAGGTATGGGTCTATTTTCTGAAACTGAAATCTGAAGCGTTCAAATACTTCAAACAGTGGAAAGCTATGGTGGAAAACCACACAGGAAAGAGGTTAAAGACTCTCAGGTCAGATAAGGGTGGTGAGTATATTTCTGATGAGTTCAAAGATCTTTGCAAAGCATGTGGGATAAAGAGACAGTTTACTGCTCCACATACATCGCAGCAAAACGGCGTGGCTGAGCGGAAAAACAGGTCTATAGTTGAGTGTGCGAGGAGCATGCTCAAGGCAAAGGGGTTGCCAAATTCCTTTTGGGCAGAAGCGGTAGCAACTGCTGTTTTTCTATTGAATAGAAGTCCAACCAAAGTAGTTGAAGGAATCACGCCAGAAGAGGCATATAGTGGCAAGAAGCCCAAAGTGGGCAGCCTTCGAGTATTTGGGTGTACAACATATGCACATATACCAAAGGACTTGCGGAAGAAACTTGATGCAAAATCCGTAAAGTGTGTCTTTCTTGGGTATAGTGAAGGTGAGAAAGCTTATGTGCTATATGATCTCGAAAACAGGAGGAAGATCCTAAGTCGAGATGTCATCTTTGATGAAGAGCATGCACCCAAGATACAGGAGCAGGAGAAGGAAGGAATTACTGAGTTCATACCCTTGATTGATTCCACGGATGAGGATCCTAGTCAAGAGTCCTGTAAGCCTCAAGTGCAGGAGCAACAACAGGAAATCGAACCTACTAGTTTGAGACCTCTTTTTGGCCAAGTACCAGAAGCAGAAGTTGGGGACAAACGGAAGACTAAAACAGTACCATGGGATACGTGGTCACCATCCACATCACCTACTGCTAGGAAGAAGCTACCTATGTGGTATTGGGAAACAATCAAAGAAGGTCAAATGATTGAAGAAGGAGAGAGCAGTGAACAGGGTGTCAGAAGATCTCTTAGGTCTCATGAGAGACAAGAGACTAACTTTGCTCTTATGTCCACTATTCTGAATGCAGATGAGCCACAATTCTTTCACGAAGCCGTGAGAGAAAAGGTATGGCAACATGCCATGCAGGAGGAGTACGACTCCATTGTCAAGAATGACACATGGGAGCTCACTACATTGCCAGAAGGGAAGCAACCAATAGGTTGCAAGTGGGTCTATAAGACCAAGTTTCATGCCAATGGAACAGTGGACAAGTACAAGGCAAGGTTGGTGGCGAAAGGCTATGCTCAGCAAGAGGGGCTAGACTATGATGAGACATTCGCACCTGTTGCTAAAATGACATCTATCAGGACCGTTTTGGCTATAGCCTCATATTTTGATTGGGATGTCCATCAAATGGATGTCAAGAGTGCCTTTCTTAATGGGCACCTACAGGAGGAGGTTTACATGGAACAACCGCAGGGATTTGAAATAACAGGCAAGGAGAATCTGGTTTGCAGGCTTAGGAAAGCCTTGTATGGGCTCAAACAGGCGCCAAGGGCTTGGTATAGCCGAATTGATGAGTACTTTGCAAGGCAAGGGTTTGAGAAGAGTAAGTCTGCTTGCAATCTTTATGTCTTCAGGGAAGGAGAAGACTTTGTGGTTGTTGTGCTCTATGTGGATGATCTACTCATCACGGGAAGCAATAAGAAGCTTATTGCTTGTGTTAAGAAGAATCTTTCTAATGAGTTTGAAATGAAAGATTTGGGTTTGCTACACTATTGCCTAGGAGTTGAAGTTTGGAAAGGAAAGCATTGTCTTTTTATCTCACAGGCAAAGTATGCACAGAAATTATTGAAGAAGTTTAACCTGCAAGAAAGCAAACCAATCAGCACACCCATGGATGCAAGCAACAAGCCATCAAAAGATGATGGTCCAGCATTTGCAGATGAGACGCTCTATCGTCAGTTAGTGGGCAGCCTGATTTACCTTACTACCACCAGGCCAGATATTGCTTATGCGGTTGGAATCGCAAGTCAATACATGTGTAAGCCTACCAAAGCACATTGGAAGGCAGCCAAGCGGATCCTACGATATGTGAGAGGGACAGTGACTTATGGGATTGGATACACGGATGACGGGAACCTTCAGCTGGAAGGCTATTCAGATTCTGATTGGGCAGGTGATAGAGACGATCGGAGATCGACGACAGGCTATTGCTTCAGCCTAGGTTCAGGGGCTATATCGTGGTGCAGTAAGAAGCAGCCTACTATTGCTCTATCGTCTACCGAAGCTGAGTACAGGGCGACTACGAGGTCCGCCTGTGAAGCCATTTGGTTACGCCGTCTACTTGAGGACATGCAGATTGCTCAAGTAAGACCTACATTGTTACATTGTGATAACCAAAGCTGCATTCAGCTTGCAAGGAATCCAGTCTATCATGCACGGACAAAACATATAGAGGTGGACCAGCATTTTATACAAGAGAAAGTGCACAGTGGGGAGATCGAGCTAGTTTATTGCGACACCAACGACCAGACAGCTGATATTTTCACTAAACCACTTAGTAAAGATAAGTTTGAAAAGTTCAGAACTTTGTTGGGTGTCAGTTTGAATAAAATTGCCATTAAGGGGGGGTGTTGAAGAGTAATGCCTATTTTACCCCTTTTGGCTAAGCATTAGTTAAGTTGTACATAACTCATGGGGCATGTTTTAATTAAATGCATGACCCCCCCCTTTTGTTAAGTTATGTAAATTAGTGCAAGTGGCCCACTTGGCCAAGTAGCTCACTCCCATGGTTGACACCTAGACTTTCCATGCATGTAAAGGATGTGCTTGCCTCACAAGGGATTTGGAGGACCCATGCCCTCCTCTCTCTCTCTAGCAATTCATTTCTTCTTGAGACTTTTGAGTTTGTGAGATGCTCATGCAATTCTCCTTGTGTGTGATATTTCCATAGCCAAGTTTTCTCAAGCTTTCATAGTTGATCTAGCATCTGAGTTAAGATACTCCATAGCTAGGTCTTGTAATTCTTCAGTGAAGACATAGTTCCAAGACTGAAAGAAAGGAAGGAATGATCATAGAGAGTCGTAGGAGAGTGAGATGGAAGATGGTGATCCCATAAGGTAATCAAGTTTCAACAACATTGTCTGCCACTGTGAGGATGGTAGGTATATCCGCTTGAGCTCGGCCATCAAGCTACACGATAAAAAATGGCCAACTCATGAGCCTCACCCAATTGTATGAGGTCCTGGTAACTTTCAAGTCATCTCCGTCAAGGGAATGTCAATGAAGTTGGCCTATAGGATCACATAAGTCTGTTTGTCGCCACGCTGTCTTGGCATTAAAGTCATTAGTGAGAAAGATTGTAATCTAATGCTGCCTATTCGGAAATATGTGTAGCAAGATCAATATATGGTGAACCAACACCCTCCATAAAGGAAGAAGATGTTGGAGGAAAATAACAAGCTGTGATGAAGGTGTCTGTTACATCTTCGAACCGCAAACTGCCAGGTGTCGGTCACCTTATGAAACTGAACTTCACACGATCCACCTTGCCTTAGGATCCAATCCGGATCCACCCTTCGTGCCTTGGACCTCCGACCCTAACAGCGTCCCATACCACTGCTAGAGCCATCAGCTATCTCCCACCAAGCTAGCTCATATGCTAGCTATGCACAAGTGCCCACCATCCACTATAATGGAATGGTAAAATGAGACCTCCTCCCCTTGTATACCTCCAAGGTAGGAGTCTCCAAGCCAAGCACACACCCTAGATCGCGACAAGTGGCAGCCATGTAGGTCTACGAGTCACGCGTCAAGTCAACAGGCCCAGTCGACGCTTGGTTCCAAGTTGGGATTTGGGACCCAAGGCGTTGGGTCCCAAACATTCTATTTCCTTGAAAGATTCTCCTTCTAAGGGAGGAAAGTTGAGAATCTCAGTCCAAGGTCTCGCTCCTTTTTCCAAATGTCCTCGTCTTCAAAATTTCCTTTCCAACGAACTAAGTACTCATTCACCTGCCAGTTTCTAAGCCCATGTTGACGTACATCAACAACGGCCTAAGGTTCACATAGCTTCTACAGGAGGAGACATACGCTGTGTGGAAGGGCTAGGATCCATGTCTCAACTATAAAAGAGGATACACAAAAGACAAGAGAGGAAGAGCACTCTTACAGCTTCACTTAAAATCTCAAACAAGATTCAAATTCAAATCTAAACCCAATTCATTATCGAGTCCCAAACTCTCCTTGCTACACTAGAACCATCGCAGAAATTCAAAGAATTGGAGGACAAATTTGAGAAGCAAAAGGAAGAAGCTCTTTCTTGGGCAACAATTCTCAAAAAAGGTAGTAAGCCAAGTGCCTCTGTTTCTTCAGTTACCTCGGCTGTCTGAAGAGGCCAAAAGGCCTCAATAATAGAGTAAAAGGCTTTGTTACCCAAAATGCTCTTGAAGAAGCAAAAATTTCCTCGAAACTACACTCAAACACCATACTAGAGACCTTGATTCAACTTGGACAACAACGAGACATAATACTACACTAATCATTTGTTTTGGATGTCTAGAGGGCCGTCAAGATGCTTTACATTGTAGAGCCAAGTTATGAGGTTCCCAAATTTATATGGATGATCTTACGTACATACAAGTTGAAGAGAAGCGTAAGGCCAGCTACTGCGCTAGCTGCCACGGGGCCAGTCACGCTAACAGCGGCAACAGCCAGTTGCCAGCAGGCTGGCGCTCTGCCGGCTTGCGAGGCCCGAGTGGCTGCCAGGGAGCCTGCCATGTGGGTGGGAGGGGGTAGGCTAGGGGGGAGGTACACTCCCTGCTGTGCCCTGTTCCTTGTGAAACTGGAAAGGGTGGTGGATTGCCACCCATTTGCACCATTCTCTCTCGTTGTTGGCTACAAATCTTGGGGGCAGCCATGGCCAATGCCACTTTGATTGTGTTGTGATCAAGAAGTCTTAAATGGATTATATAACTAATTTTGAATCACGGTTTATTCAATTTTAAATTGCGGTTATTTTTGGATCTGAATTCTGATAAATTTAGTCAATTATAATGTGCACTCTGGAGTCAGCACTTGAGGTTGGCCTTGCGGTGACAATTCTATATCTTCTATATCAATAAGTAGTACTAAATTGTAAACTATGTAAAAAACAAGACAAATGGTCGCTTCTAGTTTTTCTAGCATTTAGAGAAAAAAGAAATTGGCATTAAGAAACTAGACTGATTCTTTCTGTTTCTTTCCGCCCATTCTGAACCACTTGAACTGCCAATCCTTACGATTTTTAGTAGCAAACTTTACTTAGGAGTACAGGCTACCTTTTGTGCTTCAAAATGCAAAATGAAACCAGGCCCTATTCCCAACTTAAAGGCTAAAAGAAGTTGCAGCTGAACAGTTTGTTGACTTTATAATAAATTTAATAAACTGTTCAGCTGCAACTTCCTTTAGCTTTTAAGTTGTGACAGAAATCTGACATTTCAAACCTTCAGCAAGCTCCTAATTATGGAAGTTGTTGTGGCAAAGTTTTGTTTTGTAATGTTTTCTTTGCTTCGATTTCTTTTCAGCTCATTAGTGCATTGGCCTTCACATTTTGACCTATTAAGGTAGTTTTGGTCATCTGATCTTGGTAACCAACATAGCATACACATATACCTGGCTAGTGATCAGAAGATTAAGCATTTTGGTAAACTCCATATCCAGCGATGTGATGCTCTTGCTCATTCAAGTAGAATTCCTTACAGGAATTGCGAAATTTTACAACCATAATATTTTCTTTGATTGCAATACAGTAGACAAGGATCTATCTACCCTTGGCTCAATTTTATCTATTTATGAGTAGTTTTCTTGCATAAGTTGCATGAGAAATTTCTTGTTAGCACGGGTTTGTCTACCAGCTATCAAAAGTGTGTTACTTTTTATCTGTTCCAGTTTAAAGTATTATGTTCCATGGCCTTATCTATAGTCACAAGAAGTGGTAACTTTGCTGCAGATCTTCTCTAGCCTGCGAAATCTTGTCGGAAAATCTGCTCATATTTCCGGGAATTTAAGTTGGACCCTAGTGCATTCAAGAGAGGAACTCAAAGGCAACATCAAGAAAATAAAAGAATTGCTGTCTACTGCACTTGATGCTTTGCTCGAATGCTTTAACCCCATGGTTGACAGCCATACAAACATTGAGATAATTTCTCATCTTGTACACAACAGACCGTACGTCTGCTCACTTGTTTATTATATCTTGTTGGCATTGCAAAATTATCTTGAGTGTATCTTAGGACCTCCGATGTTCCCACCTATTAAGCTGATGATGCCACTTACTATTGGTTTTTTCCATCCCTGCTCTTCTATCAAAAAAATAATACTCAACAGAACTGACTTCAAATAATTCATAATAGCAATACTTCTGAAACTCCTTGGGGCTTGTTTATGGCTCCAGCATAGTAGTTACTCATTGCTGGAGGTTCATGGCTTTTGTAATTCATAGCTGGAAGCCAAACCAAAGACTATCACTAAATTTGTCTTACAAATAATTTTTGCAGATGTAAGTATCAGCGCTTAAACTTTTGTGGCTTCTATACCTTGCTCCTACAGAAAGGGCCTCAGGTCATCTCAGTGGCAACAATCAGGTAAACTTTCACAATTCTCTGATGATGGCACGTAACAATTCGTTCCTGTTTAATGGATTTTCTCCTCTCTTATTGAAAATTGTGACCAGTAAATACTCAACAAGCTCTTGCATACTATGTAAATACTTAAAGCTTTTTTCTTACTTATAGCTACTGAGCCGACCAATGTTAACTCTTGTGAATCATGTATATGTATTTTTCATGTTTTGAAATAATAATTTTGTCTTCTAAGCATAGTTGCAATGAATCGCGATTCGCTGGGTTCGCATTTCGCGAAGCGCGATTTTGAACTGCAAATCGTCAAAAATATATATATATATATATATATATATATATATATATATATATATATCATAGTACCCTCTGGTACCGCTGGTATGGTACCGCCGGTACCATATCAGTGGTACCGCCGGTACGGTACCGCCCCTGGATCCGCGGTACCAGGGCGGTACCATTTTTAATATTTTTTTTTTAATTTTTTAATATATTTTTAGTAATTTTTTTTGCATATTAACTACCAAAAAAGGACAAAAAAAAGTAAAAAAAGGGGGTTCTGGGTGTTAAAAAATGAGGGTACAGTACATGATGCAAGGGACTGTTGCAGTGGCACATGGGCACTGCGAGTGAGCAGACCGAGGGGCCAATGGGAGACCAACACAGGGGGGTAGCATCACATGGGGGCAAGTAAAGAGGCACATGGGCATTGTGGGTGAGCAGACCATGGGCCCAATGGGAGATCAACACAGGGGGGAGCATCACATGGGGGCAGGTACAGAGGCACATGGAGGGATGATGGGGATCCACATGGCCGATCAGGCTGTGGGGATAAATAGGCACTCACAATGCCATTGTGGTCGGCATTTTCAGAGGCTGTGAGAGGGCTAGTGATAGACAGTGAGAGAGCAAGCGAGAGCCGGTGACAGGCTGTGAGAGGCTGTTTGAGAGCCAGGGTGCTGTGAGAGGGTGTTCAAGGATCAGGGTGCTGTGAGGAGAAGGTCGATCGAGATGGCTGAGCGCATACCACCGAAGCCCGAGGGCGAAGCCAGGAGAAAGCTTGAGGAAGATATCCGAAGGCACAACGAGAGGCATCGGAAGCAAGAGGCAGATATCCGAGAGATGCTGCGACAGACTCGACAGAGAAATCCGGAACCGGAGCCACCCGCCCCCGCTGTGGATCCTGTCCCCGCTGTCGAGCTGGATCTGGATGAGCAGATCGGAATGAATTTCACACGACGGCAGCTCATCATGGTCAGGGAAAGGGCGGCCAGACGTCGGGCTAACCAGGAGGCAGCTCGGGCTAACCGGGAGGCAGAGCAAGAGCAACAAAACAATGCACCAGACGAGGGCGAGGAGTCGGTGGAGGATCAGTGAGGGATGTTTAGAATAGATGAGGTCCACCCGTATGTGGCGGACTGTTGCTATGTAGTTTTCGGCAGTTTATGGTGCAGCAAATAACTAGATGGCTGCTTAAAAAAATGACAGTATATGTGATGTTATCCTGATACAACGGTTGAATATATACATAGTTGTTTTTTGTGCAACGCGAGCCTGGTCATGTAAGATGCAATGTCTGTAATTATTTTAAATGCAGATGTATTACATGTGTTTATGAAATGTCGTTTGGGGTGTAGGGGTGATTGCTGTGCTCATGATGTAGGTGCATATATGTGAAGCTAGCATTCACTTCAAACGAAATTAAATGAAAATAGGATTCAGACACGCACATAGAATTCTTCAACATAAAATAAAGCATCACATGTACAGAGCGACATACGCACAATGTGCAGCAAATAATGTAGGCCAAACACTGTATATAATGTGAAAAATCATCTGAGTACAATGGTAGACCGTCTGCTAGAGACAAACTACTGAAACTAAAACAACAGAGCCACAATCAATGCTCTGGCTCTGACTCAGACGAATGCTCTGGAGACAACTCAGGGCCCCGAGCTGACTCTCGCAGTCGATATCTCTGCCTGTCTAGAACTGGCATGGGCTGTGTATCCGAGGGGGAAGACTCGTCATCCTCATCCTCCCAATCAGCCTCCGCATCAGCCCCCAAGCAGGCCAAACCAACAACACCTGCTCCAACTGGCTGTGATACTGCACCTCTACCTGTACCTAGAGCCCTGCGTGGTCGTCCTCTCCTCCCTGGCAGTTTCTGTGCCTTGCCTTTCTTGTTCGGTGCACCCTTGGGCCTGCCTGGTCTCTTGCGGACAAGAGGAGCTGTCAATGCCTCGTCACCCCCATGCAAATCACCTGGCTGGCTAGGCTGGGCCCAAGCTGAGGCCGGCTGGGATAGAGAAGCAAAAGAGGGAACTCCCTGTGCAACTGAGCGAGGAGGATGAGCTCGTGGAGTGTGTGCCCGTGGGGCTGCTGCAGGTGGAGGAACTGGATGTGCAGGAGGCGAGTACAATGGCGATATGTACTGAAAGGGGCGCTGTGGTGGCCGGTACTGGTACATCCTGGGTGCTGCCAAAGGAGGAGGATGTGACGTGGGTGCTGCCACTGGAGGAGCCACTGTGGATGTGGGCGCTGCAAGAGAAAACCTGGGCACAGATGGTGGCCTGCCATGGAGACCTGGTGCTGCAGAAGTGGACGGCGATGGAGGGCACTGGAGGGCACTGGAGGGCATCGGTGGCACTGGAGGAGCTGTGCGACGCACATACACCCTCTGAGGAGCTGGAGGAACTGTAGGCACCTCATGCGGCTGCTCTGGCTGGGACTCTGTGTGTGGCATGCTGGCAAGAGATGATGGGGGCGCCCTGACACTCGGCATCTGCTGGGCCTCTGAATCCAATGTGGCAACCAAGTCGGCCAGCTGGGCATCCGAATACAAATGCTCTGGGCTCTGGGACTCATCCTGTGCACCAGCCTCTAAATCATCCTGTGCACCAACCTCTGAATCATCCTGTGCACCAACCCCTGAATCAACCCAAGCCTCATCCTGTGCCTCATCATGTGCACCCTGTAGACCCTGCATGGCCTCCCAATCTGTGCAATGAAAGTCATCAGGTGCCTCCTCTGGTGTGCTGTCGTAGTAACGGCCATGACTCTGTGCTGCACGCATCCAAACATCTGCGGGACCGGCATCTAAACCACTCTGCCCTCTATCAAGAGCCTCCTCCATCATGTCGACATAGGTAGGTATGCCACTGCCCCCCCTCTGTGTGCCCTGCCTGTCTGCCGGTATAACATGTGCCATGTGTCCCACCTCTGCCACGTGATGCACCTGTGACCCCTGCCCGTGGCGTGTGCCCTGCACCTTGTATAATCTGCCTCATCCCTCTCTGGTCTGGCAAACACAACCTGAATGGGCTCATCCTCATCATGCTCATCCTCTGACACTGGCTCATCTGCCTCATACAATGGGGGCTCTCTGTGCTCAAGCCCAAGCTCTCTCTCTCTCATCTCGGCAAGCTCCCTCTCTCTCTCTGCCATCAACTGTGTGCCCAGGTCATCTGCAGGCATGGGATGGGTGCTGTCCGTAGGCAAGTCAACCTGGCGCTCCAAATCGGATATCTTCGTCTGCAAGGTTTAAAATTGGCATGTCAGAGAAACAACTCTATCAAGAAATGAAACCAACATACCAGGAGTCAACCAACATGCTATGAAAGGTTAGCTTATCACCTGCAATGCGCTCGTAATGGTCGGAAGCCTCCTGGCGAGACGTGCGTTGGTGCTACAAACACCAACTGCTCCAACTGACTCACTGACAAGCGGTTCCTTCTCCTCGTGTGAATCAATGCCCATGTGCTCCAATTACGCTCACACACGGAGGCAGCACAGTCCTGTGGTGCGTGCATTGAAATACTTCAGCACATTGTGGCAGAGGTGAAACTTCAACGAAACACAAAAAATGGAGGATAAAATGAGATGCATACCTGAGAAAGGACACGCAGTGCAAGACGCTGTATAGATGGGTATGTGCTACCGAACATGGTTCACCAGGTAATGGGTAGCTGCCTCCTCTCTGGATCCTGGGCAGCCGGGTGGCCGAATGTGCCCATGCCGAAACGAAATGCAGCGAGCTCCTCCATGAGCCTGATAGGATCCAAACCTATGTGTGGACCCACCCTGTGAATGTACTGAAGCCAATCGGCCTCGAGCTCTTTGTCTGCGATCTGTGTCGGAGAGAGGAAGAGGGGATGCAGCATGTGTGCAACGCTGTGGATACTCCTGTGGAAGTAGTTCCACCGCGTCTCCCATATGAACTTCAGCTCTGTCATCCTGCAGGTGAGGGGCATGTGGTTTAGGGCATTACGAAAAAGCTTAACACTGACAGAAAAACAAACTAGCAAGTACTAAAAAGATAAAGGTCAATTGCAACACTGTACCGCTTACCTCTCTGGCTGCAAGATGGGCAGCTGCAGGAACTCTCCAATCCGGTCCATGATTTCATACACCAGTCCAAGTGTCGACCCCTCGCTGTCAGCCATGTGGAGCACAATGTAGAGTGGTCAAAGCAGTCCTGACAATGTCTGTGCATCCCTCCAGAACTGGTCTCCCCTCACCGTGGAAGAAAAGTGCTCCCCATTCTCAGTGTGCGGAAATGTACTGGCACCTCAAAGATCACTGGCAACCATTTGTAGAAGCTGGGCCCTGCACCTGATCAAACGGTCGATGACCACCAAGTCGAATGCAAAGCGCGTGGGGGCTGGCTTACGGAGGTCCAGATGGCTGAACACCCGGAACATGGCAAGAACACGCCTCTTTCTGGTGACAAAAGTCACCAGGAAGAGGGCCCCCCGGACGATGGCTCTAACCCAGGGAAGTGCTCCAATGTCCCCCATCAGAAGGTCTATGCCGTGGGCTGCACAGGGGGTATGAACAATATGAGGGAACTCGGCCTCTAGCAGTACACCCATCTGAATGCAGTTCGTGGCATTGTCCGTCACCACTGTGACGACATGCTGTGGGCCTATGGCTAGGATGGAAGACCTGATGACATCAAACATGAACTCTGCAGATATGACTCTCCCCCCCCTGCTGCAATCCACTGCCCTCAAAAACTGTGTGCCCATGCAGCTGGAGACCAGTATGTTGAGGATCGGCCTCCTCCTGACATCAGTCCAGCCATCGGACATGATGTTGCAACCGTAAGTGGCCTAGTGCCGACGCAGAGGCTCCATCTCTCTAGACAAGGACTCGACCCTATCCCTCAGCATGTGTGTGCGGACAACCTCTGAACTAGGGACTCTCCAGCTAGGGCTGACAGACTGTGCAAGGCGGAAGGCCCTTCTGAAGGGCTCAGAGTCGGTGATGGCAAAGGGCAGGTTCAGCTCGTAAACCAGACTGGCCACGGCCTGTGTGGCCTCTCTGTCCATGTGCGGCTGATGCGCGCCGCGAATGGTCTGCTGCACGAGGGCTCTCCCTGGTGGGCGACGGGTGGTGGACCTCCAGCACGGTGCACCAACCGTGACGGGAATGGACGATGACGCGACAGGCTGGGCGCTGGTGGATGCATCGGCTGTAGACGTGGAATGGGGAGAGTGGGATGCACTGGCAGGGATGGGTGCAGCAGCATAGGTGGGGTGCACTGGTGGAGGGGCAACATCTGGCATGGGGTACGAAAACTGCTGGCTGAGGAGGTCATCCGGATGGGAAGGGAAGGAAGAAGGGATCTCTTCCACATCCTCGAAGGCCCGCCCAGTACCATCCTGGGCCTGCTCGGGTGGCGGAGAGTCCATGAGAAAGTCGTGGACTGGTGGAGTGCGAGCAACAGTGGGTGGTGGTGGAACCGCAGTGGCAACTGTCGGACGCGATGGGACGGGATCCACCGGAATCTGAGCAGATGGGGGTGCATGAGGCAGAACTGTCTGAGGGGCAAAGGGACCGGAGGAGGATGCACTCCCTCTCCTCGTGCGTGCCAGCCAAGCAGGCAGCAACTCTGGGTTAGTCACATAAGGAGCGGTGCAAAATCGGAGAACGCCCTCTGAAATGGTGTTCTCCCCTGCCACGAGCCGCGGCCCGTAGGTGTCCAGTAGTCGCTGCCTGTCGGGGACGGTCATGCTGCCACAAGGGGCAGCATTCAAGGTGGCACCATTTTTGGCGCGTGCACCGAGCAGATGGCCTTTAAGGCGAGTGAGGGATGCAGCAAACTCGACGAGACAGTATCGGCAGCGCACGATCTTCTGACCGGTCTTGTTGGCCTTGTCGGCAACCCGCCTGACAATGTGTACCTCGTCCCACAGACCGGAAAGGTCGGATTGCACCATTGCAGATGAAATGAGGGTGGATTGCTGGAAAAAAAACAGCAGGGTTCACTGTTGGAGAGACGCTGAAAATGGGCGAATGCAGGGCAAAGGAAATCAGATGCAAGGCAGGGCGTTGCGTGGGCGATGGGCGACGCAAGGAATCAAAGGCAGGCAAGAAAAACCAGCAGCCAGGGCGGAGAGGGCGCAAAAAAATTTCAGAGGAAATGCGAGGGGGGCGGGTAGGTTTAGGTAAAAAAAATTTAAAAAAATATTAAATAATAAATATATTATTATATTGTGGTACCGCAGTACCATCATGGTACCGCGGTACCAGTATGGTCCCGCGGTACCGGGATCCGCGGTACTGGGTACCGCGGCACCTATGATATATATATACACACACACACACACACTAGTAAAGAGTGCCCATCGTTGACGGGCAGTGGCGGACGTGTGTCGATGGCAGATGTGCGTGCATGTGTGTGTGTGTGTGTGCCCTAATGGCTGTGTATGTGTGTGTGTGTGTGTGTGTGTGTGCCCTAATGGCTGTGTATGTGTGTGTGTGTGCATGTGCCGTGTGTGTTGTTTGTGTGTGTTTATGGAGTGTGTGTGTGTGTGTGTGGGTTGTGGATTAGGATTAGGCTGTAGCTTTAGGCTTTAGGCTTAGGCTGGGGTGTGTGTGTGTGTGTGTGTGTCTGTTGGGGTTTAGGGTTTAGGGTGTGTGTGTGAGAGAGAGCTCGAAAGTGTGTGTGTGTATGTGTGTGTCTGTTGTGTGTGTATGGGTATGTGTGTGTGGGTCTACATGTGTTTGTGGGTTTGTGCACTGTGTGTTGTGTGTTGTGTGTTGTATGTTGTGTGTTGTGTGTTGTGCGTGTGTTTGTGTGTGTGTGTGAGAGAGAGAGAGAGAATCTGCATGTGTGTGTGAGTGTGTGTGAGTACGATATTTATCCTGGCAATCGATTGATTGGAACAATTGGAAGTTAGATTAAATTCTTCAGGCAAAAGCAGGCAGGGATGTTCTGCCTGAAGAAGTGCTGCTTCTTCATTGCAGTGCACTTCAACGGCTTACTGCCGCAGCTCCTACAAACAAAGAATCAAACTCCTATCTTCCAATTGCAAACGCTTCTGCGCAAACCATTCTGAAACAAATAAAAAAGAAGAAACATGTATGCCTTACCTTCTTGTCTGCCTGCCTCCTTGCCTTCTTGCCTGCGTGCCTCTTCTTGTTCTTACTGCCTCTTCCTTCCTTCCACCTCCTTTTTCTTTTCTTCAATCTCTGTGTCACATTCTATTTTATTGTGAACATTCACATTTGTTCAAATTTCAGGCGTTTTATTTTACCATTAGCAATCACATATGTTCATATCTGCCTGAAAACAAAGGGAACGCAGTAAATCTAGTATAACGCATTGGTGTTTTCAATGATTGTTCTGCAGATGTCATGTCTGTCTGAATGACTTTGTACTCAACGAAAAGTTGCGAAAACTGCCTATTTGCGGTCATTGTTTTGACTTAGACTGCATCGATGAATGGATTCAGAGCAACTCTACTTGCCCAGTTTGCTGAAGTACGCTTATTTTAACCAGGAAGGTTGTTCAAGTTCCTGTTCGTCCAGTAGCGCCAAAGAAGGAAAAGGAAATGAAAAAGAACATTGGCAAGCGCTTATCCAGGCCAATGACTGTTATTTATTTTTAGCAGTTTTGTGGCTGACCAGGCTGTGGGTGCCATACGGCCTTCAAGGAAATTAATTTCCTGGGTTTTCTAAGCTCCTAGGCTTGATCACTTAATTTCACACTAAATAACCTACGTAATATTTAAGTTGTCATTTTTGGCAAGATCAAGGTTGGCGTGTCTCATTCCAATCATTCTATCGGAAAGAGAAGACTCGATTTGGTGGCTAAGAATCACTCGATCTCTTGCTAGTTTGGCTTTTTTAAATGCTTTGTGACGTGTGTGTGTATGTAGGGTTAGGGTGTGATTAGAGGTGAGTTGAGACATGTAGTTTTCCTCGATTCTTGGTAGGGTTCCTCTAGGGGGGAGTTGTGCCGCTTTACGACAGGGGAGGACAGGGCGAAGTTGACTCGTAAGAAAGCTTTGGTGCACCTATAGTTCCATATGCACAAATATATCAATTGGACCAAAGTTACAGTCCGCGTTCCGGAACGCGATCCGGAAAACCCTGAACCTTAAAACCGGATAGGTGCTAGAGCTTCATACCGTCGTGGACAGGGTGTTCCGCCTCATTTATCACTAATTTTTACAAAAAATTGCAAAAACAAAAAACCTGTACATCTACATTCCGAAACCAAAAACGCGTTTGGAACGACCGTTTCGTACGCATGTGTTGTCTATGCGTTGTGTGTGTGTATGTGTTGTATGTGCATGTGTGTGTGTGTGCGTGCCATGTGTGTGTTTATGAAGGGTGTGTGTGTGTGCGTGCGCGCGCGTGTTTACGGAGTGTGTATGTGGGTTTAGGGAGTGTATGTGGGGGGGTTGTGGATGAGGATTAGGCCGTTTAGGCTTTAAGCTTAGGTTGTGTGTGTGTGTGTACAACCAACTGATTTTTGGGTGCCCAAATCCTATTATCTCCTTTGATGTGTGGCACCCTCCTGCAAAACAGAAAAGATTCAAAACTGAACGGATCTTCACTCCAAAAAATCAGCAAAGGTGCTGAATTTTTGTGATCCCTAAGTGAAGACGATCTCTTTTGGTAGGGAGCCCTAAATCAAGCATAGAAGATCCATGGCTTTGATACCATGTAGGAAATCAAAGTGCCAAGATCCTTTTAACATTCAATCTCCATATACAAGAAGAAGAAGAAGAGGAAGAAGAAAAAGAAGAGGGAGAGGGTTAGGCGCCCTCAAGGAGAGAGAAAGTAGTAGCAATGCTTGAAAGGGAATGAATTACAAATGAACAAAAAGTACATATAAATAAGCCTTCCAAGGGCCTAGACTCTTCCAAACTCTAAGTTCTAGAACCTTCCAAGACCCACTACTAATTATAGGGCACTCCCAACAATCAAGATAGGGTCCCTTAACAAAATTAGACTTCACTTGGACCCACGAGTCACTACTAGACCAAAATTGGGTCCAACTTAACTAAAACTGACTTAACATGGTCTAAATAATAAACCTAACCCATGGTTACACAAGTCTCGGTAGCCTATGGGAAACTAACATTATCATTTATTATTTCCAAAGGAATTGGGTGATTTGTTGCACTCATGGAGGTCACACATATGCTCTAAGGGACATGAAGACAAAAACGTGGAAATCATATGAAGCAGTATCATATAAAAGGATCAACATACAAAGGAGGTCTACATCAAGTAATGAAGACATCGAGATCAGATGATCATGGATCATACACTAGAGTTAAAGATCTTCATTACATGAGCATTTTGAAGGATACACATGCATCTTGTTGTTAAGCGTAGTTGTTAGAGTTATTGCTTACATTATTATCCTAATGTTGTCATCTTGGTTTAATTAGGGTCATTAAGGCTGTGCTTGTGAGTTGTTAATAGGGGCCTATATTTAGCATATTTAGGTTGACTAGATGTTGACTGAATTTAGAGATCCTAGTGCTTGATTTAGAGCACAAGTTTTGCTATAGATAGTTGTTGAGTACTTCTGCCATATAGAGACATCATTTAGGTAATTGCTTCAAGGCTGCTTTTTTTAATTAGCACGGAGACATGGATGCCAAAGTCTATGAATATGTGGTGCGCGTTACATTATTTGTAGTGGGACATCGTTGGAGTTCGTCTCATCATTTGTGTTCTCTTGCATGTGTTTGGCTATTGTTTAATCACAATAGGAATCTCGTCTTGAAAGCAAGTAGGTTTCCCAACATATAGCAGATGGTTGAGAAGGTAAGATAAATGATTAATATATTTAGGAGTTACATAATACTAAGAGAATCAGATCAATGAAATAGTAGATAATTATCATGCAAACCAAACTTCCACAAATGAATATTTTGAAGAATTCACATGATTCAATATTAGTGTACATTTTTTCGGATTACCCA
Organism: Diphasiastrum complanatum; assembly: GCA_029204225.1. Taxonomy (NCBI): domain Eukaryota; kingdom Viridiplantae; phylum Streptophyta; class Lycopodiopsida; order Lycopodiales; family Lycopodiaceae; genus Diphasiastrum; species Diphasiastrum complanatum. The sequence continues at coordinate 29,480,920 of CM055108.1, read as the reverse complement.
AGTATATCACTTCTATAGATGCCAAGCAAATTTGAAATGCTTTGGTTGTAGATCTTTATAGAAATGGATGTCAAAATGTCAATATGATCATTCCAACATGAGATACAAGAAATGTCAAAGAATCAATGACTATCACATGAATCATTAGGATAGTGCAATGATCACTATTTAATCAAATGCATGTATATTGATAAATTGATAGGACCTCACATTAGAGCTTGGCACTACTCACATGTGGGTGACTCTAATTGTTACTTGGTCCTATACATATGTATTTTTTATTCCCCATGAATTAAATGACATAAAAAGGAAACATTGGAATCTGCCCACAGATTTTTGGTCATGGATTATTTTGTTTGATTTTTAATTAAACACCCATGTGTGATGACTTATTCTCCCTTTAAAAAGGGCCCTTGGGTTCCTAAGCCTGTGTAACTTATGTACTTCATGCCTTTTGGCCTTTGGATTTCCAGTTAGTGATTGCAGTTCTGATTTGATTGTGCATCTATTTATAGTACTCCCCAAGAGTGAGACACTAACTAGTATTTCATTCAATAAACTTATCTTAGCTTTTCCCTTTTTGTCCCATTGTTTTTCTCATTGTTATTTCTCTTTGCAACTAGATTCAAGCTGAATGCTTCTTGTTTTCTAACAATTTAGTGGTGTGTGTTTTTTTAAATTAACAGAATTCATGGAGCACATTTTGCGGAGATTCCTTTCATTGGAACACGCTTTCAACATCGTCGCAAGGGGATGTGTCGGCTTCTTATAAGCATCGCAGAGCAGGTGAATTCATCTTTGCCTAAACCCACAGAATCATAAAATCCACCTTCACCTACTTTAGGAAGAAGGAAACATGCACAAAGGAGAAGAGAATATAAGTGGAAGTATAATCATTTTAATCAATGAATGATAGTACAATGATAATAGATGGCTTAGATCACTTGGGGAAATCATAATATAGAGAACATGTGATGTTTTTCTGGGCAATAAACCACCAATGGCCGAGTATTTGGACAGCCAACCATCATGGAACTTGAGACTCATGAAGTGAATAGCCAAAAGTCATGGGACGTGCGTCAAACACTCACATGGACTGTTTCTCCCTTGTAGGTAAGTGCACCTCCTCAAGGACCCATCAAACTTGAACGTGGGCCATATTATGCCAAACTTAGGCGTTGACATCAGATTGGACCATCCACACTCCAACATCCCTTAATGATAATTTTGCTTTTGGTTTTGATTTACCCTTGATTGCTTCACACTTGACTTATAATAGGCACTTGATATGAAGCCCATAGTTGCTAGGGAGTGGGAATGAGGAAATGTCTAGACCCCCAAGAACGGGAACATTCCCTTGGGGAGGTGTTAGGGACCCAACTCCCTTGGGTCCCAACCCTAAACTTGAGACTGGACGATGACTGGGCCTGTAGACTTGACTGGTGACTCGTGAACCTGCATGGTTGCCACGTGTCATGATCTAGGTGTGCACATGGATTGGAGTCTATCTCCTTGTAGGTATAGAAGGGGAGGAGGACTCATTCGCCATCCATTCTATCTACCTAGGAGGAGGTGGGTGGAGAGCGTGTGCACGGCCAGGATGTATGCTAGCTTGGGGTAGGAGATGGCTGAGAGCCTAGGCGGTGGTATGGGATGCCGTCTAGGATGGAAGTCGGATCTTGCTTGATACGGTCATTGTTAGAAATAAATGACTATGCTGAAGTTAATCCATAGGTTACTTGGACCCAAAAGGTCGAGATTTGTGTAACCATGGGTATTTAGTTATTTAGGCCATCTTAAGTTTGTCTTAAGTTCAGTTGGACCCAATTTTGGTCATGTGCTGACTCGTGGTGTAAGTTTCCCCAGTGACTCGGTAGCTTCCGAGATCAAAGTGTATCATGAAGACCATGAACATTGTTACCAGCTGACCTCTGCAATGCTAGCGAGACTCTACAGCTTTGGGCCGCATGACCTAGTACGTATGCATGGGAAAGTTGGTAACCAATCAGTTAGAGTTATGGTTGATGATGGCGCAACCCATAATTTTATCAACTACACCCTGGTTAAAAAAACTTAAACTTCTAGAAGTACCTAGTCAGCATAGGTACATAGTTTCATTAGCTAAGGGTGAAGATAAGAAAACTTGGGAAACTATGGTAAGTAACTTAAATCTTGGTATTCAGGGGTACCAAGATGAAATAAACTTTCAGATAATGCACTTGGATCGCACAGATATTGTTCTCGGGAGATACTGGCTCTACAGCTTAGGACCTTCCCTCCACAGGAATTATCAGGAGAGCACCCTCAACTTTCAGCATAAAGGCCGAGAGATCCAGTTGCATGGGGAGCATGATGTTCCCAACAGTCCTATGGTCTGCAGTTCAGTGCTCTGTCAGCTAATCGGAGACGACGACCATCAGGTGTTCTTATGTGACTTTCAGTTTATTCCTGAAGTTTCTATTTCCAGTTCTTTACAGCAGAAAATCAGTAAATTAGAAACTTTATTGTCTAAATTTAAAGATGTTTTTCCTGAAGATTTGCCACATGGTTTGCCACCTAGTAGAGAGGTAGATCATGTAATAAACCTAGTACCAGGTATAGCACCTGTTTCTAAACCTCCGTATCGGGTCAGCCGAACAGAGGATGAAGAAATAACTAGGCAGTTAACAGATTATCTTGGGAAAGGCCAAATTCAGACCAGTAGTTCACCATGGGCCTCACCAGTCCTTTTGGTGAAAAAGAAAGAGGGGTCTATGCGTCTTTGCGTAGATTACAGAGCCCTTAATAAAGTCACAATCAAGAATAAATACCCTACGAGGCTAAGTTTTTCAGTAAAATAGACCTCAGATCGGGATATCATCAAGTCCGTATAAAATCGGATTATGTCCCGAAAACAGCTTTTAGGACTCGTCATGGTCATTATGAGTTTAAGGTGATGCCATTTGGGCTCACAAATGCTCCAGCTAACTTTAGGACCTTGATGAACAATGTCCTCAGACCATACTTGGGTAAGTTTGTAGTTGTATATTTTTGATGACATCCTCGTCTACAGCAAAACGAGGAAGGAGCATTTAAAACACCTCAGAAAGGTGTTTCGACTGCTTAGAAAGCATAAGCTTTATGCTAAAGAATCCAAGTGTGAAATCTTCGTTAAAGAAGCAGCTTATTTGGGTCACATTATCTCGGCAGATGGGATTAAGATGGACCCTAATAAGGTTAAAGCCATACTCAGTTGGCTGAGACCTCAAAATATTTTAGAACTTCAGATCTTTCTTGGTTTGGCGGGATATTATAGACGATTTATCAAGGAATATGCTCAGATAGCAGTTCCCATGACAAATCTTCTTAAGGGGAAGGGAAAGGAGTTCATTGGGGAGTCCGCACAGCAGCAGCGCTTTGATGCTCTCAAAACAGCCTTAGCTACAACACCAGTTTTAAAGGTCGTTGACCCCAATCAGCCATTTGTGGTCGAAACAGATGCTAGCGACTTTGCAGTTGGTGCTGTACTAACTCAAAGATGCCCTTAGCAAAATGCCTATGATAAACGAGCTGAGTTTTACTCAGATTCGTAATGAGTTACTCGAGTCCTTGAGAGGGAAGTGCCAACATGATGCATTCTTCTCTACTATCTGGAACTCAGTCCAGAGCAGACAGTTACAGACTCCAGAACCAGTTCCCGGGGCTGGTGCCAGTTCATCCAAGAATACGGCAGCTTCCGTTGAGGATGATGATGAGTCTGAGTATACGTCAGATGACGTTGTGGATTATGAGCCTGTATCATCCAAGCAAACCCCAGTGGTTGAGGGTTAGTTGACTCAAGGATTCAAATGGAAACAATATTCTATTCAGGATGAGTACTTGCTCTATAGAGATAGAGTATGTGTCCCCAATTCAGAGGATTATAGGCAATAGGTGCTATATGAGTGTCATGACAATCCTAGTGCGGGTCACCCAGGCATTCAGAAGACCTATGAGCTTCTTCGTAGGCAATTTTTCTGGCCTAGTATGAAAAAGGACGTCCAACAATATGTAACCAATTGCCAGAAATGTCGAGTAAATAAAGCAGAGCGTTTAAAGGCAGGAGGGTTGTTACAGCCCTTAGATATACCAGCTGGTAAATGGGAGAATATCTCCATGGATTATATAGTAGGCCTGCCTAAAACCCAAAAGGGTAATGACGCTATATGGGTCACAGTTGACCTTCTGACCAAAATGGCTCATTTTATTCCGACCAAAACAACCGTTGGAGCTCCAGAGTTAGCGAGGTTGTTTGTAGACGGGCTATTTAAATTGTACGGTCTACCTTCCGGCATAGTCAGCGACCGGGACAGTAAGTTTAATGGAAATTTTGGAGGGCAGTATTCCATCATCTCCATACTAAACTTAATATGAGTATCACTGACCATCCACATACGGACGGTCAAACAGAGAGGGTAAATCAGGTGCTGGAGGATATGCTTCGTGCATACGTCAGCAAGAAGCAGACTAATTGGGAGGAGTATCTCTCGATATTAGAGTTTGCTTACAACAGTACCAAACATTCAGCTACAGGTGTCACAAGCTAGTCTCTCCAAGCTCGTGAATCCTAGAAGCCGGTGTGTAGAACGAGCCTCCCAACCATAGGCACCCCCTCCTTGAGTCCTTCTACCTGCTATTCCCGTCAACTGGCACATGGCATCCACCTGTGGGTGATCAGTCCACTTGGCATGCCTGGCCCCTGTGACCTGTGAATACTGAGTGACTCATAGGGTACCACCCCCGTGCCCCGCCAAAGACCTGTGACCCTCTTGGTCACCCGACTACTTGCCGGCTAGCATCTTGTCACTGACGGCTAGGGTCCCGATGGTCAAGACACACCGCATCTCTGACAACTTGTCAGGCGGCCACACCGGGTCACTGCTCGTGACGCACTGGTCCCAACTTGGGACAGATGTCCTCCTCGGTCACTGGCCCTTGCCAATACTTGGCCTTAGGCCCTCTGGTGACCGGCCGTGCCAAGATCATGATGGAGTCGTAACTGGACTCTAACAATCCTTCCCTCCTCGGGCAAGTCATCGGTCCTCGATGACAAACTCTGGGGAAGACTTCTGCAACGCCTGTCGCGTCTCCCAGGTAGCATCTGACAACGGATGCCCTTTCCAGGTTACTAGATACCCTTGAAGGAGACGATTCCACAATCGTCGCTCCCTTCGATCTAGGATTCTGTCTGGCCCATAACCTGTGGTGTGTCTCTCCTCAAGAGACACTATAGACCTTCCACCATGTTATTGCCATCGTGCAAACATCTCTTCAGTTTGCTAACATGGAATACGGGATGCACCTTGCATCCTACAGGTAGCTGTAGCTTATAAGCTACTTGGCTCACCTTCGTCCACAATACCTAGGAGATAACTTGGCGCACTTTCCTGTGCGTAGCACCTTCGACTTCGAAGGGACTAGTAAATACACCCAATCTCCATTCTCAAATTCCCGATAGGTACGGTTCTCACGAGCATAACTCTTTGCCCTAGCTACAACTTTGGACAAGTTATCTTGTGCCAACTCTAGCTTCTGCTGCATCTGAGCCAAAAACTCTACAACACTAGTTACCCTATGCGGAATCCCTATGATTGCAGGACTCAGTGGCCTGAAACCATAATTGAGCTCAAATGGACTCAATTCAGTGGATGCATGTCTCTTATCATTGTACGCGAACTCCAATAGCGGTAAATGCTTTACCCAGTCTGTTTGCGTACTACTCACATATGCCCTAAGCATATCTTCCAAGATCTTATTCACTCGCTCTGTCTGACCCTCCGTCTGAGGATGCTCAGAGCTACTAATCAGCAACTGTGTTCCCAGCTTGGCGAACACCTCAATCCAGAAATTTCCCGTAAACTTGGGATCCCTGTCAGAAACTATGGACTTCGGAAGACCATGTAACCTGACAACATTCTGAATAAACAACTCAGCTACTTGCAGAGCTGTTACCTTCTTGGTCGTTGCGATGAAATGAGCCATCTTGGAAAACATGTCTACCACTACCATAACGGAATTGAATCCATTCTGGGTCTTGGGTAGCCTAACAATAAAATCCATAGAGATGCTCTCCCACCTTCCTATAGGTATCTCAAGTGGATGTAGCAAGCCCGGAGGACTCACTCTCTCGGCCTTGTTCACCTGACAAGCCGTGCAACGCTGGACGTACTCTCTTACATCCCGTTGCAATCGTGGCCACAGTAAAGCTCATCTGATGCAATATACGAGATAGTGCATCAGCGACCACATTTTACTTCCCTCTTCGGAAGCGAATTTCCAAATGAAATTCTTGCATCAGCTCGGCCCACCGAACTTGGCGGCTCTTCAAATCTGGCTGAGTGCAAAAATACCTTAAAGTATGATGATCTGTGTACATATAAAACTCGGCGCATATAAATAATGTCTCCACACCTTGAGCGCATGTATAATCGCATACAACTCTTGCTCGTGTGTAGGATATCTCTGTTGAGCTGGTGTCAATTTCTTACTCTCAAAGGCTACTGGTCTACCCTCTTGGCTCAACACTGCACCTACGACAATGCCACTTGCATCCGTCTTGAGGTCAAAAGGTTTTTGGGTATCCACAATCTTGAGAACTGGAGCCGTGGCCACTGACTCCTTCAAGTTCTCAAAACGTTGCTGAGCTTCAGCACCCCATCGAACCACAGTGTTGTTTTTCCTTAACTGGTCCGTTAAAGGAGCAGCTATCCAGGAATAATTCCTAACAAACCGTCGGTAGAACTTACAAAGCCTAAGAAAGACTGTAATACTCGACACGAGTCTTACACAACTCTGTCTTCTGAGCATTGGCATACAAGACAGAAGCTTGTAACTTGCCCAAAACGGTCTTGAGATGAATCTCATGCTCCTCAACCGCTTTACTAAAAACCAATATATCGTAAATAAAATTGACGACAAACTTGCCCATATAGTCTCGCAAGACATCGTTCATGAGCATCATGAACGTGGCTGGGGCATTGGTTAACCCAAATGGCATAACCAAAAATTCATAATGACCGAAATGGGTTTGGAAGGCCGTCTTCTGGACGTTTGAGATCTATCTTACTGAAAATGGTTGCACCTTGCAACGCATCCAGTAGATCATCAATCCTGGGCATCGGATAACTGTGCTTTACAATGATCTTATTCAATCCCCTGTAATCTACACACATCCGGAAACTACCATCCTTCTTCTTAACAAGTAAAATAGGAGAGGCGAAAGGTGAATAACTCGGACGGATGTACCCCAGCTTGAGATACTCCTCCAACATCTTTCTGACTTTCTCTTCCTCTTTTAGGCTCATCCTATAAGGAGGCCTACATACCGGACTTGCCCCTGGAACGAGCTCAATACGATGATCAACGTTCCGACTAGGCGACAATCCCTCTGGCATATTACTAATTAGCACGTGTTTAAACTGCGTGCAGATGGACTTCTCCAACTCACTTGTTGGGTCACATCTAGGCTGTAATGCAAATACGTGTGCACTAGGGGATGCAAAAGTGAATGAAGTTCTTGTGGTTTATTAGTGAGTGTGCTTATCTGATTATTACCAACATAAGAATCAAAACTGGAATCAAGTCTCTCCCCCTTTAAGACATGAGACATACCCTCATGCTCAAACTTATACACATGCGACTTAAAATCTATAGCGGACTGCTTACTTGCATGCCACCTCTTACCAAGTAGAATATCAAACTTAGCTAGTTTAGTGATTTGATCTAACTCCTCGGTATACGTCTGAATAGACAAAGACGCCCGAGAGATTCTTTCATCCCAAACCTCTGTTCCCTTACCATCTGGCATCTCAACAGTATACCGGTAATCAGATGGAACAGTAGCCAAGTGAAATCTCCTCAGCACACGAGAATTGATGATATTATTGTGGGTGATCAGTCCACTTGGCATGCCTGGCCCCTGTGACCTGTGAATACTGAGTGACTCATAGGGTACCACCCCGTGCCCGGCCAAAGACATGTGACTCTCATGGTCACCCGACTGCTTGCCGGCTAGCATCTCGTCACTGACGGCTAGGGTCCCGATGGTCAAGACACACCGCATCTCTGACAACTTTTAGGCGGGCACACCGGGTCACTGCTCATGACGCATCGGTCCCAACTTGGGACAGATGTCGGTCACTGGCCCTTGCCAATACTTGGCCTCAGGCCCTCTGGTGATCGGCCGTGCCAAGGTCATGATAGAGTCGTAATTGGACTCTAACAACGGGATACAGCCCATTTATGCTGATGTACGGTTTTGAGGCACGCTCACCCACAGCTGTAGGGTTTAAACAAGAAAAGGTTGAAGCAGTCATAAACTTTTTAGAAGACCTAAACCGGATGATAAAACATGCTAAGCGTAGCATTAGGCAGTCCCAGGATCGAGCCAGGCATTATGCAGATCCACACAGACGGGATGTGCAGTTCTCCGCTAGTGAAAAGGTCTACTTGAGAGTCCCAGTTGACTCTAAAACCCTGAAGTCAGGAGTGTGTGCTAAGTTGTCTCCTAGGTATTGTGGTCCCTTTACCATCAGTAGGAGACTAGGCGAGGTCACCTATGAACTAGAACTAAGGCCAGATGGTCAGAGATGCTCCAAGAATTTCATTATGACATTGAGTATCGGAAGGGTACTTCTAATAGTGTCGCGGATGCCTTAAGCCGGATTGGAGAGGTTAATCAGTTAAGCTTTTCTGAGATCCAATCTGAGGTGTATCTGTCCTTAAGAGATTTGTGTAAGACCGATAGGTACTTCGGTCGTATTTGGCTAGACGCCCTGGTAGGTTTTTCTAGATCTAGTGATGAACTTGGAATGCAGGATTCCAAGATTTCTCCTCAGGACAAGATACAAAGAGACTATTCCATTATTATGGGTTGCTTTTCCCGAATGGAAAGGTTTGTGTGCCAGAAAATGATGATATAAGGGCCCAGCCCAAATCCTGCATGAATGTCATGACAGCCCGTGTGCAGGGCACCCTGGCTCACAAAGGACGCTTGACTTAGTAAAAATGAACTTTTACTGGCCAAACTTAAAAAGTCAAGTGGAGGCATATGTTTGCAAGTGTGCACAATGCCAAGTTAATAAAGCTGAAGGACTTAAGGCAGCTGGTTTACTAATGCCCTTTGAAATTCCCGAAAGAAAGTGGGAAAGTATTTCCATGGACTTTGTGGTTGGGCTACCTCGGACGGGGAAGCAAAATGATGCCATTGGGTAATAGTTGACAGGCTAACTAAAAGGGCGCAATTCATACCAACCAAGCAAACTGTCAAAGGTTTTGAACTTGCTTAGCTTTTCGTTGAAAAGTTGTTTAGGTAATTTGGTTTGCCGAATGACATTGGTAGTGATCGAGATCCAAAGTTCATTGGCAAATTCTGGCAAGCGGTCTTTGAGAAATTAGAGACCACTCTAAGTATGGGGTCATCAGATCATCCTGAATCGGATGGTCAGACAGAGAGGACGAACTATGGAAGATATGCTTTGGGCATATGTTTCCAGGAGACAGTTGGATTGGGGAAGGTACCTTCCAATGATTGAGTTTGCGTATAACATCGCAAAGCACTTAGCGACGGGTTTTAGTCCATTTTCTCTGATGTATGGTTTCCAGCCTAGGGCTCCCATTTCAGTGGGCCTCAAAGGCCTCAAGGTCAAAGCAGCAATAGATTTCCTGCATGATATGCAAGAAATGTTGCTTGTTGCTCGTGAGAACGTAAGAACGGCTCAAGATAGAGCCCAATTTTACGCTAGTCAAAAGCGACAACCTAGAGTCTACGAGGAGGGGGCTTGGGTATATCTTAGAATCCCAAAAGACTCCAAGGTATTAAAGACTGGGAAATTTCCTAAGTTATCACCTCGTTATGCAGGGCCATTCCGTATAGTAAAAAAACTCCATCGGAATGCATATCAGCTAGAACTTCCTCAAGGTGTTAAGGTACATCCAATTTTTCACATTAGTCGTTTAAAGGAATGACTTGGTGGAAACGATGACTTGATACTTTAGGAGGACTTAGGACCTGACATCCTTTGTATGTTCGGAACCACATGCCAGTGTTGATGTACGTCAACATGGACTCAGAAACCGGTAGGTAACTGAGTACTTGGGTCGCTGGAAAGGAAGTTCCGAGGATGATGATACTTGGGAAAAGGAACATGACCTTAAACTGAGGTTCCCTGATTTTCTTCCTTAGATAAAAATTTTTTTAAGGAAGAGGGAATGTTAGGGACCAAACTCCCTTGGGTCCGAACCCTAAACTTGAGACTGGATGAGGATTGGGCCTGTAGACTTGACCGGTGACTCGTGAACCTGCATGGTTGCCACTTGTTATGATCTAGGTGTGCACATGGCTTGGAGTCTCTCTCCTTGTTGTTATACAAGGGGAGGAGGACTCATTCGCCATCCATTCTATCTATACCTAGGAGGAGGTGGGTGGTGAGCGTGTGCACGGCCAGGATGTATGCTAGCTTGGGGCAGGAGATGGCTGAGAGTCTAGGCGGTGGTATGGGACGCCGTCTAGGATGGAAGTCGGATCCCGCTTGATACGGTCAAAGGTCAGGGCATGGAGGGTGGACCCGGATTAGGTCCTATGGCAGGGTGGAACGTGAATTGTTCGGTCTCTTGGAGTTAACCGGCACCTGGAGGTTTGTAGTAAGCAGGAGATTGTAACAGGAGGAGGGGGGAAGAAATAGTGGAACAAAGGAATGCCTTATTATCACATACAAAAGTGTCTAAAACATTATGTATTCTTTAGAATGAAGTTAAAGCATGCAAACTATAGAATATGTAAATTGAAAGGGAAAAAACAAGCTTTGCAAGCAAAACATTGGGCCAAAATGGAAGAAAAAAGGGCAAAAAGGGACAAAAAATGGTCGCAAGATTTAATTTCAGGGAGAATGGCTGGGAACACTTTCCCCTTGATATGCAAACATTACCCCTGCTATGGATACGTTGTTCCTCTACATTCACATGTGTGGGGAGCAGCAGGTGGGAACTGGGTTTCCCTGATGTTAGGGGTGGGAATGTGTTTCCTGGTAACCATGGCATTGAAATATTTTTCACATTTTCCTTTCCATGCTCCTTTGTGCCTTTGTGGTTTTCTTATGAATACATCACTTGTCATTCATTTTTAGCTTCATAAACTCTCAACTTTTGTTCTCCTGCTACAGTTTGCAAAACACAGTTGAGGAACCTTCTTAGTGAGCATTGAAGGTTTCAATCATGCAGAATAATTACAATATGGACTTGGACATGATAGAAGCTTATTATTCAATGATATCCTAGATTAATGTGAACGTTTCTTTGACTTTCCACAGGCTGCAGAAAAAAACCAGCAACTTTAAGATGGCCAAGGTGTAGCTTGATCTGTACTTGATGGAACATCAATATGAGCTACCTGGCCCTTGTCCTTCATGTCATTTGACATGCATGAATGATAGTACCATGATAGTAGATGGCTTAATTCCTCTTGGAGAAGCCTCATAATATAGAGAACATGTGATGTTACAACTCTAGGCATTAAATGACCAATGGCCAAGTATTTGGACACATGCCCGACGACATAATGCGGCGCAATGCCCGGCTCTCACCTGTGGTTGGCTTCCCTCTCTCAATCCTTGCCAATTAAGAGTTCTACGATGCCTCGTTGCAAGTTTGTCGCATCTCCTAGTTTTCTCCAATGCAATTCTGCCCTTTACCTCTCTAACTCACCATGTGTTGTGATTAAGCTCCTTAAAACCGCTTGAGAACTGCTCTAGAGCTTCTTGGCTATAGGCACACACCATTTCCCTAACCTGCCCCGCAGATTTATAGCACAAAATTGAGCTTAATTTGGCACACAGGTTACTAAATGGCGAATGTTGTACCTTGTCGGGTCACTCGAACTCCACTTAATAGAATGGTGTCAAGAACGCACCGAAATGCCTTTCTCCCTTGACGATGTCATCCCTCTGTCCGTTAGCTTCGCACAGGCTTTTACAAGCTCCAATTTGGCCTTTATTTGACCCCAAAAGCCCTCCTTTAGCCAAAGTTATCCACTTCTATAGTGGCTCCACAAAATGAGTTCAATCCACTTCTATACGGGTCCATTCAAGCATTTCATAATGAAAGTTTTTAACGAAGTTGCCTGGCTAAGTGCCCTTCCATTGCCCTTGGGCCCATTTCATCTCCATCTGACGGTTCAGATCGTTTCATTATGCCTACAAACCACGTCGTCCATCTCGATCTCTCATGATCAACGGTCGAAACGCCATCTGCGCATTGAAACCATGTTTCCGTTATGAGCACTTTTCCGTCAGCTGCATCATAGCCTGCCTGCTATGAAATTTGTACTTTGAATGTACGAATTGGCTTCATACCGCATTGAATCAAAGGGCTATGCGTCACCGATCACCCTAGACCATTTTGTATCCCCCGTACGGTGTCCTCACCGTTGCTTGGTTCTGATGCTACCGTCGATGGAATCGCTCTTCCAAGAGCTACGTGCATGTTCCTCCGTAGCCTGAAGCTCTGATACCATGTTAACATATTATGCAGAAATTTGAATCTAGTGGAGAGTGCAGATCTGAGATGAAACCATTGATTGATTGCCATCCATCGAAACCACAACCAACATCCACAAGCAACAGAGTGATGGAGGAGCTCACATAAGCAAAGAGCTCAATGCTCATAAAGCAAAAGCAATAATTATTACAAAGAAACTGTTCATAGACAAGCAAACGTCCCCTTTAGCATGGGGACGCCACTTGGCATAAGCCTAATAAGTGCATGAAATTCACTGTTGGCCTCTACGTGGCATTTTAGGGTATATACAGATGTAATCCTGTTATTGACCAACTAAAGCCTACCTACGAAACTGAAACATTGCATTTCTAAATAGCTGTATAGTCATAACCAAATTATTGATCTACTGTATGATAACAATTGAGCTTTATGTTTAGATGTTTTGGTTTGAAAGTGATCTGTAGTTATGAACACATTCAGATATATGGCATCGATGGAAGTACATAAAGCTGCAAACATCATCCACTAAGCATTTTACAACAAAGAAAATTTAATGAATAACAATGGCCACCAATAGCTTGGGAAGATCTCCAAACAGATTAGAACAGATTAGTGCTCTAGACATTAACCTTGTAAATTACAATATGATAGATCCATGCCCTATTCATATTGATTTGGTAACTACCTGGAAGGTTACAATTGTAGTCGCTTACAGGCCTAGGTGCCCAATCTAGGGCATTTAGCCTTATCTGTAAAAATTGACTTTTTCGTACAAAATGTGGGTCCAACTTAGTAAAATAAGCAAGAAAGTAGTTGCAAAACAGCATTCACCAACAAAGAAAACGTAATGAATAACAAAGGCCACCGATAGCTCGCTCGGGCGGATTTCCAAACAGATTAGAATTCAATACCCCTGCAAAGAGCTGGACGTGATAGATTTCTTATGCTTTTTTATACTGTTTTGCCAAGTATCTAGAAGGTTCCAACTGCGATCTCTTGTAAGGTGCCCAGTTTAGGGCATTTAGCCTTATCTACTGAAATAGTCTTATCCACAGCAAAAGGGGGGGTTCAACTTAATAAGATAAGCAATAAAATAGTTGAAAGACTGCAAATAATTAGAGACGTATCGACTGTGTCCATAGCAAATATTTTCCTACTATATAGCTCGTGGCACAAGATTTCCAGGCCAAGAAGTTGCCCAGACCTGAGACTTTTTGATTTGATATCCAACTGGTAACATAAATCCCTGACACAGCCAGTGCAGGCTACCTCTATGTTGACAATGACATGAAATTTATTAATTTTCCTGAAACTTTTTGATCTGATGTCCAATTGTTATCATAAATCCCTGACAGAGCCAGCACACACTACCCCAATGTTGACAATGATATGAACCTTATTTATTGTCAGCTGAAATTGGGCTATGAGAAGCTAAAGGAGGATTATGGAAAGGCTCTTGATTCACGTTATGCCAGTCTTTGCCTCTGAGGTTTTTGCTTCGTACCTTGTATCCTTTCAACTGAACACTCTTTTAGTTAACTTATGAGAAATTATACCTGTTTAGAAGGAAGGTCTCACTTCCGTTTTTTCATTGGTTAATTAGTGTGTCCAGTTTGATATTTTCTAAGATAGTCCAAAAGAATTTACCTTCGTTGTTCACCAGTGTTCAGTTTTATCGATCACTTGCTGTCTGTGGGCATGTGACTCCATCTAGTTTTCCATTTGATGACACTCTTCAGTAAGAGTTTTATATTCATCTTTCTGTGTTTTGTAAGGCATTGCACTTAGTTGTGGTGAGGATTTTAATCTGTTCTTCCACTCTCTGAGATACCATGAATGCTCTCTTTAATCATTGAGGTCTTCCTTTTTTACAGCTTATATTAGGCAATATATTTAAAGGGATATGCTTATTTGTAAAAATAGTTTCGTTTTAATCTTAATGGAAAAGGTCCTGTGAAATGTGCCATGAGTAAGTTTTAAAAGTAACTACTATTAATTCTGATTAGAAAGAAACATTTTTGGACCACAACTGGATTAGAATTTGACAATTGAAGGTGAGATTCAGTTTAAGCATGCAAAAGGAGAGCTTAAAATTTGGTGGAATCAATCCTCAAGTCAAACTTCCCAGTTCTTCTAGTGTTGATTTGCTGGTTCTTCTGGACTGATCCCTGGGTGTTTAAACGGCGATATTAATATTGATGGTCGAATTTGTTACACTGGTTTCTTGCAGATGTTAAAGAACCTTGAGGTGGAAAGACTTGTACTCCCTGCAATTGCTGAATTAGAAGAGACGTGGCAGAAATCTTTTGGATTCCAGCCACTCACTCCAGCTCTGAGGCAAAAGGTAATAGAGTTTAATATCTTTTCGTCTACAGGAGGGACATTATTGGAGAAATCGATCTGAATTTGAAAGCTGAGTAAGAACCAGCTCTGCAAATATAATGCTGGCAACTCATTCTGACTGAAGTTTCTCCTCTATAAAAAAAGGAAAACTTTATGGTGATTCTTGTTGCACCTTCATGGTCCTGTTTGAACAGGAGTGTCTTCTTGGGCCACAACTATAAAGCATCCATCTTATCACACAGGATTTATGCAAAAATTTATTTAACATTATCTGCAAAACTGAAATGAAATACCTATTACGCAAGTCTGAAAGCTACAGACTTGAGCAATGAGGTGCGTTGTCGTTTTTGAGCTTGTATCTTTTAAGTTTTTCTAAACAGCACAAAAAACAAAACGATCAGACATGTTGGTTTCAGACGGCTGTGGTTCACTATCCGACTAGATTATTGTGTGGAGTGCTGGTCCAAAGTAAGTGATTTGCATATTCGAGGATGGCACAAGATGAGTTTTCTCCAGTAACTTCTTGGAAAGAGCTTTTTTTTGTGAAAGACTACAGATGAATGCAAGGCACAACAGGCACTGTTACAAGAAAGCATCTGATCATGGTTTGAGGTCAATTATCACTGAGTTGAGCTAATGTGTATATAGGATAGACCATTGAACTTGGAAGATACCGATCATGCCATTAGTGGGAGTGTAATACGAGCTTAGTGCAGGGCTGGCTCCATTCTGTTAAATGCATAGAGCTCATTTGTGTGAGACTCTCAAGACTGATCTAGTGAATGACAACATTTTGTAGATTGAGGACTCTTGTCGGAAGGAGTTTCAACCTAATTTTGTAAAGGGAAGGCTGTTGTGCAAAGGTGTTCCGTTGCTATTGACATTGCAGGTCAGCAACATGTGGGAGAGAATGAGATTTTTGTTACCTGCTAATCCTGACTGTTTGATTGGTATTCTTTATTCTTTAATTGCACCACAAACTCTTTGAAGGGGCGTAGTAGAAAAACTCTTTAAATGGTCTTGTGAAAAGTAATTTTGAGTCATTGCATGAGGAAGTGCTAGCATGAGCTGTGCACAGAAACTAGGGTTTTTGCTGATCGTCATCCATTTGTATAAAAACAACAGAGCTAGGTGTATTAAATGTAGTTTGTGACTGCAATCCAGATTTCTGGGGAAAAACTTGAAAAGTACGAGACTGGCATTCACTGAGCACCTTTCTTGATTCTAGACCTCAGATGTGGTGTGCTCAAGCCCATGTGTAAGAGTTGTAATAATGTATTCCTCAAGCAGGAATGGAGATGATCAGACTTATCAACCAAGAATTCACAATACTGGTTGCACCGACAGTAAAAGCAGAAAATTTTGCCTCGATTATTGTCGTTTTAAAGTTATCATTCAGTTCATTGCCGTGGTTTGATTTTATTTATAAAGCTATTGGATTTGTTATTTTGTTCTTAGGTGTCATCAGTATATAGAAGCTACTAATGGTGATCTGAAAGGTGGAGTCATAGCTAGTTATTAGCACATTCGAATCAAGCAGGGATGAAGAAGCATCATACGCATCAACCTTGAACCAACAATCTAGTTTGGATTGATCGTAAGAAAGAAAATTGCACCTTGATTATTGTGGTGCCAAATTGATCATACATTTCATTTTGGTTGGGTGATCTTTGTTTCTAATACAACATCATGACCAATCAAAAGAGAAATGACTTGTCAAAAATTTAATCATGCTAGAAGTTTGATTAGTAGATTATTTTAAAAATCTTCAAATTAGCATATATAAAAAAATAATTCCTTTAAAAAAAAACATTAATTACACAAACATTAAAACGAATTTTATTTTTACTTATTTAAATTTATTTTTAGATTTTAAAACTATTTTCCTTAGAAGTGCTTGCATTAAAAAAATTATTTTTTATAATTGAAGGATAAATTTTAATCGATATTTTAGAAATTTTGTACTTTTAAAAAATAACATTACAAGAATTTATAGAGATATTTGAAACTTACAGAGACTAAAAATTGTCAAAAGTGATTATAGCTTGATTAGACCTTGTAAAATTGTACATACATGGGTTTCGCACGTGTGAAGAATAGGCGTTAGATAGGAAGTCTGGTCAAGTTTTCTAAAATTTAGAAGCAAATTGCACAAATGAAGGATGTCGATGAGTAACTTTAATTATCAAAGCTGGTAAACCTAATGGTTAGATAAAATTGACATGTTTAGGTCAACATAATGTTGATTTGACACTTGAATATATGTTGGACTTGCTCAACCAGCCAAGGATAGGATCTTCGTTGTACTATCATTGATTCATTCCATTGATGAGAGATCTAGATTTTGGAGTTCATTGACAATCTCGAGTTTATATTCCATGTGTGTGACGAATGCAATCTAAATTTGATTAGGATCATTCTTTGTCCTCAGGCCGTACTGGAGTTCGTACCCCACACGTGTGAAGTTGGATATTCATGTTTCAATTTTGTTTGATTGCTCTTGATTGAAATTGCCGATTTAGATCTAGTTTTGAATGCTAGTTTGCACTGGATTGCTAATCAATCAATCAATCACTCTTGAGAATCAATTAGAGGTTTATTTATGGTCCTTTTTATTGTACTTTCAACATGGTATCAGAGCCAAATACAAGAGAATAATTGATGATCAAAACGTAATCCAAATTTGGCAAGTTTGTTGTTGGAAAAGTAGTTTGTTGAGGGTGAGTCCAATCCAAGTCATTGCTTCAAGTTTTGAGATCTATGTTGGTAGTGGTTAGCAGTCGTACGTACTTTCCATGTGTGGGGATTTCTATATTTGCTGTCCATTATTTATTAGATTCCAGTAATTTCAGTTTAGATCATCTTGATGAGATTTTTGATGCAAATCAAAGAGAGAGCATCCAAGATCATTAACCATTATTGAAATTAATCCAATTAATAGGTGCTGAGAACAAGTGCTTAAAAGTGGTTTTACAGATCTTGTTGGATCATCAAGGAGTGAGAAATGGTCATTTTGCGTCCAAAATCATTAATTTTTTTTTAAAGAGATTTGATAGGAATTTCATTATATCTCCATTCAATTTTTGTGAGAGAAGAATCAAATCTATTCAATTTTCTTGAGCTATACTTTTTAGAATCCTTCAGGATAGTTCTTTTAAATCAAGATCACTTTGATCTTGCTACTTATGTCTTTGTAAAACATCAAGTGAGTTGCAAGTGAGGCAATTTTGGAAAAGAACTTAGGGAGGGCCGAGAAATACCTCCATAGTACAAGCCACTAGCAAGATGGGATCACTTGGATCATTCCTCTTGGAAGCTAGTGAGAGGTTAAATTCTACAAACTACTCAATATGGAAAGTGAGGATGAAGTCACTCCTAATGCTCCAACACCTCCTTGATATTGTCCTGGATGAAGAGAATGAACCTCTTGGAGGACAAGAGTTGGTAAAGTATAAGAAGAGGACAAGACTAGCACTTTATTGTATTAAAATAAATGTTAGTAATGATTTCCTAAAGGAGGTAGCTTGTGCTTCGACCAAAGAAGCATGGGATTCATTAAAGATAATCTATGAATCCAACAACACCTCTAGAGTACTCATGCTTAGAAATCAAAAGGCTTGCAAATTATGAGAAATAATGGTGAGAGTGCACAAGAGTATGTGCTTAGAATCAAATCTCTTAGTAAAGAACTTGCTTCTATAGGAGAAAAGATTTTTGATAATGAATTTGTACAAGTGATCCTCATCAATGGCTTAGGAGATGTGTTCTCCAATTTGGTTCAAAACTTTGCCATCCAAGATGTTTTTCCTACTATTGACAAGCTACATAGTATTCTTGTGTCCGAGGAGTGTAGGATCCTACATGTCAAGGGTAGAATGAGTTCCATATCTCCTTGCATGATGGAGTGAGAAAGCCAACAATTAAAAATTGACATTTTCGGACCTTGCAAAAATCTACCACAACCTACATGCATGAGAGTTTCCACACTTCCAAATCTATCTTGATCAACTCAGATTTTAGTGAGTTTTCAAACAAGATTTGGATCTAGGCAAGAGCTCTTGTACACAAAAAGTAATCATCCATAAAAAACAAGCCATTTCCATGCACATCCATGAAATACCCAAGTATTACTCAAGATTTTAGAGACACACAAACATCCTACTCTTGGGTAGAGAGAGAATCCAAGATCCCTCAAGTAGAGAGAGAATACAACAAGAGAATTTGCATCAAAACAATTCTATCTCTCAAAAGTTTCAGAAAGTACAATGAGGGTTCACATCCATATAATGGTAGCTCGAGTTACTCAATTAAGCATGTGGTGACCTCTAAAAATGATTGGATCCATGATTTGCACCTCTCAATTTTGATTGGACCTCAATAGCAAATAGGATGAGGATTTTGACTTATGGTCACCACTTGCAATCGTGCACTACTACAATCTAGGACATGTGTCAAAAGAAGTTTTGGCAATTTCAAGGTAGAATTGGGTTGGGAGCCAATAATGGTTGATCTTGGCCCCTAACGTTCAGTTTTGGTTATTGAAGTAGCTTAAGCTCTACTTTTCTTGCTAGATTTTATTGATTTCAGCATACTACTTCATTCCTAAGAAGTTTTCACAAGGATTTATGCCGTATGAATACACATCTACGGAACATCTTGTAAGGGATCCTTTAAGAGGTGGTGAAAGATCCTTCATAGACATCATTCTCTACATGAGTCTCATAGGTTCCTTGTTTGTAGTTGGAATTCTTCTAAAAGTATTCATTCATCAAGCTAAGATCAACTCTTGGAGTTCTAGATAGATGTACCATCATTTTATCAACCTAAATGTGAGGAGTGTGAATATTGTCAAAATTGGCAAATTATGGCTTGATTAAACCTTGTAAACTTGTACATAGGTGGGTCCCACACATGTGGAGGCTGTTCACACGTGTGAAGAATAGGCCTAGGTAAGTTAAATCCTAATCATAGGAGTTAGTTAGGAAGATTGGTCAAGTTTCATAAAATTTAGGAGCAAACACACCTCTCAAATCCATGCTTACCAACAATCCTCTCCAGAAAGCTTTCCCTCTCACATCACTCTCCTCTCAAAACAAAAGAAAGGCTCAACTTTTTCAAACAACTCTCTCTCTCTCTCTCTCTCTCTCTCTCTCTCTCTCTCTCTCTCCCACCCATGCATCAATTTTAAAAAATAGCCCTATATTATGCAAAATAAGATAGGGCCCAAAATGGCCTTAAAATCTGGTGAACGTCAATACGTGTATTACAACATTGATACCCAAATCTTGCAAGTTTCAATAACTAGTCTATATGGACATATGGGGATATGAAAAAATGGACATATTAAAAAATGGGGGTACTTGGCCAATACCTTGTGTGAAGCCCAGCCAAATATCTTCCAATACCAGATGTACTTTGTTGGAGGATATTCCTGGTGGCAGCCTCCACTTCCGGAGGCAGTTTGACTAGTAGTCACATTGTCAATTCCAGTAGTCCTGCCTCCTACCTCTGGTTGGGAGGCAGATTGTAGAGGCACCACCAGTTTTTGCTTCCACCTCGTGGAAGCAGCAAGATCAACAGTATCAGCCAATGCGAGGCGAGAGCAGGAAAGCAGAAAAAAGAAAAGAGAGAGAAAGAGAGAGGGAGAGAGAGGAGATAGCGAGGCTTTGGTAGAGCAGATCGGAGCAAAAGAATCCACAATTCAGCTGCTGCTGATAGCAATTGGAATGGCAATGGCAGAGTCCGTATCCCTCTGGAGCAGGCCTACTGCAGTTGGGCTGTCCAGCGCTGAATCATGGCAGCAAGGGCAGTCTCTGAGAGCTGCTAGAATCCCTCTGCAGCCACAGATGCTTGCTCCTGCCCCAGCCCAAAGGCTTGCTGTGGCGAGGGCAGCAACTCAGTCTGAGGGCATTGGAACTCGGTACATTGGAGGCAAAAGAGTGAGAGCTTCATGCCTTGTCCTTGTGTTTTACCAAAAGAAAAACTGTTTTTCATGGTGGGTTGTGGTCATGCTGATCCATTGTAGATGTATTGTGTGTTTGACAATCTGTGTTTTTGCCAATCTTGATGTGTGAGAAGGTAAAAGTGCTGCAAGTAGGAGATAAATCAGCCAATCTGCGTGACAAGGTAAACAATGAGGGAGCTGCTGTTAAATTGCTGTCCAGGGTGGAGCAGCTGAGGCTTCTATCTAAGGCAGAAAAAGCAGGGCTGCTATCTTCAGCCGAAAGCTTTGGGCTGTCTCTGTCCTCAATAGAAAAGCTGGGTCTGCTCTCAAAGGCAGAGGATCTGGGCGTTCTATCGGCAGCAACTGATCCCAGCACACCGGGAGCACTCCTGACTACAGCTTTAGCTCTGCTTATTTCTGGACCAATTTTTGTATATCTTATCCCAGAGGATTCTACTGGGCTGGTAGTTCTACAATACCTTATAGCCCTAGTAACCGTTTTTGGAGGTTCTGCTGCTTTTGCTGCCTCAAACTTTGTCTCCAATCTGCAAAAGGCTGACTGAAATAGAGGTGCTTGGACCTCTTTTTGGGGCAAGTTCTATAGGAATGTTAAGAAATTTGTAGTTTTTTGTTCACACACATTTTATTGGTCGTGTATTTCATTTACACTACTTTGGAATTCGCAGTTATGGTTTCCGAAGTTTCATCCATGACACTGGGTTTTATTGCTAGTGTATTTCATTTACAATACTTCAGAGATCTCAGTTATGGTTTATGAAGTTTCATCAATGACACTGGATTTGGTAACGAATAAGATGCTTGGGCTCTCATTTCAAGATTTAATTGCT
The DNA here is from genome assembly GCA_029204225.1 of Diphasiastrum complanatum. Taxonomy (NCBI): domain Eukaryota; kingdom Viridiplantae; phylum Streptophyta; class Lycopodiopsida; order Lycopodiales; family Lycopodiaceae; genus Diphasiastrum; species Diphasiastrum complanatum. The sequence goes on along the minus strand of CM055108.1, from coordinate 29,459,275 downwards.
AACATTTGGATGGCATAGTGCAATATGTTTGCTTGCCAATGTGATATTTATCATATATGCATTACATTCAACTTGATCAATTTGTGTAGTTTTTTATTCCACCAGCTTTCTTACAGGCGTAGATGAAGTTACATTAAAATCCCAGGAATTGGGAAAATCAAGTTATGATGACCCAGCAGAGAGCAATAGAAGAAATCAAACAAAAAACCAAGTACAAAGATGAAAAAATGGCTCCACTTGTGAGAAGCAATTTCCCACTAATCTCTAAAAAGCACAATTCCTATATGGCCCAATCCTCTAAAATGATGCTGGAGTCTTTGTAGGGCCTGCCCTACCTGATGTGAGCATGGAACTAGTAGGGGAATTTCAAGCAAAAACTTGGTGCCCATTACAGTCCATCAGTGAAGCCCATTTAGGCTTAAATTTGAGCTCAAGAGGAGGGCAAAGAGAGACGAGTAGGCTGAGAAATGCAGAAGAATAGACTAAAATCACAGCAATAGATGGAAATGGAACTTAGGAGCCAAGGTCCTGTTTTTGGTTGCTGACAGTAGTGTTCTTGTGAGATTTTGAGGTTTTGCAGTTGAACTGCAGGCCATGTTGAAGCACTGGTTATCTTTTAGGGATCAGGAGTTAAGCAATGGGCAAAAAAACAAAGGTTCAGTTAGTGCTAATGAATCAATTAGTTAACGGCCGTAACTAATGGGTGGTGGACACTTGCCCCACCTCACTTAGGGATGAGAATGTTCTTCACCATGACTGACTTGTCAGTCATGGTGCATGGTGCAGCAACTATGGAGTGGTGAGAGTGGGTGATATCACCAGCTCTCCAAAGTAGTGTGATATCTCCCCATCATGACTGATGATGCATCAACTATGTAGTGGAGGCGGGTGATACCACATCTCTCCAAGAGGTCTGATATCTTCCCACCCACCCTGAGATCCTTGGGTGCCTACCACTCTCACTACAGTGGTGGTGCAAAATACACAGATCCTCTCACTTAGTGCTTACAGTTGCAACACCAGGGGGGCCAGGCCCTTTGGGCAGGTCAATATTCCTGCATGGCCAGTTTTTGATGCCGAAGTATCTGGTGAAGATCTTGTGTCATGAGCGAACCTTTACAGAATGTGTGGTGTACATACTTGCAAGTGATACCATTGGCTCACTTCTATGAGGCATTGTATTAGTTTAACCTGTGAGATTTCGAGCGCATACATTCGATGATAGGATCAACAATTTTGTCAAGCTAGCCAAGGTAATTATATCAGAATATCTTTGCAATTTTGTCCCATGGCCAAGTTTAAGCTCCTTGCTCAAAGAGACTCGCTTAATAATTGCTCTTTTTTGGATTGATGCCCAAGAAATGTTCTCCAAATGTTGGTGGTCATGGTTATGTGTTGTCATCTCAATTTTGTTGAAGTTCTTTCTAGGAATTCTAAAGACAAGTGAAATGCATGCGATATCGAATTAAAAATGTTGTGGGGTACTAATAAGCTTGTATGTTGTACTTGTATAGTAACGATTGTTTTCAAAAATATCGAATAAAAAATCATTGTTTGAAAGAACACTGAGGGAGCTTTGAAAAATATTTGAGATGTTTCATGGCAATTTGCAAATCGCGATTTCGAATTTCAATTTTCATATTGCATTATCATTCGGGAGGAAAGCGAATCTCCCGAATTATATTTTTGAGAGGAAAATCGCCACCTCTTCTTTTGCCATCTTACATTTGATCAAAAAGAGGCTCTCTAACAACTAACTTTTCTTAACAAACACTATCATTGTAAAAAGATCTCAATATTCTACAAAGTTTGCTAAGTGTTCTTTCAAACGACGATTTTTTATAAAATGTTTATGAAAAGAATAATTTCCTATTCTGGTTTTTTATTTAGTAGGGCAATTTTTACAGCAATGAATATCCCTTTTATGACGAAAACAAAGCAACTACAACAATTTCAAGGAATTCTCTCTTTTTGTGATTTGAACCATCAAGCTAGCTTCCAAAAAAGCTTTGTTTATTTCAGGATCAATTCTTGCCAATTTGAATACTTACCCTTGTGTAAGGATAAAGGATTAGAATTACTAATTGACATCGGCAATATTTTTATGTATGTCTATCTATGAAATTGAGATAGATCTGAATTTACAAATCCCATTTTAGATGTCATTTATATCAATAGATAATGCCTAGAAAAACAAGAAGATTAAGTTTCTTGTTAATATTAAATCTACCTATTTTATTTTCATAAATTAGCATATGTACATGTATGTTTCTAAATTTAAATCTCTCTCTCTCTCTCTCTCTCTCTCTCTCTCTCTCTCTCTCTCTCTCTCTCTCTCTCTCTCTCTCTCTCTCTCTCTCTCTCTCTCTCTCTCTCTCTCTCTCTCTCTCGCACATACAAAGACAGAATCCATACTTTATGAGGGCCTCGGTATCAGTAGACAGCTTTTGAGTGTTGGTTAGAGCAATCAGTGAGCCAAAAATGAGGAACGTTGTTTGAAAGAGTCATTTATAAGAGCATCGATCTTATGAAAGTTTTTCTTCTTACTTGAAACAAAAGAAAAACCTATATGCTTTTTGTTTAAGAAATGAATATAAAAACCAAGTGTAGTACATTTTTGAATCTAACCTTTCATCAACAGTTTCATTGAGATTGTTGTTGTCTAGACCTTTGAAATCATTCCACTTCTTACAGACAGTGGTGTTAACACCCATTTATGCTAATTGATCCAAAATACACATGTTGATTGAGCTCTCCCTTGAGCTATGTAGCTCCCGATACCTGAGTGATACCTGAGTGATCAAGAAATGGTTTCCATGCTACTTCTGAGCATGCGCTATCCTCAGATCTGATTGACGCAGCTTTTTTCAAAACGCTAAGGCGCGTTAGTGATATGAAGAAGTCATGCATGATGATTGAGTGTTGGCTCCATCGTTGTTGGTTGGACCTGTAGTATACCTATGTTATTAAAGGAGAGTAGCTTTGGCAGCTAACATCATAACAAAATTTATATGAACAGTGCCTCTAACTAATTTACAAATCATCATCGTTGTTGAAGGGACCATTGTTACCTCAAAATTGCTTTTTGAATTTGAGTAGTACTGCTAACTGAGTCATAAACAAAGAGGAGTTGCCTCATTGCAGCTTGATTTGTCAGAATACTCATCAGGAGGGCTCTTATAAATACTAAGCAAGCATTTATAGCTCTCACCACAACGTCATCTGAGTATAGCTCTTAGTACAATGATTATCTTAGCATAATTATCTCTGGTATGCTGCCAAAAAATATGTTATGACTCAGATCCAAGATTCGAAGCTTGAACAAATTCCTCAGTTGAGGAGGTATGAACCCCTCCAAAAGATTGTGCTTTAGCTCTAAAATGATTAGATTGCTACAATTCTCGATATCAAAGGGAACACCACCAATTATGCGTACGTAAATTTTGGAGATTACCCAAGTTGAGAGGTAGGCTCCTAGAGAGCGTGTTTTCACTACAGTTTATCACTTTCAGATTTTTCAGTTCAATAAAGTTTGAAGGAATAGGACCTTTTATATCATTATTACCTAATGACAGTACTTCAAGGTCCAAGAGCCTAGTCAAACTTTGTGGAATGTTTCTTGATATTCTCTGATTGCTCAAGTCTAGAATTTGTAAGGAGAGGCAGCTTCCAAAAGTAGATAAGATTTCTCCTGAGAGATTGTTTGAAGCGAGTTCAAGGACTTTTAAGTTTTGCAAGGCTTCAAGTGAAGATGGAATGGGGCCGCACATCATGTTGCTTTGAAGGTCAAGGACTTCCAAGATCAAACATCCTGAGAGTTCTGTTGGTATTCTACACCCAAGTTATTGAAATGAAGGGACAACAAGTTCAGCCGATTTAGAGCTCCCAGCTGGAATGGAATCACCCCTAAAAGATTGTGTTTGCCAATGAAGAGAAATTGCAATGATCCAAAAATGGTAGAAACAGTTCCACTGAGAAAATTTCTTTCCATAGTCAAGATATTCAGTGATGAAAGATTGGTAAATGTTGGTGAGAGATGTCCACTAGTAAAGAGTGCCCGTCGTTGACGGGCAATGGCGGATGTGCATCGATGGTGGACGTGTGCATGTGTGTGTGTGTGTGTGTGTGTGTGTGTGTGTGTGTGTGTGTGTGTGTGTGTGTGTGTACACGCGCGCACGAGTGTGTGTATGTGCATGTGTTGTGTGTGTATATGTGTGTGTTTATGGAGGGTGTGTGTGTGAGTATATGTGTGTGTTTATGGAGTGTGTGTGTGGGTTTAGAGAGTGTGTGTGGGTTGTGGATTAGGATTAGGCTGTAGTTGTAGGCTTTAGGCTTAGGCTGGGTGTGGGTGTGTGTGTGTGTGTGTGTGTGTGTGTGTGTGTGTGTGTGTGTGTGTGTGTGTGTGTGTGTGTGTGTGTGTGTGTGTGTGTGCATGTGTTAGGGTTTAGGGTTTAGGGGGTGTGTGCGAGAGAGCTCAAAAGTGTGTGTGTGTGTGTGTGTGCTATGTGTGTATGGGTATGTGTGTGTGGGTCTGCGCATGTTTATGGGTGTGCGCACTGTGTGTTGTGTGTTGTGCGTGTGTTTGTGTGTATGTGTAGAGGAAACTGGAGATAACATCATGAGAAGCAGAGTCATGTTTAAGAGGAGTAACAAAGTGGTGTCGTCCCTCACGAAAAACGGCCCATTTCCTCACGGACTTAGCTTCTTCAATAAGTTTTTACGTTCCTTCCATTCTAAAGCCGCTAGGTCTTCACTAATGTAAATCTCTGTACCCTTGAGTTGACCACGATGTTGAAGGACTTGTTGACGATGCTCATATTCCTTAAAATGGATAAATACAATAGAAGAGTCAAACTTACTTTGCCAAGCAAACTTCGACATAACCGAGAGTAGAGAAAATTAATTCCTTAGTTGCAGCGATTGGGTCAATACTTGGAGAAGAGAAAATCCTACATATGCGAACGTTTAGGGTTTTGTGGTCCCTTCTTGCCCATTCTTCGATTGCCATGAGAATTGTCTATGTGGTCATTGTCTAGGGCTTTGTGGTGTTTTGAAATGGCTCACAGGTGTCGTTCAATGCAGATACATGTGCAATATGGACCTGTTGTATAGACATGTGTGGTGCAGAAGTGCACGGTATGGACACACAATATTACAACAGAATTATATGTACCAGCTGTACATTCAGACTTGTTGTATAGTACGGTATGAACATGTTGTATTGACATGTGTGATTTAGGGTTTTTAGTTTTTAGTTGGTGTGGGGATAAGCATATATTGCAAGGGTTAAGATTTTTGTACAAATAAAAGTCGAAGTAAAGCAAGCATGAAGAGTTAGGAAAGCTTGCAAGTCACCACTTGCAAAAGAAACATCTAAGATCTTCCTATGACCAAGATTTAGCTCTTATATCACTCTGAGATAGACTGAAAGACACATAGCTCAGCTGAGAATAAATTGATACAATCTCACACAAAGTTGCCCCCTACTCCTCCACCCACGTCACCAATGGACCTCTCTTCCTGTAGACCATGGTAATGTTGAGTGAAATCTTTCATGGTTGTCTTCGTGCAGCTTGTCATGGCATTGTTGAGAGATCTGCTACACCCAAGGTTATGACTAACTAACAAAATTTATGACTCTATGCATGTGGACCAAGTTAGAGTACTGTATCATAGGGTTAGGGTTGGATTGTATTGTGATATATTATAGGGTCGTGGTAGACTATACCATACTTGATAGAAAGATAGGGTTAAATTGTACAGTCCATTTGTGTGTGCCTATTTCACCACACAGTCAACAACATGGATTCGAGTTAGGGTTAAGGATGGATTACATTGGGTTATCGTATGGGCTAGTGTAATGGTTGAAATAGGAGTCTGGACAAAAGAAGATAATGTATAAATTCAAGATAGAAGCAAGTAAAGTAGAAAATAGATACCTTAACATGCTTCATCAGCCAGCCAGTTCATTCATGATTGTTAAAAAATTCTACATGTGAACATCATTTATTAGAAGCAAACGAAATATTTTGGTGTCTTAACAAAAGCACGTAAGGAATGTTTGAGAAATGAAGTCTAATTTATACGGCATGACTATTTTACTACGTTTGAAGGAAGGGTAGCAAATCCAACTACGAAGGCCACATGATAAACATCGCAGTTGATAAATAGGTGCATCTTGCTCATTGAAATTTGGCCATTCAAATGCACCATACATAAGAGCCCTATTAACTTATTGAGATATATAACCTCCGATATTTCAAACGGAGAGAATGATGAATCTGGCATCTGCATCCTTTTGAACCTTGAAGCTTCATGATCAGAAGCATGCATGCCTTGAGGATCCAAGCTGAGGTCTTTAATCACCCTGCTCATAAGCTCGTGTGCCTCAAGGATCCTCTGCTGATTATCTATCCAAAACACTTTAACAAAAATAGTTGAAAATCAAACGCTTCGCTCCTCTATTGCTCCTCTACTCTACTGGTTCTCTACCCAACACAGTTGAAAAGAAACATAATTTCAAACAAAAATCTCCCCTCCTCTACTGCAAACTTTTGCTTAACTTGCACTAAATTTCTGATAGAAAACATGCACTTGCAAAGCTCCGTTCCCCTACTGATTCTCTAAGAAAAATGCTCAGCTCCTCTATTGCAAAGCTCCGCTCAATGTGGGCTGATTACTTGCGAACCTATGCTCTTTTGTTGGGTTCCAAAAAGTGAACCTGTTGTATCTGCCACAACATAATCCTAGAGCAAAAACCTAAAAAAATGCATTTTGAAAAGCAAACAATTGTTCTATCCCATATTCCTCATAACATTACCAGTATGTTCGACCTAAATGACGTTTTATTTGGTTAGGGTGAGTAGTGTGATGATATTATATTAGCAAGTCAAAACATGGAATAGTGCTCTTAAAGGTTCTATGTAGACTATTACAATGGTATAGTAGTAGACAAATCGTAACGATCATGTGCATTCTTGTAATGCAATTATGTTCATGAAGTAACTATAAGGCATCATACCTAGACCAACTCCAAGTAGAGTCTAAAGTATGTCACCGCACCAGGTTTTGTGTCCATCTTATGGCTAGTAGGTCGTTGATATGTAACCCAACATTGTACTGTTGGATTGACAAACATTCACGTAGCTAGATACATCCAAAAAATGCCCATTAATAATTGGACTTTGTTGTAGTAAGCAAAATAAAGCTAAAAAAATGTTGAAACAGCTAAATACACCCAAAAAAAAGAATAAATGACTGGAATAGGTCGTAACACGTGGAATGAATGTAGAAAAACATTCAAGCATCTGCATACATCTAAAACACGGCCATAACGAAGTGGAATAGGCAGCGGCAAGTGAAAGGAAGCCAAAAAAAACCTATATGATGTCACAGGTGGCAGAATGAGTGTATAAAAATGTTCAAGAATCTACATACACCTAGAAAACGGCCATAATTGAGTGGAATAGGTCGTAGCAGGTGAAAGGAAGCCAACAAAAACCTCTATCAGGTCACATGTAGCAGATAAGCACAAAAAAAATAGCAAAATGTGATTCTTACCTTGTAAATAGTCCCCAAATCTGTGTGACAGATCACCATAATTAATCACACTTGTGATGCATGGATGGATGAGGAAGAGAAAAATCCCCTGGAGGCTGTGGAAAGCTCCACTGGTGGGGTGGAAAAACCAGTGATCGTGGTAGGAGCTGCAGCTGCCATGGGTTTGACATCTCTCTCCAAGCTATTTCATGCCTCGCCGCTTGTGAAGTTAGTCACCTTCAAGATTCCAAATCTTGTGAAAATTAGCTTGATGCAGGTTCAAAGCACTGCTACCTTTTCCATACCAAAGAAAAAAGAAAAAAGAAGAGAGAGAGAGAGAGAGAGAGAGAGAGAGAGAGAGAGAGAGAGAGAGGAGGGAGGGAGGGAGGGAGGGAGGGAGGGAGGGAGGGAGGGAGGGAGGGAGGGAGGGAGGGAGGGAGGGAGGGGAGAAAGGGACGTTGGTGCGGGTAGGTGAGAAGGAGAGTTTGCTTTACGGATCTGGATGTGTCATAGAGAATAGGAGCAGCAATTATAGCTTTTGAGTTTTGAAAGTAAAGTCAGAGAGCGAGAAAGAAAACCTTCTAGAGAACAAATAGGAGAAATTTGTTGCTCGCTTGTTATCTTTTGTAGCGAGCCAGGCTGATTGGTGCCTTTGATCAGAAAACAGATCTGTGCTTCCGAATTTGTTAGAACTCCAATCTGGTTTTCTTGGACGCTTGGCAATTTCTTATTCTTGGTGTCATGGAAGATGCGTATTCAAGGAGTATATCTTTGAAGGTCTCATATGGATAAAGTAATCCGCAAAATTCAAAGCTCCAGTGGGTTATAGTACAAGTCCAAGTTATATTAAATAGCCCTTCCTTCAATCTGTTAAGAAAGACCCTTATACATTGAATGCACCTAGAGATACATGGATCTTTAATGCCTAACAGCAATTAGCACTTGAGCTATTTATGAATGTTTGATGACAATAATGAAAAATTTGATTCTTGAAAAACACTTAAGCAGATTCTTACAGATCCGTTAATAAATTCTTAAAAACAATCAAACCGCATTAAGGAAGTGCAAATACCTCACGGAGGCAACAACATCAGATAGGGCCTGAATGCAGCCATTCGCAGGCATTGCCTGCATCTTTGAAACAAACACATAGCCTACTCATCATCCAATTACTCACCTACGCAACTCAGCAATCAAAATCAAGGCAAAATTACTACAACACAGACAATAAATGAGCACCAAAATTTTTCATATCACCATGCCACGAGCAGATTGGATTCAATAAGAAGACAACAAGATGAGATGCGTTGATGAGGCAGTTATCAGACACCTTAATCTGCAGCTCAAAGCTCAAAAAAATAGACGGATTTTGGAAAACAAAGACCAAATGGTTGAGGCAGGAAGAAAAGGCTGGGAAACGGTGGGGGCCAGGATCGTTGCGAGCTCAAAATTGACAACAGAATCGAGAAAATCTGAGAAAATACGAAGAAATCTTTGCTTCCTACTCAAATGGAGATGGAGGAAGATCCAGTGAGAGAGAGATGGAGGATAAAGAGAGAAATAGGGAGGGTAGCCGTGAGAGAGAGAGAGAGAGAGAGAGAGAGAGAGAGAGAGAGAGAGAGAGAGAGAGAGAGAGAAGGGGGGGGAGGGAGTTTGCGAGATAAAGAGAGGGAGGGAGGGAGTTTCAAATTTTATTTTATTGAAGATGTTTAAAATTTTAATATAAATATTTTTAATATGTGCATGCATGGAAGGAGGTCCATGCATCCTCTTCCCCATACATGCATCCTCTCCTCTTTTTTTAGATTTTCAGTTAGAAAAAACTCATGCATGGGTGAGGGGAGGAGCATGCATGGTGCACCCATACACATGCACAAAACTGTACATAAGTTTATATATATATATATATATATACACACACACACACACACACACACATATACACATATACATATACATTTATATCTATATGTATAGATATATATGTATATGTATATATATATACACACACATAGATACATATATATATATAATCTAGTAAAGAGTGCCCGTCGTTGATGGGTGGCCGATGGTCATTAATGGGTGGCCGACGGTCGTTCACGGGTGGCCGATGGTCTCCGATGGTTGATGGGTGGCCGATGGTTGATGGGTGGCCGATGGTTGATGGTCGATGGTCGTTGATGGGTGGCCGGTGGTCGTTGACGGGTGGCTGATGGTCATTGAGGGGTGGTCGATGGTCGTTGACGGGTGGCCGATGGTCATTGATGGGTGGCCGATGGTCTTTGATGGGTGGCCGATGGTCGATGGTCGCTGGTCGTTGATGGGTGGCCGATGGTCGTTGATGGTCGTTGACGGGTGGCCGATGTACGTGTGTGTATGTACGTGAGTGCATGTGTTATCTGTGTATGAGAAATTGTGTGTATTATTTGTGCTTGATGGTGTGTGTGATTTATGTGGTCAATGGTGTGTGTGTGTGTGTGTGTGTGTGTGTGTGTGTGTGTGTGTGTGTGTGAAATGTGCGTGTGTGTATGCATGTGTGATTTATGTGGCTGATGGTGTGTGCATGTGTGTATGAGTGTGCATGTGCATTTCTCTGTTATACTGAACTGCTTGGAGCCCGATTTGTTGATGCAGACTCGTCTCGACGTGTAGCACTGGATGGAACAGACGACATGTTTGATGGAGCCCGTTGCAATACTGGACCACTTCTTGAAAATGTCAAAAAGTAAACAACCAACTTTATCAGCACACCAAGCAAGTTGTTGCAAGTATGGATAAAGTTAGATACCAGTGATGAAAAAAGGGATTGAAGTCTCTCGGAGACACTAATTTCAATTATTCAAAATGCCCAGTTCTTGGTGAGCCCTAAAATAGTGTGCAATTGAAAAATGAATACCATTCATTCAACCTTCCATCATATGAATGCATTTTATAGCTCTCAAAGATGACAATACTTGAGGTGATGTAATAGTTAAACCAAGGTTACCAAAAGCAAAAAACTTGTCTTTCAAATGAGAAACGGGGTTGGATCAAAACCAAAAGATCGCATGTGTTAGGATTTCAGAGGTAGATTGTCACATCCATTCCTAGCAAGGTACTACAGGAGCAAGAGGAAAGGATGAGACATATTAATAAAGCAAACTTGTACATCAAGAGAATAAAAAACTACAGGGCTGGGAAGAAAGAAAAAGGAAGAACCCTAGAGGTAAGAACAAAGGAAAACTTCGTGTCAAATTTTCATTTCAATTTGAATAAATAAAAAAATGTCTAGTTTTAGATATTCAACTTCTGCTATTTTTCACAGTCGTTGCAAGGATGAGATTAGCAAATATGTTCTTCAATAGAGCATGGATGCTAGACGGAGAAAAGAACTTTGGGTAAAACTTTATGTTCATGATCTATGGGTAAAATTTTGGTAATTCAAAATAAATGCAAAAGCCATATAATAAATCTTAGTGCGAATCTGCTCATCGATGATGTTTTTTAGGTGGATTGACAGGAGAAGGGGAGAACATATGGGGTGGGCGGAGTGCGGGTGTGCTCCCTAATGGTTAAAAGCAAGTTGTTTGGGCAAGAGGCCGATGGTTTAAGTGCTCGTGAGAGATGGGTGGGTGGGTTTTGCCATGTGACAAAAAAAGCCGAGGGAGTGTTAAAAAAAGATATGCTCTTGCCCTTTAAAGCCTTACTTTTTTTTTTTTGGGGGGGGAGGGAGAATTTCTTTCTTGATGGGGACTTTTTTTTGTCTCATTCTAAAAAAAAGAAAACTTAATTTATGGGGAGCCAAAAAGCCCCTTCACTTTTTTTGTTTTATGGATAGTGGGGGTTCACATTTTTAAGTGGATATACATTCATATTTTTTTATGAGAGGTTTACATTTAAAAAAAGTGTGTGTGTGTGTGTGTGTGCGCGCGCGCGTGCGTTGGGGGGGGAGTAAATATTGATATATTTACTTTTAATGGAATGGAGGCACCCCCTTGTTTATATATCTAAACACACACACATTTTAACCTTCATTTTTTTTAGGGGCATGGAGGGACCTCCCTCCCTCTATGGGTGGTTGGTCGGGGGAGAGAGAGAGAGAGAGAGAGAGAGAGAGAGAGAGAGAGAGAGAGAGAGAGAGAGAGAGAGAGAGAGAAGTGGGGCCCATGGAAAAGAGAGAAGGAGAAGATAAAACCTTAATTTCAAACTTTAAGTATTTGAATTTAGTAAGTGGGAGGGAGGGGGTGAGGAATCTTTTTGGGGTCCACCCCTCAATGCACACAATGTGCAAATGTATGGGGATATGCACATTCCCCATACATGCATCCTCCTCCCCAAGTTTTTTAGTTAGAAAAAGCTCATGCATGGGTGCACCCATACACATATATATATCTATATATATATTTAAACTTAGGTTTTATTTTCTTCACACACTTCAATGTGCTCTAAACTTTAGCCAATAATCTTTATTACTTGGGTTTCTTATTTATTTTAAATTATCAAAGTTTTACCCATAAATGATGAACACAAAAATTTTCTTGACTATCTTAAACTGTTTTTTTTTTTTCAATCCTTCAAATTCCTATCTTGGCCTGCTATTTTTAGGAATGTTTAACCACAAGCCCAAACTCATTAGCTTTAACTCCTAAATCGTTACCCACAAGCTTTTATCCATGGGCCAAAAAATGCACAATTACAAAAAAAAGGAGGGGGATGGGGTGAGGGGAGTAAAAGAGAAAAATAGGGGGAGAGGGGGATTTGGAACACACGTGCATGCACACACACGCACGCACACGCGTGTGAGTGTGCGCGCAGACGCGCATGTGTGTGTGTGCGCATGCCTATGTGTGTGTGTGCGCGCCTATGTGTGTCTGTGTGTGTGCGCATGTTCGTTGTGTGTGTGTGACCCCCGACACAACGTATGCGTGTGTGTGTGCGCGCACACACACACACATCTCCATATAAAAAACCTTTTGTGGATGAGATATATTGTATGAAGTATAGAGTCTAGAGTCCCCTTTTATCCTTCTCTCTTTTCGATGGGCCCCACCTCTCTCTCTCTCTCTCTCTCTCTCTCTCTCTCTCTCTCTCTCTCTCTCTCTCTCTCTCTCTCTCTCTCTCCAAGCTGACCAACCACCCATAGAGGGAGGGAGGTCCCTCCATGCCCCTAAAAAAAATGAAGAAGGTTAAAATGTGTGTGTGTGTGTAGATATATAAACAAGGGGGTGCCTCCATTCCATTAAAAGTAAATATATCAATATTTACTCCCCCCTAAATCCACTTAAAAATGTAAACCCCCACTTTCCATAAAACAAAAAAAGTGAAGGGGCTTCTTGGCTCCCCATAAATTAAGTTTTCTTTTTTTTAAAAGGAGACAAGAAAAAGTCCCCATCAAGAAAGAAATTCTCCCTCCCCAAAAAAAAAAAAAAAACTAAGGCTTTAAAGGACAGGAGCATATCTTTTTTTAACACTCCCTCGCCTTTTTTGGTCACATGGCAAAACCCACCTACCCATCTCCCACGAGCACTTTAACCATCGGCCTCTTGACCAAACAACTTGCTTTTAACCATTAGGGAGCACACCCGCACTCCGCCCACCCCATATGTTCTCCCCTTCTCCTGTCAATCCACCTAAAAAAACATCATCGATGAGCATATTCGCACTAAGATTTATTATATGGCTTTCGCATTTATTTTGAATTACCAAAATTTTACCCATAGATCATGAACATAAAGTTTTACCCAAAGTTCTTTTCTCCGTCTAGCATCCATGCTCTATTGAAGAACATATTTGCTAATCTCATCCTTGCAACGACTGTGGGAAAGCTTCTAGATCTTGTTTGGATCTTAAGTTTTGATCATTGAGAGAGAGAGAGCTAATCACTAGGTCTATTGAGGGCATACCTTCTATGTGTTGTTGTGAATACTATTTGTGCACTACCATTTCCATCAACTGAGCGAGTCTTCGATCTCTAAGTGCTTGTTGGCTCTTCCATAATGAGATTTACTTAGTTTTTTCAGGGATATGCATGAAACTTGTTTGACTTTGGATAACGATTACTTTTATGTACAAGAGCTCTTGTTTAGATCCAAATTGTATAAGATAGCTCTTAAATATCCGAGTTGATCAAGAGTAATTTGGTAGTGCGCAACCTCTCATGCTGCCATTAAATGTGGGGATGACCGGCAACAGAAGCTTGAGGCTTTGAGCGTAGGCATGTAGGAACGGAAACGCAACAGTTAGGAGTAGAAATATTCAAGTAAAATGATTCATACAGATTGCGCAAATGAACAACGCAGTAGTGAGACAAAAATTGCACTCTGATTAATATCAACAGTGAGTACAATGGCTTGAAGTAATACCTTCAGCTTGCTGAGCGTGATAACACTGACTACAGATTACTCTTATTGAAAAAGAAATTCAATTATGTTAGATTTCTTATGCTCAGCCTTAAACAAATCGTTCAAGTAATGAGCATCCTGAAAACCGAAGGCCGACTACATGTTTTTGGACCTTCACATTTTTCCCTTTAAGATTTTTTTGCCTTTACCATTCTTAAGGCCCCTTTTGTTTTTCCCGCCTCCTTCGCCTTTTTCGCACCTTCGCGAAAACTGCGACATAGTGGCCAAGTGGCCAGAATGCCTTAGAAACCATTCTTAAGGCAACTTCGTTTTTTTCGCCTTCTTCGCCTCTTTCCCTTCGTGAAAAATGCGACACACTGGCCAAGGCTTTTCCGCCTTTTTGCCTTCTTCGCTGCCTTCAGTCTAAGTCTAAGGGCACCTTCAGGATTTGCATACCTTCGGTCTAAGGAAACCTTCGAGTTTTTCGGGTTTTTCGCATTTTTGCTACATTGGCAGATCGACGTTGCCAACTTATCATCAATCCTAAAATAGCTGGAGAAACAAATATCCTAAGGGCGGTTACCAACTTTGTACAGATGCAAAACTGGAGTAAATGGCAGTTAAGACATAAGATATTTTTCTCTCGACACTTGTAAATATATATACTAACTGAATCAAGCTATGTAAGTGTTAATTGAATTTCTCTTTCAATCTGAGTTTTTCTGTAGCCAGCGTTATCACACTCAGAAAGCTGAAGTTATTACTTCAAGCTATTGTACTCACTGTTGATATTAATCTGAGTGCAATTTTTGTCTCACTATTGCGTCGTTCATTTTGTGCAATCTGTATAAATACTTCTACTTGAATATTTTTGCTGCTAACTGTTGCGTTTCCATTCCTACACGCCATGCTCACAGTCCTTGAGCTTTCGCTGCCGCTCATGCACCCCTGCCGTTTTACGACAAATTAACACTTACATAGTTTGATTCAGCTAGTATATATATTTACAAGTGTCGAGAGAAAAATATCTTATGCCTTAACTGCCATTTACTCCAGTTTTGCATATGTACATAGTTGGTAACCGCCCTTAGGATATTTGTTTCTCCAGCTATTTTAGGGTTGATGATAGTTTGGCGACGTTGGTATGCCAATGTAGCAAAAACGCGAAAAACCCAAAGGTGCCCTCAGACTGAAGGTATGCAAATCTTGAAGGTGCCCTTAGACTGAAGGTATGTAAATCCCGAAGGCGCCCTTAGACTGAAGGCATCAAAAAAGACAAAAAAGTTGAAGGTGCCTTAAAATGGTTTCTAAGGCATTCTGGCCACTTGGCCACTGTGTGTCGCTTTTTTCGCAAAGGGACGAAAAAGTTGAAGAAGACGAAAGTGGTCCAGAAATGGTTTCTAAGTCATTCTGGCCAATGCGTCGCATTTTTTGTGAAGGCACGGAAAAGTTGAAGAAGGCGTAGGTGGTCCAAAAATGGTTTCTAAGTCATTCTAGCCAATGTGTCGCATTTTTCGTGAAGGCGAAGAAGGCGAAGGTGGTCCAAAAATGGTTTCTGAGTCATTCTGGCTAGTTTGTTGCATTTTTTGCAAAGGCACGAAAAAGGAGAAGAAAGACGAAGGTGCCTTTAAAAATGTTTAAGACACAAAAAATCTTAAAGGAAAAAAGTAAAGGTTCGAAACATGTAGTCGGCCTTCGGTTTTCAGGATGCTCATTACTTGAATGACCCGTTTAAGGCTGAGCATAAGAAATCTAACACTCCCCCTTAATGTGGATCCTAGAAGACGTTGATCTTCAAATTTAACATATCGTTGAATCTGAGAAATTGCTCCTTTGATAGAGCCTTTGTGAAGTAATCTGCTGCCATGTAGTTTGTTCTGCAAAAAACCAATGCTACTTCCTTGCTATGCACTTTCTCTCTAAGGTTATGATACCTGATTTCTATGTGTTTGCTTCGAGAGTGAAATCTCGGATTGAGAGATATCGCTATTATGCTTTGATTGTCACAATAGATTGTTGTAGGAAGTGGTTGTGCAAGGTTGATGTCTGCAAGCAATTGCCTTAGCCAGATAGCCTCTTTGGTTGCATTTGTGGCAGCTATTCGGATTCCGTTGATGATAAAGCAACTGAGGTCTGCTTCCGGCTGTTCCATGAGATTGGGCCTTGGTTGTATAAAAGTATGAATCCAGAAGTTGATTTTTTGGTGTCTATATCTCCTGCCCAATCCGCATCTGTGTAGGCTTCAAGGATGCTGGCAGTGTGGTTGCCTCCGTAGTAGATGCTGAGAGTTTTCGCTGCTTGGATGTACTTCATGACTTTGGTTAGTGCCTTCCAATGAGTTAAGCTTGGATTTGACAGAAACTGACTAAGTGTACTGATCGAATATGCAAGGTTTTGTGAAAGATTCAACTAGTTTCATCACATTTTGCAATATTTTCATATTTGGCATATTGAGGCCAAAACTTGTCTTAGACTTAGAGGTTGACTTTTTCAAAGTTCATTAGTCTAAATTTCATTTGAATAAACACTTTTTGAAAGTGTGGAAAAGATAGAATGCGAGTTTGAGTAGATTCAATTTGAATAAGTTGGGTACATTGAATCTAGACCCAAAAATAGTAGGGTTTACATTTTGGAGGGAAAGCCAAGTGGCCAAATAGGGTTTGGAAACTCTATAAAAGGATGTAACTCATGGAGAGACACATCTTCTCTCTTCTCTATCTCATTTCATGCTTATACATGGTTCTCTTGGGTTCTACTATCCATTGGTGCACTATCTTGGTGATTGCTTGCAATTCTATGTGTAGAATGATCTATATTTGTTATTTTTGGATCCACACGTGTGAAATACAGTAGCTTGCTGGTTTTTTACGGACAACAACAGTACATAATCATTTCATTCAAGTTTGATCAAGTTCTATTAGTGTTTGCATCTCAAATTGTGTGTAGATGCTGATTTTTCTACATTGGTGAAATTGGTAGTGTATTTCTCTTTCTAACCAAAGATCATTCAAGTAGATTGGATCTTAAGGATCTGAAATCTTTCACATGGTATCAGAGCTTGTGTTTCAGGTTATGAAAGAGGAAATCAGATCTATCAATGATTTGGTGAAGATATCAAGTCTAGAGCATGCTAGAGAGGATTCTACAGCAAAATCGGATTTTTTGCTTTTGTAGATAGGATCTTTTGTAGATCAAAACACTAAATAGGTCAATATACTTGTTCAATTCCGATTTTTGAATTCACATGCTGGATTTGGCCGATTTTTGGATCATTGGTTCAGCCTAAGTGGTGGCTTATAGATTGCATATCAAATTTTCAGCATTTGCATGTAGATTTGGAATAGTCAATTTTTTGTGATTTTGTCAAAACCCTAATTTTGATTGGATCTTTAGATAGTGAGGTTGCTGGACTTCATTTGAGTGTGTTTCAATCTTAGGAAGTGGCAAAAGTCATTAGATTGAGGATAGATCATACGTTGATCAAGATTCCATGATTCTATGTGTTGATTTGCCTGGATAAGTGCTAGAAGAGAATTTGTGAGATAGTTTTAAATCTTGGTGATTTATTTTAAAAGCATTTGTTGTTGTTCAAAGGAGTGCTTTGTGCATTGAAACAGGTTGAAAGAGAAGATCAGGTCATTGCTACATGGCAACCTCAATTGGAGTCATGTTGGAAGCCAATGATAGGCTTACCTCAAGTAACTATTCATTATGGAAAGTGAGGATGGAGTCACTTCTTGAGATGAATGATGTTTTGGATATTGTTGTAGGTTTGGAGGAGAGACCAGCAACACAACAAGATCAATTGAGGTATGACAAGAGGGCCAAGAAGACTCTACACATGATAAAGATGAATGTTACCAATGAACTTCTCAAGGAAGTTGGTAAGTGCACATCATCTTTGGAAGCTTGGAATTCATTGAAGAAGCTTTATGGATCCAAGTCTACTTCTAGAGTGTTACTCTAAGAAGGCAAATCTTTTCTTGTTTGCAAAAGAATGAAGAAAGTCCAAGTACTTTTGTTTTGAGAATGAAAGCATTGAATGATGAGTTAGCTTGCATAGATGAAAGCATTAAGGAAGGAGAGCTTATTCAAGTGATTCTTACATTGTTCAAAGTATTGCTATTCAAAAGACTTTGCCAAGTTTGATGGATCTTCAAGAGATCTTGATCAATGAGGAATATAGGCTTCAAGCAAGAGGTGGATCTACATCGACACTTCAAGAGCATGCTATGTTCACAAAGGGCAAATTCAAGGGCAAAACCAAAAGCAAGTGGTCTAAAGGGCAAGATCAAGTGGATGCTTCTTCAAGTGGCAAAAAGAAGGATAGATCAAAGCTCAAGTGCTTCTATTGTGGCATCAAAGGACACTTTGCAAGTGAGTGCTACAAGAAGAAGAGAGATCAAGGAGACAAGCAAGGTAATCTTACTCTTGATGAGGATGGTTTGGATGTGCAAGATGCAAATGATGATGCTTTTGTGATGTCTTCATGTATGCTTTATGGAGATCTAGATCCTTGGTGGATTGATAGTGGAGCAAGTTCACACATGACCTTTCACAAAGAGTACTTCACTTCTTTGTTGGCATATGGAGATGACAAGAGGGTGATCTACACGGCCAATAATGGTGAGTGTGCAATCAAAGGGATTAGCACAATTCCTATTTTTCTCTCTACAAATAGGAATGTTCATTTGGAGGATGTCTTGTTTATTCCATCTATTATAGAATTGGCTTAGTGTGAGTCAAATGCTAAGTAAGGGCCTCAAAGTGGAGTTTGATGGAGATGCTTGTTTGATCAAAAGGAAGGATGTCTTGATTGGAAAAGGTAAAAGGCAAGGGAAGTTGTTCAAACTTGATGCTTGTGTTATTGCTAACCAAGTTGGATGTGTTGCAAGGGAGCAAATTTCTATTCAAGAGGTTTGGCACAAAAGGATGGGACACCTCAACTTCAAGTCATTGGAGGTAATGGCAAGGAAGAAGGTTGTGATTGGTCTTCCAAGCTCCTTAAGTAATGACAAGCATGTTTGTGAGTCTTGTGCTTTGTCTAAGTCACATAGACTACCTTATACTAGATCTATTTCTAGATCTACAAAGCCTTTTCAACTTGTACATTCGGATATTCATGGATTTACTACAATTAGCAATAGTGGAGCTAAGATGTATGTAACATTCATTGATGATTCTAGTAGATTTTGTTGGATCTATCTACTAAAGAGCAAGGATGAAGTGTATGATGTCTTTGTCAAGTCCAAGAATGCAAGGGAGAACCAGTTTTTCACAAAGATCAAGTGCTTGAGAGGTGACAATGGTGGTGAGTACATATCTAACAAGTTCAAGGCCTTTTGTGATGAGCATGGGATCAAGAGGGAGTATACAACATCAAGGACCCCACAACAAAATGGAGTGGCTGAAAGGAAGAATAGAACTTTATGTGAAAGTGCTAAAGCTATGAGGTTAAGTGCTAATCTTGACAAACCATTTTGGGATCAAGCTTTGTTGTGTGCCAATTTCTTGTGCAATAGGTGGCCGAGTGCTATTTTGGATGGAAGGACTCCTTTTGAGATGCTATTAAGAGGAGGCCGAGGGTCAACTTTCTAAGAACCTTTGGATGCACATGCTATGTCAAAATTACTCTTGATGATAGGACCAAGGGGGATCCATCTTCAAGAAGAGGTATTTTTGTTGGATATAGTGAGGTGAGTAAAGCCTACAAGGTTTACATTCCTTCTACTAACAAAGTGATTGCTGGTAGAGATGTCATTTTTGATGAGGGAAACATTCCAAAGGTGTCTTCAAGCATGATTGATGGTAAAGTAGATGGATCTAACATTCTTGATGTTGATGAGAAGGATTCTATTTCGGATGGTGGTGATGATGGACCTTCATCAAGTCAAAAGCCAAGGAGAACATCAAGAGAAAGACAAGTACCTTCAAGGCTCACATATGATCAAAAGGGTAAGCAAGTAGTTTTTGGAAATTATGTTGCTTTCCTAACCTCTTTGGATGAGCCTACAAGTGTAGATCAAGCAAGGAAAGAAGAGGAGTGGATCCAACCAATGGATCTTGAGTATCAATCTCTTATGAAGAGTGGAACATCTTTTGGAAGATCTTCTTGTGTACATGGAGCTATGCAAGTGGATGGATGTTGTCTTGCTGTAAAATCAAGTAATGGATCTGGAAAACAAATTTTGTTCAATGACTTTGATGATCAAGTTGAAGATCAAGAGGTTGATCTCAAAGCGCTTCAACTAGTCAAAAGGGAAGTTGGCAATTTGGAGCTAGTCAAGAGCATCAAAGGAGAGGTAATTGGCAAAGGTGTTATGGATCTGTTTTTGCAGCATCTTGAAGACTCAAGTAATTTCAAAGGAGCAGCAATGAAGTGTTGTTCAAGTTTACTTTACTTTTTCTATCTCATGTTTGAGCAATTTCATGTGGATGTGTGCAAATTGTCAAGATATGGTAAAACTAGCTACATTGGTGAGCATTGTTTTGATGTTGGATTTGTACTAGCATTCTTGGCTGATTTTGCTGATGGAAATGAAGCTATTGGAGGTTCATTATGTCACTCATCCATGGCTAAGTTCTCAAATGTTGAGCTACTTGGTGCCAATACTTGGAGATTGTCAATTTTTGGTGAATTCATGGTCATTTTCTTGTGTCAAGTAGATCTTGAAGATGGACTAGTGCAAACTACTTGGTTTATGGAGTCATGTGGTGCTGGATTTGCATCATTAATGTACTCACCTACTCATGGATTTCCAAGGTTTGATGGTTTCTTGTGGCAAGATGAAGATGGAGGCTCATTCATGGAGTATCATGGTGGATACAAGACAACAAAGGACAAAGGAGGAGGAGACATGCAAGCAAAAGTTGATCACTCACATTTATTGTTTGTTTGCTGTATTTTTCCAGAGAGTTCAGAGTTGGAAGCATGGGGGAATCATTTCATTTACATTCTATTTGATTCTTCATGTTCTAGTCACATTTTTACATGTAAAATTGATGTAAGAAATAGTGAAGCATCCCAAGTGGACACTATTCTCTATATCAATTATGATTGTTTCTATTTTGAGCATTACATGATCATTTAAAGGAGATCTATTCTTAGGAAAAGATCATTCTTATGATGGATCAAAGTTCTATTGGCAAAAACTATGCTAGGAGGATTGGAAGCTAGGAAAGCGAGTTTTGAGGTACATCATTGGAACTCGAGATTTTGGCATATTGTATGAGGGATCATCACCTAATCTTTTTAGATTTTCAGATTCGGACTATGTTGGAGATGTAATGGATAGGAAATCCATTAGTCTTATTGTATTTTCATAGGTGATGGAGCTATATCATGGATGTCAAAGAAACAAGCCACTATCTCATTGTCATCTAGTGAGGCCGAGTACAAAGCTCTTACACATTGCACAAAGGAGATGGTATGGATCAAGAGGATGATCAAGGATCCTCACTTGCTGGATTTTTCAGAGAGCCCAATCATCTTTTGTGACAATCAATCAGCCCAAAGAATGGCATCCAATCCTATCTTTCATGCTAGGAGCAAGCATATTGAGATACAATATCATTTTGTGAGGGAGCGAGTCATTGCAAAGGAGGTGGAGCTTCAACATGTGTCTTCAAGGGAATGTGTAGCTGATATCTTCACCAAAGCATTGGGAAAAGACTTGTTCATAAAGCATAGGACTTCACTTGGAGTATTATCAAAGTCTATGCTAAAACTAGTTGAAGAGGGAGTGTGAAAGATTCAACTAGTTTCATCACATTTTGCAATATTTTCATATTTGGCATATTGAGGCCAAAACTTGTCTTAGACTTAGAGGTTGACTATTTCAAAGTTCATTAGTCTAAATTTCATTTGAATAAACACTTTTTGAAAGTGTGGGAAAGATAGAATGCGAGTTTGAGTAGATTCAATTTGAATAAGTTGGGTACATTGAATCTAGACCCAAAAATAGTAGGGTTTACATTTTGGAGGGAAAGCCAAGTGGCCAAATAGGGGTTGGAAACTCTATAAAAGGATGTAACTCATGGAGAGACACATCTTCTCTCTTCTCTATCTCATTTCATGCTTATACATGGTTCTCTTGGGTTCTACTATCCATTGGTGCACTATCTCGGTGATTGCTTGCAATTCTATGTGTAGAATGACCTATATTTGCTATTTTTGGATCCACACTTGTGAAATACAGTAGCTTGCTGGTTTTGTACGGACAACAACAGTACATAATCATTTCATTCAAGTTTGATCAAGTTCTATTAGTGTTTGCATCTCAAATTGTGTGTAGATGCTGATTTTTCTACATTGGTGAAATTGGTAGTGTATTTCTCTTTCTAACCAAAGATCATTCAAGTAGATTGGATCTTAAGGATCTGAAATCTTTCACAGTTTGCTCGTGTGTAGATCATTGCATACATCAGTGAGCCAATGATGGATGGAAATGGGTAGCGCTTCATCTCCTCCTTTTTTGCCTCAGTTTGAGGAGACTGTTCCTTTGACAACTTTAGTCCAAGGTCGAGTGGAAAGTTCGAGTCTGCCGAGTTTGAAATAAAACCATTCTATATCAGAAATGCGTTGATCTTCTGGACCCAAGCTCTAGGTGACTGTTTTAGTCCATAGAGCACCTTGTGGATCTTGCATACAAGGTGCTGTTGCTTGCCGTTGAGTTCGTATCCCTCTAGCTACATCATATAGATCTCCTCTCCAATGGTTCCATTGAGGAAAGCGGACTGGACATCCATCTGGTGGACTTCAAGATTTGTTGTAGCTGCAAAGGAGAGGAGTAGGTGGATCGAAGCATGGTTGACAACTGGGCTGAAGGTTTCTGAATAATCTAGATCTGGAATCTGGGAAAAGCCTTTGGCGACTAGCCTGGCCTTGTAATGATTTACCCTTCCTTTAGCGTCATACTTCGCCTTGAATATCCATTTGCATGGAATTGGGAGTTCGGTCCTTTGGCAGCTCAGTGAGTGTCCATGTTTGATTCTCCATAAGAGAATCGAATTTGGTGTCCATCGTTGCTTTCCACTGGTCAGCATAAGGAGTAGACATTGCCTATGATGGATCCATTATGGATGAACAAGATCGTTGGTAGAAACAATGATTGTCGGAATACCGTTGGCTGGGCATTTGCTAGAAAGACGTCTTGATAGAAACAAGACTGATAATCTGCAGTAGAAATGCAGATTACTGAAATGCCCGCTCTGATACCATGTCGTAAAACGTGGGGATGACCGACAACGAAAGCTTGAGGCTTTGAGCGTAGGCATCTAGGAACGGAAATGCAACAGTTAGCAGTAGAAATATTCAAGTAGAATGATTCATACATATTGCACAAATGAACAAAGTAGTAGTGAGACAAAAATTGCACTCTGATTAATACCAACAATGAGTACAATGGCTTGAAGTAATAACTTCAGCTTGCTGAGCGTGATAACGCTGCCTACAGATAACTCTTATTGAAAAAAAAAATTCAATGGACACTTACATAGCTTGATTCAGCTAGTATATATATTTACAAGTGTCGAGAGAAAAATATCTACCATTTACTCCAGTTTTGCATATGTACAAAGTTGGTAACCGCCCTTAGGAGTGTGTCGCATTTTTCGCGAAGGCACAAAAAAGACGAAGAAAGACGAAGGTGCCTTTAAAAATGTCTAAGGCACAAAAAATCTTAAAGGGAAAAAGTGAAGGTAACATGTAGTTGGCCTTTGGTTTTAGGATGCTCATTACTTGAACAATTTGTTTAAGTCTGAGCATAAGAAATCTAACACATGCCTGTAGGTCGTGGATTATCTATTCAAAGTCCTCAAACTCACTCTTTTGACAAATATGAGATCATGTGCATGAAGGGAAGGAAGAGAGATGAGATGTAAGAGTAAAGGATCATGCAAACAAATCCATCCATCAGCATGCACCCTCATTGTTTGTTTGAGAGAGAGAGAGAGAGAGAGAGAGAGAGAGAGAGAGAGAGAGAGAGAGAGAGAGAGAGAGAGAGAGAGAGAGAGAGAGAGAGAGAGAGAGAGAGAGAGAGAGAGAGAGAGAGAGAGAGAGAGAGAGAGAGAGAGAGAGAGAGAGAGAGAGAGAGAGAGAGAGAGAGAGAGAGAGAGAGAGAGAGAGAGAGAGAGAGAGAGAGCCAATCTTTCACTTGCCTCAAGCATGAAGGATCCCATGGATGCCATTATAAGGTAAGTGAGTACACAAAGTACATGAGTAAAAGGGTGATCAAAATAGTTGTTGTTGCAAATTGAATTCGATCCCAAATCAAATTCACCAAGATCCACAATGATCTTGCACTCATGATCAACCACTACGCTCAACAATGCCAAAAATCTTGAAAAGGTGGACCTAGTCTAATTCACTCTTGAATAAGACTCACAAATAATGGCTAGTCTCATGTTTTTTAAAAAAATTTGATTCACTTTAATGGACTCACTTAGGTCACTCATACTCACTCTTGGAGTTGGATTATATCAAAGAGGATTGAACCAAAACTATGTCCACTCTCTTACACTAGTTGGCTAGATATGAGATTTAAAGGCAACTTTGAACTTGTCACTAAAGACACATAAGAGAGTTTTGAATTGAAACCACACAGGTCAAGCACACAAGTGACTATAGATCGGATCTAAACTCTCAAATGGGTGCACCAAGTTTAGGAGTAAGTTACATGTCAATGTTGATGATCTTGAAGCTAGGTGGGCACCTAGAATCAAGGAATCTCTCCCTATAAAATAGGATTCACTAAAAGTTTCACCTTCTTCATGGTTTATGAACCTTTAGAACAGTATAAAAAGTCCAATAAAACCTTAGAACACTTTGAGAACAAATCAAATTTGAGACCAATGATTCAATCAAGGTCTTTCTAGCAATGCAAATCAATTATTTACTACTCTAAAATAGGATTCACTCAAAGTTTCACCTTCTTCATGGTTTATGAACCTTTAGAACAATAATAAAAAGCCCAATGAAACTTAGAACACTTTGAGAATACCCATAAATCAAGTAATACAAGCACTGGATTGCTACTTTGAGAATACCCATAAATCAAGTAATACAAGCACTGGATTGCTACTTTGCTCTCCAAGAATGGCCATTATTCAAAATTGCATTATCTCAAGTGTCTGATCACAAATTTAAATGAAGATCTTGGATTTTCTAATTATGGTAACAAACACTAGGTAACCCAAAACCTTACATCTAAAACTCTACCTAAATGAGTATTTCCAAAAAAGTGAGTGTGCCATATTTGCAAGGCTAACGACCCCGTTGTGGGTATTATTTGTACATAAATAAACA
Source organism: Diphasiastrum complanatum (assembly GCA_029204225.1). Classification (NCBI taxonomy): domain Eukaryota; kingdom Viridiplantae; phylum Streptophyta; class Lycopodiopsida; order Lycopodiales; family Lycopodiaceae; genus Diphasiastrum; species Diphasiastrum complanatum. The sequence continues at coordinate 29,434,111 of CM055108.1, read as the reverse complement.
GGCCCGACAAAAATGGCAAAAAATAGAATCATTTCCAAGAAATAGAAAATAGGGGCGAGGGTCGTTGCATCCTACGAGCGTAAGCCCATAACCCAATGAGCACACTTATAGAATGTTGTATCATAGAATAAAATAGACTTGGGCCATGTAGATAAAATACTGTAGAAAGCCCAAAGTCTAAGCTGTAAAGTTTCAAGTTTATAGTCAAAAATCCTTGTCGTAATGAAGTAGCCAATAGAAGCACATGGGCAAGGGCCTCCCCAAGAATAAAAAGGCACCTCATGTACTTCATTTTTATGCTTAATAGAGAGGAGGAGACTCTACCAGTTTGGCCATTCAAGCATCCTCATGTGCTTTGCTTTCATTTCTAATGCTCTTTTTGTGAATGCTTCCTAATTGATAACCTTTTGCTTTGTTTTTTGTTTATGTTAATGTTTTTTCATTAGAATAATGATTTAAGCACATAAGCTTATCTCTCTCTCTCTCTCTCTCTCTCTCTCTCTCTCTCTCTCTCTCTCTCTCTCTCTCTCTCTCTCTCTCTCTCTCTCTCTCTCTCTCTCTCTCTCACTCTCTCTCTCTCTCTCTCTCTCTCTCTCTCTCTCTCTCTCTCTCTCTCTCTCTCTCTCTCTCTCTCTCTCTCTCTCTCTCTCTCTCTCTCTCTCTCTCTCTCTAGATTGTGGTCTGGCTAGAGTTGGTTGGTTGGGGGAAAAGTAGTGTTTTTTTTTTGCAAAACTATTATGTAACTCTCGCCACTTCAATTGAAGCTAGATCTCTCATGAAAAAACTTACAAAGTTTCTGGACAAGATTCTAGCCAGAACTCTCGCATACCCCAAAATTTTGAGTTTATGTTGCAACTAACCTTCGCCACTCCTACTGAAGTTTCCTCATACTAAGTGTAGCTTACAAACTAGTATGTGAGAATTCATCTTGCTTCAGAATGAAAAAAGTAAAAATATTGCTTATAGACATGTTATAGAAGTTTCTTTTGTGATACATTTAACTTCTTGTTTTTAGACTTTCACAGTTGAGAAACTTCCATGCTATACTTATGCAAAATTATACCAAGACATTCAACCAAGAAAATTGGCTTAATGACATCCGTAATCCATTTTCCCTTTTGTTTATGCTGAAAAATTTCCTTGCTTAATAGCATCCAAACACGAAGAAAAAGCATGCCATAAGCTAGTAGAACATAAAGTAACAACAATTGCTAAAGTGATTATAAGAAGCCTTTATCAAAGAAAAAACCAGCATACACATCTAAAAGAATCGGTTGCTTGGTCTACAAGTAGTAATCAAAATTCAGCTTTTTGAAGGCTTTAACTTCAGCTTTTGAAAGGCTAGAAAATTGCCTATGATTCAAAAAATAATGGCAAAATTGAATGCAAGAAGTAAAATCAAAATCTCTTCCTAAATCCTCATTCAAGAGCACATAACCACCAACCGATTGCAAACTTGGTAGTGCACTTACCGCACAATGTGACTCATGGGAAGAGAAACTTGAAACCACACCAAGCCTTTTGCACAAAACTTTGTCTCTCCAAAGAGTCAAAATATCAGGACCCCACACGAAGATCCTCTTCGAACTCTTGCCTCCTCTTGAGTGCACACCAACGACAAATCCGCTTAGCTTAGGCTTTGATAGTAATATAAAGTCCTCAACCAAGGATTTGTAACTAAGCAAGCTGCAAACAAGCAACACAAGGGAATTGGATGGTAACCAAACCTAGATTGTAACCCCTAAGCTATGGATCTCATACTTACTTCTCTTATGTCATTTGATGAATCAATTTGCTTTAGTGAGATCATTGCATCTCAAAATTGGAGTAAAGACATACTAGTTGAGTATATAGTCTCTCTTGAGAACATAGATGATGTTCTTAAAAGGTTGAAATTGGTTTTAAATCAATTAGAAATCAAATGGTTAGTTCATCAAATGTATGCTCTTGAGTCATGCAAGAGCAAAAGTGATTTGTTCACTCATAGTTTGAAAATTTGTATTGAGGCAAATTGTAAACTCTTTATGAGAGTAAGTGAATCATCTTCTATACACACTTATCTCCATAATGAAGTATTTAGCCTCATTGGATCTGAGATTAGCATGGTAAACAAGCATGAAGATATGATGCAAACACTTTGTTATTATAGCATGCATAGTCTTGCCAATTTGGATGAGTCTAATTCTCTAGATCGTGGTAACATGATGTTGGATCTTTGTGATCCTAATAAGTCAAGAAGAAATCTTTATTTCCTCATGGAAGAGCATGCACATGAAGAAGGAACAAGCCTCAAGGTCAAGCATCTACATAAAATTTGGAAGGAATCGATTTTGGAGGTGCTAGGATGGTGCAAAGCTCTCAAGTTCATCAAAGTTGTCAACATCAAAGAAGCACTATCATGGATATGGTGATTTCGGATCAACATCAAGCTCATTGGCTGATCTTCACACCTTTTGAACCAGCAAAGACCAAATCAGCCCATGGAGTCAAGTTCAAGATCATCATGTTTTTTTCAAGCTAGATTTACCAAGCTAGATTTTTGAGGAGTGTGAAAAATGCAAAAATTATGCTTGGTCAAGGCAAATCTATGTATATAGGATGATTACACATGTGTGGAGCTTGTTCCCACGTGTGAAATGAATGTACTTTTTATGTAGTACAATCATATAGCTTGTACATATAGTTTAAGTCAAGTTCTATTGGCTAAAAAGGCCAAAATCATGTTTTTTAGCCATATGCCACATGGCATCAATCTAGAGATTGCATGAAGCCACATCATGAGATTAGGTGTCAGATCCCATGTGTAGAGGTCTTCTCACACGTGTGAAATAGGCCGAGGAAGTCGAATTTGCACTTCTAGAAGAGTTTTCACTAGTTCTCTATATAGTAGAAAAATGGGCCAAAAGTGCTCAAATAGAAGGTTTTGTCCAAGTGGCAATTTTGCATGATGTATATATAGAGCCACATTTGGCCATAATCAAAGAAGCAACACCAATCTTGGTTTTGGAGGCAATTCTTGTCAGTTTCATCATTTGCCTTGATTTTTCTTGATAGTTTTGAGTTCCTATCATATTGTACTTTGATTTCAGGCTGGAATCCGTACTCTGACAGGTTTTCACACATGTGAAACCAGCAAGTACAATTCCCTTTCATTTATGATTGTTCTTGTTAGGTTTTCTCATCTAAATTTGATCTACATCTTGTGTAGATTGATAGATCAATTGTATCTAACATCCAATCTCTCTTGTGGATCATTTTAGGATCCATTCTTGGTCCAATTGTCTTAATGAGAGTATGAGTATGCTTATAGGTGAACCATTTCATATCAAGAAATTGTATACATGTGAGAGTAGAACATTGGAATACAATGAGTCCAACAATTTATTTTTGGATATTAACAAAGTAGTGGCAGATCTTGCCGTGGATTTTTTCGACATCAAATTATGCGAAGATTATTGAAGAGCACATGGGTGGAAACAAAATATATGTGCCAAACTATGGCACGTTTCAAATTTTATGGCATCTTGCAGGTGATTTAAAGACACTCAAATGTATGTATAATGTTTCGCATGGGGCAAATACTAAACACCCTTGTTTGTATTGTGTGAAGAATTGTAAAGACTTGAATTTGACAAAATCACGAGTTGGTCCAACAAGAGATCGAGAGGATCCGAACTTTAGACCTGTGTCGACAATTCCATTGATCAATGTTCATATATGCACATTGCATGCTGAGGTACGAATTGTTGAGAAATTGATTTACAATCATATTTTGTATGTATGGAATACCAAACCTGAATCGGCCTCTAAAATTGGAATTGAGAGATTAGAGCAATTAATTTCAAAAGCAGGTTTGCACAAGGGGAATGTAAAAATAGAAAAAAAGTGAAAAACTATCGGGTAAATCAGGGAACGTTCCAAACAAGCCATCTGTTGGAGGTGCAAAAGCTAGAAGGTTTTTATCCAATCACACTGGAAAGTCTTCTACCATGACATACAATCTTTTGAAAGAATTGTTGCAACATCAAAAGATTTTGAAGAGAGGGGCAATGCAAGATTAAAAAAGCTACAGTATGGCAAAATCTCGACAATTTGATGTTGCGAAAAGAAAAGTTATCTGAATTGGCATTGCAAATTTACACAAATATTGTGAGATATTTGTCAAATTGGTAGCAGAATGTTGGAGAGAGGATCATGTTACACACTATATGTAATTCACTATTTGTTTTTGTGCAAAAATTGTTCTGCAACGTCATATATTTGATTTCTGATATATGTATTTTACTGGTTGCAGCATATTCTATTACATCACACCGAGCATATGGTCTTCTCAAGGCATGGAGAAATTGCATTGGCAAGCAAGAGGAGCTTTTCATCGAGCAACCAACCATGGAGGATATAATTCAAAGAGATGCCACTTATATCAATTATTTCAATGTTTCTACAGAAGAGCACAGTTTAGATATCAAATCAAATATTCAACAAATTTCATTTCATTCAAAAAGGCATTTTAACATCTGAGGAAAAATAGTTCAACTTCATCATCGTAATAGAAAAACAATTAAAATATTACATATCCTCATCGGTATCAAAGGTCAGCTAAGCAGTATGGTCATGAAGAAATTGTCTCCTCTCATTTGGATCCAGATGCTCAATTGATCTTCTTTTGCTCAACTCTATGTAACTTGCATACACTACTAAAGCAGATGATTTTGTATGTATTGTTAGGATATCTATGTCCATCACAAAAATAGGACAATGCCTTTATTGCCATTACTATAGTTTCTGCTTGTGAATAAAAGTTGTCATGTTGAATACAAATTTCATTTTGTACAAATTTCAGGTAATGGCACAATGTTGAATCCTTATGGCCAACAACATCTCCGGCACCTCCTCTTCTCGTAGCAAAATCATCAACTTCAATTGTGTCCTACAACATAAATACAAAAATTTGTAATCAATTAAATTTTCAGATGGATTTTGATTGAATACAATGTTAAATATGATTATGATAAGATAAGAAAATAAAAATTACCATGTCATGCTGATCATACTCCAATAATCCTTTTCCACGCAAGTCATGCCCAGCAAGAAACGTATCCTCAGAAAAAACATATCGCTCTGGAGGAGGATATCTTTTTTGAAACTCAATGAACTCCTCCTCACTAGGAGCATTTGCTCCATAGGTTAGACATTGTTGCCTTGTAATTTGTAAGGCCTGCTCTCCAGACTTCCAACCACCTTCATCTTCATAGTCAATCCCTTCAATTAAATCATCATGATTGTAGTCTATTATATCCGAAAATTCTAACAATGCATTGGCTAGTACAGATAGGATCTCGTCCTCTCTCATGTCGAACACATCCCCAATATCATTCAATGATAAATATGGCAGGCTATTCATATGGTATACAGGAATGTCGAGTAGTGTCTTCCTTTTATCGTGTTCTTCTGCACTTGATGTAGAGGATATTACCATCGACCGTGACAGAGCAGGGTCATACATCGAAGCCAGCCTAGCCTCTTCCTCATCACCCAATACTTCGTCTTTTAGATTCTTGTCCACATCGACAATACATCTCTGACTAGATGTTCTACTTGAAGAACCAACACCAATTGATCTGAAAGATTGGCCTTCATCAGGTATTAACATAGATATGAAGAAAACAAAACCTATGCCCTCAGCTATAAACCTGCATGATCTCGTATGAGATTCACAATATTGTACTACCTTCAGGCTCTCGTCAAGCTTGGTAAACTTCTTATCATGCGTGTGCTTGGCTTCAAGCTGGGCAACTACCAGTTCATGGAAATGAATAAACTTCATGCCATCAATAACAAGAGATAATTCAAGGATGCTAGTCCGAAACTTTTCAAATTATTAATCTATCGACATCAAATTTAAGTCGAAAAAGAGATGAAAAGTACTCAGTCATGTCTAGAACACCAGTGTTAGAGAGGAATTTATGCAGCTTGTCAGATTCCATATCAGAAATGATAGAGAACACTGGATATTGGATATCGCAGGCATGCGAGGAATGGAGACAATTTGGATCGAGAGAGACACTATCGCGTGGCAGCGATATTAGGGAAACAAGCATGTAACGATATCGCAGGCACGCGACGGTGTGCAAGAAAAATAGAGAAAAGTAGCAGCGTCGCGTCGTACCGATATTCGACAACTGAAATGAATATCCGATATCGCAGGCATGCAAGGGAGTGCTGGCAAATAAAATCGAACGTAGTGGACTCGCGTGGTTGCGATATTGCCTTCAAGACCTCTGAATAGCAAAACGTTTTATGGCACTGTTTATGTTAAAAATTCACAATTCTAGCTTGACTAGTTTTGGTCATATGACTTGTAAATAGTTAGATGGTCATGATGTGGCTTGTCACACATGCCAAATAGCATAGGATTCCATTCATAAGGATGTTCTCAAGTAGACCTAAGTGTTAGAACCTTTGGAATGAGTCCAAATTATGCTTAGATACAAGGGAGAAAAAATAGGAGCTATTTTTGGTAATTTTTGCATTGTTGAGGGGATCTCCAAGATTCCAACCCTAACTTGGTAGGGATGAAAGATCCACCAAAATTAGCATTAGGGATAGGTTTAGGGCTACTCATACCTGCCCAAAACCGTGATGGATCATGTATATATAGGTGATGATATCTCACCAAAATCAATCAAGCAATTTCATGTTTTTTCTCTCATAATGGTGCAATTGCTCTCTATGTTCATAATTGTTTGAGTACTTGTGATTACTAATGATTATAGGATTGAATGTAGGTCTGGTGTACAGTACTCAGACTGTGGGAGGCCGTACTTTCACACGTGTGAAGCCTTCTTCAAGGATTTGGGCCATTTAGTGAGGTTCAAGCATAGGTTTTTGATGGATTTTGATGGTTCAACTTGTGCTAATCTTATGAAATCATAATCTATTGTTTTTCTCATCATTTCAAGTGTTTTAGGATCCTTATTTGCTGTAATTTTTACAGTTTAGTCCTTATACAGATCTCGCAGATTCATCGCAGCCATTCAAAAATCACTGTTAGATATGCGACACTTCAGAGGTATGTCAAGTCTTGTGATGCGTGCGAAGCATTTATGTGCAACTTCGGCCAAATCCATAGGTGACACGTGTGTGGTTGAAAAGAGGACACATGTATCTGCACTTGTGGAGGAATTATTAATAAAACACACGAATCAAAACTTGGCACGTGTGTGGTTGAAAATAAGACACATATATTTGCACGTGTGGAGCAATCAGTAAGATCCTGTAGGGTGTGTGGTGAAGTTCACAACACCTCAGTAAGATCCTGTAGGGTGTGTGGTGAAGTTCACATGTGCTAAAAACTTCACATGGTATCATAGCTCCATGCTTTGAAGAGGTGAGGGTATATACATCAGATCATCAGTGTTTTTGCTTGCAGGAACTCGGATCTTAGAGAAGGATTCAAACTCGCTGAAAAACAAGCAATCTGTGGATCATAAGTGGATCAAATCAAGGCCGATCTGATCCAGCGGAGCTCTGTACGGACAGAGAGCTCACACGTGTGGACATACAGTACATGCATGCAGTTACACATGTGGATCTCTGGTAGGTGAATCAGTTCAGTTAAGTGGACTTTCCATGCAACTCCACTGTAGGAATTCGAGTCTCTCTCATGTAGGGAAAGCTGGGCATGTTTTGCCATATTGTAAATATTGAGATTTTGGTGTTTTGGACTCATTCTCTCTCTCTCCGAGTTTTCTATGTATGATTTTCTCTCTCTACCCGAGAGCAGCCTCTTTTTCCCATACTCAACACTTAGAATTATTTCTGACATTCATTTCTCATAGTGAAGAGTTAGATTTTTTCATCAGATGTATGCCATTGTGCTCTTGCCTTAGATTTTTCAAGCATACTATTCTTTAATCAATCTTGTGCAATCACAACACCTCAGTAAGATTATGTAGGGTGTGTGGTGAAGTTCACACGTGCTAAAAACTTCACACAACCAACATCATCCTTGCATCCTACAGTTGCTCGACCTCGTGCTAGGGGGACTGGCAGAAAAGCCCGCCCATGGCTCAGAGATATAAGGAGGGTACAAAAGTCCACCAACCTTCTGATATCGAAAGCTCACTTCAACCGAATAGTGAGGGATGTGACAAGATCTTTGTCTGTGGAGGTCAGATGGTGCGTGACTGCAATTGAAGCATTGTATACAGCCTATGAAGATTATCAGATTAGATTTTTTGAGGATATTGTGCTTGCTGGTGTACAAGAAAAGCGGGTGACTATCATGCCCAAGGATATGGAGCTTGTGTTTAGGCTGAGGAATCAGTACGAGCAGGTATTCAAGGCACCTCCACCTCCCCGACCAGCTCCCAGGGTTAGACCCCCTTATCAGAGGAAAAGAAAACAGTCAAGGCCAGTGAGGTCAGGAACCAGGGCCAAAAAAAGCCAAATCAAGCCAGTCGAAGACCAACCAACTCATGATCAAGCTGGGCCGTCTAGGGTGGAAGCTGAAGAATCCCCCTCTCCTCCAACTCCGCCTAAAAGAAGATTAGTACTATCAAATGAGACCGAGCAGATGATAGGCCAGACCCAATTGATTCTTGATACACTGAAATTTCAAGAGGGTCTTCCTGTCACTCCTGGTCTAAATTTTGTACTAGATTACTCTTCTGATAGTGACCAATCTTTGGATGTGCCCAGACGCACCACAGAGGATCTGGATAGATATATCACAAAATCAATTGCTCTCTTTCCCGAAAGCCCATCTCAATCAATAGGAACTATATATAAAAATTTAGTTGTTCAATATCCGGTTGATCCCATGTTGACATTTTTTTTATTCTGAGCGATATATAATTTTTGACGAGTACATAGCTAAAAAAATAAATAAATTAGGTGGTCACTTTGTATTCAATATATATTCAACCTCATATATGAATTATTTTAATCCTGTTATCTGTAAAGAATTATTGAATAAGTCTTTGGACCTCACAGACCCAGTTGTCGAAGCTGGACTCAATCATTGGGTTCAGTTGTACAAAAGTGACAGTCTTCCAGGTGTTTTTGTGCTTACTCAATTTTTTTGTCACATGCTTAAGGACGAGCAATCAGCTACATCATGTTTACGACATATGCCAAGCGACTCTGAAATTTTTGTTGTATCATACTGTCCAAAGTATGTATTGTTTAATTTGAGTTGTATGTATTGTTGTATGTGTTGACTTTCACACGTGTGGATTGTCCACTACATGTACTTGTGATCTCCTAAGGTGTGTAGATGCACCAAGATCAAGACTAGATTGAGATTCAAGATCTATCTTTGATTCTATGGCAAAAACACACTACTACATGCATTCAATCACTTCCAACTCTCACTCACACGTGTGGGAAGTGTTCCAAAAGTATTCTAAGTAAAAACAAGCTGCTCTCCTTGGGTAGAGAGAGAAAAACCATCATGAGCTCTCGGGTAGAGAGAGAAAGCTAGAAATTCAATGACACTCAAAATCCACTCAATCTCAAAATCAATTAGATCCAAAAGGAGGAGTACAATGATACTAATAGATTCATGAGCTACCACTATGCTTAACTATGATTGGATCACACTTTGCCACCTCTTAATCCTATTGGACCATTGATCCATGCACCTCTAAATTCTATTGGACTATATTCAAGCACACCTCAATTTTCTATTGGACCTCACAAGGTTCCACCTCTAAATCCTATTGGACCTCTTAAGCTTCATCAAACAAAAGCATGACACTTGTCTACACTCTAATTGGCACAAGTTTGGCTCTATTTTGGCTCAATATTGGCATTACAAGTGGAAATGGATAATTTGCCATCTATGCCAAATTTGACCCTATCAACATCCTACACCTAAACGCTTGACTATGAAATTCTATGAGACCCCTATATCAAACATTTTGATTTACTTTACAATTCTCCACACGTGGGAACATCCTCCACACATGTGAGATTCACTTACAAACTTCTATCATAAAAAATACCAAGCTAGATTTTTGCCAATTTCTCACACTCCTCAAAAAATAGCTTGGAAAGGTACTAGATCACTTGAGAAGTTTGTAAATCTTTTTGAGTGGATCCTTTGGTATGCATAAGAAATGAAGATCAGCCAAGGGATCCATCATAGCAGCACCCTCACCATATCCATGATAAGATCTCTTTGGTAGAGATCTCTTGCCAATGCCTTTGGAAGAGTGCTCCACCAATATGCCACTATTATCATGGGCTTCCTCCATGCTTGATGATGATCTTTGCCTTGAAAGTTCCACTTGCATGATGGATGCACCATAAATAGAGAAATCTGAGGCTTCCAAGCCTCATAAGGATCATGGAGATCAAGATCATAAGATGTGAAACAATGATGATTATCAAGATTATGCTTTCTAGCTTGACTAGTCCACATACAATGAACTATGTCCATGATGGATCTAATCTTGATATCAAAGACTATCTTGATCTTTTTTAGGCTAGTTACTCTCTCAAGGATGTAAATGTCCACTTTGGATGCTTCACTTAATCTCAAGAGGAGTTTACAATTTGCCTCAAAACACGTGAAAACATGATTTTCAAAAAAGTGAGTACCAAGCTCAATCTTGTTCTTACTAGAATCAAGAGCATACTTTTGACAATACAACATCTTGCTTTCAAAAAGTATTGGAAACACATCTAAGTCAATAATGACAAGAAACATGTCCATACCATAAGCATCATACAAAACTAGTATAGCTTTTCTTGAACTTTGAGATTCAAAAAATTCAATAAAGCAAGATAGCATTTCAAGCAAAGGAAGAGAAGCATATATGAATGTGTTGTAGTAGATACAACATGAAAGATGCCCCTCTTTGCCATGTAAGGTGAGCCATAAAGACTCGGCCATAATGAATATCCTTGACTCTCAAAACATAATTAGATGCACTCTCATCACTCTTTTGACTACTTTGGAATATTTGATTTTTAAGAGTGAGGAGCCTAGAGGTGTTCTTAGCCTCGTAGATGGACTTGAGACAATCCCAAGCTTCCTTGGATGTAGAACAATCACCAATCTCCCTCAATATCTCATTAGAGACATTCATCTTAATGTAGTGGAGAGCTATCCTAGCTCTCTTCTTGTATTTTTGTACTTCTTGAAGGACTTGAGGATCCTCCTCAATCCCAAGTACAATGTCCATCACATCTTGGAGTATCAAGATGGACTCCATCCTCAACTTCCATATTGAATAGTTGGAAGTAGACAATCTCTCACTTGGTTGCAACAAGTATGAACTCATTGAAGTCATGTAAAGTGGAGATAAATAAAAGTGATGAACAAAAAATGTTGCTTCTCTCTCACTATAGGATCCAATAATGGTGTGCTACCATCTCCTATGCAAGATCTTGCAACAAACTGTGAGATGGTTCTCACTAACTATCTCAATCTCTCCAAAACTAGATCTACTTCACATCAAATGATGGAGTATGGGCAAAGTTAGGATCAAACACTCTTGGAACGTGTGAAATACACTAAGAAACCAAATTTGACTCAAATACAATGATATTGCATGAAACAAAATGGCTAAGATCTCAAAACAGTGCCTAGATCACATATAGATGAGATTGGTAAGCATTCAACTGTGATTTTGGATCAAACAAGCAATCTTTTGACAAAACCAAATGTGTCCACCCAGGTCTAGGTGCCCTACCTAACCCTCTTCAAAAGCTTATAGCTTTTGATTGGCTCAACCAAATGGAATGAAACTGATTGCATCAGAAACTAGACAAAAATAGCTTCAAAACAAGCTATCTAGCAAGATTTTTGGATCAAACATGAAAGAGAACTCCCAAACTGAAATTGGATGTTCCTCACACGTGTCTGAGCACCTGATTCCGTACAGTACCAGGTTAGATCCAATCAATGGCCTTTTGATCTCTTTTGATCCAAAATTGAACAAGATAGCTAGGAAAATGGGCCTTGACAATTTCTAGCTCAAGATTGATGAATAGTTTTCACTCAAATGGATCAAAATGCATGGTAACCTTAGGTAGGATCTGATACCATGTTGACTTTCACACGTGTGGATTGTCCACTACATGTACTTGTGATCTCCTAAGGTGTGTAGATGCACCAAGATCAAGACTAGATTGAGATTCAAGATCTATCTTTGATTCTATGGCAAAAACACACTACTACATGCATTCAATCACTTCCAACTCTCACTCACACGTGTGGGAAGTGTTCCAAAAGTATTCTAAGTAAAAACAAGCTGCTCTCCTCGGGTACAGAGAGAAAAACCATCATGAGCTCTCGGTAGAGAGAGAAAGCTAGAAATTCAATGACACTCAAAATCCACTCAATCTCAAAATCAATTAGATCCAAAAGGAGGAGTACAATGATACTAATAGATTCATGAGCTACCACTATGCTTAACTATGATTGGATCACACTTTTCCACCTCTTAATCCTATTGGACCATTGATCCATGCACCTCTAAATTCTATTGGACTATATTCAAGCACACCTCAATTTTCTATTGGACCTCACAAGGTTCCACCTCTAAATCCTATTGGACCTCTTAAGCTTCATCAAACAAAAGCATGACACTTGTCTACACTCTAATTAGCACAAGTTTGGCTCTATTTTGGCTCAATATTGGCATTACAAGTGGTAATGGATAATTTGCCATCTATGCCAAATTTGACCCTATCAACATCCTACACCTAAATGCTTGACTATGAAATTCTATGAGACCCCTATATCAAACATTTTGATTTACTTTACAATTCTCCACACGTGGGAACATCCTCCACACATGTGAGATTCACTTACAAACTTCTATCATAAAAAATACCAAGCTAGATTTTTGCCAATTTCTCACAGTATGATATGCTTTATTTGTATTTTTTTCATTTACATATCATTGACTATTTGGTTGATTGCAGTCATCACTGGTCTGTACATATTATATCACTAAGAGTGGATGAAGCCGGTTTGTGCAATCCAAAGGTGCTGAGAATGAACTCTTTGAGATCACCACACCTCAATGTCGACATTGAGATGTACAAAAGCATGATCATTTATTTTCCAACAAAGGCCCTATGTGTAGCAAGGCACATGGAGATAATAGACGCACAGATAACCAATTTTTCAATTAGTCTTTTTGTGATGCAAATTGCCATATAAAAAAATGTGAAACTAACATTCTGTATTTTGATTCTCAGTCCTCTCAGCAAGTTGACTCATTTAGTTGTGGCTGGTATGCCATTAAAAATGTAAAATGCTTTATGGAATGGTTCATCAGCCAAGGTGAAAATGTCGATAAACGTCAAGTAATTTGGGTTTGAATGTACACTGATTTTATTTATATGGTTTTTTTATTTTTGTGTATTTGTCTAACTTGTCTATTGTTGATGATTTGCAGTTCACCTCTCCGAAATTCACACAAAATGACGTATTTGAATTTCGACAAGAAATGATTAAGATTTTTTTCTCTAATGCAACATCGGTGACAACGGATCAAGAAGCTGGGGAGCTTACACTTGAAAGAGCTCATGGAAAAGAAATTTATATAGAAAAATAGATAAATGGTCTTATTGAAAGGCCAATACACAAAGGGCCCTTATAGCGCTTGGACCTCCCCTAATGACAAAACCAACTCGATGCCTTTTTTTTGTGGCTACACAAACCTGCTAGGGATATTGTCAAAGCACATATTACCTTTCTCTATCTACGCCAGTACATGACTGACACATCCATTGAACTTGCCGCAAATCCCTCTCCCAAAATCCTTACACATTCAAGTCGCTCAGATGTTTATATAGCTATCAGAAGATCTTTAGTTATTCTAATTACAAGATCATTAACAGCCCTTGTGCATGATCCGTAGATCGGTTATTGGTGCATCATGAAGACATGAAGAGGTACAACAAAAGAATCTCCTTTGTACGCGTCAGGAGTGTGAGAATGTGGCGCCGTTGCAACCGTAGCCTGACCGCAGTTCCTTCGGTCAACTGCCATTTGTTCATTTCACAGGTGACCATAAGTGATAACTTACGGTGTTTGGTGATGCCTTTGTGTTACGGTTCATTTCCTTTGTTGATGACCATAAGTGATAACTTATGGTGTTTGGCGGTGCCTTTGTGTTGCAGTTTGTTTCCTTTGTTGGTCGAAGCCGCATGTTAACCGCAATCGTCGATTTGGCAATCCCCTTCGGTCATACCGTATGTTAGCCGTAGGCGAGACTCTTGCAGTTTTGCTTGTTTGGACTTTACATGTATTTCTGCAGAATGTTTCAGAGAGTTATTTTCTTAAGAGATGAAAGGGGGGTGAAAAGGATGAGTAGGAGTAAGATTAAACTCCAACACTCCCCCTTAAGCTTACTACTACGAATCTGAATTCAAATTGAGACTTAACAATTCTACCAAGGTAGAATGCTTTTTTCTTGACAATGGTTTTGTTAGAATATCAGCCAACATATTGTTTGTGTGACAATAACTTAGTACAATATCCTTGTTCTGAACCTTCTCTCTAAGAAAATAAAACTGAGCCTCTATGTGTTTGGTTCTAGCATGATTCGTCGGTTCAGAGATAGAGCTATGCAGCTCTGATTGTCGCACTGGAGTATTGTTGGACCGATCTGTGAGAATTTCAGATCCTACAGTAGCCTCCTTAGCCATATTATCTCTTTCACTGCTGATGTAGCTGCAACAGATTCAGATTCTGTAGAGGACAACGAAATGCATTTTGCTTTCTGCTGTTCTATGCTTCTTGGTTTCCAATGGAAGGCTCGAACTTGAGACCAAAGAAACTTTGGATGTCAAGCGTTAACCAATTGAGCCAACTCCCTTGGGTTTTCTGCTGTTCTATGAAATGGGTCCTCCTGCAAGGAAACAAATATAACTTGATGTGGATTTTCTGGTATCCACGTCTTAAGCCCAATCTGAATCTGAATAGGTGACTAAAGTGAGTGTAGCTTCTGTATTACCATTGTAGCTCAAAGCATAGTACTTTGAAGCTTGAATGTACCTCAGTATTCTTTGTAGAGCTTTCCAATTATGTAAGCCTGGATTGGACATGTATTGAGATAGTGTGCTTATTGCATATGCTAGATCAAGTCGTGTGCAGATCATAGAATATATTATAGATCCTATGATAGACTGATAAGAATACCTGCACATTTCTTGCTGATTTGCTTAAAGAACCACCCTCTTGGTGTTGCTGCATCTTCTTCTTCGCTTCGTTGTGCTTGAGGATGCAAAATTCCTTAATGTCATGGTTCTTTTGCAGATATAGTTTGGTCTTGGATGATTCTTGTTGATTATGCTGCTGCTATGATTGTTGCGTTGAGACTGGCTACTCTGCCTTCGTCTTCTTGTCCTTGGAATTCCTTTTTTTGGACTGATGCTTATTAGAGTACAATGTCATTGACTTGGTACTCATTGTTGATAAGCTTTTTCTCCTGACTTCTTCCTGCAATAGACTTGCAATCAGCTTCTGGAGAGACATCACAGGAGTATTGCTCAAAAGCAATATTAGGTTGTCATAGGAGGATGGAAGACTAGCGAGAAGAGACATTGTTGAGTCTTCTTTTGAAATGGGGAACCTATGGCAACAAGCTGATTCAGCAACTGTTTGAATTTGTTCAGATGATTGCTGACTGAGGTGCCTTCGCTCATCTTGAGTGTAAGGACCTTCTTCCTCAAAAAGAGACGAGTCGATATATCTAAAATCTCATAGATACTTATTACGATATCCCACGCTTCTTTGGAGGTGGTGCTATTAGATACATGAGAAATTTGAGTGTCCT
This sequence comes from Diphasiastrum complanatum, assembly GCA_029204225.1. Taxonomy (NCBI): domain Eukaryota; kingdom Viridiplantae; phylum Streptophyta; class Lycopodiopsida; order Lycopodiales; family Lycopodiaceae; genus Diphasiastrum; species Diphasiastrum complanatum. Next base: position 29,418,305 of record CM055108.1, on the reverse strand, counting down.
TCAGATTCAGGGATATGATGGCTAGTGCTTTGCCATCCTTTGCTTCCCATGCTGGAAGCAGTTCACGTTCTGTCGGTTTGGCTTTTGAACCATTCACGTATCCCCAAAGCTCCTTCTCAATCAAGATCATCCTCATCTTGAACTTCCACATGTGGAAGTCATCTCCGTTGAGCTTGTTGATCAAGCAGATCTCTGAGGTTGAATCTTCCATAGTAATCGACTAGCAGAGATAGAATACAAACAAAAATGAACTAGCTCTAAAGTACAAGAACATATTAAGTTGTATGAATCCTAGACTCTAGTAATCCAATAAACTAGATACCACTTTTGTTGGAGGATGTGAAACTTCTGAATGAATTCCCAACCGTACAAAAGAAAGACGATGGATACTATGAAGAATAGTGATGGCTGGTATTAATAGGATCATGGATTACTTAGAGAACAAAGATTATGAGCTGTTCTTTTGTGTTGAAAGGATTATCAGTGTAGGAGTCTTAGATTGCTGTGAAAGAGAGATTGCAGAAACGATTAGCGTCTTGGACAGCCATGCAATCCTCTAATTTTGATAACTTAATATGAAGAGAATGTAAAATTAACTTAGGTGTCGAAGACTATCATACATTTCTCTGATAATGGTGTTTGCGTCAGAGGAGTGAGAGATAGTTTCATTCAATAAGAACACAAAGATGTAGAATAGTAGCAAATCTGTATATTAATCTCATAAGAATAACAATCAGATCACAATACGATTGCGCTGATAAGCGCGTGATCCTACTTACAGATTCAAGACAATTGCTAAAGCTCTAACTCTCTCTCTCTCTCTCTCTCTCTCTCTCTCTCTCTCTCTCTCTCTCTCTCTCTCTCTCTCTCTCTCTCTCTCTCTCTCTCTCTCTCTCTCTCTCTCTCTCTCTCTCTATGTGATCACTAACTCTGAGGAGTCAACTACTGAAGACCCGTTCTGGTCGTTTGATCTCTGTATCAATCGTCCTTTTGATCACATTTATCGATCACACACTCTTCAAGTCGTTCAGATGTTTATATAGCTATAAAAAATCATTAACAACGTTTGTGCATGATCCGTAGATCGGTTATTGGTGCATCGTGAAGAAACGAAGAGGTACAACAAAAGGATCTCCTTCGTACGCGTCAGGAGCGTGAAAATGTGACACCGTTGGAACCGTAGCCTGGCCACAGTTCCTACGGTAAGCTGCCGTTCATTCATTTTGTAGGTACTTACGGTGTTTGGTGGTGCCTTTGTGTTACGGTTCATTTCCTTCATTGGTGATCGTAAGTGAGGCGGTGCCTTTGAGTTGCGGTTCGTTTCCTTCGTTGGTCGAAGCCGCATGTTAACCGCAATCGTCGATTTGGAGGTTCCTTTCGCTCAGACCGTACGTTAGCCATAGGCAAGACTCTTGCAGTTCTGCTTGTTCGAACTTTACGTGTATTTCTACAGAATGTTTGAGAAACTGATTTTCTTAAGAGATGAAAGGGGGGAGAAAAGGATGAGTAAGAGTAAGAGTAAACCCCAACATGATGATTTTTGTAGAAAAAATGCCCTAGAATTTTTAAAGAACAAAAAATCGATTCAAGGGAACATTGTCCCACTACATAAAAAAGAAGTTGCCAACGATGAACGAAAATGGATAACCAAGCATTTATATGTCAATGAAATTAACAAAGCGCAGCATAACCCTTGTTTATGTGCATATATCTCGTATGTAAACTTGTTATAGAAAGACTTGATAGCCCAGATTTTATTCATTTTCCTGATCTTACAAATAATCTCATCTCAAAGTCTTTGGTATACATTAGCGCCTCTATGAGTGAGTTACTACCCAATGATTTCATATATTCAAGGGAATTGCCCTACCTACTATGCACCTATAAGGCGCATAAGGAGACATTCTGATGGATCACGAATGCACATGATTGTTGTTTTTCCAGACTTGCAAAATTCTTGATAGGTGCTCTTGGTATGCTGTATCATTTCATTATGAAAGATGCAGGCCTTAAGGCAAAACATACAAAAGCGTCCTAAATGGGGATACATCTTTACTTTGGCAATGTGATTCATTTGTCGACTTTTATCTGAATCTACCCAAACACATATATGCAATGAAAGCAATAGATATTTCCAAATGCTATGAAAATACCCCTTTAGAAGGTACTGACGGTCTGAAAACCATTATGACAAAATTGATTTGTTTGGCATTTAAGATCGCCAAAATCAAAACACTTAAATATAGACATCTATCTGGGTCCAATGAAGCATCCGAAAATGCGGTTTCGGATGATTGGAATGCTATTGATAGAAATACTTTATGCAAATGGAATTCCTACCTAATAGACAACTATATTGTAAGACTTGGGGATCACACTTGGCGACAAATCTGAGGAATATCTATGGGATTCTCATGCTCACCATTATGGTGCAATTGGTACCTGTCCTATAGACGACATCTGCTTTATCAATAATCATACGGTGGGACGCTTCCTAGATAAAACCCAACCTAGAACATCAGACAATCTGTTCTAGATCTATCCGTTGGAGTATCTTGAGATTGATGGAAATTATACCACAAGTAATTCAGTAAACTTTTTGAATATCACAATTTCTGTTCACTATTGTCCAAATATGATAAAAAGAGAGACCTTCCTTTTCGCTTCCTGCAATATATACACCTTGCCTCAAATAGACCTACATTCAATTCATACAAGGTTATTATATCGCAAACGACAGTTGCCATGTACTGTTGTAACAAATAAGAAACTTTTCTTAGGGAAGTACAAACACGTGTTGATACCTTTCAGAACAATGGTTTCGCCCGTGATAAATTATGTATGATCATTAACAAGCTTTTATATCGTGAAGTTTTTCCTAGACTATTATTTGATTTGCCTAAAAATATTGACAATCTTTTGGTGGGCAGTAGCTTTCCCTTAGGGGGGAGCTAGCTGCCCCTTGAGGAATTCACTAACTATGGGTATTGGTTGGTGGGCTCTCTCTCTCTCTCTCTCTCTCTCTCTCTCTCTCTCTCTCTCTCTCTCTCTCTCTCTCTCTCTCTCTCTCTCTCTCTCTCTCTCTCTCTCTCTCTCTCTCTCTCTCTCTCTCTCTCTCTCTCTCTCTCTCTCTCTCTCTCTCTCTCTCTCTCTCTCTCTCTCTCTCTCATGAATAGTACCCAATGTCATTTTATTCCTTTTGGTTGTCAATACTTTACAAGCCATGTGACCCTTTATGGCTTTTGGTGAAAAATTTTTAAACCACCAAATGCATTTAATGCCACCTCAATGGTCAAGATCATCAACAGACTATCCTACGGACACGATCAGTTGCTTCTTCTACACTTCTTCATATTGGTATCACCTATATGAAGAGGGCATAGTGCTCTTGCCTTCCCCACACCCTCCCTCTTCTCTTCTCCTTCCTCTGGCAAAGCAAATCTTGCAATATTGGTGCCTACATTTCAACAATTGAAGAGCTATCTCCAATGCATTATGATTTACGTATATATGGTTGAGCATATCAAGAATTTGCATACCTATTTTAAGTTCTTTAAAGTACATGGATTTGTGCAAAGAACGTATACATTCATAGGATCGGAACGGCATGGATTTGCCTGGTCATATCATGAATGTAGGGTCACAAACTCTTTCACTTGTATTGTGTACTTACAAGTATCAAGTTTTTTGGCTACTTTCTAAGTCACGAGCACGTTTTAAAATCATAGAACGATAATTTAGTTTGCGAACTCTTGTATAGCATGGATTTGCTCAAGAAGTTACGAGAACCGTACATTATCTGTTTACATGTGTGAATGTTGGTATGGCATGGATTTACCCCAAACTTCATGTACCGATCCAAAGTACTTATACGTTTACATTTTGCTACACATTTTATATAGCTTATTATCAAATGCGTAATGTGTTATGTTTATTAGTTAAAGATACGGACCAAAAATCAGCAAACTGATCAACATGGCATTCGCCCTTATATGATATCAATATGGTTTGGCCAATCGCTATAAATAACTTTCAATAAGGGAAGATTAGACTATGAAGAACTCTATCTATATTGCAAGCTGATTAGTATTTTTGTACATGGATAACAACTGACATTCAGCGTTGACACTTGTCCTCCTCACTGTGCTAACTTGCGCGATTTTGTGTGGTGAGATGGTGGCAGGTACCAGCTGGATGTCTTGAGATATGTTATGTTTTATGGTGCTTTATTTAGTATTGTATACTTTTCAGCTATGTTTTACCTTGTTGGTCTATGAATAAAGGGTTTTAAAAGATTTTGGTCTTGACTTGTCAAGAGGAGCTTTGATTTGTTTCTCTCTCTCTCTCTCTCTCTCTCTCTCTCTCTCTCTCTCTCTCTCTCTCTCTCTCTCTCTCTCTCTCTCTCTCTCTCTCTCTCAATGTTTGAGCATTAAAAAAAAAATTCCCTTTTTATGTTATATATTTATTTAAAAAAATTTTGCCCCTGATGTTTACGTTACATTGAAATACACATGTACTTTCACTATTGGTCTAGAGAAACCTCGAGAAGTTGGAAAAAAATAAAAAAAAACATCTTAGGATCTTTTTAATATTAGAAGCTCCTCTAATGCCTATGATGCAAACATTCACCAGCTGATATTATACATCGCCTCATATTTTTTCGAATTATGGACAATATGTACCTTGATGGGATGTGGGCTATACAAGCTGACTATTGATACATAGTACAAGTGTAAAGCACGAGTAGTTAACAATCAGTGCATAATGGTTGCCAATAATTCCATTGTTGTCTTACAAAGAGCTTGATGAGTGGAGTCGTCGCCTACTTAAACAAAAGCACAGTCCTTGGCAATGCAGATTGTCAACTATGAATGGTGAAGCATTATTGAAGCAATGTTCTTGACATTCAAAGCATGGATTATTTGTTTGGATGTTTCTCATGGGCTAATCCCATAATAGATCTAGCATGTGCACAACTAGGCAAAGGTTCTCCACCCAATCTCAACAAGGGGTGTGGTGTTTGCAAATTCTCTATTTCAGAATCTGTTGGCTTATTCGTTTCTTTTTCGAGTTCGTGTTCTGGTTCTTTCGTCTTGTTTTTTAACAGTTTCCAGGTTGTTTCTGCCTGTTATCAGGCTTCGTGGGCATTCATTAGATGTATTCTTGTTATTTCAATGCCCAAACCAAGCAGAATGGACTGATTAGCGTTGTAGTATTGTCCTACTTGTCAGAGGACACTCATGTTTGTCACTCTTGCACTGAAGCACATGCATAAATGACCAAAATCAATCAATCATGCATGCCAAAACGTTCAACTATCAAATCAGCATGCAAAACCGTTGTGACTGAAATCCTGCTCTAATGCTGCGAAGACGAACTTAAATCAGATCCTAAACACTGCTAAACTTGCATAAATTCACAAAACAAAAAATAAGAAACTAATCTACAGCATTTTAGAAGCCAAAGAATCAAGAAACCAACTCGTCTATTGATTCTTGGACATTGGGGTTTTGACGCATCCCTATGGAAAATTGCAAATCTTTTCTCAATTCAAGTCTTTCAAAATTTTGAAACTGTGAATCTTGAACATAGTTTTACTTAAACATGTTTCATTCAACGAAACTCCGAATAAATGATATGAAATAGATTATTGAATAAAATGGTTTTAAAAAATAAAAATAACCTAATTTTTTTTTAGGTCATAAACAAACCTACAGTTCTATTCAGTGATGATGTTTTTTTTTTTTGTGTTAGGGAAAGAGTTTAGAAGCTAGTGTAATGTTAGTTTTAAGATTGTGTTAGAACTTAGATTAGTGTGTTTTTGTCATAACATCAGATTAGAAACAAAATCCCAAAAAGAAAAAAACCTCAACAGTTTGGCCGGTTCTTTCTCAAGGTTTGCCGATTCTTTCCTGTTTAAAACCACCAATGTATGTACTATGCAGTATGTAGTATGGATCATGAGAATAGGATTAGGTGGGACTTGGGAGTTCCAGCTCTTGAGTCGAAATTCAAGATTGATTGTTCCGACAGTTTTAACTGTAATCTACATTTCTTAACTGTAACTAAAAAAAGCACTTGTTTTTGACATAATACAAAGCTAGAACTAAAATCCACCCCAAAAATAAAGCCAAAGGCCAAAACCAGTTTGTCGAGACTCGATCCTTTCCCAGTTCAAAGCATCAATGTATGTACTATGTAGCATGGATCATGCTGATAGGTATTTAGGTGGGACTCCGGAGTTTTGACCCTCGAGTTAGGCTTCAAGATTGATTGTTGATTAATTATAATCTACATTGCCTAAACACTAAACAAAGCACTTGTTTTTGCCATGACAGAAGGCTAGGGAAAAAAATCCCACTAGAAAAAAAACACCTAAAACTATTTTGCCGTTTCTTGCCTAGGGTTGCCATTTCAAACCTGTTTCGAAGAGGCATTCAGGTACATGATTGATCTCGAAGTCTATCTTGATTTATATCTACTTGATCCAAACCAGATAATAACAAAGTTCGAAAGCTTTTGCATGTGAACGAGAAACCATGTATATACAACTGTTTTCTTGATCATTGTCAAATTTCTTGCACCATTTACAATGGTGCCAGTAGCATATGTAAAGAACTGAAAGTATCCGAGTTTCTGTTGGCATACTAGAAATCGAGTCGTCTTTTTGTTTGAAATTTTAGAAAGAATAAAACCATTTTTGTACCATTACTTCTCTATAAGAAAAATAGTTACCTCAACCTGAATGCTCGCCAGCACAAAAAGAAACAGGGTAAGGGATCGCAATAGTGTCTTTATATTCATTGATATAGTTGCAAAAGGTCGACGTTGCAGTAAAATACGTGCCAAAAATATCTATATGCAGAGTTTCGATGTCCTGTCACTACTCATTCTTCCTTCAATCCAATGTTTCATCTTAAGCTAGTAGTGACAGAAGGGAAATACCTATTGAAAGCATCTACTTAGTCATTAACAAATCTTCACTTTTTACCTGTTAAAGATCTACAAGCACTACTAAGAGCATGCAAACAAGGGTCAAGAGAAAACATAATTCCAAATCTACACAAATTTATATTTGAAAATTGATGTAACCCATATCCTTTAAAATCAGCTCGAGAACCATTGCTTGCTTTTCTCCAATTTGTTGGAGATTAGCTTCAGAATTATCGCTTGTTTTTCTGAAAAATTAAACATGTCAATCAGAGTCTTCCTACTATTAGGGCATTACAAACTGCACAATCATCTTATACCTTAACAACCACAAAGAATCAGGTTATAAGAGCTCTTACAGAATTTTCTCTCACAACACTCTCAGAGTGCTCTTTGATAACTCCCTGCAAGTTCCCTACAAATTTGTAAGTACTATAGTCCAGCAATTTGAAAAAACATAGGTAAGACCCAACATGTATTTCTTTTTTCACACATACCAAGTAAACAGCAAACCTGGAAACACACATATGATTGAATGGAAAATTCTTTCATATTAAGCTCGTTCAAACTTGAATTCATTAAACCTATTATGTGCAATGTTTAAATTGATCATAGATTTTCTAGCATTTTATGTTGGGAAAAACATATCTCAAACCATATGCTTATGCCACCACATAAATAATGAAATTTCTCTCATTTGTCTCTCTCTGTTCATTGCTTGCAGCCTCCACCATACCTGCAGCACCCCAAATCTACCACTTCCTCACAATCATGAAGACCTTTGCAGCCTCAGATTGGACCCCTCTCAAAATTGGTTCAGGGTAAATCCCTATTTCCATCTTAAGATTGATGATGGCCTGATTTTTTTCCTCAGACTCTGAGTATTACCCTAAACTTCCGTGTCTCTTCCTCGTTGAATGTGCTTTTGCACCTTCCAAGTCTGGTTGTGATCCCTCAACCAAGTTGTCAGACCAGTGCAACAAGCCTGGCTTGTGTTTTATGCATGTTGCTGCACAGATTCCTACCACAATCTCAACTGGTTTGAAAAATTGATCCTGGCCCCTGGGCTCCAACAACGGTGTCTCCATCTGCAGGCCTGTCTCTGTAATTGGAGCAACTTATGTCTAGGTAGGTGAAAGGTGAGCTATTACCTCTTAAAAGCCAATTTGAGAACAAGGGCTTCAAAAAGCTATTGATATTTTGCACATAAGATGGATGGATTCAAAACAAAGACCAAAAAAAGATAAAACCCTTGATATTCTCAAAAAAATTGGACATACAGAAAAGCCTAGTTTCCCTCACACGTGTGGTGCACAAATATCATTCACTGGGTACAAACAGATGGAGAAATCTTATAAATCCTGACAATTGGTGGAGCTTCATGAGCAGCCATGTGTTGGTTACATCAACCAGGAATATTTTCGACAAGACTCTTGACTAACAACATAGTCTCTAGATCATTAAGCACAAGGGACAGCCCCAGGTCATATTTTGAGGGTTGAAAGTTGAGACGGCCCAGAAGGTCTATGGTTGCATTGTAGACCTGGGACATTGAGTTAGTGCCTTAAGGAGGCTTGATACCTCACTTATAGAGCTTAAGCATATCTCAAATCACATTGATCGCTGTAAATGAGAGTCATCAAGTATTTCAGAGCCAGAGCCTGCTATCTGATGAGTTGGACTAGCATTGAAGTAAGGCAAAGCTATATTGGAGATAGGAAGAGATAATGGAGCTGAAAATATTTATCTCTATTATTTCATATCGATACTGAGGTGTTGTTTCCATCTTTTCATGATGGTTGTAGGTTCAAGTCAGTGATGTCCGGATCCTATGCACCTTGAAGGAAGTTGGAAGTGAAGCTAAAAAAGGCGAAGGTGATCATTACTTTGCAAGTATTCATAGACAACACCACCTGTCCTGATACTCTTCGCCCACCCGTTTCCTGAACTCATACAGTATCTCTAATCCCACCTTCCTTAAGGGCACCCACTCATGCATCCAAGAGTTCATAAACAATGCATATGCTCATACAATATCTCTAATCCCACCTTCCTAAGGGCACTTACTCATGCATCCAAGAGTTCATAAACAATGCATATGCTCGTCAATTCTGGTCTGCGCAGCTGGGGGCCAAGCTGGAGGTCTATACGACACACTTCTTGCAGATAAGTGCAAATGGAGTTTCAACACGTGCCATATTTAGACCTTGAGACGTCACATAGCCTAGATATGCATGTCAATCAAAGCTATCCTCACATCATCTTCTGGTTGAGATTAGTAGGTTTCACACCTATCCACTTTTTTATACGGTTCCTTGTATCTAGCAGACAATTTGTAATGCTTGTCAGTATGCATTACATTTGAATCCTTCGGGATTCGCATGTATACCCAATCCCCTCTTCAAAATCTCGAGGCGATCTTTTCAAATTAGTATAATGTATGTCCCAATTATGGGTACATTGGACATTCTGACGTGCTATTTGTAGCATTTCTTGTATATCGTGCAGGAAATCACCTACCTTCTGAAACTTGATTGTTCGAGGACATATGCTCATAGTATCTTTTCTGTGACCACGCACGTTGCCTTCTCCTAACGATCAAAACTAGAATCTGAACTGCAATTTGTCAATCACAATTCATCAGATTCTTATCCTATACTCAACAACAAGAGAACGTGAATATTACTATTCTTAGAAGACATATGAGTTGCTCTAAAAAAGTTCTTTCCACAAGGAAAAATTCGGACTTGTCAACTCACTTTACGATGCCTATAAAGAATTAAAATTTTCAAATTTTTCTTACTCTAGACATGGCACAAAGTGTCATTCCAAAGTCAAGTTTCAATCTAGAATGCATCTAGACCCTATTACTCTTAAGTTATAATCTAGAATAAATTGAGATTTATCGAAACTTCAATACGTGTCACGTGAAGTTTTGACTTTTGGTAACTTTAACTATCCAACCTACTTGAGTTTAGGGGATAATTTTCTTTCCAATCGGGAAAAAATTAAAGCCAAAAGTACCTCCTAAGTCCTTACGGGATAATAATCCGAGATTAGTCCTTACGTCGCGCATGACAGGCTATTTATTTACCAAGCATATTCGTAGACGACTTGGCAAGCACCTGTGTGGTCAAGCCAGACTCCCACTATTCCCACTACTTGGAGCTGGGAATCGTTGGCATACCATTATTACCTCGGTATTTGTATAGTGGTCTTTCACACTACTACCTACAATCTCCATTGGATCAGTTCCAGACTTCCTCACAACAGTTATATGTGGACCAGTCGCTTCCAAGGTATTCCCGGTGAGAGTAGAATCGACTAGCAATGCACACATGGTGAGATGGAGTCAGAGGAGCATTTCATATTCAGATGTCCTGTCGACTACAAGATTAGGGGGTATTACCATTGCCTTTTCCATCATCTTCCAGTCACACTACATTCAATTATTTCATAAGAGGACACATTGTGTGAAGGCCTTCTTGCATGATGATGCCTATGACTCCACTTGAGTTTGGTAGACCCCCATGCACATGTGCATGGGGGAGTACTAGTTAGATTTCCACCTATTAACATTAGATGTGGCATGCATGTGACATGCAAGGCAAATGCATGCATAGGAATTAGACACTTGGCATTTGCATGCCAAACCATTGTACATTCACAAAGTCTATTTAATAGAGGCAATCACCCTCCACGAGTATGGTGAGAGAGGGATTTGGAACTTTCTGCCATCTTCATTGTGCTTTGTGTTTTCTTGCTCCATTCTTCATTTTCCTTGTTAGGAACTCGCTGCAGGGACAGATCTGATTTCTGGTGGATCTCCATCATTACTTATCCAATTCTGGTGGAATAAAGTGCAAATTGCTTGTAGGAGGAGGGCGCTACCAACCATACTACTTCTACTATCATTGGTTGCATATTTGGAGCCAGAACAGCCCACTAATCATTGCTGATTGGGCGCTGCCTCAGATTTGTAGATTCTACTTTTTCTCCTTGAATACTTTTCAGAAATTGATGAAATCAAAAGCATTTCTGATTGGAGTGGCCAGCAAGTAGAATTTATTTTCATTTTGATTCATTGATTTAGCATAGAGTAGAGTTCACATAGACTTGAACTAGGATCAAAATTTGGGATCCATCACTTGCTGTTTTTTTTCATTTCTACTTGCATGACAATTGCATGTCAAGATTTCATATTGCATGTTTCATTCCTAGTTGTGTTAGGCTCAAGTAGTCCTTGAAATCAACATTACTAGGGTCTTGGGCTCATTGTTTTAAGCTATTCTTAGCATCATCATTTTACAACACTTGCTACGCAGAAGTATATGCCAGAGAGATTAGTATGGACACAAGGACTCCTAGACCCCGATTATCTCCTTTTTCTTGAAGAGACACTCTACAGCAGAAACTAAGATTGAGACATTTTCATCTATCTTTCAAAGAGATAAATATCCCTTCCAAAGATCAACGTTGAGATTGACAGTAACACATAGTTTTGAGACCGAGATTGGACCCTAGGAGACCTTGACAGGCTACGAGTACACGCATGAGGAGATGACACTCTCCATTTTCGACACCCAAGGGCTCCACATCTTCATCGGCATCAACATCATCTATCCTTGCTTTCTTCAGCAGGGACTCCACTGTGACATGATATCCGCCATACAACTCCACTCGTACTGTACCATCATTATTTTGCATATTGAAGCTATGTAGAGATCTTAAACATGAATGTAGAGAAGAGTTTAGATTGATATGTTAATATATTTGTTTCAATTTTAAAGACATGTTTATGCTCCGATATGGATTTATCATACTTGAGTCTTATGTGCCTTTTTTCCTTTTCACATTAATAAAGCTCTCCTTTTGACGAGTGTCGTTACCACCATCACCTTGTAACACATGCACGCATGCACACCCCCCATCTTTTACGCTCCTTTTGTCGTCTCTATACCAGATTACTTCGCCGTAAGAAGCGAAAGTATGATGATTTAGAAGAGAGACAACTTATTGGGCTTCTCCATAGCTCTTCCATAGGTGCCTTTTGGCATGAGTTCATTCCCCATGCTCCACCTCCACTCCTCAATGACTTGCACATATGGTATGATTATGCCACCGCCTTACATAGTATTCATACTGACACACCTAATTCCATTTCCCCTAGACCTTCTGAGTTCACATTCTTCACTGCAGATATGGTCCATAGTGCCATCAAAAAACTGAACACCAGTAGTGCAAGAGATATTGATGATCTTGAATCTGAGTTATTGATCCATGTTGTTGATTTGTTATCACCTCTCTTAGCCACTTTACTCAATCAAGCCATTGTCACTGGTTTTCCCTCTTCTTGGTGCACTAATATCAGTTATCCTATACACAAAAATGGTGATCCCATGAATCCTGATAATTATCAGACTCTTATGATTGGGCATGTGATTGCATAGCCTTATGGCACTATGCTACAGTCAGTTGTGAGTACACTGACTAGGAGACTGCATGCTATGGGCCGCTGGGTTTATAGCCCATTATTCCATTACGGAACAAATCTTTATTCTCAAAGCCATCATTGAAGAAGCTCGACACATGAGAGCGAGTTTGGATTTCAGGAAAGGGTGACTGTCCCATGCTCCTTACTTATCCAGCGAATACAAGACCTTGGATTTTTTGATAACACAATTCTAGTAGTGATGGCGCTCTATGAGAGAGTACTAGGTTGTTTTCGAAACGTCAAAAGTTATTCTGAGCTAATCATGAGCGCTATTGGGGAGAAGCAAGGTCGCTACACTTTTCGGATTGTATATTGACAAACTGGAGAGGGTTATTGAGCAATGTGGTGGATCTGGTTGCAGACTTGGAGATATTTTGATCGCCATTCTCCTATATGCAGATGATGTGGTTCTAGTTTCACCTACTTGAGAGTGCCTACAGAGGTAGATTGATTGCCTCCATGACTTCTGTTCCAGATGGGGCCTAGGGGTTTAACATTGAGAAGACCAAAGTGATGGTCTTCAATGATTCCAAGAGCATTATGTTGAGATAGTAGTCCTCTTTTACAGCCGGCCATTGGAGATTGTTTTGCCCTACACTTACTTAGACGTACTCTAATCTGGTCCTATATTTAGTATGAGACAAGCAACTGCATCTAGGCTTGGGAAGGGCCATGCTTGCCTTGCTCAGCTGGAGAGATTCTGTTTCCATAAGCTTATTCGAGATGCCTCGAGTAAGTGTGAGTTTTTTGACATCACTGTTTCTCCCACAGCTTTATATGCAATAGCAGCATGGTGCACTGGTCTCACCTCATCTGATTGGACTAGTATCTCGTGACTACATAGCACTATGCTTTCACGTATGATATGGGCTAAGCCCTCAGTTCCGCACCAGATCATCCTTACAAAGTTTGTTGTCCCACCCATGCACCTGGATGCCATACTCCAGCTCATCACATATATATAGTGAGTCAGCGAGTTCCAGGCTTCCGAGTAGAGATATACACAAGTTGCTCTCATTTCATCCCAGCGCTTACATAGTCAGGGTTATCAGTTAGCTTGGTTCTCTCAGGCCTCTCGCATCAAAGTAGCTTCGAACCTTCGAATCGTTCAAGGCCAGTTCGAATTGGCCTCTGCTGAAAAGGTACTCGTAAATAGGCCAGAACTGCGTGAGAGAGAGAGAGAGAGAGAGAGAGAGAGAGAGAGAGAGAGAGAGAGAGAGAGAGAGAGAGAGAGGCCATTAGCCATTGGAGTCTTGGACTCTTGGAGGAGAGAGCTATTAGCATTGGAGCAAAAAAATTTGCCATGGTTTTATTGAGGGTTTAGGGTGTTTAAGCATTTGTGTTTTGAAATTTGTGCAATGTGCAAAGATGATACATGAATGTGCATTTCAAGATCAATGATTGTGCATTGAATCTTGAATCTTTGATCATTGATCATTCAAGAATGATGAATCAACATTGATAGCTTGATTTTGATATGTGAGATCATAGATGGTAGATCTTGGTTGATGGGGTTGAGTGTGGGCATTGTGAGAAGGGTGTGGGTACTTTAGTTAATAGTTGGAAGTTGGAGCTTGGAGCTTGGCGCTTGGTGGGTTAGGATTAGAACTTAGGTAATAGGGCTTCAAGCATAGATACTAGATTCTAGAAACTAGATTAGGACATAGAGAGCCTAGAGGGGGAGAGAGAGATCTATCATAAGAGAGACTCGAGAGAGAGAGGGGGGAGAGATCTATCATTTGGATTTTGACTCCAGTAGAGAGAGAGAGAGAGAGAGAGAGAGAGAGAGAGAGAGGGCCACCATGTCGAGGGATAGGGATCCCTTGTGGGATCACGTTACCATCGTTGCGCCCTATGGCACATCGGGCACGAAGAGATGAACTTGCAGATATTGTCACCTCAGCTACACGGGAGGGCCCACACGCATCAGGGCACATTTGTTATGTTTGAGAGTATACGAGATTGCCCCTTGCATGCATGCTCCTAACACAATACTCACTCCTGTTGCACCAAACGAGACTGACCCTTCGAGGTTGGCACCCAGAGAGAGAGGTAAACATTCAACTCTTACATTTCAAACATTTCATTTTTTGAATTTTAACTATTGATTTTTTAATGTTGTCATGATTCATCTTACGTTTCAATGTTCAAAGAAATAAGAAATTAAGAATGACTTGTCGCTTGAAATTAAAACCATGAACATGCTTTTTAATTTTAAGTTTTAACTCACATCAATGATCATTGATCATAGGCTAGTTACTGGTCCTAAACCCTGGTCATGACCCACTATAGCCAGATTCCAGTGGTTCGCCCAGAATTGTCTTTTTTGGCAGATCAAGATGCAGTCACAATGACACAGCCAGAGGCCACCACATCACGCCCCCTAGTTGCCTTTCACTCACCCCTCGCTTCCCATGGCTCAGAGGACGGAGCTGCAGATGAGGCAAGGCCTAGTACCCGGCCAGACCCGCCTTCTGGTGTGGGATCCTCGACACCACCTCCAACCGTCGTGACCATACCGGCACCACGTCATCCACCTGAGAGAGGGAGAGGTAGACGGGGCCGCACTACATAGCTGGGGGGTAGGGAGTACTATGTGTCCACCTTCGCTCCCAGAGCCATGGAAGAGGCAGAGGTTGCAGTTCGACAGTTATTCTACACTTGCGGTCCATTTTATTTGGCTAGGACCCCAGCATGGAGGAGGGCGATGCGTGCAGTGAGTGCTATTGGGCAGGTGTGGCCGGGGCCATCTTGTGAGCTTCTGAGGACAAAGGGACTTCTTCAGGAGCATGTTGGAAAGAGGTTGTGAAAGATAGGTCGAATAAGATTCGAATAAGGTCGAATAAGATTTGAATAAAAAGAATTCGAACGACAAGAAAGAAAACTTATCGTGCGCAGCGGAATAAACTATCTTCCTCTTCCTTCATGCATGACTACGCCTATCGATTTCGAACAAAACAATAGTGATAGAAATCACGTTCGATCTTATAGTAACTAACTTTGAAATCATCAGTACTACAGTGATTACGTAGCCAAACAATAATGCATTGAATTATCAGACAAATAATTAGTCGCGACGAACTACAGAAACGCATACATTCTGAAACGAACCTGAACGCCATAAAAGATAGTATTGATTCAGTATGAAAACGAAACAGAAGTAAATGAGTACAATAAGTTGCGGATCGAAGCCACGTACTCTAAGCTATCTCTGAGCGGCTAAAATGAAAGTCTGAATTAAGCGCATTGCTGATAAGCAGTAAGCGCAATAGCAATCTCTAAACAACTCTAAGAAGTGAGCTAGAATGCTCAGGAGTGTTCAAGCTCGCAAGCTTGGGAGAGAGAGAGCTAACTATTCAATACTTGCTGATCTATTGATTAAAAACTTCAGAACTTGAAAAGAGATGTATGAACAGCTGATTTATACTAAGTAATTAGGTCGTCAAATGCGATTGCCAGTTGGTTGGTGCCCGCTGGCATTCATCCAGTTCTTTCTCAGAAATTGATTGCTGATAAGCGGTGAAAATTGGTCGTAAACAGTCTGTCTGCATAAATGAACTAAAACTGTCACTCTGCAGAAATGAACTAAAACTGCCACAGGCGACAGTGTCACAAAAAGGCGACAGTGGTAGCTTTTTGCAAAAAAAGCGATAGTGTCATAAAATCTCATTTCCTTAATATTGGGGTAGCCCCACACTTTGCCAGAGTCATTTCCTTAACATTTGAGGCACTTTGAAAAATGCGAAAAATGCGACTCTGCATTTTTACTCGCGAAAAATGCGAAAAAGGCGACACCGCATTTTTACACGAGATTCCTGACAGGCGACACTATCTGGATTGTAGAGAGAGAAAATGCGAGATTGTTGTCAAACTCCATGTATTTCTACAGACTGTGTAAAAACACTTGTAAATCTACAGACTGTATAAAGACACGGGAAAATCCGCAGAACTGGATAAACAATGGATGAGGATTAAAACCGATTAGTCGATTAGTAAGAAGGAGAATAATCCAACACTCCCCCTTCATCTGAATCCTTGAATGCCTTGACCTTCAGACTTAGTTCTACACAGAATCTTCTGTGTGCTTCCAAACTTAATGCTTTGGTAAAAATATCTGCTGTCATATCTTGCGTTCGACAGTACTGCAATCTGACCTCTTTGTCGAGAACTTTGCTTCTGACATAGTGATACTTGAGTTCAATGTGCTTACTCCTAGAATGAAATCTAGGGTTGGCTGATAAGGCAATAGCACTTTGATTATCACAAAATAATAATGTCGGAGCATATTGATTCAGACCGATATCTGAGAGTAAGTTCCTCAACCAAATTGCTTCCTTTGTAACTTGAGAGGCTGCGATATACTCTGATTCAGTGGAAGATAGAGCTATTGAAGATTGCTTGCGACTGTTCTAGAAAATTGGACCATTGTTGAGAAAGAATGTAAATCCGGAAGTGGATTTACGAGTGTCTACATCTCCTGCCCAACTTGCATCTGTGTAACCACTGAGTAAATTGAGTTTGTCATTGCCGACTGCTCCATAACAAATGCAAAAGTCCATAGTAGCTCAAAGATATCTCATGACTCTGATAAGAGCCTTCCAATGTGTTACACCAAGATTAGTCATAAACTGACTGAGAGAGCTGACTGCAAAAGCTATGTCTGGCCTGGTACAGATCATAGCGTACATAGGAGATCCTATAATAGAATGGTAAGAATACTCATGCATTTGATAAATTGTTTGGGGACACTGGTCCTTTGACAATTTGAGACCTGGTTCCATTGGTGAGATCTAACTTGCAATTAATCAGATTATATCTGACTAACATGCTGTAGATGTACCTCTGTTGTGTAATGTAGACCAACTTCTATTTTCTATTTCTGTGGATTTGTATACCAAGGCGGAAATGAGCTTCACCCAGATCGGTCATGTCGAATTTGGAAGATAGCATTGTCTTGGCCTTTTTTATCAGATCGGTATTGTTGCTGAAAAGCAATGTATCATCCACGTATAAAGTGATAATAATAAAAGACTGCTGCACTGCTTTGAAGTAAACATTTGAATCTGAAGAGCTAGGTGTGTAGCTGTGATCAATAAGGAAAGTATTGACCCTTTGAAACCATGCTCGAGCATATTGCTTCAAGCCATAAAGTGCCTTATGGAGTTTACACACATGATTGTGTTTACCTTCGATAATATAACCTTCGGATTGCACCATGTAAATGTCTTCTTCGATAACTCCATTGAGCTATGTTGTCTGTACATCGATTTGATGTACTTCCAAATCTGCTGCAGCGGCAAATGATAGCAAAAGTCGAATAGAAGAATGCTTGACTACTAGACTGAAGGTCTTAGTGTAATCGACGTTGTATACCTGAGAAAATCCTCTGGCGATAAGTCGTGCCTTTCTCCTGTTGATGCTTCCATTTGCATTGTACTTGACTTTGAAAATCCATTTGCAATCAACTACGTTTTTGCTAGCAGGTAATTCGACAATTGTCCATGTCTGGTTCTTAATACGAGATGAATACTCTTTATCCATAGCTTCTTTCCAGGAAAGATATCGAGTATTAGAGCTTTCGCTCTGATATCAAAATAGTATTAGGCCCCGAAGAAGAACCAACGCTCTGATACCATGTCGGAAAGAAGTATGTGAAAGATAGGTCGAATAAAATTCAAATAAAAAGAATTTGAACGACAAGAAAGAAAACTTATCGTGCGCAGCGGAATAAACTATCTTCCTCTTCCTTCATGCATGACTACGCCTATCAATTTCGAACAAAACAATAGTGATAGAAATCACGTTTGATCTTATAGTAACTAACTTTGAAATCATCAGTACTACAGTGATTACGTAGCCAAACAATAATGCATTGAATTATCAGACAAATAATTAGTCGCACTAAGCTATCTCTGAGCAGCTAAAATGAAAGTCTGAATTAAGCGCAATGCTGATAAGCAGTAAGCACAATAACAATCTCTAAACAACTCTAAGAAGTGAGCTAGAATGCTCAGGAGTGTTCAAGCTCGCAGGCTTGGGAGAGAGAGAGCTAACTATTCAATACTTGCTGATCTATTGATCAAAAATTTCAGATCTTGAAAAGAGATGTATGAACAGTTGATTTATACTAAGTAATTAGGTCGTCAAATGCGATTGCCAGTTGGCTGGTGTCTGCTGGCATTCATCCAGTTCCTTCTCAGAAATTGATTGTTGATAAGCGGTGAAAATTGACTGTAAACAGTCTATCTGCATAAATGAACTAAAATTGTCACTCTGCAGAAATAAACTAAAACTGCCACAGGCGACAGTGTCGGCTTTTTGCGAAAAAAGCGACAGTGTCATAAAATCTCATTTTCTTAATATTGGGGTAGCCCCACACTTTGCCAGAGTCATGTCCTTAACATTTGAGGCACTTTGAAAAATGCGAAAAATGCGACTGCATTTTTACTCGTAATTTTGGACAAGCGAAAAATGCGAAAAAGGCGACACTGCATTTTTACACGAGATTCCTGATAGGCGACATTGTTTGAGAGAGAGAAAATGCGGCACTGTTGTCAAACTCCGTGTATTTCTGCAAACTGTGTAAAAACACTTGTAAATCTGCAGACTGTGTAAAGACACGAGAAAATTCGCAGAACTGGATAAACAATGGATGAGGATTAAAACCGATTAGTCGATTAGTTAGAAGGAGAATAATCCAACAGAGCGGGCTTTTGTAGACCAAAAGCTACAGCCTCTCAAAAAGGCATGGGCCCAGTATGTACTACTATCCTTTATGCACTCTAAAGACTCTATGTACTTTAACTTTTAAGTTTTCATACATTGTGGTGGCATTTCATACTTATTAATAATTATTTATGTTTAATCATGATTGTCAAATGATCATTCATCATTGAGGGCTCAGGGTTGCAACTTCCCATGAAATTTGAACTATGATCTTGTCTTGTGCAATGTGCAATGTGACTTGTCACCTGTGAACTAGGTATGGTTGCACCATCATATCTGATGGTTGTTGCCATGGGTAGGCTCGTTAATGAGACCTACCCCCACATCTTTGGACACCTTGTGCTGCACATTGCCTGGACTTGTTGGTTGAGGAGGATGTGGCCAAGATACCATGGATCGCGGAGGTGCTACGCACCGAACGGTCCTTGGTGAGATTCGTCACCAAGTGGCCCAGGGTCTTGGCTATGTTCAGGAGACACTTTACCTTGGATATCTTGAGACCTTCCCCCACCAGGTATGGCTATTGGTAATTAGAATTTACTATTTAGTAATGGCTATTGTAGTTTGTAGCTTTGTGAGCACTTACCGAGCACTAAATTCTAATGTAAATCAAAATCTGTTATATTACCACTTAGTACTTACTCTTGAATGTTCAATGCAATGCATCATGCATGTATTGTGTTGTGTGCTGTGCAGGTTTGCATTTATGTTCCTAGTCATGGAACGACTGCTAAAAGTTGATGCGAACTTGAGGCAGATGGCTGTTGCAAATGAGTGGGCACAGTGGGGGCCATCACAGGAGCCAAAGGGTAAAAACTTCGAGTGGACCATTATGTCAACTACATTTTGGGATGAGGCACGATCCATTGTCGTGGGCCTACAGCCTATCTACATTGTCCTGTGCCCTACAGATCGAGAGGGCTGCACATTGGGCCTCTTGTATGAGTTCATGGACAGGCTGGGCGAGCAGTTGTGTCCTTGCACGACCATTAGCCCAGAGAGGAATATCGCTTAAGCCTTACTATACTGACCTATAACCTATTGCACGACTCCTTAGTACTTACTACTTCCTAGTAAGTTGTAACTACTGTTTGAAATCTGAAATTTGAATTTTCAATTGATGAATCATCATTAAATCATTTGACATCAGACATTCATGAATGATGATTGAAGATTCAAATGAACTATAATGTGTCTTGCAGGCTTGAGGAAGTCCGGTGCCTTTGGCAGAGCAGGTGGGAGTGGTTTCATAAGCAATTGCATGCCATGGCCGACATACTCCATCCACTTTGGAGGAGTGAGGCGTAGTACCTTGATAGCAGGGATGGCTGTAATGCCTATGTCTCCCGAGTTTATCCTGATGTACGCGAGCAGGCTAACCTACTGGATGAGCTCCAAATATTCAGGCAGGAGACCTTGGAGTTCACCTCTGGCCTGGCACTTTTGAGAGACGGTAATAAACTAACCATTACAGTTTAAACTTTACATTTTACAGCACAATTACTCAATCACGATTCACATTGTTGGTAACTACTAACTTGGTAGCTGCATGCGTCCCATGTCATGGTGGTCAAAGTTTGAGATTGATGTCCCCAAATTGCGCCGCCTTGCCATCAGGATCCTCTCACAGGACTGCACTGCAGTTGCTTATGAGAGAAACTGGAGTGTTCATTCTTTAATTCACACGAAGAAGAGGAATCGACTCTCCTCTCTGCACAGTTGGAGAGGTTGGTGTACGTACACGCCAACCTGAGACTTTTGGGTAGACTCCAAACCACCGCAAACCCTATCCAGGTAAGCCATTAATCATAATTTCTAGCATGTGATCCTAGATACTACTATACTAGATAGTAGTATGTAAGGTTCTAAGTTAAGTTTTAACTTTTGTTGGCCCTCCAAGTTCAGTCTTGATTTCAATGTGCATTGTGACATGTACGTAGGTTAATCCGGATGAGACGGATGTGGCAAAGGTTCTAGATTTTGCCACCAAGAGACTAGGCAGAGGAGGACATGTACGCATTCCTCCATGAGGAGGCCATGCAGAGGGCAGGTGAGAAATTACGATTTAGCCCTTACTACTCAGTTGGCATTGCATGCTTCAGGCTTGTAAGTAGTCAGTGTATCACTTGTCTTGAGATAAATTTTTGAAGTTTGAACTAATTATTGTGATTTGTGGGGCCTGGGCAGTAATACGTTTTCTTGTGTGCACTGTCACTCGAGCAGAGCGCAGGAGGAGGGTAGGAGAGGGTACGAGCTCCCGTGCTCCCAGCCTTGACGACGAGTTTGAGTCCGAGGCATCGTCAGGGTCAGAGTCCTCAGAGGAGTAGTATGTGGATGAGGAGTCCGAGGAGACCGGGGATGAAAATGAGGGGCATCATACCTTTGCCTCCGATGAGGATTTCGTCGCTGCCACTCGAGAGGAGACCATAGCAGGCTCCACAGCACTAGCGAGCAGGAGCTTAGAGTGCTCAGTGTAGATTAGTTACTAGTAGATAGATGATAGATCATAGTAGTTTGTAACTACATAGTTTGATGAGCATTGAGATGTTTACATATCATCAGACATGTGGCATTACACTGGTGACCGGACTCATGACTCATGAGGCATATGTATGATGTATTATGGATTCTGATTCTTGAAGTTAGTTGATTATTTGATATCAATAAAGGTTTTACAATTTTGATTTTAATATTTATGTAATATGTATTTGCCAATGGCCATTTGCCATTTTGAATTTTTGATATTCCCGAGGGCCAACTACTTTGTAGACATAATGACTGACAACTGTGGCTTACCACTTATCACAATTGTTTCTGAATCAAGTTTCAACAAAATTTCAGGTCAAGTGTAATTACAATTTAGTATTTACTAAATTGTAATGATGTAGTGCCTGAGGATGAGGATTATGACAACGACGAGGATGATAGCCACTCAACTACTCATAGAGATCGGAGACTGTGTACTTCCCACCATCACGTTACTACCAGGATCACCAGACATCCTACGCAGAGACGTAATACCGCTAGACATGCTCATGCTCACAGACGACGCCGGGAAGTTCCAGTGCTTTCTCATGCTGGAGCTCGCATTACATCTTTTTACAGCATCAGCACAGCAGCAGTAGCAGCTCAGTCTTGACATCTTGACACAGATACATATGATTATTCTGCACACACACTCTCGCATACGGGTCCATTTTAGTTTGTACTAGATGTTTTCTTTGTTACAGTTTGGAGACGTTTTATACGCTCCCATGGTTACCACACACTTGACATGTACTCCTTTAGTCTTATATGCCTTTTGGCATGGAAAAGACATGAATAAAGCTTTCTTTCTTTCTCATAAGGAATGGATAAATCCAAAGACAAGAGAACCCTCTTAACTTTACATTACCTCACAAATATTTATATGAAGAAGAAACAAGCCATTTCAAGGCTCTGAACTGCATCAAGAGACTTAAGATTAAAAACAGGAAGAAGAGTCAGCCAAAGTTGAAATGGCAAGAACAGGTTGTATTCTTTGTAAGAACGAGGGAGCGGAAACGGAAAGACATCACCTTCTTGAATGCACTAGACTACAAATGATATGGGGAGAGCTCAAAAAATTGTTTGTGATGCCAAATTACAATCCCTACATGACTTTCTCCAGCAAAAAGATCTAAAACCTTCAGAAACTTCATCACCAAGGCTCATGCACATAGAAATTTTTTATGAGAGCTACCGCTTTTTTGACAGTGCAAGGTTTTAAATGTTCCCCAGACTCTTGGTCTTGGTGGAAATTTGTAAATATTCTCTCTCTCTCTCTCTCTCTCTCTCTCTCTCTCTCTCTCTCTCTCTCTCTCTCTCTCTCTCTGTGATTCATATTGGCCCACCTTGTTTGCCCACATTAAGCCGCATGCATTACACAACGTTCTTGGGCCTGCTGGTCCACGTCTCATCATTGGAGTATTGCGTGCTGGAGTGCCACAGTTAAGACAACTGCCAGGCTTGACACTGAAACACAAAACAGGAACGCACGTACTCTTGACTTGTCAATATTGTATCTACCTTCACCTACATAGTCCTAACTATAAATGAATTCTTGAGGTACAAGTTTAAGCAATCAAGCAGCTCATGTTTCTTCATGCAGCAATGTATATCTTTGAAAGTTTCATACACAAATACACTACAGAACTTATGGTGTGCTTGGCTTCCTTTTGATACAATTCCAATGGACATTGCTTTCCAAAACAATCTGCATAGAATTTGCATACTGAACAAAATTCCAAACATCTTTCTAGTGTATGAGACAGTAATCTATCACCCATTAAGAGAGATAGCTCAGATATCATATGCCTACGGAAAAAAACACCTGCAGTGTACAACTGTATGAGTGCTTTATTAGTCGACATTCTTGAGAGAACATTAATGCCCACATTAATGCTGTTGTCAAATGGATATTTCAGTCCTATCACCAAAGTACAAAGCCAAGGCCCAAAAGTACTCTAATAAACAGCTAGAATTCAGTTTCTGAATCTTTACATGAGTTTACCACTCAAAAGAAGACGAAGAAATTTAAACATGATATTCTTTAATATGAAATGTGAAATAGTGTAGCCATGACAAACTACTTGTTCAAAAGTTGCATTTTAAGTTGTGACTTAAGCATAACTCAAATTCGAAGCAATTGCAAAATATACAGCTAAGGAGCTCATAACAAGCATCGAAACCTTCAAAATTCAGAATCATGTTCGGCAGTTGAAGGCCGACACCTAAGCATGTCGCCACAAGTGAGAAAAATGCATGTTAAATCATAAAGTATCAATCTCTTAGAACTTGCATGCAATGTTAAGAACAGTGAACCAAATAAGAAGTGAGTTCTCAGTTGGGAAAAGAGTTGAGGATTTTCATTGTGTATGACAGAGAGTAGACCTTTTTGATAAATGCAAGGGAGAATGCCAAAGCTTAAAAGCTCACACACAGATGGAGTGGCCCACATTATTGTGCAGGATAGATTAGTTGCAAAGGAGGGAGAGAGAATTATGTATCAATTAATCATGTGAATCGCCTCACCATTGGATGATCCAGAGAAGACCCTATGTCATGTATATGTGAGATTGAAAATGATCAATCTGAGCAATCCACTGCATCAAAGACCTTAGTTCAGGAATCAATGGTAGTCAAACAACATTTCAGTGTGGTCTGCATGCTTCTTCTTCTCAAGCTAAAAAAAACATGTCTCTGATAGTTCTTGTCCCAGGCCAACAATGACAATTTTCAGCCAGAACAATCAACACCCATGTGTAAAGGAAGCTCACATGAGATCAAAATTAGTATATACTATAAACTACAGAACCTTCTGTACCAGCCCAGTTATATACTCAAGAAGCCACATCAATTTGAAGGGACTAGAAAGGGTCCAGAAGCACAAAAGTAGTTGTGTTGAGGGCGTATTTTGGCAATCCATCTAGAATCCAACTCATATGTATGAAATAGGAAGCTACACAGACTATCATAAGCAACCACTCATTCGCGAGATTTTGTATGATAGAACTGAAAGTAAATCTGCAATCATTAAAGAGATTGCAAGACTCACATGGCTTGTTCTGGTGAAACATCAGGATCCTGCCTTTTGGCTGTACCTTTTGTTCCATCCCCACCAGACTGTGCAAGCTCTGGATTCGCTCTCTTCTTAGGAACTTTTGGTGAAACAAGTTGACCTTTGATACGTTGCATCCTGTGGAAAGTTTCAACATAAACAGATATTCTATCTACATGGTGATATGTTTGTAACACCAATCCCTATTCAGAACATTAACAATTACAAAAGATACAACCAACCACTCCAAATAAAACAAAAAGTGTCATCTGTGCCTCTTCAAACCAACCAAAATCAGGCAGTGACGGAGGTAGTTAACAATTTGCATGCTTGTATACGTCTATGAATGCAAAAAAAATTGTCTTGAAGTATTTGCAGCAGCAAAAATTGTACATAAGAGATGATAAGACAAAATGTACCTCATTCCTACAGTGCTCTGACTACTGGGAGCGTAAAACGATTCCAAAGCCATGAAAAGGGAAATAAGTGCCAATATTGGATTATAATAGACAACTGAAGTGTAAGCATTGATAATCTATGATATGACCTGAGGTTGGTCACGCTACAAAGCTGAAAACACATCCACTAAACTAGGCATGATATGATGAAGGATGCAATTGTTGCATGCCACTGACGATGTTTACACTTCACTAGTTAGTACTGGATGCAAGGAAAATCTGGGCTAAAGATGTCCTTGTCCTCTATGATGTGCTCATGGTCAAGTACTCACGGATACACTTTGTGGTATTTATTTGCCTCATCAAATTTCATAGTATCCTTTTAGGTTACACCAGAATGGCTCGTGGAGACCTGGAGCAACACATTTTGAGACACATTTGAGAACACAACGGAGCGCAACCTAAGAGGAGAATTCCAAAAGATGCAGTGACGTCTCTGACAACTCTCGTATCTCAAAAGGCATGGAAAGATAGGATCCACATAAACGATGAGAGAGCGTAAAGTGGGTGCATCCCTGAAAAGGAAATGATACCGCCCACGGATCTCATAGTAGGCCGAACATCTGAAGAGGAAATGCTCCTTCGACTCAATCTCTCCCTAGGAACACATCCGGCATAGTTTGTCCTCACGTGGAATGCCATGATAACGACCAGTCTCAATAGCAAGCTGGTGGGAAGAAACCCGAAACTGTCCAAGAGTAAATTGTAAACAGTGTGAGGGTCCATAATCCAGCTAGTGTGCACGTATAGGAAAACCTACTCCATGAAGCTCTAGAAAAAATGTCTGATAGAAATCTGGCTTAACACTCAACTGTCCCTGCCAAGTATGTTGGATGTAGTCCCGATAGATAGCCCGTCTAATGTAATCATGAGTACCTGCTGGGAATTCAGAAACCGGAATACCAAATGTGCTCAGGAGGCGAGCAGCCTGAGAATACCATGAGAAATGAACTCCACGATTATATAGTAATCTCTAGGATGTAACTGCAATGTAGGAATATCTGTTAGAATGGAGAATCAATACTCTCTGTATATATATAATGAGCCGAAAGAGGGCATCCACTAAAATGGGTGGAACAACAAACTCAGCAATGATCATCTGGTGTGGAACTGAGGGCTTACCTCTAATCATCCGGGATAGCATGGTGGTCTGGAGCCGAGATATATGAGACCAGTTCGAAGAGGTAATACCTGTACACCAAGCCTCTGCCGCATCTAATGTTGTGGGAGTGACCATAGTGTCGAAGAGACGACACTTACTAGAAGCATCATGAATATAACTCCGAAAACAAAATGTCTCAAGTTGGAAGAGGGAAGCGTGACCCTTCCCAAGGCGATCCGAGGCAGCTTGCCACATACTGAAAATAGGACCACTGAATAGAACACCCTAGTATGTGTAGGATGAAACAATCTCTAAAGGCTGACCATCGAGGAAAAACTCCTGGCGCTACATGAAAGCTCTGGAGGTATTGAAGACCATCACTTTGGTCTTCGATATATTCACCCTCAATCCCCACCGGGTACAAAAGAGTACGTAAGCTATCCAAATGTCTCTGGAGTCCCTCTCTAGTCGGTGAGACTAAAGCCACATCATCAGCATATAGCAATAAGTATGTCACCCAAGCTGCAACCCATCCCACCACCCTGTTTGATAACTGTCTCAAGCTCATCAATATATAAGCCAAAAAGTGTAGGTGAAAGGGAGCATCCCTGTTTCACCCCAATGGTACTCCATACTGGATCAGAAATACCTGATGTATCTTTGAAGCAACCTAAAACTCTCTAATATAATGTCGTCACTGCCAAAATGGTATCTGTGGAAAAGCCCAGGTCCCTAAGCCTCTGAATAAATGGCGTGGAACCGTGAGCTCCTTACATAAGTACAAAGGGTTGTTGTAGAGGATGAGGGTCGATTGAGAATGTTGTAGTGAAAAAATATAGAATATCCTCCACGAGTGTCATTCCCTTACTCCCTGAGTTTTTGTTGTGCTTGTCTATTTCTTCTTGTTAGGAGAGAGATTGTTGCTGCTCATCATTGCACATCAGTCGTTTGTGTCTTGCATTTTTGCTTTGCATCAAGCTCTGTTCTACTTTGTTTTCACATAGGTTGCAAGATCCGGGTGGTCAACTCTATCACCCATGACAAAAGTGCTTGCTTTTTTTTTGCATCGCGTGTCTGCCTACCTTCTATAACGATGTACTTCCTACAACATGCATCAGACGGAACTATCAAGCTACTAGGATGACTGAGCTTATATATGACACACAGTCTTTAGGTTATCACGGTTTCAATTAGGGTATCCTTGCATTGGCTAGAGATTGAGATATCTCCATCCAAAGGATAACCACATACTAGTGAAGATTGAGAGCGAGGAGTATTTCAAAGATGTGTTGCCCTTGTGATATATGAGATGTCCTTGCTGCGGAGAGCCCAATTTCCAATGGATAGGGCGGACTTTTTCTCCAATCGTCGTCCATGAGCAGATTCAGATTCAGATGATGATATAGATATTGACCTAGCCCATCGTGACCAAAGACTGTGATTGACCTCAGGCATTACCATTGCTCATGCACCTACGCTTACCAGGAGAGTTTGTCTTCAGAGGTCCCATACTCGTCAGAGTCAGAGTCCTCAGAGAAGACACATATGACATCAGCGCCCATCTTCTACCGCAGTATCATCCTCTGGGCCTCGTCTCACAGACTTCTTCAGTAGCCTCAGTTGATATCACATATAGTTCTATCTCTTGGATATATTTTTCGTTTGGTGTAGTTCTTTTAGTGATAGACATTATGTTTTTCAAATTGTATTTCTTTAGTTGTTTTATGGAGTTACTATGCTCCCATGTTACTACACAATGGAGATGTACTACTCTGTCTTATATGCTTTTTGGCATCAGAAGACATTAATAAAGCTCTCTTTCTCTTTCTCTTTCTCTCTCTCTCACACACACACAAAGAACTAACAAAAAAAATCAAAAACCGGGACCCCTCTAGAGTCAGGTCTCATGAGAAAGTTTCCAAGCAAATCCAATTCGAAGGTTCGATCGGCCTTTTCTTCTTCCAGAATCGAGATTCGATCCAGATCAAATAGTGATTTAGTGAAACATTAAGTTTATGTTTGTTTATTAAATCATCATCTTTGCACATGGTGTACACTTTGTGCCTGCTCCATAGGTGTGCATGTGAAATCCATTCTATAGATATCCCAATCTCTAAAATCTCAGAAAAACTTTTCCTTCCGAGTAAAAATTGTCACGTCATGAGTTAAAGTGCACTTCATGTCCACAATCAATTATCCCTATGACAAGAAGAAGATTTTGCGAAACTTTTCTACATAGCAAGCATTTGAGATAGATTGATATTTTCACTGGCCATCACTGGAGAGATATCTTCAATACCTTTGAGCTGATTTGGCAAATTATCACCCAAACAGATTTAAAAGCCTCTCACCTGTAGTAAGAGTAATTGAAGAATCTCCTAAATGAATTCATAAGCCTTGTTGCTCGTGAGTCTAAGACAATTTCTTTGAGTTTGCCTTCTCTTTAATCGTCGGCCTTGTAGGTACTCAAACCGCCAGATAGGTTTTACATCATGTTGAGCACCTCCTTACTTCTTGGCTATTATGCTATGGCACTCCCACATGATGTATCGTTACTTTCCACTAGCATAAGATCTTATTATTTATCCTATTAAGATCTTGACATTTGTTGCTACTTAGGGACATTTCTCCAACCTTTTCTTTGTCATAATAAATCTTTATAGCCCTATTTTGAAGTAGAAAACTCTTGTTGATGTAGAAGTTTAAGTAGTTGGCCTCTTTTGGAACTAGGGTGGAGAACTCATATAGCAGCATTTTGATAGAATTGATCATGGCAAGCAGCTCCACAGAAAGGTCACAAATGTCAATAAAAATAATAACAAGCTTGGGAGGAAGGCTGTTGATGAGCACAAAGAACTCCCCAAGGCACAACTGTTGTGAGACATCTGCATTGACCATATGATTAGGGGTTAAATCTTTAGCCCATGCTTCTAGACTGATTCACCCAGTGTGATGATCATCTTGACTAGCTGCCTCTTTAGATGATCCTATCTATGTCATTCGGGATTCTCCTATTTGAGGCCATTTGGAATTCAAAAAGACCTGACAAGGTGTCAAAAATCTTGTTTGCAGTTCATATCATAATTGAGGTACTTGTTTTGAGCTTGGGATGTAGATAAAAGAAGTATGATAAAACCATGGAAAAACTCAAGTTAATGAAAACCTAATAGAACTATGTATACCTCTGAGCAACCTCTTTTCGCACACCATAGCGAATCTTTTTATCAAAGTTACGAGCCTTTCGCTTTTGATGGAGCTTTGAAAGGGTCGACAGCTTCTGAGAATCTTTGATGGGTGCTGGTGCCTTGAGAAAATTCTGTCAGGTTGACAAGCAGAAATACGATTGATGTGTTAAAGGAACGGAACTCCACAGTGGCTCCTAGCCAACTTCAAGCTTCAACTGAACTTGGCTCTCAGCACAGCGACTCAATCAATTATGGAGGTTTTCTAATTGAAGCTAAAGACAGCACTTCCATCATCTTTCAGGGCCACAACGTTGATAATAGCGACATAGGTAGAATCAATGTTTATCACTGAGCTGCACACACAGGTACATAAAAACATATGGAATTCATCTAAGGTGTCCTACATACGCAGCAGCCCTACTCACTTGTAAAATAAACCAAGTAAGGATCTCAATTGTTCAGGGATAAACAGCATACCTTGTACTGATGATTAGACGCCCCAATACCTGCCATACCAGGGGGTATTTCGTGTCCTCCTAATAACAGCAGTATTGCTTGCACCTATATCAATGCAAGTTAGTCACTGAACTTATATGACAGCTTAACTGCAAACAGAACCTTTACTCCCACGCTCATTATCACCATATATGAGTATCGGAGTCATGTACTCAATGATATAAGCATTGAAGCTTTCCTCCAAAAACAGAAGCCGATTTCCGTGTAGATGAAACTTTATGCCCCAAAATGTGGGCTAAGCCCATGTTATGTATATCTGTGGTCATGCTTTATAGGCTTTCCTGCTTGGTTGTGAGAACATCACCTTACACATGCACAGGAATCATAAAGCTAACTGTGTCAAATAAGCATGGAGTGCAAAAATTCCACATGAAAATGCTCAAAATCAAGACTCTTCATCTCATCTCTCCAGGACAGCAAAAGTATCATTTCAGGTAAGTAACTGCCAAACTCTACTATCTTGTAGGTCATCTCAAGAATCAAATTATCCCATGATTTGAAATTTAAAGCTTCAAAGTTCAAACATTCCCAGAAGTCTGATACAAGACCTTGTAACTCACACGCATTTTGTCACCATTGAAACAACTATGGAATTTTTAGACGAGCTTTTTTCAGCTAACCTTGAGTATAACCTTTTGCCCAAAATCAGAGACAACAAAATGAACAGGTTAGAAACTGATGAATTCATTTGCATACAGATCTTCTAGAAAGGAGACTCACAATTTCATGGGCCAGTTGATAGCACAAACTAGTAAGTGGAATTAGGAAATTCAACTAACCTTCTCAGGAGTAACTGTCTCAAAGACGTACATTTCCCCTTGATAACACAGGCTGAGGTGAGATTGAACTGCATCACCTGCTGGATGTCCAGCATCATGATTCATGCCTTTATCATCAGCTGCTTCAACATGGGGAGCTTGTTCCATGTCCATATCATGAGAAACCATGCCATCATTGTCATGATCATTCAAAACTGTGTTTCCATGCATTTTCCCAACATGTTCAGGCATCTGTTCATGGTCATCACAACCCTGGTGCTGGCCTTCATCCATGTTCACCTTTTCCTGTACATATAAGTTCTGGGCACAAGCACCTTGATCATTCATGTAAAATGATTCAAGCAGATACAAATCTGCTTAGAAGGCCACAAGGATGAGTCACCATATAAACATGACCCTTATGCAAAGCTTCAACTTAAGCCATTGTCGTATCTCTCAGGGATCCCCAAATTCTTTCAGAACTTCTGTGAAACAGCAGGAAGCCCAAATTATTGCACCAGAAATGTATCACATTGGAACAAAAAGTGAGCATATTTAGAACAAAACACAATGAATTTGCAGGTAAATGAGAAATTAAGATTCTGCAAAAAATCACAAAATGACAGAGCCTTTGAAGTTCCACATTTCCTGCAGTTTCAGCAGTTTTTTGACTAAAGATCCATGTGGATTTAAGGTAGTGGGCACAGTGTGGAAAGTGAACTGCCATTCTGGAACCTTCGAACCAGAATGTTTATAAGTTCAAAAGTTCCAACTGCCATCATCAGCTACTTTCAGATACTCTCACAGTAGACCATCATTGATTTTCCAAACATTTTGGTCTATTGGCAATCGTGACTCCAGTTTGACTTTGCACCTTCAGGGGAAAATTTTATACCATTTTGTCACTGAATATAGCATCCTTAAGGATAGTATGTATTGGTCTAATACTAGAGTTGTAGAAAAATACAACGATTTTGAGTCCTTTTGAAAAAACTCAAAGATTGTATAAAGTATAATAACCATAAACTTTATGGTGCTCTGGTACAGCATGAATATGTTATACTATTCTACTTTTTGCATTTGGTGGCTTTGATTTGATTTTTGATTGGTGAATGCTATCGGCATATCATTTTTTTGTGATGATTAGACGAGTTTGGAGTTGGTACAATATACAGGCAACAGTAGACCGTACTTTCACAACACGTGTGAATTAATTCATGGAGTTCATGTCATGTGTTGCATGTAATTAGCCCATGAGCTAATTAATGAATGGCCAAATATAGCCATGGAGCTAAATTAGATTAGAACTAGTCAATAGGACAGTTAATAAAGTGGTTCGAACAACCTCGCTATAATTGAGAGTAGCGGAATTGTAATAATGGTTGTAAGGCCCAATTTAGCTAAATAAGGCCCCAAACTTATAGTAGAGGCAGAAATGACCACTATAAATAGCTGAGGTCGTGCTAAATTTGGAAGCTATTGTTCATTTTGTAATTTTGAGTTTTAAGAGATCTTGGAGCTTCTCTTTGAGAGCTTTCTTGATGAAGAAAGTGGTTCGTGTGCCTAAAATCACATGAGAGATATGATCATGCTCTAGAATCAGGCCCCTATCTTGTGAATCATCAATAATCATGAATAAAGCACATGACAATTTTAATATCAGAGCATTAGATCCTTTCCCCATCAAATTTGGTGGATTTTGTTGAATCTAGTAGAGTTTCTTGTTCTAGTTTTCTTGATTTTTCAATTTCCAGCAAGCTTTGCTTCAATTTTTGACCATCTAATTCTCATTTTTTGTGTAGTTTCTTGTTGTAGATCAATAGATTTCTCTTTTAGCTTTCTGGAGGTACTGAGATTTTCTGATTTGGAGCTATAATGACCAAGTTATGGCAATTTTAGTGTTTTCTTTCCAATTTTAGCTAGTTGTATCTTTTTGCAGTTTGTTTTTCCCATTTTTGGCTGAATTTTTGGCCAAACTTTTTCACTGTAATTCTGTAGGATTGTAGATCTCACTCTTAGCTTGAATCTGAGTCAATTTGTAGCCAATTTGGTTGAAAATTGAGGGAGATATGACAAATCCTGTGGAAGAGGTCAAATTCTAGTTTGAGTAGGAAATTTGGGAGAGAAGCACTTCAACCTTTCATTCTTGAAGTTCTGTTTCTTTGTAAAATTTTTTCCAGTTCTTGCACTTTGAAGTTTTCGTTTAAAAAAAAAGTGCCCTAACCCTAAAACCTAATCTGACCTAACCCTAACCATAATCTAGACCTAGACCTAATTCACTGTCACGCGACCTCCCAACTTCCAGTTCTTGCTATTGCTCTTGGGATTCTGAGTACAGTATTTTACAAGTGATTGAGTGCTGGTCCTTATCAGCGCTGACGCCCTGTTAATGCATAGATGCTTTGGGACGCTAGTCCATCATAGCTGAGTTTTGACTATTCCATCTTCATCAATTTGCGATTCCGTCTCACCCATTCTCTCTTTCAGGCAGAGATCGCAATCCTCCTCTTGCTTTGAATCTAAAAACGGCTCTACGCAATAGCTCGTCTTCTTTGGATGTCCATCCTGCTTTCAAGGGCTTCTGAACTACCCCTCTTGAATCCCGGCATAACCCGGTGCTTTGAGGTGAAATATCCTGATCAGAAGAAGACTGATTAGCATCGCAGAAAGAGCTGCTTGTCTCCATTTCAATATGATACTTCCAACAAAATTAATCACATATGCCAATCTAACTTACTTTCAATAATCTCCTGATAACATCTTTATTAGAGAGGAGAGTTGTCATCATGCAACACGTCTCAGGAGCAACTAGATCGTACTATCATTTAGCAATAGCAGGCTTTATGACCCAAATGGATCTATGTCAATTTAAAACTTGGCGAGATGCTTATCAGCAAATGTTGTGCGTATCTCTTAGTGGTCTTTCAAGATTACCATGGTGTCAACAAACAACGGTGCCTCCTCTGCTGCTTATTCATGGCTGGCTGGGATACATTGAACATTGTTGTGGGCCGTGTTGGCTGCCTCATTTCACAAGCTCTGTTGTGTTCTCAGATTCTTGAAACTTCTCCAAACTTTGTCAGAGGTGAGAGGTGCAATGTTCCTCATCCACAAGTTGATGATGTCACAAGGTCATTTTGGATGTCCCATATGCACCCAATGGACCGTTGCATCTTGCAGGGCTTGGTGGATGTAACCAAGAGTTTGGATTGTTGAAATAAATGCCTATTTTACCCCTTTTGACCGATTAAACTTGTAGCTTGTAAGTTGTGCATATGCCATGAAGGTACTTAAATCAATACATGTGAACCCCTCTTATGCATATTTGCAAGTAGGACGGCCCACAAAGGACCATAGTGTGTGATAGATTCGACATTACAACCTTAGGCGTAGTTATCAATTGGACTAATACCCTAATTGGGGTCAAAACCCTAGTTTGCCTTCTTTCAATTTTTTGAATATATCATGTCTAATCTTTCAAATTGCTTAATGAAGCTAGCAAGCTAGACGGCACTAACTATAGTGTCTAGAAGTTCAAGATGGCACTAACTATAGTGTCTAGAAGTTCAAGATGGAAAACATTCTTGAAGAGAAAGAATGTTCAGATATAGTAACAAGTACAGAACCTATTCCTACTTCAGATCTTAATCTCAAGGATTATATCATTCTAACATAAAGGAGGCGAGAAGACCAGATCAAGCTTACGCTATTCTCAAAGAACTTCGTCGAGGTGGCAAAGGAGAAGGTATGCTATCAAGCCATGCAAGAAGGGTATCACTCTATTCTCAAAAATAGAGTGATACCCATGGGGGTGCTTTCCTTTTGGCAATTCTCTTGTGGAATTGCCGAAAGGAAAGCACCCCCATGGGTTTAAATGGGTTTATAGGACCAAATGATAGGCGAATGGTAGCATAGACAATCATAAGGCAAGATTGGCTGCAAAGGAAGATGACATCCATCAGGACGGTCTTGGTGTTGCTGCATTCAATAATTGGGAGGTCCATCCAACGGACATGAAGAGCACATTTCTGAACGGGCAGTTGGCAGAGCTCTAAACCGACCAGCCACAAGGCTAAGGCAAAAGCTGAACATCATCTAGCGTGCAAGCTTAAGAAGGTATTGTACAGTTTGAAACAGGCACCAAAGGCATGGTATAGTTGTTTTGATGACTATTTTGCAGGACAGCATGTTATAAAGAGCAAGTTAGATTGCAATCCCTATGTAAAGGAGGAGGAGGGGAACATTATCATTATTGTTCTCTATGTAGATGACCTTGTCATCACAGGTAGTGCTGGGAAGCTAATTGTAGAGGTGAAAGCTAATTCGTCTAATGAGTTTGATATGAAAAATTTGGGGATTCACTATTGCCTAGGGTTAGAAGTGTGGAAGAGGAAAAAATTTGTTTTCATTTCCCAAGCAAACCCATCTCCACTCCCATTGATACCAATTGAAAGCCTTTCAAGGGGTATGGCACTCCTTTTGTAGCCAAAATTCTTTATAGACAGCTTGTGGGTAGCTTAATTTATCTCATCACTATCAGGCTATGTAATAGTAGTGGCAAGCCAGTTGATGAGCAACCAAACTAAAGCCCATTGAAAAGTCGCAAAGAGGGTGTTGAGGTACGTCAAGGGGCCTACCAACTATTGGGACTAGATTACCCAAATGCAGGTGAGCTTCAGCTTGAAGGCTATGCCAATTCAGATTGGGCAGGTCATGGAGAAGACTGCATGTCTAAGTCAAGCTATGCATTAACCTTGGCTCATGCAATTTCTTGGGGCAGCAAGAATCAGCCCACCATATCTTTACCATCAACAAGAGCTGAGTACAAGGCAAATACGAAGGCTGCTTGCAAGGTTATTTAGCTTAGGAGGCTACTTGGTGTTGTGCAGATCACTCAAGTAGATCCTATTGTTCTACATTGCGAAGCCATAATTGTATTTAGCTGGACAAGAATCCTATGTATCATGCTCATACGAAGGAGACAGGCGTGGATCAACAACAAGAAGAGGTGTTGGAACACTTGGATTTTTTGAGTTGAGACAGCCCAGAAAGTTTCAAGAGCTACAGGACAGGACGCCTTAAATGCAAGAACGCTGATAGCCATGAAGGATCATCTAAATGCAAGGAAGAAAAGAGGGTCTCCCAAAAGTTAAAGGATGGTATAATAATTACTAGTAAAGACGAAGTAATGAGTCCATCGTGACGAATTTATTCCACCATGACCTATGATCTCTACAATGGATGTAATGGAAAGCTTTCTTGATTCTGATTATGAGGTTTTTCATCTTATAGTGCAACCTAGCTTGCATTGTTCTGTTTTTTATTTTGATAGTAATAGATGGATATTTTGAACTCTGAGCGTGCTAATGAAGAAAAACACCAAATGCAAATAGTGGTAAGTAAATTTACAGATGTTTTCTATGAGGAGTTACCCCATGGGGACTGTTATCGTCTAGGTTACTCGATCATAGGATAGAACTTTTGCCTAGTAGCAAACTCAAAGATGTAATTGTGTCGGCTGCAATGTTGCAAAATGTGGATCTAGGTCTATGCCGTATGCTTAGTATAAGTGTGAGTGAGGCTTGGGTGCTGGTTGTATGGGATGCCAGAGACTTAGGGTCGTGACTCTTAGTTTAGTGTGACGAGTCAATAGTTTGAGAGTCATAAGTGGATCAGGTTGGATCCTATCGAGTGTCATGTGATTATATTCCTGCCTTAGTGTGAATACGTTGGACTTGTAAATTGTAAATATTGAAATGGCTCACATCGGCCTGCAGTGTTTTGTAAGAAAATGTAAATAGCAGGTTTTGTTTAACTTGTTGACTGGCTTGTATTTGGTATGGGGTTTTTGGTCTAAATTTAGAGGTTGCTGGAGTGACCTCCTAAAAAGTAGGAGTGACCAAGTTAACGAGCCATGTGTCATATGCTCACTGGGACACTTGGTCTAGTGTATGAGTGACATGTCGGACGGTCCTCCTACTCACTTATTGATGTGTCAAGGTATTGCCAAGTGGCAAGTGTCGGTTGTGCATGGGAGTTTGCCATGTGTCAACATTAGGAACGGTCAAGGTCAAGAGGGTGCTTGAGGTAGAAGGGTGTGGGAACTTAAGAGGGAGGACCTCTTGAGTATGCCTCATCTTTCTACTATGTAGTTTTGGCTGGGAGGAGACTTAGCAGCAGTGCTCTTATTTGTTTATGCTAGGAATCAATAGAGTGGATATTTGATGCCTACTTTGGTGTCTTTAGGGTTTAGGTAACATATTTTTGTAAGATTTGGTATCAGAGCAATTGCTTTCCAGCCTTGTTTGTTTTTGGCATCCATATTATCTTTAGTTAGGGTTTAATGAGAGCTTGGTGAGCTAGCGGCCTACTGACTATAGGTGATTTTTTGAGTGTTTTGGAGCCCCTAAGATTACAGATGGAAGACCTATGATGGATTGTTGGTCTTTTAGCAGCCTTTGAGCAGCTCCTGCTACTTTACTTGCTTTTTCATTTGCAAAAGTTTGTGTAATTTTTTTCAATTTTTATTATTTTTCAGATTTGTCAGTTGAAATAGGTTTGTTGTGGTAGGTCGCTGGTGGGGAGGGGCTATTTACTTTCCCGTTCATTGATTATCTCTCACTTTTGTAGATTGTCAGTTTGAAACCCTTATTTGCTGGTTTTTGAAGGAAAAGAGTTTGTAAGATGTAGAAGTTGGCTGTAGAAGATCTATGCTATTCCTAGTTCGTTTAGGAATTCAGGGTAATCTATAGGAAATTTTAGAATAAGTTTTTTAAAACATTGGATTTTTTAGGGCATTTTTTACATAATGCCGAAAATATAAAGCATACAATTTTAGAATATATACATAACATAATATAATTACAATATTTATATAAACATAATACATAATACATATTGGCTTAAATACTTAGTTGCCGGTGCAAAAAGCTTGTTTGTGCTTTGCTTCAAAGGCTTTTGTTGTTAGGTTTTGCATGTTACTTCGCTTTTTCTGGCTATTTTTCTGCCGTGGCATCCTCAAGCGATACTATTCATGATTCTCAAAGGATTGTTGCACTTTCTGCTTAAGTTGATGGCATGGAGCTTATGCTAAAACAGATTCTTGAGCAATTGAAGCCTGGTCATGCACCCGAAAGAGTTAGTGGCATTGGGAATTGGGGTGGTGAACATGGGTCAAGGGATAGAGATGCAGAATTTGGTAGGAAGTGCAAGTTGCCGTCTTGGAACCTTCAAAGTTTACAAGTGCAACAACTGTAAGAACCACAGGTGCAACTGGTTGCAAATGGGAGGAGGCCCTTTTAATGTGTGATGTTACCGATGATTTGGAGGTGGTTGCTGAAGCTACCTTTCGGTTACAGGAGTCAGCATAGCAATGGTGGATGAAAGTTGAGAAAGATGGTCTTGTACCAGATTCATGGGAGGCATTTCGATAGATGTTCGTATAGAAGTAAAGTTTTCTTCCTATTCGGAATCGACCTATTCGAATCGGTTTTAGGGTTTCAAAACTCAAATCTTTAGAAAAGCCAAAAACATAGTTGCATAATGCATTGATTATAATAGTCTATAGGTATCATGATTGAATTATAAAATTTATAAGCATTACAGATTCCAAATCCCATAATGTAATGATCAAGCGTTTAAACCTTGTTTGATACGTGGTGTGACACCTGTGACCTGTATTAATTTACTTTTAGGGTTTGAAGTTTTAAATAGTAAATCTGAAACTGATGTCAAATCATAGATGAATCATGAAACATATATCAATTAAATCATAAAGGTATGTACTATGAACTCAGAACATTCAAATTTCAACATTCAACAATCTAGATTCCCATTTGAAATTTTCATAATTTATAAAAATGTAGGAACTCATAAAAGGTCCAACATTTAAGAGTGAACTTCAACTTCAAAATCTCAAACTTCAATGTTCTTAGTAGCTACAGTATCTACTATATAATCTCTATAATCTATCGTCCCCTCCTAATCCTACTTCAATGTTCCAACTCAGGGCTAGGTGCCTCTTGCTCTTCTTCTTCTGTTGCTTCTTCCTCCTCGTCCTCACTACTCTCGTTACTTGATGAAGCCGATTCCTCTTTCTCTTCTCTCATCCCAACTCCCTGATGTTGAGAAGTTGCACTTCCCCTAGTAATAGGTCATGCATAGTGCATACCATGTATTTGACTTGTCAGTAACTTATTAAGTTCTAACTTCTAAGCATATTTGTCATCAATATAAGGCTCAAAAAGTCATAAATCACTAGCTATGCACATCTAGTTACTAGTATTAAGTAAGTTGTAACTACATACCTACAGCCATGGCTTCTTGGAATAGAAAGGCATAGACATCTTCTTCCTCCTCAGCCCGTGCAAGAAGGTCAGGGACCTTCGTCACATCAATATCATCAAGGTTCACCTATGCATTGT
The DNA here is from genome assembly GCA_029204225.1 of Diphasiastrum complanatum. NCBI lineage: Eukaryota > Viridiplantae > Streptophyta > Lycopodiopsida > Lycopodiales > Lycopodiaceae > Diphasiastrum > Diphasiastrum complanatum. The sequence goes on along the minus strand of CM055108.1, from coordinate 29,379,135 downwards.
GAAATTCTAAGAATCAAGAGTTAGGAATCAATCAAAATCATCATTCAAGCGACAAGCCTCAAAATCAAATTTCAATGATCAATAATCAATCACCACTCACCAGTGCATTGCTGAATGTTCAAACTTCAAGTTTCAAACTTGAAACTTGAAAGTTGAATCTTGAAATTTGAAACTTAAATACCAATTTACGATTCGGTAGTTTACTTGTAAGACTTCTCGAGCACCTCTCATCTTGTCCAATAGGTGTAGATTGTATTGAACAAAAACGAGGCATTGTAATTGCTCAGTGGAGAGTCTGTTTCTCTTTTTCGTGTGGATAAGAGAAAAGACACTCCAGTTCCTCTGACAAGCTGCTGCAATGCAATCTTGTGAGAGGACACGCAATGCAAGCTCACGCAGCCTGGGGGTACATCCCCTGTACTTCTCCCACCAAGAGATTGGCTGCAACATGCGAGCTCTCTGTTTAGCAACCGGCCTCCCAAAAGTGAGACCACATTTAAGATATATCAAAAGCTCATCTCCCAATGCTTGTTGTGTATCGACACCAGGATAGACCCTTTGAATGTAATCATACCAACCGACCTCCAGCTCAATATCTGATTGCCAGTCCATCTTCCTCCAGAGGGAGGCAAGATGTGGGCAATAGCATGTATTGGCTTATGGAACCACTGCCATCTGGTTTGCCATTTTTCTTTTATCTCTTCAAGCCTAATCCATGGCAAATTTGCAAGGTTTTCAATCTAGAGGTCCAAACAATGAGCCTTTGCAAACGCCAGTATATCGATGAGGTGGTGCCTCTTGATATTACTCCATTTGAAAAAATGCTGCATCCATACCTAGCCCATGAATCTCGAATGGCTGCAACTCTCTTTGGACTCTCTCCACCTCTAAGGTCAAGTGCTTGGTCCTGAGCATCCCTATCGTAGGCCCTTGCCATGGCACACCAATACAAGAAACAACTTGAATCATATCCCTTCACGTGGGGGTCTTGGAAGTTGGCCACATGGAAGGTGTTACAACTCCCTAGGATCATCGACTGCCTTGAAGGTTCCGCACACCCCATACCAGTGACAACGCACCGTAACCGCCCAACTGTAGGGTCACTACCGACCCACCCCCCTGCCCTGGAGCAATCGACACAGTCATGCCCGGTCAAGCCTCCTACGATAACTGGCATCCCATACCACCAACCATCGCACTCGGCTCTCCCTAGGGTGATCCGTAGACGATAGACTTAAAGTAGTTTCCAGTCTTTCAAAGACCGCCTGCCAGAACTTGCCAGTGAACCTGGAATCACGATCACTAACAATATCGTTCGGCAATCCATACAACCTGAACAACTTTTCAACGAAAAGTTGAGCAAGTTCAAAAGCTTTGACAATAGTTTTTGTTGGAATAAACTGTGCCATTTTGGTTAGTCTGTCAACTACTACCCAAATAGCATCGTGACCCTTACCTGACTTGTAAAGTCCGACCACAAAATCCATCGGAACAATTTTCCATTTCTTGCTGGGAATTTCTAATGGATGCAACAGACCAACTGCTTTGAGTCTTTCCGCTTTATTTACTTGGCATTGTTCACACTTTTGAACGTATGCCTCGACGTGACCTTTCATTTTTGGCCAATAAAATTCTCTCTTAACAAGGTCAAGCGTCTGTATACCAGGGTGTCCCGCGTTGGGGCTATCGTGGCACTCTTGCAGGATTTGGGCCCTAATGTCCGCGATATCTGGCACACAGACTTTTCCTCTGCGGAAAAGCAAACCTTGCCGAATGGAATAATCAGCAAGTATCTTCTCTTCGCGGGATTTCTTGGAATCCTGCTTTCCAAGATTGTCTCTCATTAAAGAGCTTCCTGCCATGACATCTTGCCAAATATGACCGAAAAACTCATCGGTCCGACAAAGATCTCGCAGAGAAAGATACAACTCAGATTGGAACTCAGCAAAGCATAACTGATTAACTTCACCAATCCGGCTCAAAGCATCAGCGACACAATTCGACGTACCCCGACGGTACTTAATGTCGAATTCGAACTCTTGAACAAGTTCCAACCAACAGGCCTTACGACACCTAAGGTCCGAGGCATCACAGATATACTTAAGAGATTCATGATTTGTCATAACCACGAATTTAGATCCGTACAAATAATGTCTCCAGATCTTTAACGCATGGATGACATAAAAAGTTCCTTCTCATAAGTAGAATATCTACTTTGAGCTGGGTCCAACTTCTTGCTCTCAAAAGCCACAGGTCTACCATCCTGGTAAAGGATTGCGCCTACCGCATAGTCACTAGCGTTTGTTTCCACTAAGAAAGATCCGCTAGGGTCCACTATATGTAAGATAGCCGGCCTTCTTCTTATTACCCTTTTTCGTTTTCCGTTTGGCTTTCTTCACTCCCTTAAGAAGATTTGTTAGAGGCAATGCAACTAAGGCATAGTCTTTAATGAATTTATGGAAAAAACCTGTGAAGCCCAAAAAAGATTTTACTTAACTAATGGTTTTCAGGATAGGCCAGTCACAAACTTTCTGGACCTTATCGTAGTCAATCTCAAGACCTCGATCGGAAACGATATGTCCCAAATACTTGAGTCGAGTTTGAAAGAACTCACATTTAGACTCCTTAGCATAAAGCTTTGTCTGCCTTAGATTATGTAAGACTGTATGCTCCTCAAGAGTCTTACTGTAAATCAGTATGTCATCTAAAAATACCACGAGAAACTTTCCCAGATATGGACGAAGAAGATCATTCATCATCTGCTAGAAGGTTGTCGGGGCATTAGTTAGACCAAAGGGTAAAACTAAAAATTCATAATGGCCATACCTAGTACGAAAACCAGTTTTGGAAACATCCCCCTCGTGTATTCTGATTTGATGGTACCCCGACCTAAGGTCCAATTTGGTGAAATATTTAGCACCATTCAATCGGTCCATTAAGTCGTCCATCCGAGGCAAGGGATAGCGGTTCTTAATTGTCATTTTATTAAGCTTTTTGTAATCGACACAAAGACGAATACCACCGTCTTTCTTGCCGGTTAGCAAAACAGGAGCTCCCCAAGGGGATTTACTAGGCCGAATATGGCCTTTACGCAACAACTCCTTAAGTTGGCTAGCAACTTCATCTTCTTCCTTCGGGCTCATCCTTTAGGGAAAAAGTGATACAAGAGAGCTGTCGGGAAGGAGATCTATGTGATGGTCTACACCCCATGAGGGGGGAAGACCCTCCGGCAACTGCTCAGGGAATATATCGCTATACTCCTCCCTAAGTCTCTTAAAGATTGTACCCTCAGGCGAAGATTCTAAATTATCATCAGTAAAAGACAAAGCTTTAGGAAAAGTCGATACATCAACATTAACATTATGAGTACTAAAAGCATCTATGTAAGATTCATCTTTCAGATAACATAAATACGAAAAATACTCAGAATTTAAAATACGCTTGTAGCTCTTGAATCAAAACTTTCATGTCCCAAATCTTAGTGTCCATCCCTAAAGCCAAGTAACCCATAGATCGATGGTCACTTGCCACAGTTCGATGGTCACTTGCCACAGTTGGAACCTTCAACTTCTACACCAAATTAGACTCTATAAAAGTGTGATTTGAACTGGCATCTAATAACACATCTTCATTTCCTAAAACAGATTGTTTAAGACAAAACAAATCATTAGGTCCAAATGAAATAGTGTTAAAAGAACAATCACACACACAAGTATCAAAAACATTAATTGCCATGGAAAAATTTTACCTCTAGGTACTTCGATAAGCACAACCATAGCCTCTTCTTTCTTCTTATTTGAGCTCTAGTGCAAGGTACTAGTATTACCCAGGAGGTGCTAGTTCTTACCCAATCTGACCTTTGTTCCAGATGAATCGTATGTGATCAATCATGGTACGTGCAATAAAAGTCTCACCAACAAAGTAATACATGATCTACAGGGCTCTAGTTGTAAGAATCCACGAGGTTAGCAGCTGTGAGAGCCTTATGCTTGTTGTGCAAGGTCCCCCTTTGACACAAGTAAGGCAAGCATCTTTGTACTTTTTCTCTCTCTTAGTAAAGTTGAGTTTTTATACTTGGATTGTTCCTTGTGGTTTGTGAGATCTAGAGTTTGTGCACACTTGTGATCTTCTCCTAGTCTAGATATCAAGGCCTGGCAAATTCCAGCACAACTCCACACTTCTGAAGAATATTGCAGCTACTTATTCCCCTTAATCAAATATTAAATAACTGATTCAAAGGATAGAACCATGATGCAATACTCAACTGCTGAAGCACTATTCTTAGGAATGTAACATAGCGTAAGCAGGAATGAATGTACATCGGAAACAAAGGCTAGAATCTTGGGCATATCCATGGCCTTAGCTCCAAAGTAGCAAATCCGTTTCCGTCTCAAGCGAGCTGGGGATAACTTGCAAAGTGTAAAACAAAAGATGCTAAGGAGCGCGATTTGATCGGATCGTACACAGATAAAAGCTGGACTTGCTGGTATGAGTAATGCACAGCGTGAGGTGATGATCGATCAGAGAGGGCTGTAAACAACCCAACTCAATCAAATCACGCACCCCATGAAAAGAAACGAAAAGAAAGCCACAGCAGATGTATGTGAGGGAATCAGAGACGAAACAAACTCGTGTGCAGTCAGAGAAGTAGAAAGGCTGGGCAATGGGCTGCTTACCTGTGCATGCGAGCATGTCATCGCTGCCTGCATGAAACGCAATGAGACGACCGGCTAACATCTGCGGCCCACCACGAGCACCAGCTCCAGCCCTCGCCCTCCGACATGGAAAAGCTGCAAGCGCTCGCAATCCAGCAGGAGGAAGCAAGTAAGGCAGAAACGAGCGAGAGCAAGCAGAGAGAGAGAGAGAGAGAGAGAGAGAGAAAAGGGGGGTGGGGGGGGATGATGGAATATGATGGTAAGGTATACTATAATTTTTTGGGGACCTCATCTACAGTGAGGTGGGGATTGACAACTACCTTGTGGCCCAAGGAGCAATTGATCTCTTTTTCCCTTGAAGGTGCATATAGAAGTTGCTTACCTTTTTTAAGTGCACCTTTCGCTTAAAATGTGCATCTTAAAAAAAAGTATACTAAAAAGGAGGTTAAAACAAAAAAAGTCACAAATGTTTTCATATCGAGGAAGGTTTGTCTCCTTGCTCATTCCGCCATGTGAAGGGCCTTTTGCCTCGGGCTATTGCTCTTAGACAAGGCCCTTCCTTGGTAGAATGGCCTTGACGGGTGATCCCACCCTGTAATGCCTTTGTGCCAAGGGCTTTTTTAATCTAGCTATAGCATGTTTATGTGAACACCTAATGATTGGCTATTACATGGCCACATAGTATGTGCACTATGCACTATAGTGGCAATCATTCATTGGTTGTCCAGCCGTAATGGATTCTTGGTGACTTCTCTACTCTTTTTTTGGACATATTCAAAAGCAGAATGTGTCACTGCTTTTTTCAAAAAAAAAATTACTGTGAATTTCAGCCTGCGCCTAATGCCTGACACACATGCTGCCATGTGGCAGCATTAGATTGGTTAAAAAAAGTCCCAGTATCCATTATGCAATGGAAGGCGCCCCTGCCAGGTTCGGCTTTCCAAAAAAATTTAGGCTCGACCCCTCCATGCCTCGCCCAAAAAATTATAGAAATCCTTATCGGGCAGAATGGCATGTGCTCGGCTCTTTCCATATAGTACAAAATGTGCATATGTTGTACAGTAGCCATTCATTGGCTTTCCAAATGAGAGTTTTGGTAGAACATGTTAATGATTCAAAAGCACATGTAGCATCATTTAAAAGCGCATGAAAATAATATTTTTGAGAGTGGCTTTAAATTACAAACAAAAAGCTAGAATGTGGCATCACAAATTGCATATAGTGGGTGTTTATAGGCATATTGTTCGAAGTACTAAAATTAATCTCCTCGAATCGTGATAATAGTAATGGGTGTTTAGAGATTCATTGTGGGAACAATGCAGTATGAGAGGACAAGTCGATATATTCCCTAATATGTCAATAAACACACATTATTCAACCTAATGTGTCAAAAAAAATGTTTTACTACCAGATGGCATTCTTTTCATGATTTCTCAATTATCATAAGGTTGTTTTGCTTCAAGTTTCATGGTATGGTTAGAAGGTCGTGTGTTGTCACTCAATAGTTATGTTGCTTTGCAGTGTTGATCTAAAACTTATCCAAGACCAATTTGAACAAGATTTTTGTGGCTATGTGGACAAAATGTCTGTATAAATAAGATGCTCATTTGTTATCATCTATTAAGGTGGTTAGCTAGCTAGTATCTGCGATGTTCTACTTCAGAAACTTGTCAGAAGGTTTATTTCATGCTAAAGCTATGTAAGAGTTCATGCATAAAATCTGAAGAAACCTAAAGTTTCTAAGTGTCAAAGCTTTTGTATTTTTCCTTGATTGGACTGCTACATTTTTTAAGTAAGTTTCACACATTATGCATATTTGAACTGTGTTTCGCACAGTTCACATTTTTAAAAAATGCGACACTTAGTCCAAAATGACTTAGTCCAAAATGACTTAAAACGTGTTTTCCACCGACCGTCGGCTTTTTCACATTTTTCGAAAAATGCGACACTTAGTCCAAAATGACTTAGAACGTGTTTTCACATACCTTCGACTTTTTTTGCATTTTCAGAATTTTGTGACAGCTCATTCTTCGCGTTTTTCGCAAGGACTTTCATAAGTAGTAGAAAGTTACAAATATGACTCATTTGTGTTGCCACTCTTTGTAAATGCATTTATGCAGTGTATTTTGCTTTTGGTTTGTCATTTCTACAGGCACACACATTGTACAATAGTGTTGTGGTTTTTAATTTTGAATTATGCCTCCAAGTTTGCTTACTCACACAACACATTTTGACATATGAAATTTGAAAATGCCCATACATATTCAAACTACAAATTGAAGTTCTTTTTTTTCGATGGACATGTTGCTATGGTCATATAGGATGTTTTTTTTTTTAAGAGAGCCATAAAATATGTAGTGAGAGACATAGTATTGTGAAAAATATGCAAAATCTAGCTTGACTATTTTTCATTTTCATGTACATATGTAAATGACACATGTGTGGAACATGTTCCCACTTGTTCCCACGTAAATGACACACGTGTGGAACATGTTCCCACGTGTGAATAATAGGCCTTGGTGATTATATAAATAATCAAAGCTTCAAAGCATAGCAAGGAGAACTTACCCATTTAGAATAGTTGAGATCCTTTTGAGGCCTCGATCACCCTTTTAGCATTTTTTTTCTTTTTTTTCAAAACTAACAATTTTCTTACCCAAAAACAAATTTTCTAATAGAGATCAAGAGCCTCTACCTCGACAATTTTTCGGATTAGAAAATTACTAGGGGCCAAGCAATCTCTACACCAGTATAGAAGGTGCCATGACCCTAGCTTGTGTAGGTTTTGTTTACGTCCAAGTTTGATTTGTTTGAGCTCAGCCACAAACAGATGTCATTCTTTAATGAAAAGTTGCAGCCAGTTTCTCCTCAAGTCTTTTACTCCCTTCAATGTAGAGGTGAATGTCTAGCAATGCACGAAAGATGAAGCCTTTGGTGCAAAAAATTCTCAAAAAAGAATAGAAATTGTAGAAAAAGCAACACTATAATGCTCAAAGAAACAAGATCATCAAAAGCATTGAATGGGTCTCCAATGCTTTTGTTTGTCCCATTGAATCTCAAATACATTGAAATTCTTCTATCCAAGTCATTGATGTCACACACATATAGCTCTTCTACCTTTGCCAATCATTTAGCTTACAAAAAAGTGTAACAAATATAAGGCCAATACTACTCTAAGCACAATCCAAAAGCTCATCAAGTAGAGGAAGTGAAAACATTGAAACCAAAAGTAGAGAGAGACAAACGTAGATAAGTCTCATATTTTCCCCTAAAACTTCTACAATTTGGTAGCTATGCATTCCAATGTGATAAGTTAAGCAACAATTGGTAGCTTTGAATCCTAAGAAAGAATCAACAATCACATTCATACACAAGTACCCAAACTGAATGCATGAAGATGGAGCATAGAAGGAAATGCAAGTAGTATCTTATATCTCTGTTGCTGAAAACTAAGTCTAGTACAACACACTCTATGGTGAAATTCAAACCCGCAATTTTAATCTGTAAATTCGTTTATGTGACCTGCATGCATCATCATTCTTTGGTCAGCCATTCGTAACTTGTACTTAGGCTTTTCCAATGTTGTTATTCCCCATGTCTTTGCTAAGGACAGGGTGATAATATTCATGCCAGACCCACTATCGAGAATGGCATGTACGAATGGGTAAGATCTATATTGCATAGGTAAAGTGATGTTGTTACCTTTAGCAACATCTATATGAAGTAAGTTCATATCTACGTTATGAACCACTTCCTTGTTTTCCGGTTGTCTCAACTCATCTTGTATATCAAGCTGCTGTGGTGGTCCTTGTGGTGCATATTGCTCTGGCCTATTGCTTGGGTTGTACCTACAACTTGATGTGGTATGAGTTGTCATGTCACAAAGTATACAATGTTGCATTTCATATGGTTTATGTGATGGATACTCATTAGCACCAGGTGTTTTCATGCCTATGGATAATGTTACTAGATGGCAATTGCCCTAGCAACTGACTTTGAATCGACTTTAAGACTTGTTGAAATTCTTTGTTGAGTTTTTCCATTTGTTGTTAATTCATCAACTCGAATTGAGATTTTCAGACTTGGTCTGAATCTCGTGTTTCACTTGGACGACTTTCATTGAAAATACGGTGAGCTCTTTTCTCTTGATGGTCCTCATCATCGGACCCTTTGTCTTCTTCTCGAATGGCATCTAACATAGCTGATTTAAGAGTATGATACTCTTCGCTAGGTTTAAGCTCTTTCCGTATACGTCTTGGAAAGCCAACTAGAAACCATTTGATCAAATCATAGCCAGTGCCTCCCGCTCTGTGGTCGAGTAGTTTACTTCTGAATCACTGAGCTGCCTCCTTCTCATTAAGCATGAAAATATGATACAAATGGTGTCTTTTTATGGATGGGGAAGTCCCTTTCCCCTTTCTCCTATTGGTTATTCCAAGGAAGGTTGGATTGAAATCCACACCCTTCATTAAAAGCACAAACTAATCAATGGTGGAGAGAGAAACACACTTCACCTACCACCAATTGACTTTGACTAATTAATCAAACTTAGGAACTTAAGTCTTAAGCTTAACTTTGGCCTTCTACTATTATTTTTAATTACATGGCCCAAAGTCAAGTTTACACCAAAATTATTTATTTACAGGTGCTCATTGTGGGCCATGGGCTTATACACGCAGGATACCACGACCCTCGCAACTATTTCTACTAACTCGACGTTTTATTTATTTACATCATGTTGAAAATACCCCCAACAAATCCACCATTAATCTTTGTCACCTTCACTTGATATTGGACTTGAAGAACACATCAAAAGAGAACCACAACCAACTAGATCCTCATCATTAGTAGCTTTGCTTGCTACCTTCATCTATTATGACAAAAAATGTATTCAAAAAGAAATCACAAAGATATGGAACCTCGCAATTCTCTTCTACCACTATTACTAGCAAATCAACACACAGAATAAAAAATTATTGATCAACCTATGATCCACACACAATCTAATGAATCTTGCCACTTTATAAGATTGAAACACACTCTATTAAAGTCCAACAACTTCAAAAAATAGAGATCCAATCAAAATTAGGATTTTGACAAAATCACAAAAAACTGAATCTTCCAATTTCTATATGCAATTGCCTAAAACTTGATATAGAGACCTTCCTAATGCATCAAGAATCACCCAAATCCAGTAAGCCACTTGTGAAATCGGAATTCCTCAAGTTCATAAACCTAAATTGAGTTTTGACCTACAAAAGATCCAATCTACATATGCAAAGAACTCAATTTTTGGGTATCAATCTAGCATTGGTATGTCCTCCAAATATTTGGTAAATGTAGTTGATCCTTTCATAACATAAAATACAAGAGCTCTGATACCATGCGAAGAATTTCAGATCATTAAAATCCAAAATGTGTCCCTTAATCTTTGGTTAGAAAGACAATACAATCTACAACATTGCCAATGTAGAAAAATCAGCACCTACTCAAGGAAAGAGATGTCCGCATACAGACCGCGACTATTGCCTTTTGGTTTGTAATGCATCGCTTCCGCATATAGACCGTAATCACTTTTGGTTCGCTATCGCTTCTGTATCCACCGTAATAAGACCGCTTCTAGATAACAATCGTTTTCTTTGATGTTACCTTCAGTTCATCCAACTTCGTCTCAGACCTTAATAGACCGTTGATTTGGCGGTTGCCTTCGGTCTTCTTTCACATAAAATCGCAACAGACCGCAACTCGCTACTTGGCGATTGTCTTCGGTCTTCTTTCATCCAAAACCACAACAGACCGTAATCGTTGACTTGGCGGTTGCCTACGGCCATCCAACTTCGTATCAAACTGTAGACTGCAATATGGCCTTTTCGTCCATTTTCAACTTCGTAGCAACCCGTACAGACCACAATTGTTGCCTTGGCGGTTGTCTACAATCCATTTCCAACTTCGTAGCAACCCGTATTAGACTACAACCATTTCCTTGGCAGTTGCCTACGGTCCATTTCTACATAAAACCGCATATGGCCGCAATAAGGCCTTTTGGTCCATTCAAATTTTAACTTGAACGCCCACTTGACTTTCGCATCCAGATCGTCTCAAGGTTGTAATAGACTGCAACCATTGTCCTTTGCATTTGCCGTTAGACGTCTTCTCTCTCATAAAACTACAATAAGGCCGCAATTAGGTTGTAATAAACCGTATAAGGTCAATTTAGACCGCATTAGACCGCAATACGGTCGCAATAGACTACAATATGGTCGTAATAGAGCCGTAGAAGACACTTAAGACCGCATTTGCTACCTTTGTGGTTGTCTTTGGTCCTTTTAAGTTGAATGTCGCTTAGACGCTGTTACAACTCCCTAGGATCATCGACTGCCTTGAAGGTTCCGCACACCCCATACCAGTGACGACGCACCATAACCGCCCAACCGTAGGGTCACAACCGACCCACCCCCATGCTCTGGAGCAATCGACATAATCATGCCCGGTCAAGCCTCCTACGATAACTAGCGTCCCATACCACCAGCCATCGCAATCGGCTCTCCCTAGCACACATCTCTTGGCCTGGAGATACATCCTGGCTCATGCACGTGCTCTCCATCCACCAATCCCAGGTAGACTAAGGTCTCATCAAGCACGGTCCTGCCGACAACACGTGACCACCTAGGATGGTGACGCGTGGCACCTAGACATGTCGATAACTCTAGTCCTATGTCATGACCCTTGTGAGGCCGTCACTGAAGGGCATACCATTATGGTACATAACAGAGGCCTTAACCAAACAACTTACAACCTACGAAAATAACAGTTTCCCTTATCCTATCTTTATCCTACTTATGCTAAATCAACCTTTGAAATACATAACATATAAATGTCTAAAATCTTACTTTATTCATCATCCACATAACATTTGACTGTCTAAAATCTAACTTTAATACATTGGTCAAAATTGGCCTAACACTAGCCACTCTATAATGAGCATCTAACAAAGGATTAAAGATAATGTTCTCCCCTAAAGCAGTTTTTCTAAAAAAAAGGGTGTGCATTGGAGTTGATTACCATTCTTGGTTTCATCTCTATGCAAGGTCCAATTTGACATGCCAATTTCAATATTTTAAGCACTATAGATATTTGGTGGCCACTCTTGTAGTGCCTAGCTTGTTGTTATGCAGATTGGTTGAATTGGCTTCAACTTTGCTTATGGATTTCTTTTGATTGGCATTTTGCCTTGGTTGGTTATGGAAAAGCCTTGTAACCTCTTGGCTATGTTGGTTAGCTTGCTTGGATGCTTCAAGCTAGCTTTTTGCTATTTGGAGCTCATAGTAGCATGGTTCCAAAATGAGTCTTCTTTGCACTTTTGTTAGGTGTCTAAGATGGGTTAGTCTATTGAGATTTTTCAACTTATGGAGTTAGTGTTGGCTTGCATGTTGGCTTTTGTGTTTATGGATGATCTGATTAGGCAAATAGTTGAACTCATGAAACTAAGTTGGTCATCCCAACACTTTTTGAAGTGTGAATGCACCCTTTGGTATCAAAACCTACAATAACTACTAAGAAATAGGAGGTTGAAATTCAAAGCACCTCTACAAGTTATTTTTTATGAAAGAGACTCATGCTTAGGGTATTTCAAATAATGAAGAGAATTAATGTGAGAAGATACTACCTACTAGGTATAAGCACGTGCAGACCTTGCCGATTTTGACTGGAGCCATTCACATCAAGGGTAAATGAGTCAAAGTGTTAAATTTTGAAAAGTAGAGGTGAGGAAGTCCTCCAAATCCAAGGTAGAGCCTCCAAATGTCCTCCAAGCAACCTGCAAGCTTCAAGATGCTCCCCAACTCCAAGCTAGGATGCCTCCACTTGCAAGTAAGGATCTGCAAGCCTCCAAGGATCTCTCCTTCACCTGTGTCCCTACTCTTTAAACACAAAGATAGATAACAAGCTGGCCTCAAGTATTCACCACCCAACCATAGCTAGATCCAAACTCCAAGCAAGACCTATCTAGCACCCCCTTGATAACCATAAACAAATCACAAGCATACCACAACACTCCATAGCATACTCAAGATCCAAACCCTACTTATGTCCCATACCATAAGCAAGAGACAAACCTCAAGCATACTACCACAAGAAAGCACTCTACACACTAGTAGCAACACTAGAGCATCAGCCAAGCAAACAAGAGAGATCTCTCCCTTCCCATGGGTGCTCTACTACCCTCATATAGATGGCCCATTGACCCCTCCAATGCACTATGGAGTTCCATGCTCATCCAATGAGAGAGAGAGAAGCCTAGGGGAGTTAAAGGACCTCCAAGAGCCTCCATAGGCTTATGGAATGTCAAGAGACTCCTTCCATAACCTATGACTCTTTGAATGCCTTTCTTGTGGGAGTTGGGAACTCAATGGACACTTTAGAAGGGCGCCCTCCTACTAGGTCCCATTGCCCAAGTTGTGCAAGTATACTTTGGTCCTAGACCAATAAAGTGATATGGTTCAAGGTTGAGGCCCAAGGTTTAGAAAAATAGTCATCCAATGACTTTCTAACACCTCTCTAGGTTCCATACCTCCATCCAAGGCATAGACACCTACCTGCCCTTTACCAAGGACACTAGTACCTTAATCTAAGCCACCTACCCTTAATACTAAGTGTACCCCTTATTCAAGGGTCACGTGACTCCATACCTCCAACTAAGGTATAGTCACTTGCCTGTCCTTATCCAAGGGCACATACCCTTAATCCTAAGGGTACCTTGCCATTTAGCCCCAACACTAAATGGACTATTAGGGGTCTGAAGTACTGCTAGTTACATAGGTATGTAACATTCCTTCCCCCTAAACTTAAATTTTTCCTTGTAGGAAAAAATTTGGAAAATTCTTCTGGAGATCAGCCTCCTTTTCCCAGGTATCCTCCTCTTCTGATTTGCCCCTCCACCTAACTAAAAATTCCCGAAGCACTCTACTCCGTAGAGTTCTCTGCCGGCTATTAACAATCGCCTCGGGTTCAGGTGGTCCACTCATGAACTCATCACGAAGAAGTTCCACTAGATCTTCCATAGGGACCAGGGTCTCCCCAACCCCCAACGAGGGTTTCAACTTACTAACCTGGAAAACAAGATGAATTCCAATGTTAGCTGGAAGGTCTAGTTTGTGTGCAACCTTGTTTATCACTTGGATAACCTTAAAAGGACCGCAATACCTAGGCGCCAACTTTGCACACTTAATAGTTTTCAAGCCCCTAGAGTGACTAGGGATTCTCAAAAACACCCAGTCGTTGACCATGAATACCTTGTGCTTCCGAGATAGATCAGCATAGTGCCTTGCCCTGTCCTGGGCACTTCTTATGCTATCTTTAGCCAGCTATAACATTTCTTGCATATCCGCAAGGAAATCATCTGCGGCTTGCACCTGTAGGTTTTTCATGCCAACACTAATTGGTGATCGAGGTTGAAAACCATACATAAACATGAAAGGGCTGAATCCGGTCGTTGAATGTTTTGCATTGTGATATGCAAATTCCACCAGTAGAAGGTACTGTTTCCAATCAGACTACTGATGGCCCACATATGCTCGAAGCATATCCTCCATCGTCTGATTGGTCCTTTCCGTTTGACCGTCTAATTCCGGATGATCTGTAGAACTCAAACTTAAAGTTGTTTCTAGTGAATTTTGGGTCACGGTCACTGACAATTGCAAGGCAGCCCGTATAGTCGAAAAAGCTTCTCAACAAACAGTTGAGCTAGTTCTGAAGCTTTAACAGTAGTTTTCGTTGGGATAAATTGAGCAAACTTCATAAGTCTATCAACAATGACCCAAATTGAATCGTGGCCCTTTCCTGTACGTGGAAGCCCGACCACAAAATCCATAGATATACTTTTCCGCTTTCCGGTAGGAATATCTAAAGGATGTAATAGGCCACTAGCTTTTAGCCTCTCTGCTTTATTTAACTGGCACTTAGTACATTTAAGTACATAGGCCTCTACCTGACTTTTCATCTTAGGCCACCAAAATTGTCTTCGAACTAAGTCAAGTATTCTTTGTATACCCGGATGTCCTGCGCATGGACTATCATGACACTCATGCAAGATTTGGGCTCTTACAGTGTCATTCTCTGGTACACACACCTTTCCTTTACGAAACAAAATCCTATTTCGAATTAGGAAATCCGTTTCAGTCTTTCCCTGATTCAAGGAATCTTGCAAACCTGAATCAACCCCCGAAAGTACTTGTTGCCAATACTTTTCAAAAAAAGGATCGGACTCATATAGTCCTTGAAAAGACTGAAACAACTCCGGTTCTATAACAGCAAAGCACAACTGATTAATAACCGAAAACCGACTCAAAGCATCTACTAGAGTATTTTGACTTCCTTTACAAATAGGCTTATGGAATGTCAAGAGACTCCTTCCATAACCTATGACTATTTGAATGCCTTTCTTGTGGGAGTTGGGAACTCAATGGACACTTTTGAAGGGCGCCCTCCTACTAGGTCCCATTGCCCAAGTTGTGCAAGTATACTTTGGTCCTAGACCAATAAAGTGATATGGTTCAAGGTTGAGGCCCAAGGTTTAGAAAAATAGTCATCCAATGACTTTCTAACACCTCTCTAGGTTCCATATCTCCATCCAAGGCATAGACACCTACCTGCCCTTTACCAAGGACACTAGTACCTTAATATAAGGCACCTACCCTTAATACTAAGGGTACCACTTATCCAAGGGTCACGTGACTCCATACCTCCAAGTAAGGTATAGTCACTTGCTTGCTCTTATCCAAGGGCACATACCCTTAATCCTAAGGGTACCTTGCCATTTAGCCCCCAACACTAAATGGACTATTAGGGGTCTGAAGTACTGCTAGTTACATAGCTATGTAACATAAATGGCCATGTGAAAGCATGGTTTTTACCTCAATGGGGTGTAGGGAATGCACATTTATATTGTATGGGTTAAGTATTGATACACACATGCTGCTCGAATAGGAATTTAAATCACATGTAGTCAGCTATTGATGGGGATGGTTGTCAATTTTTCATCATCTATTTTGGTATAAGGTGTTGCCTAGTCAATTGAAACCATAGTCTCCTCTTATGGTGTGGATTGTCTACCAAGAAGGTCAAGTGCTCTTGAGTCTAGACGGTGAAAACACATACATGTTGTCCTAGTAAAGTTGCTTGGGTGGGTCTCATGGGCCGACAAGTGCATAGCCAAGTAAAAAGTTCCTAGAGCACAACACTCAAAGTTTATAAATTTGCTAGCATCATTGTCTATTTATCTATTTGGATGTAATTTCCATCAATGAGTCTTGTACAATTCTACCTAGATTTATTTTCTTTTGAAGCTAAGATGTAAAGCCTCATAATTTTGATGCGCACCAACAAAGGAAGAATTATACGAAGTCTATGAGGATAGTTTTTAAGTGTAAGGCTCCAAGTTTTTAATCAAGGCATCACTACGAAGTAGCCTTGTGGTAGATCTTCTTTAGAGAGGTTGGCCATAGTTATGAGGAAGCACTCATAAATTTGAAGTTGTAGCCCAACAGGGGTGGCAAAAATAGATGTCAAAGGGATAATATATTTTTCCATAAGTTTGACTTCTTGAGAGCTAGACGCTAGATTGCTAGTCACCAATGACATATAGGTGCAACAACCTCAATGTTGAAAAAACTTAATCAATAGAAAAGCTCTAGTCCAAAAGCTCAACTACTCACAAAAAGAGAGAACATCAATACATGTTTTTCTTGGTGCTTAAGACAATGACGCATCCAATTAAGCAGGGGAAAGTTTGTCCTTGAATAAGTGTTGAGCTGGTTAGGACCATTTTTCTTCTTCTATGCTTTCTCCTCATCATATGACTAAGTATCTCTAGCCTTGCTAAAAAGAGAAACATTTTTGCTCATAAATTTCTTCACCTCATCTCTCTCTCTCTCTCTCTCTCTCTCTCTCTCTCTCTCTCTCTCTCTCTCTCTCTCTCTCTCTCTCTCTCTCTCTCTCTCTCTCTCTCTCTCTCTCTCTCTCTCTCTCTCTCTCTCTCTCTCTCTCTCTCTCTCTCTCTCTCTCTCTCTCTCGTTTTAAATCATCATTTTTTATATAAGGTATGGGTTTCTATATCATGTGCCATATGCATATATGATATTAATACTAGTTAGCTTGCATTTCAAAGATGGATCTAACCTTGCATTATCTAAAAAAATTCCCTATGTCAGATCCTTAAAAGTGTCAAACAAACTTATCTATGTAAGCTATTGAGAAAGGCATTCATATTTCTAATGTGGGCATGTCAATTACGAGGGATGGGTGTGAGTTTTCTTTTGTGACAGTTCTTCTTATATCAAAGTATGACAGCAAATAAACTTGTATGGACAATATTAAATATTACTTTTTCACCAAAAGCATGAGTATAGAGAACCACGTATGAATGATGCTAATGCACACCTCTCACTCATATTTTAAGTGCATGCATTGTGACACTTATTGTTTTTCAACTTATAGTGTTTTTCCAACATAACATCTTAGTCTCATTCATTTGAAGTAGTCTACCGTCCCATAAGAAAAATTCCAAGAATAATATATTTTCCAAGTCTACCATCAATGTACAAGCTTTCGATATCAACTCATGATAATGTATGCCACAATTTATTTCATGTTATAACAATGTCAATTACCATGGGATTACTAACTATGGTGAAGCAAAGTACTGTGGTAGATTCGTACCAAATCAATAGTTGTATGGTCGATGTTGAATGTCAAATCATGTCTAGTATGACTATTACCCTTTTGGGATCAAGTGATGCTTTTATTGTGATGTTCCAACCCATAATGTCATATTTTTACATTATTTTGTTCCATCACTCCCCCCCCCACACAAATTTAACTTCGGTTTCATTATTAGTTCGAGATTTTCTATTCACATCATTATCAAATCCTAAGACAAGTCCCTTGTCATAACCAAGTTGGGCGAATGTGTTTGTGTGGAAATGGAGACCTAGGCTCAAATGTTTGTGTGTGCCAAGGACACTTTGGAACCCATGAGCTCCAAAACTTGCACTTTCTGTTTCATATTTTGGCTATGAATATCTATTTAGTTGTAAGTTGATTTATGATATATAAATCGTAAAGAATGATTCAAGTGCAACTAAATAGTCAAAGAAAATTTCCCAATATGAGATAGGATGATTGTCCTCATATTGTTTTGACCCGTCAATTGAAATCATTATACTATTTATGATTCACAATTTATAGAATGACACATGAATCAACAAAAAAATAATTTACTTAGTTCAAGTGTCCATCTCCTTGTCGTATACAAATCTCCAGAATCATTTATGTAATTAATATGAAAAATACTAAATATTTCAGCTCATGCATGTAGATTATAACTTTTGTGAGTTGATTAGGGCCTAGTTTCCTCTCTAGGTCTTGAATTCAGTTCCACTCATTACACAAAGTATGTACTAGATTGGAAAAAAAAACTACAGCTTTATCGGTTACTTTATATTCACCAATGATGCAATATATGAGTAACAACTTTTATAAATGATTCCTTATCAACTAGCAAGGAATGTCGTACAATGCATTGAGCACAAAGTGTTATATGTGTATACCAACAACATGTGGACTATCCTTTGTATTAAAATTGAATAAAAATTAACATCCTCTCAACATATGAACTTGAGTCACTTTCATTGTATGTTAAAATGCAAACATTTGCCACCAAGTGTGGCATGACATCAAATCTCCATCTCAAATCATATTTACAATTCAATACATAAGTCATAAAAGCTAGATGTAGTTTCAAATATTAATAGTGGGGCCATCTCATGCATTATGCAATACATGATTATTCATGTCATGTAATTTCCTTAATTTTGTTAAGTTGATATATGTATTTCTTCGTGATGACACCCTACTTTATGTTTTTTTCTCAAAACCTATTTTTTGTCCTACAACAAATCAATAGATTTTGTGGGCCCATAAGCATTGTATTTGTGGCAAAAAAGCAATATATTGTCTCATCACATTACATTGAGTGTCCCCTTCACTAAATATATTATGCGCTATCATGTTCACATCTCTCATAATGAACGCAATCTAAATAATACCAAATAGTCAACACATTTGACAAGCTTGTGAAAGTAAGTTTATAGTAGATTGAAATCAAAGTCCACACATCAATATAGTACTATACAATGTTGTGATAAGTGTTTGTGGAAGGTGTTAAGAATTAGGTAACTTTACATAGCACAAATCCTAAAAAATGGACAAAAATTAAAAAAAATTGAGCATGTTGGTTGATGACTCTTTTCCTCATCTCCAAGAGCAAAGGAGTTAGTATGAGTGCAATATAAGAACAATGTTTGCCACCATTTTAGTAGCAAGCATAAAAAAAACTTTTTGGAAGATTTGGTTTGATAGAAATAGCAAGGAATTTAGGATTGGCAATTATTCCATCTCCGCCTTGCTCCTCTTTAAAGAGGTCGACAAGCTTGTTTTTTCTGTAGGTTTCAGTTTTTACTATGTACTCCGTTAATAGTATCTAATCTATGGTTAATATTTTAGAGAGAAAAAAAAAAAAACAAAGCTAGGTATAGAGTCATATGAAAATCAAAGAAATTAGGTCATGGCTTGAGCTAAGAAATCCTTAATCAAGTTTTATTTGTAGTACAAATTTTTTTGCTCTTCCTAATAGTCAATAGTCCCATCAATTAACAACAACATGTCGAATTGTAAACGGACATCAGATGATTTTTCTCCATGAAGGATTGATCACACTAAAAATGTTCTAAATGTGTAATCGACACTTCTCTTGAACAATCATGTCATATGCTGTTCTATGCTCATTTCAAACATGTTTTACATTTTGATAGCATATGCATCTTTATTCTAGTCTCTTTCACAATCTTTTTTAACATGAAGTTCTATCCTCTTGTGCATTATCATCTCAAGGCATCTATCGTTCTCCATTCAACATTCACATAGTCAGACAACTTTTGATGGAAAAAACTAAGTATGAAATTGGCTTGCTCTCAAGTAGAGAGAGAATACAAGCGATTGCTCTCGAGTAGAGAGAGAATGTGAAAAAAAATTCTAAGTTTTGGAGCTCACTCACCAGAGACACATCCAAAAAACTAAGTGTAGAATCAAGCTCACACACTCTCATAGAGTGGCTGAAGATCCAAGATGGGTGGAAATGAAGCTCAATAATTGGACCTCTCTAAAATAACCTCTTACTTTGATTGGACCATTTCGATGCACCACTTGCTATGATTGGTCCACATGGTAAAGTGACATTATGAGGTGTGTTGTCCTTGCCCTCTACCATGTTGGCTGATTCTGATGAATCCCCAAGATATGAGGCCAAAGATATCCATGAGCACCTCTCACCTTAGACCGAGAAGGTCTCTGAAGAAGAGATGGATGAAGAATGAGAGCCGAGAAATGCTAGCTAGAATGACAGTTCAAAATATGTGAGTCTCATGGTGAATCCCAAGTGATGGAATGACCATGTAGGAGCTAGTATTTGTAGGCATTTGAAATTAATGCAAGTAGACCCCTCTTAAATAAAGTAGAGTGAGCCATCTTTTGATGGTGACCTCTAGTCGAATCCACTTGTAATTTATAAAATTGTGGAATTGCCACTTGGGCTCCACATAAGCACCTCTCTTGGTTATCATAGTTTCTATCCCTCCATCATTGCTGTTACCACCCCCACCCTCTTAAGCAATTTTCTTTGGACTAACGCCACCTCATCACACCTCTGACAAATACCTCATCCTTGCCAATCCTGATGAACTCTCAGAGGCAACCAAGTGATCCATACTAAGTCTATTCGAGACCAGCTATCACCTACATTGGTTGGTGAGCCAACATAAAGATTTGAAAATCAAAGTCAAGCAACAAGAGCAAACCATAGCGGAGCAGAAAAGACAAATAAAAAAGAAAGAAGATGAGGCTGAGGAGGAGAAAATAGAAGTAGAAGAGCTGCGAGCTACCATGGGCAAGCAAGCCAAAGAACTTAATGAAATCCAAGACCAACTTAAGCAACAAATGAGTTGGATCGACCAAGTTCAATACGCGGATCATCTAGAGCAATGATAACTGATATCCCTCTAGTGAAGCCGGAAGATATCCAAATACAGCCCCCTCAAGCTCCAACAATCAAAATGGAGAAGTTCGTGAGATCAACAAGGCAAATTTCAAGCGAGCCGTCGAAAAGCAAGAGAAGGTCATCCAAGAGTCCTAAAGGCAATTGGAACAAATGATGATGGACCTACAAAAGATTTTGGACAAAGTGAACCAACTATGGAATACTGCGTGCAAGGCCCAAATAGGAAATTCCGAACAAGAGTCAAACGACAAAGATGGAAATGGCGATGCTACGGGACATGATGGGTTAGTGTACCAGCTAGATGGTACTATGGGATCAGCTGGAAAGGATACCGAAGCCGTTTCTGGGAGTTTTTCAGCCCCCTACCTAGCTACAAAATTTTCCACTTTTCAATGTTGGAGTTGTCTCAAACCTTTGTGCCCACGCACCCTGTTTTTCAACTGTCATTTATCCATCCCCACCTGAGTTGAACCTTGAGACCATACCAAGGTGCTCCCGAGACATACAAATTCCAGCAGGATGAGTTTGTAAAACAATTCAACTCTCCCAATGCCGCCTTCAATATCGTCGATAATCCTATCCCTGGACAACCCACAAAATTCATGACGCCTTTGCTCGACCACAGTCCACCACCACCCAACCTAGCCGAAACCAATGTTGACACCGAAGAGTTTCCAAATAGAAATCACGTTCGATCTTATAGTAACCAACTTTGAAACCATTAGTACTATAGTGATTACGTAGCCAAACATTTAAGCATTGAATTATCAGACAAATAATCAGTCGCCAAAAATTCAAAACAAAAACATTCTAAGACTATCCTGAATGCAATAAGAAGATATTATTGATTCAGTATGAAAACAAAACAGATGTAAATGAGTACAAAAGAGTTTGCAGATCAAAATCACATACCCAAAGCTATCTCCAAGTGACTAAATAAAAGTCTGAATTAAGGGCAATACTAATAAGCAATGCTAATAAGCAGTGAGCACAATAAAATCTCTAATCGACTCTAAAGAAGTGAGCTAGAATGCTCAAGAGTGTCCAAGCTCGTAGGCTTGAGAGAGAGAGAGAGAGAGAGAGAGAGAGAGAGAGAGAGAGAGAGAGAGAGAGAGAGAGAGAGAGAGAGAGAGAGAGAGAGAGAGAGAGAGAGAGAGAGAGAGAGAGAGAGAGAGAGAGAGAGAGAGAGAGAGCTAACTATTCAATACTTGCTGATCTCTTCATCGCATCAATGTTGTAAGATCAACACACATAAAATGTAGAAATATGCGTAGCTATTCATACTAAGCAAATGCGGCAATGTCCACCTGTAGGACAACTAATTAGGTCATCAAATGCATCATCCAATTGGCTGTGTTGTGTTGGCATCCATCCAGATAGTCTCCCAAAAATTAAATTGCCAAATGATTAGAGAAAGTCCATAGCCTTTAAGATGAACAATAATTTGTCTTGCAAAAAAATCAAAAAATGCAAAGGTCTTCGCTAAAGACATTTCCTTGACATTTGAGGCATCTAGCATTTTGTGAAAAAGTTGAAGTGAGAGAAAATTCCAAAAGATGAAAATCTCGAAAATCCCGACACTGTGAGCCGTTTTCAAATAGTTATGCAGATTGTGTAAAAACATGAAGAAATCTATAGGTCTAGATAAAAGTTGGATGAAGATTAAAATGTCGATTAGTCGATTAGTAGGAGAATAATTCAACACTCTCTCTTAATCTGAATCCGTGAATGCCTCGACCTTCAAACTAGTTTCTGCATAAAACTTTTTTAATGATTTGGTAAACATATCTGCTTTCATACCTTGCGTTCGATAGTATTAAAATCTGACCTCTTTGTTGAGAACTTTGCTTCTGACGTAGTGATACTTGAGTTCAATATGCTTACTCCTAGAATGATATCTAGGGTTGGATGACAAGGCAAATATACTTATAAAATAATAATGTCAGAGTGTATTGATTCAGACTGATATCTAGGATTGGCTGACAAGGCAATTGTACTTACAAAATATTAATGTCAGAGCGTATTGATTCAGACTGATATCCGAAAGTAAGTTTCTCAACCAAATTACCTTTATAGCTTGTGAGGCTGTGATGTACTCTAATTTCGTAGAAGATAGAGCTATCAGAGATTGCTTTCAACTGTTCCAGGAAATAGAACCATGTATGAAATAAACCAACTACAATAGCCACTACAATGACTTGTAGTTGAGATGCCACATTATCTTGTGCCACACCTCTCGCATTGACTTTTACTCTTTTTCCATGCATCCAACTTGTTTAGCAACAACGCAAGCATCAAGTTTGAACAACTTACCTTGCCTCTTCCCTTTTGCAATCAATTCATCCTTCGTCTTGATCAAACGAGTATCACCATCATAATCCACTTTGAATCCCTTGTCAAGCATTTGACTCACACTAAGAAGGTTCTTAGTGATGGATTGAATGAACAAAACATCCTTCAAATTCACATTCCTATTAGTAGAGAGGGAAATAGGAATTGTGCCAATCCCCTTGATTGCACACTCACCATCATTGGCATGTAGACATCTTCTTGTCACCTTCAAATCCCATCAATGATGAATAATACTCCTCATGATATGTCATATGTGATGTAGCTCCACTATCAATCCACCAAGGATCAATATCTCCATGAATAGCCAACAAGCAAGATGACATAACAAAAGCATAATTTGAATTTTGTTCATCAACACCATCCTCATTAAGAGTTAGATTGGTTTGCTTCTCACCTTGATCTCTCTTCTTCTTGAAGCAATCACTAGCAAAATGTCCTTTGACTCCACAATAGAAACATTTTAGCTTGGATCTATCTTTCTTCTTACCAAAAATAGTAGAAGGTTTACCTTGATCTTGCCCTTTTGACCATTTGCTTTTGCCTTTGCCTTTGAACTTGCCTTTTGAGAACATAGCTTCGTCCTCTCCAAATTGAGATGTAGAAGTAGATCCTCCTCTTGCTTGGAGTCTAAACTCTTTAGCCACAAAGACCTATTTTCCATACTTGGCAATGTATTTTGAATAGCAAACTTT
Organism: Diphasiastrum complanatum; assembly: GCA_029204225.1. Classification (NCBI taxonomy): domain Eukaryota; kingdom Viridiplantae; phylum Streptophyta; class Lycopodiopsida; order Lycopodiales; family Lycopodiaceae; genus Diphasiastrum; species Diphasiastrum complanatum. Next base: position 29,355,328 of record CM055108.1, on the reverse strand, counting down.
GCACCAAATTAGCATGACCATCCAACAAGCCATTAAGAACAACTTGAACAAGCTCCACATCCTTAATGCTTTCACTAATGCATTCTAGTTCATCACTCAAAGCTTTAACTCTCAAAACAAAAGCATGAGCACCTTCATCCTTCTTTTGAAGACTTTGCCTCTTCATGATATGTCATATGTGATGTAGCTCCATTATCAATACCATCTTCATCAAGATGACATTGATCCACCAAGGATCAATGTCTCTATGACTAGCCATTAAACAAGATGACATAGCAAAAGCATCATTTGAGATTTGTTCATCAGTACCATCTTCATCAATAGTAAGGTTGGTTTGCTTCTCACCTTGATCTCTCTTCTTCTTGTAGCAATTACTAGCAAAATGCCCTTTGATTCCACAATAGAAGAACTTTAACTTTGACCTATCTTTCTTCTTACCAACAAAAAAGGAAGGCTCACCTTGATCTTGACCCTTTGACATTTGCCTGGTGAAGGTTCTTTTGTAGAATTTGGCATAAAAATTCACTAAAACTCTTTACGTCGCAACAATTAGATCATCCCTTTGGACTGATTCTGTGCATGACCACATCAAATGCACCAATCTTACACCAGATTCATGTGCGCTATCCAAAACATCCAGCAGTAGCGTGGGCTGATGGATACATGATCCATTTATGGTCCAGAATACGCTTCTGTCTGAGTGATGATGTGCTTTTCTCGTTTCTGTTCCCTTTGATGCATCCCCTGTGCATTCAGCTCAAAGCCGCTTGCTTCATCCCTTTTGGTCAAACTAATCTTCGCATGGCTTCCAAAACTGGGTAGAAACCCTCAAAGATCTCAAAGAATGCCAGATTTGATAATTTGGAGGTGGGCAAAGGTTTGCTGACCAATTAAGAACTCTTTGCTTTTTGAATGAAAAATTTCAAGGGGTTTTCTAATGTTTTTTAATTGTTTTTTTCAAGTTTCTGAAAAATGGTTGGAAAGTAATCTTCACCCTTTTTTGGAGCTGCTCTGCATCAAGGTGGTCATGCTTGTGAGTTTCATAGGAACAAAAATGTTTTTTATTTTTTTTGTTATTTTATTTTATTTTTTGATTCTCAAAGGATCTTAGCACTGATATACTATCTCCCTTTTCCTACTCATCAATCACAAGTAATTACAAGTAGGCATTCCAATCAAAATCACTCAAATCATCCAAATCTAATGCTAAAACACCAAAAAATACAAATCTAATTCTATTATGCCAAAATCACCATGCCTAAATGCAAGCTAACATCCATCCAAGCATCGCAATCATGCTAACAAGCTAAAATATAATCTAACCTCTAACAATCATTAACCCTAAATCTCCATGATCAAGCTTACTTCTTTCTCTCTCTCTCTAAACATAGAAATTCTCTTGGTGTCAAAAAGAGATCTATCATTGAGAGAGAGAAAAGCTGGATTTGATGGGGTATATGCAAATGCCAACTCCGAGTTTAGCCCTCAATTTTTATTAGAAAATCATTCTAGGGCCAAGGGCCACCTCTTCATTTATTACACATGAGATGCCCTTTGCCACATTGAAGAGATACCTAGGATCAACGGGCACAGCTTTAGGAGTTCATTAATGGAGAGGGAGTGGCTTGAGGTAGAGACGTAATTCATCTACCCTCTTTTTGTCTATACAAGAGAGGTTCCTAGAGCTCCATAACAAGACAAGTGAGAAAGAAGTGTTAAGTAGAGATAAGGCATTGAGCTTATTTGGTAGTCATGCTTGTGATGTACTTGGCCTTTGATTCAACATCTATGCAAGTGATAGCTTATTGTCCTCATTTAGTTATGATGCTCATTCATCTTGGATAGATTTTAACGTCCTGGATTTTGAGGGTCTTCACTAGTAACTTTTATGTGTGCAAGACTTCCCATCATTGCACTTAGCCACTTCTTGGTGAAACTTTCACAATAGGTCTACATGCATAAGCTACTAAACATAATTTATCTATAAGACTCAAGAGCATCTTGATTTCATTCCAACCTCAAGCCCGTACTGTTCTAAGCATCATTAGACGGTGATTAATTACCCACATTGTCTAGGAAATATCAGAAGAATAGGCTAACGTATCATGCTCAATTGTAAATTTTAGAACTTATTGACTCAACGTGACCAGATCTTTATTCTATCTTCTACTTAGAATTCTGATACATATGCGAGTTCAGACCCATCCCAACTCTCAGGTGACAAAACATTAAACTATTTGGTAATGTTGTATACATTTCAAGTTAATCTGACTGATAGCTGAATCAGGTGATAGCTGGAATAATGTTAATAAGTAGATAGTTCTAATACCAAACACCAAGACATGCACCGGGTTTTGGTGATTGGTACAGGAATATTTCACCTTACATGAAGGTTTTCGCAGCATATTTCATGTCTTAAGGACCCAGCCATGCAAAGCAAGTTTCTGATCATTCCATATCGGACTGAAATATTCCTAGCCTGAAAGCACATAAACAGTGCACTGTAAATTGTAATACAATATGTCCCATGCAATGATGTATGGGAAAGAGCTTTATTTGTTTAAGCTTGAGTGTGGCTCATGCTTAATAACCTCCCCTGCGAAAAATTGGAGAGACGTTAAGAATCATGTTTTAGCCAGGTAATCATCATGAACTTTGGGGTAGGCTGGCGTAATGGCACACAAGATCATGGCACACAAGATCACGCATTACTCTGCTTCTGCATCTTTTCTCATCTCGTCTAGTACTATATTCATGGAGTCCGCCAGATCCAAGTTGCTTAATCATAATGCACCCACCTCAGTTCTCAATTTATTCACAGCACACTTTGCCGAGCATAGAGATGGCCATGCTCAGTGGCAGCGAGTGTATCATCAGTGAAAGAAAAACAAGTGGTGGAGTGAGCCTGTGAAAACAAATTAAGCACAAAAGATGTTGAGAAGTTAGAGATGGAAAGTAGAAATGTGAGCTCTGATGTTGGAAAATTGATCTCAAGTGAAGTAAGAAGTAGGCGAAGGAAGGTTTGATTGGGGTGAAGAGAAGGCAATTCACATGAAATAAGAGTAAGACTGAGCTGCTGGACCTTTTTATGTAGATATAGTGGCTTGCTTGAGACAGAAATGCAGTCCATGGATTGTTTGAATGAGTCTGTGTAGCGTGTGGGGTAAGCAACAAGACAATGAATTTGGAATGTGCGTGGAAGGCATGTGTAGTTGTGTAGATGGGGGCTCATTCAAGCCCTAATGGCCCACATCATTTTGGGAGTTATGATGCATGTCTACAACTTCCTATTGTAACCCTAGGATATGGACCTTATGGTGTAGCCTATCTCTAGGTTGGCTTCTAGTGTGCTCAATGCATGTTAATGAGCTTATTTATTAACAAGACTAAGGTGCAATGCAAGACCCACCCTTACCAACAACCCTTTATGCAACAATCTAGGAGCACCAAGAAGTCACATGATTATTTATCCATTTTTATGGTGTATTTTTACACTAGATGAAAATGAGGCTGTACCTACACCCTCAACCATGGTGAAAAATACTCTCATTTGGTTTTGCATGAGCATTGAGAGTGTCCGTAATGGATACTTTGTGACTATTTTGCTTGGTCTTTGAACATATTAAAAGGCAGAATATGCATTTTTTTTTTGCAAAGTTTGTGGTGCACATTCCAACCTGTGTTTCAGGCGTCAGGCTGCCATGTGGTAATTTTCGACCGATCGAAAAAAGTCAAAGTGCTCATTATGCTTCATAATGTACATGTGGAAAACGTCAAAGTATCCATTACGCAATGGAAGGCGTAGGGCATAGGCCATTCTGCCCAGTTTGACTTTCCAAATTTTTTTAGGCTCAGCCCCTCCAGGCCTCGCCTAAAAAATTATGGAAATCCTTAGTGGGCAGAATGGCCCTCGTTGAAAATAGATGACTGTCGGGGATTTTCTTCTCTCTCTTCGAGATTTTGCAAAAAGCCCGACGATGGCCTTAAAAAGTCGACAATGTCCTTTAAAAAATACGACGGTGCCCTTAAAAAGGCGCCAGTGTCTTTAAAACAATTTAACTTCTTCAAAATAGTTGAAAGGAAGAAGCTGAAGGCAAGTGTCACATTTTTTGAGAAAGTGTGAAAAAGCCGACACTGTCGCATTTGGGAAAATGCGAAAAGCCGACACTGTTGAAAATAGTTGAACTGTTGAACTATGCTGAAGTGTCACATTTCGGGAAAAGCCGCACCGCATTTCTGGAAAAGCCGACACTGTTAAAAACATAGTTCTTTTCTATAGACTGTTACGACACTTAGTGTATTTCTGTAGACTGTTTCGACACTTAGTGTATTTCTGCAGACTTGTTCTAAATGCTAGTTCTTGAAAGTCCTTGAAGATGGCCAAGTCTTCAATGACTTCAAATAATTGAACTTAACATCTAAACTTGAAATTATGACAGGATTGGTTACCCTTTGTTGGAGATCAGCCGGAAGCCCGTTGTAGACGTTTTTCAAATAGTTTGGTTGTCTAAGTTGTGATTCCTGCAGGTATGAGCAGACGTAGAACCAAAGTTGGTTTCACCTGACCCTATATCAACGATAAATAAACGTGCAGGAAGAATATTGAAATAGAAACTAGTCATTCACCAAGGAGACAACTGTGGACTTAATTTCCAACAGTTGTCACTCACTCTCATAATGTTATCTTGCAATTCTATGTGTAGAATGATCATTTATTGCTATTTTTGGTTCCACACGTGTGAAATACAGTAGGGCAATGTAATTGTATGGACAACAACTATATTTTATATTTTGGTTCATGTTTGATTAGTATCTCTTAGAGTTTGCATCTCATTTTGTATGTAGATGCTAGTTTTTTTCACATGGGCAGGATTTTTGGTTTGCTCCTTTTTTAACCAAAAATCAGGGACATGGATTTGGATCTTGAATGATCTGAAATCCTTTACAATTCATTGAATATACATATCACTATTGTTCTATTTCATTGCATTCTTATTAAATATTAATTAACTCTCACTTTTATTCCACAAAGTATTATAAACAAAGAAATTGCATGGTTGTCTCAGACGCCTAATCATTTTTGCAACCTCTCTCTATGGTTTTCTACGACACCTACACTGATACTCATTAATCAACACAATCAAAACTGCTCTATAACTCCATTTTCTACGTAATTTAGATCCTTATCACAATTATTACTGTTCATCGTTTTTCCTTTTTCTCGTTCGTTGGTGTGAGTGGACATCACCGCACCCACCAACAGAGTGGTGTCAGAGTTGATAAGCATACATCCACTATTCCATTAGTGGTATTAGAGCAGGTTTTGGATTCACTAGAGTATAGGATATAAAAGGAACCGAATACGTTTTTATTTTTAGAGTTAGTTTATATTTTGTCTGTGTTCATCGATCATAATGGAAGGTTCAACCTCAGAGATCCGCTTGATCAACAAGTTCAACGGAGATAATTTCCACAAGTGAAAATTCAAGACGAGGATGATCTTGATTGAAAAGAAGCTATGGAGATAAGCAAATGGTTCGATAGCCAGACCAGCGAAACTTGAAATTCTCCCAACATGGGAAACAAAGGATGGCAAAGCTCTTGCCATTGTATCATTGGATCTAAAAGACATTCAGATTGTTTCAAACAGTACCACCTCCAAAGAAGCGTGGGATATCTTAACAAGTATCTATGAGACTTTATAACATGTGCTACATGTAATTATCCGATGAGCTTACTAATGGATTGCCAAATATAGCCATGGAGCTAAATTAGATTAGAACTAGTCAATAGGACAATTAATAAAGTGGCTCGAACAACCTCACTATATTTGTGAATAGCAGAATTGTATGTGACTCACTCAAACTATTCAATGTCAACTGCACGATCTCACGATCCTGTACTCACTCTCCAACTGCTGCTAATTGGTCATGAATTTCTTTGATCTTCAATAGGTGATCAGCAACAGTTGCACCATCATCCATCTGTAATGTGTGTAGCTTCGTCTTCAAGAATAGCACTCGAGATGTGTTTGTGGTCTCAAACAATGCCTTCAATGTATCCCATGTTTCTTTTTGTCCTTTTGAATCTGAAATGTAGGGAATAATTGCATATCTAACTGATAAGTTGATGACATTTTGTGCTTTTTGTTTTCTCCTGTCAAATGTCTGCTGATCTTCTTCTATCACTAGTCTTGTCTCGTCGCCTGTCACAATCTCCCATAGCTCCTTTTATATCAAAATGTTCTTCAGTTTGAATTTCCAAGCTGCATAATTGCTGGCTCCTTCCAATTTGCTTGACTCATTGAGGACACTCTTGCTTATAGTTGCCATTACTGAACAAATGAGTCCAGATCAAGTAGTTTATCACACCACAGAACTGTATATTTTTCTGGTTATACACTTGATATCGGAATGGAATGCAAAAGTACGACTGCTCAAGATCCTCTTCAACTTGTGCGCTTGATCCGATATTGGAGCATGCGATATCGGACTGGAGCGCGGATGTACAACTGCTCGGAATTTTCTTTAGCTTGTGCGCTTGGATCCAATATTGCTGTGCATGCACTGGCAACAGAAAAGGAAAGACGCAAGGCTTAGCATGATCGCAGATTACAAAAGAAGGATCTTTGTTCAGGAGATCTTGTCTTGATGTATAAAACCAAGGCGATCAAGGGGAAGTTAAAATTCACGGGCGAAGGTCCTTATAGGATCAAGGAAATTCTTAATCATGGGGTCGTGAACTTAGAACAGCTTGATGGGACGCCCTTCGACACACCCATCAATGGTAGTCGGTTGCACAAGTACTGGCCACCACAGTAAGACAGATCCAGATTGGGGGTGGCACGTTACAGAAAGCTAATCTGCTCAGCCATCACCGCTAGATCTAAGGAGATCAAGCCAAATCAAGCTAAATCCATCAAGATTCAGCCGGATCTGGTAAGATCGGGGAAATCCATCAGAATCCAAGGAGGATCCAGATTCTGATAGGGTAAAAAAGGAAGCAGATCATCATATTGACCGAGGGATCTACTACCAAGAATCCATCAGAACTTCCAGAGCACTAGCAACAGTCAAATCAAGCCTGGAGGAAGCTGATTACCAGTTTACAAAAGTTAAAAATCAGAAAATCTCAAGATCTCGTCAAAAAACACTCTGAAGGAGCACTTTTTTCATGATTTTTTGAGATCCCCTGGGAGAACTCTTGAAAATTGAACAGTCACCAGATCTGACCTAGATGCATCCATGAAAATCTCTGCAAGAGTTCCTGATGGAGGAATCATCATTTTTTAGTGTATGCGAGAGTTCCCAGAAGCAAAATTTTCAAAACCCTCGCAGAGCATCAAGATCAACTTACCAACTCTCGCAAGTGCCTAAATGGAATCAGAGCAGTGAAATTAGCCTGCCTACATGGTCTGATCTTGAAAATCCAATCACAGGAACAAGTTGTGCGAGAGATCACTTCCTACGAGAGTTGAACCCTTGCAGACGACCTGAACCCTCGCAGAACCTTCGCATAGCAGTCAAATCACCTTCTGAACTCTCGCAGACCTCCTTGAGGTCTTAGAATTTTGTGAAGAAGGTGCCTGCCAAAATTTGGGTGGAACTGAACAAGGGAAAGTGAATTTCACCTAGTACGCACTCTAAATTCCGCTATATAAGGGCTGAATTCGAGTCATTTGTCACCTTTGCTAGCGAAGCTCTGCCGAAATTTCCACTGAAAATACCAAGTTCTTTGTTTTCAACCAAACTTTCTACCAGCTATCATCTGCTCATATCAAACACCGATCTGCACTCTGAACTACAATCATTGTCATCCAACACTTACTATTCTCAGTTTTCTACTGTTCCTTCCATTTTCCACCGTTTTCTAGTTTTTCGACTTTTCTTGACCACTAATCATCATTGCTAACATGGCCTCCTCATCCTCTGAAGACTCTGGTGCCAAACAGGTGATCCAGCGTGACATCCCCGAGGCCACGCAAATTTGGCCCCTACCCTCTGACACTTTGATCCAACCATGGCTGCGAGATAGTTGGACCACTTCTCCTTGAAGCAATGGACTTTTACTCGGCGCTCTTCCATTCTGAGATTAACATGGGCCTTGCCCTTCACGCTTACGCCATCTGGGACGAGGACAAAGCTCATTTCCACTTCCTGTACCAAGGTACAAGGTACAAGATCAAGATTAACTTCAAATCGATGATCACCGTTGGCATTATGTCTGGTGATCGTCAACCCATCTCCCATCGCCATGCCAAAGCTCTGATCAAACCCTTCGTCACCCAAACCACACCAAAAATCTCCATCCAGACTAACAATGGTTACCTGATAGAAGCTATCACGGAACCCGTCATCCAAGCAGCTGCGCATCTGTTGAATAACTTTTTGGTTATTTCAACATTTCGCAAGGATAGAATCCAGTCTACGTTGCTGAGTTAGATAGTGGAATCCTTTCTGGAATTCCCTAACTCCTCCGTTGTGCCATATGACTAGCATAGCTTTCTTATTCGAGAACTAACAAACTCCATCAAACCCAACAACCATGAGCGAATCGCAGCAGGCCCCCTGTTGTGTAACTTTGCCTGCGCACGTCTCGAGATGAAAGTGCACGGTCTCCAATGCTCATCCCTCCTATCTACCCTTGTGCCACATACTAACCTTTACCCACCATCTCAAGCATCTACCTCCTCCCAACCTGCAATCATTAACACAACGGCCAACAAACGAATGTGTGGCGCTGCCTCTACTTCCACATCTCCACCTATCACCTGAAGATGTGTCTCCATTGCCGCACTAACCACTCCATCAACCACCGCCACTTCGTCTTCCGTGCAACCCCCCACCCCAATTTCTATTGTCGCTACCTCTCTTCCTATTCCATCCACATCTGTTTCTGTCTCCATCCTCATTTCTTCTGTTGATACCACTCCTACTTCTCTTCCAGTGTCCGCTGCTCCATCCATCACCATCGCATCCTCCATTACTCCTGCCACCACCGTTGTGTGCAAAAAGTACAAAAAGGACCAAGAGTGAATCCTAATCAGATCCTCAAGAAGGATTGGTTGTCAGATTACTTGATCTATCAATCATTGTTGAATATCTAATGCGGGGCCAACCAGACAAATCACTACCAAAGGCGGAACAGCGGAAATTGATCTTGAAAGCTAGACCTTATCAGCTGATTGTCGGCCAGTTGTACCAAAGAGGTCCAGACGGAATTCTTCGGCGATGTATTCTTCCTCATGAGACCACTCAGATCATTTCACTTTCACATGAAGGCATGGGTGGAGGTCATTTTGCATCTGACATTACAGTTCGCAAGATCCTGCAATCAGGATGTTGGTGGCCAACGATTCATAAAGACACAGAGGAATACTTGAAAAAGTGTGGTGTGCCAAAGGGCAAGAAGACCAACGAGATTGAACTATGATCTACTGCACCCAGTCTTAGCCCAAGCACCGTTCGAAAAATGGGGATTGGATTATATTGGTCCAATTCACCCTGCAGCAAGGAGTTCCCAGGCTCGATACATAATCGTAGCTACAGACTACCTCACCAAATGGGTCGAAGCCAAGGCAGTACGAGTAGCAGACGCTAGGACCACTGCCAAGTTCCTTCATGAAAATATCATCGTGCTCTTCGGGTGCCCGGTGGAACTAGTCAATGATCGCGGAAGCCATTTTATCAACGAGACCATCAAGGTCCTGTTGGAGGAATTCTTCGTGATCCATAGAACCAGTACGTCTTATTATCCTCGTGGTAATGGGCAAGCAGAGTCATTCAATAAGTAGTGACCATTTGAACGAGTTCAAGCAGTTGCTGAATCAACTAGCTACAATAGGTTCCCTTATTTCAGAAAAAGACTCCACAATGTGTCTTCTTGCCAGTCTTACATCCTCCTATGACAACCTAGTATTGCTCTTGAGCAATACTTCAGCGCTATCACTCCAGAAGCTGACAACAAGTCTACTTCAGGAAGAAGTTAGGAGAAAGAGCTTATCTACAACGAGTACTTGAGTGAATGGCATTGTACTCTAACAAGCAGCAGTCCAAGAAGAAGAGATGAAGGCGGAGCAGCTAGATTCAATGCAACAACAACAACAACATCACAACAGACAACAACAACTTGTCAAGACCAAACTCTTTTGCAGATACTACAAGAGAGATAACCACGACATCAAGGATTGTCGGATCCTCAAGCACAATGAAGCGAGGAAGAAGATGCAACAACACCAAGAAGGAGGTTCTGACTCTGTCAGAAATTTTCAAGAAGATGAAAGGCGCTGATGGTACAAAATCAACCAAGCAAAGATGCCTATGAATGGTATCTTGATTCAGGTGCTTCACAACACATGACACCATGTAAGAAACTATTCTCAACTCTCACAACAATCGAATTAGAGTACATTTTCTTCGGAGACTCAAGCTCACACAAGGTCAAAAGCCAAAGCTCCATTCAGTTACAATTACTTGATGGCATCACTAGACAATTAGATGGTGTACTTTACGTACCCACATTAACAAAGAATTTATTGTCTATTAGCAAGATTATTGATCAAGGCTATAGAGATTTGTTTACTAGTCGATGTACTATTATTGATGGGAATTCTCTCTGCACATAAAGAAGAAAATTTATATATCTTGAGTCACGATTATGTACTTTCTGTGAGTAGCTCTGATGCTCATGTTTGACATCCAAGATTAGGTCATTTAAACATGAGGTCTATCTTTACATGCATCACAATAGTATGGTCAAGGACGTGAATATTAATATTGTCTCCACAGCAAATCAGATTGTCTGTGAAATGTGCTTACCAAGGAAACAACTTAGAACAAAATTTCCAAGAAGACAAGCCAAAAGAGCAAAGTCCATTTTGGCACTGATTCATAGTGACTTACATGGTCCTATGAGTGTACCCTCTTTGGGTCAAGTTCTATATTCCATTACATTTATTGGTGACTTCTTCCGATTCACCAAAATCATGTTCATCAAGAAAAGTCTGAAGCATTCAACTATTTCAGAGAATTCAAGCAATTTGTTGAGACCCAAACTAGTCAAAAAATCAAGACCCTGTGGTCTGATTCAGGGGGAGAGTAAATGTTTGATGAAATGGCAGACTATCTATCATCATGCGGCATGCACCATCAGTTCACAACCAGTACACTCCACAAAAGAATGGTGTAGCTGAACGAAAGAATCGAACATTGCTAGAAGCTGCATGATCCATGATGTCCAATGCTTAGTTATCCAATAAATTTTGGGCTGAAGCAATTTCTACCGTTTGTTATCTGCAAAATTATTCCATTACGAACAACAACAACAACAACCTGATCATTTCATCCCCCCTCAAGCGTTCATCAGTCATGATGAACTTGCCACTGTTGCAGAAGCACTGTCAATGTTCTTGCTTTCTAGATGTTTTGGAAACATAATCAAGTCACCAATGACAAGAATTAATTCCAAACTAAAGACTTCATTCAAACCTAGAATAGTCTTACTTGATCTTTGAGATGTACAAATCTCAACTAAGCAAGATACAACATCAATCAAAGAAAGAGAACCATAGTTGAGTAGAATAGAATGAATACCACATTCACTTATCCTTTCTTTTCCATGAATAAGAACCACAAGGACTCGGCCTTGTACAATAAAGATCTTCTTGGATATGCATGTTGAGGATACTCCTCCTCAAACCTTGACCCCATCACAAGTTGGCTTTTCTTCACAGTATGAACTTTTGATGCGATAAGAGACACTGTGCTCTCGGCCCCTTCCAAGATAGAAAATGGATCTTCATAATCACTAACTTCTCCATGCTCAAACACCTTTGAGATAGACAGTGTTAAGGCTATGTAGCCTTCCTTGATGGATAAACATCCAACCATGATCCATAGACTTGGATCTCCATCCTTCTTTCCTTCCAAGAAACCACATGCAAAGCAATAACCTCAAGAACACTAAGGTACATAGCCTTAGGCTCATAGTTGAACAAGACTCCATATAGTGCAATCCTTCCAATAGCTCCATAACTCCAAAAAGCTTTACATAAAAGTGGTTACTTGTGAAACCATCAATAAGAGTAGAAAAACAAGAGGCAACTTTCTTGCTTATAGATGAAGAAAGGTCAACATCCGAGTGTTCCAACTCCATAGGATGTTTTGTCTTGGTAGAAGACATCAAATATGGATCCATATGTGATTTTTCCATAGAATAAGCCACTCTTGGCTTGATCTCCTTGACTATTGAAGACATAGATCTGAAATTGGAAACATGCAACTTCCTATGCCATACTTCCTTCTTGGAAATACAAGTCATCAATGCAACATCACATGCACTTGCATTTTCATGCAAATTTAACTTGAAAATGACCCCATATCTAGATCCACTTGATAGGATCTCATCTCCTTTCTTTATGAAACAATTATTGACATTGAATTCCACTTCAAAATCATCATCAAATAACTTTATAACACTAACCACATTCTTTGTGAGATTAGGAACATAAAGTACATTGGAAAGTGATAGACTCATAGAAGATGCAAGATTCAAAGAACAAATTCCATCTCCTTCAATTAAACATCATCACCAACAGTTGTGTATATTGAATCTTTAAGTTCTTGAAAAGGTTCTAGTGAAACACAAGAACTTTTAGTGCAACCCATGTGTGATGATGCACCACTATCAATATACCAAGATACATCATTAAAGGGTAAAGAGGAGAAACTAGTCATCATGAGAGATGCCTCTCCAAAACTTGCATGTGAATCTTCAATGATAAAATTGGCTTGATCTTCTTGAGTCTTCTTCTTGAAAATAGAAGAATGAGTTGAATCATCTTATACTCCTCCTTTGTCTTTGTCTTTTGATTTGTCCTTGGTGAAGGCTTGAGAAAATTTGTGCTTGCTCCTCCCTCTTGACTTGATCTTGGCAAAGTGAGCTTTGCCACAACCACGATCTAGCCTCTATCTTCTGATGAAGCACTTACAATTCTGATGTCAAATTTTCTCACGAGTTTCAAATGAATGAAAAACACTTTAAAAACACACATTCAACTCAAACACAATCCTTTGTGTGAAAAGATGTGACTATGACAACAAAAGCTTGTCTTATCCAATTCTATCTCAGATTGATTATAAAAAACTGTGAATGAAGAATCATGCATGCAATATAATCAATTCAAAAAGTGTTCACTCAGGTTTTGGGTCACTCCCTACCCTTATTAAAATTCAAATAACTTTTGCTAGGATCCTTAGAATGAACTGAAACCAATTGGATTGGAAAGTAGACTCTTCTAGGCTTTCCAACAAGCTATAATGTCAATACCTTTTGATCTAACATAAAGGAAATAGAGTCAGATGATCTATTCTGGTTTTCACATGTGTGAAATGTCAGAAACTCGATCCAAGGGTCCACAAAAAGTACATTAGAAATCACAAGATTCATGTGAGTCCCAATTTGGACCCAACTCTAAAAAGTGATCTCTAAGTTTAAAAATGACATTGGGCCTCTAGTTTTATTTTAATTACAAGGCCCAAGTCAAGATTATTTTATTTACCACTCAATTGCGTGCTCATTGGGCCATGGGCTTATACACGCAGGATGCCATGCCCTCGCAACACATTTTATTGGAGGATTTTATTTATTTACACTTTGTTGGGAATACCCCCAACAGGACCCACGACCTGAAGTAGTGCCGGTCCCTCGGCACTCTGCCGGTTTAGTAGAGCGTTCTCTTGGACCACCTCTGGTGGATGAGATATCCCGTAACGTCTTCCATGAACTTGAGACGGTCCATTTTCTTCGAATCCTTTGGCGTGTGGAAGGACTTGTGAACTTTTGTCAACCATTCCTGATCTACCCATGCTTGGAATCGTTTCGTCCAGGGATCGCCAAGGAATGCAGCTCTATAATATACGCAAGCGACTGGCAGCTGGTCTTCAACTTTGTCAAAAGTGAACGTCTTATTTGGATCAAAGAACATGGAGGGAAGGAAATCATCCCATTTTGTTTCAATGTCCATTAAATATTCCAAGTCCTGGGCGTAAGTGGCTACCGCGCGGACTGTGGGATCGGGGCAATTGATGTAGTGGCTGGCAAATGCGGAGAGAGCCCTTCTGACGTCTACATCCGTTGTCCACCCATATTCGGATTTGATGATTGGCTAGTTGAAATTGCTGAGTGTGATCTGGTCCAGAGGAGTGTCGCATTCCGCCCATTTGGATCTTCTTGGACATGGCAGGAAATGCATGTTCACCCGTAACTGTTGCGGACTCGTCATGTAAGCCCTGATGGCCGCAGGGTCTCTCTCAAATAACTGTTGTCGCCACTCCGGTTGTGGGTGGAGGGCGGGTAAGGCCTGCAGTTTGTTTCTCTTGATGGTCTGAGCTGAGAATGATAACTGCCAGCCGCCTTTTGATGACTCGTGGAGATATTTGGATAAAAATTCATTGATGTTCTCCTCCACGGATTTCTGTCTTCAGAAGGCCCAGCTGGCAGATATCGTTCGTGACCCTCTAGATGATGTTGCTGGGCCCCGGCTGGTGGTTGCGCCTTGGCTCTGGTCGTGCGTCTCAGCGGCCGCATCTGTCTACCCTTGGTTCTGGCCTTCGGACCCTTGATCTGGTTGAAAACCCCCTGCTGCCTGTTGGCTCTGGTCTTGGCTGGTACTAGCCTATGCAGCGTCAAAATTAGGTGGCGGTGGAATTACCACGGGAGAGGGCTAGGCCTTCGTTTCCATGTATTTCTGGCATGTCTTGAGGGCTTGCTTAGCCTGGGCGAGCTCTTGTGTTACACTTGCCCGATACTTATTGAATTCCGTCTGGTAGCTGTTCAGGGTTTGGCTATAAATCTACAACTGATGCCGTAGACGATTCATTTCTGATTGGGAGAGCGGCCTTGTGTCCGGTGCAGATTGAGCTAACCAGACGAGCTTCTCATCTTGTAAGGCTTTAACCTCCGTCCCCAGGCGCGTGTTCTCTGCTTCCAAAAGTGTAAGTTGCATCTGGATGGGGGCAAGTCATTGGGATGCTTCAGATTATAGCTCCCGCACCTTTGTGGACGCCTCCGTCAGCGCTTTGGAGAGGCTTTGAATATATTTGTTTAGGCCCTCCTCTTCTGCTGCAACTTGGCAATCTCCTAGTGCCCTGCTTGTTTGTGTTGCTGAGCTAGAATCAACTCTTGCTGCAGCTTGGTGAGGTCTGCTCGCAGCTGTGTATTATTTGTTGCCAACTGTAGTACCCTGCTTTTCAAAATATCTTTGGCTGCTACCGCATCCAGGATATATTTTCCTAAGGTTTGGCACGTCATCGTTAGATCCGTAGAAGCAACTGATACACTAGCACTGGCAGGGTCTTGTGTTGTATCGGCCCCGACGACTTGTGGAATTCCATCGTCATTGTCCTCGATCAAGTTTTCATTTATCCTGATGCCATCTGGGGCGGTAGGGTCAGCCCAATTTGGTGATGCTACAAAAATTGTTTGTACAAATGTGTCATCAGGCAACGGTTGGCTGCCCTTGACAACCTTTGGCGAAGCGGGTGGGGTGTGAGAAACAACTGTGGAAACACAGGCGAGGACGGTTTGTCCAAACGAGAGGATGGGAGGAACAATGGGGAACTGAAGGGTGGTGTGGAGTATGGAAGAAGGTGAGGATGGAGCAGAAAGTGTCTGGCGTGGAGGCGAAAATTTGATAACTTGCATCCATGCCAGAGTGTCGGGGGACAGTTGCGAATCAGAAGGGTTGAATGTGAGAGGAGGAGCGTGTGAAAAATGCAAAAATAAGCTTTTGGTAGAGGCCAAAAATCTTGTATATAGATAAACACACATGTGTGGAGCCTGTTCCCATGTGTGAAACTAGTGTACTTGTCATGTACCATAATCATATATGCTGTACATATGATTTAATTCAAGTTCTAGTGGCTAAAATGGCCAAAAACTAGTTTTCTAGATATATGACACATGGCATCAATCAATTTATTGCTGAGCCAAATATTTTGGTTAGGTGTCATATCCCATGTGTAGAGGACAGCTCACATGTGTGGAATAAGCTGAAGTAGGTGAATTTTGACTTCTAGAAGATTTCCAAGTAGATCTCCATATAGAAGGAAAATGGACCAAAAGTGCTCAAAATAGAAGGTTTTGTCCAAGTGTCAGTTTTGCATGATGAATCATCATATGACAAAGCAACTTCACACATGTGGGATCAGAGGGATGATCAGTACCATGAGCTCCCACTTATTGTATATATAGAGTCACATTCGGCCATAATCATTGTGAGACACCAATCTTGGTTTTGGAGGCAATTTTGAGTGATTCTCTCCATTTGTCTACATTTGTTTTGATTGTTTTGAGGTTCTATCAATGTGTACTTGATTTTCAGGTTGGATTCCGTACTCAGATAGGGTTTCACACGGGGAAACCAGAAAGTACACCTACCTTCAATTAATGATTGTTCTTGTTAGGATTTTGTGTCTAGAATTGATCTAGATTGATCTTAATCTCAAGTAGATTGATAGATCAAGTAATCTGACAACCAATCCCTCTTGAGGATCAGATTAGGATCTACTCTTGGTCCTTTTTGTACTTTTTGCACATGGTATCAGAGCCTAGTACAAGAGGTTTTGTTGAAATTGATAGGGTTAATCCAAATCAAAGCCAAAATTAGCAGTTTTTTGGAAACTAGTCAAATTTTGTGTAGCGAGTTGGATTTGATAGCTATCCTCAAAATTTTTGGTCCAGATCTTGTTGTGGGCTGTAGGAACCCTTTTCACACGTGTGAGGCCATACATCTCTAGTTTTGACTGAGAAATTTCAAAAATTTGTAGAATTTGACTCACATACCCAATTTGAGTGATTTTTGGTGCAAAATCAAGCATTTTTTTATAGTGAATCTAATCCCTTGATTAGTTCTTGAATTAGATCAGCCAAAAAGTTAAAACTGAAGCTTGAACTAGGTTCATTAATTGATCTTCTCTGATTTTTTGAGTGCATGTTGAAGTTGAGAGAGATTTTGCTAAAAATCATAGATTAAGGAGTGATATGCAAGGTGAGAGGTTGAAATCCATTATACCATCACTCTAGATTTGTTCAAGAGTGATAGGGTCAAGTTTAGAATAATCAATTTGCTAGAAAACATCCTTGGATCTGTCCTCCAAGTGAAACCTTTGAGAGTTTCTAGTGCATATAGAGCATCTATGCAAATCTCTTGTAGAATTTGACATAGATTGGCTTCAATTGAAAGTTCTAGAAAAGAGATTGAGATCCAAGTCACATTATTCAATCCTACTCAATTTGTTTGAGTGTTTGTGAGGTTTGAAAAGAGTCATTAAGGTGTCTATGGAAAATGTGTAGAGAGAGATCCAATTTTCTAAGAGTTCATTTGTAGAAGGCAAGATCTAGAAGCTCATTTTGTGTTGTTATTGTGGGAGAGTTTGTCTCTTCCTAGGTGATCAAATCTTTCTAAGTGGAATTAGCTCTTTGAAGCACAATATCTTAGTGATAAAATCACAACTTTTGATTTTGAATTTCATTCCAAGTCTTAAGAGGTAGAGTAATTGGTGGAATCCAATAGGAGTGATTGAATGAATTTATTGAGCAAAAATTGACATAGTATGTATGAAACTCAAATTAGTTCTACTCAACTTTCTTTGTGAGAGTGCGAGGGTCAATTTGAGATCCCATTGGATGTCTAGAATGAGGAGGAGTCCATATTTGAGTATTCATGCATGGTTGAGATCTTTGTGAATCTCTAGTTGTCTAATTTTTTAAGCTTTGTGAAAAATTGGTGGTATAGTTTGTTGTCAAATCAAATCAAATTCATTCTAAAGCTCAAGTGCAAGATTATTTGGGTCAGAATGAGTCCAAAAGAAGTGAAAAGTTTTATTTTCATGTATTTGAAACAAAACCCATCTTTTGTTCAAAAATCTCAAGTGTTGAGAGAACTAGTCAACTGAAAAGGAAAATCTAGGTGTCAAATCTTTTTCATATCCGTTTCAACTTTCAAAAGAAAGAGTCATTGGTATTTGATGAGTCCAATAGAAGATTGGATCTGATTTCTTTAGTGATTTGATTCAAAGATTGTGTGCTTTTGTCTTAGTGATCAAAGCAAAGTTTCCAAGTGACTAGTCATTAGTGTGAAGATTGATTCTAAGGTTTGTGAGCTAGATCTTTTGTA
The DNA here is from genome assembly GCA_029204225.1 of Diphasiastrum complanatum. Taxonomy (NCBI): domain Eukaryota; kingdom Viridiplantae; phylum Streptophyta; class Lycopodiopsida; order Lycopodiales; family Lycopodiaceae; genus Diphasiastrum; species Diphasiastrum complanatum. The sequence goes on along the minus strand of CM055108.1, from coordinate 29,337,153 downwards.
GATCCTTCTAGATTGTTGAAGATGTTCAAATCTAGTCTCTTGAGAGTCACAAATTACATTTGTAGAATCATATCACAGGTTTTTATTCACATAGCATCAATAGGTGGCAACCTATTGAAGGAAAGAAAGGATCCTAAGTGCAACCTTTGTGGCAAGGAAGGATATTTTGGCTCAAGATTCTACAAAAAGAAGACCAATCCATCCAAGAAGAACCAAAGCAAGGGGGCCGAGGAGAAGGATGGAGCTTCAAGATTGAAATGCAAATACAAGAAGGACAAGTCCAAGGAAAGGTGTTTCCTTTGTGGAAAGGTGAATGAGGCTTGGAGTCTCACAAGGACTTGCGAGATTTGTCTTCAAGAGTCCATCACAACACATGTCAAATCTTTTGAAATTTTTCATTTGGAAGTGCATTGTGTGGTTCAAGATGCAAAGATAGATGTCACTTTCATGAAAGTAACTTGGATTTATTTTATGTCCTTGGAAAGTATTTTGCTTGGAACTTTGGACAAGTTCAAACTTATTGTTATTATCCAAGAGAAATCAATCAAGAATAAGGAGCAATCACAAAATGAAAATAGTTTCATTTATGCTCTCATGTCAACTTATGAAGAACCATTTTGCTTTGAAGAGATTTTTGAATCTCAAAGGTGGATTAAGGCAATACTAGTTGAGTGTGATGCCTTAAAAGATAGCAAAACATGTTTTCCTTGTAAGCTTACATTAGTTATGAAGTCAAGGAAATGGAAATATCTTCATAATGTAGGATCTTTTGGTTTCAATAAGATCATGAATGATGTGTTCATTCATAAAGATGAAAATTGTAAGTTTTCAATCTTAAAGGCAAGCTGTAAACTTCTTATGAGAATAAGTGAAGCATCCAAAGTGGACACTTATATCCATAAGCAAGTAGTTATCCTTATTGAGATGGAAATACCTTTTGATTTTAATATTGAAAAAATCATGCCAAGTTGTGGTGATTTTTGGACTTATGTTTCTAGCATAAGTAATCTTGATAATCATAGGAAGTGCATATTGAATGGGTGTACTTGTTGTGATCATTATGAGACATGGAGGTCTCGGATTCCCATCAAAAAGGAGCACCATGAAGAGGATCTTAAGGAGTCATCTCAAGGTTCAAATGTGCCAAGGATTGAGGAGGAGAATCCTTCTCAAGGTTCAAGTGTGCCAAGGATTGAGGAGGAGAGACCTTCTCAAATTGTGATTACAAAAATAAACTCAAGAAATATGGTTGAATCCATGTGGCTCACATTTCAAGGGAAAGAGGAGCATATCTCATGTGGTATACATCTCATACTTACTTCTCTTATGTCATTTGATAAATCAATTTGCTTTAGTGAGATCATTGCATCTCAAAATTGGAGTAAAGCCATAATAGTTGAGTATGAAGTCTCTCTTGAGAACATAGATGATGTTGTTAAAAGATTGAAATTGATTTCAAATCAACTAGAAAGCAAATGGTTATTTCATCAAATGTATGCTCTTGAGTCATGCAAGAGCAAAAGTGATTTGTTCACTCATAGTTTGAAAATTTGTATTGAGGCAAACTGTAAAGTCTTTATGAGAGTAAGTGAATCATCTTCTAAAGACACTTATCTCCATAATGAAGTATTTAGCCTCATTGGATCTGAGATTAGCATAGTAAACAAGCATGAAGATATGATGCAAACACTTTGTTATTATAGCATGCATAGTCTTGCCAATCTGGATGAGTCTAATTCTCTAGATCGTGGTAACATGATGGTAGATCTTTGTGATCCTAATAAATCAAGAGGAAATCTTTATTTTCTCATGAAGGATCATGCACATGAAGGAGGAGCAAGCCTCAAGGTCAAGCATCTACATGAAAATTGGAAGGAATCAATTTTGGAGGTGCTAGGATGGTGCAAAGCTCTCAAGCTCATCAAAGATGTCAATATCAAAGAAGCACTATCATGGATATGGTGATTTCAGATCAACATCAAGCTCATTGGCTGATCTTCACACCTTTTGAACCAGCAAAGACCAATTCAGCCCATGGAGTCAAGTTCAAGATCATCATGTTTTCCATCAAGCTAGATTTTTGAACAGGAGTGTGAAAAATGCAAAAATAAACTTTTAGTAGAGGCCAAAAATCTTGTATATAGATAAACACACATGTGTGGATCCTGTTCCCATGTGTGAAACTAGTGTACTTGTCATGTACCATAATCATATATGTTGTACATATGATTTAATTCAAGTTCTAGTGGCTAAAATGGCCAAAAACTAGTTTTCTAGATATATGACACATGACATCAATCTATTTATTGCATGAGCCAAATATTTTGGGTAGGTGTCATATCCCATGTGTAGAGGACAGCTCACACATGTGGAATAAGCTGAAGTAGACAAATTTTGACTTCTAGAAGATTTCCAAGTAGATCTCCATATAGAAGAAAAATGGACCAAAAGTGCTCAAAATAGAAGGTTTTGTCCAAGTGTCAGTTTTGCATGATGAATCATCATATGACAAAGCACCTTCACACATGTGGGATCAGAGGGATGATCAGTACCATGAGCTCTCACTTATTGTATATATAGAGCCACATTTGGCCATAATCATTGTGAGACACCAATCTTAGTTTTGGAAGCAATTTTGAGTGATTCTCTCCATTTGTCTACATTTGTTTTGATTGTTTTGAGGTTCTATCAATGTGTACTTGATTTTCAGGTTGGAGTCCGTACTCAGACAGGGTTTCACATGTGGGAAACCAGAAAGTACACCTACCTTCAATTAATGATTGTTCTTGTTAGGATTTTGTGTCTAGAATTGATCTAGATTGATCTTAATCTCAACCATTCTGGTATCGTATCTACGTAAAATAAGGCAGCATTTGCCAGCTCGTTGTCAGGTTGGGTTGCAATCTCCTTTCCCTTGATTCGTGACACATGATCTGCCATGTAGTGTTGTTTTCCCTTGCGAACTACTATTCGAAAATCAAATTCCAACAACAACAGGAGCCATCTAGTGATTCTCTCGGCGTTGCAAGTTTTATTAATGAGATATAGCAAGGGTTGATGGTCCGTAAAAAAAGCAAAATGTGTGGCCATCAAATAGTGTCGAAAATTCTTAACCGCATAGATCATTGCCAGTGCTTCTCGCTCTGTGGTTGAATAATTCATTTTGGTATCACTGAACTGTCGTTTTGCAAATCGGATTGGAAAATCGTTTTTGTGTTCACCTGGCTGGGTTAAGACTGCTCCAACTGCATACTTCGATGCGTCCGTATGCATGTGGAACTCAATGGACCAATTGGGTGGTCGTAGGATTGGTGCTGAGACCAATGCATCCTTAATCTTCTGGAAAGCGTTTAGAGCTTCCTCATTCCAATGTGGATCCGTTGTGAGCTTGTAAATTGGTCTGGCTAACTCCGCAAAATCAAGAATGAAGATGCTATAATAGTTAGCATGACCCATGAAAATGTAGACCTCGCGGATCATCCCCGGTGGTGGTAGATCAACAATGATCCTGATCTTTGATAGATCTGTGGCGATCCCGTGTCTTGACACTATATGGCCAAGTATCAAGCCATGTGTCACCCAGAATTGACATTTTTTGGATTCATGAATATTTGGTATTTGCGGCATTTTTGTAGCACCTTTTCCAAATTGAATAAGTGTTCTGAATCTGGTCCATGCACGCACAGATCGTCCAAGAAAATTTGCAGAAATTTTTGCAAATAATCTTTGAATGCCGCCTGCATGACTCGCTGGAAAGTGCTTGGGGCATTGCAAAGTCCGAATGGCATCACTTTATAGGCATAAGATCCTCATTCCGTGGTGAATGCTGTCTTGTGCTAGTCCTGGGGGGCTATTTTCACCTGGTTGTAGCCGCTGAAGCCATCCAGAAAACTGTAGGCTTCGTCACCAGCTACTCTATCGAGGACACTTTCCGTAAATGGTAAAGGAAAATGGTCCTTCTTGGTGACTACATTAAGTGCCTTCAGGGATTGTGCAAAGCAAAGTAGGTGCGATGGTGCAACATCTTATCTTCTTCTCTACACTTCTCTCGTCATGCTCATTTTTTCCATTTTTCTTAGGTACTATGACTATCGGCGATACCCATTCCGTGTGCTCGATTTCGTAAATGAAATCTGCATCCATAAGTTTTTGCAACTCTTGCTTGATCAGTTCTGTAAAATTCGGGCTGCAACGGTAGTAACGGCTTACCTTGGGGACTGCTCCGTCCACCAAAGGTATGGTGTGCTGGACTACTATTGGTGGAATGCCCTTTAGATCACTATAGCTGCAGGTAAAATAGTCTTTATATTCCACCAACAAGGATCGTAATCTCTTGAACTGCGTGGGTGTTAACTGCTCTCCCACATGCACTATCCTTGCTTCTTCTCCTAGTTCTACAAGATTCATCGGCTGTGTTCGCGTAGGTCCCTCGAAGACTTGTTCCGCTGGTGCCTGACTTTGATCAGGTTCTCGTTGGGCTTGCGGCATCATGATTACCATGTCGTCCAATATATAATTCTTGAAAGTGTCAGGCATCTCATGAACTGGAGCTCATCGAGATTTCTCTTTCAGCATATTGATTTTGGCCCGACTGGTCATTTTTTTATTTTCTGTCACATGTGTAGAAGATGACGCTATATCTGAGTCCAACTTGATTGACTTCAAGGAATCCAACACCTTCTTATTGCCCTTTTTTGTCATTTTGATGGGGTCATCCTTGTTGTCTTTCTTTGGGACTGTTGTGACATTCGCCTCATGGTTGCGAATATCAACGTCTACTGTAGCTATTGCCTCTTCGGGTAGGTCACTCCATTGGATCACCTGGTTGTAGCGTTGCTTCAACTGATTCTTTTTATTCATAGGTGCCTTGGGTGGTTCGATCCTTGAGACTTTTGCCATAGCAGACCTTTGTGGTGGTTGAGCTGGTACCTTCTTGGTTCCGTAACGATCTGGGTCCATGTGGTGTAGGACTTGTTCATCAGTCAGCTCAATCTCCTTACTATAAGTTAGAGCATGGGAATATCAGCAATTACACCTGTTGGTTTCACACAGGATTGATCTGCTAGCTTGATGGCGAATCTGGCTGGCTTCAGTCCTTGTAATTTCCATTTTTCGTACAAGGTAGTGGAGATCAGATTGACACCTGATCCTCCATCTGCTGCTGCCACCTCGTCCTCGTATCTCTTGTGTTTGATTGGCAAAGTGATGTTGTGTTTCTCACTTTCCCATGCTGCTTCGATGTGGAGGACGTTACTTGTTTCATCATAGCCCGCACAATAGATGGGCTCAGGCGCAACTGGCTCCTCATCTGCCTTGGCCCATTCAGCTAAAAGGATTTTTGCTTGCGGTGCAATCCGCAGTAGTTCTCCGAGGGGCAAACTAACGTGGCTTGACAACAAGAGTGTGAGCCTTTCAGTGCGTGGTTCCTTAGGCTCCACCATGTGAAAAGGTGGTTCATGTTGGTGCAACCTCGTTCTGATCAATGCGCAGTGGTGAGTCCGTTTGCGGATCCCGTTCGACGTCGACTGGAGGTTCTGTGGGATTGTTTCGTTCTTGCTCTTTTTCCTGCTCTTGTGGGTTTTGTACCCAGTGTCTTATTATCTGGTACTGTCTTCTCTCTTCCCTCACATTTGGATATGGTGCTGAAGTTGAGGGTTGGTCGTCAATGACCGATGGTGGTGGTGAGGGAGCCACTTCCTTCCTTTTCTGTGCTCGCATAATAGCTAGCGCAAGAGCGTTGTCATGTCGTCCTTTCGATGGCATCCCTGCTGGAACTGTTGATTGCTGTATGGCAATGAGGTTAAGAGGTGCACTGGTTCCAAGTTTAAATGGACAATTCTTGAAAAAATGTCCATAACCGCAATCCCGGAAGGAGGTCGTATATTGTCCTTTGTATGCAATTCTGTGTCCCTCACCACACCTATAGCCGCCGTAATTTCTTCCACCTTGACGTTGAGTTTGAGCTGTATAGGCCGATACATATTCATTTATGGCAGGATTCATAAATGGTTCATCTGGTCCGTACCACTGCTGCTGCTCAGGTTGAGGTGACATTTGCAATTCTTGTTCTGCTATTGTCAGGTTTACAAGGGCCACTTGTTGATTGGCTGGCCCTGGTGGAGCAGGTAAGGCCATACATTGTGGTTGATTGGGTGCACCGTACCTTGGGGCCGCGTTAGGTGCCCCTTGATGATAAGGATAAGAAGTCTGATAAAGACTTCTCTTCTGTTGAACAACCCTGGGGTTAAACGGGCAAAATGTCGTATCATGCGATGTTGCATTGCACAGATGGCAGAATCTATGTGTCAGTCTCAGATTTTGCTTTAGGATTGGACACTCGTTCGCTATATGGTTTTGCGTGCATACCAAACACCATACATTTTCTCGTCGAGGATACTGCAGCTGGGTTGGTTCCGGTTGATGTGGAGTTACTACTACAGTTCCTTGTAAGGCCTTCAGTTTCTGGTCAAACTGCACCGTAAGTTGCTCCATCTACTGTTTGTGTAATTTTGTCATTTGCTCCAACCAGTTCTGTGGATAGAGCGGATGCGTTTGATGATGATGATGTGATCGAGGGAGTAGGAGTGTGGGTGGAAGGATATTCGTCGTTAGATCCCTCATCCTGTTCCCTGATGGCATCTTCCATAGCTTCTTGCAGAGTAGCGTACTGCTCCCGTCTTTTCAGTTCTCTTCTGATACTTCGTGGTAACCCGACTAGGAACCACATGATCACCGCATGATCAAGAGTCAGGGTTGTACTGCACTTGGATCATAGATGTTTGACCCATTCAATATAATCCCGGACCCTTTTTTATTTTCCCATCTTGACTTTGCTTAGCAGGAGAAATAGGTCTTCCAGGAACTTTCTTGGTTTAAAGCGCGTAATGAGAGTCGCTTTAACCGCTTCCCAGGTGGATTTTTCTTCCTCTGTCAGGTTGAAAAACCAATCCTAAGCCACTGCAAGTAAGGACATAAAGAATAGCATCAGCTTCTCCATAGGTGTCCGTTCGCCGTAGATTTCACAAGCTTGCTCGTAGATCTGGAGGAATCGGATGGGATCTGAGGATCCGTTGTATTTTGGTATCTCCATCCGTGTTGCTCTCCGAACTGCATGCAAGGGTGCGACAGGTACAGGTTGGCCCATTGGATCCATTGATGCTGGTTCCGGTTCTGCCTCTTGTTGCATAGCTGCTAATCTAGGAACATGTGGTGCCTGATTTGCTATCCTTCGTGCTATTGATTGTCTCGATCTCAGATTCATCTGATGGTGGGTTCCAAAGTGATTGGATCTTGCTTATACAATAGGATGCAGTCTGGATCTTCAAGAATCTGATTGATCTGATCGGCCGGATGAATTTTAGGCCTTTTGCGGTGGTTTTTCCTTGATAACTTTTTTCTCCTTGCACTGATTGACCTGAGATTTTGACAGTAGCTGGATCTGATGCAGATCTTTCCACTGATCTGGTCTGCAAGGGTTATCTTGTGTGAGGGTTGGCTATGCAAGGGTTCTTTAGCTGGTTTTGCAGGTAAAAGACTTGATATCTTTCAGATCTCTGGGAAGTAACTCTCGCAAGCTTCACAGTAGTTGTATCTGGGTCAGATCTCACTATAGAATTCTTTGCGAGAGTTAACTCTCGCAAGAAGTGAAAATTTCACAGTCTGCGAGGGTTCAAAATCACTTTTGTGCTTGATCCACGCGAAATTTTTTTTGCCCATGCCACCTCCTTTGTATTGTGCATAGATATTTGCTACATGTGTTCTTGTCCGTACAACAGCCATACAATATCATTACTCACACATGTGAATCCATAAACATAAAAAAATCAACATTCTATACACAAAATCTCACTATATCACGACCAAAATGCAAAAGATTGTTGACAGATCCTCTGCTTGAGAGGATCTCTTTACTGAATCTTTGCCTCTTCTTAGTTTCAAAACCATTTTTTGCTTGTTACCAGGCTCATTTGGGCATTACTTGGCTATTTTCTTATTTGTTACAATGCCCAGGCCAAGCAAAAACAGACTAAATATCTTTGTAGTATTGTCCTGCCTGTCAAAGGACAACTCGGGGTGGTTCTCTCTTGAAAGCACTCACACTCAAACAGAGATACAAGCCATAAATATTCATTAACAGATCAGCATGTAACCCAAATGAACGTTCAACAGATTCTACACTACCTACTCTCAAAATGAGTTACAATCAGAACCTAAACATTCTACAACTAAGCTACACCTACATTAATCCACAAAACTTAAACAAGAAACTAATCTACAGCATTTTAGAAGTCCAAAAATCAAGAAACCAACCAGTCTTTTGATTCTTCGACATCCCAAGAACATCAAGAACTTGAATGTTGGAGGATATGCAAAATTTATACCACATTTCTAGCCTATTAGTTTACCTGAATGTTGATTCCTACATTAATCCACAAACAAGAAATGAAAACTAATTCACAACTAGGAAAGCAAGATGACTAACCCACTCTAAAGCCCACAACCCCACACAATATGAATGGAAGGGCATGATCATAGGGACATCACTCAAGAAAACCATCATGATCAAGGAGCTTAGTGTAGCATCAAACTCATGGAAAATCTTCTTATTAAGCATGGAGTAGATACAATGCAAAAAGCTCCTCTTCTCAAAGAGGGAGTCTCTTAAATAAGCAAGAGAGCTCCTTAGGTGGCATCCTAGTGGAATTTCCACAATTTACAAATTACAAGTGGAATTATGCTCTCCACTAGAGGTCACCATCAAAAGGTGGCTCACTCTACTTTCTTTAAGCATTAGAGGAGTTCTAAATCCAAAAAAGACCCTTTGTAAAGATTCTTTTTATATTTTTTCTCAAATTTTTCTTACACATGGACCAATCAAAACAATCAAATTTGAAATCTACGTAATATAACTTTTTGAGTCCACATTTTGATTCCACACTAAAAATGGCATAACTTTATCGAAATTTAGCGAAGTTTGGTGCATTGGAAAGAAGTCAACAAGGGCTTTCCAATGATATGTTAGATCACATACTTTTGAACTATGATTAAAAAGTTATGGCAAGTCAAAAGTATTAGTGTTATAATATTTTAATAATATAAAAGACATCTTGCACGAATTCTTAAAGGGTCTTTTTGGAGCTCAAAACTCCCCTAATGAGAGGTCTACTTGCATTAATTACTTTGCCTAGAAATACTAGTTCCTACATGGTCATTCCATCTTCTGGGATTCACGATGAGGCTTACACAGTTCTTGCTTGTCATTCCTAACTAGCATTTCTCGGCTCTCAGTCTTCATTCATCTCATCTTCTCAAAGACCTCCTCGGTCTAAGGTGAGAGGTGCTCTTGGGTAGCTCTATCCGAGTATCTTGGGGATTTGTCAGAATCAGCCAACAAAGATGGATGCAAGATCGTCAACAATAAAAATGACATTCTACACACTAGAAATCAAGATAACTTGAGAAATATGAAAGAGATAGACATAGAAACAAAAGAGATGAGTTCTCCACAAATAAAGAAACTTTGATCATCATTTTTCCACGTAGGTACAACTACTTATAGCTTCCAAAATGTCATTTTGCCAATTGACTTAAACTTGCCCTAAATGGTAGCTTCTTGGTACTTCATCAAAAAGTTCTAGTCTAGATGCAATGTTTGAAATCTAGCCAATTAGAATGGGTCCAAATCTAACCTCCAAAATAGTACAAACACTATTTAGGCATTTAGTGACAAACATTTATCTATCTCTAAGTTGAAATTTCATGTTCACCTCAAAATTGCCAAATAGATCAACTAAACTAGTTGAATTTTTCACACTCCCTCTTCAACTAGTTTTAACCACACTACTCTTAAGAATGATCTCCATCCTAAGTATAGATCGCCTTTCTATGGTTTTATAGTAACTTCCATAATTGATATAGAGAATAGTGTCCACACTAGATGCTTCACTATTTCTTACATCCATTTTACATATCAAGATCTACCTAGAACATGAAGAACCAAATAGAATGTAAATGCAATGATTCCTCCATGCTTCCAACATTGAAATCTCTAGAAAATAACAACAACCAAACAATAAATGTGAGTAATCTTGCATGTCTTCTCCATCTTTGTCCTTCATTGATATTTCTTCACCGTGAAAATCCATGAATGAGCCTCCATCTCCATCTTGCCATAAGATATCATCATCCCTTGATGAATTGATCATGAATGAGTGATATAATGAGTCTCCCTTAGCTTCATTTGCATCAACAAACCATCCAAGAATGCTAGTACAACTCTAACATCAAAATGATGCAAAACAATGTAACTAGATTCACCATACCTTGACAATTTGCACACATTCATTTCAAAATTGTTCAGACATGAGATAGAACAAGTAAAGTAAACTTGAAAAACACTTTCTTGATGCTCCCTTGACCTTAGTTGAGTATTCAATAACCTGCAAAATTAGCTCCAAAGTATCTTTGCCACTTGACTTTCTTTTGATGCTCTTGACTAGCTCCAAATTGCCACCTTTCCTTTTGTGTTGTTGAATCCCTTTGAGATCAACTTCTTGATCTTCCACTTGATCATCAAAGCCATTAAAAACAAAAATTCCAGATCCATTAGTTGCATCCATTCCATGAAAACAACCATTCACTTGCATAGCATTATCTACACAAGAAGATTCACCAAAATATGTGAGAAATGCAAAATGAGTAACTTCCACTTGCTTACCATTCTCATCATATGTCAGCCTTGAAGGTTGTTGCTTTTGACTTGATGTCCTCCTTGGATTTTTATTTAAAATAGGATCTTCAACATCAACATCCAAAGTATCATCAATCTCATCAACATCAAGGATGTTAGATCCAATGTCCACACCACCACTTCAAGAAACTTTTGGAAAGTTTCCTTCATAAAAAATGACATCTCTTCCAATCACCACTTTCTTAGTTGAAGGAATATAAAATTTGTAAACCTTGCTCACCTCACTATAACCAACAAATATACCTTTCTTTGAAGATGGATCCTCCTTTGTCCTATCATCTGATTCAAGAGTAATGTTGATACAGAAAATGCATCCAAAAGTTTTGCAAAACTTGACACTCGGCCTTCTACCAAACAAGACCTCAAAAGGGGTTTTTCCATCCATTACCACACTTGGCCATCTATTGCATAGAAAATTAGCACACAAAAAAGTGCTTTATCAAAGTCACATAGGTTACCTTACAAGAGATCTACATCAAGGTCAAGTAAGCCTTTTCAACTTGTGCATTCAGATATTCATGGTTTTACTACAATTAGCAATGGAGGTGCTAAGGTGTATGTGTCTTTTATTGATGATTTTATGTTGGGTGTATCTACTAAAGAGCAAAGATGAGGTGTTTGATGTCTTTGTCAAGTTTAAGGGAGGTCCAAATCTCTACAAAGATCAAGTGCTTGAGGAGTGACAACGGTACATTTCATCCAAGAGAAGGACTGACCATGTAGGAGCTAGTATGCGTAGGCAATTGTAATTAGTGTGGTAGACCCCTCTTCAATAAAATAGAGTGAGTCACCTTTTGATGGTGACCTCTAGTAGAGGAGCTAATTCCACTTGTTAATTATAATTTGTGAAATTGTCACTTAGGCTCCACATGGGCAGCCTCTTGGCCTATTTAAGACCCCCCCTCTCTTGCGAGGGAGCTTTGGATTGTAATGCTCTTGCTCTTGCTTTAATGAGAAAAGTCTTCCACGAGCTTTTGAGCCTTCATCTTAGCTCCTTGATCATGTTTGTATTCTTGAGTGAAGCCTTCATGATCTTGCTTTCCTACCTTAATGTAGTTGTGGAATTAGAGTAGATTTCTTGTTTTTCATTATGTTTGTGGAAGTAGAGTGGATTAGATTCTTGCTTTCTTGTTCTTGATTTTAAATGAGCTTCAAGTAAACTAAATAGGCTGGATTTTGTGGTGTAGATCTTGCATATTCCCTAACAGTCCAGTGCTTGATGTTCTTGAGAAGCCCAAGAACCAAGAAATGGTTATTTCTTGATCCTTGCACTTTGATGGCTTGCTAGTTAGCTTCGTGTTCTTGTTTCTTTCATTTTCGTTGATCTGTTAGATTAATCTGAGAATCTTGATTGTCTTCCAAATTTTCACAGTAGTTAGAAGTAATAATTATCTGGAGTTCATCTGCAATGCATACTTATCTTTGATGGATGTTATAGGATTGCATAGTTATTGCTTTTTGTGAGTGCTTTTGGAGTGAACGTGGTCTGAGAAATCCACTGACGGGCTGGATTAAACATACTACAATAGAAACCGAATCTTTTGGCAGTAGGATTTTTTCAGGTTGAGCCATAGTCACCCATTGTTATTAGCATTATGAGTCTGTCTTGTAAGCGTCTGATAGGATGTCAGCCTAGTAAGGTGGAGGATGATAATCTCATGGTGGCAATGAGGTTTCCTCGGTGTGAATCTTGTGTCTCACATGGTCCGCTTGTGTTTCAAGTTGGATGGTGAACAAGTCAAGTTAAGAGTGTGGCAGACTCTTGTTGAGAGTATGGTATTTGGTTGATACTTTGTGAGTCAAGTGTTTTCACTATGTACTTGAGTGTGAGCAGGCAAAATACCAGGGGTTTTGTTTTTCACTGGATCAAAACATCTATAGCCCTTCACATGATCATCATATCCTAGGAATATACACTTGATAGCTTTCACATCAAGTTTACATCTCTCTTCCCTAGGAATGTGTACAAAGGACTTACATCCAAAGATTTGCAAGTGGTTCACCTTTGGTTTCTTCTTCGTGAATGCCTCCTTAGGTGTTATCTTTGTTATGGCAATGGTAGGACTTCTATTTTGAAGATAGACTGCCTTACTGCATGCTTCTGACCAAAAATCATTTGGTAGTTTCATCTCAGCTAGCATAGATCTGGCACTTTCCACAATCGTACGATTCTTACGCACAACTACACCATTGAGATCAGGAGTATGATCTTGCGTAAATTGTCTTTTGATCCCACGTTGATCACAAAGATCATTGAAGTCATTAGACTTGTACTCACCTCCACTATCTGATCTTAGGACTTTGATCTTCCTACCACTCCATCCGCAATAACTTTGAACTTTTGGTTCACATCCTTACAAAGCAACAATCATGGGCAAATTCTACTTTCAACTTTTGATTAGTAATGACTCCAACAGAAAGTAGATTTTTCTTCAAACCTGGTACATAAAAGTACCTCCCTGATCATCCTACTTTTGCCATCAGGTAGTTGGATTAAAACGGTGTCTATCGCCTTGATCTTGCACACATCACCATTTGCTTGTGAAACGGACGTTCCATTATCCAACACTTTCAAGCTATTGAACCAATTCTTGTTACCTATCATGTGTCTTGTGGCTCCCGAGTCAATATACCATGCTTGATCATCTTGATTAGATGACAATGCAGATATAAAGATGCTAGAGTCTTCAATCTCACCCTCATCGACAAGATTACCTACTTGATTTGGTTTCCCCTTGCCTTGTTCTGCCAGGAATTTGTGACACTCACTCTTCCAATGGCTCTTTTTACCACAATGGAAGCACTTGCCTTTATTCTTAGTCTTACTGGAAGATCCCTCATCCTCTTGAGTCTTGGCAAATTGTTGTTTAGACTTCTTCTTGCCCTTGCCCTTGCCTTGTTTTTGGCCTGTCGCAAGTGCCTGATCGTCAGTATTTTGACATCTTGCTTTCACCATTTCTTGCCATTGCTCTTCCTGCATCAAGATTACTATGAGCTCGTCAAAGGTTGGCAATCTTTCTCTTGATGCTATTCTGTTGACAAACATCTGATAGGGTTCTGCAATTCCGCACAATGCATTGTGCACCAGCTCCACATCACGTATGCGCTCACCAATAGAATGCAGTTCATCCCTCATTGTCTTAATTCTGGTCATATAAGTTTGAATGTGCTATTTTTGCTCCATGCGGGCACTATTCAGTTTTGACTTTAGAAACATGATTCTTGACGGATTTGACGTCTCAAACTGCTCCTTTAGCACATCCCATGTCTTTCTGGGTGTAACAACATCATGAATGTGGGTTGTGATCCTTCACTGACAAGTTAATGAAGGTCAAAGCTTTCCTCATCATTTTGTCGAACACTTTGATATCACCTGTGACGACTTCCCACACGTCTTTCTCCATCAATATGTTTTTCATTTTGAATTTCCACACAACATAGTTGGAAATCCCGTCCAATTTGCTACTTTCACTCAAAATGGACTCTCCCATGTTTGTCATCGCAAAACTGACCTGCACTTTTTCCTTTACCAGGCCACTTGCGCTTTTCCACCAAATTGAAAGCCAAATCGACGTCGCCTTCCGAAATGCACTTAGGTGTCAACTCCCAACTACGTGCTCAATGGAATGGTGAAATCACTTTTGGCGCACTCCAAACACTTTCTCCACTGCAATCACTCTGTTTTGTTGTATCGTACTTGCAGGTACAGTCCGGGTGCCCTTCGTTTGGAGGTTATAGTTTTTCGTTTGGGTCAAAATGGACAAAGGACTTAAAAATAGGGACTTTTCTAGTTTTTGAACTGTTTCTTCAGAGTGAAGAAACTTCACCTTTCATGAACTTGGAGCCCAACTCAACTTTCACTTTGAAATTTTTTTATGAAGTTGCAATGCACTTTGCACTTCAGTTCTTCAAGGCCCAATTTAACCTTCATCCAACGGTTCTTTCAATCTAGCGGCCCTTCTTGTACACGATCCCTACCATGGATTCACGACCTCCTGGATCCGACAGTCCTGAGTGCTTTTGTGCGCTGATGGAAGCCCTTCCAACCACTGGCCACTTCAAGACGCTACTGGTCTGGCCTGACTGGCCGCACGCGACAGCTCTCCTCCTCCCTATCTACGGCCACGCCTTCCCAAGCTGATCTTTACCTGATCAAACTCATTTTGGATCGATTTGAGCGTGGTCTGAGGCCTGGGGCAGGGTCGCCCTACTGATTCCAAGTCTATAGAGTGTTAAAACGTGGAATTCCGTGGAGAAACGATAATTTTAGCTCAACTTGACAAAGTGGCTTTTTTTCACCTTTCACCGCAAATCTGCTAGGTCATCTGTTTGCAGACACATCTCTGATACAAAGCTTAGATCTCTCCATGGCTGGTTGACAATATAATTAGCTTCCAACCTGTCCTTACGGCATCCAAAACGGTGCATAAACAGTGAAGAAATCACCAGTTATGTGTAGAAAACCGTAACCCCAAATTTTCAACTGGCTTCAAAATTGTCAATATTCCACCAAATTTTTCTCTGTCTGATGCTATGCATAGGCTAATAAGCCCTCTACTGAGCTTGGCAAGCCTCTATAAACTAGAAACCGTGCACCAGTGCTTCTCTTTCCGTCTTCAACCCGCTGTAAACCCCGAACTCTCAGAAGACTGTTCTCCCGAAGCTCTCTTCAACGGCGACGCTGTACTGTGTACACTCCCTGTACGGCTCTGATATCAACTTAGAATTTGCTTCAAACAGGAACACAGATCATGCTACACAGTAACACAGATAGAAAACACTCTCCACAACAAACTCACATAGCAACTGTATTTCTCAAAATGAAATTACACTGTACATATAGTTGTTCACTCAGGCAACCCATGCATGACCCAGGTTGCCGTTGGCGGGACGCGTGTCCCATCGACTTGCCTCGTGGTGAGGCCAACTGATCCTTATCAATTGATACCCACAGTATAGTAGCACAATTATTCTACTTTAATTCTAACTAGAAATAGTAAGCTCAATTGTGGATCTCACATCTCTTCATCAACTCAAAGCATTCTATGATTATGGTGAGTTGTTCACTCATGGTCGAGATGGCAAAAGGTTGGTTAGAGAAGCCTGTATGGAGCAACTCGAGGCAATTTCTTCAAGATCCATTAAAAAATGCCTTTATCAATCTCTAACGACTCCTCTATCAATCAATTAAATAATCAGCCTACTTCCAAAAAAATTAGTGCTCTCTTTTACTTTGTGTTTCTCTCCTATTTTGCACTTGGCCTTTGATAATGGTTCTCTTTTTCCACTTGCTCCTTTTCAATCAGTCACTTTTTTCTCCTTGATGATAATTTGCACTATAGAATTAAATAATCTATTTGTTTACAAAACTATTTGTCCTTCAATCAATGTCTTTGTCAGTCAAACTAACTACAATTTGTCTATCAGTTCATTAGATATTCTATCTGACTACAATTTGTAAACATACATCTAACCAATGAATCCATTTGTGATTAATTATTTATATTTACTAATGCTTTTCACAATCTCTTAATCAACCTATCAATAAAAAAGACAATCTACAAAAGGCGTGTATATCATAATCAACCACAATTTTTATAATAGTACATTCCAAATGGAATCCATTCAACCATTTATCAAATTCTTATTGCAAAAATTTATTAATCAATTGAATATACAGTCAAATGATCTCTCTCTCTCTCTCTCATATTTTTTATCTTTCTTTCAAGTAAAGCACAAAAAGGAAGATTCTCTTTCCAATACAAAAGAGCCAGATTTTAGGTAGAACAACTTTCGCCTTAGAATTTCTATTTTAGGAAAATTGTGTGTATATTCCATGTGTCACTACCTTGTGGCAAAATTTGCCACTTGGTAGCCACAATCCAAACTCTTTGTAAGGCTATGTCAAATGTTTGGAAACCACGTGTGGCTCTTCCATGCTTTGATTATCCATACTATTCATATCTTGGAATTTGTTTGATATCCTTTTTGTGGAGAGGGGGGATGGGGGTTACATGTTGGGGAAAAAAGTCGGGTGTGAAACTTCCATGCAAGTGGTCACATGGCTTGCTACTGTTGGAGAAATGGCAAATAGAAATGGAAGTCAACAAAATCCTGCTTCAAAGCCATGGAATAGTGGCGCAGATTGAATTGGTCAACACTCCCTTTTTAACACCCTCCTCCTCGTGAGTCCTCATTGACCAATACCAAGTCCCCTCTCTCTGTCTCTGTCTCTGTCTCTCTCTCTCTCTCTCTCTCTCTCTCTCTCTCGATATATATGCACATCTTTACTCTCTCTCGCGAGATATATATACACATCTTTACTCACTCAGGTTATATCAGTCTAGCCGATCTCTCTCTCGCTCTCTCTGTCTCTCTCTCGCTCTCGGGGCTTGAGCGATAGTCCACCAACAATTGCCTTGTAAGACTTTCATCAAGTACTGCACTCCAATCACTGCTATCGCTGCAAATCGACACTTAATTTCAACAAACATCCTTTACTAGTATCCTCTTCACTGCATTTCACATTCATACATTGACTAATTATAAGTGGCTTGCCGTTCGTGCTAGCCATCATGTCTTGTACACAAGTTTATGATCTGGCGTTGTCTGAAACGGCAGCGATTGGATCTTTTACTCATTCCAAATTCAATAAAAGGTTTAGCTCTACCAGAAGGGTTGCGGCAAAAGCAGTAGAAGGAAGTAAACGCATGAACGGTTTACATGTCACGCAGATTGATGATCTGTTGGGCTCAGGATACATCACAGCTTCAGCGGCTGTGAAGGCTAAAAAAGGAGAGATTTTAACCTCAGATCATGGGCTTCCGCTGGATCAGGAGGCCTTTCGTTTTATATATTCAGACCCAACTACTCGATGCCGAGAACTGTATTCCGATTGCAAGGGATGGAAAGATGATGATAGAATGGAGGATGAAGCTCTCTTGGCCAAGCTCCAACTTGTTGCAGCCATGGCCTCCGATCGAGCCGAGATGCATGCGATCCTTGCCACTCAGAGGGATAATTGGAACAAGCTTTTCCAGGACACTCTCAGACTAACCACCATCTCCGCAGCCATGATTTCTGCTCTCAACGGCGGTCCTTCTACATGCCTGAGCTTGTCTCTAGCAGCTGCTCTCTTGAACGTGGGATCGGCGGGTATGATGTACGTAGTTAACCAGTTTCAGCCATCTCAGCTCGCGGAGGAGCAGCGCACAGCAACACGGCTGTTCAGAGATTTAGAAAAGGACATAGAAATCACTCTAAAGATAGATAGAAGACTACGGGAAGATTTTAACACATTCCTGAAAAGCAGGATAGAAAGGTTGCACTCCTTAGACAAAGCCTACCCTCTTCCTCTCACTCCTGGCGGACTTGAGAAATTCCCCGAGGTGATAGCTCCACCCCAGCTGAGTCCTTCCGTCGATGAGAGCCTGCCTGAAATTCCTGTCGCAAACTTTTCAAACGGATGGACTGCAGAGCTTGCAAGCGATTTGAAGAACACCTCGGAGGTGATCAAAGCAGCGGACGTTACAATCTATCTTGACTGGGCAAAAAATGTTCTCAAGTTTAACAAAATGTTCGCCACCGCAGCACCCTTGCTGGCAGCAGCTGGTGGAGCCTTCAGTATCTTTGATGCGCTAGGCTATTTGAACATGTCTGTGTTTGCAGCTTGCTTCAGCATATTGTCCATGTTCGCTAGCAGCTTGTCACATGACACGCAGCTGGGTATGATCTTCGAGCTATACAGAAACTCCGCAGGGTACTTCGCAGATATCGATGCATCCATTCAGAGAGCCATACGAATGCCAGTTGAGAAGCGAGAAAATGGAGCTCTTTTCCACCAGAGAGTAGCTTTAATGCTTGGCCGCAGGGATCAGATGCCCATTGTATCTGTCAAGGATAAAAGAGCTGGATCTCTTTTCTAAGCAACTCATCCAGTTCCCAAAGCATCAGTTTCACAAGCAGGCACGGTTTGACAAGAAGAAAGTTCTACAGACACCATTTGATGGGAAGGAGATACTGATGGAATCGATGGTGTTGAATTAGTAACATCTTCCAAGGATGCAGTAATTATTATGTCAACAAGCATGATCTATCATGATCACCCACCACTTGGTCAAGAGGCTCTGATGGCCACACTGCATCTGATGTGTCCAAGCAGCAGAGACATTGGTATATGACATGATTCAGATGCAGTAGTGGAAGGCTCCGTCTACTCAAGACGCTTATGTGGCCGGCTACTTGAAGAGCAGACAGTGAACTTTCCTTGCCTCAAATTCTAGTTGCTGTACCGGGCAGTGGACGTATTCAGCTGTTATAGCAATAGGTGCGACACAAAAAGTATCAGAAGAACGCAGGTAGCTTATATGAGACGAAAAATATTTCCTACATGAATGATATAAGTGATAGTTTAGCTTCACTATCATTAACCGCTTCAGGAAGCAATGGTGCTCTAAGCTCGTAACTGATTCTTATAGATCTGACTTTTGGATGGCATTTTATGCTAGAGCTAATGGATCTTACCACCAGTAAATATTGACTGTAGTAAGTGGAGCGCCTAGGATCCCATTGGCAGAGGAAGTGAACAGATCATCAATAATGATTTTCAGCTGATGCACATTGAAGGAGGAAATCATTACTTGTCATGTAGGTCAGATCGTGAAATGCATTCAACCCTTTTGAGGATGGAGAACAAAGTGATGCAAGATAGGTCTGCTGGCACATGTCTTGCAATTCTTACTTCCTTGTTGATCTTTTGGTAAATTAAGACTCTTTTCCTCTCAGACTTATGTAATTGTGAGGAACTTTGAATTCGAAATGGACAGTTCAAAGTTGAAATGGTCTATGAATCTGATTTTTTCCATAAGAAGTACTCGAAATCTTTAAACTGATTAACGTGTGAGAAGTTACTATGTCCAAAAACAAAATGAAAACTTGGCCATCTCAAAGCTTTTTGGTCTATACTTAATTGTCTATCACTAATCATAACAAAGTAGCAATTTTTACCAAATTTGTAAGATGTTTCACTAGATTTGATGCTATTTTGAATTGTCTACTACATTTTAAATTGACCCACTTTAATTTTGACAACCTCTTGAGATTTGTTTATTATATTTTTTAGTTAGTTGATCCAAAAAACATTCTTCCAAAATAGCAACTTTTTGTAGAATATTGTGATGGAAAAGTCACTGCCTACGACTTCGACCGGGCCCTGAACTTACGTTCTCGACCGGACCAATCTCAACCAGGTCCAGAGTCTCGACCAGACCGATCTCAACCAAATCCAGAGTCTCAACCGGACCAATCTCAACCACGTGCAAAATCTCGACCGGACTAGATTTTGACCGAGTCCTACTTCTTGACCACAACGAATATCAACCGGGAATCTCAACCGGATCCAGAATCTCGACCAAACCAAAGATCTCAACCGAGTCCTACTTCTCGACCATACCGAATCTCAACCAGGTCCTGAATCTCAATCGGGTCTAGCATCTCAATCGGCCCGAATCTCAATCCGGTCCTGAATCTCAACCGGGTCCAACATCTCAACCGTCAACCGGATACTGGATCTCGACCGGACCAGATCTCGACTGAGTCCTACTTCTCGACCGGACTAGATCTCGACCAAATCCTACTTCTCAACCAGGTCCAGCATCTCAACCGGACCGAATCTCAACCGGATACAAAATCTCAACCACACCAGATTTCGAGTCCTACTTTATTTATAGTCTAAACTTATCCACAATTTCTTGTAGAAAACAATCCTTCTTGGTACAAATATTCTTAGAATATCCAAATATTCTAAAATACCACAATTCAGTCATCTAAAATTTCTAGGAGATCCATCAAGTCTCAGACAATTATAACTCAATCCAAAGTATTGCAATTACTCTAATGAGTTAACAGCCCCATTTCTAGCACCATATGCAAGAAATCATCAACTATTTGTATTTTAATAGATTTATCTGTCTCCTATAAATTTGGAGATATAGACTAAACTTTGTACACAAAGCACTTATAGTCTACAATCTGTAGTAGAATACCATCCACTAAGGTAAGCAAATCAGCTCCTCATAAGAAAAAAACAATTTACCTAATGAGAAATGCCTGTGAGATCCATAGAACTTAATAAAAAAACTGGAGTAAAGATTAGAAGTCATGCACTCATAGTAACTAAGTATCTATTTATGATTCGTCAATCACAAATGTTTATATTCTTATGATTCGTCAATCATAATTCACTAGAATCTAACCCCATACTTAATCCTTAAGGTACACTGAAGTGTATGTCCAACCAACTCAGCTGAATCCCAAAAATCCAGGATCCAGTATCCAATTGAGCACTCTGGGATACAATCACTAATGAATTGAGTTATTTCCCCACTGAGAAATACACACCCAAGAGTTCCGTATATCCTATGAACACAATTTTTTCTGACGACAAATTATGTGTCTTATAAGCAATACACACAAAACAAACGATTTTCAATGAATTCTCTTCACATCGTCTGTTTTACCAATTAACTTCCACAGGAGTCAATCAATTACTCAAGTTAATTGCCCATGATTTAGAAATCTTAAATGTCTAGGTGCAGCTCTTGATTGTACTAGTACAACACCACATTTAGATCCTTATCCAAATTAGTCTTAAGCTAATCTATAGATCTATTAGAACACACCTGTTAACTCATCATTGTTGTTTGAACTTGAAATGGTCGTGAACGGACAATATATGTATTCGTATTGACATTGTAGCTATGAGTCAAACATATCAATCTCGATAGAAATTCAGCTTCTTGACCGACAAATCGCTCTTTGTACCACTCCCTTGTCTCTCTTTTCCCTTGTATCCAGTAAACTTCCTTCTTTTTCCTTGGCTAGATAGAATAGACCTAGGGTTGTTGAGATTGAAAGTGCCTGTACGTTTGCTAGAGATTTGAAAGAAATTTGCCTTGCAAAGTAGAGAAGCTAGGTCTTTTAAGCAGGCGTTCAATTTCTCTAATATTCTCGGCATCACCAAGATGTGCAAGGAGTGGGATTTTCGGCAAGTTCAATGGATTCTTCAATCATGTACTGGCGTAGATAAAGGAAGGTAATATGGGCTTTGACAATATCCCTAGCAGGTTTGTGTAGCCATAGAAATAAGGCATTATTGGTTTTGTGGGGAGGCACCCAGAAAGAAAATGCTCAGATTATTCATCATGTACCAGATGGCATAGTCAAACCAAATAATGGACGACTGATTTTTACACTTGTCTCCACATCTACATTTGAAAAAGGGTCTTTTCCAGTTCCAAATTCTTGCTAGGTGGAGATCCATTCTATTAAATCCAGTGTCGAAATGTCCACGGATATGTGCCCAGGTTTGCTCAAAAGGGCAACGGGAAGGCTCAAATTTGTTCATGCAAATAACAATTTCAAAGGCAATAGGCGTATCTAGAATGGAATTTTTGTTAAGAGCAGCAAGTTTACAAGCCTGAACATCTTTTTCAGTAAGGTGAGTAAGGATGCACCAAAGGTCGATGGGAATAGGAGCAAGAAAGTTGACAGTGAATAAGCTCCAAAGCTTATAAGAAGTGCGGGTGGATTTGAGTTAAATAGTGTGAGCATGTACAAAAGAGACTTGCCAATTTTTGGATCGACAAAATTCAAAAGTGGATTGATCACCAATATCACAGATATCCTGAGAGAACATTTCAAGTTGTGTGGCACTATCTTCATCCAGTTCATCTATGAAGACAAGAGGATGTGGAGAAGGAGGTAACTCGGGAATGGTAGGAGAGGGTTCAACAAAATGTGGGTCATTTTCTTTTTCAAGACAAGTGAAAACTTTTCTAATATGAGAGTTATAAAATATCTCGTCATTCTCATATTTTTCCGCAATAGTAGCCAAATTTGAAGCCAACATTTCAATGGTACTCATGGCATCGACCATGGTTTACCAAATTCCAAGTGCATCTTAACCCAATGTAAAGTATCCAGAAGGTCAATGAAGTAAAGCACTTTATCTTCAGGCCCAGCAACATTACAGGTATTACGATCTATCCCATTAATAAAACTACGCAACATGACAGCTTTTTTCATGCAAACGATCAGAGTTTGTATAAATAGATTAGGGGGAGGAAGGGGCTCCCCATAACCCAGATCTATAGCGCCTTGATACCAACTTGAGGACTAAAACATAAAACAGACCTATGTTAGCACGTGAATCCAAGTAAGGTAAAGGTTTTGGTAATAACCCGACCAAAGGATAGTCGGATCTACACATCAAGGATGCATAGAGAGAGAAATTAACTAAACAAAGCTCCTCTTGACAAGTCAAGGCCAAAACCTTTTAAAACCCTTTATTCATAGACCAACAAGGTAAAACATAGCTGAAAAGTATACAGTACTAGCAAAAGCACCGTGAAGCAAAACATATTTCAAGACATCCAGCTGGTACCTGCAACCATCCCACCACACAAAACCGCATAAATTAGCACAGTGAGGAAGACATGTGTCAACGTTGAATGTCAGTTGTTATCCATGTACAAAATATGTTAAGCTCCACTAATCAGCTTGCAGTGTAAAATAAAGTTTTTTGTAGTCCACTCTTCCCTTACTAAACCATACTGATACCGTATTAGGGCGCCTGCCATACTGATCAGTTTTCTGGTTTTTGGTCCATATCTTTAATCAGTACATATACGACATTACGCATTTGAAAAAAATGCTATATATAATGTCTGGTAAAATGTGAGCGTACAAGTAGTTTAGACCGGTACATGAATTTAGGGGCAAATCCATGCCATACCAACATTCATATCTGTAAAATTGTCCGGTACTTGTGACTTCTTGAGAAAATCCATGCTATACAAGAGTCCGCAAACTAACTTATCGTTCTTAACATTTTAGACCATAATCATGATTTAAACAATAACCAGAAAACTGCTTCCTATAGGTGCAAATTAGAATAGCAAGAGTTTGCGACTATACATTCATACCAAGACCGGGGCAATTCTATGTGGTTCCAATCTTAGGAATGTACATGTTCTTAGCACAAATCCATGTACATATAAGAACTTACAATTAGTACACAAATTCATGTAAAGAAAGTCGTCAAAAGACTATTAAAAGAACCAGGTTTATCATTATCCCTATGGTGAGCACTGATATAGCATTTTTCGCTGGAAAAGGAGAAGCATTAAAGCACTTATAATTATGAGTCATTCTGCTTTCTTTTGAGCACGTTTGTCAAGAGTACTAGTTTACTTACTCTGTCACCCTGCCTTCTAAGCTTTATCAAAGAAAATAGAAACCTTGAATGTGTTACTAACCTGAATGGTAGACGAAACTGATTCTTGTCAGGCGATCATATTTGCATTTGTTTGCAGTTGAGAAACTTGACCTTATGTATCCATTTCTACATATAGTCATTGCATAGTTATATGTATAAGAGACGTCCCATTAGTGTGGTGTGTCATCTAAACGTAGTTTCTGTTTCTTATCAAAACATAGCATGAAGCATAGTTGCTATACGTGCCTTAACCTTGCTGTCTATTGGAGCTCGCATAGTATACCTAAACCTTTCAATTTACTTATGTTGTAGCACTATATGAAACAGAAATCGTGGTGAGTAATATCAACATATCAACCTCCGTATGGAGCTCTTTTAATGAACAGAGACATATACACCAAATGATGTTTGATTTGAATCATTTTTACCAACAACCATTAGTATTCCATCGTCGAAAAATAGCTATGGTGCTTTCATAGCAATAGTATATACAAATCTGACAGACACATATAGCTATCTCGTTGATATGGTAGCACAATACTATGATTGTCATGATAACTAGTGCTTACCAGCGCATCTGTCCACTTTCCTCAGCGCTGACAGTGCTGCTATTCACTTCTAAGATTATGATGGAGCATATGCTAGTTAGGTGAAGATTAAGAAGCAAGCAATCGTCTCCGTAGGATAGTGCTTCGATGATCTTGACTATTGAGGTGGTTTCAAATATATTTGGTAGTTTGAGAATTTCCCTCCAAAAGTCATAATAGGCCATATGAATTTTAAATCAATAGAAATAAAAAAGGAATAGAAAGAAATTGGGTACCATTCATGAGAGAGAGAGAGAGAGAGAGAGAGAGAGAGAGAGAGAGAGAGAGAGAGAGAGAGAGAGAGAGAGAGAGAGAGAGAGAGAGAGAGAGAGAGAGAGAGAGAGAGAGAGAGAGAGAGAGAGAGAAAACCCACCAACCAATACCCACAGTCAGTGAGTCCCTCAGGGGGTAGCTAGCTCCCCCCTAAGGGAAAGCTAACTGCCCACCAAAAGAATGTTTATATTTTTAGGCAACTCAAATGACAATCTTGGAAATTCTTCTTGGAACAAGAGCTTGTTAATGATCATACATAGTTTATCACGGGCAAACCCGTTGCTCTGAAATGTATCAACAAAAGTTCATACTTCCTTAAGAAAAGTTTCTTGTTTGTTATAGCAGTACATGGCAGCTATCGTTTGCGATATAATAACCTTGTATGAATTGAGAATAGGCCTATTTGAAGCAAGGTGTATATATTGCAGGAAGCGAAATGGGAGGTTTTTCCTTTTATTATATTTGGAAAGTAGTGAACAACCCATAGTTGGGTCAAAAGAAATTGTGATATTCAAAAAGTTTGCTGAATCGGTTGTGTTATCACTTCCTTCAATCTCAAGATACTCCAAGGGATAGTTCCAGAACGGATGGTCTGTTATTCTAGGTTGAATTTTATCCAAATTGTTAGGATTTTGTGTCTAGAATTGATCTAGATTGATCTTAATCTGAAGTAGATTGATAGATCAAGTAATCTGACAATCAATCCCTCTCGAGGATCAAATTAGGATCCACTCTTGGTCCTTTTTGTACTTTTTGCACATTTTTTTTAGGCCATACACTTAATATCGGATTCGGGCATGAACAAGTTGTTTGAAAATTTAAAATGGCCAATCACCCTTGAAATAGGTAGTACAAAGTTTTAATACATAGGTTACTATGCTCTACCAGATTTCCATGCACCAAGGCCAAATGTGTGAACACCACAATAATTTTCAATATAAACTCAATGTGAGCACACAAAATCTATGCTATTTCTCTTCAATAAAAAATTAAACAAAACTAAAAGAATAAAGAGTTGGGTTTCTCTATAGAACTCAATGTAAAATATAATTTTAAACTATCAAAACATGAACTAGTCCTAAACAAATCCATTAGATATATATGGTTTCAAACTACTCCAAACAATAGAATTTAAAAGGTAAAAAAAAGGAAGTAAATAGAACTATCAATGCTCTTATCAACCTAGGTATGACGCTATACAAATCTGAGAGAAAAAAGTATTTATAGACCTTCTAAACAAAATTTAAAAAACCCATGCAAAAACTTCTCAATATATAGAATAAAAACTGTTCTATGAATACTTCGCTTTGATACCAAAAATGTCATGTTCTTTTGCATCCATTGTCATCACCACCACAAAGCAAGAAACATGAGATAGTAGAATATATACTAAAAAATTCTAAAAATATTGCTTCAATACCATGAACATTGCTATTCTACTCCAAAACCACCATAGCACATTAGAGAAGAGAAAGTAGCAATAATCAAAGAGTAGGCAAAAGCCCATGGTGATCTTCACATTGATTTCCAAAATTTCTTTAAACTCATGTCTTAGGGAACATGAGACCTAGCAAGGAAGATCTTGTTGCCTCACATTCAGAAAGGAGGAAGAAGAGATGGAGCTCCAAGTTCTCAAAATTGATGAGCCAAAAGATTCTCAAACTTGATGTCTATTGTCGGTCTATAGACAAGGCCCATGTCATAACTAAACTTAACTATCCTTAAGTCTAGTTAGCCCTTGTTAACTCTAATTTAGGCCCTTTTTGGCTTGATATCCTTATTTAAGACACTTTGAGAGGTCTAAAGAGAGAACCGCCTTCATTCTTTTGGGGCCAAAAAAGCTTACATTGGATATTATGATACATTTATGAGTGCTTATGTATTGGCAGTACATGACAATACTTATCCATATTGTGAATTTGAAAAACTTAGAGATTACATACTGCTCTAAGACATTGCATGTTGCTCAACAATATAGTTTTTCACACAAGCTTTGGCAACTCATTGTAAAAATTCAAGAAATTCTATTGAACATTGGTCATTCACCAGCATAACAAAAAATCAATCACAATTGATAGAGAGAAACCTCCAATGTCTATAACAGATCAATGATAAAACAATACAAGAAGCTCCATGATGGTGTGTGAAAGAAAAACTCTCAACTATATTGGAGTAGTAACCCCCAATAGACACTAGAACCCAAACATCACTAGGCTATTACTCATAACTAAAGTGCATAACATATTTTAGTCTAGAGTACTAGAAATGGATTAAATTGCCTAATATAGATTACCATCTACTTAGGCATGTAAAATGTCACATATTGTTAGTGCCACTCCATGCTATTAAAATTACACAAGCTAGTTTGATTATTTCACTTGTAAATTTTATTGAGGCCATGTTGTGGGATGTCACACGTGCCAAAAGCACGTTCTTGAATATGTGCATCGGGTCCAAAAGATGGTTTATCAACAATTCTTCACAATATGGGAGTTCATGAAATATTGATAACCTCTTGATGCCGGAGTCGCCCTAGATCTTGATTGGATCTCCAAATCTGAAGCCACTTGCCTACAATATTAACAAACAAGCACACACATTTAATGTAGATTATCATTAGAAGAAATATAAAAAGAGTAACTATATTTAAATAAATAAATGTCATGTATCATTAATTGGCCCAAATATGTACTGTACCTTCATGGAATGAGGACATTGACCAACAAGCCCATCACACATAGGGTGATCGGGTGGAAGGTATCGAGTGTGGCCCTCATAAACCATCTTTCGTAGATGTTGTGAGTGATGTGCTTGCAAATACTCACCACAAATAGGGCATGCATTCATTAGAGGAGCTCTAAATCCAAAAAAGACCCTTTGTAAAGATTCTTTTTATATTTTTTCTTACATTTTTCTTACACGGACCAATAAAAACACCCAAATTTGAAATCTACATAACATAACTTTTTGAGTCCACATTTTAATTTCTCACTAAAAATGGCATAACTTTTTAGTGGTAAGTCCAAATTTAGCGGAGTTTGGTGCATTGGCTTTCCAATGATATGTTACATGACATACGTCTGAGATACGATTAAAAGTTATGGCAAGTCAAAAGTATTAGTGCTATAATATTTTAATAATATAAAAGACATCTTGCACGAATTCTTAAAGGGTCTTTTTGGAGCTCAAAGCTCCCCTAATGGTAGCCACTAGTTTGGAGCCCTACATTGAGACAAAACAACCAACTTAAGTCCAATGTTCAAATTGAAAGAAAATTTATGAATGCACATAAAATTTAATATAATACCATGAATCAAACCAATAGCAAGGATATCTCACCTGAACATTTCCCATATCCAGGAAAGTCATGCATCATCCACATCAAGATCCCCTTCACCACAAATGGATGCCAAATACGTTGATGTTTGGACACTTACGACATCCTTTAACCATATGAGTATAATTTAGCAGATAAAAAATTGTGCCGTTCAGTGCACTTTATATTCTTTGACAAGGCTTGGGAATATA
This sequence comes from Diphasiastrum complanatum, assembly GCA_029204225.1. Classification (NCBI taxonomy): domain Eukaryota; kingdom Viridiplantae; phylum Streptophyta; class Lycopodiopsida; order Lycopodiales; family Lycopodiaceae; genus Diphasiastrum; species Diphasiastrum complanatum. The sequence continues at coordinate 29,308,739 of CM055108.1, read as the reverse complement.
ACGGCCCACAATCTTTGATAATTATGTGATTTTAGAATGCAACAATTTTGAGTTGATTTTAGCATTTAGTGAAGGCCTCGAAATACACCTTGGAACAGACCACAAAATATTGAATCTAATTTAGTCAGGGCCTTGAAGAAGAGCTTGGAGTACTGAAGCTAATGTGAGGGGTATATCGAGACTCAGATAGATTCTTGACTGACCATTGTCGTGGCATTTTCAGAGAGGGAAGAGGAGTGGGTGATGGTATCAAGAGACATACCTGCCGCCTTTGTCCTCTCCCTTGTTTGTTGATCCTTCCTCACCCTCTTTACCCTCCTCACTCTCCTTATCCTCCTCACATTTGAATGCTCCTCTTGCCACGTGCTTCTCTTGCTATTGCTCTTTGCTTTCTCCTCTTGAACTTTGCTTGTTGCTCCTCTTGAACTTTGCTTGTTCCTCTTGCTCTTCCTCTTTGCTTACTCCTTGCAAAATCAAATGTGGTGAGCTCAAGACAAAAAGGGAAGGTGGAGAATGGAGGTTTTTTTTATTATTGGATGTAAGGGAATCTCTCTCTCTCTCTCTCTCTCTCTCTCTCTCTCTCTCTCTCTCTCTCTCTCTCTCTCTCTCTCTCTCTCTCTCTCTCTCTCTCTCTCTCTCTCTCTCTCTCTCTCTCTCTCTCTCTCTCTCTCTCTCTCTCTCTTTCTCTTACATCATAGTCTCCATCTCAATGTGATTGCAATTTGGTTTTATTGACTTCATGTTTTCTATGTAGGTTTATTTTGAGACAAAAGAGTCGGCAGATCCACACAAGTTTTTTAAGATAATAGGGAGGTCAGAAAGGCCGTCGGAATAGGTGGATCTCCAAGATTTGCTATTCCGATGGTTTATTTTTTATTAGATATTGTAGATCCATGTGAGGGATGAGGGTGATGTAGATCCATGTGAGAGATGAGGGTACTGTAGATCCAGAGTTTTTTTGTTGCAGATCCAGATTTATAGCTCTTCGGAATGCCTATCTGATTATGAGGATCTGTGGGGTTTGTTAAATCAGCGCCTATTCCAATGTCAAATATTCATCTACTGGATATCCAGTTTTTTGGTGCATATATAGGATTTCATATAGATCTTTGTTGTTCTTTGTGTAAAATTAGTTTGTTGCAATTATTTTTTGTGGTAATATACTTAACAAACTACAATACTGGTTTTTGTTTTGCAGGTTTCATTGTTGGTTTTTGGGCCGATCACCATCAGAACATTTGAGGCACAAATCTTGTAACAGATTCTAGAGGTACCTGTAGGGTATGAATGGAGGTCGGAATACACGATGTTGTTTTGAATAGTATACCAATGTCTATTCCGATGGCTGTTCAGACCTCCCCTTACAGCTTTTTGAGTTTTCAAATGATAGATTTGTGAATTTTATGATAGATTTGTAAAGCTTAGGTGTTATTTTGAGCAGAGTTGTATGAGACAAAGGTAACCAACACTCCCAATGCTAGGAAGGTATTGTAGCTCTTGTTTTTTTCCGTTAAAGGCATGGTTCAAATGTTTCTTATTGGAAGATAAGTTCCACAAAAAAACCCAAACATCGCAGGGAGGGAGCATGTGGTGACATTCTGGAATAGGATATAATTGTATGGTTCAAGAGTATTCATTAGCACTCTACTATGTTCTTTTTTTTTTCCCTCTTCATGTGTGTTTAGGGTTTGTGGTTTAGTGTGTGTGTGTGTGTGTGTGTGTGTGTGTGTGTGTGTGTGTGTGTGTGTGTGTGTGTGTGTGTGTGTGTGTGTGTGTGTGTGTGTGTGTGTGTGTGTGTGTGTGTTGGTTCTCGTGTCATAGTCCGAGCTTTTATAGGTATTGAGTCAAAGCTACAAGAGCAATACCAACATATAAATCAATTTTTCATCTATAATTAACCATAAACCATAACCCCAACAATATTAATGTGCCACGAATCCATTGAGGATGCAAAGGGGACTAACTGGCTCTGGGATCGAGTTGTCTGTGCCGATTGGGTATTTCGCCTAGATATGATGCCACCAAAAGGTCGACGGTATGCAAGCCGTTGACGTTCTTGAACCTCATGGTTCACCACATCGAAGAGAGAAAAGTGTGTCTGCTACTTCAAACTAAATAACTCTAAAAGGTTGCATGAGGTTCATTTGGATTCAAAGTCCACATGTAACCACTTTGAAGTGTTGAGTTCGAAGTACCAGCATCATTTTCTCTTTTCAATGCCACAAATCGTCAGACTCAAGGACTACCAAGGGCTTACACACCATGGTCCTCTTCAGTGTAATCCTTGAAGAGACACCCCCTCGTTACATACGAGTCACTTGTAGGGCCAGTGAGCCTCTTATTGATGTCTACTCCTCAATGTGGTTTAATTTGGATTATCATTGTTGTTTCAACTTGAAATGGTCGTGAATGGAAAATATATGTATTGGTATTGATGTTGTAGCTATGAGTCAGTATACATAAAAGTTTTGGCATCTGGTTCACAATACTTTATATTTTTAGCCCACGGGAGAGAGAGAGAGAGAGAGAGAGAGAGAGAGAGAGAGAGAGAGAGAGAGAGAGAGAGAGAGAGAGAGAGAGAGAGAGAGAGAGAGAGAGAGAGAGAGAGAGAGAGAGAGAGAGAGAGAGAGAGAGAGAGAGAGAGAGAGAGAGATACAAGACTGCACTTAGTTCCTCTTGACAAAGCAAGACTGAACCTTTTTAAAGCCTTTATTTATAATCCAACAAGGTAAAATATGCTGAAAAGTAAAATACAGTACTAGAAAGCACCATAAAGCATAACCACTTTCAAGACGTCCAACTAATACCTGCCACCATCCCACAAAATAGAACCGCTCAAGTTAGTTTAGTGAGGAAGACAGGTGTCGTGGCTGAACGACAGTTGTTATTCATGTCCAAAAGAAGTTATACTACTTAACAACTTTGAATAGCATTTTAAAACATAGTCCAGTCAAGTGATGTTTTAGCCATAGGCCAAGTCGTTATATCATCGTATCAGGACGAGTGCCATACTGATAAAACTTACGGGCAATTGGTCCATATCTGTTCGTTTTAAGCACAGAAGAGTATAAAAAGTTTTAACCGTTAAAGTTTTACTTAGCCAGAAGACCTGGTGTGGACACGTGTGCTGGTATCAGAGCAAATTCATATTATACTGACCCAAGTGACCCTTACAGAGTGAGGTATGTCATGCACTGTTGTCCATACTTCTGAGCATATCCATGTTTTCCAGTTGTATCTCGCCAAAGGTCTAAAGTGACACTTAACAGGGTAGGTAAAGCAATACCATGATCGTTATATAGGAATCACATAACTACCATGGTATGAGAACACTGTATTGGATAGACAAAATAGGTTACTTAGTAAGTGATTTCCAATGTCTTTATTAGGTATTAGAGAAGATTCGGTGCCATTCTAACCCTTTTGTAAAAACAACGTATCTTACGCATTTCCATGCTATCTAAGACCGTGTTATTGAAGTCCTTATCGTGAAGTTTTATTGAACAAGGTTTTTGTGAGAATTAGTTAGTAATAGTGTCTTTTACTTAAGTGGTTTCTTTTTTAAGAAAGGAAGAAGCATATTGAAGAATTGTTTCAAAGGTTTTTTGAAACTACTTATCCCGTTCGTGTGTTGTAGAATTCGCATCTAAATTGATAACGAGAATTCATACCTGAATGTTTGCAGACAAGGCTTCTTGAGATGCTGCAATAGTTGTTTTCCCGTGAAAGTACTATCTTTATATCATAGCGACAACAAATATGGCCTTTTTAGTTACGTTTTCAGAGTTGAAAGACGTTTAATATAAGCAAAATGTATTTTCTGTTTTGTAAAGTCTCAGTAGAGAGCATACCTTTATTTTGAATACGATAATGCTTGGTTCGAGTAAAAACCAGAGCGTAGCAGAAAAAGGTTGTAGTAAAAGATGTCGTTACATTATCACGTGGACAAATAAGCATTCAGTTTAGTAGGATGAGATTTACAAAACGTAATGAAACGATATTATGAGAGTTTCAATACATTACACGGCCACCTCCTAAATGAAGAAAAGGGCTTTTCATCTGCAGATATTTGACTAAAACACAAAGGTCTTTTGCCAGTAAACAACCGCCTCTGCTGTGACAGCCGTGAACCTTTCATGTTTTCTCGTGCTACAACAAAACAGCTCTCAAAACAACTCTCAGTAGTCAAAAATCGGACTCCTGTAGTAGAATCAGGCCTTTACAACTGTTCCAGAAATCAGCCATCAGGTTTCCACCCTGGCTCCCTGCCGTTTTTGCAGCTTCCAAATGCGTGGATCTGAAATAAACGACTTCCAAAATGTTTCAGTGTAGCAGCTGCAGCGCTCCTTCTTGTTCCATCTCTTCACCATATTTTCAGTAGGGTACAGAAGGGCTGTCTACTATCTTCACGATGCAATAGAAACGGGACATAGTAAAGGCTCTACTGAGGCAAAGTCTGCACGCTACCACAGACATTTCATTTTGTCTACGCTTCTCTACGCTGGTTGAACTTTGAAACGTTGGTACTGTTATGCATAAACATTCATTCACCTTGGTTTCCAACAAGCAACTCATAGCCTGAAAACAGGATTTGGGCAAGAACTGCTTCCCTGATTGGAAGTTAATCATAAAGTTAAGCAATTAACGTCGTTAGAGGACATGCAACTAATGTCGTCGTGAGCATTGTTGGGTGGGTATATAGGGTCGGGCTTGGTATTAATATTGGGTATCAACATGGTATCAAAAAATCTACCCAACTAGTATATGAATTCTAATATCAGGGTCTAGAACCGGACACCTAGTATTAACCAGCTTACTATTCATATTGATACCCAGGTTTGGGAGATTTTGTGAATTTTTGCCATGGTATTAATAGTAGTACTATTTTACTAATTTTTTTTTATATTTCATATTTTTTATATCTTAAACTATGATATTACTCTTTAAAAAGCATAGTTTAGCAATTTGTACAAGTTCATACCTGGGTTGGTATCACCCTTTGACACTAGTCTGGTTATACCAATCTACAACTCTTATACCTCCTTATATTGATACCCACCTGGTATTAAATTTTTTTAAAAGCTGCAATACCATGATCTAGCTGGTATAAAAATTTTCGATATCCACCCAACACTGGTCGTGAGGTTCACATGCCCTAAAGCCACCAACTTGCTCGTGCAAAAAGTATCTTATTAATAAAGCACCCATTGGCATGTCTTTACTTTTTTGGCCTTATGTATCATGCCTTGTTTGCATATCATTAGTAAGAACTCTTTCAAGTGGCAGTTTTTGCTAGTTGGCCTATTGAATTTTGACTTACCAAGTGTCTCAAAACATTGGTCATGTTGCTATTGAATACATTTTTTCCCTATGTAGAAATAATATTTGGACCAACTTTCTATATTTCTTGTCCTCTTTGTTTTTCCTTCTTTCTTGATGGCTATAATTTTGTTGAGAGGTAATAATGATATTGTGTTTTGCATCTCATTCAACTAGCTTGTAAATTTGCAAAAATATTACTTTGCTATAATGTGGTGGTTGGAATGAACATATTTGTAAGAGAAGTACTAGTCTTTTCCACCTATATGATGCAAAGTGCATGTTCATGCCATTTTAAATTTAGTTTGTGATATGTTTGGTGCTACAAACTTCTATTCCAAGGTATGGTGACATTCCATTTGTCATGCCCACGACTACATTGATCTCAGATTATTATCTCGTTAGGAGATCGGTACGCCTATCTCAATCTGTAATTTAATTATGATTATGAAGTATTTGGGGCCCTCATGTGTATATGGTCATAATTAGAGGTTGGAGGCCTAAAACTCACTGGATGGTGGATTTGATGAGTGTATTAGTCACTCGTAGGAGAACTAGATGATGTGGCCCAATTAGGCTGCAGATGTGTCCAGTGAAGTGTCATAGCACACTACTAGTGGTGCATGGGCCTTGGAGGGTATAAGTATACTCATTGGGCTCTCACTAGTGTATGTTTGATTTTGATGTTAGTAGCTACATGTTGTTGGTGTGACTCCTCTATCCTTGTGAGTGATTGATCCATAGCTTGGGGGCTAGATTCGTTTGATCTAGATATGGTTGTGTTGGTTTGTCCACCATCCGATTCCCTCTTGTTGCTTTGTTGCGTTTTGCTTAGCTATCATATCCTTGTTGAGGGACTTTATAACATCTATTTTAATGATTGTAGTTTGGCTATGTGAGTTAATGTGCTACATCATTCCCGGAGGGCTATTCAATCAAATTCTGTAAGCTTTGACTTTGATGTTATGTGGGTTGTACATATGGGCCACTAATTTAATACTATTTTATGCATAATATGTAGCACATTTTGATTTAGGCACAAAGAATTAAAAAGCTTATAGAAAACATGCCAAACTATAAGAAGAATATACTTATTCTTTTTTCTTTCTTTTTTTAAAAATTGTTGTTTCAACATATGAAAATTAGTTAATACTTTTTGTTGTAGTGAGTCAAATAAATGGTATTAAAAATTATACGCACAAATGAGTGTGGAGGGCATTTTTTTCATACCCAACTAACTCTTTGGCCTTGACTTTGATGAATATATTCAAAACTTTGAAAGCATGGCAACATCTAGTAGTAAATGAGATTGGGAAAAACATACATATATACATCTATATCTATATGTATATATATATATATATATATATATATATATATATATAACACACACACACACACACACACACACACACAACATTTTCAATGCTCATGCAAAAAAAGAGGAAAGTATTTTCCCAATCTCATGCAAAATGAGATTGGGAAAAACATACATATATACATCTATATCTATATGTATATATATATATATATATATATATATATATATATAACACACACACACACACACACACACACACACACACACACAACATTTTCAATGCTCATGCAAAAAAAGAGGAAAGTATTTTTCACCATGGGTGAGGGTGCAAGTAGAGCATCATTTTCATCCAATAGTGTAAAATACATCATAAAAATGAATAAATGATCATGTCACTTTTTGGTGCTCCAACATTGTTGCATAAGGGTGGGGTCCTGGTCTTGTTAAATAATAAGCTCATCCCACATGCATTGAGCACACCCAAAAGCCAACCTAGAGATAGGCTACATTATATGGTTCCAGTCAGAATGGCAGATCCTAATGTTCTAATAGGAGAGTTGTAAACACATGCCTCATAACTCCCTAAAATGCATGTGGGCAATTAGGGCTTGAATGAGTCCCCATCTACACATGCCTTCCACGCACATTCCAAATTCATTGACTTGTTGCTTACCCCACAACACAGACTCATTCAAACAATCCATGGACTGCATTTCTGTCTCAAGCAAGCCACTATATCTACATAAAAAGGTCCAGCAGCTCAGTCTTACTCTTATTTCATGTGAATTGCCTTCTCTTCACCCCAATCAAACCTTCCTTCGCCTACTTCTTACTTCACTCGGCGATCAATTTTCCGATATCAGAGCTCACATTTCTACTTTCCATCTCTAACTTCTCAACATCTTTTGTACTTAATTTGTTTTAACAGGCTCACTCCACCACTTGTTTTTCTTTCACTGATGATACACTCGCTGCCACTGAGCATGGCCATCTCTATGCGTGCAGCTCCATCTCTTCAAATGCGCCTTTCTGTGGATCGGGCTCTTCCTGCTGCCGCTTCATCATCCTCAGCCTCGTGTCAATACAGTGGTTCCCGTTGTTGGATCATACCCTTCCGTGGTAATACTATCCATGACACAGGAGTCGTCAGAACACAGCGACTATGGGGGTTAAAGTCAGGAATCAGAGCAACCCAACAAGCCTTCTTTGAGTCTAGCGTTGTCCAAGCCGAGTCTGACAGCCTACGAACAGATTACAGTGCTCTTCTTAAGTTGGGAAGGAGATACGGTAAGTTTGATAGGGAGGGCAAGGTCTCGTACGTCCAAGAGATGAAGAAGCTTGTAGAAAGGTGGCAGATCTTCGTCAAGCGAATGGAGTTGGTAGATGACTTTTCGGCAAAGTGTGCTGTGAATAAATTGAAAACTGAGGTGGGTCCATTAGGATTAAGCAACTTGAGTCTGGCGGAATCCATGAATATTGTACTAGACGAGATGAGAAAAGATGCAGAAGCAGAGTAATGCGTGATCTTGTGTGCCATTACGCCAGCGTACCCCAAACTTCATGATGATTACCTGGAAGAACGCAGCCAATTTTGCTGCCAAAAGCTTCATTCAATTTGTAAAATATTGAAACCACACGAGTACGATCGGGACTCAGCAAACCATGACGTTGAACCGGCTTGTAAAGATTGAAAACATGATTCTTAACGCCTCTCCAATTTTTCTCAGGGGAGGTTATTGAGCATGAGCAACGCTCAAGCTTAAACAAATAAAGCTCTTTCCCATACATCATTGCATGGGAGATATTGTATTACATGAGTGCACTGTTTATGTAGGAATATTTCAGTCCGATATGGAATGATCAGAAACTTGCTTTGCATGGCTTGGTCCTTAAGACATGAAATCTGTTGCGAAAACCTTCATGTAAGGTGAAATATTCCTGTACTAATCACCAAAACCCGGTGCATGTCTTGGTGTTTGGTATTAGAACTATCTACTTATTAGCATAATTCCAGCTATCACCTGTGACCTGATTCAGCTATCAGTCAGATTAACTTGAAATGTAACATTACCAAATAGTTTAGTGTTTTGTCACCTAACAGTTGCGATGGGTCTGAACTCGCATATGTATCAGAATTCTAAGTAGAAGATAGAATAAAGATCGGGGGAGTTGACTCAGTAAAGTTCTGAGATTTACAATTGAAATTAGCCAATTCTTCTGATATTTCCTAGATGATGTGGGTAATCAATCACCGTTTTAATGATGCTTATAACAGTATGGGCTTGTGGTTGGAATGAAATCAGGATGCTCTTATAAATAGAATTATGGTTGGAATGAAATCAAGATGCTCTTATTGTTAAATTATTCTTGATTGTTCATGCATGTAGACCTATCTTGCAAGTTTCAACAAGAAGTCGCCTAGTTTAATGATGGAAAGGCTTGCACACATAATGCTACTAGTGAAGATCAAAACTAACCTTTATGTTCAATGAAACAAAAAGGAGATACCTGAAAAAGCCAATATTTCGAATGTATCCAAGATGAGTGAGCATCATAATTAATAGAGGACAACAGGTTATCACTTGCATAGATGTTGAATCAAAGGCTAAGTACATCAAAGATGGAAGAAGAGATTTCTCTCTTTCTCTCTCTCTCTCTCTCTCTCTCTCTCTCTCTCTCATATTTCATGCTCACACATGGTTCTCTTTGGGTCATCTATCCATTGGTGCATTATATTGGTGATATCTTGCAACTTTGTGTGTAGAATGCTCATTAAATGTTATTTTCAGATCCACACGTGTGAAATACAGTAGCTTATTATTTTTGTACAGACAGAAACTTCATTTCATATTTTGATTGATGTTTGATCAAGATATATTAGAGTTTGCATCTCATTCATAGTGTAGATATTGATTTTTCTACATTGGCAAGGTTGGTGATTTGCTTGTCTTTCTACCCAAAGATCAAAGGAACATTTTGGATCTTAATGATCTGAAATTCTTCACACTCCTTTCCTAAATTCTCCCGGGCTCCAAGGAAATGCCATTTAGGCCTTGTATTCCAGCCCCCACACTCCCTCGCCAGGGTTCATATTGACGTAATTACTCTATTTTTTCACGAAAATAACTTTATTGTTGACATAATTACTTGAAAAAGCTTATTAACGTTAACCAAAAGTGACCTTTTTGTGATGCTTGGATTGGTTTGGCAGGTGGATTAGCCCACCGGGCTCAACAAAAGAGCCCGCCGGGACCCAGCAGGCCTCTTTTAAAGCCCAATGGGTATTCTATTTAGTAGGTTATGGCCAGTGGGATCCTTTGTAAAGCCCAGCGGGACCTGCTGAGCCTCTTTGTAAAGCCCGATGGGTAACCTTTTTAGCAGTTCTAGTTAAAATAGCAATGATCGACTTATACAGTGCTTTCTTATTTTGATGGCACCACGTGTGTTCAGTTCTAGAATTATTGGGCTGTCTTTCTTTTACAAGCCCTCTGAGTGTTTTTAAGTAACTTTATCTTTGTACTTGTATATTGGTTGAATATACAGTTGAAGGAGAGCAATTCTGTTGTCTTGTCTTGTTGCACTTGACGTTGTGCTGTGGTGATTGATCTGGTTGGGTGTTTGAACTGTTTTTTTTAACTTGGTATCAGAGCCCCTTGGTGGATATAATCATTGGACAAGAACAGAGAGCTGCAAATTCACGACGGTTTGTTGGCTAGGAAGCACAAAACCAAGTCTGTGGAGATTCGTGGAATAGCTTAAAACTGTAAGAAGATTCAGAGGCAGGAATTGTCGGCTGAATCAGAGGACAAGCAAAGATTGAAGCTGAAAATTCTTCTTGAGGGTTGCTTGGCATTTGTGATTGGTTTGAATCCAATCAAACACCGTTTGAAGAGCGGTTTAGAGCAGAAGATTGCTTGGGCGACCTCAGAGGGATAGGTAGCTGCTCAGATAAATTCTCAAGAAGATCAGATAAAGCCCAAAAATATCTTCTTCTTTGACAGCTAGGGTTTCAAGTAGGGAAAAAGCTTTTCTCTCTCAATATAAATCCTTTTTTGAAGCTGTAAAGAGCCAGAAGTGGGTGCCCTGCTACTGCTGTGAACATGTGGAGAGACCGTGGGCGGCTGCGGATTGTGAAGAGAGGTAGCTTGGAGTTTGTCAGGCTACCATAGCCATAGTTTGTGTAAGGAAGCTTGGAGATGGCGTGAGGGAGGTCGCGGGCCTGAATGCGCGGTCAATCGCACTAACCCTGTTGCTTGTGGAAGGGAGTAGTGTTCTCAAGAAGAGAATTTGATGCGCCTGGATGATCATGACTGTTGGATCCGGAACTATTGTGATCAATGGTTGAAGTTGACTGGCCGAGAAATGATCTAGGCAGTCAGATCTTAAATAACCATTGGATCTATTGGATTTCAACTTGAACTTCACAAGAAGGGGTCTGAAGTGCAAAGTGCATTGCAACTTCATTAAAAAATTTCAAACTGAAATAATTGTTGGGTCCCAAGTTTTTGAAGGGTGAAGTTTCTTCACACTGAAGAAACAGTTCAAAAACTTAAAGTGCCCTTATTTTCAACTCCTTTAGTCTATTTTGGCCAAACGAAAGGCTATAGCCTCCAAACGAAGGGCACCCTGACTGTACCTGCAAGTACGGTACACCAAAACAGAGTGATTGCCGCAGAGAAAGTGTTCGGAGCGCGCCAGAAGTGATTTCACCATTCTACTGGGCAGGTAGCTGGGAGTTGGTGACAAGAAGCATTTCGGAACGCGACGCCAGTTTGGCTTTCAATTTGCCGAAAGAGTGGCGGGTGGCCTGGTAAGCCAAAAATTGCAGGTCATTATTTTTTATTTCTGACATCACGGTTGGCTTTGGCATACACTTTATAGCCTACAGGTGGAGTTTCAAGCAGTTTGGAAATGGCAAACATCAATGAGGCAATTTTGGGCGATGCAGACAAACTTGATGGGGCTTCTAACTACAACATTTGGAAATTCATAATGAAGAGCATTTTGATGGAAAGAGTTATGGGAAATCGTGGCGGGTATTGAAGTCCGGCCAAATACCACTCCAGGTGACATGAGGGCAGGCACAGAGAGCATTGTCCTTGATCAATCTTTTAGTGAAAGACCATGTGATCACTCATATAAGTGATGCCACGACGGCTAGGGGAGCTTGGGAAGCTCTTAGAATGCAATTTCAAACTTGCAATCCAACTCGGGCCATGTTCTTGAAGTCAAGATTGAACGCAGTTAGGATGGAAGAAGGCGAATCGGTGGGATCTTTCTTCACCGGAATAAAGGAGCTGAGAAATCAACTTGTAGCAATTGGAGAACCAATCAGGGCTGTTGAATTGGTACATACCACTATGAGCGGTGTCTCGGAAGGATTACAGATGTTTGTAAGCGGCATTGCTTCGAGGGAGATATTGCCTACTTTTGAAGACTTCCACGGAATCATGTTGCAGGAAGAGCAACGCCGCGAAGTGGTTAAGTCAAGACAAACCCCACAGGAGGATGAAGCCTTGCTTGCTAAAGGCAAGCAGAAAGGATGGAAAAGGATTTCCAAGAAATCCAAGGATGATGATGACAAGGGAGAGTCGTCATCAAAGGCCAAAAAACAAGAAGAAAGACAAATGTTACTATTGCCACAAACCGGGTCATTGGGCACGCGAGTGTTACAAGAAGAAAGTGGACATAAAGGCAGGAAAAGTGAAACAACAAGGCAACATTGCCGAAGATGATGGAGAAGATGACGAGCCAAGTGTCTTCTCATTGGCATTGGCATCCCAGGTTAATGATGGTGCCAGATGGTTCATAGATTCAGGCACCACAAGGCATATGACTGGGAAACGTGATTGGTTTGAGAAATTCTCACCAATCCATGATGGGGATAAGGTCACTCAAGCCAATGGGGAGGAATGCCAAATACAGGGTGTGGGCAATGTACCTGTGCAGCTTCCTGATGGTAAAATGAGGAATATCCCTAATGTGCTTTATGTTCCTGGACTCAAAAAGAGTTCGCTTTCTGTTGGAGTAATGGCAAATCAATATCTTAAGCTTGAATTTGTCAAGGATGGATGCCTAATGAGGGATATGAATCACAACCATAAAGTGGTGGCGAAAGGTTATAGAGATAGTAACTGTGGCCTTTATAAACTGGATGCTGCAAAACCAGGAGAATATGGTTTGGCTATCTCAACAGCATCTCAGTCTGAGTTGTGGCACAAAAGACTTGGTCACTTGAACTATGGGAGCTTGAGATTGATGGCGAAGCTGAAAATGGTAATAGGGTTACCAGCATTGCAGGATGATCATCACGCAATATGTGAAGGATGCGTCATGGGAAAGCATCACAGGGAGACATTCAAGAAAGGTGGAGCTGCAAGAGCTAAGAAATCGCTGGAACTTATTCACAGCGACTTGTGCAGCCCAATAAAGACCATGTCGTTGGGGAAAGCATATTATTTTATGACTTTCATAGATGATTACTCTAGGAGGACATGGATTTATTTCTTGAAGAAGAAATCTGACGCTTTTGCTTGCTTCAAGGAGTTCAAGACTTTAGTAGAGAACCAACTGGATGCATGCATCAAACTGCTAAGATCTGATAGAGGGGGCGAACACAAATCTGACGATTTTGAGGACTTTTGCAAGGAACGCAACATCAAAAGACAATCACACAATCACATATGCTGCATAGTAATGGTGTAGCTGAAAGAAAGAACATGACTATTATGGAGAGTGCATGCTCCATGATGAAGCAAATGGGCTTGACCGATTCACTTTGGTCGGAAGCGTGTAGTGCGGCAACGTTCTTCCAAAATAGGAGCCCTACGATTGCGGTTCCAAATGTGACTCCCGAAGAAGAATTTACAGGAATAAAGCCAAAAATCAACAAGTTTCGTGTCATTGGATGTAGGGCCTATGTACATGTGCCAAAGGAGGAGCGAAAGAAACTTGATACAAAAGCAATCAAGTGTATCTTCGTTGGTTATGATGAGAAGACGAAGGCGTACAGGTGTTTTGATCTTGTAATGAACAAGATTCACATTAGCAAAGATGTGATCTTTGATGAGACGCATAGGTATGAAGATGAAGACCATGCAAGTGGTGGAAGCATCAAAAGAAAGAAGAAGATAAAGAAGATGCTCCACAAGATGATGCACGTGAAGATGAAAGTCGAGAGGCCGAGTATGAGAGGACACCACCTATTCAAGAGCTTAGGGGAAGGTACTTGCCAATAGGAGCAATAAAGGAGAAACCGGTTGGAAGTAAGAGACATTACTTGGACACTCCTTGGGATACATACTCTCCACGTAGTGTATCACCTGAATCTAAGATACCGAAATGGTATGAGAAGATCATGAAGGACGCAAAGCTAAATTAACCAAGATCTAGCACACAAGGATAAGAGAGAAAATCAACGCGGGAAAGGAAGTCTCCCGATCATTATCATGTGAACTATGCCCTAGTGAGTGACATTTTTAAGTGTCAAGAGCCAACAACCTTTGATGAGGCAAAAGATCACAAAGAGTGGCAAAAGGCAATGGAGGATGAGATGGAATCCATCCACAGGCATGATATATGGGAGTTCGTTGATCTACCACTTGGAAAGATACCCATTGACAACAAATGGATGTTTAGAACAAATCTTCATGCGGATGGCACGATAGCAAAGCATACGACACGCCTAGTAGTGAAAGGTTATGAGCAAAGTAAAGGAATTGACTATGAAGAGACATTTGCTCCAGTGGCTAAATGGACTACGCGATGCCTTATCATTGCCCTAGCATCTCATTTTGGGTAGAAGATCCATCAAATGGATGTGAAGTCCGCATTTTTGAATGGTGACTTAGAGGAAGAAGTTTACATGGTCCAACCGTAGGGCTTCATGGCAAAAGGACAAGAGCAAAAGGTATGTAAGCTACGCAAAGCTATTTATGGCCTTAAGCAAGCGCCACGCGCATGGTATGGACGCATTGACAATTACTTTCTTTCTCATGGGTTTGTAAGAACAAATTCAGATCCAAATCTTTATGTCCTTATAAACAAAGATAACATTGCCTTGATTGTACTTTATGTTGATGATATCATTATCACGGGCAATGATGAGAACCTCACTTGTTTTATCAAAGCCAACTTATGCAAGCAGTTTGAGATGACAGATCTAGATCTTATGCACTACTGCTTAGGTGTCGAAGTATGGCAAACTGGCAGTGATATCAGGTTATGTCAAAACAAGTATGTGCGTGAGGTATTGGAGAGATTTCACATGACAGAGTGCAAACCTTCCATCACCCCTTGCGAAGCTGGTAAGAAATTATCTCGTATTGATGATAGTGCACATATTGATGTTACTCTATTTCGTCAGCTAGTTGGGAGTTTGATATATCTTACGACTACTCATCCTGATATCTGCTATGTTGTAAGTTTGATTAGCCAATTCATGTCATCACCCACTATGGACCATTGGAAAGCTGCGAAAAGGATTTTGAGGTACGTGAAAGGTACACCTAACCTTGGCCTAATCTACAAAAGACAAAGTGTTTTACCTAAGTTGCAGGGTTATGTTGACGCTGATTGGGCAGGAAATGTAGATGATAGAAAGTCAACAACAGGTTATGCCTTCAATTTGGTAGCGGTTGTTTTTCATGGTCTAGCAAGAAGCAAGATACTATTTCTCTTTCTTCTACAGAAGCCGAATATAAAGCGTTAAGTTCTGCTACCCAGGAAGTTGTTTGGCTACGTAAGTTGTTATGTGAGATTGGCATGAAGCAAGTAAATCCTACTGTTATTTTCTATGATAGTCAAAGTGGAATACAATTGGCTAAGAATCATGTCTTTCACGCAAGGACAAAACATATTGAGGTAAAATATCACTTTGTGCGTGAGAAGCTACAATATGAAGATATAAGTATTGTACACTATTCTACGTTGTTACAAGTTGCTGATATATTCACAAAAGCTTTAAATAAAGAAAAGTTTAAGACTTTTAGAGCCAAACTTGGCTTAGATCTGGTTATGTAAAAAGCCTTTACTTGTAATACTATCATGGAGGTATGTTCCATGAATAGAGTAAACTCTAAAATAAAGAGAGACGTTGATCATTGCGGGAGAGAGTTAAAATAGCAATGATCGACTTATACAGTGCTTTCTTATTTTGACGGCACCACGTGTGCTCAGTTCTAGAATTATCGGGCCGTCTTTCTTTTACGAGCCTTTTGAGTGTTTTTAAGTAACTTTATCTTTGTACTTGTATATTGGTTGAATATACAATTGGAGGAGAGCAATTCTATTGTCTTGTCTTGTTGCACTTGACGTTGTGCTGTGGTGATTGATCCGGTCGGGTGTTTGATTTTCTTAACTGTTTTGGCTGGTGAAACGTAAACACAAACGTTATTAACGTTATAGAGCACCAAAAAGAACCCTTAAATTTTTCAAATTTCACTTTACGTAATTACATTTTTGAAAACCTTGTCCCTTGCTGCTACTTGGTTGCCAGTCCCATGACAATTCATTTCGGTAGTAAATCCTTGCCACGGTAAACTAGTCTTGGCATTTTAAATTGGGAAAAGGGCCAATAGATAAGTTGTTGGGAAGGACAACCATAAACCATGTTGTTCGATTCATATCACATGAAAATTCAAAGTCTGATACGATGCCAAATTCAAAATAATCGAGATCCTGCTAATAGTTTTACTCCATATTTGTTAAGAAACCATGTAATTTTAAGCAGGCAAATCTATGAGAACCTTTTGAAAAGAGCAAGGAAGGCATCATAAAAATTGTCCAACAGAGTCAATTTTTTCCCATTTCAAATGCATTGCGAGAAGTTTTTTTGAAAAGGTCCACAAGACATTGTTCACAAGTGATTAGAAAATTCACAAGCTTAGGGTATTAATCACCATATCACCTTTGTCCCATTTGAATCTTTGCTGAGTACTATCAAGAATATTTTAATCTTCAATATAATCTAGCAACTTGATTTTCTAAGACCTTAGAACACATGATTCTTTCCTAAAACATTTATCAGCTTTTTTATTTTTGGAAAACAAGCACTCAATCTAATTTTTTTATTTCTCTATTCTAGTGACCGTATGTCAATGGAATGCAAGTTCATTTGCTTGGAATTTTATTTGTGCCTAATTTGGAGGTAGTAAGAGCAACGAGGAGGAGACAATAGGTGGAAGAAAAAGCGAGAGCCTTTAAAGGATGAACTGGGAGCCTTTCAATCTCAGATTTTGAAAGAATAATTTTTATGTCAAGGGTAAAATTCTCAAAGCCTATTTGCATTCTAGATTTTTTCCACTTGTCTATGTGTTAGAGAATAGCCTCTCAAGTTTTACCAATGTGGTGGATGTTCAATAGATCAATTTGTCACTGTTCCCATGCAGGTGATCGACGAGATGCAAGTATAGTAAACTTGTCTCTGTTTACATTTCAAAAAGCATTGGAGGATGTTGAAACTGAATGGTAAGAAAACTTATCTTTATCTCTGAAAAGTATTGTAGAGACTTTTGCTATAAAATTCAGAAGCTATAGTGACTGAAGGATGGAAATTGCATTTATAGAATTCACTTTAACCCAACAACCTTCCCAAATCCATACATATTCACCCCTAATCGATGGATCATAAGAAGTCTACTACACCTCAATCGAGCACAAGCAGCCTGCTAACTCATTCAGATTCTCATTGTCATCAAAACTTTGAAGCAGATACAACAATGAATAAAAATGTATTGTCTTGTCTACAAAAGAAATTGTGGACACAATTCAAGAGCCTATATTTCATTTGGGACAGGAGTGAGAAGTTGCCTAGGCATAGAAGTAGTTATCTATCACTACCTCTAACCTACTGCTCAATTGTTAACCTCTGACTACTGCAAATTTGTTCATCACACCAATGTGTTACTAAGGGCTACTTCACTAGGACAGCCTAAATAATGAACATCTTCGTCTAGTTATCGATTTTGGAACCAAAATCTTTGTTAGAGAAGCCCCTTGCGCTACGCAACCATGAGCCCATGAATTTACTCAAATTTAATGGATTTCATAGTGTTTTCTTATTGTTGTAGGATACATCAAAGCTTCAACTGCTCTAAAGACTAGAAAGGGATAGATTGTAACCTCAGAACTAGATCATAGTGACTTTCATTTTGAGGATTCGGATACAAATACTCAATGCCAAAAACTGCATTCTAATTGCAAGGGATGAAAAGATGAAGAATATAAAGAAGAGAATGAAATTCTCTTGGCCAAGCTCCAACTTGTGGCATCGATGGCCTCTGATTGAGCCAATATGCATGGGATCCTTGTCAGTCAAAGGGATAATTGGAACAAGATATTCCAAGGTAGCCTCAGCTAACCACCATCTCTGCAACCATGCTTTCCGCTCTCAACAACAGCCCTTCTAGATCCCTGAGCTTGTCCCTAGTAGCTGCTCTCTTGAACATGGGATGGGCGGGCATGATGTAGGTTGTTAACAACTTTCAGCTATTAGCTTATGCCACGCCCCGAGGTGTCGATGCAGTGCCTCACCACTCAAAGGGCTTCGAGTGGAGACGATGTTGAGAGCCGAGTTTGAGTGCATAGGAATTACTAGTGCTAGGCTTAGTTGTATATTTTGTGAGCCCCATGGTAATTCTCAGAAGATGGAAAACCATGCGGGAGCTAGTAATTTGGGCCCTCTCAAACTTGAGATGTATTTTTAAGGAAGAGGCCTCCTAATCATGTGCAAGTTAAGAGGTGGAACCCAAAATGTTATAAAATGTGGTTCACCCACTCGTGAGTATTTGGAGGAGCCTCCTCCATGAGTTTCAGAAGCATATAATTTGGAACGAGATGTTGTTGCTTTGTTAATTGAAGATCCTACTACTTGCATTTCCTTCTATGCTCCATCTTCATGCATTCAGTTTGGGTACTTGTGTATGAATGTGATTGTTGATTCTTCCTTTTCTCAGGATTGGTTTTGTGATTAACATCAAGTAGATGTGTAGGGCTTAGTGGTAGATCAAAACCATTTACATTTGATGTTGCTTTGTTCTTGACTCCTTAAGGAGTGTTTATTACAAATGTTGAGTGATATTTGTAATAAGCACTTTGTAGGATCTTGCAATTCTTAGTTAAATGTTGTTTTGTTGATCTGGTGACTTCAGTAGAGTAGATTCAATCTTATTCATTGTTTCTTGTTTAGATTAGATTAGTAAGAATCTACATTCTGTAAGAAACCATGAAAGATCTGAAACATATTGTAGAACGTAGATATATGAAATCTGATAGATCATAGATTTAAGTTGAGCTTCCATTGTCAGTCAAGAATCGAGATCAGGTCGTAGATGTGTCGAACTGATAGGCGGGACACATACCACCATACTACAAGAAGATCAAAAAGTTGCTATCAGTTAGTTGTGACCATTTGGAGTAGAATCTGCAAACATTGGCATCGTTAGCTACTCACAATCTTCTTAAATTTTGATAAAGAACTCGTATCTAACAGTCGATCTTCCAGTTTTTTTTTTATTCTGATTGCCTAGTTGCTTTCTTGCATTCATCTTTATCCTCAAGCATGCATTCAATATGTTCTCTAAGATCAAAATTATATCACAACATTTCACCAAATACGTTCAAGAAAAAAACCGACCCACAGCTTATCTACCGTTTCTTGAAACCAATCCTCCAGTGACACGTCCCTATCACGCACCATTTTAGGAGGAAGAAGAATCGTCTGAGTCTAGAACCAACAATCCTAGAATCATCTGAGTCCTAGAACCGATGTTTGCACCCGATAGTGCATCTGACAATTCACATCTGATAGTATGTCCGACGACTACTCCTAACTACACATCCGACACCACATTCGACGTTCAGATCTCACGAGCACATATGACAAGTACAACCGACGGATTATGCATTTGATGACCCATCGACGATTAGAACTGATAGATTTACATCTGACGACCCATTTCGCCCAATGAGTTACAGCCGACAGACGCATCTGACGCCAAACCTTTTTTTTTTTTATGAATATGTCGAACGCCCAAGTCATTTGCACTTCACAATTTTCAAGTGCGCTCATGTCCGATTGGAGAATTTCTGGCGATCTTTGTTATTTGTGATCCGATTCAGACGATCTTTTGTGCAAACTGACCGCCATCGATTGTTCCACCATATGTTCCATGCTCCATCGCCACTGCATTTCCATCTACCGCCACAACATGAACCTTCAAGTTTTCACCTTTTTCTAAAAGTTTCAACTTTTTCTCAAAAAATCTAACTTTTGTGCAGTTACACCTTTACCACCCACTTCACCAGTTTCCAGTTTCATTTTAGTTTGTTGCCAGATTATCTGACGTTTGTGTTCAGCTTGCTACATTTTTATCTTTTCTCATCTGACCGATTTTTTTCTACCTTACCTTTTTTCTACATTACCAGTTTGCATCCGAAGCTACATTCAAATTGCATCCGACAACCTACATCTACACTTGCATCCAAGAATCAGACATACATCCAAATTTGCATATACACTTACAACCGAAAGCTCACATTTTTCTACATCTGACATTCTCTATGCATTCACATCCGACGAGTCACCCTTGCTTGCATCCGACATATTGCATAACACTTGCATCCGACAACTTTGCATTACATCTGCATCCGACACTATAGCCAACACTTGCATCCGACACCCAAACCAGAAAAAATCAAAACTTGCAAAAAATGATCGAATCGGATTCAGATCACAATGAAGGGATACCATAAATGCCAAAGGCATTGAACTCCTTCAAACCTTGAAATGCACCTCCCTCCACATTCCTCATCTCTGTCTCAAAGACTGCACTATATCTATATCCTGGTCCAACAGCTAAGTCTTATTTCTTGTGTTGCCTTCTCTTCACTCCAATCAAACCTTCGTTCGACTACTTCTTACTTCACTTGCGATCAATTTTCCAACATCAATGCTTTCTCTTGGAAGTACATTCTACTTCCCATCTCTAACTCCTGATCAACAGCTTTTGTGCTTTTGATTTAACAGGCTCACTCCACCACCTGTTTTTCTTTCACCGATGATACACTCGCTGCCACTGAGCATGGCCATCTCTATGCCTGCAGCTCCATCTCTTCAAATGCGCCTTTCTGTGGATCGAGCTCTTCCTACTGCCTCTTCATCATCCTCAACCTCGTGTCAATACAGTGGTTCCCGTTGTTGTATCATACCCTTCCGTGGTCATACTATCCATGACACAGGAGTCCCCAGAACACAGCGACTATGGGGGTTAAAGTCAGGAATCAGAGCAACCCAACAAGCCTTCTTTGAGTCTAGGGTTGTCCAAGCCGAGTCTGACAGCCTACGAACAGATTACAGTGCTCTTCTTAAGTTGGGAAGGAGATACGGTAAGTTTGATAGGGAGGGCAAGGTCTCCTACGTCCAAGAGATGAAGAAGCTTGTAGAGAGGTGGCAGATCTTCGTCAAGCGAATGGAGTTGGTAGATGACTTTTCGGCAAAGTGTGCTGTGAATAAATTGAGAACTGAGGTGGGTCCTCTAGGATTAAGTAACTTAGATCTGGTGGACTCCATGAATATTGTACTAGAGGAGATGAGAAAAGATGCAGAAGCAGAGTAGCGTGTGATCTTGTGTGCCATTAAGGCAGCCTACCCCAAACTTCATTATGATTACCTGGAAGACCTCAGCTGATTTTGCTGTCAAAAGCTTCATTGCATTTGTACAATATTGAAACCATACGAGTACGATCGGGACTCAGCAAAACATGACGTTGAACCGGCTTTTAAAGATTGAAAACATAATTCTTAAGGCCTCCCCATTTTTTTGCAGGGGAGGTTATTGAGCAGCAACGCTCAAGTTTAAACAAATAAAGCTCTTTCCCATACATCATTGCATGGAACATGTTGTATTACAGAGCACTGTTTATGTGCTTTCAGGGTAGGAATATTTTAGTCCGATATGGAATGATCAGAAACTTGCTTTGCATGGCTGGGTCCTTAAGACATGAAATATGTTGCGAAAACCTTCATGTAAGGTGAAATATTCCTGTACTAATCACCAAAACCCGGTGCATGTCTTGGTGTTTGGTATTAGAACTATCTACTTATTAACATAATTCCAGCTATCACCTGATTCAGCTATCAGTCAGATTAACTTGAAATGTATACAACATTACCAAATAGTTTAATGTTTGGTCACCTGACATGTATCAGAATAAAGATCGGGGGAGTTGACTCAATAAGTTCTGAAATTTACAATTGAGCATGATACGTTAACCTATTCCTCTGATATTTCCTAGATGATGTGGGTAATCAATCACCCTCTAATGATGCTTATAACAGTATGGGCTGAAATCGGATGCTCTTATAGATAAATTATGGTTGGAACGAAATCAAGATGCTCTTATTGTTAAATTATGCTTCATAGTTCATTCATGTAGACCTATTGTGCAAGTTTCACCAAGAAGTCGCCGAGTTTAAAGATGGAAAGTCTTGCACACATAAAGCTACCAAAATGAACCTTTACGTTCAATGGAACAACAAGGAGATACCCTAAAATTCATGTATGTCAAATATATCCAAGATGAGTGAGCATCGTAATAAATTGAGGACAACAGGCTGTCACTTGCATAGATGCTGAATCAAAGGCTAAGTACATCAAAGATGGAGTACAAAGCATGACTACCAAATAAGCTCAATGCTACCAAGAAAGCTTGAAATGCTAGCTTGATCTTCTCCTCTACTTTGCAAAGAAAGCTTAATATGCTAGCTTGATCTTCTTCTCTACTTTGCAATTTTTTCTCACTTATTATGGGATTATGTTAATTTCACTTTTTAGATATCTAGTGGTAGAATTTCCATTCTCTTTCAAAACAATCGACAAATGTCAAACCTTTCTTGTCATGTAGTGTGCATTAATTCATGAGTCACACTAGTAGAGAAATTTTTGAAGCAACTGTTAGCAAGACTTGGGTCCCCGTATTGTGCACTAGTTTTATTATTAGTTGATTATCTTGTTTTGATACTTGATCTAGTAATCTACTAATCCATCTCACTTCATATAAAGTCTCTTCTTTCAACGCACTCACAAATATAAAGTGTTGGCTATGTCTTCATTGAATATATGTAGGGTAAAGCTAAGAATCCCATGCTGAGAGCTCAAGCTGCCTCACATACATATAAGCTCTTCATTCATGTACTATTCATGAAGTGAATTAAGTTAATTTAATGTTTTGGTGTCTATCTCTCTCCATAGCGATCTTGATTATTTAAGGTGTTTCCTGGTGTCCTGAGCGATCCATTGAGTAGATCTAAGCTTTTTTGTGTGTGCTTACGACTTTGCTTTTAGTTCAGGTGGAGAGTGGCTCAATTTCATCAGAGCTCTTTCCAAGAAGCACATTGTGTCCACCTACTTTTTTATATATAAGAGAGGTACCTCAAGCCACCACCTCTCCATTAATGAGCTCCTACAAATTTGCTCCTTGATTCTAAGTATCTCTTCAATGTGGCATATGGTATCTCATGTGTGATAATTGGAGAGGTGACACTTGTCCCTAGAATGACATTCTAATAAAGAACGAGGGCCATTTATCATCGGAAATCTGAGTTTCTTCACACTACATCCAATATTGTCACCAGATTTTTGTAGATCCATTAAGGTATGTTCCTACAAATACAACCTTGTCATGGTCATTGCTTGCAGATGTGACTAAAAATACATGTCATCTTCTAACCATCTTCTCACATCCATATGATCAATTCTACCATCAAATTGATAGAAGACATATTGTCTTTGCACCATCTTTGTTTCTACAATAGGCTAAATAGATTGATCCAAATGAGGATATTGGCAGTGATGATGTTTTGATTGACATGAATTTGGCTTGTCGTCATTGTCACTGCTATAAAAACCACCTCTTGTAATAGCTTGATTATATTGGTCAAACTCATGATCTTTATACTGATCAGAATCAAAGTTTCTTTGGTCCTGCTTCGAGCCCTCTTGGAAACTAAGATGCACTATTCATGTGGCCACTTATTTCTTCTTGGTCTAGTCTAGCTAAAGAATCAACAAAGGAGTTTTCAGTGGTGCACACTGATGTTTACAAAGATTACGAAAGAAAAAGGTAGTAAGCATGCAAGAATCTCGAAGAGAAGTAGGAAGAACGAAGCACAACAAAATCAGAACCTACTTTCATATTTTAGCAATACTAATTAGAATGGCTTTCACAACATCCCAAATGGTCTCCATATGAGTCGTGTTGCTCGTATTGACTTAATTCACTATCATCGCAAATAGAGTATTTGAAACTTTGGAAAGTACAAATTTTCACACAAGAGTTGGTATTATTCTAAAAATTCAAGAAATTCTAACAATTGAGCATTCATAATTCACTAGCATAAAATAAATCAATGACACTTGATAGAGAGAAACCTCCAATGTCTATAACGAATCAATGATAGAATAATACAAGAAGCTCCTTGATGATAATGGAAGGTCAAAGCCAACAACCACCGAATGCAGAAAGCCAACCCCCAATAGACACTAGAACCCAAACATCATCAGGCTATTGCCCATAACTAAAGTGCATAGCATAAATTACTCTAGAGCATTAGAAATGGGTAAAATTGCCCAATATAGACTACCATCTATTTAGGCATGTAATTTGTCGTATATTGTCAGTGTCACTGCATGCTACTACCATATGTTGAATTAACCACTATCTAGATACTCATGGATAAAGTTCAAATCTTTCAAACTCCCTCTTGAATACACATCCATATATAAATAAAAAAAGTCCTAGAATGTCTAACATATAAGAGATTAAAAGAGCTGTAATGAACAATAAAACTTCCATTCTTCATCTTCCAATAACTAGCCATGGAACTGAATTCAATGTGATTCATCTACGTAGCTATCGGTTCTAGAACAAAGACACTTTATGCACAAAACCCATAGATGATTCATGTAGCAACTAAATGGTGATGTCTTGTGTAGCAAGACTAGTTTCACTCACAAAGTCTGCATTCTCCTACTTTCACTTGCCCTTGTACACGCTCAGCTTCATCTCCATATTTGACTTCTTCTTATTACATTGGTTCATGAAATGGCTCACCTTTCCAAACTAAACTGACTTGATGTTTTTATAATTTGGCTTGTCCAAATTCTCCCTTGCTTTAGCCACACCAAGTCTAGTGAACATAGCTCCCTCGATCGCAATGACTAATGTAAGATTCATATGTCTTTCCTCCTCAAGCAAACCAGCTATCGTACTAGAAAGTGACTGATCAGGGACATTGATGAGTGTGTAAATGATATTGTTGTACTAAGCTAGCATGCTATTCAGCAAGACCACCACAGTTGCTTCCTCACAAATATTTGAACCAAAAGTCAACTATATGGTTAATGATTGACTCCATTAAGCTTATATGTGCAACTGATGAAATATTTCTTGTATCCATTGGATCCGAGCTCGATGCAAGCTCCACAATTCCAATCCATCACACAATTAATAAAGTTTTCGTGTGACGGAGAAAACAATTTATTGGGTTATTGTGAAAGATGGACGACTTATGGTGTTGCAAACTCTGTTCAGAAAATACAAAGTTTAGAATGTATGTTAAATGGTTTGCTTGTTGACTATAGTAAAAAAAATACCGCATGATCACAAACTAAAAAAGATAATGCACATTTACATAATAATATATTAAATTTGAATGCAAGTAATGATCAATTCCGACAAGTTGTTTAGACATTACGTATATCAAATGACCAGTTAAAAGAAGAAACTCGCATACTAGATAAGAAATTAAAAAGAAACAAGCGAAAAAGAATTTTGAAGGACATTGATGATCTTTTGTTAAATGGAGGCCAACGGAGAAAAATGATTCAAGCATTCAGTAAGGATTTGATTTGAATCAGTTTTATTTTAGTTTTGTGAAGTAGCATAACATTTCTTATGTGACCTATTTGGGTTTCTTGATTTTCATAATCATTTGCAGATCAGCATTGGTATCGTATGATCTTCAGGTCTTTAAGGGGGTAAGGACTTTGGTAGCTCATCAGAAAAACAAGAAGAATACTTTAATAAAAAGTCTTTTCTATTATTGTCCAAAGAATGTGCATTTCCATCAACATCATCATCCATACTTTGAACAAACAACAAATAAGAAAATACCGCTGTTTTTAGTACTTTTGATACTTGAATATGGCTTACCACAGGAATTGTTTCGCCACTCTATCCTGCATGCACACTAACGTCTTTACCTTTGTGCTTCCATGAAATCAAATGCTTATTGTAGTCCACCAGAGGATTGTGCATTTTGTGCCAAGGCATGCCTAAGATTACATCTACTCCCTGCAAAGGACCTACCATAAACTCTATAGGTTCATAGTAGTCGGAGATTTGGAGCTTAAGTTTTCCAATTATAGGGTAAATGTTTGCATCACCATCAACAAAAGCACCTTTAGCCTTAGCATACGGAAAAAGAACCAACTCCTATCTCTTGTGCAAGCTTAAAAGAAATGAAATCATGAGAGGAGCCTGCATCAAAGAGAATTAGACAGAGTTTGTTATGAACTTGTCCCCATGTTTTGAGAAGATCATGGGTTTGAGTATCTTCAATGCTTTGTACGGCCACCTGCTTTCCTTTGTCTGCACTTGAAGATTTGGCATCTTTGAGTGGACATTTGAAGAAAAGGTGTCCCTTTTCCCCACACTTGAAGCATCTTCCTTCCTTGCGTTGAGTCTTTTCTTTTGGAGTTTGAGTTGGGGAGGTTCCTTCCTTTTGTTCCTACCTCCATTTCGATGACTATCCTGCTGCTCAATTCTAGTAGCGTAGTATATGACTTGTTCTAAAGTATCAGCTTGTACTGGATCTAAGCCATATTGTATACTTCTATGCAAACCCAAATAGAACTTCCTTTTCTGTTCTTTCTTGGGAATGGAATGCAAAGTCTGAACTTTCAAAAGCAACTCCCAAAATCTCTTAACATACTCAACTAGTTTCTCATTTTGCTTTTGCCTAAAGATGTCCCAAGCAACTAAAGTATCTTTCTTATATTCTTTTGGCAAAAAGTGGGCTTTAATTTGTTTTTTAAAGCTATGCCATGTGGATGCAGCTTCGTGATTTGATTTCATAGCAGCCCACCATAGCGATGCATACTTATCTAGACGTAACATTGCAAATCGAATTTTGGAATGATTTAAGTATCTACTTTTCTCAAAGAAAGTATCAAGATTTCAAATCCAAGCAAGCAAACTCTCTTCATTGCTACTATCTCCATCGAACTTAGAAAACTTAAAAAGTTTATGACCGATCTTAGCAAACCTCCTTTTCCTAGATCGAGTAGAAGAAATCGACTTGGAGGAAACATGGGGTGATGATGACATAGATGAAGAGGAGCTTGAAGAGCCTCATGAGGAGCTACCATCTTTGATTGGAGTTTTTGGAATTCACCTGAAATACACAAACTCAAGGCAAAAAGTACGAATAGACTTGTAATTCAAAGAAATGTCATTCTCCAAAAAGGAAGATAGAAGCTTGCATTAACAAAGTATTGTCTCTGAAATAGAAAGCAAGTTGGAGATCCAATTCTCGAGGATCCCCCAAATGGAGTCTATTAGCTCTAATATTAAAGAAATCTTGTAAGAAGAAGGAAATTCGAACGAAAGGGAAATCTATTCAAAAGTAAACATACAAAGTCCTGCATATTGGCATTTGTTTCAAGAATGAATACACAAGGCCTTCACATCAATTTCACAAAAAAAAAAAAAAAAGTAGACCTTGGCTCTGATAACAAACTGTGAACTTGAAGTGAAGGTCTACTAATTTCGAAAGTTCTGACTTTAAATGTTGTGACCTAAAATGAACAAATCAACAAATCACTGTTGAATAAAACCAAAAAGAACTCAAAGCTTAGTGAAGAAATTCAACATTCAATCACAAAAGCATTCATTCATGAGACTTGCTGAGGGGTCAAGATGAGGACCCCCCCCCCCGGAGGATTTTCTTTTAATTATGCAAGATCAAATGGCCCAAGGCCAAATACATATATAGTGGTTTGGGAAGATGGATTCTTAAATCTTTACATCAACCAAATGTTAACAAATTTTGGATCTTAAAGGATCTCATACCAAGAAGCATTTGACAATAGATGGCATGACACACATGAATCAAATCAGACATGCAAGCTTCAATTCCAACATGCAAAGTCATTAGGCTAGGGATGGTATGACATGCAAGCTCTAGTTCCCACATGCAAGCTTCAAATCATACATGCAAGTTCCCATCAGACATGCAACTTCCAAATCAAACATGCATGAGCATTAAGCTATGGATGGTGTGACATGCAAGGTCATCAAGTCATGGATGGTGTGACATGCAAGGCCATCAAGTTATGGATGGTGTGACATGCATGGCCATCAAGTTATGGATGGTGTGACATGCATGGCCTTCAGTCTTATGGATGGTGTGAAAGTTTTAGAGATGAGAGAGAGAGAGAGAGAGAGAGAGAGAGAGAGAGAGAGAGAGAGAGAGAGAGAGAGAGAGAGAGAGAGAGAGAGAGAGAGAGAGAGAGAGAGAGAGAGAGAGAGAGAGAGAGAGAGAGAGATGAAAGAGGTAAGAGAAAGTGAGAGTGTGTGTAAGTGGTTCCAAAATGGTTCCAATCCAAGCTTGATAGATATTCCTCCTCAAGCCATAGCTCCAAGCTTTCTTCCAAGAACCTACACAAATAGAAGTAAGAGCAAGAGGCAAAACAAAAATGAGTGGGAGATGAATAATGAGGGAGAGGGGCGAGTTAGTCCTTTTATAGGGAATGTGTAGCCTTGAGGGAGTGGATGAGGTGTCCAAAATAAGTGTGAGAGATGTAAGGGAGACTCTAGGAGAAGTAAAGTGAGAGGGTGAGGTGTATAGCTATGAGAGGGAGTTTATCAATTAGTTAGAGCAAAAGGGGAAGAGTAGGAGGGCGCATTTTCTTAGGTGTCTTATGGCTTACAAGCCATGTGGAAAAGTAGGTAAGTTACATATTGATAAGGATGGAAGGTAGGTAGCTTAACATTTAATGTTAGCCACTTTCAAGTTGATTTTTTCTTGGTTTACAACATTGGGATTTACCCAAGTGTTTTTCATGACATGGAAAAGGCTTTTTATGTGTCCATCTTATCTTGCATAATTTTCATCAATTCCTAGGCCCTTTTTTCTAGGGGTTGCCCATCCCCAATCATAGTGGAGTGTGACACAAAGGGTGATCAGTCCTTTGGTTTCTTCTCCAAATCTTTATAGACTCGATTGAGCCTTCTTTATAGACTCGATTGAGCCTTCTTCAGGTACCATCTTTAAGCTTTAAGAAGCTTCTTTAGTTCATTCTTCAGGTACTCTTCTTAATACCTGCACATACCCTTGAGAAAAGGTTAGGAGTCATACCATAAAATGGTTCATCATTAGATTCTATTTCTAGAACCCGCATATCAAACTGTTAGCATTGATCTACAGTTTCATTTCTTGTCTTCAGGTAATGATACCTGCACTCATATTTCATCAGTTAGAGTAACAAGCTCTAAAATTCCAAAAGATGTTTCATACAAAAAGAATGAAAGACTGGATAGCCTTTATTTCTTGGTCAATTTGGTGTATACAATTTTACACAACACTAATAAACATGATAGTCTGAGAGCGTCATTTGACACCTTGAACTATCGCCCATAGTCTATCACACCTCAATAGGGAGTTCCACTCAATGTTCCTAAAATTGGTAATTTCAACACAGACTGGCATTTGGCAGGAGACCTATAGACATTAAAATATATGTTCAATGTTTTCCATGGAGCTTGAAAACATTGTGAAATATTTAAGAGTTTTTTTTTTCTATTGACATGCAAATGATATAGAAAACAACCAATAAATTTTTTGGTGTAGTTCAAAGTGCATAGGGAGCAGATGACATAACACATTATCTCATGCATCCATATAGTTATCTTCCCCACATAATTCTAATTTGGCTTCAACAATTAAGAAACGTAATTCCCAGCAACTAGTATCTAACATCAAGATTTTGCCCAAAAATTTGTCAAGATCAAACAATTTTTGGCCAATCATGAGATTTGAGACCTTGCAACTTTCCATCCACTGTGAATGATGAGCAAAACCAGTTGGTGTTCTAATGTCATGAATAATGGAGCGCACATGGTTAAGCTCCTCCTTAGTGAATGTCCAAGGTACTTTTGGAGCATGATGTTCACCATCCTTTATCCAATATTCTTTTTTGATGTTTGATTCTTTTAGATCGTGCCTTGCAACAATGGTATCTTTTTCACCAATCAAGTGTTTCCAAACAGATTCACCCATATTCTTAAATATGTGCATGGGATCAAGTAGTTGATTAATCAAAAGGTTATTCCAATATTTCATACGATGAAATATCCTTTCATATCATCGGTTGGCTTTGCTTGAGATTTCTCCCATAGTTTTCGCCAATCTTCCACACACATCCTCTTTGGAGGCATCTCTCTCTCAAATCTTCCTCCAAAACCTCTTCTATGAGTGTCTCTGAATGGATGGCCTTCATGCAAGTATTTACAATGATTTTCATAAACCACTTTTTTGAGACTATAAGAGTATCTTCCCACAAGATTTGGCCCGCACAAAAAACAAGCATTTTTTCTAGCCGTTTGAAAGCCTGCCCAACAAATGGATACTATCAATCACTATTAAAGAAAGTATATGTCAAAGAATAATTATAGCCATTGTAGTATATCATGTAAATGTCAAGAGTTACTAGTTGTATGTAACTATAAACAAACTCCTATGTACACAAGATAGTATAAATGATTACCTGAGCATTCACCTAATCCTGGATAGTCATGCATTGTCCACATTACAATGGCATGTAGTGTAAACTCCCTCTCATGTTAGGGGCTCGAAATGTCATATGCTTTTATCCCCTTCCACAAATCTTCCAATTCGTCAATAAGCGGCTCAAGATACACATCCATGTTCTTGAGCTTGCGTTGGCCATGAATTAGAAGTGCCAACATAATGTGTCCCTTTTTTGTACTCAACCAAGGAGGAATATTATAATTTACCAAGCAAACAGGCCAAATGGACCACGTAGTTGCTCGTACACCAAAGGGGTTCACACCATCTATTGCAAGACCAAATCTCACATTTCTTGACTCATTGGCAAAGCTTGGATATTCTTTGTTGATGTGTTTCCATGTAGGTGAATCTGAAGGTACCCTCATCACCCCATCCGTAGAGGTATGGTGTGTGTGCATGCCAGTCCATAAGTTGTGCAAGAGATTTACAACGAAATAAACGTTGCAATCGTGAAATTATTGGAAATGTCGTAAAACTTTGCACGGAATGGTTGCCCCTTGCAAATCATTTCTATGTCGAGGAGTATCACAAATGGGACATTTCTTGAGTGATTCGTACCTTCTTCGATATAAAATACAATCTTTTGGACATGCATGATATTGCTTGTCGTCCATCCCGATGTTAGACAACATCTTTTGTGCCTCATCTCTTGTCTCAAGCATGACATTCCCTTTTGGGAGAATTTTGTTTTTCAATAGTCTGTACATGACAAAAGAAATCATTGTAAAAAAATTATCACTAGATATTCCAATTGTAAATTTTGTTTCAAAGCAAAAATGACAAGTAGATAAAAAAAATATTACTCAAATAATGATGTGAGGCTTTGGTCACTCCATCTATATTTGGCTTAAAGATTTAATAGAAGTAGAGAAGTCGTCAAATGAGATGTCTTTGCTCCATGATACAATGTGGTCTTTGATTCTTCTGGCAATTTCTTTTCTTCTTTAGACAAAAGTGCCTCCTCATCTTGTTCATTGTGTCTAGCTGCACTATTGTTCTTGTACATATCATCCAACATGTCTCCCATGACTTCAAATTCATCATTCATTGGAAGCTCATTTTCATCGTTGGAACTTGTTTGCGAAGAAGTAATCTAGATGAGCTAGATTCAGGTCTCTTGATTAATGTGCTCATCAATTTCCATCATCTCTTTTAAGCCTAGACCTAGACGACAAGGTAATTGCTTTATATGAGAACCGTTGTATTGCATTCGTTGTCTACGTCGACCATTATGAGGATTATTGTCTCCAACGCTAATGAGGATGAAGAATCCTATATACCAAAATAATAACAAGTAGGTTGAAACAATGCTTGGTAAACATTTCCTCCCAATACTTGATAGATCTAAATGTTGCATACAAATATGAATTATCTCATTGTTTAAAAAGTATGAACATACCAATGTACCTATTAGACCATTTTTCTTTTCAACTTGTTAACATTCAATGAACTCAAAGAATTGCACACTTCTACATATTTACATATTTATGAATTTCACATTCATTAGCTTTCACTTATTATCTTATGTAAACATCTAGGCAAATGACAAATAATGCTCCCAACATTTGACATATTTAATGACACAAACCAAATACAATCAAGATGCATGGACTATACATTTCTGCATGTCAACAAAATTTAAATCTTCACATTTGACTTATTGTCTTTTACAAACATTTGGGTAGAGGACGGTTGAAACTATACTTGATGAACATTTCCTCCCCAAACCTGATAGATCCAGTGGCACAGACCATTACATAAGTGCCCTCTACATTCCTAGTAAAATAGTCTTCTTTTCCATTGGTGCGTTCTTCAAAATCACAATTCGTCAATAGAGGGTGGCCAATGGAACTATTTATATATGCAACAATGTTTCCATGCACATCTAGACGTCCATCAATGTATGTACAATTTGCTCTTGAGATGTTGTCTCCTTGCATGCGTTGCTCCTCTAAAGAACAAGCATTTGAATTCAAGCCATATACTTGCATCCTCCATTGGTGACGACACAAAGCATGCCAATCACCCAATTGTATTGAGGTCCTGCATATGGCATCAATGTCATAACACTATTTAGAGGGACCTCAATACTACTCAATGCAAAAAAGCCCAAACCAGCCTCAAGAAAGTGTTCACTAGGCATGATATGTACATTCGACCCCAATATGTAAATGGTGTTCCACTTAATGGTAATGGTGATTGGAGTGGCCAACACGAATATCTACTTGTAATGAAAGTTTTTTACTAATGGTTGCAAGCTAGGTGGAAGAGGAAGGTCACACAAAGAACCCATAATGTCTTTTGACACATCAACAATGTGTAGTAATTTGCAATTATCTTTCAAACTAGTCATAATACATCCAAGACGTGTTCTCTTTTTTAAAGGGGTGGTCAAGTTTGTGGAATCCACGTGGAGTATTGTGGAGGACTCATGTGCAACATCTAGGATAGGTGTGGTTGGGTGATAAGAATGTTCTAGAGATTTGGAGACATGGATTGAATCACAAAGCATTGATGAACTAATTATATCATGCAAGGGGTCATCATCAACAAGAGCATCATCTAAGGCCAATGATGATCCAAAATCAATATTCATTTGATTTATCCTATCAATAATATTCTCGATATCTCTTGCAACTCTTTTCCTTGAAATCAACTTATGTTCCTTCTTCTGCAAAAGTTGAAAATGTTAGATGTATCAGTTTCTCTCTCTCTCTCTCTCTCTCTCTCTCTCTCTCTCTCTCTCTCTCTCTCTCTCTCTCTCTCTCTCTCTCTCTCTCTCTCTCTCTCTCTCTCTCTCTCTCTCTCTCTCTCTCTCTCTCTCGCATGAAACATAAATCTCTTGGATTCTCTGTGTGCACTCCATTGGCCCAAATATGATCATTGACAATCCTCCTTGTCCGAATCCTAAGGCCTTTGCATTGTGTGCATGTACATGGTATCCTCTCATCATATTCTGGTTGAAACTAGTCCAATAATCCAATTGCAAATTGCACAAATTCTTTCAGTGTCATTCAAGTGAAAATTGACAAATTCTAACATGTGACGAATTGTAACATGTGACAAAAATTGACAAAATATTCTTTGTACATTTAGTGCATTTGCAACCTTCATTTGTGATGGAGTGGTGTCTTGGCTTTCCAAAGAGCAATATACTATATCACAATTCTCAACCAAATCGGAGTACATCACTATTACAAATAAAAAAATTATGACATAAATCAATTTACATACATGTGATGGATCAATAGGCGGTCTACGTCGACTGATGGAAGAGCTTGAAGAAGAACTAGTCAATAGTTGTTCATTGTACTTTAGTCTTGCTTACTCCTTTTTTCTGTGATAGAGCTCAATTCTTTTTTCTTTCTCTAAATCACGTGGAAGTACGATAATTTCCCTAGAATTCATAATTCCAATCAAATGTCATTGTAAGAATAAATTTGTAAGAAAAATTATACACTCATATTCAAATAACAAATAAAGTGCAATTGATGTCAATATCAAGAACAATATATACATGTTGTTGCGATTATGAGATGAATCACAATCTAATGATGATGACATCGTCGATGACATATACACACTGTAGCCAGCTTCTCGATACCACGTCATAAGTAATCATTATGAGACCGTGTGTACTGAATAAATATAATAAAATTCGTTAAAGACATGCCAACATCTAATCCATGTATATTCTACTTATGCTTAATGTAAATCTAATATTCTAGTAACATTGCTATCAAAAAAATTGCTTGGGTGGGGCAACACATGACGAGCAATCAAAATGAGATTCATACTTACAAATGTTAGACATCAGTGGATAGTGCGCGCAGGCCTATCTCAACTAATTTAAAGACCACATAGCAGTCAATGTTCGAAGCTTTCAGTTTGAACTCTTGTCCAAGATGAGTGATGATCTCACTCAATCTTTCTTTCAAGATGGAATGATCAAAATCAAACAATCAGTCATATACTCAACTGACTCATTGCCCACTCAATCACTCATTTGATTAATTAATATTTGGCTCGAGTTAGTTAGGGATAAGTCTCTTTGGATTGGCCTAGTGTGCCATGGTATCTCATGACGAGCAATACTAATTTGCCCTTTCTATGTTGCTTTGTATGCAAGATGATGTTCCTCGAATCGAAAAGAAAAGACGAGCAATTGGACAATGTCAATCAATCATATACTGGATAGCACACCATTGATCAACATCTTTATTACAATGCTAAATGATATTTCAACTAATTACTATGATTTCATATAAGGTTATATAGGTCACACACCAACAATTAAAAAGATATATCATATAGATCACATATCACTAAGGTCCTCAATATAACATAAATGCTTTTGATCATGAATCTAAATGACCCCATGCAACCATTTAAGAGGCCACATGACAAAAGCAAAATTTTCTATTTGGCCATATAATTATGTCATCAAATTATATCAAATTTATGACACCTAGATTATTAATAAACTAAATGTTTTATGACCACCAATTTGACATAATATTATGTCATAAAATCTTAAAAAACTTGTCAAATTACTTGTTTAATAATAATATGTACTATTTCTTATCTCATGATTTTGTCTTGTATGTCGAACCTCAAGAAAAATAAAATTTATAACAATATAGAACTAGTTTTAACAATTAAATACTACCATAATGATCTTTGAATTGATTTTTTTATATTCCATCATATTAAAAAAATTATTTTATGTAAAATCCTACAATAAAATATTTTCATAAAATCTAGAAAAGATTTTGAGAATATTGAATGACATTTGAAGAATGCAAGCCCATGTGGGGGACCCTCTCACGTGTGAAGAGAGGAAAAAAAACGCGTGGAACATCCACGCGTGGATTATCCACGCATGGATAACTTCTACGTGGATAATCCACGCAAAACTTGAATGCCAACAAAACAACATTTCCGCGAGCATTCTTGCTCCTCTTCTTTTGCTTTCAAGCTTTATAGGTTTTCCTAATCTGGTGTTTAGTGTTCTTGCTTGCTATTGCTCTTCCAAGCTCTATAGATCTTGCTTGCTTGCTTTTGGTTGCTCTTCATTGCTAGTGATCTTGCTCTTGCTATTACTTGCTCTATTGATCTTGCTTGTTCTTGCTTACTATTAATCTATTGCTTTCTTGTCATTGCTTACTCTTCTAATCTAAAAGTCTTCACTACTCTTTCACTCCCATTCTCCACTACTTTCTAACTTTTAAAGTTTTTCTTTGATACAATGTCTTCAAGTGGTAGGTCAAGTGGAAGGTCAAGTGGGAGACCATCTAGGAGAAGACCTCGTGAGGAGCCCGAAGAATATAATCAAGAGTGGTTTGAGAATCTATCTCCTCAACAAAGAGATAGAATCAAAAAGCTTGTGCTATCTTCTTCGAGTGAATCATTCGAGAGAAGAGCTTCCGAAGATGCCCCTTCCCAAGAATCGTGTAGTGTGTATTATGATCTTAATCCACGTAGTGGAGTTATAAAAAATACACGTGGCATTTACTGTACATAAGCCCAAAACTAGACTTGGGCCTTGTAGAATAAAATAATGTAAAAGGCCCAAAGTCTAGGTTAATAGAGTTTTGCTTAAGTTCTAAGTAGGAGTCAAAGTCAAAATGGTGGTAGGTGGGGTGTGCTTCTTTGTGCACCCTAGATTGAAATGTGTTTCTTTTTAAGGGTTAGGATTTCAATCCTCCCTTCTTTGAAGTAGCCAATAGAAACAAAGGGGCAAGGGCCTCCCCAAAATAAAAAGACATCTCTTGTACCTCATTTGACATGTTAATTGAGAGGATGAGACTCTACCATTTTTGTGAATCAAGCATCCTCATGAGCATTGCCTTATGTTTAATGCTTTTTTATTGAAGCTTTCTATTTTTTCTATGCTTTGCTATTTCATTGTTTATGTTTATTAAAGCTTCTCCATTAGATTAAACCAGAAGCTAATGAGATCCCTCCCTCTAACTCTCTCCCTATTGCACTTCAACTTCTAATGGCTTGTGTGGTTAATGTTAGTTTGGTGGTTAGAGTTAGTTCACAATTAGAAATCTCTGTGTTTATCCATGCAGAGTATCTACGCGACACCCAACACTTAGTCTATTTTCCGAAATTTTGTTTGCGTGGAACATCCAAGCGTGGATTATCCACGCCAAAAAGTTTTTGAACACGCCTCCGGCCAGTCCACCGGTGTTTTTCTGCCATGGCGCCGAAAAATTTATGCTCGTGGATTATCCACGCAAAATTGAATTTTGAACATTCCAGTAGTTGTTTGGGAGGGAAGCTTGGCGGCGCCGGAAGACAATTTTCGCATGGATAATCCACGCGTGGATTATCCACGCAGATTTCAGTTTGTTCACCGGACCGGACCGGACGTTAAAGATATCCACACGTGGATGTCTTCTGCGTGGATTATCCACGCAATTTTTTTTTTTGCATTAATGACATGAAATTAGTTAGATAAATATATTTCTAAGGTGAATTATATTATGATGAGGTTATATATATATATTTTTATAAAGTGAATTATATTATGATGAGGTTTTTTTTTTTTTGCATGTTGATAATGAAATGGAATTAGTTAAATAAATATTTTTCTAAAGTGAATTATATCATGATGTTCCTAGATGATTGGGATTTTTGAAAGAGCAAATTGTGTTCTTCCATTGCCTTGCAACTACATGGGCTCATCAATTTTGAATGAGGATTTCGTCAAGCCAAAGAATGCTAGTTTTGAACATGCATATAAAAAACTTTTGGCTATAGACATGGAAAGAAGATGGGCCATGCTTCATTTGAATGAAAATGTACATAAGGAGTTGTGATGTTGATGAAAAGAGAAGCAAGAACATGGTGGTATCTCACACAAAGGCCTTTACATAATGGTCATCATGTTTTTTTAAACATATGAAATGAAAAATGTCATTGACTAAAGTTGTTATTTTCAAGACCCAACTGTCTTCGAGAACTATGGCATAATGTATGAAAAAAAAAAATTCTCATCTTGATTCTTGATTTTTAAACTTGTTTGATTATGTGTGAATGGGTAGGGTCGTGACAAAATTTAAAGTCATGTGTCAAGTGATTATTATTTTTCATGAACACTTGCTTCATACTATTAGATATGAACAAATATACACAATACAAGAGGTAGGGCTTGGCTCAATCAAAGCAACAAAAAAAAAGGAGTAAAAGCCATCCCATGAGTCATAACATTTAAGCTACAAGCTAATAGATTGTTACACATGAGGGACCAAAAAACAAGATGAAGAATGGGGAATAAGGTATTCTCCAAAATATTAGTAAATTGAAAGTTTTATAAGAAATAATAAGAAGCCAAAAGATATAAGTTTGTTATTGTATATCAAGATGTCCTATAAAGAAGAAGTTTCTAGAATCAAACTTGAGAAGCGCAATCTCTCACAAAAGTTAAGGAAATGGCCCATACATGATGTAAAACTATCTCTACCTTGAGTTGGGCTTGTCCTCTTGTGAAGACTAATATTAAATCCTCTAAAGCATATGTTTCCTGCAAAAAATCAAGAACAATTATGGTTTTGTCTTTGATAGTGAAGTCGCCAAGAAGCTAGGGAGAGGGGAGTGGAGAAGGACAAGGGAGGAGGTCCAAAGCTGGGGAGGGACAAAAGGGGCAAATCCAGTCAAGATGGAAGGGACATTCGATTTAAAGTCGTAAAGGGTGGGAAATGATGTAGTGAAGGAATATGCGAAGTCTTGCCATAGAGTGGGATGCAAGTGTCTTCTTGAATTTGGTTTCGACAAGGAGATAGGGTCAATGCAGTTCCACTTGGAATTGAAATTGTCACAGGCGTTGAAGAAGGAAAGATAGTGAAATTGATAAGAGTAACAAGTAAAAGCATATCAATTCCACTCATGGGATGAAGGAGAGATGGAAAGGTTGAGGCCGAGAGATGATGGAAAAATAAAATAAAAGGAGAGGAGAGCAGATGCAAAATTGGCGAGGGAATGATGAAGAAAGGGTGGGGATGAGGACTTTGTGAATTAGAACGCAGAACCAGACAATAGTTTATTCAGATTAAATGTAATGAAATACAAGTCAGTGCTACAGGTGAGCACAAGACAGTTGTGGGTGAAATCGCTTGTTCAGAAAGCTAACTACAATCTATAAAAGCTATGAGCTTATTACTGACAATCTGAAGAAAGAATCGATGCATGAAAGCATCTACAATGTCTGTCTTGTTGAATCTACGATTTTGTTCTCTCTATGATAATAGATTGCGATAAATTATATATACAATTTTACATTTGTTTAGATACAAAAAAGTGGAGCCGTTATGCTGTCTGTTGGAGATCGTGGGCGACTGTTGTCATTGTCAAGTTAGTTCGCATAGTACAGGAGCGAGCGTGAAATCCGACATTTGACACCTTCGGCCTTCATCTTTTTCGCCTTGACTTCAAGTCAAGGCGAAAAAGACGAAGGCCAAAGGTGTCGCAAAAATGTGAAAAGCCTAAGGCCGAAACGGCCGAAGGTTTGCCTTGAGAAGACTTCGATGTCGTGGAAGTCGAGGACTTATGTCGTCAAAGACTTAGGGCAAGGAAAATGTCAAAGTCAAGAAAGTCGAAGGAAGACTGTTGTTACGGCCATATTCAGCTAAGGACATGGAATAGTCCTAATATGGTAGACCGGCCCTCCAGTGTTCGAGATTATTGGTCACGCCTAGATTTAATTCCACATCAAGGCCTGTTGGTGACTAATGACCTTGAGACCCAGACACTCTCATTGAGACATATGGTGCATGTACGTGTGACTGATATAGGCAGGAGGAATGCATGAAGAGCTGTGATCTACTTATAGTTGATCTGCATGGGAATTGCATGGGTTCATGCACAGGATCCTACTCTCTATTTATTGAGGTAGAGATTGTCTCGTCGACGACTTGGTCTAGGTTACCTGTTGAGCCCTTCTCTTGCTATCACATGGTAGGGCTTGGGGCTAGATCCAGGAGGATTCTTTAGGAGGGATCTAGGATTGGTTGGGTGGTTTTGCTCCATAGTCTCTCTTGTGTTTTCCTACCCCTAGTGGTCTTTATATTGGTATAAGAGCCCGGCTAAGATGCGGTTTTGGATGGGATGGAGACTAGTTCTACATCAAATCGGAATTGGAACGCACTTGGATTCACATCCCGGATGGAGTGCTATTTTTTCAAGGGAAATTGGGTTTGGATTCACTAATTCTTGTATGAAGCATGTTTTTCAAACTTGGTGGTAGATTGCTCTTCTCCTTGTTTGATTTTATAAGAGATGTTGTGGAATTCTGTGAGTTCATTCTTATGTTTTTTGAAGCCTTGAGAAAGTTCCCATTTGAAGTAGAATGAGTTGCATGGTCGATCCACTTTCTTGTTCAAATCTGTTTTTTTTTATGAATAATTTGCATGAATCCATAATGTTTTGGACAATTTTGATTTAGATTTAGTAATATAATGTTTGTTGATAGATTGACAAGGAATCAATTTATCCTGAATGAATAAACTGGGAATCTTGAATTTATGGGTTGCATGTGAGGATTTAAGTTCTTTTAGACTAATCTTCTTGTGAAACTGTAATCTGAAAACTGAAAACATCAATTGGATATAGTAAATTGATGATTCTCTAACTGTAGTAGATAAAGAATGGGTTTGTGGATGCAAACAATCTGAAATCTGGGAAAAAAACACCTTTCGTGCATAACTTGTAAGTTGGTTGTGGAAGTGATCCTGTTTTGGGACATTAAAAACAAGCTATCATTTTTTTAAGTTCGTTTCTCTGGTTACAGTGAGATGATTTAGTGGAAAGAAGATCTGTTGCTGAGTTGGGACTTCTAAAGAACACCAAATGTTTGTCAAGTTTTGCAATCAAATCTTTTGTTGAGAGGTAACCCTGTGGTTTGAACCTAGAAACAAGCCTTGAATCCTCCTTCCAAACTCGTTCTTAACCTTCTATGATCTCTGGACAGCTGTTGAAGGGTGTTAGTCAACTGAGGAATTCTTTGAATGGTATATCCATTATCTGGGTTAACCTACAGCAGACAGAAACAAGTATACTACTGTTACAGATGATGGGTTGAACATTTGGATGCTTGCATGTGTGAGTTTGTGTTCATTACTCTTGCATTTGAATATTGAATGTTTGCTGAGAAAGGTAAATGCGAGTTACTCTACCAAAAGCATCAGGTTAGGTTGCAGACTGGAAACAGACCTGTTTCCCAGTGAAGGTCGCAATGTAGAGATGCCAGGAGTTGTAACTGGATCGCGTTTGTTGTTTAGCCCTAATTGGCAGTTTGAGGCATCGTGGTTGCAAGAAGATTCTGTGGGAGCTGTTTCTGTGGGCTTAAAAACCGCAGGTAGGATCGATCTAACGAGGTTTTGAACCCGCGATGGAGTAGGGAATCCCTTGTTTGCTTTGTGACAGATCTGTCGCTAGTTAGAAACCTATTTACTCTTCCTCTGATGGTCGCGTTTGCGGGGACATTGATCATGGTGGGAGGCGGCTGCAAGAATCTGTGTAGGGAGCGACCCACCATCGACATGTAGTTGTTAGGCAAAAACAGCTGCAGTGTGAGTGTGTGTGTGTGTGATGGGTCCTGAAACCTTTAGGGCTTTGTGTGGCTCATGCATGATTGAGGCCTCCTCTTTTGGTTGTGTCTTGGGGAATTGGTTTTCATGCATTTGCATGGTTTCTCCGAGGGCTATTGCATGTTGCATGTCCATAAACTGGGTTTTTGGAAAGTCTTGCACTGTAAGTAGCTTTCCAAGTGGTGAAATCCTCCTACACCCACAGTTGGGGATGGAATTACCAATATTCCAAACTTTTTTTGGGGTTTGTTGAAAAAATAATTATATTATCCTAACGTTATGTCTGTGTGATTAGATCCATGGATTTAGGATTGGCGATAAAATACTATTTTTCATGGTAATTTTCTCCAGGCAAGTACCCAGTTAGTGGAATTTGGGTTCCTAGTACTGTGCTTTTTATCGGTTTAACTCTAGAATAGAAATATTCTCAGTTGATTGAGTTAAATGATATTTTCGGTTCTTCCTTTTGGACTCAGTGGTGCACCGATAGGCTTATCTTTAATGATTTTGATCTTTAAGATTGGGCAAACTAAAGCTTTTCAGATACTCGTTATTAAAGTGAACAAATGGAATAAGGTCATAATTTTTGAGAGGTAGCTCTATATTCGATAAAAAAAAATAGGTGTATTGAATATTGTAAAGAGTACTCGGATCCAATTTTTTTATGATTTTCCATTAATTTCAGGCAACTTTAACGAAGTAATACTTAAGCTAGTGTGGTCAAAAGGGTAGCAACCTAGCATTTACTTGTGTCAAAGTGGTTTTCGGTGCCTTCGCTGAAGATTTTTTTTGGGTGACCAAAAAGTCTAAGGGAGGAAGGAAATGAGACACCTGAGTAGGTAAATGTGATAGTGTTGTGTAATTTGGATTGGTTAATAATCCATGTATGGAAATTGCATAGCACCGGATTTTTGCATTCATTAAGTTGAATTTATTTTGAATATCTATAGGATCTTGAGTTGACCCTATTTATTAATGGAGATTGTGACATGGAACGAGAATGATACTTGGTTCACATTTGTACTGTAAGAGTCTTATTCCTAAGAGTTGGAACTCTCATATGGTAGGAATTCGGTAAAAGTAAGTACCAATCAAGTGGGTTGTTTATGTGACGGTAAAGCCATGTGCTGATTCTTGTTAAATCACAATTTTGTAAATGGATTATTGCGATCCATTTGGAACAAATATGGGGGTACTCCAATATTTGGTGGAATAGATATGTGCATATCTAATATTGGAAATCCAGATATAGTTTTTAGATCTCTGGGTTATCGGATATGGTGATTAAGGATCTTCTTGAAGGAATGGAATTCCTTGTACCATTTTGGATATAGATATCGGATATCTTTTAGAATATACTTCAGTGTTTTGAATTCTTAATGGTTCCTTTTGGTTTGTGATAAATACACAGGTTATTTCAACTGTTATGAACGAGGTTTTTCGTCCATAATGGGGTCAATGCCTAGTGGTATTCTTAGATGATATTGTCGTCTACAGTGAAAAGCTTAAGGAA
The DNA here is from genome assembly GCA_029204225.1 of Diphasiastrum complanatum. Taxonomy (NCBI): domain Eukaryota; kingdom Viridiplantae; phylum Streptophyta; class Lycopodiopsida; order Lycopodiales; family Lycopodiaceae; genus Diphasiastrum; species Diphasiastrum complanatum. The sequence goes on along the minus strand of CM055108.1, from coordinate 29,266,119 downwards.
ATGGAGAATTCAATGGTTGGAAGTATTTTTTGGAAATGGTTGAAGATCGGATCCTCTATTTGGTTATAGGATGGTCAGATAATCTTTCTGATTTTATGTTGAACAGATCTAAAAGCAAAGATAATCTTAAAGAGAAAATTGATGGTATGGAACATTGGTGATTTCAAAGGAGAATTCTTGTGCGAGAATGATCTGTAGACCAGTGGTTAGTATTTATATTGTTTGTAATGCTAACAGTTGAAACCTTTAGTTAAACTTGTTTGGGGTATTTGGAAAGGTGAATTCACCGGAAACTGTTTGTTTGGTGTGTATTGCTTGTAAGACACATAATTTATGAGTCATTTGGATTCATCAGGGAATTGTGGGATAGGATATACGGAATTCTTGGGTGAGTGTTTCTCAGTTGAGAAATACTCTTGATTCATTAGCGATAGTATCCCTGAGAGCTCAATTGAATACCGGATCCTAATGATTCCAATAATGGTAAAGTGAATTTTTGGAATTCAGCTGAACTTTGTAATCTCTAGATATTGTTCTAGGTGATTCTATAAAATTTATCTTGTGGTTAAGAATTGAGTTATTATTCTTGGAATCTAGTATCTTTCCTTGTGGAAAAGATTTCAAAATGATTCTTATATTTCCTGAGTTGTATGTTGTACATATACTCTACTATCTTTCAATGATTAAGTATGGTTTTGGAATCCTGTAAATTATGATTGATGAATCATAAGATTCTAAATGTTTATGATTGGCGCATCATAAATTGATACTTAAAGGTCATTTGAAGATTATAAGAAAATGTGAGGATTCTTAAGATAATGAGTAATTTTTGATCAATTCGGTGAGCCAAGGATTTAGATTTGTTGGTTGAACTCTAAATTTCTTTACTCCAGCACATACTTGAGATTGTGTGGATTTCATAGGCATTTTCATTAAGTAATTGTTTACTTATGAGAAATTTGCTTACCTTACAGATTGTAGTCTATAAGTGCTTGTGTGCAAAGTTCAGTCTATATCTCCAGATTTATAGGAGACAGATAAATCTATTAAGATACGGATAGTTGCTGATTTCTTGCATATGATGCTAGAAATGGGACTGTTAACTCATTAGAGTAACTGCAGCACTCTGGTTTGAGTTATAATTGTCTGAGACCTGATGGATCTCCTAGAGATTTTAGATGAATGAATTGTGGTATTTTAGAATATTTTAATATTTTAAGAATATTTGTACCAAGAAGTCTTATTTTCTGCAAGAAAATGACATGGAATTTCTTTAGCTTTTGGATTTGATTTCTGAAATTAAGAAAAATCACCCAGTGTTTTATGTAATTGGGATTACATGAAGGTGATGAACTCTTCTTTTGGATAAGATCAACCCATTTAAAAGATTTATAGCTTAGTGTATCTTTGAGGATGTGAGTTAGTATTTATGAGTAGAGGCAAAAACTGAAGAATTGTTGCATCTCTGAAAACTTATTCAAATGAAAAGATCAACCTAAGAATAATGGTTCATGGGTAAGATTTGAAAGCTTAAGGAACAGTTTATGTTTTCTTTTTTTTCATTCTGAGGACAGAACCTATATAAGGAAGGAAGAATGTTACGGCCATATTCAGCTAAGGACATGGAATAGTCCTAATATGGTAGATCGGTCCTCTAGTGTTCAAGATTATTGGTCACGCCTAGATTTAATTCCACATCGAGGCCTGTTGGTGACTGATGACCTTGAGTGGACCCAGACACTCGAATTGAGACATATGAAGTAGTGCATGTACATGTGACTGATATAGGCAGGAGGAATGCATGAAGAGCTGTGATCTATTTATAGTTGATCTGCATGGGGATTGCATGGGTTCATGCACAGGATCCTACTCTCTATATATTGAAGTAGAGATTGTCCCGCCGACGACTTGGTCTAGGTTACATGTTGAGCTCTTCTCCTCTTGCTATCACATGGCATGGCTTGGGGGCTAGATCTAGGAGGGATCTAGGATTGGTTGGGTGGTCTTGCTCCATATTCTCTCTTATGTTTTTCTATCCTCATCTTAGGGGTTTTCCCTAGTGGTCTTTATAATTGTCATCGACTTTCTGTGCATTTTTGCAGACTGTGCGACAATGTGAGTAAAAATGCAGCAATGTGAATGGAAACAGATTAACATGGAATTTAGGAGAGAAGATGAGATAAATCCAACACCCCCCTTAATCTGGATTCTTGAATGCCTTGATCTTCAAACTAAGCAATGCACAAAATTTGTTGTGTGCATTAATACTCAATGTCTTTGTAAAAACATATGCAACCATGTCATGTGTTCGACAGTACGTTAAGCTTACCTCTTTGTCAAGAATCTTGCCCTTGACATAGTGATATTGGAGAGTGAAATCTAGAGTTGTCTGATAAGGCAATGACACTTTGATTATCACATAATGTGATTGTCGGGGTGTATTGATCATGGTCAGTCATCAAGGTATGATGATATCTTGAGGCAAGATGGAGATGGAGGCTCAATCATGGATTTTCATGGTGAAGACATATCAAGAAAGGACAAAGATGGAGGAGACATGCAAGCAATCATTGATTACTCACATTTATTGTTTGATTGCTATTATTTTCCAGAGATTTCAAAGTTGGAAGCATGGAGGAATCATTGACTTTATATTCTATTTGCTTCTTCATGTTCTAGTTACATCTTGATATGTAAAATTGATGTAAGAAATAGTGAAGCATCCAATATGGACACTATTCTCTATATCAATTATGAAAGCTATTATAAAACCATATAAAGGAGCTCTATACTTAGGATGAAGATTTTTCTTAAGATGAATCAAAGTAGTGTGGTTAAATCTATGCTAAAACTAATTGAAGAGGGAGTGAGAAAAATTCAACTAGTTTAGTTGATCTATTTTGGCAATTTTGAGGCCAACATGAAATTTCAACTTAGAGATCGATTTATATATGTCAATAACGGCACACCCCACTCTAAGCCTCTAAAGCCACATCTTAGGGAGGCATGAAAATGAGACTACATTTTTTGGCGCCATTGCCGAGAAGATGATGCTAAAGCTATTTTAGAAGTGACTTTTAGTTTTATTTTTGCTATCCTTTTCCTATTTTTATAGGCTTTTTACTCGTGGTACCATTTTTTTCTTATATTTCTATAAAAAGATTTACTCGCCAACTTTCCAATGAGCAAAGAAAACTCTATTTTGTAACTAGAAGACTTGGAGAATTAAATTTTTTACTTGTCGATTTGAATATTTTTTTTTTCGCTTGTTTATTTGTCAATCTGTTTACTCGTCGATTAAATTTTCTTCTATTTTACTTGTTATTTTTATTCTCCATCTGCACATTGCCTTCAAGCATGTCGGATCCACCATCAAGTAGGTCGGCAAGATAAAATTCTATTATTCACTATATACTCACCATCTTCAAAATTTATTTTCTCACTCGTTTTATATACTCGCCATCAGTACTATACATTGTATATTACCTAATCTATCATATATTGACAAATCAACGAATTAAATTTTTATTACTCACAACTGTCTACTACTCGCCATCAAAGAAATCTCAAAAATATTAAGTTAGATTTGATCTAACTAATTATCAATATCCAATTTGCACTACCCGATTCTCGTTTGATTACACTTATCTTTTTTTTTTTTTTAATTATCCACTTGTTTTCCTTGAGTAAATATCTGTAAAAACATCCAAAAAAATAAAACGCCAAAAACAGTCACAAGATCCACTTTGGTGTATGCATCTGAGATCTAGTAGGAGGCTGTTTACGTTAGATCATCCAGATTTAGACGAGTTAGTAGATATGTCAATCGACATAGTCAATGACAACATTGAAATAGATCTGTCTGCGATGGATAATCCTAGACCTTTATTCTTTATGCCATTAGGAATTTCTCCAAGAATAATCTACCAAATTCGATAGTAAGAGAGATCCTAGATGATTCTTGAAAATCTACACCCAAGAAGGTAGAGCCTATGGAGATGACAATCCTCAACTGCATTATCTTAATTTGTGTTTCACCGACACTACAAAGGATTGGTATTTCAATCTAGTGTAGAAAAAACGTGATAACTAGGACATCTTGCAAGCCGAGTTCATCAATCGATTCAAAACCACTCGATTATTTTCTAATCCCTTCCTATAAACAAATCTGTATAGATAAGAAACATGAATTCCTACGTAACTACATAGAAATGATCAAGAGGTTGCATGTGTTAGATGTGACCTTGATAGTGCCATAGCATTCTGACATGGTTCATGGCAAGATTATCCAAGAGATTCCGGCAACTAATGAAATGACAAGACAAGTACGTCTCATTCTAAGTAGTGTGTGCTAATGCCATCAAGAGAGTAGATGATAGTGTGTCATTGTGCCAAAGGAGCGGGATCTAAAGTTGGACATGTAGGTTGGTTCATAAGGTTGTATCGGTAAGTTTATGTCATGATTGGTTATATTGCAGATATGGCAATATCGGACAGGACACTGTAACCTTTGTCTCAACTATGGGCATTAATTTTTTTGTGTAATTGCTGACATAGGAAATGCATGGATAGAACCACGTTGTAAGCCTTTCAACTGTTGGTCAACGGTTGTGGTACCCCCTCATATCTCTCGTCCTTTGGTTGGACCATCACACCAGTCTGCAATGCGTTCTTCTCCTCCCGCCACCCCTAACTGTTCAAGTAGTTCCTCTTCCATTCCCTCCATTCCATCCCACAATAACGAGGATATGACCTCTACTGTAGATAAAACAATATCGGATCTAGATATAACTTTAATGGGTGATTTTTATAAGGATATTTGTGTAAGATTTCATGTTGATCTGAAAGATTCATTTTTGGATTCTGAGAGGTATATAGTTTTTGATGAGTATGTTGCCAAAGAGATTGATAAGCTAGGATGTTGGTGAACTTATTATCTCATGCAACACCCAGTCCAGCTGCGGAAACGGGAGGCCAATCAAGTCCATAGCTGACACTAGTGTAGGATGGAGATAATCCATATTACTTTGAGTTGTAAATAATAGGTTAAATAGAGATATACATTTTTTATGTAATGCCCTGTAAATAATTATGGGTATAGAAAGATAGAGACAATGAGGGAAAAGCATCCATTGTTATATACAAGATGCACATGTACATTCTCAGAAAATGAGAAATATATTGATATTTATGAGAGCTTTTACAAATCTTGTATCATGATTGCTCTATTACCTAAACAATTTTGCCCAAATTTTTGCATTTGATTTTCTCTTCATGTCTTTTACGTATCTACACAAACACACATTAATCAAAATACTGTTAGTGACCGAATATTGACAAAAAGGATAATGAATACAAATTAATATACAAATTCATAGATTTCACATACCAATTTTCCATCCAATATAAAACTGAAATATTCGAGGATATCTTGCTCTAAAAGTGTCAGTTTCGTTCTAATGTAGAATAAGGTCCAGTCCTGCCCAACCTCAATATTAGTAAGTAACTCCCCATTTGCCATGATATCAATGCATATACGATCAGTGTGTCCAATGTTGTCTAGATCTTGATCTAATGGTGCTCAAGTACCATTGTGTTCTTTCCATCTCTAATAATGAAACACCATGCTAAGCATTTGCTTCTCTATACTGTATCTAAATGATATGGATGAATGTTTGATTCTACAAGAAATATCTGCAGTGGATCTTATATCCCAACCTTTGTTTTTGAATAAAAAATCATCTGATAGATTTTTGCAAACAAACAATGTGGGAGTTCGATGCACTTCCATGTTTGAAAAAGAGCTGACAAACAATGACATTGGAACAAACCAGCTTAAGTGCACATTTCTTGATCCAGTACTAGTTTTGAGTGACTTTTGTACATCATTATATAGCTTGGAACGAAAACATTTTATTATATTGTCGTTGACTGCAATCCACCACACGTTATCTTGAAAATTAGGTAGAGGTATACAATCTAGTTTTCCCATTCCTCCAATTTTGTCTGGAATATACATAGCATCATAAAAAAATATTCCAAAATTTGCAAGTTCTTTTGTCGTTCGTCCTTTGTATTGCAATTTGCCAATTTCTGAATGCATGACATCTATAATACTTGAAAGAGATGCCATAGGTTTCCATTCATGTATATTTGAAGGATATAGATCTGCAATACAAAATCATAATAAGCTCTGATTCATATATACGATTACGTTTTAAAAATGACAAGCAACCCAAAAAATTAAGATACTTACAATTACACTTTCGAAAATCATGTGGATTTACAGCCTCCACATTAAGTTCTGAATGCATATAAACATGTTGAATAAGCACCTCTAAAATGGTTTGTCCTCCTGAAGAAGCATTGAAATCAATAATCCGCCCTTTCCAATAAGATCTATATGTATACTTGGCCTTTTTCTTTTAGCGAACAGCCTCTCTCGCCGATGGATGCATCAGTACCCAAGAAACCTTATGATATTCATGAGCAATCCATGTGCCATCATCTTCCCTCTCATTATAAAACATTGCAGAGAATATCAAGGATCTCGGTCTTCTTCTCATCGCCATAGCTTGAAGAGTTCACGTTTGAACTTGTCAATATGAGAGTCCAGAATATAATAGGCGCCAAACCTATTTGTTAGTCCCAAGATAATTTTAACTTGAGGTTAACCCAAACAGTTTAGTCAACCAGTCGTCGCGCACGCCAACCAATAGTATGCTTCCAATCTACCAGACCGGAAATTCAAATTTGCCCAAACATGAATTGTGTTTTCTGGGTCAGGCGAGTTATGCTACATAGAAGCCACTATGTCAAGAACCGATTGGGCCACATGGACATAAACAGCGAGGAAAAAAAAAAACTCGTAACAAACGGCCCTTCTAAGTTTGAGAACTCCTGTAATGCTACTTCACTTAAGGGCAGATAACCATTGTGGCCATAGGACCTTGTCATTCTTGGCTTGCACACCAAGGACAAAGATATGAACTAGCATCGACTATTTGGTTAATGATTGACTCCATTAAGCTTCTATGTGTATCTGATGAGATGTTTCTACTTCCCTTAAGAGCAAATAACCGTTGTAGCCATAGGATCTTGTCATTCTTGACTTGGCTCAATGATTTTGGGCAGCTTATGAACCTCTTGGCAACTTGTAGAATCAATTCATCATAAACTTACAACGTTCTATTGAACTTTTTGAGTTTTAAAACTTTGAATTCACAATTCTAGAATCAAGAAAAAATGCTATCAATATTGTTATTCAGGTCTATGTTATCTAGATGACAAACGCTTGGATCATATAGATATTAGTCCTCGCCACTCTGATACCATGTGAAAATTCAAGAAATTTTAAGAATTGAGCATCCACCATTCACTAGCATTACAAAAAAGCAATAACAATTGATAAAGATAAACCTCAAACGTCTCTAATAAATCAATGATAGAACAATACAAGAAGGTCCTTGACATGAGAGAAAACCTTTCTCCTATATAGGGAGCACAATGCCTCTCTAATTCCCAATAATAAATAGCCAAGGGACACTTATAAGGCCAATAACCAACCGTGCATTAACCATTGTACACTCATGGATAAAGTTCAATTTTTTCACACTTACTAGTAATTAGGGTCATGCAAGTTAGATTTGCTGCAGGAAATGAGTATCGAAATCCCATTTCAGGAGACATAGAATACGTAGGAACTATACAAAATATTTATGATGTGTCATTTGGTGAAAGTGGACACTATTTTTTATTTGATGTGAAATGGTTCAAGGTAGTTTTTAGAGGGCCAAATGCAACCGTAAAATCGGATCCAAGTGGATTTTTTGCAATTGATTCATCAAAAACATTGAGCATGGAGTCCTTTGACACATTGGTGTTGCCTCTTCACTGTGAGCAGGTGCACATGCTATGCTATCATGTTTTTCATTTTATTTCAAGTGACTTCAGTGTTTGAGTTTTTGATATGTTCTAAAATAGTGATGTTTGCAGGTGTTTTTTCAACCAGATCGACTAAACAAGATATGGTGGTTTGTAGCTTAAGTTGAAACACGTTCACGACGAGTATTTGAGGGTGCAAATGTTGAGAATGAAATGGAAAACCTTCATTTTAACTATGAGATTGAGCTACCTAGAGATGTAGTAAATCGTCAAACCATACTTGAAGCACCCACTTCCATAGATGTTGAGAATAGAAATTCTAATAGTCAGGATGATGAAATAATTTTTGAAAGTGAGAGTGATGATGAAAATCATCTAAGAGGAGATAAATTGCAAGATGTTGTCGCTAATGAAATTGATTCTTGTAATTATGAATAAAAATTGATTATTGCAATTCTGAATGAAATTGATTCTTGCAATGCTTTCAAATGATTGTTATTTAGCCAAAATAGAATCTCATTTATGGTCAAGTAAGTGAAAAGAATAGACATAGTTTGACTTCAATCCCATTTTTTTGGAGATAATGTCAGTGAAAATAGATGTACGGCTTCATGTTCCAAGAAAATTTACATTTTTTAACAAATGTTGCAAAGGCAGTAAATCACTTAAAGCATGTGAGTTAATGAAATCACCACCACAAACTATGACAAAATCAAGTGTTTCATCATAGTCAATCCCCTTGAATTGAGCATATCCCTTGGCAACTAGTCTTGTTTTATAATTGTTCACACTACCATCTTGATTAAGCTCGATCTTAAAGACCCATTTGCAAACAGTAACATTTTGTATCTTTGATGGAGGATCAATAATTTTACAAGTTTCTCAAACAATGCATCATATACTCACTTTTCATTGCATCAAATCACTCTTTTGTTGATACAGTTTTATTCACACTTGAAGGAACATCATCAAACTTAAGGTAGTAATAAGGGCAATAAAAATTAAACAAACATCAACTTGTAATTGCTTCTCTCTTCCTTGTATTTGAGCCTTGATGGTTGCATTTGGGCTTTGAGGTTATGAACCTCATTTGGATACTAAAACATTGAAAAAGCATCAAAGATTTCTAATAGATAGAAAACTAGCACACAATTCAACCTATTTTGCATCTAATTGGCAAGAGCTTTTGAACACCACAATAAAACTAGAAAAAATTGATCTTCACATCCTATCACACACGTGGAAAGTATAATACTTTGTTCAGATTTAGATCTATTCATTAGACACAAAAAATATCACATTCATCATTCATCAATTCCTCATTAAAGAGCAAACTTGCCAAAATTACCATCTCTTGATAATCTCTCAAAGTATGTACAAAATGAGTTCTCAATCCATATCTAATGATCTCGAATATGAGATTAGGGAGTGCCATTAGGGTAGACCCTAAACCCCTAGCTATCAAACCCTTAGATCATGCATAATTACCCTCTTGATAGCTTGAGTCAATTGTCTTACAAAAGTAGGTGTCCAACTTCTTTTAGTCACTCAACTTCGACTTCTTCAACAACCAAGTCACTCAACTTTTTCCATCATTCAAAGTAGTTCAGGATTCAAGTCAAAGTCTCGGGGTCTTCTAAGTCGGATTTCTATTATTTCTTTTAGAGACAATTTAGTTAACATTACTAAGTTAACATTACTAACACTAAACTTGCATTCACTAATGTTTTATCTAAATAAAAGATTATGGCTTTAAGTTGGCTCGTTGGACTAGTGATTTAGGAAGTTCTCCATTGTCAATAAAGTTCAAAATGATAGTTTTTGCTAGTTGTCCTATTGTATTCACATACTAAGTTTGTCAAAACATTGATCATGTCGCTATTGACTAATTTTTTTTTTCCGATGTAGGAAAACTATTTGGACCAAGTTTCTATGTCTTTTGTCCTCGTCATGTTTCCTTCCTTCTTGGTGTAGATGATTTATTTTGAGAAATGATAATAATAATGTTTTTGATAGCACATTCAACTAGCTTGTGAATTTGCAACTTTGCTATAATATGGTGGTTGGAATTAACTTGATTTTTTCTCTCAAAAGATTGTGCGCCCAAGATCAAAAGCCTTTCTTGGAAAGGTTGTGGCAAAGTCTTTTCTCATTCAGTTCCAAGGATTCCGAATTTATCGTAATGATCTTGGAGAAGCAAAGAGGCTCAAGGGGAGAGATGGAGGTGCCACAAATCTAATTAGTAAGCTCATGCATGGAAATAAGGACCATGTAGATGGCAAAAAGAGAAAGAGATTTAGAAGAGAGACAAGAGAAGCATGTAAACTCAAGAAGAGAGAAAAGACTAGTTAGACTAGGAGAAAAAGAAATAAGTGGCAGGATGGCATTCATAATAAGCATCCAAGGTTGAGGAGAGGAAAAATTAAAATGAATGCGTCTATTGAGAAGGGTAAGAGAAAAAATCGAAGGGTCAAGAAATCTAAAAACCACCAATTTTAGAGGGAGCCTAGTAGATGTCCTAGTTCACGAGGCAGGGGTCATTATTCCAAATAAATTTTCTAAAAAGTTTGGCATTTGAAAGAGAAAAGGAGAAGGGGGGGTGGACCATATGAAGAGAAAATGAGCTAAATAAGAAGAGATAATGTGCTTGAGGACTTTGAGGTAATGTGGGTTGTAGAGGCATGTGCCACTAATTTAGTATTACTTTATGCATAATATGTAGCAGGTTTTCATTTATGCACAAAGAAAAAAACGCTTATAAAAAACATGCAAAACTATAAGAAGAATATGCTTACTCTCAATGTCTCTTGTGCTAGTAGTTTGACTAGAATTGAAGCCTATGAGCAGTTTCAAAGGTTCTCTTGCATTTTTGTCTTGTATAGCACATCTCGAAGTAGTCAGATTGTTTATTTCAACATGTGAAAACTAGTCAATGAAGTGGCAAATAAATGGTATTAAAAAAAACTACGCACAAATATATAGTGCACATGGGGTACTAGGCTGGGCATAAATAGAGAGCCCAAGATGTTTTTGGGGTTGCCGCTTGGTTTGAGCTTAAATGAGTGTGTAGGGAATTTTCCTCATACCCAAATGAAGCTCTTGCCCTTGACTTTAGTGAATATTCAAAACTTTGAGAACATGGCAACATCAGATGGTGAAGGACGTTGGGAATTCATTGTCCATTGGGAACCATGGTTAACTTGAGGGCACAAGCAGGACCTCATCTTCACCCAAGAGTTTAAAATACACCTTGAAAATGAATAAATAAATAATCGTAAACGTCTTGGTGCTTCAACGTTGTTGCATAAGGGTGGGATCTTGGTGCTTCAACGATGTTGCATAAGGCTAGGGTCTAGTTAAGAAATAATCTCATTTATATGCATTCATTGAGCACACCCAAAAGCCACATTAGAGACATTATAGATAGGCTACATTATATGGCTTGAGTTCAAATCTAGGGTTATAATAGACCCAGTTGTAGACATGCATCATAACTCCCAAAATGATGCACATATCTACACAACTACACATGCTTTCCACGCACATTCCAGATTCATTGTCTTGCATACCCGACACGCATGCAGCTCAGTCTTACTCTTATTTCATGGGTTGCCTTCTCGTCACCCCAATCAAACCTTCCTTGGCGCCAGCTACTTCTTACTTCACTTGCGATCAATTTTCCAATATCAGAGCTCACATTTCTACTTCCCATCTCTAACTTCTCAACATCTTTTGTGCTTAATTTGTTTTAACAGGCTCACTCCACCACTTGTTTTTATTTCACTGATGATACACTCGCTGCCACTGAGCATGGCCATCTCTATGCCTGCAGCTCCATCTCTTCAAATGCGCCTTTCTGTGGATCGGGCTCTTCCTGCTGCCGCTTCATCATCCTCAGCCTCGCGTCAATACAGTGGTTCCCGTTGTTGTATCATACCCTTCCGTGGTCATACTATCCATGACACAGGAGTCCCCAGAACACAGCGACTATGGGGGTTGAAGTCAGGAATCAGAGCAACCCAACAAGCCTTCTTTGAGTCTAGCGTTGTCCAAGCCGAGTGTGGCAGCTTACGAGCAGATTACAGTGCTCTTCTCAAGTTGGGAAGGAGATACGGTAAGTTTGATAGGGAGGGCAAGGTCTCGTACGTCCAAGAGATGAAGAAGCTTGTAGAAAGGTGGCAGATCTTCGTCAAGCGAATGGAGTTGGTAGATGACTTTTCGGCAAAGTGTGCTGTGAATAAATTGAGAACTGAGGTGGGTCCATTAGGATCAAGCAACTTGGATCTGGCGGACTCCATGAATATTGTCCTAGACGAGATGATAAAAGATGCAGAACCAGAGTAATCAGTGATCTTGTGTGCCATTACGCCAGCGTACCCCAAACTTCATGATGATTACCTGGAAGAACGTCTCAGCTAATTTTGCTGTCGAAAGCTTCATTTGTACAACATTGAAATTATACGAGTACGATCGGGACTCAGCAAACCATGATGTTAAACCGGCTTGTAAAGATTGAAAACATAATCCTTAACGCCTCTTGATTTTTTTGCAGGGGAGGTTATTGAGCAGCAACGCTCAAGTTTAAACAAATCTTTCCCATACATCATTGCATATTGGAACATGTATTATAGATCACTGTTTATGTGCTTTCAGGCTAGGAATATTTCAGTCCGATAGGGAAAGATCAGAAACTTGCTTTGCATGGGTTGGTCCTTAAGATATGATATCTGTTGCGAAAACCTTCATGCAAGGTGAAACTATTTCTGTACTAATCACCGAAACCCAGTGCATGTCTAGGTGTTTGGTATTAGAACTATACTATTAACATAATTCCACCTATCACCTCATTCAGCTATCAGATTGACTTCAAATGTATACAGCATTACCAAATAGTTTAATGTTTTGTCACCTGACAGTTGGGATGGGTAAGTAAAGAATAAAGTACTACATAACGCTGTTTTGGATAGGACAACTTAAGGTTCTTAAGCAAATACTTTGAGATCTTCGTGAGATCCGTTGCTCATTGTCTTGTTTGCTGGTTGCTTGACAATTTTGGAATATATCTTATAAGGTATGATTTGTGTGCAGCAAGAATCAGCTGCCGTCTTGCATTATATTTAAATGAGGCTTTAAGCTAGCGTGCATCCATGTCAATGTATGCAGCTAAAGTGTATATCATCTGTGTCGGTGTGTGCAGCTACGAATAGCTTATTCACAAATGTAAAGCAATTAATAGATAAGTTCGTGCGCACCCACACGGGGGAGGGGGGGGGGGGGTTATAAAAGGATGGGGCACCTCAACTTCAAGTCATTGGAGGTAATGGCTAGGAAGCAAGTTGTGATTGGTCTTCCAAGTTTCTTAAGCAGCATCAATCATGGTTGTGAGTCTTGTGCTTTGTCAAAGTCACATAGACTACCTTATACTAGATCAACATCTAGATCTTCAAAGCCTTTTCAAATTGTACATTCGGATGATCATGGAATTATTACAATTAGCAATAGCGGAGCTAATATATATGTAACTTGTATTGATGATTTTAGTAGATTTTGTTGGATCTATCTACTAAAGAGCAAAGATGCCAAGTGTATGATGTCTTTGTTAAGTTCAATAATGCAAGGGAGAACCAATTTTTCACAAGGATCAAGTGCTTAAGGAGTGACAATGATAGAGAGTACATATCTACCAAGTTTAAGGCTTTTTGTGATGAGCATGAGATCAAGATGGAGTATATAACACCAAGGACCCCACAACAAAATGGAGTGGCTGAGAGAAAGAATAGGACTTTATGTGAAAGTGCCAAAGCCATGAGGTTAAGTGCTAACCTTGATAAGCCATTTTGGGATCAAGCTTTGTTGTGTGCTAATTTCTTATGCAATAGGTGGCCAAGTGCTATTTTGGATGGAAGGACACCTTTTGAGATGCTATTCAAGAAGAGGCCGAGTGTCAAGTTTCTTAAAATTTTTGGATGCACATGCTATGTCAACATAACTCTTGATGATAGGACCAAGGAGGAAGCATCTTCAAGGAAAGGTTATATATTTGTTGGATATAGTAAGGTGAGTAAAGCCTACAAGGTTTACATTCCTTCTACTAATAAGGTGATTATTAATAGAGATGTCATTTTTGATGAGGGGAACATTCCAAAAGTATCTTCAAGTATTATTGATGGTGATGTGGATGGATCTAACATTCTTAATGTTGATGTAAAGGATCCTACTTTAGATGGTGATGATGATGGACCTTCATCAACAAGTCAAAAGCCAAGGAGGAAAGAAAAACGCCGTCAAGGCTTACATTTGATGAGAAGAGTAAGCAAGTGGAAGTGACTCATTTTGCTTTTCTCACATGCTTTGGTGAATATACTTGTATAGATGATGCTATCCAAGTAGATGGATGTTTTCATGATTTTCCAGAAGCTAATGGATCTGGAAAAGAGATCTTAGTCAATGACTTTGATGGCCAAGTGGAAGATCAAGAGGTTGATCTCAAAGGGCTTCAACAAGTCAAAAGGGAAGTTGGCAATTTGGAGCTAGTCAAGAGCCTTAAAGGAGAGTCAATTGGAAGCGATATTTTGGATCTATTTTTGTAGGTTATTGAAGACTCAAGTAAGGTCAAAGGATCAGCAAGGAAGTGTCCTTCAAATCTACTTTAATTGTTCTATCCCATGTTTGAGCAATTTCATGTGAATGTGTGCAAATCGTCAAGATATGGTCAAACAAGCTACATTGTTTGAGCAATTTCATGTGAATGTGTGCAAATGGTCAAGATATGGTCATTTTGATGTTGGAGTTGTACTAGCATTGTTGGATGGTTTTGTTGATGGAAATATTGGAGACTCATTATATCACTCATCCATGGCTATGTTCTCAAGTGTTGAGCTACTTGGTGCCAATACTTGGAGATTGTTAATTTTTGGTGAATTTATGGTCAGTTTCTTGTGTCAATTAGATCTTGAAGAAGTACTAGTGCTACCACTTAGTTATATGGAGTCATGTGGTGCTGGATTAGCATCATTGATGTACCCACTTACTCATGGATCTCCAAAGTTTGACGGTTTTGGAAATGTCTGCTATGGAAGATCCAATGTAGGAAACTAATTCAAGTGAATCTGATGATTTTTCATCAACATCGTCAGAGGATGAACCAGGTGTGCAAATTGATGAAGAAACACAGTTACCAATGATGGAAAAGCCTATTCAACAGATGGATCAGCCAACTTTATCAACAACTCTTGATTTTCCATTAAATTCACAAAACATCCAATCAATATTTATGCAATGCTATGGAGTGTACACAAGATTGGCAACGTCAATGTAATTCCCAATTTGAATCGATCAAGAAAATTCCAATTGAAAATACAATGTCAATGCAAGGACATCGAAAATTAGTTGGGGATAACGAAGACGATGAGGAGGTCTATAAGGACAATATTTTTGTCTTCAACATTGATCTTCAATTGAGCAATATAAAGGCCAGTTCAGGCAATGAAGTTGTCAATGAGGCAAATCACTCAAGGACCTCATCTTCCTTGAGATCACAAGAACTATTGTATCACATTCAACTTGAAGACTTGTCTAAGACTTCTTGCAAAATGGAATTAATAGACAAGGATAAAACTAATCCATATGAATGTTTCACATTCAGTATATAGTGCACAATGGAATGTGATGAAACTTGTAATATACAAGCTGGAAATTGACCTAGCTATGAGATGGGACAAACAATCCAAGATCCATTATATCAAAGTTTCAGTTTGTGGTTCAACATATTGGAGACATCAATTGACCATGACGATGTAATTAACGAAAGATATTTCAAAGAGTCTTTACGTGAAAGAGATACCATCACTCTTTGCAAGCCTCTCATTCATTCAATATGATTGGAAATGAATGTCCATTCGAAATATCATTGGTTATTTCCAAAGATGATCCATCAAAGCATATTGGTTCCTATATTGGGAATTGATCATGACAATAATTTTTTCATGTGGGAACTTAATTCAAATTCAAGGCTTATGGTTATCATCAAAGCATTTGGATTGAACAACACAGTGACTATCCAACAACATGAAAAAATCTTCAGGCCAGCACAATTGGATGCAATGCTAAAATATGGTCCTAAAGGAATTTGATAGATCATCCAGTTTGTCATGATGCCGAAGAAGTAGAAAAAAGAGAATATTGCGATTTGGTTATCAAAAAGCAATATGGTGTTTCATCCAACTCTTCATCGGCCATCTTTTCTCGAACAAGGATTACAGTCTGAAGCTAACTTAAATGGATTCAGTTCGATAACTTGATCTGTAATGAGACAGTAATTTTTGGACAATCCTTTCTCAATCATGACTACTTAACCAAGGCGATCAAGATTTGTGATTCTGCTTACAGAGAGTAGATTTGTAGATAACTTTGGTACATACAGGACTTTAGAGAGTAGCTTAGAACAAGGCTCCCCATCTCGTTCATCTGCCTGTAGAGATGCTGGAAGCTTATCTAACCACTTGTTAGACAAGCGCCTTTATTTTAAAATGTTTAAGTAGGGGGATTTTAGTAAATCAGTGCTTATCAACGCATTAGAATATCCATTGTAAGCTTTGTAGGCCCAAAAGGAGCTATTAGCCTTAAGAACAAAGGCGGTTCCCTCTTTAGGCTCTTCAAAGTAATTAATAAGAATAATAGGCCAATCTTTGAATCTTTTGGCTCATTTGCAAGTGGGAGCTATGGGGATCTCCTTTGCTAGGTCTCATGTGCCCTAACCACATGAATCAATGCTCATGTTAATAGCTTGTACACTTCCTTCCATTACTAATGTAATTCTATGGTGATATCCATGTTTCTAGCTTTCTGTGGACATGCTATCTTGATTGTCTTGTTCTCTTCTTGCTTTTAGCTTTATTATCATTGTTATTGCTATTAGTTTGGGACTTGGCACATGACAAAGAGGCAAATTGTAATTAACTATTTAGCATGCTGCCACATGGGCACCACCTAGGCGAACCCAAGATGCCTATAAATAGGCAAGTGACTACACTTGTAAGAAATCAATATTATTTTAAATAGAGGAAACTCTACTCAATTTTGGTGCCTTCCTTCTCTCTCTCTCTCTCTCTCTCTCTCTCTCTCTCTCTCTCTCTCTCTCTCTCTCTCTCTCTCTCTCTCTCTCTCTCTCTCTCTCTCTCTCTCTCTCTCCCCCCCCCACCCCATGTCTATGGCGGTGGTTCTCGGTGGATTAGTGTAGGTGGGTGATGATTTAACATAGATGGTGGATGATGTTTTAGGGTAGTTATATTAGAGGTTAAGATCCATCTTTTCATTTGTTTTCATATTTCAAGCTTGTGTATAGTGTAAATCAAGAGGCCCTCAATTGCAAGGAACTCTTTTTTCTCAGTTCCCTCGAGTTTCATTGGGACCATTCCTTGGATCCCTTGTTTTTCAATCCCAACATAATAAACTAGTTGTTCAGCAAGTCTTGATATTTTCCATGCATAAGACATAAGCAGGTCATGGTGATCTTCATTCAATTTCAGTGATTTTTTCTCTGTTTGGTGGATTACTACCGAAGTTACTGTTGTTAATTGTTCATTTTTGCATGCATTTTGATTTTCTGTGAAAAGTGTGCATGTATGCATGCTACATTTTAAATCTTTACAATATATAAACTTTTATCATATGCTTGATTCACATTAACACAATTCTATCCTAGCAATGTTAGTTGGTAAGTAGAAGCAAACATCTAGTGTGAGAGATTTCAACAAGTTTAGTCATATTTTGGTAAATTGTCAATTGAGTCCAAAACTCATTTTATACTAGAGATAAACTTTTTGAAGTTATATTAGTTTAAAATACATCCAATAAACATTTTTTGAAAGTGTGGGAAAGTTGGTAGTCGAGTTTGAGAGAGATTCAAATTTGAACTTTGGGTACATTGAATCTAGACCCAAAAATTGTAGGGTTTACATTTTGGAGGGAGAGCCAAGTGGCCAAATAGGATTTGGACCTGTTATAAAAGGATGTAACTCGTGGAGAGACAAACCTTCTCTCTTCTCTCTCTCTCATTTCATCATTATACATGGTTCTCTTTGGGTTCTACTACTCATTGGTGCACTCTCATGTTATCTTGCAAATGTATGTGTAGAATGATCATTTATTGCTATTTTCGATTTCACACGTGTGAAATATAGTAGGGTACTGTAATTGTATGGACAACTACCATATTGTATGTTTTGGTTCATGTTTGATCAGTATCTCTTAGAGTTTGCATCTCATTTTGTATGTAGATGCCGATTTCTACATTGGCAGGATTGTTGGTTTGCTCCTTTTGTAACCAAAGATCAGGGACATGGATTGAATCTTGAATGATCTGAATCCTTCACATGGTATTAGAGCTATTGTGTTTCAGTTTATTAAAGTATCAGCCATCTTTAGCAAGGATTTGGAGGAGTTACCAATGCTAGAGCATGCTAGATTGATTTTTACTCAAAAATCTCCATTTTTGCATATGTAGAATTGACCTTTTGTAGATCAAAACTCAATATAGGTTATATACTTGATCAATTTTGATTTTACACTTGGTTTATTGGAATTAGCTATTCTTTTGATGCATTAGAAAGGTCTCATTGGAGACTACAAGATGATATATCAAGTTTTTAGAAATTGCATGTAGAATTTGAGATATTTTATTTTTTGTGATTTTGTCAAAACCCTAATGTTGATTGGATCTCTAGTTTGTGAGGTTACTGAGCTTCATTTGAGTGTGTTTCAATCTTAGGAAGTGGCAAGAATCATTATATTGAGGATAGATCATAGGTTGATCAAGATTTTACTATTCTATGTGTTGATTTTCTAGTTAGAAGTGCTAGAAGAGATTTGAGAGGTTCCATATCTTTGTGATTTCTTCTTGAGTTCATTTGTTGACATTCAAGAGAGTGCTTTGTGCATTGGAACATGTTGAAAGAAGAAGATCAGGTCATTGCAACATGACTACAAGTGGTGGATTCATGTTGGAAGACTTACCTCAATCAACTATTCTACTTGGATGGTGAAGATGGAGTCCTTATTGGAGATGAATGAGTTGATGGAGATTGTTGCAGGTGTGGAGTAGAGGCCTCAAGCACCTCAAGATCAAGTGAGGTATGACAAGAGAGCAAAGAAGGCTCTACACATGATTAAGATGAATGTTATAATGAGCTTCTCAAGGTAGTTGGTAAGTGCACATCATCTTTGGAGGCTTGGGAAGCTTTGAAGAAGCTTTATGAATCCAAGTCTACATCAAGAGTGCTTACTCTTAGGAGGAAATCTTTCAAAGTTTGCAAAAGAAGTAAGATAGTACTCATGCTTTTGTTTTGAGGCTTAAAGCATTCAATGATGAGTTAGCATGTAGTGATGAAAGCATTAAGGAGGTAGAACTTGTTCAAGTTATACTTAATGGCTTGTTAGATGATCATGCTAATCTTGTTCAAAGTTTTACTATTCAAAAGACTTTGCCAAGTATTGTGGATTTGTAAGAGACCTTGGTGAATGAGGAGTATAGGCTTAAATCAAGAGGAGGTGGATCTACATCAACATCTCAATATGAAGAGAAGGCTATCTTCATCAAAGGCAAGTTTAGGGACAAAGGCAAAGGCAAATGGCCTAAAGGGCAAGATCAAGGTGAGACTTCCTCTTTTGGCAAAAAAAAGATAATTCTAAATGCTTATCTTGTGGAATCAAACGGCATTTTGCAAATGAATGTTTGAAGAAGAGAGATGAAGGTAGCAAGCAAATCAACTTTACTACTAATGGTGAGGATCTAGGTGGTGGTGATTATCTTTTGATGTGTTCTTCAAGTCCAATATCAAGTGAAGGTGACAAAGATTCATGGTGGATTGATAGTGGAGCTAGTTCATACATGACTAGTCACAAGGAGTTCTTTACTTCTTTGGTCACAATTTATGATCGAGCCAAGAAAGCAATTCACATGGCCAATGGTGGTGAGTGTGTGATTGAAGGTATTGGTTCAATTCCTATTTGTCTTTCTACTAATAGGAAAGAAAGACTTGATGGTATTCTTTACATCCCCTTCACTTTCAAAGTATTTGCTAAGTGTTGGTCAAATGATAGAGAAAGGATACATGGTAAAGTTTGGTGGTACTGCTTGTTTCATTACAAAGGAAGAAATCTTGGTTGCTAGGGGCAATAGACAAGGTAGACTTTTCAAGCTTGATGCTTTTGTTATGGCTAACAAAAAGGATAGAATGGAAAAGGAGATTGGTATCAACTTTCCAAAGTTACCTTTTAGCATCAATAAGATTGGTGGATCTTATGCAAAGTCTAAAAAGCTTCCTTATGCTAGATCTAGGTCAAGGTCTAGTATGCTTATTGGAGATGTTCATCTTTGTGCTAACTTGGCTAGTCTTGAGGATAATGATGGTGTTTCAATGGTTCTTCATGGCAAGTGCAAGCATACAAAAGGTAAGAAAAAAGCTAACTTCATCAATGGAGGTGGTGAAGGTTATTCCTTGGAAAAGGTTGTTGCTAATGATTTCTTTGATCATATGGAAAAAGATGTTGCTAGGTGCATTCATGAATGAGATGGTTCTTCTACATCTTTTGTGATGAGTCCAAGCAAGTCATTTTTGCAGCAAGTGGAGTCACATGTCTTCATAAAGAGAGTAGATCAAATGGTTCTATCAAGAGACTTGGTGAGGGAGATAGTTACAAGTCAAGAAGAAGAGAAGTATGTGAAGAGCTCAAAGTAGGATGTACTTGGAATGATGTCAATGTAAATGATAGTGAGGAAGAATCACTATCATATGAAGCATTACCTAAAACATTGAGTAGAAGTTCTTGTTTGAAAAAAGAGAGTACTTCAATCATCCTTATGTTGAAGGTACTAATCATTTTTTTCATGGCTTCTAATGTTTTAGAGGTTTCTACTTCTTATGATGCAATCATTAAGAGGGAGTTTTATGAAGGAAAGAGCAATGAAAGATTGGTTCTTGGGAAGATCCAAGGTATGGATCTCACATCTTTTCATCAACTCAAAGGATTCTATGATTATGAATTGATCACTCATGATCGAGATGGCAAAAGGTTGGTTGGAGAAGACTACATGGAGCAAATTGAAAGGCAATTTTTTCAAGGCAAGGGTGATCTCATTGGTGAGCTTATTGAGGTTTGTTATGGACTCAAGAGAGCTGGATTTATTAGGTTTGATACTCATCTTCGCCTACTCTACTTCATGTTGGATGAAAATTTTGGAATCTATCTTTTGATTTATGATGGTGCCACCAATGACATTGTTTTCACAATAGTGAAGCATCCAATTTGGACACTATTCTCTATATCAATTATGAAAAGATACTTTAGAACCTAAGAAAGGAGATCTATACTTAAGATGGAGATCATTCTAAAGTTGGATCAAAGTAGCTATGCCAAAACTAGTTGAAGAGGGAGTGTGAGAGATAACAAATTTAGTCATATTTTGGTAAATTGTCAATTGAGGCCAAAACTCATTTAGATTTAGAGATAAACTTTTTGAAGTTATATTAGTTCAAAATACATCCAATAAACACTTTTTGAAAAATATGGACATGAGCCCCTTTAGCTCCATACCGGAAATTCAAAGGACTTGTTATATTCGGCTCTTTGGCGTTTGGTATTTTCGTACCACTTCAGATTTTATTTATTTTTGATCTTAGTGCGCATGTAACAACTAAGGACTGAATTTCGTATATTCAGCTCTTTGGTGTTTGGTATTTTCGTGCCACTTAAGATTTTATTTATTTTTGATCTTAGTGCGCATGTAACAACTAAGGACTGAATTTCATATCTTGTCTAACTATACTTATTATAAACTTAGTAGTCCTTTCTTCAATGGTTGTATGTGCAAGTCGTTTAGAGATTTAAGATTCTTATTGGAAGTTGTCTTCATTTCAGGGGCTACTTTTGCTTTGTATTCTTTGTTGTGAGACATGCCATGCAAGAACAAATGACACTGTTCATATTCAAATTAGGCTTGTCGTTGTTCTCTTTTAATATAGCATGTGTATAGATGGTTGTTTTTTTTTTTTTTTTACAAAAGTGGTGTTCATTTAGTGCTTATTATTGTAACTTAAAAAATTAAGGTGTTTGAACTTTTTACAGGTTGGATGAGAAGTTGATGGATTGAGATGTGAATGCTGAAACATGAATATCATGAATATTGAACCATGAATATTGTGAATACTTTGATGAAACTTTGAATACTAATCGTGATACTCTGAATACTGATCGTGAAACCTTGAATACTGAGCGTGAAACTTTGAATAACGATTGTGCCAACTTTGAATATTGATGTAAAATTTTGAATACTGATCATGATACTTTGAATACTAATCGTGGTACTTTGAATACTTTGATCGTGACATTTTTAATAGTGCAATTGTGAAAGAAAATAGCAATTTTTTCTAAATACTAAAATTGTGACTTTTTTTTTTTATACATCGAATGTGAATCTCATAAATTATATTGAATTATGAAATTAGTGAGTACTCAATCATGATATTTGTGGTTACTCTCATGAATATCTATGGTGAAATTTGTTAATAGAAATTGTGATATTGTGAGTGTTTAATTGCACAAATTGTGAGCATTTTTGTGAATTTAATCGTGAAATTGAAAATGATATCACTATTCTCAATAATTCATACACAATAAATTGTAATATTCATTTTCTGCAATTGTCAATGTGCATTGTAATTATTAAATCGTGAAATTTACTACTACTTTCATGAATATTAATTTTGAATACTTAGTAATAAAATTTGTCGTTACTTTTGAAAATTAATTGCAATATTGTGAATCTACTATTTTAAAAGTTATGCATAAGACTATTGATTTTGAGTTTGTGACATGATAAATACTTAAATATAAAAATAATTATGTTAATTTTCATCCATTCTTATTAAATGGTCAATTCTCATGTCAAAAATTTATAAATCTAATAATTGCAAGGCCTTTGTGGTATGCAATCGCTGTCGCTTGTTGGCACGTGTACAAGAGTAACGGGCGGGCTTGTATGCTTTGGACGCGTGGATGGGGCAGCCCGTGCGATTTCAGGGCAGTCAGGGCACCCGGGTCTGGGATTTTTTTCGCCGGCAGATTGGTCCTTGGTTCTTGAGATTCTCGGGACATGCGGGTCTCGAGATTTTTCATAGACACCACCTCGCGAGCACGCGGGTCGCGAAATTTTATGCGGGCACCACAGGGTCCCGGGGCACGCGCGAGCGCCAAGCACCAATTTTTTTCGAGCACGAGCACGGCCCTCACGCCTGCGTGAGTTTGAGAGGCATAGGCTTGGTTTACTATATATAGAGGGTCATTTCCCAGAAAACTTATACATTGAAGAGTGCCACGTGGCATGCACATGTGCTGGGGCCGTGCTTTCTCAAATTTTTTTTGGAGCAGTGAAATTTCTGCAGGCACACGATTTTTGAGCACCATGGTCCCGGGCATGTGGTGGGTCCTGGGCGGTGGGCAGCATTTGGAGACCTCTGGGACACGCGGCGGTCATCTAACCGCTCCACTTGTTATCCATATCGTGACTCCAATTGTTATCCATGTGACTCCAAGAGACTGGGGTATGCAACAATGTTTTTGTTATGTAATAAATTTAGGTGTTTAAATAGAGAAAGAGGATCCATCCATGGAAGTTAGTTAATCATAGAGAGAGAGAGAGAGAGAGAGAGAGAGAGAGAGAGAGAGAGAGAGAGAGAGAGAGAGATTTGCTATCCAACCATGGATGGATAGCTTGCTCGCTTACTATCTCTTTTCACCACAGCGCCTGCTTTTTCTTCCAAGGAAGACGCTCCTTCGTTCCATCCCATCCTGGATCCATTTTACGCTTCTTGCCTCCACACAAGTCCAGCAATTAGGTGATGAAGGCGTTTGACTCATATTTCAATTTTCGCATTTGTCTGTATCTTGTTAGTATGTGTCTTTGTGTCTTGTGATCTCGGTGTGCCGTTATTCTGAATATGAATGCAAGGAATTCCTTTGGTTCTCGTTGATTTATTTTAGTTAAACTATCACAGTAATGACGTAGCAGCTCACTTGTTCTCTTGGTGTCGGTTAATGTTTGTACAGCATAAGCCAACGACACGGGAATTGCACTCCAGTATTAAGAGGAGATGACAGGTTGTGGCACACATATACAGAATGCTGAAGGCATGTTGACAACCTGCAGAGCGATAGGCAAATGCCACGGATTCTTGATGCTGCAGACGATGACCACCAAGGCGTGGAGGGACTGGAGCAGGCAGGTACATTTGTGATGATGAGGATGCAATATTGAATTGGGGGCTGAGCTGCAGAAATCCAGAAATCAGGAGCCAGATGATGGAGAGCAAAACGAGGGTTTTTAGATTGCTGTAATGCATACTGGCTGTTTGCGGGCGTGGCTTTGAAGGTTTTGTGTATTGATCTCTCTGAACTATTTTTAGTTTTTTGTATTTAAGATCCGTTAGATTTTTGAGTTGTTTCTGCATGTTCTCATAGCTTGAGACAGAGGCGAGCGCCAAACATGTTTTCTCCATCACTGGTGTTTTAGACGTGACACTTTCATTTCAAAACATGTTTTAGGGTTAGGGTTTCATTTTAAGGGTTTGTGCACCAAAAAATAAGGGATAGTGGAGAGAGAAGAAGAAGAAGAAGAAGAAGAAGAAGCTTGTTTAATGTCTTTTCCATGCCAGAAGGCATATAAGTTGTGGAAGTACATGTCATGTATGTTTTACCAAGACGGGTAGTGCCGTCATTATAAAAACTAAACTGTTAACTAGGAGAATATCATTTGAATCCTATGAGGAGGCAACATAGTTCAGGAAGCATAGCATTATGATCATTTACAAACCCTCCTCATTTCTTTAACTCTACTTCTACTTCTACTTTCTCTATTCCTTTTTTAGTTTCCACAAAGTGCATTGTCTCGTCTTTGTAGATGAGGCGTTTGCCCATGTCTTGTGCTCGTTGGCAAAGCTTTCTTCCATTCTTCCACCTGTACGTAAGTTAGGTCTTCATCTAGAAACATTTTTGTACCCTTTAGTGTGGCTCGCTAACGGAGTGCATCTCGCCTATGTGTTGCTGATGAGAAGCGGATAACTAGGGTTTTTGCATCCTTTTTGGTACGCCAGGCATTGTCCAGGCCGGTATCATGATGGTGGAGCGTGTCCGTCAGAAATTTCTTGGCTTCCCCAATAGCGTTTTGCGTGTCAGGGAGACCACATACACGAACATTTAGGGCTTTTTGTTCCAGTAATCGAGTCTCTTTGAAAGTAGCTGAGGTAAAGGAAATGGGAGTTTTGTTACCTTTGAGAACATCAGCCCATGTTTTTGTGCGCAGTCAGGTCTGATCTTCATTGTCCTCGTCCTCGATATCCTGGATGGATGCGATGGTGGTAGCTTGAGTCTTCATTTGGCTTTGAATATCCACCAAAGTTCGATCCATATTCTGGTTATGGGGTACCTCGGTGGAGTCACGGTACTGTATAATGTTGGCAATTTGCTGCCCTTGTGCATCGACTTTTGCTTGTAGTTTTGCAATGTGTTCTTGAAGTCGAGCCACCGTTTGTAGAAGAAATTGAATTTCTTGGAAAAATCCCATGCCAGATTCCCATCCAAGCGTCCCTGGAGCAGGTGTAGTGAGGGAATAAGGGTTTGTGATTTCAGGATCAAATCGGCGTTTAGGATGAATGCATTATCCATCGTTGCAGCTTGCGCTACAAGCTGTGCTGCCCTACAGGCTGCTCTATAGCGACCGCATCAAGTTGTGCTGTTGGCTGCTGCACTGTGGTAGATCGGAGGTGCTATCCAGAGGAAGGGCCACGGGAGTCCTCAGGGAGGGAAGGGGAGCGTGAGCTCCCCCCCGTTTGTATCTTGGCATGCAGGAAGGGCGCTCGATGGATGAGAGAGAGAGAGAGAGAGAGAGAGAGAGAGAGAGAGAGAGAGAGAGAGAGAGAGAGAGAGAGAGAGAGAGAGAGCTTTATTAATGTCATATAGGTACCTGAGGATACAAAAGACAAAATAAATGTACATCTCAAGTGTATGATACTCTAGGAGCCTGTAAAAAACATCTCCGTATAAGAAAACAACATACAAAATAGAAATAAACAATCTGAACTAGATATGTCGAATGTCTCTTATTGAGCTGGAAAGAAAAAACATACATATGACGATGTAAAAACAAGCCTCAAGTCTCGGCTAAATCCCTAAAGTAGGAAGTAATCAAAATCGTGGAGTGCCTTGAATGTGAGGAGTGAAACTGCCTCTGTCTGGACCTGTGGACAGTGTGTCGCCTGCTCTGCCTCGTCCTGCTGGAGGGATGACTCGGTCTGATGCATTGACGTCTTGGGCGATGTTTGTCTCTGACTGGCATCCTCTGATCTGTCCTCTGTGTCGTCTATGGCCTTTGTCTATGTCTGGAAAGAAATATGCGATATTGGTCTGAGGATTCAAACTGATCTGGGCACTGACTAAGTCTCGTCTCAAAAGCATCATCTCATGTATCATCAAGGCTATGTAGCGAGGATCCTCATATGTGATCAAAGCCTGGAGTGACCTGGAGGAGTCCCAGTATAAGCAATGGTATTGTCCTCTAATCTTGTAATAAACTAGGCATCTGAAAATGAAATGCTCCTCGTCCTCAATCTGTCCAATTGAACAAATCCGGCATTCTCTGGACTCCCTAGATGTACCGTGAAAACGACCTGTCTCAGTGTGTAATTGATGAGATGAGACTCTAAACTGTCCTAATATAAATCTCAAACCATGTGACAAACCCCCGTCCAGATATCTAGGTAGGATAGGACAACTCGTACAGTCGGTCTCCATAAAGATGGATCTATAGTAAAGGGGCTTCACTCCACGCTGCCCCTCCCAAACTCTATGTATATAGGATTTGTAGATAAACTGCCGAATATGGTGATGTGTGCCCTCTGGAAGTGAAGATAAAGAAATACCGATGTAGTCAAGCAACTTCCCTTCCTGAGAAAACCATGGGAGGTGAAAACCTTGGCTATGGAGTAATCGTGATGAGGTAAGTGCCAACATAGGAATATATGGAACTATCCATCTGCATTAGTCTCTGGAGGAAAATAACAATCCAAAAAATAGCCTCAACCTGTAATGGAGGAACCGCAAACTCTGCAAGTATAATCTGGTGAGAAACAGAAGGTTTCGCTCGATTCATATGTGAAAGCATAGTGATCTGCAGTCGAGATATATCGGCCCACTCAGAAGAAGTGAGAGCAGAGATCAGATCATCAAAGGGATGTGGTTCCGGCGGTGTGGCATGTTTATATAGAGAGGCTACTCAGAGAGTGCTTAAGGTGGTTCATAGAGATGATCAGTCCAAATACATATGGATCAGACTCAGAGGGGTACCTATAGGTTACTAGAAGGGGACTTTAATGCTAGGACTAGATCATGTCAGAGCTCCTTCCATGTTGTGGACCAGGATCCTCTACGTATTAGAGCATTAGACAATAACGAGCTTGGGCTTTTGAGACATTCTGCAGATGAGGACAGACCTATCACAGATTATGGAGTACTTTTTACAGTTAGGAGAAGCCCACGAGCTTGCCATTTTTAATGGCCTCGCCAGGTGGCCTTCTTCCAATGATTTTACTTGTCATCCTCACAGCGGTGGCCACAGCATGGTTGACTACCTCATGGGATCACCTTCTCTTCTTCCTCATATTACTGCCTTCACCATCACACGTACTACTCTCTCTGATCATTCATTTCTCTCTTTCCATTTAGGGACACAACCCAATGTCACTCATACTTCCCATCCATCTTTCCCTCGTACCCCAGGATATCGCTTTGAGAACTCATACATTTCCGTTTATCAAGCTTCATTGACCTCTCTCCTACAACATTTCCCATACAACTCCACCATTGAACACCAATCTAACTTCCTCACCAATGCCACACTGCTTCCCCTTCTTTTCCATCCACAAAGCCCAAACCAAAAACTAACACTTTCAAATGTCCAAGTCAACCTTGGTTTGATGATAAATGCCACTAACTTCACAATCATCTTAAACATGCTTATGCCAATTCCTTCCCTTCTATATGTGATATAAATCGTACATATTAAAATACACTCCACCGTAAAAAGAAGGCCTAGAGAAGGCTTATTAACCTTCTCTTTAGTTCTTCTTCGGGGGCCTTTTGGTGTGAATTTATCCCTCATGCTCCTTCTCCCACCTTCACTGACTTATATACCTAGGCAAAATACGCCAAATCCCTATAAACCATTAACACTACTTCTACCATCATCATCTCACCCCGTCCTTAATCCTTCAACCTTTTCACCCCCAGCATGATATTAGAATCCATTGAATACCTTCATGGTTGTCGTGCCCGTGATATTGAAGGCTTAGAAGCAGAACTTCTCATCCATGCGAAAGATATACTTTCTCCCATCCTTTCTGATCTTTTTAATCAAGTTGTGATTCAGAGGTTCCCTACCACTTGGTGTACCAATGTCATACACCCCATTCACAAAGGAGGTGATCCCATGAGGCCAAAAAACGGCCGCACTGTTATGGTTGGACATATTATGGCAAAGGTTTATGGTTCAGTTCTTCAGACGGCAGTCAATAGTAAAGTCAAGCTCAGACGCTTACATGCTTGGGGCAGGCAGGCTTCAGATCTCATTACTCCACTTCAAATCACATATTCACCTTATGATC